>JAEOAD010000044.1:0-1462500 GCA_036365145.1 Orientallactaga sibirica | reverse complement strand
AGAGATTGGAGAACCTCAGATTCCACAAAAAAAGATTCTACCAGTGGTGTCCACTGACTTGACAGTAGTTTCAGAAGCAGGCTCTCTAAGAATCCCCATTACTTCTCCAACTCAGGCTTTTGCCATGGCTATCAGAGATCTCACCCCACCTCAGCTCCCCTAGGCCTCTCTTACTAGTTAGAGATGCAGTAGACCACCCTGACTTCCATATGCCCTAAAGAGTGACTTACATGTCAGTGGTTGATAGCTGTCTCTAATAGCCATTTCCTCCTCACCATCAGAACTGGAGCTTATAGTTAGGCCATGGCCAGACAGAACAAACATTTTGTTTCTCAGACCCCTTGCATCCAGGTCTGATCAGTTTATGAGTTCTGGCAACCAGGGTTTGAGCAGAGATAAAAGTACAGCTTGTATTCATAAAGTGAGAGAGCTCTCCTCTTTCTCCTTCCTTCATCCTGACATTTAGAAATAGACATAGTGACTTGGACAGCAACGATGAGGGAACATTCTAAGGCTGGCAGAGCAACAACACAGAAGGAGCCTGGGACTCTGATGACCTCCGAGAGCAGAGCCACTGGGTCAGGTATAACTTTTACATGAGCAAAAAGTACAGACCTACCTTGTTTAAAGCTCTGCTATTTTATATACCACAGACCTGGCCCAACAAATAATACCTGTACAACCATAAAGTTTTAGCACTTCAGTGTGACAATATAGTTTGGATATTTATTATCCAGCCCAGCCTTAATGATGATGATGATGAGGATTTAGGAGAGAGAAGAAAGAACCGGTCACCCCATCACTCATCTGGGAACATACCACACTACTCCCAGAACTTTTTCTGTGATACTGTTTGACCTCCATGAAAGAGTACTGACTATTTAGTGATGTCTACTCAGTTGTTTAAAAAAAACTTTTTTTTCTCTAGCTAAGAGTGGGAGTGCATGCCTATAATCCCTGTAATCTCTGGAATATCCCAGAGGCTAAAGCAAAGAAGTTTAAGGCCAACCTGGGCTACATACCCCTCAGACTGGTAATCCCACCTTCACCCATTTTCTGGTAAAGGGAAGATATATAAGATCCCCAAGCACACAGAAAAAGAGAGAATGAGTCTGTCATCTCCCAGCTCAGATCTATCATTCGCTTTCAGCAACAAGCAAAAATTCTACCACTGAACCACCAAAAAGCAAAAAAAGAAAAAGTCCCACATATGAGATGATACAAGAATGAAACAATGCCAAACCCTTCTTTCTGAGAGACGAGGGAAGGGGAATAGAGTTCTGAGTCAGCCTGCATTCATTCTTCTGCAGCTTCTTTAGTCCCTCAAAACCATACTGAATATAAGTGGGTACTGTGGGCAAGCAGTGAAACATTTAATCTCCCTAAGTCACCCATTCTTCCTTTGAAAAATGAAAATAGACAAGATCCCTTCGACTCTCAAATTCTAAAATTGTGGTAAGGTTTTTAAGGTTGCAGTCTCTTTGGTCTGTTCCTGACCCAAAAAAAAAAAAAAAAAAAAAAAACAGTGGTTTCTTTCAAACTCATTCCCCACTTAAAAAGAACAAAGTCAAGCTTTTTCATAAAAGGCTTTGAGCACCATGCATCCCACATTCAACACTGCCCAGGCTTCAAGAATCCCTCAGGGGTACAAAAACAGAGAGTACAGGGCTGGAGAGATGGATTAGCAGTTGAGGCATTTGCCTGCAAAGCCAAAAGACCTTGGTTCATTTCCCCAGGACCCACGTAAGCCAGGTGCACAAGGTGGCTCATGCATCTGGAATTCATTTGCAGTAGCTTGAGCCCTGGCATACCCATTCTCTCTCTCTCTTTCTCTCTCTCTCCTTCTTTCTCTCTCACACTCTCAAATAAATAAAAAGAAAATTTTAAAAAAACATTTAAAAGAAAAAAAAGAAAAAAAGAGTGCCTGCCTCACCTCAGAGGGGCATGAGCTAACATGTCAGCCTGAGTTGACCTGACCTTCTCTTTTCCCTCTTCTGTTAGTGACTTTATGCAGTGGGATGGAGTCAGCTCTGATGCACCATCCCCAGAATATGTCTTGGAAATGAGACTTCCAGAGCCGAGGGGGAACAGAAAACCCCACATTTGGTCTTTCACAGAGTTGGTACTTCTTGGTGTTTACAATAACAGAGTCTAGGGCTGGAAAGATGGCTTAGCGGTTAAGGCGCTTGCCCATGAAGCCTAAGGACCCATGTTTGATTCTCCAGATCCCACACAAGCCAGATGCACAAAGGTGAAGCAAGCGCAAGGTCGCACATGCCCACTAAGTGGCTCATACATCTGGAGTTCCAATGCAGTGGCTGAGGTCCTGGTGTGCCAATTCTCTCTCCCTTTCTCTCTCCTTCTCTCTAAAAAACATTTTTTAAAATAAATAACAGAGTCTAGGTTTGGAAATCCCATTTTCACCCATTTTGTGGAGAAGGATTCCACATGGAATCCCTAAACACCACACACACGCATCTGACCACACCCACCACAGCTCCATTACTCACTTTCAGTAACAGGCAAGAATTCTCCCATTGAACCACCAATGGAAGTCATCTTTTGCTTTTGAAGGAAAATCATTAACTATATGGGGAGTTGAAATCATTACACAGTAAAAAGGACCCCAAAACTTGTTTGCCTCTACTTACCAAAGAAGAAGGAGAGCTGGAGAGATGGCTCAGTAGTAAAGGCATTTGCCTACAAAGCCAAAGGACCCAGTTCAATTTCCCAATACCCACATAAAACCAGATGCACAAGGTGGCACATGTGTCTGGAATCTTTTGCAGTGGCTAGAGGCCCTGATGTGCCCTTTCTCCACCCTCACCCCCCATCTTTGTCTCTCTCTCTCTCTCTCTCTCTCTCTCTCTCAAATAAATAAATAATAAAACATTAAAATAAGAACAAAGAGCATAACAAGAAATCAAACCATTGTTCAACAATGTCTATAATCATCTTTTACCTCCTCTTTTTTTTAAGTACTTTTTTTTATTTATTTGAGAGAGAGAGACACAGACAATATATGAGCATGCCAGGGCCTCCAGCCACTGCAAATGAACTCCAGACACCATGTGCCACTTTGTGCATCTGGCTTTACGTGGGTGCTAGGGAATCTAACCCAGGCCATCAGGCTTCTTAAGTAAGTGCCTCTCACCGCTGAGTGATCTCTCCAGCTCAGATCTTTTTCCTACTTCTTTTTTTGGTTGGTTTGCTTTTTTCTTTTTTTTTTTTTTTTTTTTTTTTTTGGTTTTTGGGATATTTTTGTTTGTTTGTTTGTTTGTTTGTTTGTTTGTTTGTTTGTTTTTTGTTTTTTTTGAGCTAGGGTTTCACTCTAGTTCAGACCAGCCTAGGCTAAGGTAAAACTCTGCCTCAAAATCCCAGCAGTCAGGAAGCCAAGGTAGGAGGATCTCTGTGAGTTCGAGGCCACCCTGAGACTACATAGTGAATTCCAGGTCAGTTAGGCTAGAGCAAGACCCTACTTTAAAAAAAAAAAAAAAAAAAAAAGGCAACAACATAAACAAGCATTTAAATATGACTCTTACTGGGCTGGAGAGATGGCTTAGCAGTTAAGGCGCCTGCCTCCTAAGCCTAAGAATGCTGGTTCCAATCTCCAGTGGTTCCAATCTCCAGGCCCCACGTTTAGCCAGATGCAAAGTGACGCAAGGGCGCAATGCCGCACTTGACCACAAAGAGGCGCACACGTCTGGATTTCGTTCACAGCAGCTGAGAGGCTGCTGGCGCACCCATCTCTATCTGTCTTCCTCTCTCTCTCTCTCTGTCTCTCTCTATGTCTTTCTCCAAATAAATAAATAAATAAATAAATAAATAAAATATTACTCTTATCAATGCTATTTGCACTTGAAATCCTAATACACTTCTGTTCTCTACCCACAAAGCCAGATGGAGCCTCCATGATCCTACTGGGGACAACCAGCATGGCCAAAACAATGTAATCACCCCTCCAATAGGAGAACATATGAAATTTTTTTTTTTTTTGGTTTTGCAAAGTAGGGTCTCGCTCTGGTCCAGGCTGACCTGGAATTAACTCTGTAGTCTCAGGGTGGCCTCGAACTCTCAGCAATCCTCCTACCTCTGCCTACCAAGTGCTGGGATTAAAGGCGTGCACCACCACGCCCAGCCCTGAAATTTTTAAAGAAAGTTTCTAACTGGTAAAATATCATTGGGAAGGTGATAACTGTCCCTCCAAGACAAGGACGAAGGCTAGAGCTCAATGGTAGAGCACTTGCCTAGCACGTGCAAGGTCCTGGATTCAAGCTTCGACACAGTCAATCAATCAGTATTAGATATAGAATTGAAGAAGACAGGCAGGAGACACGCGGGACTATCCCCTCTGCTCGGGGACAGAAGAATCATCAGTCCAAGACACATTGTGACCTGCCTGAGAGAGCTACCAGGACCTAGGTGATATCTGTGCGCTGGTGTCTCTCCTAGTTGTCTCCCAGACCCTGGGGCACCATGAGCACTTGTCTTCTGCACTATCTACTGGAGATGTAAATCATCTCTACATTACTTATAATACCTAATACAAGGCAAAGCCTATGTAAGTGGGTCAGGGAATAATAAAAAAATAATAATCTGCACATGTTTAGCATAGATGCAATTGTTTTCTAAATATTTTCAATCTGCAATTGGTGGAATCTATGGCTTTGAAACCCATGAATATGGAAGTCCTAGTGCATCATTTTCTTCGACTTCTTGGAGAAAGGCCCTGACAATAATCCCTAAGAAGCTTTGACAGCTAGGGCAGCCGGTGACCTTCCACTTGGGAACTGCTCGCACTGGAACATTTGTGCTACGCTGTGGTTCTCATTTGGGGAAATTGCTAATCAGGCTAATGAATTGTTTCTGCTAGGATTCTGGGTTTGAGGGTTCCCCATTTAAAGAATTCCAGCTCTAGAAACTATCAATTGCTCTATAACTGGGTTTCTTTAGGCATTTCCAAAAAGCTTTATTTTGGGGGGAAAAATATGCTGAATGCATGGCATTGTCTTTCTCTCTTGTCACATATAATCTCTCAAAAATGATCTGTCATTTCCATGCCTCTTAGATACTCAGCCTTTCCCTTAAAAAAATAAAAGCAAGAGTTTCTTTGCAAAGGGCAGCTCAGGTTTCAAAACTATGCCAAGCAGTCTTTGGTGTCTTCACACTGGAACAAGGCTCTGGCTTAATGAGTAGGTTTCTGTTTGCACCAGAAGATACTTGAGCAAAGGCCTTGGGAGGTCAGGGCTGCTCCCACCCTCCACCCTCCACCCTCCCAGCCTCTGCTCCATCCGTGGTCTTTCTTCCATTGGTAGATATCAATTGCAAATGACCATGGATTACAATTTTTCCCACTGAATAAACTGTCCTTAAGCAGGGGGAGGGGGAAAGGATTCTTTATTCAGTCTGAGATAGCTCCTTCCAATTTCAAAGCTAATACGTTAAAAGAACGCTAAAGAGACCAAAGCTATCACTAAGCAATGCTAATTAAACTCGAATTGAATTACTAATTAAGGATAAATCCAGGGAAACAAAACTTTACTCAGCCAGAATGAAATCTATGTGTGCATTTCAAGTTGAATTCACAACTCTTAGCCTTTCAACTGCAAGTCGTAATACAATTTCAGTAAGTGTTTCCTGAGGACAAGCCAAGCCAAGGGTGCCATTCACTGTAGCCAAATTCCAACATTCCCTTCAGAAGCAACATTTTAAACTGGAAGGATAACATTAAAATTAGCCTCCACTTCCAGAAATTCAACCTTGTCAGTCCTTGGGAACACTGAATACTGAAAAATCACAGCACAAATAAAAACTTAACATGTTGTCACCTTGACTTTAAACTCAGCCATGAACCCTTTAAAAAAAAAAAAAAAAAACTTATGAAGTTACATCTCTCCTAAATATGCCAGTCTCCAGGGCCAAGGGAGCCTTGGTAGATCAAAGAGAAAGGTGTGGGGCTGGAGAGATGGTTTAGCTGTTAAGGCACTTGCCTGTGAAGCCTAGGGACCCATGTTCTACTCTTCAGATCTCATGTTAGCCAGATGCACAAAGGTGAGGCAAGTGCAAGGTCACACATGCCCACTTGCAAATGCCTGGAGTTGGACTGCACTGGCTGAGGCCCTAGAACACCAATTCCTTCTCTCTCTCTCTCTCTCTCTCTCTCTCTCTCCCTCCTCTCCTCTCCCTCCTCCCTCCCTCCAATAAAGTAATTACTTTAAAATTTTTTTAAAAAAGAAAGGTGTGATCTCATGGGGACTTTATCCACAGCTCTGAGACCCCCTCCACACCTTGTCCCTCCTGGAATATTGTCCCTAAAATGAAACTTGAAGCTAAAGATAGTGGCAAGTATTCAGAGGCAAAGTAAGCATGGGTATTAACCCTGCCCTAAACCTCCTGTTTAGGTGTGATTCCAGAAACCTCACTCTTGTTCCAGTTGTCCCCACTGGCTTAGTGGTAACTCGGTGGCTCAGAGAAAGGGACAGGGTTCCCATAAATTCTTCATTGTGTTAGCTTTCCATTGCTATTAAAAAATAATAATACCTGGGCTGGAGAAATGGCTTAGCGGTTAAGGTGTTTGCCTGCGAAGTCAAAGGATCCCAGTTCGATTCCCCAAGACCCATGTAAGCCTGATGGACGAAGGGGCACATGCATCTGGAGTTCGATTGCAGTGGCTGGAGGCCCTGGCGATCCCATCCTCTCTTTGTCTGCCTCTCTTCTACCTCTCTCTCTGCTTGCAAATAAATAAATAAAAATTAAAAAGAAAAAGAAAAAAAATACCTGAGATAACTGAGTTATGAAGAGAAAAGCTTGATTTTGGCTTGATTTTGTTTTGTTTTGTTTTTTTGGCTTACAGTTTTTGAGGCTACAACCCATGACGATTGCTCCCGGTGCTTTAGGCCTATGAAAAGGCAGATGCGTCACGAGAAGAGCACACGATGAAGCAAAACAACTCACCTCGTAGCCAAAGAGCAGAAATAGGGAGGGATAGAGGTTCCGTCTCCCTTTCACGAGTACATCCCCAATGACCTAAAGAGCTTCCACGAGGCCCCACCTCCTAAAGGTCAATCATCTCTCAACAGCGCCACCTTGTGGCGCAATCCTGTACTACCTAGACCTTGCAACATAGATAGCTGCATGCACTCCTAAGATGCCTACTACAGCAAACCCGCAGTGTATGCATCCATTCCTTCATCACTGACTTTTCTTCTCTGGGCCAGGCAATATTACATATAAATGAAGGACTTCTGAGTGACATGGATAGGCAAGCAGGCTCTTGCGACCATCCTTGGAAAACACATAGTAGGGACAACAGGTTGTGATCAGTCCAACCTCCTTTTGTCCCTTGAGGTTGCCTGCCTCTTCATCCTACTCCCTGTATCTTTACCTCTACGCCCCTGTCTTCGATGACACACTTCTTTCCCTCCTTGCCCCTCAAACCTGCTTTAAGGACGGTGCCTACAGATATTTCCCCCCTGAGAATGTTCCACACGCTGGCTCATGTCATACTCACTTCACCTTTGAAGGGAGGCAGGTTAGATTAACAGGGGTTGCAGCTAGCCCTGTGCTTCAGGATGGCCTTGACACAGAGGCCAGTATGAACCTAAGGAAACCTCTCCCAGTGACTACCATCTCACTCAGAAAAACCCCTAGTGCTTCTCACAGTGGCCTCTGAGGCCCTGAGCCATCACCTCACCCCTAACCTCCCTGACCTCACACCACTCACTCCCAGAACACACCAGGCACTGCTTAAATGCCCAGTGCTGCCCACTCACTCTACACACTCTTTTCCCCCATACCAGCCATGGTCATTTGGTTGGATGTCCCCCAATAGATTCATCTGTTTATTAAAGCTGGTAACTTAGATCTCCAGCCCTGGCTGGAGGCAGATCCTACAGTCTAGCCCTGAGGTGTGTTTGGGGGTGCATCTGAATTCCAGCATAATAATTCAAAGTTCTTGAGCTCTGCCTGGGATTCCTGGAGTGTGCTTGCTTATGGTGCTGCTGGTGATATTTCTCTCTGCATGGACCTGTGAAAGGGGGCCAGCTGCTTCTGCCATTATGGAATTTCCTCTGGATCTGTAAGCTTCAATAAATCCCTTCCTCCCATAAACTGTGCCTGGTTTGGAGGTTCATCCTAGCAACGTGAAGCTCACCTCAGCACAGCTGAATCCCTGTCCCACCTCCTCTAAGTCTCTTCATAAATGTCACTCTCAGTGTTACGGTTCACATCTTAAAGGTTTCCCCCATGGCTTAATCTTACCTAAGAATATTCTAAGTGTGGATGCCAACACCCATGTAAAAGCCAGGCATGGTGGCAAACACCTCTAATCCCAGCACTGGGAAGATGGAGACAATAGAGCATACTGTCTACTAAGCTAATTGAATCAGTGAGGCCCATGCTTACTGAGAAGCCCTCTAAGGTGGTTGGAATCTAAAATGTCCCCCACAATCTCAAGTGTTTGTGATTAAGCCTCCTACTTAGTTCCCAGCTAGGGGAGCCTTTGGGAGACGAGCCTTGCTGTCAGACCTGAGGTGGTGGGGGCAGGCTTTCAGGTTGATGAGTCCAGCCCTACTGGGTGTTGAGAGCTGCCACACTCAAACAACATCCTTCCTGCTTTGTATGGAGGGGTGTGATGATCCAAGCTGCCTGCTGTGCCATGCTGAAACTTCCCCTAAAAACTTTTAGCCTGAAATAAAACTTGTCCTCCTAGAAGCTACTTCTGATCCAAGCAATGAGAAGGTAACTGCTAGTCCCTGTCTCAAAAAGTAAGGTTGCTGCAGAGATGCCTGGCTCAACAGCTAAAGACACTTGCTTACAAAGCCTGATGGCCTGGTTTCGATTCTCCAGTACTCATGTAAAGCCAGATGCCCAAAGTGGCACATGCATCTGGAGTTTGTTCGTAGCATATAGAGACCCTGACATGGCCATTATTTCTCTCTCCTCTCTCTCTTTCTCTCCACTTCCCCCGCCCCAGGCATAGCGGCACACACCTTTAATCTCAGCATTCAGAAAACAGAAGTAGGATGGTCGCTGTGAGTTTGAAGCCATTCTGAGACTACACAGTGAATTCCCAGGTCAGCCTGGGCTAGAAGGAAACCCTACCTTGAAAAACAAACAAAACAATTAAAAAAGCCTAAGTCTCTGTGATGGTTTGAATATAAAATGGCCTCCATAGCCTCATGTGTTTTGAGTACTGGGACCCTAGCTGATGGCAATCTGGAAAGTTGCAGGGCCTGTGTGGAGGGATCCTTGCTGGAGGTGGTATGTGACTGGGAGCAGGCTTTGAATTAATAGAGCCCAGCTCCAAGCCCAGTACTCAGACGACTTCCTTCCTGCTGCTGTGGAGATGGGATGCCTGGCTGGCTCTCAGCTCGTGCCATGTTTTCCCCGCCATGAAGAAACTTCCCCTCAAAACTGTAAGCCAAAATAAAGCTTTTCTTCCCACGAGCTGCTTTTGGTCTGGTGTTTTATCCCAGCAACAAGAAAGTAACTGCTACAGTCTCCTTGGCTATTCTGTGACTTTACCTTCCCTAGTGAGATGTGACCTGGACTTCAGTGTGATGCTGAGTCTGGCTCAGGCTGCCAATCCCTTCCTTTCTACCAGACCTTTTGATTGCCTCATGTTTCCTTGTGTCTTTATATAAATGATGAGGGTCTGTATAAGAAGAGAATTGGCTGGAAAGTGCTAGAAAACTACTGTGACCCCTGTTCAGAGGTCACCCACAATATTATGTGATTAAAGGAGTGCAGGAGACATGCTCCCCAAACTCTATCTTTCTTTGGCTCTTTGTACTGCGTGAAGCAGGTCCCAGACGCAGTGGGGTCTCAACCAATGCTATCATTTTCCTCTTTGGATTGTGAGGCCTATGGTATTTCAGTTGATCAATCCTAAAGGCGCAAGAGCTACCACCACTCTACCTGCCCCAGGTTCAGATCCACTGCCAGTAGAAACATGTTGAGCTCAAAGATTCACTTCAAAGTCACAGGGCTAGCAAAGGTAGGGTCAGAACTTACATGCAGATGCAGGGCTTCTGGCTCCAGGTATATGTCTTTTGCATTAAATTATGCCTCAAATAAAAAAAAAATACAGCTGGGCAGGGTGGCACACACCTTTAATCCCAGCACTTGGGAGGCAGAAGTATGAGGATCACCATAAGTTCAAGGTAACCCTGAGAATACATAATGAATTCCAGGTCAGCCTGAGCTACAATGCAACCCTACCTTGGAAAACCTATATATTCACGTCTAAAGCAGAAAAAGATTTCCTCCATTCATTGGGACACAGATGCAGCAAATGCTAGCTTTCACTTTCTAGGGCTATCCCACAAAGCTATTTTGCTTTTGTTTATTCTAAAAATGTGCCTGCCATTTCCAAAAATTCCTTCATTGCACACCCCCTTACAAGTAGGCAAAAATTCAAATCAGACAGCAATCCTAGGACCCAGCTGTTGCCTCTCCAGCTCAAAAAACACCCCCCACAAACCCCTAGAGTGCTAAATGACCACCCCAGTCCTCTTCATTTAACCTCAAACTGGGTCACCCTCTAATCAAGAAAAATTAATGACTAGCAACATATTTTTCTTTTCCTCTTAATTAGAGTAATTCCACCCTGGCAGTAACTCTCAGACTGCAGCTATGCTAATGACAAAGTTTCAATTCTGAGGGAAAGGACAAGCAATCAAGAATAACTGGCAATGGGTCCGATTACTGCTTTAACAGTTCAGACCGAAGGCCGATTTACCATGACGCTAATGAGCCCTCAACTTCAGGGCCCAGAGCAGTAAGTTCGCATGGTCACAGGCTTTTGTAACATTTTCAGAAGTAGGACATTTTAATCACGATTGGTTGGGACTGATCTCTCTTTCGGCTCCAACTTCTCCCCTGTCTACTTCCCCTCAGACTGAGCACCGCTGGAGTGGCCCCAGAAGTTCTGGAATGCTGATAAAGGGGCAGCTTGGGATTCTGAGCTTGTAATCATTTCCACAAATAGGTGTTCGTGCTGGCAGCCTGGTGCAGAAATGGCTTCCCCAAACCTGCTACTAAGCATCAGGCCATGGGGGAAAGCATGAGAACTCATACAGTGTCCAATGCTCATACTGGGCAAAGCCCTCAACTTCTTGGAGCCTTTTATAATGATTTAAAAAAACGGCTGGAGAAATGGCTTAGCAGTTAAGGCACTTGCCTGCAAAGCTTAAGGACCCAGGTTCGATTCCCAGTACCCACGTAAGCTAGATGAACAGGATGGCACATGTGTCTAGAGTTCATTTGTAGTGGCTAGAGGCCCTGGTGCACCCATTTCTCTCCCTCCCTCTCTCTCTCTCCCTCTCTCTGTCTCTCTCTTTCTATCTTTCTCTCCAATAAATAAAATAAAATAAAATTTTTAAAACTGCTTATTTGCCTACCTATTAAGAGACTGAGAGAGAGAGAGACTATGGGCATGCCAGGGCCTCCTGCCACAGCAGACAAACTCCAGATGCATGTGCCACTTTATAAGGCTGGCTTTATGTAGATACTGGGGAATCAAACTTGGGCCATCAGGCTTTGCAAGCAAGCACATTTAGCTGCTGAGCCTCCTCTCCAGTCCTCTGGGAGCCTTCCTGAATGAGGGTGACATCAGCACCTATCTCCAAGGCTGATTAAAATAGTTGGTTAAAATAGATCCTTAGGAACAGATGGTAAGACTCTACTGCTGAAGACCCCACATGCTTGGGCTGCAAGTCACTGAGAAATCCTGCTGGAGCTGAGCTGAAAACCTCTTCTGTGTAGACCAGATGACAGAAAGCTGGAGAAAAAAAAAAAAACTATGCTGCAGGCTGGAGAGATGGCTTGGTGGCTAAGGCGCCTGCCTGCCAAGGCTAAGAATGCTGGTTCCAATCTCTAGGTCCCACATTTAGCCAGATGCAAAAAGTGACTCAAAGGCGCAATGCCACACTTGCCCACAAGGGGGCCCACACGTCTGGAGTTGGCAGCAGCTGAGAGGCTGCTGGTGCACCAATTCTCTCTCTCTCTCTCTCTCTCTCTCTCTCTCTCTCTCTCAAATAAAAACAAAATAAAAAATTTTTTAAATGAAAAAAACAAACTATGCTGCATGCAGCTCCATGGGAGAGAGTGAATTCACCAGTGGAGATAAACAACAGTGGACACTGCAAGCCTTAAGTTTGTCCAGCCAGGCCAAATGAGCCAATGGGTGCAATAGTGGCATGTCTGTTATGGGGGAAACCAACCACTGACTAATTGGACTAGAGGCCTGCTCCATGGGAGGGAATACTGAAAACCTATCATGGGGCAAGTCATGAGCCCTAGACATGTAACATCTGCTGGTGTCTGCCTAAATGTACATATTATGCTCACCAAACTGCCCAGTAAGCACTTCTTATAATATTCATGCCCATATATTAATGCTACTCTCATTTTTGGTCAGAGAAGCTTCTCTTTTCAGATGGTAGTGACTTCTGGGATGACCGAAAGGCACCACAGTGCTGAGAAGAAGTGACAGAGGATTGCTCAGCACTGAAGCATCTCTATCACACCTTCCAAGGCTCAGGGTCCATTGCAGAAGAGGTGGTGGAAAGAGCCAAAGGAAGGGTAGGCCTCCTTACAACATGCTCCTCCAGACACAAAATTGTGTAGTCCTACACAAGACTATCATAGGAAGGAAAGATGATGTCATCAAAAATAAAAGAGAGGGACTGGAGAGATGGCTTAGCCGTTAAGACGCCTGCCTCCTAAGCCTAAGAATGCCGGTTCGAATCTCCAGCAGTTCCAATCTCCAGGTCCCATGTTTAGCCAGATGCAAAGTGACGCAAGGGCGCAATGCCGCACTTGACCACAAGGGGGCGCACGCATCTAGATTTTGTTCGCAGCAGCTGAGAGGCTGCTGGTGCGCCCATCTCTATCTGTCTTCCTCTCCCTCTCTCTATGTCTCTCTCTGTGTCTCTCTCCAAAATAAAGTAAAATAAAATAAAATTAAATTGAGACCAATTGAGAGGGGGAGGGGATACAATGGAGAGTGGAGTTGAGAAGGGGAATGTGGTGGGGAGAGGGAATTACCATAGTTTATTGTCTATAATTATGGAAGTTTTAAATTAAAAAAACTAAAATTTAAAAAAAATTTAAACTTATGCATACTGGGTCAGGCATAGAGTCACTTTCTTAACATACATTATCTCAGTTATTCCTAGGCTTGGAGAAATTTAAAAAACTTACTGAAAGTCATGCGGCTGATAAAATTAAGGATCCAAGAGATGAACTTGGTCAATCTTTTAGCCACCGTGCAGCACACAGGCTCAAGGTCACACTCAGTGTCTTCATGAATGACTAAGGTCATGGGAGACAGTAGAGCAGGGCCAGGTCCCTCGCCAGACTGACAGGAATCAGGGCCAGGGCAGAGGATGTGTGAGACACAGAAGGCTCCAGTTCAGGGCTGGCATCAGAAGATCCAGAGAAACTCAGCAAAACAAAGGCCACCTTCCGTGCACAGCATATGAGGTGTATGACGTGTGTAGAGTTGGGATCACTTCATATTAACACAGCAAAAGACCTTTGAAAATAAAATAATATTCAATGCTGACAATATTTTGCTGGACTGCTACACTCACATATGCATGTCAGGTTTATAAATTGCCACATTCTACTGGGAAGCAATTTGATAACATGTATCAGGATCCATGAAGATGTTCATCCCCTTTGACACATTAATCCACTGTTGGAGATACACCCTAAAGAAATCGGAACAGAAGCAAAAACAAAAATTGATTTATACACCAATGCCCACTACAGTGTTATTATTTGAGCTGAAACTCTAGAAGCCTCTGAAATGACCAAACAAGGGAACTAATGGATAAATAATGACACATCGCATGGATGGATACTGCAGGCTTCTACGTGGGAGGACATGGACAAGCACAAGTTAATATGTGAAAAGGGGACCAATAGTAATTATATTACTGTTTAATTTTTATTTTATTTTGGTTTTGTTTTTTATTTATTTATTATTTTATTTGTGTGTGTGTGTGTGTGTGTGTGTGTGTGTGTGTGTGTGTGTGTTCACCTTGGTATGCATGTGGAGGTAAGAGGACAACTTTCTTTGAGTCAGGGTCCCTTGCTGCAAACATGCTGTCTGACCCCAGACGAACATCAAACTAGAATGCCAGACTAGCAAATGTCAGACTAGCTGGTCTGGAGCTTCAGGTTCTCCTGGCTCCACCTCCCATTGCCGGAAACATGTTGGGATCACAGGTGCATGCTCCGCTTTGCATCCTGCTTTACCATGGGTGCTGGAGAATTGAATCCAGGCCAGCAGGTTTGGCAAGCAAATGCCTTTAACCACTAAGCCATCTCTCCAGTCCCAATTAGGTGATTTTTGCCAATATGGATCCACGGGGATAGTGGCAGGAACAAAACCAAACAGGGAGAGCTCATTCCCCTGACACTTGGGCTAGTCTCACTGATGGTGAATAAAAGAGGTTGTGGCAGGCGGAGACAGAAAAAAAAACACAGCGAACAAAGGCCAGCATGGGAAGCAGCCCTCAAATGCACATGAGGACAGAGCCATCAAGGGCTCCAGGAAGCCCAGAGAGCAGCTCCATCTTGGCCTAGCAGCCATGCCAGGACTCTAGCAGTCAACACATTTTTGGACAGAGTGTCCCCTCGACTGATCTTCCTTCAGTGAACAATGGCTCTGGCCAGCCTCACTAGTATTTGGGAGGTCCATTCAGACAATGTTGTTTTGCTTCATTTGAGGACATGTTTGCACAGAGTCAATGTTCAGCTTAGCCCCTCCATTCTACAGTTTGAGCAGAGCAGGCGCATTTGCCAGTTTCTGCCACTCTAGCTCTTGGTGTTCGCATGCAACGGGATGGTCATCTCACATACTGCAGCAAAATAGTCCATTGATCCAGTTGCTGCGGGAGCTGTCAGAAAAGCAAAATGACAACCATTTAAACATCTCAATTAGAGCCGGGCATGGTGGTGCACGCCTTTAATCCCAGCACTTGGGAGGCAGAAGTAGAAGGATCACTGTGAGTTCGAGGCCACCCTAACAATACATAGTGAATTCCGGGTCAGCCTAGAGTGAAACCCTACCTCAGGAAAAAAAAAAAATTTCAATTAGCTTTATGTAGAATAAGACAATACTTCATTCCATAAAATACAATATATATCCCAATATGCCAGGCAGGAGTTAGTTTTACAGACATTAAAAGGACTTAAGAAAATAAAAACAAACAACAGATTGACCATTTCAAAGTAACATTCCTTGTAAGGCAAGAACAGGAAACAGAACAAGAGAAGAAAATAACTCACTGCTTCATGTAGTAGTTACTCTGGGATATCTTCTTGTGGAAAAGGATTAAGGCAGAGGGAATTTATGTAAACGACACTGTCCTATTTGGAAAATTAGGCTATAATCTCCTTACTCCCACTTTTCAGAAGGTCAGATAAAGAGCTTAGCCTCATCTTGGCAATGAACTTTAAAGTGAGCATGAGGAACTCCATTTTGATTTTTAGCCTATTCTGTTGGAGCCCAGTTGCAAGAGCTTAATGTGAAACAATGGCCTCCTGCAGTTTTAATTTACCAGAGGTGTCCTCTTGGTCTTTCCAGTGCACCCTGGCCACCCACCCTCTTCCTGTTCAAAAGAAGGACAAACTGAATTCTCCTTTTTGAACTGTCACCAAAAACAGGCAATGTCATGTTTCTGTCCAGCTACCCCTGCATCCTGGTGGGTGCGGGAACCCCCAGAGCCAATGTTGAATCATCCCCTCCAAAACCCCCAAAGCCTTTGTGCAGAATGGCCTTCCCTAATTTCCGCCTAGCACACTCTGTCACTTTGGGGACCCAGCTCAAGTCACACCATATAGCACTGTTCCTTAACCATGTTGACATTTAGGACCAGATAACCTTTTTTTTTTTTTTTTTTTTTTTTTTTGAGAGAGTCAAAGAGAGAGAGAGAGAGACAGATAGAGAATGGGCGTGCCAGCAGCCTCTCAGCCACTGTGAAAGAATTCCAGATGCATGCTCCCCCTTGTGGGCAAGTGCAGCATTGCATCCTTGTGTCTCTGCATCTGGCTAAATTTGGGACCTAGAGAATCGAACAGGCATTCTTAGGCTTCTCAGGCAGGCGCCTTAACCACGAAGCCATCTCTCCAGCCCCAGATAATTTTTTTATAGGAGACTACCCTATGCATTGTAGGCTGTGGGCAGCACCCCTGTAGATGCCAGCAGCAAATGCTGCCTCTTCAGTTGTTACAAACAAAATGTTTCCAGGCATTGCCACATGACCTCTAAGAGAAAAATCACCAACCCCCTCCACCTTCTCCATCCCACACAGAAGAAGGCTTTCATCTTCTGCAGCTCATTGCTGTAGACATTATATCCATGTAACATACATATGGTAGGTAACCCTGGAACCTTTGCTATTCCATTTCATGGCCCTCTATTTGTCTTGCTCCCAAGGCAGATCTCAGTTTCCCCAAAAGAGGAGTGATGTGCTGAGCAGCATGATACCCCCAGGGCTATAACAATGTGCTTATGTGGTACACAACAGGGCCTCAAACAATCCTATGGAGTGTAGCAGTGATTTGCAGATCCATCCCAGGAAACTTCAAGAACAAGTCTACATGATCCTAACCTAGGTTCCTAAAACTTGGTTCTGTCCCAAGTTGAGGTAGGAGGAGAACTGGATGTTTTATTTATTTACTATAGTAGCGATCAGGAGACTGGCCTTTATTATTTTTGTAAACAGAGATGTTCAAAAAAGTTTGGGCTTTTGTTGGGGATTGTTTTCAATAAGTTTCTAGTGTGAGAGCTCACTACTCCATACCCAAGGGGCTCGACTGCAAACTTCCAAGAGAAAGGACGAGGAGGACTATTCCCCCAAGGCTCAAGGCAGGGATGTCCAGTTGGTGAACCTCCCTAAATCTCCCCTTATTTACAATAAGATGTCCTGTGAGTCCCCAGGGGCTAGACAACTAGAGAAGACGTGCTTAGCCCTTCCCAAGAAGGATTTGGGGAAGCCATAGGAAGCCACTGTGCTCAGAGAACTGAGGTACTCCAGCCAGATTCAAAAAAAAAAAAAAAAAAAAAAAAGATGGAATGACTTGTCTCGAATGATTTTGAGGGAGAAAACCATGAAGTGAGTTTACTTTCTGTTGCATAAGCAATACTCGTCCCTACAGCAGATTCTATGTAAATAACCTTGACACAGAAAAAAATATTGACATTCTAATAGATAAATGGGAGCTTTGATGAGTTTTCTTAAGATTTTAAATGAGCTTGGAGAGTTTATAGAGAATGTATCTACCCCACCCCCACAGGATCAATGAGCATGCCCAAACCATGCTCACAGCCTACACCTGTTTTTCCTTACTGGATGGCCAGTCTGCATTTATGTGTGGGACCCAAGATGGAAGAGGATGGGTTCGATGAAACCAGAGCCAGCATGGGGTTAAGGAGCCCCACTTTCCCTGAACCCTTCACATACTCTGGAACAGTACCATGGCCCGGGACAAAGCCCCTCCCATTTTAGCCTGGGAATCCAGCCTTCTCCACAGACCAGTTAGCTCCAATTTTCTTCTCTTGCTTCTCTAATAGAGTAGCAAGCAGGGATTGGGAGAAGGTGGGCAGTGGGGCAGTGATTGCATTTTAAGAATTCTCGGGAGACCCCCAAGATTTCTTCGACCTGCAAAGGCAAGAGCAGCTTGCCCTCAAGTCAGTTCCTTTCCCAGCCCACTGATAGAACTACTTTCACCACAGAGCAAGACATTTCTGTGACTTGGATATGGTCACAGAGTGTCCTCCAAGAGTTTGGCTGGTAGAAGCTGGGTCCCCAGTATGGCCATGTTGGGAGGAATAGGACCATAAGAGGTGGGACCTAGTGAGGAGTGATGAAGTCATTGGGACACTTCCTGCAATGAAGGTATTTAGGTAGTCTCTTGGGACCCTAGTTAGTTCCCATTTTAATGATTTAGCCTGATCCCAGGTCTCTCTCAATCTCCCTGTCTTGCCCTGTGATTGCTCTTGTAGGTGCTTCCAACATTGTGATGATGTCCATCATAAGACCCCCACCAGAGGCTGTATGATCTCAAAAACTTTCAACCTTCAAAACAGTGAGCTAGGGCCAGAGAGATGGCTTAGCAGCTAAGGCGCTTGCCTGCAAATGTTCCAATCTCCAGGTCCCACGTAGCCAGACACACAGTGATGCAAGCACGCACCAATCACACACGCACCACAAGTGACACATATGTCTGGAGTTTGTTTGAAGCACTGAAGGTGCTGGGGCGCCCATTCTCTCTTGCTCTCTCGCTCTCTCTCAAAATAAATAAAGAAAAAAATAACAGTGAGCTAAATAAAACTCTTTTCTTTCTAACTTACCCAGCCTTGAGTATTTTGTTATAGCAATGGTCAACGAACTAAAACATGTAGCATCTAAGCGCTAAGGTTCAGATGGCCAATACGTCAACATGAAATAAACTGCCCTCCAAACATTCACTGCCACGTGCAAGCTATTCCTCATTGATAGCACCTCCCAGTCCCTCTCACCACTTAAATGTGATCCCCAGGAGGACCTGTGACCTCACTTGTGGCTCCTGTGAAGGCCTTCATGACCTCCCTCTGGGCTAGGTGTGAGAATCTACCCCCTCCCCAGCTCTAAACTCACATTCATCATTCCACCCTACACCTTAGCACAGTGTCTAGGCATAACAGGCTCTTCATAAATATTATCAAATTATTTGACTTGTTCATTTATTAATTTATTCATTAACCAATAAAGATTTTTTTTTCCTCAGCTGAAGAGATGGCTTAGTGGTTAAGGTGCTTGCCTGTGAAACCTAAGGACCTATGTTCAACGCTCCAGGTCCCATGTAAGCCAGACACACAAGATGACATGTGTTGTAGACAGCTTCAGGTTCACTGAGATGAACTTCCAGACCAGGCACAGTTATGGAGGAAGGGATATTCTTTATTGAAGCTTACAGATCCAGGGGAAGTTCCATAAAAGCAGGAGAAGCAGCCTGCTCTTCACAGGACCAGGCAAGAGAGCAAAAGCCAACCAGCCAGCCACCACAGCACACAGAGCAAAACTACAGCCAAAAGGTCACACAGCACACTTCAGGAACTCCTGCTAGGCACATTTGCATATCTTTACAATGGAATCTCAAACCATCACCACACCTTAAGACCAGCCCCCAGTGACCTTGCCTCTAGCAAAGTGATTGGAGATGCAAACTATAACTAGTAAAATACTGAATATATTGGGGGACATATATTCAAACTACCACATTCCGCCCCTGGCCCCCAATATATTTAGCTCCTGGCCCCCAATAGACTTATAACTATCACACATTGTAAATTGTACTCAGTCCAATTTCAAAGGTTCTCACAGTCTTGATCAACTTAAGATAGTGAGTCCTGTAAAATCAAACAAGTTAAATACTTTCAACATGTAAAGGCACAGAGTAAGCATTTTAACTGGTATAAGGCATAGCAAGGAGAGACTAGAATAATGCAAACTCAACCACCATCAGCTGTCATCAAACTTCTGCAGTTCAAGTTCAATATAACCAGAGACTGACAGTCTCCAGGTTTTCCAATTCCGCCCCTCCAGCTGGGCAGAGTCGCCAGGGAAAACTTTCATCCTATGCCAACACTGCACTCCATGGTAGCCCTTGCATAGTCCTGGTATATCCAAAGCATCTTCAGGTCTCCATGCAAACCACGGTCCATCTTCCAAAGGCTCTTGCAGCCTATTCCTGAGGGTCTATATGCCCTGCCTCATGCCACATCTCAGCAGCGGCTCCTGGAACCGTGTGCAATTCATGACCACTCCATGCATTTTTCATGCTTCCAAAACTAATACCAGGTGTGCAGGACACAGCCATATTCTTAATCCAGGGACAAAATAAATCATAGCCTTGAAAAGCAGGTTCCTTCTCCAGTCAACTCTTTCCAAAGAGTTTGCATTTCTAACAGTCTTTCCTCAGGCATCCTCTCCATTGTTTTAATGTAAATCAAGTCTGGCCACCTTCCTTCCACCTTCCTTAAGATTGCTAATGCGTTGACAATAGCAGCTAAACCAGTCTCAGTGCCTCTGCTTTTAACTTGCTTGAGGTTTTCCAACTTAAAATCTTAAAATCTCAGTCCAATATCTTTAGCCAAGCACATCCGTCCATTACAAATTTAAGCTTGATCAAACTTTCTGGGCCTGGATAGCAGAATGTAGCCATCCCTTATGCCAGTAGCCCAGTTCCAACAAAGTCCTCTGCAGTCTTTCCTTCCCCTTAGAAACCTCATAAGCCAAGCCTCGAAGTTCAGTACTATCTGCGCTTAGCATTCTCAAACTCTCATCAGAATAGTCCATAAAACTTGGCTTACCACTCCAGAAGGCATCTTCAGTTGCAAGAACCAAGTCCATGCCCATTCTTCCAAAACAAAGGTTCCAAAAGACGAATATCCACACGGTCAGATTCATCTCACCCCACTTCTGGTACCACTTTACTGTTGTAGACAGCTTCAGGTTCGCTGAGATGAACTTCCAGACCAGGCACAGTTATGGAGGAAGGGATATTCTTTATTGAAGCTTACAGATCCAGGGGAAGTTCCATAAAAGCAGGAGAAGCAGCCTGCTCTTCACAGGACCAGGCAAGAGAGCAAAAGCCAACCAGCCAGCCACCACAGCACACAGAGCAAAACTACAGCCAAAAGGTCACACAGCACACTTCAGGAACTCCTGCTAGGCACATTTGCATATATTTACAATGGAATCTCAAACCATCACCACACCTTAAGACCATTTCAGTGACCTTGCCTCTAGCAAGGTGATTGGAGATGCAAACTATAACTAGTAAAATACTGAATATATTGGGGGACATATATTCAAACTACCACAACATGAGTGTGCAAGGTTACACATGTGCACAAGGTAGTGCACATGTCTGGAGTTCCATTGCACTCACTGGAGGTTCTGGTGCACCAATATCTCTCTCTCTCTCTCTCTCTCTCTCTCTCTCTCTCTCCCTCTTAAAAATATTACAACCATACATATTGGCCAGTGAGTAAGTCAGTGTAATATACCCATGCCAGGCTTATACCACTCAGTCCTCCTCACGCCATGCCACAGCACAGAAATGACTGAGCATGCCCAGTAATTAGACATTACTGTGTAACGAAGGTACAGTCAGGCAAGTGTGATTTCTCCTTCAGTGTAGCTGGAGACATGGCTCAGTGGTTAAGGTGTTTGCTTGCAAAGCCTAACTGACCTGAGTTTGATTCCCCAGAACCCATGTAAGCCAGATGCACAAAGTTGGCACATGCATCTGGACTTCGTTTGCAGTGGCTGGAGACCCTGGTACATAACTACTTACTCAGTACCTCTCTAGCTAGCTCTCTGCTTGCAAATAAATAAATCAAATATCTGAAAAGAACATGACACTGTTAGCATGCTATGACCTGGTACCTAGAGTCATGATAACAAATGCCAGTGAATAGGGTTTGCTAAAGGCCTTTATTGAGGCCAAATAATGAGGGTAACTTCAAATTTCCAAGGGGCTCTAGATAGGAACCCAGGACCCAGGTCTAGCTACAGACTTCTTCCATCTTATAAAAGCTGCACCTTGCTGGGCACCACACCACTACTTGAGGGACTGCCCCATGGAGTCCAACACCACCACAGCTTGTATCTCATGCTGGAACCTCCTTCCTCCAAGCTGAAAGTGGTAGGGTTTAATTTGCATGAGTTATATCTAAGTGTCCATTCTTAAAATCAGACCTCTGTTAAACTAACCCAGAGGGAAGGGAAAAGAAGAATAAAATATATAAAGAAAGTTTGGCACTGATAAGTTACCAAAAGGGTCAGAGCTAAACTTGACCAAATGGGCCTATTGCTCAGTACTTAGGATGAGAGACATGCCCACTGCTACCCTGAGGAACTCAGGACCAAACCCCAGCACTCTGAGTTCACATCCTGCTTCACCGCTCCATCCCCACAGGCCTTCCGAAGTCCCCTACACGGACTATTACCCTGCGGAAGCAGGACGGGTGGTCTAAAGCAGAAATTAACAGTGCAGGGTGGAAATTGAAGAACAGGGCTCAGCGAATCAGAGGTAACCCACAGATCCTAACTCAAGTCCTTTAAGCCCAAATACTGACCCTGCAGTGACCATCTACCCCTTCCCTCCTACAGAGCACATGTTGAATCAGCCTGGCATGAAGAGGCTACCGAATCTAGCAGCCAGTTAGAAGACACTAAGAACCACGCCTCCGACAGGGGTCCCATTCCAAGTAAATCTTAAAAGCACATGAAGTTTGGGCCCATGGAGTTTCATATCTCAACAGGTTTCATTAATTTCCTCAAGTATACTGTTTATACAAAACTGAACATAAATTCCGTTTGGGTGATAAGCTCTTTGGATCCCTAAATCTCACTTCAGGTTACCAATCTGGGACAAATGAAGAAAGAAAATCAACTCCAAAACCTAAACACTTTGGCAACTTTGGGCTGACTGAAGACTTCTGATGAGATTCTCTTTCGTCTTCCTCCAAATGTCTGCGTTCCAAGGAAGGTTCTTGGGTGATAAACTAAACACAGCACAAACTCCATAGCACAGCTCAGTAGGGTGCTGGCCAAGAAATTTTACAAACAGTAATGTCAGGCCCTATTGAAAGAACTTAGGGATTGTTTTTTCTTACTTTTTTTTTTTTTTTAACACGGATTTGGTATGCAAAATTCCCTAAGCAGAACTGACTGCAAATAACTGAAAGGCATTTGAAATCTTACTGAAAGAGCAGGCTTTTCTTCCTGACAATGCAAAGGTAACAGTGACCTCTGAGTTTAACCCATTGGTGCGTGAGCCTCCGAGTCCCAAATGTCTGTGAAACTGCACAAGAGAATATGTACATAAAACATCCAGGGAGTGCTGGGGAAAATTTGTATTGTCTCCACCCAGACTCCAACGCCAACCCAAAACACTTTTGTCCGCGTGATACTACCTATAACTCAATGTACCGTTTTCCCATGTTAGCGAGGTCTTAAACAGCCTAGAGTCTAAGCAGAATAAAACTTCCTCTCCATCCCCTATAGAATCCAAAACTAAGACTCGGGTTTTAATTAACTGGTGCAAAGCTATGCAGAGGGGAAATCTTAGGCACCTGTTTTGTGTAACAAGTTACTCCGAAACTTTGCAGCTTAAAAGAACCACCAAGTTCATTTGTTCTTGATATTGTGCACTGGAAATTGGGAATCAGATCAGCTTGAACCTCTCACCTGAGGGTTTAACTGGGATTTACGTCCAAGATGGCACCCTCCCGGGTGTAGAAGTTGAGGCAGACTTTTTTGGGAAACTCAGCTGGGCCATTGCCTGCAGGAAGTACGGAAGTCTCCAAGGACTTTGGGCTTCTCACAGCCTCCCCTCACCTAACCTCAGAAGCCAGGCGCCATCACTCCCCGACATGCTGCTGGTAACACGTGTAACACTGAGGCCACCAAGATTAAGAAGGAAGGAACAGACCCCCCTCTCAACTTGAGTTACATCAAAGAGTTCTAGTTTTAAACAAGTGACAAGTTTTAAAGTCAGCTACAATGACATCAGCAGTGACTGGCCCTTAAGATGGGGGAGATGGCTCAGTCACTAAAATGTTTGCTGCACAAGCACGAAGAGCTGAGTTTAGTTACCCAGCACCCATGTAAAAAGCCAGGCATGGCCTACGCACTTGTAATTCCAGCACTGGGGAGGTAGAGACAGTGGGGTCATTGGGGCTCTCTGGCCAGATGGTCTAGCCAAATCAGTGAGCTCCAGATTCAATAAAAGACCTTGTCTCAAAAAAATTAGGTGGAGAGCCGGGTGTGGTAGCGCACGCCTTTAATCCCAGCACTCAGGAGGCAGAGGTAGGAGGATCACTATGAGTTCGAGGCCACCCTGAGACTACATAGTAAATTCCAGGTCAGCCTGAGCTAGAGTGAGACCCTACCTCAAAAAAATAAAAAATAAAAAATAAGGTGGAGAGTGATTGAGGAAGATGTCTGAGGTCAACTTCTGGCCTCTACCCACACTTGCACACACAAACACACTGAGAGAGAGAGAGAACCTTAATAGCCTACAGAGAGGCTCCAGTCAGCAGGCTTTATGTTGAGCAAGAATATTGTACAAATCCTTGAACTAAAGCTTGGCATTGTAGTCAGAATGAGTGACAGATACAAGAAAGCAGCATCCCACTGTCCTCTAATTGTGGTGATCATGAAGAAGATGGCTGTGGTGGTTTGATTCAGGTGTCCCTCCATAAACTTAGGTGTCCTGAATGCTAGGTTCCCAGCTGATGGAGATTTGGGAACTAACGCCTCTTGGAGGAAGTGTATTGTTGGGGGCAGGCTTATGGGTATAGCCAGTGTCCCCTTGCCAGTGTTTGGAGCACTCTCCTGTTGCTGTTGTCCACCTTATGTTGGCCAGGGGGTGATGTCCACCCTCTGCTCATGCCATCATTTTCCCCTGCCATCAAGGAGCTTCCCCTCAAGTCTGTAAGCCAAAATAAACCTTTTTCCTACAAGCTGCTCTTAGTCGGGTGATTTCTGCCAGCAATGCGAACCTGACTGCAACAGTAAAGTTGGTACTGAGGAGTGGGATTGCTGCTAGACATCTGACTGTGTGGTTTTGGCCTTTTCAGCTGATTTTCAAGAGGAATGTAGAAGGATTTGAAACTTTGGCCTAAGACATGCCTTGCAGCACTGTAAGTACAGCTTGATGGACTATTCTGGAAAGAGTTGAAAGACCTGAATGCAGTAAGAACTATGGACTGTGAGGTTCGGCTTATGAGGGTGAGAAAGAGCTTTGCCTAGACTGGGCTAGAAGTGGTTTGTGTGAGAGGCTTGCTGTTATGCCAGTGTCCTGAGAACTTGTGCAGGGTTGTACAGGGACTTGGTCAGACCTCACTGCAAGAGAGCCACACCCCTGCCTGCTCTGGAATTACTCTAGGGAAGGAGGGGCTGGTTTCTCACCAATAGCTTGCTTCATACTCAATAGTTTTGTTGGATAGCTGGAAGGTATTTTCTGGTTGTTAAAATGAATCAGTGCAAAAGAAGAAGAGAGAAAATGGGTGTTTCAGGGTATAAACAAAAACAAATAAGAACAGAGATGAGATAGTGCAAGCCTTCAATCCCAATCCTCAGGAGGCAGAGGCAGGACGATCAAGAGTTTGAGGCCAGCCTGGGCCATATAACAAGTTCCAGACTGACCTGGGCTACATAACGAACAATACCCTGCCTCAAAAAAGAAACAGAGATGAGTGTTGAAAGAGGGCTGTGTGGGCTGGGGATGTGGCTCAGTGGTAGAGTACTTGGCTAGCATGTACAAGGCCCTGGGTTCAATCCCTAGAACTACTAAAAAACAAAAGAAGAGCTATGTAAAAGGGTTATGCAAGAGTTAGAGGGAGGGACTCAGTACATAAGGAGCAAATTCAACCAGACTTTCTCAGGGACCTTCCACCAGGTCCCTGCACATGCACACAAGCTGGGTAAATGGAAGCTGTTGCGTTAGAGGCCTCGTTGTTTGAAGCATTCAATCTAAACTAATGTGAATGCTCAGCTTTGAGTGGGTTAAAGACCAGAAGAAAAAGGCTCTCACTGCATCCGGGGAGTGTGCTAAATTCTCCTTGATGGTAATTAGCATACAGCTTCTTTACCCTGCCCATACAGTATTTTCAATTCAATTGCTCAGCATTAGTGATTCTGCTGGGATTGATTTAATAGTCTAATATGAAGTCTCATCCCTTCTGTACAGGTTAATTACATGTGGTCTTATACATTCTAATTTAAAGTACTGCCTTTGCAATTATCATCAACACTAAACACAGCACTCGTAATGAAGCCAGGCTTGAATTTTTTTTTCCAGAAGTAATGAATTGAAGGAAAAAAAAAAACGAAATGACTTTTAATTTCTTGGGCACTTACCATTTCAATCTCTCTTCTGTGGAAAATATAAATCAGGGTCTCCTTCTTATTCCAGACTGCTGGGGAAGCAGGCAAAATTGCCTTAAAGCAAGCAGATACCTTTGCTTGTACACCAAGCAAGATTTGACTGTCTGGGTTTTGACCAACCAGAAGGCTTCCTCACCTACCCTAACCTCCCAGGTATGATTGTATTTAAGAGTGAACTTGTGCATTTCGTTAATATGAATAGTGTTTACTCTGTGATAGTCTTATCCTAGAGCTTTATGAACATAAATAGATAAGTAAAAAATTACTTCATGGGCTGGAGAGATGGCTTAGTGGTTAAGGCGCCTGCCTGCCAAGCCTAAGAATGCCCATTGGATTCTCCAGGTCCCACATCTAGCCAGACGCAAAAAAGTGATGCAAGGGTGCAATGCTGCGCATGTCCACAAGGGGACGCACACGTCTGGAGTTTGTCCACAGCAGCTGAGAGGTGGCTGGTGCGCCCATTCTCTCTGTCTCTCTTTCTCTCTATCTGTCTGTCTGTCTCTCAAATAAAAAAAAAAATTACTTCAGAAAGTTACAACTTGAAACTACCCATTTATTAGGTCCTAGATTCTATGGGTCAGGAATTTGGTTCAGGCTCGGGGTCTCTCACCCATAGTCAGACTGCTGAGCAGGGATACTGTCCTGTCCTTTGAGACTGGAAGAGCCACGTCTAAGCTCAAGCATGGTTTTAGCAGGCCTCCAATTCTCACCACGTGAGTCTCTACATGCTGTCTCAGTGTCCTCGCTCCGTGACCTCTGGTTACCTCAGAGCAAGTGATCCAAGAGAGATGACAGAGGCTGACACAAAGAGAAGAGGGTGCAATTGAGCCAGCGCTGGAAATGGCGTGCCTCCATTCTGCCATATCCCATCAGTCACACAGAAAAAAGCCTGGTACAACATCACAGGGAACCGCATGAGGTGTGAATGCCATTGGTGGAGGTGACTGGGGCTGGCTGCCACTGGGAGCTATTATCATCAGTCCAGATTTACAAGTGAGGCATTTGAGGCAAAGACGAGAGAAGTAACTCGTCCAAGGTCAGTATTAATAAATGTCAGAGTCAAGATTTAAAGCTGGCTGGTCATTCTGCCTCCAGAATCTAAACTTATACACGGAAACGTGTTCACTCTTTTAACTTAACACATGGCTCAAAAGCACTCAGTAGGGCAGCCAGTCAAGTTTGTTCTAAATGAAGAGCTGATAAGAAGCCTTTGCTGAGACAAAGCTCTAAACAATTCATCATAAATAAATAAAGACGTCAAATAAATAATAAACAAATCATTCCTTAGCATCTCTGGCTGTGTGTGTTGTTATGAAATATTCCCATTTCCAAGGAAGCCCTCACTTTCTTAGCAAATCAATTTCACGTCCTTATCACTAGATCTTTTCTCTAAAGACTGGGCCCACCATACCTGCACCACTAACCCATTTCTTCCTGTTCAAACCTCTGAGGAGACAAGACCCCTCTAATCTGTGTTTGTCCCATGCAATGTCATGGTTTGTGTTTAAATCCCATTCTTTTTTTTAAAACATTTTGTTTTATTTTATTTATTAGAGACAAAGAGGGAGAGAGAAAGAGAGTGAGAATGGGTGCGCCTGGGCCTCTAGCCACCACAAACAAACTCCAGATACATGCGCCACCATGTGCATCTGGTTTATGTGGGACCTGGAGAGCCGAACTGGGGTCCTCAGGCTTCTCAGGCATATGCCTTAACCACTAAACCATCTCTCCAGTCCAAAACCCCATTCTTACTCACCCGTGGCCTTCACTTGCAAAGGCCACACAGCCAATTCCCCCTCCTAGTTTCAGATGTACCCTAGCATGTCTTTTTGCATGTCTCTGGACTATGGATCAGACTGGACCACAGCCCTGAGTCAGAGAAGTATTGAGTACCCTGGGATGTTCCACTGAACCTAGAGGTACAGAGAAACCACCCTCCACTTTTAGACAAAGCAGCTTGGTATGTGTGTGTGTGTGTGTATTCCTTACTGTCTCATTGCTGGAGGAAAATACCTGACAACTGAGTTTAAGAAAGGAAGGGTTTGTTTTAGCTTACAGTTCCAGGTTATGTCCATAGTGGCAGGGGTGGCATAGTGGCAGGAGCTTGAGGCAGCTGGTCACAGTCTTAGAATGCTGCTGCTCAGCCAGCTCTCTCCTTTGTATATATTCCAGGAATGGTGCCACCCACAGTTAAAGTGGTTCTTCCCACCTTAATTAACCCAATCAAGACAGCCCTTCACAGGCATGCCCAGAGGCCAGTTTCCTGGGTACTTTTGGGTCCTGTCAAGTTGACAATCAATACAGATCCTCCCAGTGAGGTCTTCAATCCGCAGCAGGACTGTTCTTTCATATGCACAGAGCCAGCCAGAGGAAGTTTCTAGACAAAGAGATTCTGGAGCCAGGGTTTTGATGCCTTTTCAATTTTTTTTTTAGGGTAGAATATAATGAGTTCATAATGACACGTTTATACATATATGTCATTACACTTTTCATTCCCAATTATGCTCCCTTGCCCTCCAGTCCTACTGGTCCCCTTTCTCCCTTCAAACGGTATGCTGTCTGGTTTTGTGTGTGTGTGTGTGTGTGTGTGTGTGTGTGTGTGTGTGTGTGTGTGATTTAAATCTTGGTTTTACCTATGGGAAAATGTATTTTTTTTGTCTTTTTCCTATTACCCTCTTTTATTCATTCTTCCCCCTCTTTATAAGTCTTCCTCCCTCCACACATAGTTTCCCTTCCACCTTCATGTCATATTTTTTAAATTAAGATGCCTTTTTTAATCCTCTTCACTAGCAAATAAAACCAATATATCCGTGGTTAGTAAGCCTTCATAAAGAATGAGATAGTGAACACGTTCAGATTTATTTCTCGACAATGTGGCCTCCATCACAACTATTCAACTCTGCCATTGTAGAAAAGCAACCATGAACAATACATAAATTAATGAGCATGGCTATGTTCCAATAAAACTTTATTTATGGACACAGAAATTTCAATTTTATATAATTTTCTCCTATCACAAAATATACTTCTTTTGATTTTTTTCCCCAATCTTTTAAAAATTTTAAATCCTTTCTTAGCTCATGGGCCATACAAAACCAGATGGCTATGGTTTGCTGATCCCCACAATGTGCAACAAAGGATGTCGGAAATTCTCCGATGAGTTGAGTGATGGGTTTTATCAAATCAACAAAAAGCAGATTCTTGAGCAGCATATTGTCTAGAAGAGTTGTTTTGAACATAAGTGTGGAGATTGAAAATCAAGAGGCTGAAGTAATCCCTCGCTTTCTGTATGCTTCCTGAAAGGCTGACTGAGGGTGTGGTGTGTACACACCAAATCCTGCTTCTGACAGATGTGGATGTCTGCCTCGGGTTATAACAGGCCAAACCCTGTTCATCTTGTATCCCTGCCCCTTCCTTGGGGCTCTTTTCATTTTCAATAAATGTTAAGTCAGAAAGACAGGGGGGAAAAGGAAGGAGAGGAACGAGTGAATGGAAAGGAGAGAGGATAGGAAGGAAGAAAGGGAGGGAGGGAGGAAGGAAGGAAGGAAAATGGAAGAGAAGAGAAGGGAGGAGAGAAGGGAAGAATGGGAAGAAAGAAGCAGGGAGAAAGAAATAAGGAAGGAAGAAAAGGAGGCACAAAGGCAAAATTTAGATCACTTCCTATCAGATGTTTCTCTAATACAGTACAATAACTTATTTAATTGAGAGATGTTATCTAATAAAGTAAAAGTCAGTAATCCATTCCTAATCATTTTGAATATTATGTTATTTCTTAGAGATATCATCTTTGCTTCCTGTTCAGCTACCTTTTACACTAAGGAAAATCATATCTATGTGTGCGTCTAAGGAGTCACGTTATAGTACTTGAAGACTATAGGGATTGTGTTCAATCTTTTCAAAAGTCAATGCTTTAAACTCCCCTGGACCAGAGGATATGATAGCCTGGCTTCTCACAATGCACAGTACAAGTTCCTGGGACAATGGAACCAGCCCCAGTAGACGCTGGGTCTTTGGAGGGTTGGGGCTGTCTTGTTCATTTTGGTCTCCTGGAGGCTTGGCGCTCAAAAGCATTCAATAAATGTTTGAGGAATGAATGAAAAGCAAATGAGAAAAATGTTTCACCTTAAGAGAATTCAAACCGGTTTTCTAACAAAGCAGTAGCCCTTGAACAAGGTCGGTGTTCCTGAAAGATAAGAGACACCAGGGGAAAGTGAACAGCAAGAAACAAAGATGAGCATTGCCAAATGTCAGCGGTAGCAAAAGCAGAGGGTGTTCCTGGATTACAACAAACCCTTAGAGATGACTTGACAGTGATCCAGCCAAATTTACCTGTGTCTGTCTAAATGGGAAAATAACACCTTACTTAGGTCGCCCTAGGTTTAAGTGGAACTGAGTTAGAATCAACATTTTCCAGTTTTTCAGGGAGAAAACACAGGAGTCAAATGTCACTGTCATAGAAAAGTTGATGCTACTGTTGAAATCATCTTTTTATTAATCAAAGAAAATTAAACCAGGCCCCAACATTGAAAAAGAATAGTCGCCATTTCTGAGCCTGTGCCAAGTTGTTCCTTTAACCATATGGTCTGATGCTTTTCTAAACTCCTAAATTTTCCTGAGGTTCAATGAACTGTCACCAAATAAGCACAGGTCGGCATATGAGTCATTAGTCTGTGTGTGTAGAAACCGGTGCAATTTCCCAACCAGGACATGGAAGGCAGCTTTTGTACTAGGGAGGAGATGCACTCCAGGACAATGACTTACCTGAACATCAGGATGACTCCCCACCTGGCTCGAGCCAGTCAAACCACCTCCATAGGTGGCAGCACTGGGAACTAGGCTTTGAGAACCTGCCACATATGGCTGGCACTCTGGTCTCCTCTGGGACTGTGGGAGAAAGAGAAGAATTGGAACAGTTTCTTTTGATGTATATACTTCTTACATTTAAAAAAAAAAAAAAAAAAAACAGGGCTGGAGAGATGGCTTATCGGCTAAGGCACCTGCCTGCTAAGCCTAAGAACATCAGTTCCAATCTCCAGGTGCCACATTTAGCCGGATGCAAAAGTGACACACGGGGGCAATGCCACACTTGCCCACAAGGGGGTGCACGCATCTGGAGTTCATTCACAGCAACTGAGATGCTGCTGGCACACCCATTCTCTGTCTTCCTCTCCTTCTCTCTCTCTGTCTCTCTCAAAAAATTTTTTTAAAAATAGTAGTTTCATAATATTTTCCTTTATAAAAATATAAATTACTTACCACTTTCTAGCTACATGATCTGTGCTTCTTTTGACTGTCAACTTGACAGGTCCTAGAATCAGCTGTAAGGGACTGTCTGCATTAGTTTAATTGAGGTGGGAAGACCCACCTTAAGTATGGGCATAACCATGCCATGGGCTGGGGTCCTGGATGGATTGAAAAGTAGAGAGCTGACTGAACAGCAGCATTCACCACCCTCTGCTTCCTCACAGTGGCCTGAATACGACCAGCTCCTGGTGCCACACCTCCCCTGCCACAATAGACGGTAACCAGGAACTGTAAGCTGAGAGAAACTCTTTCCTTCCCTCAATTGCTTCTGGTCAGGTATTTCATCCCAGCAATGAGATGGTAACCGATATAATCTGAAACAAATGATTTCATAGTCCCATGTCATCTCTCCTACAGCAGTTAAGATGTAAGACTGAGCCTGGCTGTGTGATCTCCAAATCCATCTCTTCATCTTGGGCATGTGGCCACACTATACTTCTGTGCCAGTCAGCTTTCCATTACTTTAACAAAATACCTGAGACGATCACCTTATAAAGAAGAAAGATTTACTCTGCCTCATAGCTTTGGAGGTTTACATCCACAGTTGCTGGGCTGCATTGCTTTGGGGTCTGTGACAAGACAGTACATCATGACGTAAGCATGTGATGGGGCCCATAAGGAGCCTATGACCATAAGGAACAAAAGTGTTTGTCAACTATTGCTCAAAATGGTGCTTGAGGTCTTGGTGGCCCATTCATCATTCCTGAACCTCCAGGTTCTGCTAAGTCTCCCCTCCTCTCAGCCAGCTGGAACCTCCTTGGCCCCTCTCTACCCCCTCCTGCCCTCCATATGGAAGGAGCTTTCTGTACTTTCTCTTCTTTTCTCTGTAAATCTCTTTTCATGTTTCTTCTAGGCCCACATGGGCTCTCAGACCACGTAGGTATATTCATCTTCCTACCCTTGGCTCTTTCAAAAAAGTTGGGCTGAGCCGGGTGTGGTGGTGCACGCCTTTAATCCCAGCACTCAGGAGACAGAAGTAGGAGGATCGCTGTGAGTTCAAGGCCACCCTGAGACTACATAGTTAATTCCAGGTCAGCCTGGGCCAGAGTGAGAACCTGCCTCGAAAAAACAAAAAAACAAAAAAAACAACAAAAAGAAAAGTTGGGCTGGAGAGATGGCTTAGCAGTTAAGGCACTTGCCTATAAAACCTAAGGTCCCATGTTCCACTCCCCAGATCCCAGATACACATAAGCCAGACACCCAAGGTAACACATGTGCAAGGTCACGAAGATACACACAAGGTGGTGCATGCTTCTGGAATTCAACTACAGTGGCTAGAGGCCCTGGCGTGCCAATTCTCTTGCGTGCGTGAGTGTGCTTTCTCGCTTGTGCTCTCTCTTTCTCTCATTAAAAAAAAGCCAATCTGTTGGGCTTACTACAAAAAAAAAAAAAAAAAAATGTTGCCTGACAAACAATTCCCCAAAATTCAGTCATTTTAAGAGCATGTATTTTTCTTCCCTGTGGGTCTGTGGCTGTGTTTTGAGCTATAGTCATGTGTGCTCTGCACTTCACCTCTTGCTTCTCTCCCAGGAGTCAGCACAGCAATGCACAGCAAAGGCCTTTGAAGAGAACGTGGATGGAGGCATTGCTTCTGCAGAGCAGGACCTAGAGCTGACATTCTGGAGTTTCTATCCACATGCCTTGGGCCAAAGCAAATTATACCACGTGTCAGTTGACTGAATCTCCCACAAAAAAAGAAAGAAAGAAAGAAAGAAAGAAAGAAAGAAAGAAAGAAGAAAAGAAAAGAAAAGAAAAGAAAAGAAAAGAAAAGAAAAGAAAAGAAAAGAAAAGAAAAGAAAAGAAAAAACAAGGTATTACAGACTGGGGAACTTGTACAACTGAAATTCACTTCCTTGCTGTTCCAATAGGTTTGGTTGCTTCTAAGACCTCTACCCTTGGTTTACAGATGGCTGCTGGAATCTTCTGGTCTCTTTCCTCTGTATGTGTCAGTGTCCAGACTTCCTCTCCTGGTAAGGACACGCGTCACGCTTGATCCAGATGAAGCCTAATGACTTCATCTCCACACATTTACCTCTTCCAAGACTTTCTCTCCAAGCTCAGTCACCTGCCGAGGCACTTCAGCATATGAACTTGAGGAGAACACCAGCCAGTCCACAATCCATGGGCAAGGCCAGCATCAGTGGGGTGGGAAATCATACTCCTCCATGCACGGGGAAAGGGTGGGGAAAGCAGCAAGAACTGTGTGAAAAATAATGTCTACCACCAGGAGGCTGCAAGGCTGGAAATGTAACAGGGGGGCCAGGACGGAAAAGTAGTTCAGCAGGAGAAAACCCAAAGACACCTGACGTGCCAAGCCCTCAAAACATCTGGCCTCATTAACTCTTTTCTGACCTCTTCATTTCCATAGAAAATCATCCCGCTTTCTACGGCCATACCATCCTGAACACAGCCGTCTCACCTTGGAAGCTAAGCAGGCTCAGGCCTGGTTAGTACATGTATGGGAGAAAAGCATCCAGCCCCTTCCCTCTGAAGTCCACCAATGGGCAGTGACAAGTACAGTGTGACATGGCCAAAAAAAAAAAAAGCAATGCCAGGATCGCTAAGACCTGTGGCTTTGCACCTGAGGTGTGGAGCTCTCATTCACCGGGAGCCAAAACCACCTGCGTGATCCTGGAAAATCATCCTCTCTCTCTCCAAGGGTCTCTTTTTCTAATAGAGGAAATGGACTCCAAGATCTTTGAGCTGGTTTCTTTACAAGGCAGATTCCACAGAACTTGAGTCCCAGAAGTCATGCAAACAAGCCTTTCCGTGAGCAGACAAACTTAGAAATGGCTGCCTCCGATCTCCCATTCCCAGTAAAGGCTATGAAAAGTCCTGCAATTTAGCAGATCCGTGTTATTTCAGTTGTTTCCCAGATGTGGCTGACTGAAGAGTCTCTCTTCCTGCCCTTTCTGACATGGCCAGAACCCACACACTGATGTCCTCAGCGCCTGTTCACTTGCGGAGTCAGATGTCTCTGACATCAATGTCTTGCTCCTCCAGACAGCGTCCCCGCACTGAGCCTGGCGCTTTGGGAAGGCTCTCATCTAGGTCAGATGGCTTCGCAGACACCTCCTCTCAAGGGACCCCGAGTGTCCACTGCTGGCCTCTTTGTTCTCTGAAAGCTCTGAAAGCAGGGCAACAAAAGCATAAAGGACCCCTCCGCCTAGCCGGTGCAGAGGGACTCCATGCACTTTTTCCTAATGCCAGGAAAAGAAACACCTTTGGAAGCATTCTCTCCAGAGTCTTCAGTTTTCCAAATATTACCCTTTGAGGGAGAGGTTCAAGTTTTAGAAATAATAAAATACTTTTGGAGCCAAGTGTTTTTTAAAAAATAAAAAATATATCTTATTGACAATTTTCTTACATGTACATAAGTATTTTGATCAGAAGCTCCTCCCCTATTACCCCCTTTTATTCCCCTCCCCCTTCTCCATTCTCCTTCCACTGAACCCCTCCCTCTTCCCAACTAGCCCCTCTTCTACTTTGATGTCTGTTGTTGTTGGTCTATTTCCCCTCCTCCACCATCCCTAACGGGCACGTTTGGGATGTTGATGGGCCCAGTGTTGGGCAGGCTTTGCAGCGTGGTAACAACAGTTAGCAGTGAGGTCATAAATACAACAGCCACTTCCTGTTCAGAAGACAGCATTTCAAAGCTCTCCTCCCCATCCTCTGGCTCTTACATTCTTTCCACCTCCTCTTTGTCCCCTGCATTTGGAAGGCATGACAGAGATGTCTCGGCACTGTGACGCTCAACAGGCACTTAAGTCTCAGCGCTTTGATGAGTTTTGAATGTTCCCAGTAGTCACCGCCAACTGCAGACCGAATCTTCTCTGAACAAAGCTAAGCACAGCACTAATCTGTGGGCATACATGTAAGTATTTAGAGGGTAATTTGATAGGGATAACATATCCATCGAGCCAAATAACAGTAGTTGCTTCCCCACTATGGCTTATGACTCCACGGCATAGGCTTTTGACTAAGTTTTTTAGTATCAAACATGAATTCCCACCCATGGAGCACACCTCAAATGCAATCAGAACAGTCATGCCACCTTTGCACCAGTGGACACATCTTGCCTGGATGGAAGGTTGTGTAGCTTACAGGGCCTCTGCTAGTTAAGACTATTGATGACTTTTCCTCCCCAGCAGACTAACACAGCCCTTTCTAGTCTAACAGCCAGCCAGCAGGAAGAGGCTTCCAGCTCAGCTCCAGCTTGATTTCTCAGTGTTCTGCAATGAAAGAATGTGGTGTCTTTAGCAAAAGAGTCTTGCCATATAGTTCTTGTGGGCAATCAAGAACACTGGCAATAACCTGAGTTGTTTGGAGGGGGAGGGACTTGGGGAAGTATCCCACCCCAGGATTTTCCTATAACAACCAAAGGTCTCTGAAATCAGCATTATCTACCCACACGGGGATAGTTCTGTTCAAATTCTTTATTTAATTATATTTTGAAATTAGCTAACAAACAAGCAGGTTTTCATATAGCCTTGTCATACACCTTTAGATCTGGCTAACTCTATCCCCAGCCCCTTCCTCTTCTCCATCTTCTATCCTATCCCCACTTAAAGCCCAGTTTTCTGCCCCTCTACTTTCATATCCCTTCAACATTTCCCCTTCCCTAACAGAGCCTCTTTCTAGCTTCCTGGCCTCTACTGACTCTTCAACTTACATACAAATCTAGAAATTGGAAGTTAGGATAAGCATATGAGAGAGATCATTCAGTGTTTATCTTTCTGGGCCTGGGTTACCTACCTCCCTTAGTATAAAATCTAACAGATCCATTCATTTTCCCACAAATTCCATAATTTCATTTTTCTTAGCAGCTGAATAAAACTCCACTGTGTATAAGAACCACATCTTCATGATCCATTCATCAGTTAAAAGGCATCTAGGCTGATTCTATTTCCTAGCTATGATGAATAGAGCAGCAATAAACATGGATGAGCAAGTATCTTTATAGAAAAATATACAGTCCTTAGGGTATATGCCCAGGAGCGGTACAGCTAGATCCTATGGTAGTTCTATTTTTATTTTTGAGAAACCTCCACACTGATTTCCATAGTGGCTGAGCCAGGTTACACGTCCACCAACAAAAGACATCAAAGTAGAAGAGGAACTAGTTGGGAAGAAGGAGGGGTTCAGTGGAAGGAGAATGGAGAAGGGGAAGAGGGAAATAAAAGGAGGTAATAGGGAGGAGCTTCTGACCAAAATACTCCCTCACCAGCATTTGTTGTCATTTGATTTCTTGAAGACAGCCATTCTGAGCAAGTAAGCTGAAATCTTAAAGTAATTTTAATTTACATTTCCCTAATGGCTAAAGTTGTTCAATGATTTTTTTTTTTTAATTTATTGGCCATTTGTATTTCTTTTGAGAACTCTCTGCTCAGTTCCATAGCCCATTTTTATTGGGTTGTTTGATGCCTTATTGTCTAGTTTTTTTGAGTTCTTTGTATAACCTACATATTAATTAATCCTCTGTCAGATGTTACATTTAGCTAGCAAAGATTTTCTTAGAGCTAAGTTTGGTGAACTTTGGTGACAAAGCTAAGAAATACTGTCCAGCATAAAAATGTTTAGTATGCATGAGCCAGGCCGTTCATTCTCACCTGGCTCCCACATCTCTGGAAAGAGTATAATCAGTCCAAATGAGATCTCACAAGCATTCCAGAATCTCCTCACGCCATATGCTGGGCTGTCTGTGGCTCCCCTGAATGGCAAACAATTATGTCCACTTGTTTGTTTGGTTCCTTTATTTGGCCTCTTGTCTGAACAGCGATGCATAATCCAGTGTCTCCTGCATTGCTAGCTCTCATGGGGCCATTCGTGTCGTTGCCAGCTATTGTTCTGAATTCAGAAGACTATCCCCAAATTGCACATTCATGTCTTTAATTGAGCTGAAGCCATTCTAACGCCTTCCTTTCTTCCCCTCTCGCCTTATCCCCTGCACACAAACTCTCTGGCTTTGATCCCAGGGTAAGGATTGTTTTGTTTTGTTAACACTATTCCTGTTATTCAGTAGTCAGTCTGCGCTTTTTCTTTCCTTCAAATAACATTTAATTGCTTTAACACAACTTTTTCAAGGAGCCAGAGGAGTGTTCTTATCCTTATCAAAGCTAGTCTCTCAATGTGGCTGAAATTTGTGCTGACTTTTAATAACCAGAACATGAAACAAAAGAAAGAAGTTTTTACCACCTTTTCTGAGAACATTGCAACTGTAGCTATGTAACCAAAGACTCTCATTCTCTCTGGAGCTGGAAGGTAAAGTGGAGGTCACGGAGTCTTAATGAATCTGAACGTCCCAAGCCATGAAACACATATCTAATGGGGGTTTCCCAGAATCCAGGCTGAGGGTATAGCTCAGTGGATAAGCTCTTGCTTAGCATCAGTGTAAATCACACAGTTCTCACTTCAAAGAGAATAAGAGGCAGTTTGTTCTGGAGTAAAGTATTAGTGACCATGGCCTGGACACACAGATTCAGGTTACCCCAATACCATGTTCCAACCTATTAACAGTCTACTTAACAGAACAAAAAATCATAAACCAAGGCACTTCTCAAATACACTGGTGGAGGGCTGGAGAGATGGCACAAGTGGTTAAAGGCACTTGCTTGCAAAGCCTGGACAGGCTGGGTTCAATTCCCCAGTACCTATACTAAGACAGATGCTCAAAGTAGCCCATGAATCTGAGTTTATTTGCGGTGGCAAGAATCATGATACACCCAGCCACCCCCATTCTCTCTCTCTTCACAAATAAATAAATCAAGTCTGATGAAGATGATGTGAATGATATTTTATAAAGTTATTTTGTATGGTGTCGATTTTGTTTTTCTCATAGTATATCAGCAAAAAAATCAAATAAAACTCCTCATATTTACAAAAAAAACAAATAAATAAATCAAAATATTTCAAATACATCAGTGGAAATGTCAAGTAGGCAGGTTCCGGCAAAGTGGGGAATTTCTGCTGCAGACTGTACATGCTGTATGATGACATTCTTAGCCTTTGGGTTAGTGGAAGTTGGTGGTCTGTTAGTACATTCCAAGAACATTCCACCTGATCATTTGGCAGTCACAAGGATGGTGGGTCAGACACAGAGGTGGACAATAAATGGCTGTTGAGGGGCTAAAAATAACCAAGATAATTTGACTTTGGACTTGCAATATTCCAATCACTCCACATGGAGACTCTAGCCAGCTGTATACTCTTGCAGGATAGATGTAGCTTTTTCAGGAACGTTGGTTCACACTAGCACGGGAGAAGCCATGGGTTCCACCCTCCATGCAGAAAATACAATCCAGAATGTGATATTGTTGCAGGACAGTTGAACACTTTAGATTGACTGTAAATAAGTTATTTACAGAGAGCCTGAAGATTTTCTGCACTTGGGTTTTGATTACAGCTTAAAAAGTTGAACACTTTAGAGCCAGGTGTGGTGGTGGACGCCTTTAATCCCAGCACTCAAGAGGCAGAGGTAGGAGGATCTCTGAGAGTTCAAGGCCACCCTGAGACTACAGAGTGAATTCCAGGTCAGCCTGGGCTAGAGTGAGACCCTACCTCAGAAAAAAATAGAAAGAAAGAAAAGAAAAGAAAAGTTGAACACTTATCAATGAAGAAAGTGAAGCCCAGAGTGACTCGCTGAACACGTGACCAGGCAAAAACGAGACCTTCACCTCCTCACCTCTGCTACATCCTACATCCCTCAATCTGAGGCACCGGAGTGCTGGCCTGAAACACAGACTGTATCTCAGGCACTCCTATAATCACCGCATGTTCATTAAAAAATAAAATAAAAATAAAGAAAGTTAATGTTTAAGGAAATAGTGGTCACTACCTGCATTTGATGCTTGCAGAGCATACACATGTATTGAATAATCACCTTGTACCCCAAAGAAAAATAATAATAAGTAAATCTAAAGCACAGATTTAGGTGATCTGGCCTCTGAGAATTCTGATTCAGTGGGTCTGGAGTGAGAAACTTGGAATTCACTTTTTTTATTAAAAATAGAAAAGGTTGCCTACATAGACCCCCTCCCTGCTGCCCCAGTTGTGCTGAGGGTCTTCAGTGGGGTTATCGGTGTTCATTGTGGGGACCAAGAGGCCTCAGTCAGTGTTGACAAGAATGGGGAAACATGATGTCTCAGGCTGTTCCCACCCACCCTCAGGCTCTTACAATCTTTCTGCCCCCCTCCCACAATGCTCCCTGAGCCTTGGTGGGCAAGATAGAGATCTGATTTAGTGTTGCTTTCTCTGTAACCTCTGGATCTCTGTTTTGATGAGGTTTGAGTGACCACAGTGTCTGTCGCCATTTCCCTGGAACTGGTTGTCAGGTGAGCTGTGAGAGCAGTATGTGTGTCACTGCTTCCCCTGTAATGACTTCTGGGACCAGGCAGATGAGATGGAGGTGACCCATCTCCTGGTGGACAGTCAGCTATCTCTTTCTTATGTATTGAGGTATCCTTGCTCTCCCCCATGGATTCCACATTTTTCAAAGTTCCCTGTGAGTCCTCTGGAGACCTGACTTAGACATCACTGATCTCCTGCCCTCCATGCCTGGGTACCAAACAGCAATGGATCATTTCATGAAAAAAGAGAGGGAGAGAAAGAGGAAGGGAAAGTGGGAGAGCGAAGAGGAGGAGGGAGAGAAGAAAGGGAAAGGGGTCTAGGTTTGTTCATAAATGGCCTTCACCAAAAATAATAAAGTATGGGCTGGAGAGATGGCTTAGGAGTTAGGGCATTTGCCTGCAAAACAAAAGGATCCTGGTTCGATTCTCCAGGACCCACGTAAGCCAGATGCACAAGATGGTGCATGCATCTGGAGTTTGTTTGCAGTGGATGGAGGCTCTGAAGCACCCATTCTCTCCCTCTCTCTCTCTCTCTCTCTCCCCTCCCTCTTCCTCTCTGTCTCTCAAATAAATAAATAAAATATATTTTAAAAAATAATAAAGTATGGGCTGGAGAGATGCCTCAGTGGTTAAGACTCTTGCCTACAAAGCCTATGACCCTGGTTTGATCCCTGGTATCCATATAAAGCCAGATACACAGAGTAGTGCATGCATCTGAAATTCGTTTACAGTGGCTAGAGGCCCTGATACACTCATAATATTCCTATCTGTCCCTGTCTCTCTCCACTTGCAAATAAATAAATAAAAATAAAATAGTGAAAAAATTTTTACTTGAAAACATAATAAAGTAGAGGGAACTGTAACTATTTTGATAGAGTCTAAAAAATTAATTGTGGGATAAATGGGTTACTTATAATGTACTGCTGAGAAGGAATTTGAGCAACATTTCACCTCCCTAGATATTTGCTTGGTGTTTTGTAGGCACAGCCCTGAACCCTGGCTTAAGGCTCACTATTTTTTTGCCTTCTTACAGAGTGGCTTCTGATGCATTATCTTTATCTATTCACTCCATAATCAAAATATGGGTAAGGCAAATCTGACTTCCCCTATTTTACACATATCAGAACTGAGATTCACTGGAGAGAAATGCAAACTACGGCAATTCTGCTCATAGAAATTCGAGCTGGGGGCTGGAGATATGGCTCAGTGGCTAGGCGCTCATCTACCAGAAAGCAGAGCTAGATCTAATACCAAAATGTAGAAGCTGGGCTGGAGAGATGGCTTAGCAGTTAAGGTGCCAGCCTGCTAAACCTAAGAATGCCCATTCAATTCTCCAGGTCCCACATTTAGCCAGACATAAAGTGACTCAAGGGCATAATGCCACACTTGCCCACAAGGGGGTGCATGTGTCTGGAGTTCATTCACAGCAGCTAAAAGGCTGCTGGTGCACATATTCTCTATCTGTCTCTCCAAAAAAAAAAATGTAGAACCTGAAATTAAGATGCCTTCTCTCACACCTCCACCTCTCACTAGGTCTAGCACCGAAGGCCTCATTCATGGTAGGCAAGTGCTCTAACACTGTACTACACCTGTAACCCCAATATGCCTTTTGGTTTTTTATCCTTTTGAGACAGAGTCCCAAAATGTATCCCAGGTGGCCTAGAACTCATGCTCCTCCTGCCTCAGCCCACTCAGTGCTCGACTTACAGGACTATACCACCACACCTGGCTCAATCTGCCTTCTTAATGCATTAAAAACTAATCCATGTTACTAGAGCCCTTCTTGTCTGCTCACTCCAGCATGATCTGTGTGGTAGTTTGAATCAGATGTCCTCCCTAAATTCATGTGTTCTGAATGCTTGATCCCCAACTGATGGTAATTTAGAGGTGGACTCTTACTGAAGGAGGTATGTTTCTGGGGTCAGGATTATGGGTGTTATAACCAGCTCCCCCTTGCTAGAATTTGACTCACTCTCCTGCTGCTGTTTTCCACCTGCTGTGGCAAAGGGGATTCCCAGCCTCTACTCATGCCATGCTTTCCCCTGCCATCATAAACTTCCTCTTGAGACTGCAAGCCAAAATATATGCTTTCCTCCCATCAGTAGCTTTTGGTTGGGTGTTTTGTCCCAGCAATGATGAGGTAACTACAATGATCAATTTTAACGACAAAATGGAAAACTCAGTAATCTAACAGCTATTAAAAAACACTGTAGAAGCTCACAGCCGCAACTTCACAATGTTTATTTGAAAGTCCTCATTTACCACTACATTACATTGAGAGAAGAAGCTATTCACCAGAACTACCCCTTCTGACTCTCCAAAATCAATTTCCACTCAGGCTAGGAAGCACAATAGTACGCTAAAACTCAAAATTAGGAAAAATCTGCATCACAAGTGTTCATCAAAAATAACAATAAGAAAGTCAATATTTATTTGAATTTTAAAAGAGAATTTACTAAGAATAAAAATAAAAGGGAAATCTACTTAAGAAATGTGTGTTTCCTCTTTGAGTTATAGTCAAAGAAACCAGGTTAGCCATGGCCAGAGTAAGTTGATGATGTTTTTTCCCCTCTTATCATGATCAGTTTCACATCAATGAACTACACTGAAGATGTTGCAATTGGATCTGATTATTATACTGGCTAAAGTCATTCTGCGCTCCAAGAAACTATCAAGGCAATCCCAGAAACATGTCTGTTGTCTACCCAATTCTTAATAGACATGAGAGAAAAAGCAATTTCCTTGATTGAACTTTTGGATGCCCAGAGCTTACTGGATGCTAAATTGATATTGCCCATTTCCAGCTACTGGGGAATTTCCCTGAGTACGAAAATCTTTTAAATCAAATAGGAGTTTCCTCGCCCTCTAGCAATTCCTGTAGCCTTAAAGCAGAGGCAAGGTTCTCCCCCTTTCTCTTGGCATGTGTGTCTCCTTGGCTCTGTTTAACTAATTTCCTTAAAAATAGTCCTAACAGTCTTGCCTTGCCCTGTATAAAAATGTATAAAGAGAACAATAAACCAAACAATGTAGTGGAAGGTCAGAAATAAGTATCTAGATCTCAGTATGTTAACACAAGTCTGTGTCTCTCTTCACCCATTCTTCTTTATCTGTCTCCCTTTCCCTTTCCCTCTCCTCCATCCCTCCAAAGAGAGAGAGAGAAAAATAGATTCTCACATATATCTCAAAGCTTAGAACAGGGCATCAGCTGGTAGAACTTAATGAGTATTTGATGAATGAATGAATGAATGAATGAATGAATGAATGAATGAATGAATAGCATGTGGGCAAACAGGTTCAAATTGAAGAGAAAACATTATATGCATCACAAAAAATGAATGAATGACTCAGTGGGGGAAAGAATTAGAGAAACAGAAAAGGAATCAGGGGGCTGAAGAGATGGCTCAGCAGTTAAAGCACTTGCCTGTGAAGCCTAAGAACTCATGTTCAAATCTCCAGGTCCCAAATGGCTCAGCATGCAATGTTGCACATGCACCACAAGGGGGCGCACACATCTGGAGTTCATTCTCAGTGGCTGGAGGCCCTGGCGCACCCATTCTCTCTCTCTCCCTCTCCCTCTCTCTCTCTCTCTCTCTCTCTCCCTCCCTCTCCCTCTTTCTCTTTCTCTCAAAAAAAACTTTTTAAAAAGGAATCAGGAAGAAAAAGCTTAACAGGAATTGTTCACTGTTGCTTTATTGCTTAAAGGACAGTCACCCTTCTGGGCCTCAGGATGCTTCTGTCAAGCCATAGCTTCACAAAATGCATGTAAATATTCCATGCCAACTATGAAGAAGAGAGAGGCTGCATTTGGATGAGTATTTTGCGTAGTTTTTATAACAGGTATATTCATGAATGTCAAGTGGGTACTTTTGACACAGGAACCCTAATATTCATTCTACGAACTTAAATTGGGCAAAGTTAAAAAGGTATAAAAATCATGATTACAGCAGAGTTATTTATAGCATTGAGGTTAGGAAACTTCAGCATGCACCAGTAGCAACTTAGGTAAGTGAAGTGCATCCAAGGAACTATATTCTATGCAGCTCTTTAAAAAAAAAAAAAAAAAAAAAAAAAACCTGGATTGTAGGTGCCTCGTTAGCGCAGTAGGTAGAGTGTCAATCTCATAAAAAAAAACTAGAATGTAGATTTTTGTATATTGTCATGGAAACATTCCCACAGAATAATATAAAGTAAAAAAGCAGCTAACAAGAAAACAGTAAGAATAATTTGAGGGCTTTTTAATGTGCAGATATTTGCACAGGAAAAAAGTCTGTTAGAATAGCAACAGTGGTTAGCTCCAGGAGGCAGCATTTTCCTCCCACCTGACCTTTCTGAGAGAAATTATTTTTCTTTTTCTAGAACATACAGCTAAATATGCCCTACGACATTTGTGTAAAGAAAGGCATATTTATGTCCCCTCCTGGTCACTCAGCTTCCTACCTACAGGACATTGCTCCCTCTCATCTACTATGAAGGGGTGTTTCATCCATTATAAGGTGTTGACAGTAGAGAAGAGTCAAATACAAAGTTCAGATTCAATGTGGAGACTAGAAATTGTTGTCTCTTTCCATCAAACACAGAATATCTAGACGTGTCCAAGGGTAATACTATAAACATTTGGAATAAAGATTTGTAAGGTCACTGGTGGAGGAAGCCACTCCTTGGGAGAATGTTAACAAGCAAATCATTAAAAATCGGGGAAAAGCCAGTTTATATCCAGGAGAGTCTGAGCTTTCCTATGTTATAGCTGGGCATGACCATACACACTTGTAAGATCAGAACTCAGGAGGTTAAGGCAAGAGGATTGTGAGTTCTAGGCCAGTCTTGAAACACCAAGGACATGGAAAGAAGGAAGGAAAGAAAGAAAGAAGGGAGGGAGGGAGGGAGGGAGGGAGGGAGGGAAGGAAGGAAGGAAGGAAGGAAGGAAGGAAGGAAGGAAGGAAGGAAGGAAGGAAGGAAGGAAAAGGGGAAGGGAGATGAAAGGAAGGGGAGGGAGGGGAGGAGAGGGAGAGAAGGAAGGAATAAGGAAGGGAAGGAGGGAGGAAGGTTAGACATTTGTGGCTTCTGAGCACACAAGCAGTGAGCCCATACATCACCATGTTCACATCATAACAGTCTCTTGGGTGGGGAGGGATAAGAAATCCACTCCCTGTTCTCAGGACCAATATCTCCAGTGCCTGTTCTCCTGGTTTCAAAAATGCAAACAGATCCCCAGAAAACTTTTAAACCCTTCCTTTGCGGGGGAAGATGAGGCTTGTCAGAAGAAGGAGAGGGATGAGTAAGGACTGAAAGAAGGGAATAAGGAAGGAATTGGGGAAGGAGAAAGGAAGGTGCCCATTGTTTTTCCCTTGATACAACCTCATAGTCGAACCTGTGCCAAGAGCATAAATTGGTTTCACAAACACGACAGATCTGAGAAACAAAGTCGTCATAAGCTCATATGTTCCACTGATTTGATGTGGCTATAAAAGCCCTCTAGCCTCAGGATAAAAACCTGCTTTCTGAGATCATGGGTCCTATTACAGTAAAATTTCCCTGTAACAATTCAGACCCAGGTATATGGAAAACACTTTACATGCATAGTTTTCCCCAGTATAGTAAAAATTTTATTTCATCTACAATACAGCCCGCTTCCCCTCCCTCCCCACCCTGAAAGAGATCTGAAAGGCTGAATAAGGGAGCGGTTTGTTATGGTTACTGCCTCAGCTGGTGGAGGCTGGTTTACTCCTGCATCCAAGACTAGGGATTCCTGCAGAGATTGAGAAAGTTGCTCTTTGGGGGATTTCCCATGATTCAGACTAGAACTGAGACCTGGGACAACCTTGATACCACACCTGTCACCCCAGAGGTAATCCCATCCACACAATGACTGGGGCTCCTGGTACTGGTGACAGGCCATAGAAAGGTACAAAATGTAAACATTCCAGAAATACTCAGGCAGCGGAAGTATAGTTATGCCTCCGTCTATGTCCTTTTCCTTACTCTAGGCATGCATGGTCCTTCCCCATGCTAAAGCATCCTCTGGAGAAAGGAGCCGTCAGTCATTTGCACATCAGTAGGAATTCAAATATCTTCTCTTCCAAAAAATATTTTAATGAATAGTCCTTCTTATTGTGAGAAGGAATCTCAGGTGTCTTTGCTTCAACTCCTGAAGGTATCAGAAGAAAGACGTTACCTGATGCCCGAACCAAGGAAGCCACAGCAGCGGAGGTGTCCTTCGGAGAACTGGTTTGTGGCCATAGAACAAAGTCCATTCGGAAGCCGTCTCTTTGAAGGGCCACTTCTCACCCAGATCTACCCCATTTCTGTTCCCTCACATACCCTGCCCTGACTGAGCACCTAACTCGAACAGATCCTAGAGTCAGGGAACTGCACCCAAGCTGGCTGGAAAGCGGATTCAGCATAGTAAGTCACCTGTAACTCCCAGTGATGGGCAGCATGTTTACAATTCTTTTAATTACACTTGAAAGGACAAAGATCAGGAACAGATGTCAGACATAAGAATTAAAATTAATGATCATTTGTTAATGGAGTGAAGAGCCATTCATCATTTTATTAGAACTAATTCTTAAGGCCATATGGAACCTTTTACAATACAGCCAATCTTTATTCTCCTTAGACTATTTCTATTTCAGTTAATGCAATTCAAAGAACAGAGTTACCAGTCAGTAACAAGAAAAGATGTGTTCCCATAACGTGAGTATTTGAACATGGATCAAGCTATTATTATTCAATAACTATTGGAGGGGTTGTGGAAATAGCTCAGTGGGTAAAGGGCTTGTTGCACACATATGAGGACCTCAGTTCAGTTCCCCATCACCCACAGAAAAGCTGGGTACAGTGGCAAGTGCCTATAATCCCAGCACTGGGGAACAGAAATGGGATGATCCCCAAGACTTGATAGCTAGCTAGTCTAGTCCAGTCAGTGAGCTATGGGTTCAATGAGGGACACTGTGTAAAATCATAAAGTGAAGAGCAATTGACGAAGACGCCTGATGTCAACCTCGGGCCGCCACATTCACCTGCACACAAGATCACATGCATGTACACACATGTGAGCCCACCCACTTATGAACACATACACACATACCACATACACAAAAATAATAATAAGTATTCAAATGCCAAACACCATACAGGGCAAAGGTATCAGTGGTGAGTAGAAGTGGACATGATTTTGACTTCTTGGGTCTTATGATCTGGAGAAAACATCAATCAAATAATTTCCCTCACAACTATGAAGTTGAAAGTGGCAGGTGATGAGCATGTGTGAAGGGCCTGGGACAGGAGTATGTAGTGAAAGGAACAGAAGACTGAAGTGACTGGAACAGCAAGTCTAAGGAGAGAACTGGCTTATGTACGAAGAGCTTCAAGAGGCAGGCAGGGGCTGTAGGCCACTCCTGGACGTTTGTCTTCTTCCGAAGAACAAGCCATCAAAAGGCCTTTAAGGGGGAGAGTGGCAAAGAGTCACGGTCACTCTGGCTTCAGTACAGAGTCTGTATGGGAAGGAGATAAAGAGAATGTGCAGACCAGCTTGGTGTCAAGGCAAGGACAGTGCGGATATTGTCAGTGCCGGCCACGGGGCTGAGGGTGGGGATGGAAGGATAGGGATGTCCTTAGGAGATGCTCAGCAGCTTCTTGGGGCCAGTTATGAATCAGAATGGGACTGTGGTAAAATAAATAAATAAATAAAAAGACAAGGTGTCAAAGGATGCTTCTTGGACTTCTGTCTCACTGAATTGGATGGAGGATCATGTCACTGCTGAGATCAAAATGGCTAGAGGACGTCCAGTTGAAAAGGGAAGGTACTGGATCTCTGGATGGCAGGTTCCTGCACACCTCTCCCCTGATATGTGATGGTTCATTTCTGTTGTCGATTTGATCAGATGAGGAATCAAGTTAAAGGAATGCCTTTCAGGCAGGTCTGTGAGCGTGTCTCCTGGAAGAATGAGCTGAGATAGGAAGATCGTCCCCCAGAGTGGACAGCCCTTCCACTGGCAATATATAAAGGTTCCAGGAACAATGTCTTTTGCCTGGCTGCCCTGGCAGCCTGCTGGTGAGTGCATCTGCCCTGTTCCTGCCATCCTCCACCGACATCGGAACCCAGCTTCTTCAGCTTTCCAATGTAAACTGAAGACCAGTGACTCTCCAGGGATCCTCCAGGCCTTCAGCTCCGGATTGGGACTGCTGAGACATCCAGCCTTGTGGACTGGGCAACTACCAAGGTCTCTGAATCTTCATCCTACAGGCAGCCCTTGTTGGACTACCCAGCCTGTATTGTATAAGTGAATCAAATGAATCCCCTTTGTAATACATATTCATTCTGTTGGCTCTGTTCCTCTAGAGAGCCCTGACTAATTAATACACCATGTCACCATAGCAGAAGCCATGGATACAGTGGAGAAGATGCTGTCATTAAGGAGGGAGGTGGCCATTTTTAGTTGGCCAAGGTTCCATGGGGACACTAACATTAGAAAGAACTTGGGAGATTACCCAGTATTGCTCCCTCACTGGACAGGTGAGTGATGGAAATTTTTTCCTGTTTTTTTTGGAAAGAGACACAGAGAGAGACAGAGAGAGAGGGAGAGGAAGACAGAGATGGGCGTGCCAGCAGCCTCTCAGCTGCTGTGAACAAAATCCTGATGCGTGCACCCCCTTGTGGTCAAGTGCGGCATTGCACCCTTGCGTCACTTTGCATCTGGCTAAACATGGACCTGGAGATTGGAACCGCTGGAGATTGGAACCAGCGTTCTTAGGCTTAGGAGGCAGGCGCCTTAACCTCTAAGCCATCTCTCCAGCCCTCCTTTTTTAAAAACTTATTTTTCCTGCTGGGCATGGTGGCGCATGCCTTTAATCCCAGCCCTCAGGAGGCAGAGGTAGGAGAATCGCCATGAGTTCGAGGCCACCCTGAGACTATATAGTGAATTCCAGGTCAGCCTGGGCCAGAGTGAAACTCTACCTCGAAAACCAAAAAAAAAAAAAAAATTGTTTTTCCTTTTCTGTTATTCTTTTTTTTTTTGGCTTGTGTGCATGCATGTGTGTGTGCATGCATGTGTGTGTGCATGCATGTGTGTGCATGCATGTGTGTGTGCATGCATGCGCAGGCCAGAGGTCAACACCAGGTGTCCTCCTCTGTCACTGAAACCCAGAGCTTGCCACACCAGCCCAGGAATCTGTACTCGGTCTTTATACTTACACAGCAAGCACTTTATCCACTGAGCCATCTCCCTAGCCCCCAAGTAATGAGATTATTTTTTTTTTTTTTTTGGTTTTTCAAGGTAGGGTCTCACCACTCTGGCCCAGGCTGACCTGGAATTAACTTTGTAGTCTCAGGGTGGTCTCAAACTCACGGCGATCCTCCTACCTCTGCCTCCCGAGTGCTGGGATTAAAAGCGTGTGCCACCACGCCCGGCTCCAAGTAATGAGATTTTAATCCTGTGTCACCAGAAGAGTGGAGAGCCAAGCCCAGATCATAAAAAGGTGCCATAGAGAAAAGGTACCACTGGAGATGCCCTCAAGAAACAGCCAGCCAGTACCTTGGCAAATGCAGCCTGCCTGCCTGACCAGACCCTTCACAGGGGACATGGACCCACGATCAGTAAGACGAAACTCTGGAGGGTGGGGGACATGTTACCAAGCAATGGGAACCCAGTGGAATAAGCACTGGGGAAGAGACAGAGGGTGTTCAGAGGAGGCCTGGCTACCTCGAGAGCTCCTAAGGCCACATCTGAGCGGCATTTAGAAGACTGATAGATATAAGTGGATGTTTCCAAAAGTGCATATAGAGTATAACCCCATGATGGCTCAGATGTGAAATGCTCCCTGTAGCCTCGAGTGTCTGATTTGGCCTCATACTCAATGATCAGCTGCTGGAGCCTTAGGAGACGGGGCGTAGCTGGAAGAGGTGTGTTCCTGGCTATGAGTTTGGAGGTTTCTACAGCACAGCATCCTTTGCCAGGTTCTCACAGGTTTCTACAGCACAGGTTCTCACTTTTGCTGCTACTTCCAGATGGTGTGACAAGATGAGGTGCCCAGCCTCTGCTCTGACAAGCCATCATGAGGCCTCCCCTGGAAACTGTAAGTCAGCAGTATACCCTTTCCTCCCATAAGCTGCTTCTGGTCAGGTGTTGTATCACAGCAATGAGAAGATAGCTGAAAGAAGCCCCTAAACAGGTTAGGCCCTGGTACCCTTCCTCCCTCTTCCTCACCTCCGTTTTCCTTCCTAGCATCATCCTGTCAGGATGTTTGATGCTCGCTCCTCTTCAGGTGCTCTCACCTCTTTCCCAGGAAACACAGATCTCTAGTACATCCTTCAGAGATGCATATGGGGTCGTCTTAGACACAGGGAAAGACAGCAAGAACAAAACAATGGATATCTCAATTCGTGAGCTTTCCACAAATGTTCTAGAAAGCTCATCTTGAGCACGGATTGGTGAAAGGAAGGGAGGGGAGTCGTTCAGAAGTGAGTACTCTCAACATGACATAGAGAGCCTGTATTGCAGAGTTGAGGCATTTTTCTGTGGGTGGGAAGCAGATATTTGAATAAGTCTGCAACGTTCAATCATCCCACGTAACTCACCACCCTGTTGCCATGACAGGAAGCTAGTGCTCCCAAATTGGGCAGCAGATTTTAAAAAAATAAATGGGAAAAGAGGCTGGAGAGATTGTTCAGTGGTTAAGATGCTTACCTGCAAAGCCTAACAATCCAGGTCCATTTCCCCAATACCCACATAAAGCCAGATGCACAAAGTAAGGCATGCATCCGGGGTTCTTTTGTGGTGGCTAGAGGCCATGGTGCACCCATTCATTCTCTCCTCTCTCTCTCTCTCTCTCTCTCTATCTATCTATCTCTATCTCCTTCCCTCTTTCTCTCTGTCAAATATAAATAAATGAAAATAAAAATAAAATATTTTTTAAATAAATCAATAAAAATAAAAAGACTAGGCTTCTTCCTCTCTGAATTCTGAAAAGCCCATCCCTCAGTGTCCTGTTCCATACAAGGGAAAAACTAGCACCATCCAACCTCAAAGCTCTTTCAGTTCAGGGAATCAGGAGGGGATAAAGGTTGAGCAATAAAAGAGGCTTTGCCCTGACCCAAGGGCAATATCTGAGGTGGGCACAGAAGACAATGATAACACGGCAAATGATGTCATCTTACCCTAAGCTGATCAACTGGCTGCCAGCTGCCCCCATCGACATCATAGGTACTACATACAATTAATCTTCCCCACCACCTAACATTCCCTCTCTCTCTCTCTCTCTCTCTCTCTCTCATCATTCATTGTCCCCAGCCCCTCTCTCCTCAAAGCCTCCGCTCTCAACAGACTCTAAATGACCTTCCCTGCCCAGCCCACAACCCCAACACACACTTCCTTCAGGCCTTGTGGTCTCCAGATCCCACCTCTCCGCAAATGATGTGGGCCCTCACGTCAGCCCACTGGGGGTGACTTCGTGGGAGAATTGCTTGAGAATTAGGACCAGCCCATCCACTCAAACATCTTTTCTCCTGGAATCACAGAAAGGTGGAGCTTGTGGAAGCAGACCTGACAGACAACACTATCCCTCATGGGTCCTTGGCCTCCTCCAGGGACCTCAAAGACACCACCCCAAGATTTCTTAAGGTCCCATGGCTTCTCATTCCCATCCTCAGGTGTCAGGAGCTCATTCAGGAACCCACTTGGAACTGGGGGGCGGGGGGTGCTCTCCCTTTTCCAACATAAGGCAAAACGCCTCGGGTTGTCATTCACTTGGTAGAGTTCTTGCTTAACATGCACGAGGGCCAGGGGTTTGATCCCCAGAACCTTATAAACCTAGGCATGGTGGGGCACACCTGTAATCCCAGCACTTGGGAGGCAGAGGCAAGAAAATCAGAAGTTTAAGGTGATCCTAGGCTACATGGTGAGTTCAAGGACAGCCTGAGATTCATGAGACCTGGATGCAAAACAAAAAAGGGGAGAAAGAAAAGAGGAAAAAAATGAATTTGTAAAGACACTAGCTGCTGGGCCGTTCAGCCAACCAGAAACATTCCCAGAAGCGAATTCCCCTGGGTTGAGGAATCAATCCCATTGCCGGGACTAGGGCTGGCCACTAGCAGGCTCAAGTGTAATTTAGAGCTGTGCTTATTACAGGCTCAGACTCTGTTTGATGCACTGGAGTGGAAAAAAAAAAAAGTTCCCTCTCTGCATGTGGCCGTGTCCTATGTGTCTGTCAGATCTTTAACAATGTAAACATCAGAAACAGATGGGGAAATCCAGGCCAGTGCCAGGCCAAACAGAGCTCGCCACAGACAATGCGCCACGGTGCCAAGACAAATATGTTCTGTCGATATCGCTAATTTATAGCGCACTGGAACCAAGCAAAACAAATAACAATTAAGGCCCAGAAATCTTAAAATGAATGACCTTTCTGTACACAAACTCAATGCCACTATTAAAAGGCCATCAACTACGACGGCTATATGAAACATAACAATGAAATCCTTCTTACGTGAATAATTACTGAATAATTACCGGGAAAAAGGCATGTCTCTAGTTTGCACAGTCTGTGGGTTTGAACGCAAAGGCACATAGGGCCTTTCAAAATGCCCATTGTGAAGTTTATACAGACTTGAGTGGCTGTGTCCACACGGGGAGGGGGAGGGCCATGGCAGGTCTGCCTGTCTCTGTTGTCTCGATGAGACAACCACAGCCTAGGCTGATGATGTCAGTGGTTCTTGTCACATTGTTCTGCTGGACCAAGTGAGGTCTCCAAACCAGGTTACTAGTTGCTCATGCAGCATCATGTTTTCTACCACCTCACGAGATGCTCCCTGCCTCCCAATCACAGCTGTAACCACCCCATGCTGTGTTCTCTCTCTCTCTCTCTCTGTGTCTGTCTCTCTCTCTCTCTCCCAATAGGATCTTGATATATAGTCCAAGCTAACACCAAACTCTCAATCCTCCTGCCTCAGACCCCCAACTACCTGTATCTCTTTTTTGTATTTAATTTTAATTTTTATTATGAAATGATAAATTACAGTCACATATACACACACACATTTATGGAACACAAAATGTGGAATGGTAAAACCAAGGTGATGAACATTTCTACCATTTAAAGTACTTTTCATATTCTGTGATAAGATCACTTGATATTTACTCACCAAGCAATTTTTTTTTTTTTTTTTTTTTTTTTTTCGTTTTTCGAGGTAGGGTCTCACTCTGTTTCAGGCTGACCTGGAATTTACTATGGATTCTCAGGGTGGCCTTGAACTCATGGCGATCCTCCTACCTCTGCCTCCTGAGTGCTGGGATTAAAGGCGTGTGCCACCATGCCCGGCTCACCAAGCAATTTTTAAGTGTACAATGCGCTATATTAAACTATATTCTCTGGGCTGGAGAGATGGCATTTGCCTGCAAAGCCAAAGGATCCCGGTTCAATTCTCCAGGACCCATGTAAGCCAGATGCACAAGGTGGCACATGCCTCTGGAGTACATTTGCAGTGGCAGGAAGCCCTGGTGCAGGCTTTCTCTCTCTCAAATAAATAAATAAATAAATAAATAAATAAATAAATAAATAATCTTTTTTAACAAACTATATTCTCCAAGCTGTGTAGTCCATCTCAAAATAATAACTATCAGGCTGGAGAGATGGCTTAATGGTTAAAGTGCTTGCCTGTGAAGCCTAAGGACCCATGTTTGACTCTCCAGATCCCACGTTAGCCAGACGCACAAAGGTGGGAAGCGCAAGGTCGCACATGCCCAGTAGGTGGCACAAGCGTCTGGAGGTCGGTTACAGTGGCTGAGGCTCTAACACATCAATTCTCTCCACCCCCCTTTCTTCCCCCCCACTCTGTCTCTAAAATAAAAAATAATAATAACAACAACTATCCGTCCAGCCCCTCAGAGGCTCTCTACCCTATAACCATCAGCTCTGTACTCTGTGCCTCTGGAGATCCCCCTTCCACTCTGTGCTGCTAGGAGTTCAACTGGTTTAGATTCCACATGTAAGTGAGAACATGTGATGCTTGACTTTCTGTGCCAGGTTTGTTTCACTTATGTTTTGTGTTTTCCAAGTCCATGTTGTTGCAAATGGCAAAAGTGCTGAACGGGTTTCCCACTGTATACATACACCACGTTTCCTTCACCCACTCACCTACTGAGAGAACCTTTAGTCAGCTCTATTAACTTTGTCTCCCTGCCTGGTTGAGGCCTTGGCGTGAGGCACAAGGCTGAACTGAGCCATCTAAATTCTCAGGTGTGATGCAACTGGCTCCTGCTCTTTGCTAAAATGTGAGGTAGGAAGTGTCTCTCTCCTGGATAGGGCCTCAGGCTGGGGGCTGAGACTTGCTCTGGAGACTGGTCATGCAAAGAATTCAACCAAGCAGGGTGCCCCAGCACTTCTGGGAGGGGTTAGCTTCGCAAGAGAGCTATATTGTTAGCTGGCACCACCACTGGCACACAGCGCCTGGCCTCCTTGCTTGCTTTCTGCCTGTCCCCAAGTGATCCAGTTGTGCCATTGAGCCCTTGCACTCCCTGGGAGAAGACAGAGGAGTGGGCTTATGTCTGGACACCAGGTAAGTCAGACATCCACCTCCAATGCTGCATAGCTCTTGAGAGTCATTGGCAAAGACACATCAAGCCATTCTTCACCCATGGGTTTGGAAATGCTGATCATTTGAACTGTGGTAGAGAATAGGGAAATGAGAACCCTCATAAACTGTGGGAAGAAGATAAATTAATATACTTAGTTGAAAGACAATTGGAGAATCCCAACTAAAATGTATTTCGGGGTCGGAGAGATGGCTTAGTGGTTAAGGCACTTGCCTATGAAGCCTAAGAACTCATTTTCAAATCTCCAGGTCCCATGTAAGCCAGACACACAGTGACACAAGCGCACAATGTGGCACATGTGCACAAGGAGGCACACGCATCTGAAATTCATTTGTTCATTTGCAGCAGCTAAAGGCCCTGGAGCACCCATTCTCTCTCTCTCTCTCTCTCTCTCTCTCTCTCTCACACACACACACACACACACACACACTGCCTTTTTCTCTTTCTCTCTCAAAATAAATAAATAAAAATTTTAAAATGCATTTCATTGAGGGCTGGGAAGCTCTCAGCAAGTTAAGTGCTGGCCTCACCAGCATGAAGATCTGGGTTCACTCTCCAGAACCCACATAAAAGTCAGGCATGGTGGCACATACTTCTAACAGTTCCAGTGCTGGGCAGGCAGAAGCAGACGCTCACTGGCCAGACAGTCAAGCCTACATGGTGAATTTCAGATCACTGAGAAATTCTCTCAAAAAAAGTGGAGGGGAGCCGGGCATGGTGGTGCACGCCTTTAATCCCAGCACTCGGGAGGCAGAGGTAGGAGGATCCCCGAGAGTTCTCGGCCACCCTGAGACTGCATAGTTAATTCCAGGTCAGCCTGGACCAGAGTGAGACCCTACCTCGAAAAACCAAAAAATAAAAAAAAAATTTTAAAAAGTGGAGGGGATGATAGCATTCTTTAAGAATAACATTCAAGATTGGCCTCTGGCCTCCACACACATGTGTATACATATATGTGCACACCTGCAAACACATGTGCACCCACATACATAAGAACACACACAAAGATGTATCAGGTTGAATTATAAAAAAGTAACAACATTCCACCATCTTTTTGTCATATAAAAATTTTATATGGAGCCAGGCGTGGTGGTACACACCTTTAATCCCAGCACTCAGGAGGCAGACATAGAATCGCCGTGAATTCAAAGCCACCCTGAGACTACATAGTGAATTCCAGGTCAGCCTGAGCCACCCTGAGACTACATAGTGAATTCCAGGTCAGCCTGAGCTATGGTGAGAACCTACCTCAAAAAAATTTTTATATGGTTCATCTGAATACAGTCCGACATCCTTTAACTTTGCACATCCACTTCTACCAGAGAGAAATGCTAGCACATGTGCACAAAGATGTTGCTAGAATGTTCTCTCCAGCATATGAGTGACAGTAAGAATTTGAGAATAACCTGAATGCCCATCAATAGGGAAATGGTAAATAAATCCCAATAGATGAAGAAATTTAGCAAATAGATCTTTTTACCAAATAAGTTACAAGGAGAGAGAGAGGAAGGGATGGGGAAGAGAGAGTTGGGTTAACAGAGATTAAAGAAAGTTATTAGCCAATTGTAATGTGAAGCTTGATTAAAATAATTTTTAAGGGCTGGAGAGATGGCTTAGTGGTTAAGGCGCCTGCCCGCTAAGCCTAAGAACGGTGGTTCCAATCTCCAGCAGTTCCAATCTCCAGGTCCCATGTTTAGCCAGATGCAAAGTGACACAAGGGCGCAATGCCGCACTTGACCACAAGGGGGCGCACACATCTGGATTTCGTTCGCAGCACCTGAGACACTGCTCGCGCGCCCATCTCTGTCTTCCTCTCCCTACCCCCCTCCAAAAAAAGTAATAAAAAAATAAAAAGTTTTAAAAAAATAATAGAGGACACCGAGTGTAAATGGGATCGATGCTCTAGTCTGGAGGAGTTGCTAATTGTTGGAGGTGAGCAAGGATTACGTAAGGGTTCATTATATTCTTCTGTCCACTTTTGCATGTGTTTTAAATTTTCCTTAATAAAAAAAGTTAAAAATAGGAGCTGGGTATGGTATGCATACCTATAATCCCAACACTCAGGTGGCTGAGACAAAAAGACAGGGACTACGGGCTGGAAAGATTGCTCAGTGGCTAAAGGTACTTGCTTGCAAAGCCTGACAGCCCAGGTTCAATTCCCCAAGACCCACATAAGACAGATGTACAAAATGGCACATGCACCTCGAGTTCATTTGCAGTGACAGGAGGCCTAGCACACCCACACACTCTCTATCTCTCCCCTCTCTCTCTTTCTCCTTGCATATAATAAATTTTAAAAAATTTTAAAACTTGGGGGCTAGAGGGATGGCTCAGCAGTTACGGACACTTGCCTGCAAAGCCAAAGAATCCAGGTTCAATTCCTAATACCCATGTAAGTCAAATGCACAAGGTCCACTCTGTGCTGCTAGGAGTTCAACTGGTTTAGATTCCACATGTAAGTGAGAACATGTGATGCTTGACTTTCTGTGCCAGGTTTGTTTCACTTATGTTTTGTGTTTTCCAAGTCCATGTTGTTGCAAATGGCAAAAGTGCTGAACGGGTTTCCCACTGTATACATACACCACGTTTCCTTCACCCACTCACCTACTGAGAGAACCTTTAGTCAGCTCTATTAACTTTGTCTCCCTGCCTGGTTGAGGCCTTGGCGTGAGGCACAAGGCTGAACTGAGCCATCTAAATTCTCAGGTGTGATGCAACTGGCTCCTGCTCTTTGCTAAAATGTGAGGTAGGAAGTGTCTCTCTCCTGGATAGGGCCTCAGGCTGGGGGCTGAGACTTGCTCTGGAGACTGGTCATGCAAAGAATTCAACCAAGCAGGGTGCCCCAGCACTTCTGGGAGGGGTTAGCTTCATAAGAGAGCTATATTGTTAGCTGGCACCACCACTGGCACACAGCGCCTGGCCTCCTTGCTTGCTTTCTGCCTGTCCCCAAGTGATCCAGTTGTGCCATTGAGCCCTTGCACTCCCTGGGAGAAGACAGTGGAGTGGGCTTATGTCTGGACACCAGGTAAGTCAGACATCCACCTCCAATGCTGCATAGCTCTTGAGAGTCATTGGCAAAGACACATCAAGCCATTCTTCACCCATGGGTTTGGAAATGCTGATCATTTGAACTGTGGTAGAGAATAGGAAATGAGAACCCTCATAAACTGTGGGAAGAAGATAAATTAATATACTTAGTTGAAAGACAATTGGAGAATCCCAACTAAAATGTATTTCGGGGTCGGAGAGATGGCTTAGTGGTTAAGGCACTTGCCTATGAAGCCTAAGAACTCATTTTCAAATCTCCAGGTCCCATGTAAGCCAGACACACAGTGACACAAGCGCACAATGTGGCACATGTGCACAAGGAGGCGCACGCATCTGAAATTCATTTGTTCATTTGCAGCAGCTAAAGGCCCTGGAGCACCCATTCTCTCTCTCTCTCTCTCTCTCTCACACACACACACACACACACACACACACACTGCCTTTTTCTCTTTCTCTCTCAAAATAAATAAATAAAAATTTTAAAATGCATTTCATTGAGGGCTGGGAAGCTCTCAGCAAGTTAAGTGCTGGCCTCACCAGCATGAAGATCTGGGTTCACTCTCCAGAACCCACATAAAAGTCAGGCATGGTGGCACATACTTCTAACAGTTCCAGTGCTGGGCAGGCAGAAGCAGACGCTCACTGGCCAGACAGTCAAGCCTACATGGTGAATTTCAGATCACTGAGAAATTCTCTCAAAAAAGTGGAGGAGCCGGGCATGGTGGTGCACGCCTTTAATCCCAGCACTCGGGAGGCAGAGGTAGGAGGATCCCGAGAGTTCTCGGCCACCCTGAGACTGCATAGTTAATTCCAGGTCAGCCTGGACCAGAGTGAGACCCTACCTCGAAAAACCAAAAATAAAAAAAAAAATTTAAAAAGTGGAGGATGATAGCATTCTTTAAGAATAACATTCAAGATTGGCCTCTGGCCTCCACACACATGTGTATACATATATGTGCACACCTGCAAACACATGTGCACCCACATACATAAGAACACACACAAAGATGTATCAGGTTGAATTATAAAAAAGTAACAACATTCCACCATCTTTTTGTCATATAAAAATTTTATATGGAGCCAGGCGTGGTGGTACACACCTTTAATCCCAGCACTCAGGAGGCAGACATAGAATCGCCGTGAATTCAAAGCCACCCTGAGACTACATAGTGAATTCAGGTCAGCCTGAGCCACCCTGAGACTACATAGTGAATTCCAGGTCAGCCTGAGCTATGGTGAGAACCTACCTCAAAAAAATTTTTATATGGTTCATCTGAATACAGTCCGACATCCTTTAACTTTGCACATCCACTTCTACCAGAGAGAAATGCTAGCACATGTGCACAAAGATGTTGCTAGAATGTTCTCTCCAGCATATGAGTGACAGTAAGAATTTGAGAATAACCTGAATGCCCATCAATAGGGAAATGGTAAATAAATCCCAATAGATGAAGAAATTTAGCAAATAGATCTTTTTACCAAATAAGTTACAAGGAGAGAGAGAGGAAGGGATGGGGAAGAGAGAGTTGGGTTAACAGAGATTAAAGAAAGTTATTAGCCAATTGTAATGTGAAGCTTGATTAAAATAATTTTTAAGGGCTGGAGAGATGGCTTAGTGGTTAAGGCGCCTGCCCGCTAAGCCTAAGAACGGTGGTTCCAAGCTCCAGCAGTTCCAATCTCCAGGTCCCATGTTTAGCCAGATGCAAAGTGACACAAGGGCGCAATGCCGCACTTGACCACAAGGGGGCGCACACATCTGGATTTCGTTCGCAGCACCTGAGACACTGCTCGCGCGCCCATCTCTGTCTTCCTCTCCCTCCCCCCTCCAAAAAAAGTAATAAAAAAATAAAAAGTTTTAAAAAAATAATAGAGGACACCGAGTGTAAATGGGATCAATGCTCTAGTCTGGAGGAGTTGCTAATTGTTGGAGGTGAGCAAGGATTACATAAGGGCTCATTATATTATTCTGTCCACTTTTGCATGTATTTTAAATTTTCCTTAATAAAAAAAGTTAAAAATAGGAGCTGGGTATGGTATGCATACCTATAATCCCAACACTCAGGTGGCTGAGACAAAAAGATAGGGACTACGGGCTGGAGAGATGGCTCAGTGGCTAAAGGTACTTGCTTGCAAAGCCTGACAGCCCAGGTTCAATTCCCCAAGACCCACATAAGACAGATGTACAAAATGGCACATGCACCTCGAGTTCATTTGCAGTGACAGGAGGCCTAGCACACCCACACTTTCTCTATCTCTCCCCCTCTCTCTCTTTCTCCTTGCATATAATAAATTTTAAAAAAATTTTAAAACTTGGGGGGCTAGAGGGATGGCTCAGCAGTTACGGCACTTGCCTGCAAAGCCAAAGAATCCAGGTTCAATTCCCTAATACCCATGTAAGTCAAATGCACAAGGTGATGCATGTGTCTGGAGTTCATTTGAAGTGGGTAGAGGCCCTTGTGCACCCATTCATATTCTCTCTCTCTCTCTCTCTCTCTCTCTCTCTCTCTCTTTCTCTCTCTCTCTGCTTGTCCCTTTATTTCTCTTAAATAAATAGATAAATAATTTTTTTTTTTAATTTCAAGAAAAAGGGCTGGAGAAATGGCTTAACAGTTAAGGCACTTGCCTGCAAAGCCAAAGGATCCAGGTTCAATTCCCTAGTACCCATGTAAGTCAAATGCACAAGGTGATGCATGTGTCTGGAATTCATTTGAAGTGGGTAGAGACCCTTGTGCACCCATTCATATTCTCTCTCTCTCTCTCTCTCTCTTGCCCCTTTATCTCTCTCAAATAAATAGATAAATAATTTTTTTTTTAATTTCAAGAAAAAGGGCTGGAGAAATGGCTTAGCAGTTAAGGCACTTGCCTGTGAAGCCTAAGGACCCATGTTCAACTCTCCAGAGCCCATGTAAGCCAGATGCACAAAGGTGAGGCAAGCACAAGGTTGCACATGCCCACTAGGGGATGCACGCATCTGGAGTTTGATTACAGTGGCTGAAGCGCTGGCAAGCTCTCTCTCTCTCTCTCTCTCTCTCTCTCTCTCTCTCTCTCTCTCTTATAATTTCAAAAAGAGAATAGGGCCTAGAGAGATTACTCAGTGGTTAAGGTACTTTCCTGCAAAACTTAACAACCCCAGGTTCAATTCCCCAGTACCCACATAAAGCCAGTGGCACAAAGTGGCACATACATCTAGAGTTTGTTTTCAATGGCTAGGGGCTCTGGTGTATCTATTTTTCTCTCCCTCTCTCTCTCTCTCTCTCTCTCCCTCCTCTCTCTCTCTCTTCTTGCAAATAAATAAAGAATTTTTTTACGATCAGGACTAGCCTGGGCTGCACAATGAGGTGTGGCCTTGGTTCACAACAAAAGTTAAAGTGTCATCTCCTGAACAAAAAAACGACATCCACTGTCAAGGAAAGGGCACATGGGCGAGATAACAAGCTAAAGTATAACATTTACATCATGGTAACAGTTATTTTTCTACAACATGGAACAAAACCACTAATACACAAATATAGCTGTATGCTTTGAAGTTCAGAAGGTTGTACTGTAAACTAACGTATTAAAAGTAATTACTACTTGCCTAGGAAGATGGCTCAGTGGTTTAAAGTATTTGCTTGCAAAGCCTGATGGTCCAGATTCGATTCTCCATTCCCCACATAAAGCCAGAAGCACAAAGTGGCATATGTGTATAGAGTTCATTTGTAGTGACAGAGGCTCTGGCATGCCCATTCTCTGTGTGTGTGTGTCTCTGTCTCTGTCTCTGTCTCTCTCTCTCTCTCTTTCTCTGCCTCTTTCTCTCTCTCTCTCTCTCTCTCTCTCTCTCTCTCAAATAAATAAATAACCAAAAACTAAGGCAAAAACTGGGATTAGAAAGTGAGAGAATGGCAAACGTAAATGAAAAATTTCCCTTTTATTTGCTTTTTACCAAAGATACTCATGTACTACTGTGTAATTTTTAAAAATACCAAGCACCATTAACCACAAAGTTTGAAAGGACTTGGGGTGCCAGCTGGTTTCCAGATCCTTCCACGGGATAGGTGCTGAAGTGCAAGCTGAGCCAGGTGCAGGTGATGGTGATGCCTTGGGTCATTTCCTGTTTGTGAGTCACCAACATTCCCTGGGGTGGGAAAATTGCCTTTTTGCTAAACACCTACTAAATGTCAGGCCCAGTTCGTATTCATTCTTTCCAAAATCCCCCATCATCAAGCAATAATCTTTACAGTCCAAAGGTTAAGGCTGTCTCCCAAGTCCATTGAGGTAATGGTGGTTGAGTGAACTCAGATGCAGGTCTGACTCCAAAGTCCACACAGCCCTCCAGTCATGACATTCAGCAGAAGACCAGGTCCTCCACTGGCTGGCCTTCCCCAGGAGCTGAGCAGGTCAGAGATACAGCACTGATAGGCAGGGAGGAGAAAGAAGGGAAGGGAATGAGGGCACCTGAGAAGACAGGGGAAGGAGGGACAGAATAAAGAGAAGGAGTACAGGAGAGTACAGAGCTGCTGGCCACTAGGTCTGGAGGCCGAACATGAAAGGAGCAATGAGGAATCAACGAGACACCGCCAGTGACTCTTCAAGGCTGGTGTTCTGAGTGTGATGGTGGAGATGCTGGTGGCAGAGCAGCCATCAGAATCTAGAGCTGCTTTCTTGTCGTGTTGCTGGTTTGCAGCAGAAATGGAGTTCCGATGTGAAGACAGTGGGGTGGTAGGAGCATAGGGCCTGTGGGGTGAGGTGGAAGGAGTGGAAGTGAGAGGTAGGGTGGAAGTGAGTAGTGTCTTCAGCAGGGAAAAAGTACACCAGCAGAGCAAGGAGAGGGGAGAGACAGGAAGAAGGCAGTGGGAAAAGAAAAAAAAAAAAAGAAACAGTGCTGGCTTTTTCCAATAAGCAGCCTCAACCAACACTTAGTGGAAATGTCATAAATAAAAACATGGAAGAGAGGCTGGAGAGATGGCTCAGCATTCAAGGCTCTTTGCCTGCAAAACCTAACGACTTAGGTTCAATTCTCCAGTACCCACATAAAGCCAGATGCACGAAGTGGTGCATACATCTGGAGTTTGTTTGCAGTGGCTACAGGCCCTGGAGTGCCAATTTGCTCTCTCTCTCTTTCTTTCTTTCTGTCTCTCTCTGTTTGCAAATAAATAAATAAATTTATTTTTGAAACGTGAAAGAATGAGAGGAAAGAATGAAGGAGCCAGAGGATGGTGAGGAAGACTTTGGGACATCACCCCCTGGAATGAAACGACTGGTGCGATCGTGACATGATAGTGGTTGTTGGCTGACGAATCCTCCACATGATCTGCACAATGCTGACCCATCAATGCTTCCATGTGGACAATGGAGGGGGAAGCAAAGAGAAAGAGGCATGAAAACAAAAGAAGGACTAGTCAGACAGAAGAGGTTCAGTGGAAGAGGGGCAAGGAAGTCGGGAGAAAAGGAAGGCAATGGGAGGGATTATGATCAGATTAGAGTATGCTCATGTATGAAAATTCTCAATTGAAACAATTTGTCAGGCTGGAGAGATGGCTTAGGGGTTAAGGTGCTTGCTGGTGAAGCCTAAGGACCCACATTCCACTCTCCAGATCCCACGTAAGCCAGACGCACAAAGGTGAGGCAAGTACAAGGTTGCACATGCCCACTAGGTGGCACAAGAATCTTTGAGTTCAATTGCAGTGGCTGAGGTCCTGAGCCAATTCTCTCTCTCTTTCTCTCTCTCTAAAAAAATAAAAATAAAAAATTAAGCCTGGCGTGGTGGCGCATGCCTTTAATCCCAGCACTCGGGAGGCAGAGGTAGGAGGATCGCCATGAGCTTGAGGCCACCCTGAGACTACATAGTGAATTCCAGGTCAGCCTGAGCTAGAGTGAGACCCTACCTCAAAAAAACAAAAATAAATAAATTTTTTTTATTTGAAAAAATAAAAAATTGTCTTGGCAATTTGGTTTTTTTAAATTTTATTTATTTATTTTATTTTATTATTTTATTTTGGAGAGAGACACAGAGAGAGACAGAGAGGAAGACAGAGATGGGCACGCCAGCAGTGTCTCAGCTGCTGTGAATGAAATCCAGATGCGTGCGCCCCCTGGTGTTCAAGTGTGGCATTGCGCCCTTGCGTCACTTTGCATCTGGCTAAACGTGGGACCTGGAGATTGGAACCGCTGGAGATTGGAACCAGCGTTCTTAGGCTTAGGAGGCAGGCGCCTTAACCCCTAAGCCATCTCTCCAGCCTGGCAATTTGGTTTTTTAAAAAAAGTGTCAAGCACTTCCTGGAGCATGTGAGCCTTATTCCCCGCCCTCCCGCTGCATCCTGCATTGCTCTATCTGGAGCATCCTGCACTTCCGTCTCAGCTGGCCTCCCTCCCTCCTTTCTGGTTATTCTGTAGAGTGTGGCTCGCATGCATCATTGTCTTTCTTGACTTATTAATCCCCATCACGGTGAATCAGAAGCTCCGTGTGGGTCCAAGGCAGGAGTGGGGAGCGGCAGGAGCTCCAGCACCCAGCAAAGTGGGTGGCACGAAGTTAGTGTTCAATTAATGTATGTAGGGAAGATTGATTAAAAAATAGGCAAGGTAAAAAAAAGGAATGGGATAAGGAGAAGAGAAGAAGGGGGCAGAGAAAGAGGGAGGAGCATAAAGGAAGAAAAGAAGGCAAGGGGGAAAGGAAGAGGAGAGTTGTAACAATTCACTTTAGCTCTGCTAACCAAGAGCAAAAGGGTCCCTGGCAAGCGGAAAAGAAAAACTCCCTCTCATAAGTCTTCTAGAACTTACTCCAAAGTAAGACTCCCAGCTTGGAGACCTGGGCTGTAACCCTTCACTAAGCTGATTATTCACTGGTTTTATCTGCACTCAATCTTCCTCCATTACTCAGGACAGCAAAGAAATGTCTGGAAATTGCATGTTGGAGTCTGCATGGGAAATAATGTCTGCATCTGAAATACTACTCACATGCCTGAGAGCTGCTAGACTACATTCTAAGCTGACTTCACAGAGTATTTATAACTGCCAAAACACATTATTTCAAAAATAAACATGGTATTTTTAACCCAATGCAGTAGATAACCTGTTTCGTTAAGTCATCAGCTCAGCTCAGCAGCAGCAGTCTCCTGGCCCTTCTGGTTGCTAGGAACAGTCTTTGGTCCCCTGGGTTATCCACCTCACCAGGCAATAGAGGCTTGTATCCCCTCCCCCACCCAGAAGCCTGTATGCCACCACCACCACCACCACCCCACCCCACCCGGGCACACACACACAGGCCTGGCAAGTCTTGTCAGATCTCTGTAGCAAGTGCTGCCCACCTCAGCTCACCTTCCCTGTGTTCCCTCCCTCCGTCTGTGTGTAGCCAGAAAGGATGAGTGAAGAAGAAAGTGTAGCAATGACCATGGAAAGGGGAGATTGAGGAGTGGGAGGGAGGGAAGAAGGAGGAAAGGGGATATTGAGGCTCACAGGTTGAAGATACAGCCCATCATGGCAGAGAAATCATGGTGTCAGGAACGTGAGGTAACTGGTCCCACTGCGTCCACAGTCAGGAGGTGGAGAGAGATGCATGCACGCCTTCAGCTGGCTTCCTCCCTTTTCCCTTTTGATTGTCTGGGACCCAGTCCAGCGATGGTGCTGCCCACATTCAGGGTGGGCCGTGCCATCTCAAACCACTCTGGAAACACCCTCACAGACACACACAAAGGTGTTGTCTCCCAGGTCATTGTCAATCAAGTCAAGTTGACAGTGAAGGTTAACCATCACAGGTGCTAAGGGCGACCCCAAGATGCCCAGGGAGGGAGTGGAAGATGCCAAGGCAGAGGAGAAGGCAATGTAAGCGGGGGTTTCTATGACCCGCCTACACAGGTGTGAAGGGCACCGCTGCCACCCCCGACCCTGGACATGAATCTACTCTGAGATGGAGGCTTCAGAGACAGGGAGAGAGAACACACTGTGTCTTCAACAACATCTGACTTAAACCAACAACTTCTGGCCCTGATGATGCGGCTGAGCTGTGCTAAAGATTCTGAAGAGAGAGAGAATCTAGGGTTAGCATCAGACCCATCTAGGTTTAAACCCCAGCTCTGCAAAGTTATTTCCTTTCTTGGTCTCAATTTTTCTGATCTGTGACATAGGGAATAAGAACACTACCTACCTTGCATGGAGGTTGGAAGAACTAAACACAATGATTCTAAAGCATCTGCCACAAAGAAAGATCCCGATAAAGCCTCCTGTTTTTAGACCTTCTGCCTCTTCCTCCTCCTCTCTCTAGTCCCTCTTTCCTGTATGACTAAAGGTTCCCTGTTATGGTGTCTGGACAAGGATTGAGGGAGGAAAGAGGGGCTCAAGAACAATTGCTTGGAAACAGTTGGCAGAACTGATAATAATAAGAGTGTGATATTGTCAGAGGCTGTGGAGTGAGCCCGACCTGCCTTTATACACGCTGTTGACTAACAACACGACACCCGGCGAGTACAATAGCTTCCTAGGGCCGCCGTAACAAATTACCACAACCCTGGTGACTTCGTGCAACAAATTTATTCTCTTACACTTCCAAAGGAGTCCAAAACCAGGGTGTTGGCAAGACAAGGTTCCTTCTGGGGTCTCTAAGGGTGAAATAGTTCATTTTCGGCCTTCTCTAACTTTATTGACCACCTGCACTCCTTAGTCAGTGACGCCCCCGCCCCACTTTCTCCATTTTCAAAGAGCACAGCTTAGGCTCTTCTCCCATCATAGAACCACCTTCCTCTCTGGACCTGACCCTCTGTCATCCCTCATGGAATGACCTTTTGATTATATACTGGGCCCACCTAGATAATCCAGGAAATGTCCCCACCTTAATTTAATCGCAAATACAAAAATCTTCTTTCTATATAAGGTCATATTTACAAGTCCTGGGGAGAGCACATGGACATACTTACAGCCATTATTCAGTTCATTTCTGAGACTTGTTCTCCTTGCCCAACAGAGGAAATGGATCCTTCTTTAACAGTTCCATTCGTGTGTCCATTTGGCTGTGCCATAATACCCAGACATTTGGTTAAACAGCAGGTCAGAAGGTGGAATGAAATTAGAATTTAAATCAGCAGGTTTTAAGTAAAGAAGATGATCCTCCAAAATTTGGTGAGCATTGTCCAGTCAGGTGAAGATTTTAAGAGAAAAGGACTGATTGGCCCCAATGAAAAGGGAATCCTGCCTGTAGGTAGCCCTGAGACTCAACCTGAACCATCAATTCTTCCCTGAATCACCAGCCTCCAACGTGCACTACAGATTTCAGACTTGCTAGCCCCAACAATCAGAGTCACATAAGCCAATTCCTTTGTCAAAACAAAAAGATCAAGATAATCAGCTGGAGAGAGGGTGTAGCAGTTAAGGCATTTGCCTGCAAAGTCAAAGGACCCAGGTCCGACTCCCCAGGATCCACATAAGCCAGATGCACAAGGAGGCCCATGCATCTGGAGTTTGTTTGCAGTGGCTGTAGGCCCTGACATGCCCATACTCTCTCTCCACCTGCCTATTTCTGTACCTCCCTCTCCCTCTCTCTCTCTCTCTCTCTCTCTCTCTCTCTCGATTAAATAAATAAAATTTTTTTTTAATTTTTTAAAGAATTTTTTTAAAAATCAAGATAAATAGATATACAGATATATAAACATGATTTGACAGAGGCTAGATACTATTAAAATTTTGTGGTCAATATTAAATGAGATAAAAATGTAAATGTTCAGTTCGGTGCCTAGTACATGAAGGTCAATAAATACTAAATGTGAGTATTATACGTTTTTAACACACAATAAAGCTTCCAAGTGTAAAATATATCATAGGGGATGTGGAGTTTGGTGTGGAAAGAAGAGCAGGGCCAATTTCTAGTGGTTCTTTAGAAAGTTTCTGCATCCAGATCCTTCTCTCTCTCTCTCTCTCTCTCTCTCTCTCTCTCTCTCTCTCTCTCTCTCTCTCTCTCTCTCTCTGACGCTGTCCAAAAAGAAAAAGAGAGAGAGAAAGTTTCTGGATCCAAACTCTCTTTCTATGACTCTCTATCTGCCCTTGCCATGGGGCTGTGCTTTCATGGACTCACTTCCTTCAGAGAAAAGAGGAGCTAAGAGCTCAGAGCTCAGAGCAAGCCAGCAACCACTGACCATCAACCCCAGCAAGAAACCACAGCAACCATGAACATGGTTCATACTCCACCTCTGCAGACCTCCTCATGGGATGGGGGCATGCCAGCAAATGCAAGTCACAATGCCTGGCCACAAGGAGATACCCTAAAGCCACATCTCTCCGCCACAGTCTTGGGGACAGGACTATCTTACCAAGTAAACCGGTGTCAAAGAGGAGGAAGACCTTCCACATGAGCCGTCTGTTTCCTCAGTGACCCACTGAATGAGGCAGGGAGACACAGGAAATAGAAAAACACAGCATCTATATACCCTGCCTCCAAGGCATAGTGTCATGCTTCAAAAATGACCAGAGTTGTCCTACAAGAACTGGCATTTAAAGAGAAAACTTGGGGCTGGAGAGTTGGCTTAGCAGTTAAGGAATTTGCCTGCAAAGCCAAAGGACCCAGGTTTGATTCCCAGGACCCATGGAAGCCAGAGGCACAAGGTGGTGCATGCGTCTGGAGTTTGTTTGCAGTGGCTAAAAGACCTGATGTGCCCATTCTCTCTCTTATCTGCCTTTCCCTCTCTCTCTCTCTCTCTCTCTCTCTCTCCCCTCTCTCACTCTCTAAAAAAAAAAAAAAAAAAAAAAAAAATAAAATAAAATAAAAATAAATAAAGAGAAAGCCTGCTAATCAGCAGGGGACACCTTACAAGGCACTGCTATCTGGGTGTCATAGTGCAGCATCTGCTCAAGTGTATGTACTTCCCGTCTCCCCTTCACTCCCCTTGAGTGTCTCCCCTTGAGTGGGAGCCACAGGAACCTAAGTTCTTTGACTGCAGCAGGCAAAGGTGTCTTAAGTTCAAACACTGTGGCAATTTGCATGGTAATTTACACTGCAACCCTTTGTCCCGCTGTCATCCCAAAGAAGCCCTCCCGAAAGTTGAAGGAAAGCAGCCCAATGTTTACAGCCTGCTTTGACACACTGTGATTCACCCCTCTCACCAGACAGAAGGGGCGGATGGAGGGTGGGTCTTATTGTGGCTGCTGGCGGGTCTTCAACATTGTTTAGCAGAGGGGCTGGAGGGCAGACGGGTAAAGTCATCACTTGGCTGCACTGCAAGAAAAGCTAATATTGGAAACTATTTGTGATTAGCTACAAGCTGACCTTTCATGTAACAGTAAAAAAAAAAAAATGATTTCTTCCATTGACATAATGCTCTTCCGTTTCCAAACATATTTCCGTTTATTGTCTCTCATGGGGGGAAGAAATCTCCAGATTAAAGGGCAAAGGAAAAAAAATCTTTCCCAAAAATGACAAGAATTAGAAGAAAGACCATTCCAGTGTTACTCCATGCAATGAAAAAGCCATCCAAAAGAGGACTGGAGTGGGGGGCAAGTCGCCCTTGAACTTGGACAAGTCTCTTCCTCTTTCTAGATTCCAGATCGTTTTCTGGAAAACAGAGGCTTAAATGAGATGACCAAAAAAGAAATTCTGGAAAGGCAATATGCTGCCGCTGCTGGTGGTGGTGATGATGGTGACGATGATGGTGGTGATGGTGATAATGGTGGTGATGATGGTGGTGGTGATGGTGGTGATGATGGTGGTGGTGATGATGATAATGGTGGTGATGATGGTGATGATGGTGATGATGGTGGTGATGATGGTAATGGTGATGGTGATGGTGATTGTGATGGTGGTGATGATGGTGATGGTGGTGATGGTGATAATGGTGGTGATGATGATGGTGGTGATGGTGATTGTAATGGTGGTGATGGTGATGATGGTAATGATGACGGTGGTGATAGTGATAATGGTGATGGTGGTGATGGTGATGATGGTGATGGTGGTGATGGTGATGATAATGATGGTGGTGATGGAGATGGTCATGATGGTGAAGATTACAGCAAAAATAATGACAATGATAATAATGGTTATGGCAGAGGAACACAGTGGCACACACCTATACACCTAGCTACTCAGGAAGCTGAGGCAGGAGGATCACTTAAGCCCAGGAATTCAAGGCCAGCCTAACCAATATTGTGAGACCCTGTCTCAAAAAAACAAACAATGGTGGTCATGTCCCCATGGCCATGGTGATGATGATCATGGTGGTGTGAAGGAGGAGGAGGGGCAGGAGAGATGGCTTAGCGGTTAAGGCACTTGCCTGCGAAGCCTAAGGACCCAGGTTTGATTCTCCAGGTCCCATGTAAGCCAGATTCACAAGGTGGCACATGCATCTGGAGTTTGTTTGAAGTGGCTGGAGGCCCTGGTCTGTCTCTCTCTCTCTCTCTCTCTTTCTCTCCTCTCTCCTCTTTCTCCTTCTCTCTGTCTCTAATAAATAAATAAAAATGAAATCTTTTTTAAAAAGGAGGAGGAGAAAGAGAACATAGATAGATGATGAATGATAGATGGATGGATAGATAGATGATAGATAGATAGATAGATAGATAGATAGATAGATAGATAGATAGATAGATAGATGATAGACAGATGCCAGGTTAATCACTTAATGGGCATTACTTAATCTTCACAACAATCCTGTCAGAGTGTTTCCCTCCCACTCCAAACATGAGAAAGCTGAGTTTCAGAGGACTGAAGAAATTTGTCCAAACAAATGTTGAAATCAGAATTCAATCCCAGGCTGTTCTCCCCAGTTCCATGCTACTGTTCCACACTACCCTACAGAACCTATGAAAGAGGAGCAAAAGTTTGTTCTGTGCCCCCTTTTAAGCATTGCCAAAAGCACAGGGAGAAAAAGAAACACTGAGAGTGTACCACATAAAGGAGGTGCTTCAAGCTCAGAGGCTGAATCACTGTGACCCCTGAACATCCAGGTGTACAAGGAAGGCTCTGGCACCTATTCAGAGGAGCAGGTACTTGGAGGGCAGGGCTGCAGGCAACACCCCCAACGCAGGGCTGTGTAGAGTCTGGCACCAGTGCCTTGTCACAGCCGGTAAAGACGGTGTCAACAGGGAGCATTAGGAATTAATCCACCCAGGAGTAATGAGCTCAAAAGATGCATTTTGAAAGGGTACACGGAGCCTATGACAGCATCAACCAACCTGTCAGGAGTACAAGCAGATAGAAAATTCTAGCTTTCCATTAATAGCAGAGTACTTTGTTTTACTTTCAAATGCCTCAAGAAAAAAAAAAAGAAAGAAAAGAAAAGAAAGAAAACAACCTGCTCTAGGTGGGTGGCAAGATCTGGTTAACACCCTATGGGAAACTGTCATGAAAGACGCTCACAGATTCAGGGAGCAGTTCCCAGACAGCCAAGGAAAATGCACAAGCTGTTAAAGAAAAAAAAAAAAAAAACAGCTCTGAATCATTGCTGCTCAAAGGTCTGTGCCTGTCTGTGATCTAGAAAGATCAAAGAAAGGCTTCCTTCATAAAAAGCCCAGGGAAGGTAGTATCAGGTAGTTGACATAAGCCTGCAATGTAAATCAAGACATGGCTTTGCCAGTGCCATTCACACTCAGTCTTTTCAGTTTAACTTGCACACCTCCCCCCCCCCAAGCTAGATTAGAAGCTCCTTGAAGCCAGGGACTATCTGATTTTTTTTGTACCAGCTCAGAGGTAGCATAGTATGTCCAACAGTTGTTCTATCAAGAAAAAGCAAGCTTGGCCTGGGGAGACAGGTCAGTCAGTAAGATGCTTGCCTCACAAGCACGATGACCTGAGTTTGAGCCCCAGAAACCACATAAATTCTAAGTGCAGTAGCACAAGTTTATAAGCTCAGTGCTGGACAGCCAGAGACAGGCTGATCCCTAGAACTCGTTGCCCAGTCAGTCACGCCTAATTGGTGAGTTCCAGGCCAATGAAAGAGGCGTGTCTCAAAGAAGATGGACAGCATTCCTACAAATGACACCAGAAGTTGTCCTCTAGCCTGTGCACACCCACACTTACACACACACGTATATGTGCACACAAAAAAAGGAAAAGGCATCTTATCCCAACCCACATCAGAGACCCCCAGACTCATTCAGGAGCACTTTTCCCATCTTGGCAAGGCCATAAGGGCAGAGTGAATCTTAGATTCCCTTAACAATAATCTCATGACTGGGAGTTCTGCTGCTTGTCATGAATTCAGCATCAAATCAATCATAGATATGAATAGGATCGCTTAAATAGAGTTCACAATCATTCGAATATGTAAAAGTATTCTCCAAGCAGCAGGCCTTTCCAGTGTGAAGGGTTACAAACTCAAGGCCACCCAACAAGAACATGGAGAAGCTAGACTTGGGCTGGAGAGATGGCTTAGCAGTTAAGGCACTTGCCTGCGAAGTCTAAGGACCTAGGTTCGATTCCCCAGTACCCACGTAAGCCAGATGCATAAGAGGGCACATGTGTCTGGAGTCCGTTTACAGTGGCTAGTGGCCCTGGTGCACCCATTCTCTCCCTCTCTCTCTCTCTCTCTCTCTCTCTCTCTCTCTCATAAATAAATTAATTAATAAATAAATAAAAATAAATAAATATTTTTAAAAAGAAAAAGAGAAGCTGGGACTTGTGTTTAGTGAGGTTCTCTTTCCATGACAACCCCCCCATGCCCTTTGGCTGCCTCATAAGAGTGGTGTAACCTCTGTCACACCCTACAAGGCTCAGGGACCATTGCAGAAGAGGGGGCGGATAGAATGGAAGAGCCAAAGGAAGGGTATGACCTCTTACAATGCAACTGCCCAGACAGAAACTGGCCTCGATATCCATGACCTTGCAGTGCCTAGCAATACCTCCGCAAGACCCTCAAAATAGAAGAAAAAGATGATGACATCAAATTAAAAGAGAGACTAATGGAGAGAGGGAGGGGATATGATGGAGATTGGAGTTCTAAAGTGGAATGGGGGGAGGGAAGGGAAATATCAGGTGGGTTTTTTTTTGTATGTAAGTATAAAAGTCAATAAAAAAATAATAATTTTTAAAAAAAAGAGTGGTGTAAGTGTGTCACCTTCTTGCACACTACACGAGGTCTCAGTTCTGCTCTGTTGTGTCAGAAGCCCTCAGAGCGGTTTTCCTAATATCCACCCATCAACGGCTGCTGGGTGGGAGGCTCACCCAAGTGCCTTGAGTCTTCACTTCTAGACTCCTGGGCTGGATTATGGGCGAGCTGGAAACCACAAACTGCATTTCTGAAATCCCCTTGCAATAGGCTCCCACCAGATTCTACAAATGTGAGGAAAATGGCAGGTGATTTAAAGGACTGTGAGATTTGCGAAATGGCTTAGCAGTTAAGGCAGTTGCCTGTGAAGCCTAAGGACCCAGGTTCAACTCCCCAGAACCCACGTAAATCAGATACACGTGGTGTCACATGTGTCTGGAGTTTGTTTGAAGTGGCTAGAGGCCCTGGCATGCCCATTCTCTCTCTCTCTCTCTCTATCAATAAATAAATAAAATAAAATACTTTTTTAAAAAGAGGGGTGTAGCCAGGCGTGGTGGCGCACGCCTTTAATCCCAGCACTCGGGAGGCAGAGGTAGGAGGATCGCCGTGAGTTCGAGGCCACCCTGAGACTACATAGTTAATTCCAGGTCAGCCTGGGCCAGAGTGAGACCCTACCTCGAAAAACCAAAAAAAAAAAAAAAAAAAGAGGGGTGTGTATTGATCCTCTGTTACTGCCATAGCAATGTGCCCAAAAGACAGTGACTCTAAATGACACCCATTTATCATCCTACACAGTTCTGTAGGTCAAAAGTCCAGTGTGCTCTATGAGTGCACTGCTTAGGGTCTCACAGACATGCTAGCCTGCCCAAGCTCTCACCTGGAGGCCCTGGGGGAAAAACACTGCTGAGGTCATTCAGGGGCAGAATTCAGTTTCATGAAATTATAGAACTGAGGACTCTGGTTTCTTGGCAGATGGCTGGCCAGTCCTTAGCTTCTACAGACTGTCCACATTCCTCAGCTCATTCTCCTCCTTCTTCACAGCCAGTAATGGTGTGTTGAATCCACTCATGCTTTGAACATCTTCAACTTCCTATCTGGGTTACTCTTCCACTATTAAGAGCTTGTGTGATTGATTACATGGGACCCATGCCAGATAATCCAGGACAACCTCCCAGAAGGTCAACTAACCGACAGCATCTGTAAAGTCCCTATGTCACATAATGTGACACATTCAAAAGCATGATGACAGGCTGCAGAGATGGCTTAGCAGTTACAGCGCTTGCCTGCAAAGCCGAAGGACCCAGGTTTGATTCTCCAGGTCTCATGTAGGCCAGATGCACAAGGGGGCACATGTGTCTGGAATTCGTTTGCAGTGGCTAGAGGCCCTGGTGCTCTCATTCTCTCTCTCTCTCTCTTTCTCCCTCCTCCCCCTCCCTCTATCATAAATAAATAAATGTGTGACAGCAAGAGACAGATTAAGGGACCAAATTTCTGCCTGCCTTCCACAGAAGGTAAGACCATCCGGGATAGCAGATAGCTCTAGGGTCCTCCCCAGACCCAGCACTCATAGCTGAAGCCTCTCCCCGCATCCCAGCAGCAGGCTTTGGCACATCCCCAGGAGTCCCATGTCAGCTGCATCACACTATGCTCCACATGCCCTCTGGAGGCCCAGGACCCCATGAATCACCCCCAGAATTGCAGAGACAAGGTGTCCCTAGATCCTGTTAGCACCCTGCCCACGCTTTGGGTTTTAACTACTTCCTTTAGTTGTGAATTTCTGGGACACATCATATTTTTCAACCTGATCTCTGTACTGGTATTCTCTAAATTTGCTTGTTCTTGTTTCCCTGAGTGGACTGTGGTCAATGAAGGTGCCTTAGGCTGCATGACTTTGGAAAATACTGGATCGATCAAACGCAGGCACCTTTTCCTTCATGCAGGACTCTTCAGAGTACTGAGTATGTGAATGGGCATTAGAAATCCTCAAGGGGATGCTGGAGAAATGGCTTAGTGGTTAAGGCATTTGCTTGTGAAGCCAAAGGATCCCAGTTCGATCCTCCAGGACCCACGTAAGCCAGATGCACAAGGGGCACATGCATCTGGAGTTAGTTTGCAGTGGCTAGAGGCCCGGGCATGCCCATTCTCTCTCTGTCTGCCTCTCTTCTATCTTTCTCTCTCTCTCTTTCTACTTGCAAATTTTTTTTTTTAATTTTTAAAAAGAAATCTGCAAGGGGAGATAACCTGTAGCATTACTGTTTCTCAAATACCAAAAGTGTAGAGGTTTGTTCAGGAGACAGAATTCAGTTTCATGAAGTTGCAGGCCTGGCATTTGTGGGACTTTAAGAGACACTGTCATCACTGAACTCCTCTCAAGCTATCACATTACTGCTAATTAGCACTAAATATCTGATTAACAAAAATTGTAGCTATGTTGGTGGAATTTAGAGGAGCATTCGGGAGATGATTCTGTCAGCGAGGAAAGTGAAGACCGATGGTTTAACTTGTTCCTACAACTGGCAGCTTGCACCCACCTTTCTTTTAGCAGCAAAGGTCACCGCAAAGAAAGAAAGAAAGAAAGAAAGAAAGAAAGAAAGAAAGAAAGAAAGAAAGAAAGAAAGAAAGAGAGAAGGAGAGGAAGAGAGGAAGAGAGAAAGAGAGAAAGGAAAGAAAAGAGAAAAGAAAAGAAAAGAAAAGAAAAGAAAAGAAAAGAAAAGAAAAGAAAAGAAGGAGAGGGAAGGAAGGGAGGGAGGGGAGGGAGGAAGGGAGGGAGGAAGGAAGGAAGGAAAGAGGGAGGGAAAGAAGGAAGGAAGGAAGAGAGGGAGGGAGGGAGGGAGGAAGGAGAAAGAAAGAAAGAAAGAAAGAAAGAAAGAAAGAAAGAAAGAAAGAAAGAAAGAAAGAGGGAAAGAAGGAGGGAAAGAAGGAGGGAAGGAAGGAAGGAAGGAAGGAAGGAAGGAAGGAAGGAAGGAAGGAAGGAAGGAAGGAAGGGAGGAAGGAAGGGAGGAAGGAAGCCAGCCAGGCAGGCGTGGTGGCGCATACCTTTAATCCCAGCACTCGGGAGGCAGAGGTAGGAGGATCACCAAGAGTTGGAGGCCACCCTGAGACTACATAGTGAATGCCAGGTCAGCCTGGGCTAGAGTGAGACCCTACCTCAGAAAACCAAAAAAAGAAAAAAACAGTCTCAAAACAACATCAGTAGTTCTCCAGTGGTGTCGCCATTTAGGTAAATTGCCCGTACTCTGGTAAATAACCTTCCTCCCATGCTCATGCAAGCAACCCTAATTTAAGTCAGTCAGTCACCAAAAAAAAAAAACTACAAAGTGGAAGAGGATTATTTAGGAAGAGAGAGATTGGTGGGAATGGGAAAGAAATAAAGGTAACAGAGCAAGTCTAAACAAAATACACTATGTAAATACATGAAATTGTCAAAAGTAAATAAAAAGTTTTATTTAAAATGATGCCATTGGGGGCTGCAAGGATGGCTTAGCAGTTAAGGTGCTTGCCTTCAAAGCCAAAGGACCCAGGTTTGACTGTCCAGGACCCATGTAAGCCAGATGTACAGGTGGCACATGCATCTGGAGTTTGTTTGCAGTGGCTAGAGGCCCTGGCAAGCCCATTCTCTCTCTTTCTCTCTCTCTCTCTCTCATATAGATAAATAAAAATTTTTATTTTTTTATTTTTTTGAGAGAGAGAGAGACAGAGCAAGAGGAAGAGGCAGAGAGAGAATGGCCCTTTCAGCTGCTGTGAACAAACTCCAGACATGTGCGCCCCCTTGTGGGCAAGCGTGGCATTGCGCACTTGCATCACTTTTGCGTCTGGCTAAACGTGGGACCTAGAGATTTGAAAGAGCGTTCTTACGCTTCACAGGCAGGCGCCTTAACCACTAAGCCATCTCTCCAGCCCAAATAAAATATTTTTTAAAGATGTCATTAATGAAGAGGCTTAGCAAAGGAAAGGCCAGGCCAAATGTCCTTTGGTTCTCACTTCTGGATGGCTTCCCTGTAGATACATGTGCAGCCGGCGCCTTCAGTGCCCTCTGCTTGCTGTCCCTTGTGTCATCATCTCCTCCTGTCCCACCCACTTCCCACTTCTCTCCCTGCCTCCTCTCACTGAAACCAGTGAAAGTAGACAGATATGACATCAAGGGCAACACCAGAGGGAAAACAGACCAAAGGAGTCACAAGCTACATGACCAAATAAGGGTTAAGTAACGCTCTCCCTCTTGACGAATTCTTATCCAGTCATTAAAAATGATAATTATGATGACTTTGCTACAACATGGAAAATGCTTATGATATAATTAATGCTAAGTGGAAAATGCAGAACACAAAATGATAGCTATATTATGATTACAACTCCTTAAATTATATGTTCATGTGGACAAAAACTGGAAGGGAACATAGGGAAAAAAATAGCTTAATTTGCTGGGGATAACTGATGGCATGGGTGGATTTCTTCTCCCTTTATATTTAGCAAATGGCTCTGTAATACTAAGCAAATTTTCAAAAGCTAAAATACAACATAGGGTTGGGAATGTGTGGGAATTGGAGAGGATAAAAAGGCCTGAGAGTAAGAAAGTGATCTATCTAGAAGGACAGGAATAGTTAGCTTGATTTTTTAAACTATTTTTAATAATTTTTATTTTTATTTATTTGAAAGAGAAAAAGAAGCAGAAAGAGAGAGAGAGAAACTGGGCATGCCAGGGCCTCCAGCCACTGCAAATGAATTCCAGACACATGTGCCACCTTGTGCATCTGGCTTACGTGGGTCCTGAGGAACCAAACCTGAGTCCTTTGGCTTTGCAGGCCTTAAAACTATTTTTGTTTATTTATTTGGGAGGAAGAGGGAGAGAGAGCATGAGCATGCCAGGGTCTCTTGCCACTACAGACGAACTCCAGATGTACGTGCCACTTTGTGTACCTGGCTTTACATAGGTACTGGGGATTTGAACATGAACTCTCAGGCTTTGTAAGAAAGCACCTTTAACACCTAAGCCATCTCTTCAGCCCTCAAGTTGATATTGTATTTGCAAATTCAACTTGGCTTTCACTACTTTAAAGGCAGAACATCATACATCTATGTATGTGGCACTAAGACGTGGAGCTCTGAATTCAGATGCTGGGACAAAACACCAAAACTGGGCAGTTTATAACCAAAGTTTCCCATGGTTCTGATGAACAGATTCACTTAGGTTTGGCATCTCGTAGGGGTCTGCCTCCTTGTTCATAGAGAGCCACTTCATGCTGTGTCCTTACATGCTGGGAGGGATATGAATGTTCTCTGGGATCTCTCTTTTTTAATATTTTATTTATTTGTTTACTTATTTATTTATTTATCTATTTAAGCAAGACAGAGAGAGGCATAGAGAGAAAGAGGGAAAGAGAATGGGCATGCCAGGGCATCTAGCCACTGCAAACAAACTTCAGGCGCATGTGCCTCCATGTGTATCTGGCTTACTTGGGTACTGGGGAATTGAGCCTGGGTCTTTAGGCTTTGCAGACAAGCACTTTAAGAGGCTAAGCCATCTCTTCAGCCCTGGGTCTCTTTTAAAACACACTGTCCATCACTGAGGCTCCACCTACATGACCTCCTCACCTACCAAAGACTCTTCTCTTCCTAATAATACATCACCTTGGGAGTCAAGATCTCAACACAGGAATCTGGGAGAGGACGCAGCCCTTACAGACTCAAAGCTGAAGGGTAGGTCTTGAGGGTTGTTGATGGAAAAGATCATAGTGGGCACTAGGTACAGGTAAAGAAGGTGGGGCAGAATGGACACTAAATGGGACCCATTCACCCAGGATCATGTCCCAGAAGGTTGACTAGAGGGTAGGTAGCTGGGAGATGCCAAAGGAAGGACTGCACCAGCCACAGCCCAGCAGATCGTGGGATCCCCAGCTCACAGTGCCACCTCTGGAGGTCCAGCGATGACATGAGTAAGTCGAGAGCCTGCCCGAGCCTCAACCTTAAGACTAGGAGCCCAGAGAGACTGGACCAACCAGGCGATGGCAGGACTCCTGGGATAACACTGAACATCCCAAGCCAGGTGACGGGGAGCCCAGAGTAAATGAGGGCACTTCAGGTTGGGGAACATGTGCAGTGAGCCGGGCTCCCCAGTTGCATTTTGTAGAGTAGCTCAGCTGGCTCTTATCCTAGAAGAGAGTTGTGGGGTGCTCAGAGGCAGGCAGTGTGGGAAAAAGAAAAAGGAGGAGACATCATCCAGGACAGAGGGAGTCTGTCCCATGGAACAAGAGGATTGGCAGGTCCTAGGGAAAAGGCCTTCATGACAGCTAACAAAGCATGAACTGGGAGACCTTTGAGCAACCAAGCACCAGAGGGATCAAAGACGGAAGCAGAGGGGCCAGAGCAGTCCAGCCTCTAGGCAATGGGCTTGTCTCTGGAGCTGGATGCTCCTGTGCCACCTTCTGCCTGCAACACAGACATCATTCAGATGCCAAACCTGGTTCAGAGCAAAGATATACAAATATCCGCCAGGGCTGCTGCCCACTTGTCAGGTGTGTCCAGAGCCTAGGTTCCCAGCCACATCTGACTTGGTTTGTTTGTTTTGTTTAAGGTAAGTTAGTGGCTGGAGAGATGGCTTAGTGGTTAAGGCACTTGCCTGAGAAGTCTAAGAACTCATGTTCAAATCTCCAGGTCCCATGTAGCCAGAAACACAGTGACACAAGCATGCAATGTTGCACATGCACACAAGGGGGTGCATGTGTCTGGAGTTTGTTCACAGCAGGCTGAAGGTCTTGGCGTGCCCATTCCCCCTCTCCCTCTTTCTCTCTCTCTCTCTCTCCGCCTCTCTCTCAAAAAAAAATTAAAAACTTAAAAATTTTATAAAGGTAAATTAATAAAGTAGCTTGTACAAGACCTGTAGCCATCTCCCAAAGATGTCAACCTCCTCATCCCAGACCAGTTAGCATGACTCTTACATGGCAAAAAGAAACGTGGCAGATGTAATGGAAGTTACAAACACAGAAATAGGGACATGACCCTGAATAGCCACAAGTGTCCTTATGAGAGTGACACAGGAGCGTCAGACTCCTAGAAGGAGGTATAAGTACAGAAACAGAAGTCAGAGTGATGCAAGGTCATGAGCCCATCCTGAGGGCAGCCTCTAGCATCTGGTCAAGGCCAGAGAATGGATTCTCCAGGGTAGCCTCAGAAGGAATGTACTCTGGCTAACATCTGGACGTAAGCCCCACAAAGTTGATTTTGAACTTCTAATCGATGGTAAGGTGATAAATTCATGCTGTATTAAACCACCAAATATGCAGTCACCTGTTACAGCAGCTATAGGAAATTAACAAGTGGCCGTGAAAGACAACAGCCCCAGAAGCTGAGCACAGTGGTCTGCACCTACAGTACCGGCACATGGGAGGTTGAGGCAAGAGAATCAGTTGGTCCCATAGTTCAAAGTCAGCCTGGGCAAATGATAAGACCCATATCAAACACAAGAAGGAAGAAAACAAGCAGAGATCTTTAAACTCTCGCTGGTGCAGGGCGGGGACATTTGACAGTGTTAGACAATCCACACACCACAGCCTGGACTTCTAACAGGAGAAGGACACCCAGGAAGCACTCAGCTTCTCAGGCATTCGTTCTCCCCTAATATGAACTAAGACATACTGAGTGCTTATAATCTAGATCTTCTGACACGGCCCTCCCCCTTTCATTCTCAGAGCAACTCCACGATGCAAACAGAATTGCTGTTCCCCACTTCAGAGATGTGGAAACCTAGGCTTGGGTGAGGGAGGTCGTGCGTGTACCCAAGTGGGGTTTGAATCTGGGCAGCCTGACTCTAGAGCGTGGGCTCAGAAACACCCCCATTGTGCTGTTTCAGAAAAAGCAAAGATCACTAACTCTGCTACCCACTTCACACTATGGGAGCAGAAACTTCATTAACATGGGTGCAAATAACATGTTCCCAGGGGAAAAGCCACCCCTGTGGATCAGTTACCGTGGGGTGTATTTGTACAGTTGCAAATGAGCACAAAAAGGGTTCATTCTGGAATCACAAATGATGAACTCCAGGCACCCTGGACTAACCCTGATGATTCAAATAACTTACGCCTCATTGATACTATAAAACACTGGGCAGCTTGTAAAAAATGATAGGAATGATGTAGATCTATATTCACTGGCATGGAGAGATGTTTCTAATGCACCATTAGATCTAACAAGCAAGCACTGAGTGTGCACAGCAGGAACACACCCACACAAGCACACACAGGAAGTCTGCAAACACAACACAAAAAAAAAAAAAAAAACATGACACTGATTGAGAGGGGGAGGGGATATGATGGAGAGTGAAGTTTCAAAGGGGAAAGTGAGGGGGAGGGAGAGAAGTACCATGGAATATTGTCTACAATTAAAGAAGTTGTCAATACAAATAAATAAATAAAAGAAACGTTAGCAGTGCTATCTCTAAGGAGTGGGGACACTGGTGATTTATGTTTAATGTGGGATTTTTGTTCTTGTTGTTCCTGCGTCACTTTTTTAAAATTATTTTTTATTGACAATTTCTATACTTACATTTACCCCACCCCCATTCCCTTTCATAACTCCACTCTCCATCATATCCCTCCTCTCTCCATTAGTCTCTCTTTTAATATGGTGTCATCTTTTTTTCCTATTATGAGGGTCTTGTGAAGGTATTGCTAGGCACTGTGAGGTCATGGATAGCGAAGCCAATTTCTTTCTGGATAGTTACATTGTAAGGAGTCGTACCCTTCCTTTGGCTCTTACATTCTTTCCCCCACCTCTTCCTCAATGGATCCTGAGCCTTGGAGGGTGTAATAGAGATGCTTCAATGCTATACACTCCTCCATCCCTTCTTCTCAGCACTATGTTGCCTTTTGAGTCATCCCAGTGACCATCACTATCTGAAAAGAGAAGCTTCTCTAACCAGAGTGAGAGTAGCATTAATATATGAATATGAACATTAAGTGTAGTGCTTTCAGGGCAGATTGGTGGGAATAATATATATATTTAGCCGGACAAGAGCAGGCTTTATACCCTTAAGTCTCATGACCTCCCCTGCCATAGACTTTTGATTAGGTTTTTCAGTACCAGGCATGTATTCCCTCCCATTGAGCAGGGCTTCAGTCCAATTAGAGATAGTTGGTTTCCCCCAGAGCAGACATGCCACTATTGTACCCATTCGGTCATTTGGCCTGTCTGGCCAAACTTGAAGTTTCCAGTGTCCACTGTTTTCACCACTGATAATTTCTGTCTCCCATATGGCTGCATGCAGTACAGCTTTTTCCAGTGTTCGTTTGGCTGGTCTACAGGGAAAAGGTTTTTTGCTCAGCACCTGCTTGATTTCTCAGTGACCTTGCTGCTCAAGCAAGTGAAATCTTCAGCAATAGGGTCTTATCATCTGTTTCTCAAGAGAAACCAAGGGCCTTGGCAATAGCCTGTAATGTTTTGGAGGCAACAGGACCTCCCTGGCCAACAACTCACTGGAAGGTATTCCATCCCTGGCACAAAAATTTTCTAGTAACAATCTATAGCTTCTAGATGTGCCATTATTCAAAAAAGTAGGTTTACATAAGTCTTATTTAGAACTGCTTCAGTTTTTACTAAATTTTCTATAATAAAAAGAAGTAGCCAGGAAATGTGCATGAGAAGAATGAGCCTGGTTAGCTTCAAGCAAAAGTAAACCCTGATGGGCTGGAGAGATGGCTTAGCAGCTGAGGCACTTGCCTATGAAGCCTAAGGACTCAAGTTCGGTTCCCCAGGACCCATGTAAGACAGATACACAAGGTGGTGCATGCATCTAGAGTTTGTGTGGAGTGGTTGGAGGCCCTGGTGTGTCCATTCTCTCCCTCTCTGTCTCTCTCTCTCTCTCTCTCTCTCCCTCTCTTTCTCTCTCTCTGTATCTCTCTGCTTGCAAATAAATAGACAAATAAATTATAAGTAAAATATTTTTTAAAAAAGAATAAGGCCCTGATAAAAACCATGAGAAGAACTCATGATACGGCATGCTAAAATATGATGGCTTTACGTGGTGCTAATCTTGACCATTCCCAGCCAGGTCAGGGCTCCAGGCTCCACTATTTGCAGATTTAAAGACCCAAAGCTCAGACAGATTAAGTAAATTATCACACCAGTAAACACACCTGTAATCTCAACACTTGGGAGGCTGAGGCAGGAGGATTACTAAGAGTTTGAAGCTAGCCTAGGCTACATAGTGAGCTCTAAGTCAGCTTTGGCTACAGAGTTAGACCTGGTCTCCAAAAAGAAGAAAAAAAGTCCCAAAGTCACCCCAACTAAAGGCCATGGGCTGGAACTGAATGCAGATCTGTCTAGTTCCGAGCTGCTGCTCTGTCTACTACGGGTCTATATCAATTACTTTTCTTATTGCTATGATCAAGCATCTGACAAGAAGCAATTGAAGGGAGGAAAGGTTTATTTCAGCTTACAGTATGAAGGCATACAGTCCATCATGTTGGGAAATGTATGGCTGCAGGAGCTTCAGGCAGCTCGACACGATGAACCCGCAGTCAGGACATAGAGAGGGATAAACGCTGGTATTCACCTAGCTTTCTCCTTTTTATTCAGTCTGGAACCCAGTCCCAAGGAATGGTGCCCCCCAACAGTTAGGGTGGGTCTTCCCACCTCAGTTAACCCTAACTAGAAGCTACCTCACAAACATGCCCAGAGATTTATTTCCACGGTAATTCTCAATCCTGTCAAGTTGACAAGTGAGATTAACCACCACAGGCGCTCTAAGATTTTTAGCTCTGGGAAGCATGATGGATGCAGGTAAGCCGGGATACAGAAAGAATCAAAGTGAACCAGATGTTGAGGCGGGAGAAGGAAGACTGGATCAAGAGCCCCTTGCACCCTAGAATGGGGACCTCTCCACTTCAGTTCTGACATCTGGAGCACTACCACCCTTGATTGTAGGAGTGGAGAGCAAGGTGTACGCATGCAGAATGGCTACAAGCATCCGGGGCCTTTACCCACGAGGTGCTGTAGCGCCCCCTAGCGGCGACACCTCTAGATAGTGCCAAAGATCACCTGCAGAGACGGAACACCACCAGTCCGGGACCAAGCACCCTAGGGGGTGGCTACCAGCGGACTGACACGCCAGTGATCCCAGATGCTGTTTGATATTTTCTGTATGTATGAATGCTTAAAGCCAATCCATAGTTCACCTCGGTGTTAGGTGGGCCCTCCTCAACTAATCCTTTAGTCCTTATTATTCTGAGCGGAAACAGCTCCTTCAGGCATCATTAAAGACAAATGTTCTAATTGGTGAGCCCCAAGTGGCAATTGTGACTATTGCCCTGATCTCCTCTGGGGAAGACGTAAAGTTAAGTTTCAGGGCTCCAAGAATGGGCCTTTTGCCACCCCTCTTGTGGGGGCCCATCCCCGCCTCTGCATTCCCTGAATTAAAAGGAAGGGAAGCTGTTTTCTTCTGGTAAATACCAAGCTGTGTAGTCATTACAAGCTTGCTTGGAGATGATCAGGGCTGACACTTGCTGTGCGTGCAGTGTTTATTGGAGACCACCCACAAAGTCAACTCGCCGCAAAATGACACTGCTAAGTAATCTAACCCCAGAACGTAGACTTCATTGCAACAAATTGCACACGAGTGGTCTCCTGCTCGTGTAGCTGTTGCTGGGATAGGCAAACCCAACTACGTTCATGGCAAGTATGTTCACACAAAACACCAAACCATGAACAGAGGAGGAAAATGCCTTATCTGGGGCCACCAACCTTCAAGGTCAGAAGGAGGAATATTTTATTTATAGTCAATATTGCATAGTGAATAAAAGTTCAATTAGAACATGGCATTGCACATGCCACCTTTATTGTAACTCCTTTTAACCTTGGAGCCAAAGACTAAAAACTGAAATAAAAGATGTGAAAATCAAGTATGCTTTTCCCTGCATACAGTTCCCTGCAGGTCTTGTGTTTTGAATTAAGCCAAAATTTTAGGCAATAGCACCATTTTGTCCCCACTCATCAAGCCTGAGTCTTCAACTCGAAAACACACAGTCTCAATCGCTAATGGATAGGGCACTTATTCAACCCACCCTGAAAATTCAGTCCTAGTTATTTTTAAATGTTTCAGAAGGTCAAGTCTGACCACAAGTTTCGTGCATGTCAACAATCTGCCTGAGAGGTTAATGCCATCTTAGACGCATTAATAACATTTACTGCTCATGCTGAAGGAAGTGACAGTGTTAGGGTCAGACGATCCGACCCCCTGTGGAGAACAGGTGTTCTAAGATTGACATCAAGGTGGACATCTGTGGTGTTTGACCCCATTGTTAGGTAACTTTTCTTATCCCTGTGACAGAACACCTGACAGAGAGAACTTAAAGGAGAAAGAATTGATTTTGGCTCACATTTCAGAAGTTTCAGACTATGGTCCTTGGCTCTGTTGGTTCCGGGGTCCAGCTAAGGCAGAACATGGTGATGGCAGGAATGTATGGTAGATAGAGGTTACTCACCTCATAATAGACAGGAAGCAGAGAAAGACTGGAAGGCACTGGGGACCAGGTATCATCTTCAAAGACACACTCTTAGTGACCTAGAGCTAAACCCTACTCCTGAAGCTTCTACCACCACCCAGAGTAAGACCAGAAACCATGGGCCAAGTGTTCAACATCTGAACCTGAGGGGATAGTTCACCCTCAAACCATAGCAGCCTGCAGAAACTACTCAGTTCTTAAGGCAATAACACGTGCAGTGATGTGGTGTTGCCTGTGACTAGTGAAACCTGGCCCAGATGCTTAATGAGCTAGGGTGCTAAGCATCGAACACTCTGTGCCTAATTCAGGCCCACACAAACTCATCACCCTGAAGGCAAGATCCACTGGGTCTTATCCCTCATGCATCTGCCCACACAGCCCTGAAAACTGTGCTGGGCACAACATAGGTACTCAGTAAATGGCTGGTGGATATTTTTTTTTTCAGGGAAATACTGAAACTGTGTCTATATTACAAAACAAGTAGGAAAAATAAATGAGTGAGCCATATAGATCAATAATTTTCAAACTGTGTGTCACAACTCATTAGGAATGACAAATACCTTGGACGTCCGTAACCAGTATTTTTTATCTATGGAAAAAGGAGAAACGTTTGGGTGCTTTTCTTCTGCTTGCAAACGTCCACCCACGGCCCCTGAAATCCAAGCCTCTGCCACCCGTACCAGTGCCCCCCAGCTGAATATGATCAAGGAAAGCACCTGCTAACCTTCCTGGGACTCACTGCCATGACCTGTAGGGTCCCTAGATGACCACCGTCTGCCCTTGGACTCCAGCTCTTCCTGACTCATCATTGGCCTCCTGCCTCACTGAGGAAATAGAAACACTCAGAAACAAATTGCCATCACCTCCCTCCCCTCTCCATTCCTAGCATCTGTTTCCAGAAACTCCACATTCCTTTCCTTACCTTACTACTGCTCAATCACTCTTACTCCTAGAGAAAGCTAAATGCAGGGCTGGAGAGATGACTCAGTGGTTAAGGTGCTTGCCTGCAAAGCCTAAGGACCTGGGTTGAATTCCTCAGGACCCATGTAAAGCCAGATGCACAAGGTGGCACATGCATCTGGAGTTCGTTTGCAATGGCTAGAGACCCTGGCATGTCCATTCTCTCTCAAATAAAATAAAATATTTTTAATTTTTTTTTAAAAAAATAAAACTAAGTGCAGGGCTAGGGAGATGGCTTAGCAGTTAAGGTGCTGGCCTGCAAAGCCAAAGGATCCAGGTTTGATTCCCCAGGAAAAAATTAAAATTAAAATTAAAATTGCACAAAAGGGTGCATGCAAAAAACTGGCAGTTAGGAGATGGCTTAGCAGTTAAGGCTGGAGGCCCAGACACTCCCATTTCTCTCTCTCTCGCTTGCTCTCGCTCTCTCTCTCTCTCTCTTTCTCTCCCTCTCCCTCTCCCTCTTTCTCTCGCTGTCTGTCACTCTCAAATAAATAAATAAAAATAAACAACAAATTTTTTAAAAAGCTAAATGCAGGGCTAGGGAGATGGATTGGCAGGTAAGAGTGTTGCACAAGCATGAGGACCTGAGTTCAACCCCAAAGCACCCACATCAAAAGCCGGCCCGGCTGAACATGCCCAAGAGTCCAGCACTGAGGGGACTGAGACAGGAGGATCCCTGGTTAGCCAGCCTAACCACAAAGTAGGGAGCTCCAGGTAGTGAAGGACTCTGACCCAAGGAACAAGGTGGAAGAGTAACAGAGGAAGATGGCTGATGTCTTTCTCTGGCCTCCACACACATGTGCACAGGGTATGAACGTGTGCACACACACGCACCACATACTACACACAAAGCGAGAGAGCAAATGAGAATGTTGAGTGTCACCCTACACAAGACATTTGCCCCAGAACCTTCTTCCCATCTGTCTCTTGCATCATCAGGATTTTCCTTCTGTACTGGCACATTATTTCTCTTATCCTAAAAGAATAGGTAGGTAGGTAGATAGATGATAGATAGATAGATAGATAGATAGATAGATAGATGATAGATAAACTTTCTTCACTCTACTTTCCAGCCCTTTATAAGAGTTGGTGGTGCTCCTTTGCTGAATCCGCTCCTCCTTTATGTTCTCTCTAACCAGATAATTACCCTCTCTTCCACCAATGTGGGGTCAAAGTCACCAGTGACCCCCAAGCAGCTGAATCCAACAGTCCGGACTCCGCGCTCATCCCGTATTCCCATTGGACACAGTTCCTCTTCCTTGGAACACAGGAATCACTTGTTTCTTAGGGCACCATACTCTCTGGGGTTTTCTCCTAACTCATGGCCACTCCCTCTCATTCTTCATGGGTTCCTTCTGGGCTCCCCAATCTTCTCATCCTGGGGGGGGGGGTGCCTAGGGCTAAGCATTTTGTTTTCTCCTCTTTATGCCCATGCATAATCTCGCTCAGCTTCTTGTTTTAAATTCCTTATCTCCAGCAATGGTTCCTATATTTCTACCTCCAGATAGAATGTCTCTCTTTACTCTCCATTTATCCAAATGCCTATTTATGCCTTCCATTTGGATTCTAGCAGGCAGAGCCAACATGGATAATCTGATAGTCCTCCCCCAACTCTGTTCCTCTGTGAAGCCTTTCTCATCTGGCTTGCTGTTGAAACACAGCCCTTCCACTTGTCCAAGCCAAAAACCTCAGGGGCATTGTATACTCCATTTCCGGCACACTCTGATTCTAATTCATCAGAGTGTTCTGCTGGCTGTGCCTTCAAAATATACCCAGAATCCAACAGGTTCTCAGCACTTTCATCAATACCTCATGCTCCGGGCCATCATTTTTTTAATCGTGCTTGTGTTACCTTAATTCCTCACTGTCTGTCCCCAACACAATTGTCAGAGTGCAACTACGGAAAGCAGGCTTCAGACCAAGCCACTCATGGGCTCAACTCCCTCCTCCAGCTCATTTGCATCTGCAAGCATCTGTTGCAGCCTCAACGGGATGCATCCATGTCTCACCAATCCTAACCCTAACCCTTCTGCCATGAGAGCTGCAGAGATGTCATTTGCTAGTGGCTTGATGAACAGACGTCATCGCTATGGACAATCAGATTATAGGAACTCTTGCAGGCCAGCTAATCATTTCATTCATAAACGACCAACTACCCCTCTTCCTGGAATTCTTTTGACAAATTCATGTCAGGTGTGATCCCGTGACCTCCAGGTGAGCAGTGGGATAGCCAGTCTGCCACCCCAGAGCCATCCATCCACCAGCCTCTGAGTCCTGCTGTTCCACTGATATTTCCTTCCCTGACAGATCTCCAGTCACCCAGCTCCACGCAGGTGCGTGCCTCAAATCTGTAGCGCCAGCAGCTCCTGCTGGTATCGGGGCAGCTGTTTCTTTTCATGGGCCTCTTTTGTGCACTGACATATCTGGAAGAAAAAAAAAGAGGGGGAGCATATTGAATTTCAGGAGATGAACCAGCTGGCTTAAGAGAGAGCAGGAGGAAGAAATGACACAGTCTGTGGGACACTTTTCATGAGAACGTATTTCCAGACATCCAAGTCCACATGGGGTGCTGCACAGCGTTAATCTTGCCCCTGAGATATGGATTAAGGAGATTCTGCCCATCAAGATGCGTGCTTTTCAAATATTCCTCCCAGCCTGGAATGCAGAAAGAGCTTAGGAGCTCAGAATCTGAACATTGTCACTACAGCCCAGTATCTGGTTTCAAATTCACTTTGCTTTCTTTCTTGTTTTAAATTTTTATTTTTTATTTTTTCCAGGTGTGGATATTGGTTAAGTGGCTACAACATACTCTTACTACCAGCATCAGTGCTGCCTGCTTGAGGACTCAGCTCAAACGGCACTGGGGCCAACATGTGACTTTTGACCTTATAATTACAGCTATGGGGTTGTTTGTTTTTCAGAAGTGTCTAAAACATTTGGGACAGGTATACAGTTTCCACATGAGCCAATCTCGTTAGTTCATTCTGATCTAAACAAACTACTTCCCATGGCTGGGCCAAGAATATTCCTTCAAGTTCCATCTTCTTGAGCTGCCTAAGATCAGAGCTTTCCAAAATGGACTTTTATTGTGTCTTCTGTGTGGCAAAGTCTTAAACCAACACTTCTTAGTGCCAGAAAAATAGAAATCCCATCCAGGAAAAAAACTGAAGCTACATATCTATTAAATAAGATTATTAACATGGAAGGAAAGAGATTATTTTGTTAATGATCAAGTATACAGGCTTCAGCCAATTAAAGCTTTGAGGCAAATAATCACAAATAGGACCCCTCGCTGGAGCTACTCTTTACCACAAATGGCATTTGAAACCTCTGGGTTGCATCCTTCTTAACTATGAGGAATGAAAGATAAAGGCTAGAGAGATGTGATTAAGTGATTAGTGATTAGGGATTAGTGATTAAGGCACTTGCCTGAGAAGCCTAAGGACCCAGGTTCGATTCCCCAGAACCCACATAAGCCAGATGCATTTGGAGGCACATGCATCCAGAGTTCATTTGCCGTGTCTAGAGGCCCTGGTGCACCCATCCTTTCTCTCTCACTAATAAATAAAGGGATAAAAGCTGGGCGTGGTGGCGCAGGCCTTTAATCCCAGCACTGAGGAGGCAGAGGTAGGAGGATCACCATGAGTTCAAGGCCACCCTAAGACTACATAGTGAATTCCAGGCTGGCCTGGGCTACAGTGAGACCCTACCTCGAAAAATAAAATAAAACTAAATAAATAAAGGGATAATAATTTTTTTTTAAGAAAAATGAAAGTTAAAAAAAAATGTCAGCACAGCATTTGATCTGAGCTCAAAGTGCCCTTGTTCCAATTTGCAAATCCTTAAACTCAATGGGACAATACCTCCTGCCAAAGAAAGCTAATAAGAATTTTCAGTGAAATTCCCTGATCTAGTGTCCACTAGCCACCTGCATCCTGACAAGGTGACAAGAAAATAAACAGACACTGGAATGAAGTGAGCCCCGAGCCTCCATGGCAGTTCTTGTTCCTTGGCACCGTTGCCCTGACCAAGAGATCAAGGCCTCTGGGGCCAGGAGCTCTGCATGACTTGGCAGACCAAGAGTGCAACTCTCCCCTCGTGGCCCAAAGAACAGGAAGGGAATTTTGTACCTTTGGAGAAGTTTGGATCGTAACTCTGCCCCAAAGGTCATGTGTAAAGGTTTGCTCCTCAGCTTGGCACTATTGGGAGGTAATGGGAGTTTGAAGAGGTGGAGCCTAGAAGGAGGTGTTCAGGTCAAAGAGGACTTTGGTTGGGGCTGGAAAGATAGCTCAATGGTTAAAGGCACTTGCTTGCAAAGCCTGTCAGCCCAAGCGCCATTCCCAAGCTACTCACAGAAGCAGGAAGCAAAAGATAGCGTTAAGTGTCTGGTGTTTGCTTACAGCAGTAAGAGACCCTGGTGCACCCATACATACACATACACAGAGAGAGAGAGGAAGGAGGAAGGAAAGAAGGAAGGAAGGAAGGAAGGAAGGAAGGAAGGAAGGAAGGAGGGAGGAAGGAGGGAGGGAGGGAGGAAGGAAGGAAGGAGAAGGGAACAGAAGGGAAAGAGGGAGGGAAGGAAGGAGGGAGAGAGGGAGGGAGGGAGGGAGGGAGAGAGAACTGTGGAACCATGGTCTCGTCTGAGCTTTCTCTTTTGCTTCCCAGCTATGAGGTTAGCAATCTTCTCTTCCATGTGCTCCCTCCATAATATGCCATCACAGGCAATGAGACTAGAACTTCTGAACTGTGAGTCAAAGTAGAAGCTGACAGCCTCAGGTTCTTGTTATCTCAGGAAAACTTACTAATACATCAAAACATCTCGAAGGGCCAGGCATAGTGGCACACGCCTTTAATACTGGCACTCGAGAGTCAGAGGTAGGAGGATAGCTATGAGTTCGAGGCCAGTCTGGGACTACAAAGTGAGTTGCTGCAGGTTAGCCTGGGCTAAAATGAGACCCTACCTGAAAAAAAATAAAATAAAAAACGAAAAAAAATCACATCAGTTTTCTCTTCTGATCAGGAGCAGGCACCATCAAAAGATAGGAGAGATAGTCATTATGCACATTCTAGACTGGGGAATCAAATATGAAATAAAAAACTGGCCGTGGTGACACACACCTTTAATCCCAGCACTCGGGAGGAAGACTACAAGGTGAATTCCAGGTCAGCCTGGGCTAGAGTGAGATATGGAATAAAAATTCAGATAAGGAGTCCCTGCTTTCCATACTTTAATGCAATAGGTATGAATTTTGTATCTAATTATTCATAATATCATAAAAATATCATAATAATGAATCCTTGAGTATTTATAATGCTTCACAAAATGCCTTCTTTTCATATATGTTAAGATTTTCAAACCTTTTAGATGGTAAGGCAGGCATTATTACCTACCTCGCAGATTCTTTTCAATGAAAATAGGAAGATAAAAAGATCAAGGAAGTAATTCACACAAAGTGATTCAATGAAGCAATTAGAGAATGCCCATGTCTAATCTCAAGTCTCTTATCACCGTGCACTTACCTGCACACACAGTTTCCTGGAGGGAAGGTTTGGATGCCTGCCACGAGAGAAATACCAAAAAGTCAAAGTGGCTACTCTGAGCAACATCAGTAACAGAAAGGAAACAGAAGGAAAACAAACAGGGTAAGGAAGACTAAGGACTCTTAGAACGTGGTTTCCTCTCCGGCCTCCCCACACACGGCCTCATCAGTGGACCACAGCACCTTGTGACCCAGCCAAGGACTGTGATCCTCTTAGACGTCACACTTCAAGCAACTGTCACCATCATTTGAGACTGGCAGGTGAAATGCCACCTATTGGCCATGCTGTGTCTCGAGACCATGTTCTTCTGCTGGAAATCAGTACTTCATGTTAGGCTAAATTATAGTGCATCTTTATAGCCCACTGAGCGTAAGGTCCCTTACCTCACGTTAGCAATCTTACGCAAGTCTCCTGGACTCAACCTTAGTTCTTGGTTGCCATCAACCCTTTCTCTATTGCTAGTCACTCGGACTCCAACCCAGGCCTGATGGCCTATCCCAAGTCCTGAATCCAGCCTGGCAGCCTTGTGATCGTTTTCTCACATTTCTCTTCATGCCTAGGGCTCAGCAGGAAGTACCTTGACCCGATCAAGATGACCAGGACTACAGAGCTGCACAAGGGTCCTGAACAACTGAAGCAAACATGACAGAAACAAGAAACCAGCAATGCATCAGGCTCATCCAGAGACAGGAGAGAAGCCCGGCAACTGTTCACAAAACTTCTCTGGGTCTGGGGCATATCTGCAAGTTAGGCCTCATCTTTATATAGCCCATCAGAAAGAGTGAAAGATTCCAGTCCTGGAGTTTTCTACTTTATGGTGAAGTTTCTGCCTTCATGGTAAAGAGCAGATGTTTTCTAAGCTCCCAGGGATTTATCTGCCTTGTTCACACCTTCAGCAGACAGGTCATTGAAGTTTTAATTTATGCAGCTCTGTTTCACTGGAGGAACAATAACTCCTACTCTGCTTTAAGTCACAAAATGGCGACACAGGAGAAAACCTGGCTATACCTCATCACACCTGCTTTTGTGCTCCTTCCCTTTCCTGTTTTTCACTGCTCAGCTCTAGACACCACAATCAAAATCAGATCTGCAATTTAACTGCCAAGAGAAGCACTAGGGCACAGCCAGGAGAACATGTCAAGAAGTAAACCCAGTTCAAAACCCAGTTCTAGGGTCGGAGAGATGGCTTAATGGTTAGGCCTGCGAAGCCTAAGGACCCATGTTCAACTCTCTAGATCCCACGTTAACCAGACGCACAAGGTGACGCAAGCACACTAGGTGGTGAACACCTCTGGAGTTCAATTGCAGTGGCTGGAGGTCCTGGCATGCCAATTCTCATTCTCTCTCTCTCTCTCATTAAAAAAAAAATTAGCCAGGTATGGTGGGGCATGCCTTTAATGCCAGCAGAGGTAGGAGGCAGAGGTAGGAGGTTGAGGCTAACCTGAGAATACATAGTGAATTCCAGGTCAGCCTGAGCTACAGTGAGACCCTACCTTGGAAAACCAAAAAACACACACACACACACACACACACACACAGTTCTACCAGCAGCACATCAGACCCAGTGCTTCCCTTCTCTGGACCTCAGTTTAGTCACCTGCAGCCTGAGGGGTAGGATATTGACGCCAGTGATTCACAACGTCCCTTCCAGCTCTGATGTCTATTAAACTCTCATGTGTGAAAGGAGGTTTTCAATCTCCATGTGGCTTATACCATCCAAAGCCTGGAAAAGCTTCCCACAAGGCCCTTCTGCTGCACCCCACCATCCAGGCTTACACCAACAGAGGGAGAATCATTCCCAGCTGCTGGCAGCCTAATCCAGCTGCCATGTGGGGAGTTTTGTGATGCCTATTTCACAGTGGGTCATGTCAAGTCAACATGCATTTCTTAAGTGCCTCTGACAAGCCCAGAAAGAGGGTGGACCCCTGTGGAGGACTCAGTGACTTCATCTGCAAATGAAAGGCTTATCATTGCTGGACTTCTCAAGGTGTCTCCAGCTCTGCCGTCTTGATCTTCAGTAATTCCACTGGGTGGGAGGTGGGGGGAGAAGGATGGCTCAACCCCACCCATGACATGGCCCATGTCTAGCTTCTAGCAAGCCTGGGGCCTCGGGTGGACAGAGTAACCCCAAGTCTGGACATAACCCATGTGGAATATGTGTGTGTGTGTTTCACAAACAGACACACCTCTGCCACTTCTTCACAGCTTCCTCCTCAAGCCGCAGCTCTCCACTCTGGGGTGAGTGGGAAAGAGCAGGTGCTTGACTGCATGATGTGATTTGAACAAAGTCCCCACACAGCCGCAAAATATCTCCCTCACAATCCTGCCTGAAATTCTCATCACAGGCAGCCAGATTCTTTGCATGCAGGCATCTTGTTTCCAGAAGTTTCCTGTTAAATACAAACGTCCACAGAAGAGTAGCATGTACTCCAACTTGGACTTCTTTTTCCCAATGTCACTAACATTTTCCACCGCCCATTGCTCCTCCTCCACCCCTCAAGCACAGAACAAAGGCTTCTAACAAACACATGGACTTACTTCCCCCACAGAGAGAGAAGCATGAAACTTAATTTTTGAAGAATAAACCAAATAGGAATAAGTACACAAATACCCGTGCTGTCCAACTTTCACTCTGTTTATTTTATGTCCTAACTAGTGGAAGAAATGGGAATTGGAGAAGGGATTAGCTGGGAAGGAAGACCAGGATAAGGGGTAGTGCAAAGGAAATTTTTAAACCCGCTACTTTATGAAGGTTTTTGAGGAATAAAACATTCTCCCTTTGGGGAATCGTGAATCTCTATCACTGTTTGACTTGGCCACATGAACAACTTCTCAAATTACAGCATATGTTTATTATCAAATTTGAAAGAAAAATTAATTTTGAGGAGAGAAATTCTGAAGGGTGAAGGGCAGATACACGGATGGGAACCACAGATAGACAGAATCACGATTAGCTTTCTGCTTTCCTCGCTGGAGCCAGGAGAACACGTGGCTTTACCCCACGTTGAGCAAGATTTTGACCATGTGGAAGACTTTCATTGACAGAGTTGTTAAATCTGTACGGGGATTAGAGGAGTTGGTGAGGACATATCCTTTGTCTGCAAACGTGTGTGTGCATGTGTGTGTGCACGCGTGTGTGTGTGTATACATGCACACACATGCAACAGCACATGTGTAGAGGTCATAGGGCAACCTCAGGGTGTTGATCCTCTCCTCGCCTCACCTTGTTCAAGACAGGGTCTCTCTTGTTGGCTGCTAGGAAAGCCAGACTAACTGGCCCATGAGCTTCAGAATTCTCGTGACTCCACTTCCCGTTATCATGGAGGTCTTGAAACTGCAGAGGCATGTACCACTTTGTGTCGTGGCTTTATGTACATGGATGCCGGGGATCTGAACAGCAGTCAGCAGGCTTACAGAACAAGTGCCTCCCAGAACCACCTCCCAGAATCAGTTCCCATCTGTTATAGACTTAACCATGTACTCCCATGGTTCATATGCCAAGGACCTAATCCCCAATCCCCACTGTGACTATATCTAGAGAAAAGGCTTGTAGGAAGGACTGGTACTCTAAGGACCATAGCAGTGGCTGTCTAGAAACTGGGAAGAGAGCCCTTACAAGACACCAGATTTCCCAGGCCCTTCATCTGAGACTTCCAACCTCCACAGAGAGGATATAAATGGCAGTGTCTTAAGTCCCTCAGTGTGTGGTATGCTATTATGGCAACCTTCCTAGGTAAATGCAGCATTTGTGTAAAAGATATGTCCCTGTCTGAGGAAGGGAATGCAGTGGTCAAGTCAACAAATAGGAATGAATCATTTTCCACACACTGGGTTTATAACAGAAAATATGACAACAATCCCCCCCTCCACGCAGTGCCTGTAGCCCGCTGACTCTATACTGGCACCTCCAGACCCTTCTGGCAGTGCCTTCCTCAGAGTGGAAAGGAACAGTGCCCAGAGTTCAGGTGGAAGGCGCTGGATGGATGGCTGCCGTCTCCCTCCCCCCATGGCTTTGCCTCAGCAGCAGTCCAACAGCAAGGCCACGGAGCCCAGGCTTGACCTGTCATGGAATAAGACAAGGACACTTTGGGTAAAGGAATTCCTGAGCTGCACTGGTGGATTTGGCCAGGCACATGCTGGGTGTTTTGTTTTTTTTTAATTATTTTATTTATTTTTTGGAGAGAGACAGAGAGAGAGAGAGACAGACAGAGAGGGAGAAGGAGACAGAGAATGGGCGCGCCCGCAGTCTCAGCTGCTGAGAACGAAATCCAGATGTGTGTGCCCCCTTGTGGTTAAGTGCGGCATTGCGCCCTTGCATCACTTTACATCTGGCTAAACGTGGGACCTGGAGATTGGAACCCGGTTCTTAGGCTTAGCAGGCCGGCGCCTTAACCACTAAGCCATCTCTCCAGCCCCCATGCTGGGTGTTTTATCCTGGTTGAGGGCAATTCTGTCACTCACCTGCCAGTGACCTTCTGTGGATTCTTATGGACTGGCTGGTACTTTGGACAGTCAAGTAAAATCCACTTCTATTTTTTCACTCTGTGGTCAAGTGTGAGCCTTCAAAAGAACAATAAACATGTGCTTTAGTTTCCAAGACCAGACCAACCACAGAAGCCAGGTCCAGAGTTCGTAACGCTCTAGCTTAGCCTTTAGTATCTGGCACTGGGCTTTCTGCTTGGTCAGGAGTCAAGCACCTCCTCGTCCTGTTTCATTTTTCCTCTTTCCCCTGCAGAGACTAATCGGGGTTCTCTCTGAAGGCTCACGTCAGTTGCCTACAGGCAGTTATGAAAATCTACACTTTGGACATAAGTCAGAGAACTGGGAAGAATTTGAGTTGGCACCACTCAGCATTAAATTTATATGTAGCCGGTCATGATGGCACACACCTTTAATCCCAGCACTCAGGAGGCAGAGGTAGGAAGACTACCGTGAGTCTGAGGCCAGCCTAGAACTACGGAGTGAGCTCCATGTTAGCCTGGGCTAGAGTGAGACACTACCTCAAAACAAAATAAAATAAAATAAAATAAAAAAATACTAATACTTGATGAAGTCAGTTAATTAGAGAATAGTATTACAAAGACCTGCATAATAGGAGGAAAAAACAGTGACATCAAAATAGAAGAGAGAGGGGCTGCAGAGATGGCTTAGCAGTTAAGGCGCCTTCCTGCCAAGCCTAAGAATGCCAGCTCGAGTCTTCAGGTCCCACGTTTAGCCAGATGCAAAAAAGTGATGCAAGGGTGCAATGCCACACTTGCCCACAAGAGGGTGCATGCGTCTGGAGTTCATTCACAGCGGCTGAGAGGCCACTGGTGTGCCTATCCTCTCTCTCTCTTTCTCTCTCTCTCTACCTCTTCCTCTCTCTGTTTCTTTCTGTCTCTCTCTCAAAAAAATTAACTAGAAGAGAGAGGGCTGGAGAGATGGCTTAGTGATTAAGGCACTTGCCTGCAAAACCAAAGGACCCAGGTTTGATTCTCCAGGACCCAGGTAAGCCAGATGCACAAGGTGGCACATGTGTCTGGAATTCGTTTGCAATGGCTAAAAGCCCTAGTGCGCTCATTCTCAATCTCTCTCTCTCTCTCTCTCTCTCTCTCTGCCTTTCTCTCTCTCAAATAAGTAAATAAAAATATTTTTTGAAAAATAGAAGAGAGGGGGCTGGAGAGATTGCTTAGTGGTTAAGGCGTTTGCCTACAAAGCCAAAGGATCCTGGTTTGACTCTCCAGGACCCACGTAAGCCAGATGCACAAGGGGGAGCATGCATCTGGAGTTCATTTGCAGTGGCTGGAGGCCCTGGCATGCCCATTCTCTCTCTCTCTCTCTCTCTCTCTCTCTCTCTCTCTCTCTCCCTCTTTCTCTCAAATAATATATAAATAAATAAAATATATTTTAAAAATAGAAGAGAGATTAGTTGCAAAGAAGAAGGGATTCAATAGAGGGGAGATTTGGGAAGCGAAGAGGTTATAATCATGGTTTATAATCTGTATATATGGAATTGTCAATAAAAAGTTAAGAAATAAAAGAAGATGTGGTCCAAAGGCAAAGTTAGGGACAAGCTCAATAATTCAACAACCTAGTCTTATCTGACAAAGCTACTTAGATAGATGGAGAGAAAGTCCCAACTATGAGATGACCCCAATGGTCTGAAAGACTGAAGACTCACGAAGCCTTTCAGGAGCTCCTCAGTGAAGGACTTAGCAAAGTGGCTTCAAGTAATTTACACCAGAAATGCTAAGGATGGAGACAGGCCAGCTGATTGCGAAGATGCATAAACAGGTTCAACTGACTGTACAGCTGGAAAAATAAAACTATATCTGTTGGAGAATCTGTTTTTTTCTTTTTCAGAAGGTAGCAAGACCCCAAGAGATAAACCACCCCTTGCATCTCAGCCAAGATCCAGATGAAACACAGAGGAATTGGGGAGATGAGCAAGGTGCTGCTTCCATGGTGAACCTGACAATCAGCACCAGGGTGAAGGAGACAGATGCTGGGGATACTCAACTCATACCCAAGCAGAGATCCAGAGGTTCCTAAGAGCCCATCACTGAAGTAGACTTAAAACTCACCAACTATGGCTCAGGAAATTTTGTGGAAGAGGGGATGGGAAAATTGTAAGAGCCACAGTTGGGACATCGTGCCAGAGGCACTGCCTCCACACAAATAACTGACCGCTGCTCCCACGCACGACATATAACCCACAACCCCATGGGTAATGCCATGGAGCAGGGCCCCTGAGGAATGGGGGCAGGGAGGAGGGAAAGGATGGAACCAACACTTGATGTAGCCATACAAAGTATGTTCTAAATAAAATAAAATAAAATAAAATAAAATAAAATAAAATAAAATAAAATAAAATAAAATAAAATAAAATAAAATAAAATAGACTTTTAAAAAAAGAATAGTATTATCATACTTAACCTGCTGGGTCTTATGGTATGTATGCAAGTTACTCGTTTGAGGGTCCAAATCAAGTGGTATGTTTAAATGGTGCTTGTCTGAGGAGATGGAGCCAGTGTCAATAGTCATTATATTTCCAACAACCTCTGCTTGTGTTGCTTCACAGGAAACTCCTTGGACCAAGGAATCACAAAAAGCAGTTGACTAAGAACGAAAAAGGAGAAAGAGTGACCTCTACTGGTGAAATGAGATTTTTCTCTGGTCATTTTCTCTGACTCTGCAAAGAAAAAAGTGATCAGAGTGGGAGGAGGTATGAATGTGATAAAACCCTCCCTGAATAAATGATCTTTTTTTTTCCACACTGGTGATTTTTATAATCTCATCAGCAAAAAGGTCATTGTATGTTTGGCTCAAGAACTCTTTAACGATGTGTAGAAATGAGATTCAACTATATATTTATTATGGTTAAGCATTATTCACTAGAAAAAGTAAAGAAACGCTTTCATTTGGAACTCAATAATTTATTTTCTTTTCTTTTCCTTTTCTTTGCTTATTTTGCCATGTCACTGGTGAAATGAATAATTTGCAACTGGTTTTGAAATATGGAAACTAAATAGAATAAATGAAAGTGCCACCCCCAAATGCCTCATTAGCATCTACATTTATTTGTTCAATAAATCTACATTTAAGAATTGAGATTTTTTTTAATTCTTCAGAGCCCCTACATTTCATAATCCCATGCAAAACTGCAAGTGAGTTACTTTGCTTGAAAGCTCAGCAGTGCTCAAAACAAAATCATTTCCATTTCATTCTTGTTATGTTGCCTGATTTCCCCTCTGCCTGTCTTTCATCATCTTCTGACAAGCAAAAAGCATGCATCGTGCTACTGGCACTCAGACAGTACTCAATTATAAGTCAGATTTGACCTGATCACAGACATCACTTTGGTCTTCAGCTTTGCCAAGTTTAAAGCTAAATACTTTATTTTAAGTTTTCCATAGAAAAACTGGGCAAGAACTTTCCTTTCTAAAGCAATTTAATTGACTAATAGTGCTGCATATGTAATTAGTATGTCTGTGTAATCAGACTTACTGGGAGGAGAGGTGGGAAAGACAGGATGCTCAGACATCAAGCTTACTTCCCCATTCAGAATTCTAGAAGGACAATATTTTGGGAAAATATAAAAGTTCCCAAATGACTATAAAAGATCACTACCCAGTAAAATATAACTTATGTCCCATCTTTACCAATAAAATATTCAAGTTAAATAAAGTATTTAAATGCCTGTTTATATGCTCTACATAACGAAAGGCTTGTATTCCTGTCAGATGCCTTTCTGTAACCCACACAGACTCCCTCTCCCTCTAGTGGGCTGACAAGAGACCAGACTGAAGGTCAACACCTCTTTGGGAATCAGGCAGAGGACAGAGAAGGAGAAAGAGTAGACTTAATAGTCATTGCATGTGCTGATTTCCTGGGCCTGCGCTAGGGAGAACGCAAGCAAAATAGGTCAAAAAAGACTCGTTCCTGGAATTTGCCATGATCTCTTCTCCACCTTGCTTTTCATGTGCTGTAATAAATGCATGTGTTCTTTCCTAAGAATACCAAGGAGATGAGACACTCTGTGACAGCAATATTTGTTTTGTTTTATGAAAAGAAAAAATATAGACCTTGCTATGTTTTGAATATGTACCCGAAATTTTATGTATTGTGGACTTGGTCCCCAGAGCATCCATGTTGAAAAGTAGGGCTTCTAAGAGGCATATGAATGTTCTACCCCCATGCGTGTACTAACGTCATTGTCACAAGAGTGGATCTGCCCTTGAGTATGTCATGGGGACAAGTTAGCCTTCTTTGCTCCTCACCTTCCACCTTCTGCCATAGGATGACATGGCCACTGATGCTGCCACATTGAACTACCAGCCTCTTGAATTTTGAGAAATAAGTGGTTTCTCTTTATAAATTATTCAGTCTATGGTGTTCTGTATTAGCAAAACAAAATAGACTAAAAGCAGACATTGCATTAAGAAAATAAATTCCAATTGTTTGCATTTAAATGCCAGGAAGCATTCAAATTTAAAAAAAAAATTTAAGGCTCAGGGCTGGAGAGATGGTTTAGCAGTTAAGGCATTTGCCTGTGAAGCCTAAGGACCCAGGTTCAAATCTCCCCAGTACCCATGTAAGCCAGATGCACAAGGTAGTGAATGCATCTAGAGTTCGTTTGCAGTGACTAAAAGCCCTGCACCCATTCTCTCTCTGCCCCTCCCCCTCCTCCTCCTTCTTTCTTTCTTTCTTTCGTTCTTTTTCTTCTTCTTCTTCTTCTCTCTCTGTGTGTCTCTCACTCTCAAATAAATAAAACATTTTTAAAATTTAATAAATAAATGTAAGGCTCAAAAAAACTGAACAGTTGCATGTAATTTTAATAAAAAATAGTGGTCTGGAGACATTGCTTAGTGGTTAAGGCGCTTGCCTGCAAAACCTAAGGACTCAGGTTTGATTCTCCAGATCCCATGTAAACCAGAGGCACATGGTGGTGCATGTGTCTGGAATTCATTTGCAGTGGCCAGAGGCCCTGATATCCCCATTCTCTCTCTGTTTCTCTCTCTAATAAATAAATAAAATAAAAATAAGAAATAGTAGTAACAGAAGAACTCTATTTTTGAAAAAAAAAATATATATATATATCACAGTCACTCCATATTGCTAAGATGAACCTCCAAAACAGATACAGTTTATGGCAGAAAGGGATTTATTTCAGCTTACAGATCCAGGTAGAAGAAAACTGGGCCCCTTTCACAAATCCACGCAGAGAGAAAAACCAGCAGCAAACCACAGAGACCCTGGCAGAGCTCATTCTGCACACCGGAAGCTGGAATTCAGATCCACCCCCAGTGACAAGACCTCCTTTAGAAGGAGTCTGTCTGCTAAGGGTAGAAGCTGAACACTCAATTTTAATAACACCTGAGTCTATGGGGGGCATCAAACTACCACAAGAAATACATATATATCATGCCTCCCTAGATATCTATCCACATGAGAACCAGGAAACTGCAGCGTGGTGAGTGCTGCGGCCGAGAGGTAGATGGTGCTGCTAGAGCACGGTTCTCCTTGCGTTCAAGAAATCTCTTCTAAAAGTCCCTCTCCATAGTAGGCAAAGCCAGCATTGTAGAGTTCTGGCCTAGAGCAGAGACGGTTCAAATCAAAGAACCAAAATAGGCACAACATGACTGAACAAACGCCGAGGAACTTAGACAAAAAAGAACCTGATTCAATCTAAATATATGTTTCACATCTCCGCTACATCAAGCAGTGCTTCACAGACTTTAATGTACACAGGGATCAGGCATCATGTTCAAATGCTGATTCTGAAAACGGAGGACCAGGGTTGGGCGTGATATTCTGCATTTCCCACCAGCTTTCAGGGGATGCCAGTTTCTAAAGTCTATTGACAAAATCCTGAGTAGTTCCGGTTCAGGCCAAGATAATGAACTAGCAGACTAGATATTTTCCCATGCCTCCTCAGATTCTCTACCCCAGTGACCCTGCAGGAACTAGAGAAACAGAGGACAAAAACGGTGAGAAGTTCCGGAGCTAAATGGGTTGCTTTGGACTCATGGCTTTATCCTAGGACAGGAAAGAGCTCAGCAACATTGTGGAGACAAAACAGAAGAACTAATAGGATTCTGCTCCTATTTCCCCCCCCCCACCTCCCCATCTCATCTCCTTGGGAGACACAGGGCCTGCATGTCACTGAGAAGACATGGAGATCTTTTCCAGATGTCCTCAGAGAAAAAGAAAAGCAGGGTGGACCCACTGAGTTCTGGAAGTCACTTTCATCACTTTCATATCACTTTCATATCACTTTCATATCACTTTCATATCACTGTATGTCTGCAAACTTTCAGGGCTGGGGAATTACAATCTAGTCTTGATGGTGACACTCACACGTGGCTGCACGTGAAAATCACCTGTGAGCCTTGGATTCCACCAGGGAGGCTCGTGAACCATCCGTCTGGAGCACAGCTAGGCATTGGGGCTTTTAAGAGCTTCCCAGGTTTGGTGAATGTACAGGCAAATAAATGAGTCTCTAGCATCTCTTATAAATCGGCTTCTCTCTGGGAGATAAAGGACATGATGAGGGTGTGAACTGAGGGATTAGTCCCACCCTGGCGCTCTTCCAGTCCCATCCCAAGTTCACTGGGACTAGTAGTGCTAGAGATCTCCCTTCCTCCACCATGTTATATCAATATAATGGAGCAGAAGAGGAAACAGGGAATCTTAAATCTTCACCTCATTAGAAAAAATTAGGAGAGGGCTGGAGAGATGGCTTAGCAGTTAAGGCACCTGCCTATGAAGCCTAATAACGCCAGATGTAATAGTGATGCAAGGGCGCAATGCCGCACTTGACCACAAGGGAGTGCACAAGTCGGAATTTGTTCACAGCAGCTGAGAGGCCACTGGTGTGCCCATTCTCTCTCTCTCTCTCTCTCTCTCTCTCTCTCTCTCTCTCAAAAAAAAAAAAGAGAGCTGGGTGGTGCACGCCTTTAATCCCAGCACTCGGGAGGCAGAGGTAGGAGGATCACCATGAGTTCAAGACCACCCTGAGACTACATAGTTAATTCCAGGTCAGCCTGGGCCAGAGTGAGACCTTACCTCGAAAAACCCAAAACAAAAAAAAAAAAAAAAGCCAGGCATGGTGGCACACACTTTTAATCCCAGCACTTGGTAGGCAGAGATAGGAGGATCACCATGAGTTCAAGGCCACCCTGAGACTACATAGTTAATTCCAGGTCAGCCTGGGCCAGAGTGAGACCCTACCTCGAAAAACCCAAAACAAAACAAAAAAAAAAAGAGCCAGGCATGGTGTCACACACTTTTAATCCCAGCACTTGGTAGGCAGAGGTAGGAGGATCACCATGAGTTCAAGGCCACCCTGAGATTACATAGTGAATTCCAGGTCAGCCTGGGCTAGAGTGAGACCCTACCTCGAAAAACCAAAACAAAAAGAAAGAAAAAGAAAAAATTAAGAGATACATCAGTAAAATAATTTAAACAATTAGAAGAAAACACTGACATATGGCGCAAACTTAAACAATGAGAATGATAAAAATAGATCCACATACGCTATTTATTATAACAGAGGTAGATTAGGCTCACTCCTTAAAAGACAGACTGGCAGGCTGAATTTGTTTTCAAAATTCTAACACATGCTATTTACAAAAGTCATGTTTCAAAGATGAGGATCCACAAAGGTTGAAAGCTAGTGGAAAATGACCTATTGGCAAATATTAATCAAAAGAAAGCTCACCCAAGCTACATTAATTCCAGAAAATAGACTTTAGGGGCCTTATTAGCATTAGAGTACCTGTATTAGTTACTTTTCTCATTGCTGTGACCAAACACCTGACAAGATGCAACTTAAGTGAGCAAGGCTCCATTTGGGCTCATGACTTAAGTGTATAGCACAATGGGAAAGGCAGGGTGCCAGGAATACCTTTCAGCTGTGGCAGCAGGAGAATGAGGCTACTTGTTCACATGGAGGTGGATCAGGAAGCAGAGTTGGGACAGGAAGCAGGGCTGGGCTATAAGCCTCAAGCCACCTCTCCCCCTCCCCCAGCAACCCACTTCCTTCAGCTAGGCCCCACCTCCTAAAGGTTCCACAGCTCTTCAAAACACACCACCGACTGGAAAACAAGTCCTCAAACACTTGAGCCTGCGGGGGACATTTTACATCCAAATCCTAACAGCACCCCAGGACACAGCAATCCCACATCTCGGAAAATTTTATATTTATGCAACAAGTGAAGCAGATGAACTCTAAAATGACTGGGACTCATTATCATAGCCTGTACGGTCTCCTCGCACAGTGCCAGCTCTATTCCCAAGCCCTAGAACCTGATATTTTATATCCAACCAAACTGCTACTAAAACGTTAAAGCCCAATACAGCCTAAATTCTCCTGTGGAGTGTGGACCACACCTGTGACTTCTTTATTCCAAAGGACTAGAACACAGCAAGTGTGATGGTGACACTCCTGTGATTATGTTATACAGGACTTGTCACACTAGCAGACTCCCTTGCTGGCTTTCATGACACAAGTGACTACTCTGGGGGTTCCATGCGGCAAAGAACTGAGGATGACCTCAAACCAACAGCCAGCAAAAGAAAAATGAGTCTCTTAGCCCAGGAACCTAAAACTTGCAATGAGCACATGAGCCTGAATGATAAGCAAATCCTACCCCAGTTGAGCCTTGAGATGAGACAACGGCCCTGGACCACACCTGACTGCGGGCTTGGGAGGACTTCAGCAGAAGACCCTGCTCGGCTGTGCCCAGACTCCCAACTCAGAATCCGTGATATAATAAATGTGGGTTATTGGAAGCCAGAAACGTCATCATGTTAAACAGCAACAGATAACTAATACAGTAAGGTAGACGAAAGCACATCGCTGGTGAACACTTAAGATCCCAGAAATAAGCCACTGCTCTTGGGCAGGAAAAGTATGAGTGAACAGTGGCACACTGCACTGCTAGAATATGACACTCACAGCCATGTCACAATGTGGATAAAGCTTAATACGACACTAAGTGAAGAGACAGTGAGTCATCATCTCCTCGAGACCACCTCAGCATGATCTCCTTTTACAGCGCTTAAAACAAAGACAGAAACAGAAATGACTGATAAAGTTAAACATAGACGTCAAGTAACGAAGCCGCATGGGGTGGCTCACACCTATAATCCCAGCACTCAGGAGGCTGAGGTCGGAGGATCACTGTGAGTTCACAGCCAGCCTGGATTAGAGTGAGACCTTACCTTGAAAAACCTAAAGTGAGGGCTGGAGAGATGGCTTAGCGGTTAAGACGCCTGCCTCCTAAGCCTAAGAACGCTGGTTCCAATCTCCAGCGGTTCCAATCTCCAGGTCCCACGTTTAGCCAGATGCAAAGTGCCGCAAGGGCGCAATGCTGCACTTGACCACAAGGGGGCGCACACATCTGGATTTCCTTCACAGCAGCTGAGAGACTGCTGGTGCACCCATCTCTATCTGTCTTCCTCTCCCTCTCTCTCTGTCTCTCTCTGTGTCTCTCTCCAAAAAGAAAAAGAAAAAGAAAAAAACCTAAAGTGAGCCAGGCATGGTGGCACACGCCTTTAATCCCAGCACTCGGGAGGCAGAGGTAAGAGGGTTGCCAAGAGTTCAGGGCCACCCTGAGACTACAGAGTGAATTCCAGGTCAGCCTGAGCTAGAGCAAGACCCTACCTCAAAAAGAAAGAAAGAAAGAAAGAAAGAAAGAAAGAAAGAAAGAAAGAAAGAAAGAAAGAAAGAAAGAAAGAAAGAAAGAAAGAAAGAAAGAGAGAGGGAGGGAAGGAGGAAGGAAGGAAGGAAGGAAGAGAGAGAGAAAGAAAGAAAGAAAGAAAGAAAGAAAGAAAGAAAGAAAGAGAGGAAGGAAGAAAGAAAGAAAGGAAGGGAGTGGTGGTGTATGCCTGTAATCTCAGTCCAGGAGGATCAGGATTTCAATGTCATCCTTAGCCACATAACAAGTTTGAAACCAGTCTGAGACACTGTCTCAAAAAAATAAATAAAAATACAGAGCCAGGGCTGGAGAAATGGTTTAGTGGTTAAGCGTTTGCCTATGAAGCCTAAGGACTCTGGTTCGAGGCTCAATTCCCCAGTACCCACTTAAGCCAGATGCACAAGGTGGCACATGCATCTTGTGTTCGTTTGCAGAGGCTGGAGGCCTGGTGAACCCATTATTGCGCTCTCTCTCTCTCTCTCTCTCTCTCTCTGCCTCTTTCTCTGTCTGTCTGTTACTAACAATTTTTTTTTAAGTACAGAGCCACACAAAATCTTACATGTGAGTATTATTGTTTTTTTTTATTTTATTTATTTATTTTTTTTTTTTTTTGTTTTTCGAGGTAGGGTCTCACTCTGGTCCAGGCTGACCAGGAATTAACTATGCAGTCTCAGGGAGGCCTCGAACTCTCAGTGATCCTCTTACCTCTGCCTCCCGAGTGCTGGGATTAAAGGCGTGCGCCACCACGCCCGGCTTTGCTTTATTCTTAATTGCCAACAACTAGAAAGAACCCCAGTATCCTTTCCCTGGTGAAAGGGTAAGCACACTGCTGTGGGTTCGTGTCATGGAACAGGGCTCAGCAACACAAAGGAACAAAATACTTATATGCACACCGTGGCTGAACTGCAAACGCATGATACTGAGTGAACGAAGCCAGACTTGTCCTTGTATGGGCCCACAGATACAGCTTTCTGGAAAAAGCAAAGCTACGAAGGCAAGAAACTGATCTTTGGTTGCCAGGAGCTGTCCACACTGAATTTATTTATGTTTATTTATGTTATTTGTATCTTGTTCATTGGTTCTGGGCCAAACATGAATGACCATGGCCTAGGAACACAGGCTCAGGTTGCCCTAAATAGCATATTCCAACATGGAAAGAGTTATACCAAGTTTCATATTTCTAGTCAGCAAACAAAACATGGCCATGAATTTCTCACCCACATCAGTGGCGACATGAGGTAGGCAGGTTAAAGAAAAGCAGAGAAAACTGCTTTCGGTTTCAGATGCTGTCTGATGACATTTCTTACCATTTGGTTGGTAAGCTAGGACTTTGCCCAGAACTCTGCCCATTCCAAAGGTTTCACCTAATTGTCAAAAAAGCAAGTTAGTCACACAGGGAGATGGGCAATGAATGGTTTTAAGGGGACTAAAGATAGCCCGTGATGATTTTGGCTTTGGGTCTGCAACATTCCAACTCTCTACATTCACAGTCTTAATCAGTTTTGCAGAGTCATTAGCAGAGGTGGGGCTTTTTCTAGGAGCTTCGGTTCACAGGAGGAAAAGGAGGAACTGACTACGGAGGTGTGAGGGACCGTCTCTCAGCAATGGAGCCGGTCTCCACCTTCATTTCTGGGGTAGTTATGTAACTTCATGTTGAAACAGACAGGGAAAAGAGTGGAGCTGACTCTCTATTAATTATACTTTCAATCATTTGTTTATTTTGTATTGCTGGGCGTTGAACCCTGGGACCACGTGCAATCCCTCTACCACAGAGCTGCATCCCCAGCATACGATGCACAGGTATGTGTGCATCTATCAAGTAAGCGCCCCTCTGACAATCCCCTGAGCCAGGCCCTCCATCCTGCCAGAGCCTACAGCTCCTTGCTACCTACTATACAAAAACCAAAGGAGACATTGCATCATTGGAAATGCTAAAGGTAAACCACTACAAAGAACAACCTCGGGCTTGAGAGATGACTAGCCTGCAAAGCCAAAGGACCCATGTTCAATTCCCCAGGACCCATGTAAGCCAGGGGCACAAAGTGGCGCATGCGTCTGGAGTTTATTTGCAGTGGTTAGAGGCCCTGACACATCCATTCATTCTCTTTCTCTCTCTCTCAGATAAATAAGTAAATAAAAATATTTAAAATAGAACACCCTTGAATGGGGACTGGGAACCAGGAGGGAGAGTTCCAACCATCAAATGGTAGAGAAGAGTCTAAAAAATGGAGAGCAAACATTCCTTTCTTGGCTCTGGGGACAGGGAACATTCATGACTCTACAGCTGGGAACCTCATTTGAGGGAGTCACTGAGTCATTATCCAGCGTGCCATACAGGGTGGCCTTGCCCAAGTCAGTAGCTGTATTTGCTCCAGGTTCATTCTGCCACCCAACACCCTGATAAATGGCCCATTAGCAGCCCATGGAGAAATTAAGAGACAATTCTGTTTAAGGGAATGCACAGTTTAACCAAACGATCCTTGCGTCCGAATGTTCTGCTTCTGCTATCTATTATGAACAAAAGAAGCCAGGGTTTTGAGGTCACAGCCAGCCTGACCATATTTTGTTCTTATCTCCTATTTTCTACTCCGTAATGAAATTTAAACAGCTTGCTATCGCTGTGTAAATAATTGGCGCCATCATGGTCTTCTGGAAGCTTTTAATTGTGTCAGGCCAGCTCTTCAATTCTAAACATTCCTTTCAACCAAAAGATACTTAGAGCTTTGGGTATCTTCCTGGCAGATGGAATCAGAAACACAAAATGGAGTAAGAAGGCAGAAACTTTTTAATCACAGCTCTGCTTCTTTATCCAAAGATCGTTAAATGCCTGGGGTGACCTCTTGGTCCTGGGGGGAAAGGGGGACGGGGATGGGCACTGACATAGAAAAAGTCTGGTTTTTATAGTCCCTGCTGGGTCCCTGCTGAACTTTTAATTTGGAACAAGGTACTCAATGACTACCAGACTCTGTAGCCAGGGTGTCCCAAATGGGTGAGAGTTCCCATAGATGAGAGGCTCCCCCCTCAGCTTCCAAAATGAGAGCTTCTTTTTTATGGATGAAATAATTATTTATTTGTAAGACATTACAAGGGATTTACAAACATAAGGATTTTGGAAGGCTAAAGACAAAGGTGCTTGCTAATCTAATGAAGAGGTTGCTGATTAAATCAGTTCTGGAAAAAGGAGATAAAAATGAGTGCTGGAGCCGGGCGTGGTGGTGCATGCCTTTTTAATCCCAGCACTCAGGAGGCAGAGGTAGGAGGATTGCTGTGAGTTCGAGGCCAGCCTGAGACTACATAGTGAATTCTAGGTCAGCCTGAGCCAGAGTGAGACCCAACCTGGAAAAAATAAACAAACAAAATGAGTGCTGGGTTGTAGTTCAGTGGTAGAATTCTGTTCTAGCATATGCAAGGCCCAGATTTGATCCTCATCCCCAAGATAAATAAATATAAATAACTAAAATGTTAACAGAAATACAATTACTTGTTTCCTTAAGAAAGGAACAAAAGAGCTAGATTTATGAATGTCACAATATCTTCTGAAGAGAATGCCTAGATCTCTTCAAAGATTGCACTTAGCAATATCTCTGGGAAAAACAAATATTCTCATTTTTTGTGATTTATTCTCCTTATAAAAATGAATTAGCAAGCCAGGCGTGGTGGCGCACGCCTTTAATCCCAACACTCAGGAGGCAGAGGTAGGAGGATCACCGTGAGTTCAAGGCCACCCTGAGATGACATAGTGAATTCCAGGTCAGCCTGAGCTAGAGTGAGACCCTACCTCGAAAAACAAAACAAAAACAACAAAAAAAAATTAGCTCTAGTCAGTCCTTTGTGATTGAACAGAAACTGCTAAAATTAAATGTTTCTTTTTTGTTTGTTTGTTTTTTGTTTTGGTTTTTCTTTTTTTTTTTAATTGACAACTTCCTTAATTGTAGACAATATCCCATGGTACTTCCCTCCCTCCTCCTACTTTCTGCTTTGAAACTCCACTCTCCATCATATCCCCTCCCCCTCTCAATCAGTCTCTCTTTTATTTTGACGTCATCATCTTTTCCTCCTATTAGGATGGTCTTGTGTAGGTAGGGTCAGGCACTGCGAGGTCATGGATATCCAGGCTATTTTGTGTCTGAGGAGCGTGTTGTAAGGAGTCCTACTCTTCCTTTGGCTCTTATATTCTGTCCGCCCCCTCTTCCGCAATGGACCCTGAGCCTGGGAAGGTGTGATAGAGATGTTTCAGTGCTGAGCACTCCTCTCATCAGGTTATAGTCTTATGTTGAGTCTCTCCCACCGCCATTCCACTGAGGACCCTTTTATTTATTCTCTCTTTAAAAAAAAAAAAAAAAATTTATTTTTTATTTTTAGAGAGTTATACAGAGAGAGACAGACAGAGAAAGAGGGAGACAGATAGAGAATGGGTGCGCCAGCAGTCTCTCAGCTGCTGTGAATGAAATCCAGATGTGTGCGCCCCCTTGTGGGCAAGTGTGGCATTGCGCCCTTGCATCACTTTGCATCTGGCTAAACGTGGGACCTGGAGATTGGAACCGCTGAATACTGGAACCAGCGTTCTTAGGCTTAGGAGGCAGGGGCCTTCACCGCTAAGCCATCTCTCCAGCCCTTCTTTTTTTTTCTTTTTAAGTTCACCTGTGTATTTATTCTAAGAGCCAAGCAAAGATGCTAAGAATTACAAAACTACAAAACTACTCTGTCTATTTTCATTCTCTTTTTAGCCCTGACTGCAAAACGGTATCACCTGGCCCATTAGCTGAGCCTCTTTCCCGAGATTCATTTCTAATTGGTCTCAGGGCAGGGGCCTGGGCACTAAATTGTGTTTGGCTCCTCCCAGTGAGTCGAACATGGTGCGGGCATGGAAAGCCACTGATTCCAAGAGGGGAATGGCAAAGGACCCTGCGCATGCCCTGACCATTAAAGCCAGAGTGTTAAAGGGGGACATCCCCACCCCAGGTCAGCACTAGGGAGCAACCTAAGGAGGTGCCTCATCTGCCCCCTCAGAGACAAGGCCAGGAGCTGGCCTGCCGGGAGGGTCCAAAAGAGTAACACAACACCTCCTACAGTCTCTCAACTGGAATTCTGGCCCTAATTATCTCTTTTAAAACTCAGCGGACTTTTCCTTTCAAAATGGAAGTGGCTTTACCGGATTTGCTGGTTGTAAATTTAATGCCTTCTCATTATGGGGTGGGTTGACTACATAAAAGTGTAAAGTAAAAGCTAACCATTCTTAACTCTCCTGCTGTGAGCATTTGTGTTTACTTCCAGACCTGTATGTGGGGTTTTGGTGACAGTGGGTGTTTGCAGTGCTGGGTATGGAACACAGGGTCCTGAGCACCCTGGCCAAGGGCTATCCCACTGAGATATATCAAATCTTTATATAGTCATACATTCTAATAATTTTCTGTTACTTGTTTTTTACTTATCAATATTTCTCAAATGCCTTCCCATCACAATATAAACAAAGCCATATACAACTAATTGTTTCTGAGGGAGAAGGAGACATTTTCTTTAGTGGTGTGGCCATTGGTAAATTGCCCAGGCTCCTGTTAAAAAAAAAAATCAAAAAATAAATAAAGTGAAATAAATTTGAAAAAATGCATCACCCATGCTCCTGTAAGCATGTAAGCAACCATAATTAAACTCAATAGGTCATACACACCAAGAAAGAAAGAAAGAAAGAAAGAAAGAAAGAAAGAAAGAAAGAAAGAAAGAGAAAGGGAGGGAGAAAGAAAGGAAGAGAGAGAGAGAGGGAGAGAAAGAAAGAAAGAAAGAAAGAAAGAAAGAAAGAAAGAAAGAAAGAAAGAAAGAAAGAGAGAAAGAGAGAGAGAGAGAGAGAGAGAGGGGAGAGGGAGGGAAGGAAGGAAGGAAGGAAGGAAGGAAGGAAGGAAGGAAGGGAGAAAGAAGGAAAGAAAGAGCTGGTTAGGAAGAGGAAGGGAATTGACAAAGGTAGGAGGGGATAAGAGAGGGTAATTGGTAACAAAAAATAAATAAATAAATAAATAAAAAAGAGAGGGTAATTGGTGAATATGATCAAAACATAGTATATAAATGTATGAAAATGTCATAATGAAACTCATTGTGATATATTATTATATATGCTAATATACATTATTATATGTGCTAATTAAAACCTTAATAAACAATAACTAAAGCCCTATCATCATTTTCAGTGTTCCCATCCCATTCTAAATAGACCATAAATTATTTCATTCATCCCTGGGCTTAGCTATTCTAGTGTTCACCATCAGTATGTTTGCACATTTATCCGATTGGCTCCTTAGAACAGATTCTTGGAAGTTCAAGTGCTTGATCCAAATCCCCAGAGATAACTTTACCACTGAATGGGGAGCTCTTTTCCTGTTGCCCCACCCCCTCTGTCTTCTCACATCCCCTCCCCACCTCTGCTTTCCCCACTCATCAACCCCTGCAGTGTTTACAATATTTCCGAGCTGCTCTTGGTCCACGTCACTCCAGCTCTTGTGAAACTGCCCTGTGAGATTCTCTCTCAGAGCCTATGTTTTACTTCAGAAAGTCTTCCTAGAGCCCTCCTTGCACCCCCTTATCTCATTCAAGCTGGAGGTTTCATTCCCCAGCAGAGGTCACGAAATCCTCTTTGAAGGAGATGACAAACTAAGGCTGACCCTTCTGGAAAGTCTTCCATGACTGCTCTCTTGCACCCCAGCTGTTCCACCTGCTAAAAAATATCTGCCCTCCTTTGGTAGCAGCACCTGTCATTACTTGTTAAAATTGTTTACACAACAGTCTCCCTGAAACACCCAGAGCCCCTTGTCTCCTTGATCCTTCTGCCTCTAGCCTCAAGCACCACCTTGGTGGAAAAGACAGCTTCATAGGGCTGGGGAGCTGGCTCAGCAGATAAATGCACTTGTTTACAAAGCCTGCTGGCCCAAGTTCAATTCCCCAGGCACCCACATAAAGCCAGACAGGCATTTATTTGCAGTGGCAAGAGACCCTGGCACACCTATACACACATACATAAATTAATTAATATTTAAAAAGAAAAGACTGCTCTTCAGGGTTTCTGGACTGTCTGCTAGTAAAAGCTCGTATTTTTTTTCAGAATAAAAAAAATCAAAGCTCTGACCTTTCTAGTATTAAAAATAGCATCAGTGACCCCCCACACACACACAAACACACACACCTCTTCTACCACTACTCCCCCACCCAGAGCCAGAATAGGTCACAGCCTCAATCTCATGCCTAGGCTGGCTGAAATGACTTAAATAACTTAGGAAGTGTGAACCATGTATTTTAGTGACTGGATCAGCTACTCTCTCGTTGCAAGGACAAAATACCTGACCAGAAGCAGCTTGGGGGTGGGGGACAAGAGTTTATTTTGGCTTACAGTTCTAAGGGGAAGTCTCTCATGACAGAGAAAGTATGGCAGGCCTAGGTAGGAAGCCTGTGCCACATCTTCACATCAACAGGGAAAAAGAGAGAGGGAGAGCCAGGTATGGTGGCACACACCTTTAATCCTAGCACTCAGACAGAGGTAGGAGGACTGCTGTGAATCCAAAGCCACCCTGAGACTACATAGTGAATTCCAGGTCAGCCTGGGCTAGAGTGAAACCCTACTTCAAAAAAAGAGGGAGGGAGGGAGAGAGAAAGCTATGAATGCAAGCAGAGCTGGGCAATGACACTTCAAGCCTTCCACAATCTTCCAGAACAGCACCACTAGCTGGGGATTAAGAGTTCAAACACAGGCTGGAGAGATGGCTTAGCAGTTAAGGCGCCTGCCTGCTAAGCCGAAGAGCCCGGTTCCAATCTCCAGGTCCCACCTTTAGCCAGATGCAGTGACACAAGGGCGCAATGCCGCACTTGACCACAAGGGGGCTCACACATCTGGATTTCGTTCACAGCAGCTGAGAGACTGCTGGCGCGCCCATCTCTTATCTGTCTCCCTCTCCCTCTCTCTTTGTCTGTTTCTCTCTGTCTCTCTCTCCAAAAATAAATAAAGTAAAAAAAAAATAATAAAAAAATAAAAGAGTTCAAACACACAAGTGTATGAGGGACAGTTTACATGCAACCTACCACACCGACTAGGAGAGCAAAGGATATTGTAATTTTTTCACGTCAGTACCTCCTGACTGACCCTGGCCATGAGCAGAGGCAGGTTGCTGAAAGAAACCACAAACCTTGCTTTCAAGTTGCTCCACCAGCCAAAAGGCCGAGTTTGTTTTATTCCTTCCAGCTCAGCTTAGGGAATGCTAGATGATTCACTAAACCACTCACTCATTCAGTATTTTTGAGACTGGCAGTTCTGTGATAAAACACAGAGAATCCAAACTCTCATAAGCAAACAAATAAAATTAAGCTTTGATGAATGCTTTGAAGGAAACACAACGTTTGAAGAGTTTATGTCACAGGGAATCCAAAAACCAGTAAGCAATCGAATAAAATAACAAAGATTTTGATGAATGCTTCTAAGGAAACAAAAAAAAAAAAGGAGGCCAAAATAAAGAAGAAAAGGGTTATTATTGCCCACCCTGGGGTAATCAAGGTAGGAAAGGTGAGGAGAGGGACAGAGACTACAGGTAAATTTGGGGAGGTGGGCAGGAATGGGCCATCTACATTAGTGTACTTGAGCCTTAAATTTTGTCAAAATCTGGAGTCTGATTAGTAATTACTAATAGGTTACTTGGATTCAAAATTACTAAAAGTCTCAGGTTTTGTTTATTTTTTTACATCTCCCATAAACAATAAAATGACTCTGGCTCTTCACAGAATCTCAAACCATAATCACATCAAGATGACCCACCTGGACAGAATAAAACTGGGACACTATGTTGCAGGAAAATCGGATGAAAATTCTTTAAATCGTGGAAACAAAGTGTGTGTGTGTGTGTGTGTGTGTGTGTGTGTCATTTCAGTTTGGAGGGTTTTTTTTCTTTCTATTTTCAACGTTTTAATTACAAGATATTCACAGATTGCTCTGTGAGGAGGAAAGGATACAGGGGGGAAGTTAGGCAGGAAAGAACCATTTTCAGCAATTTTCAAAATAGAAATGTAAACTCTCCTTGTCTATTCCAAATAACACTGCTTAAACCTCCCTTTCTCAGCTTTCTGCCCCTATTTCTTCTCCATCTGGGGCCCAACTTCTTTGGAGATATTTTTGCCTCTATCCTCATCTTTATGTGTCTGGATTCAAAGTTAGAACCTACTCAAGACAAGCATCCAGGTAAACGGGGCAACCTGAAAGTCCCACATAAATGAGGGCCTGTTTTCTGCTTCAGGGAAGGGAGGGTCACACTGGCTCATTCAAGCATGCGCTACTGGGAAATAGAACAACACAGTCTTCCTTATTCAGGGCTGTTTGTGAGTAAAACACTCATTGGCTCCTTCTGAGTGCTGCCTTTAATATCCTGTCTCCAGGAAGCAAGCCTCCAACGGCTCTGCTTCAGGATTCCCAAAAGTCACTGGATTCCAGATGCCAGGACAAGGGAAGCAGGGGGAGCAAGACCCGATGGAAGGCACGATTCCAGCGTAGAGCACCTAGATTCACATGGTGCTGCCAGCCTTTGTATTCATACCCTGAAAACTAATTCCAAAATGAGACTTCAGCCAGGTGTGGTGGTACACACCTTTAACCTCAGCACTCAGGAGGCAGAGGTTGAGGCCAGCCTGAGACTACATAGTGAATTCCAGGTCAGCCTGAGCTAAAATGAGACCCTATCTCGAAAAATCAAAGAAATAAAATAAATCAAACCCAAACGAGACTTCTGGGAAGAACCCACTTTGCAGGTGCACACTAGGGTCTTTGTGATGGTTTGAATCAGATGTCCCCATACACTCATTTGTTCTAATGCTTGGTCCCCAGTGGGTGACAATTTGGAAGGTGGAGCCTTGCTGGAGGAGGTGTGTTGGTGGGAGCAGGCTTTGGGGTGTTACAGCCCAGCTCCCCCTTGCAAGAGTTTGGCTCATTCCCCTGCTGCTGTTTTCCTCCTGCCATGGCACAGGTTCATGTCATGCTTTCCCCTGCCATGGTGAACTCTAAGCCAAAGTAAAACCTTTCTTCCCATCAGCCACTTTGGGTCAGGCGCTCTGTGTCAGCAAGGAGAAGGTAAGTACAGCAGTGTTCAAAGCGGACTTGGCAACACTGTCAGAAGCTTTGAGAAACAAAGAAAAGAGACACACAGTAAATGGTCCTTCGAAAATGTAAACGATGGATGCATCAAATAGAAGTGGGCTAGTTGGAAAGAAGAGGGGCTCAGCAGAAGGGGGAGGACCAGACAAAGGAAGGTGGTGGGAGGGGATGATGGTCAGGTTGGGTGTTGTCAATGAATTTATTTTTTTAAAGTTCCTGATAGTTATTGAAGGTTCTTGAACATCAAAACTAGCACTGAAGGACTGGAGAAATGGCTTAGTGGTTAAGGCATCTACCTGCTAAGCCTAAGAATGCCTGTTGGATTCTCCAGGTCCCACATTTAGCCAGACGCAGTGATGCAAGCATGCAATGCCACACTTGCCCACAAGAGGGCTCACACATCTGGAGTTCATTCACAGTGGCTGAGAGGCTGCTGGCGCGCCCATTCTCTGTCTCCCTCTCTCTCTCTCTCTCTCTCTCTCTCTCTCTCTCGCTCTCTCTCTCTCCAAAAAAAAAAAAAGAAGAAATAAAAAATAACACTGAAGCCGATCATTGTGCACATGCCTTTAATCCTAGTAGAGGCAGGAGGATTGCCATGAGTTTAAGGCCAACCTGGGGCAACAGAGTGAATTACAGATCTGCCTAGGCTAGAGTGAGACCCTACAGCAAAAATAAGTAAAATAAAATAAAATAAAATAACCAGCACCTCGGAGGCACAAAACATGTTGGATTCAAGAGTGGGGAGAACTCTTCACCCATCTGTAAGCATGGGATGAAGCTTCCTTCACAGAGGCATTTCTCTAAATCCTCTTGTGTTCCTTGGGCCTCCTTAATGAAGTAGGCACTGACTTTTTTTCTTTCAATTATTTTTATTTACTTATTTATTTGAGAAAGGGAAAGAGGCAGAGTGAGAGAGAAAGAGAGAGAATGGGCGTGCCAGGGCTTCCCGCAACTGTAAAGGAACATGCCACCTGGCTTATGTGGGTCTTGGAGAATAGAACTGAGGTCCTTTGGCTTTGCAGGCAAACGCCTTAACTGCTAAGCCGTCTCTCCAGCCCAAGGCTGGCTTTTGCCAGAGCATATTTTCCTGGCACTTAGCTTACAAGGAAATATCACAGTGTTTATGCAAGTACAAGAAATGTCAGGATTCTGACCTCTTAAAAAGAGAGGCTGGGATTTTAAAATGTCAGGATAAACTGCCAGCCAGGTAAAGTCAAACAAGGAACAGGGAGGAGACAGGATGGACACAGGATTTGTCATCCCCTGCCCTGAAGTTTCCTCTGTTGCACTGGGAGGAAATACAAGTGTGCAAGAAAAACATCTGAAGCTTCAGCGGGGTAATCTGCCATCCCTTTCCTTATCTAACCTGGGCCACCACAGCCAGGGCAACTTGTTTAGTAAGAAAACAAATGAAATGGACCTTTTTTCCCCAAATAAACAGAGCCCTGGGACATCCCACATGCTGCATACCCCTGATAACTTCCCCCATGGCCTACCTTAAGCAGACATCACAAAGCAATCACATCAGTCCAGGAAGTCACTACCAATTGATAGGGATGTCCCAAGAGAGGAAATGCAAGGGTGTCTCTGCCCTTACCTTTCCAGTAGTCCCCTCTGTGGTAGACTTGGCTTCCCGTGCAAAGAACTAGGGGGCATGCAGCAATTCAGACCTTGAGCTTTGTCCAAAAGCTTAGTGGAAACTTGAGCTAAGTCACTAAGAAGGTGGCTACATTTCCTTAAACCAACTGTACGTGTCAGAAACAGCCTTGTAAGGTTCACTGAATAAATGATACTTGTATTAGTTATTTTTCTCATCGCTGTGACCAAATACCTAACAAGCAACTTAAAGGAGAAAGGCTTTATTTTGGTTCATAGTTTGGAGGGCATCAGGTCATCATGGTGGAAAAGGCAAGGAAACAGGAGTCAGTCCGGTGGAGGGAGCTTTGCGGCTCTGCTTATTCACATCTTGATGATGGGACCCAAAAGCTCTGGCTGGCAAGTGTCTCCTCCAGGTTAACCTCCAGTAGCCTACATCAGCCAGGTAGGTGTCATGTCCTAAAGATTTCACAACCTCACAAAACAGTGCCACCAGCTGGGGACCAAGGGTTCAAACACATAAACTTATGGGGACAATGTCTTATTCAATCTGTAACTATATTTAAAATTCAGTTTCATTTGGGATTGAATTTAGGTGAAATATATGGAGCGTCCTCCTTTCAGAAAAGTGAACTTGGAAGCCAGGCATGGTGATGCACGCCTGTAATCTCAGCACTTGGGACACAGAGGTAGGAAGATCACCGTAAGTTCAAGGCTACCCTGAGACTACATAGTGAATTCCAGGTCAGCCTGGGCTAGAGCAAAACCCTACCAGAAAGAAAAGAAAATAAAAGAAAAGAAAAGAAAAGAAAAGAAAAGAAAAGGAAAGAAAAGAAAAGAGGGAGGGAGGGAGGAAAGAAAGAAAGAAAGAAAGAAAGAAAGAAAGAAAGAAAGAAAGAAAGAAGGAAGAGAGAGAGAGAGAGAAAGATTAAGCCACTTACCCAACAGTTTGCCATGGGCTTCTCTGAATGCCACATCCCTTTCCACTCAACACACCTAAGGACCCAAAAGGAAGAGAAAGGAAGAACATGGTTGGATAAATATAAACGCATCAGTAGTGCAGCACTATGGCTATTTAAAAATGACTCCCAGGCTGGAGAGATGGCTTAGCGGTTAAGGTACATGCCTATGAAGCCTAAGGACACAGGTTCGATTCTCTAGGACCCATGTAAGCCATATGCACATGCATCTGGAGTTCATTTGCAATGGCTGGAGGCCCTGGCACACCCATTCTCATTCTCTCTCTCTCTCTCTCTCTCTCTCTCTCTCTCTCTCTCTCTGACTCTAATAAATAAATAAAAATAAAATCTTGGGCTAGAGAAATGGCTTAGCAGTTAAGGCATTTGCCTGCAAAGCCAAAGGACCCTTGTTTGATTCCCCAAGACCCACGTAAGACAGAGGCACAAGGGGGTGCATGCATTGGAGTTCATTTGCAGTGGCTACAGGCCCTGATGTGCCTATTTTCTCTTTCTTTCTATTCTGCTTCTCTCTCTCTTTCTTTCTCTCTCTCTTTCTCTCTCTCTCAAATAAATAAATAAATTTTAAAATATAAATAAAAATAAAATCTTTTTAAAAAAATTTTAATTACTCCCAAGTGACCAGGAAATGGCTAGGAAAAAGTGTAATTCTATTTGCCTGAATCTTTATCCAAACACTCTTTCAGCATGATTCTTCTCTGAAACAATCACATGCTGGGCTTGACATACAGGTCCTTGTCACTGCATAGCTGTCAAGCATGAACCACAGGCCAAAGATAGAATCATCTCACAGAGAGACAAGAAAGAAACTGGCCATTTTGTCACTGAAAGCATTCAGATAGCATACCCAGCAAACACGAGTCAGCTGCTATGAACTGATGCCAAGGTTTCCATCCAATCACCAAGCAGCCATTCTCACCCAGTGGACACTGAGGTCAGGCAGATCATGCCCTGCTTAATTGAGAGTAGTGGGTGCCAAACTGTAGTCCCTGGAGGTGCCACAGGCTGCCCAGCTGTCATAGGAGGTGGAGTAGATAGGACCCTAAGGTCCACCCCCAAAACTACACAAATGTGTCAGTCAGAGCAGCTCTTTGGTCACCTCTCCTTCGACTCAGTAATGTTCCACCTGAGAAAGAGTTTCACTATGACAACAAACATTTTGATTGCATGATGGAAATCAGTATGAAGCCTCCACAAAAATCCAAAAATAGGTCTACCATTTGATCCGGCTATACCACTCCTGGGCACATACACCACATACTCTATGCTTTACTTAGAGACACACGTGCTTAACCATGTTTGTTGCTGCTCTATTCACAATAGCTACGAATTGGAAACAGGCCAGATGCCCATCAACTGATAAATGGATAATTAAGATGTGGTACATATACACAATGGAATTCTACTCAGCAGAAAGGAAAAATGAAATAATGAAATTTTCAGGAAATAATGAACTTGGGGGCGAAAAACCATACTAAGTGAGGTCACACAGGCTTAGAAAGCCAAATGCCATGTTCTCGCTCATATGCATTTCCTAACATAGAACAGCTTGATTTGTTTGAAAGCTATAATAAGCAACAGTAGTACAGGCAAGGAACTAGAATGAGAGGAGGAGAGGGTGAAAACAGGCAGGAATGGGAGAAGGAGATGCTTGGCAATCAAGTACAGGGACAGAACACAGGATGTGGAAGTGTCATGGGGAATGGGGATAATGGGGGGGGATTTACACAAAAATAATGACCGCAAGAATCAGCACCATAGAAACCTTCTTCCTGGTTATCTAATTAAAAGATAGAACATTTGGTGGGTTTTTGCGGTAGGGTCTTTCTATAGCCCAGCTTAACCTAGAATTCACTCTGTAGTCTCAGGGTGGCCTTGAACTCATGGTGATTCTCCTACCTCTGCCTCCTGAGTGCTGGGATTAAAGGTGTGCACCACCACGCACGGATCCTCTCTCTATTTTTTGTTTGTTTGTTTTTCGAGATAGGGTCTCACTCTAGCTCAGGCTGACCTGGAATTCACTATGTATTCTCAGGGTGGCCTTGAACTCACCATAGTCCTCCTACCTCTGCCTCCCGAGTGCTGGGATTAAAGGTGTGTGCCACCGCGTCCAGTGATATAACTTTTTATAAGGCAGGGGAATTGTCAAGGCAGCAGTGTCCTATAGGGTGTAGAAAAAAGCTTAAATCTAAAAGCACAGGCTCTGGCTTGTAATTTCCAGTGCCAGACTGAGTTACCCCCGCCGCCCACACACACACACAGAGCTGTTGGTCAGAAAGGTCCGTGAGGTCCCTAAAACAACATAGGAAATTGCCAAAGCACTTGGTTTTCCTCCAGAGCTAAATGGTAAGATCCTATTGCTGAAGACACCACAGGCTGTGAACACAGGATAATGTGAGATTATGCTGGAACTGAGAAGGTGCTGGAAAGTGCGATGCGAGCTGCTGGTGAATCATGATCATCAACAGCATGAGCAAGCAAGGGGTTCCTCACACGACCAAATCAACCAGCCAGGCAAGATGTACCCACCTGTGCAAGAGTGGCACACAGACCATGGGAGTCATCAACTGCCCTCCAATTGGATATGATGCCTGCTTAGCAGGAGGGAATTCATACCTGGTCCTGAGAACCAAGTCAGAATCCTATGACTAGGAAGGCCGCAGACACAAGACAGAAACTTCCACTAAGGAGAGAAGGTATGCCCACCAAAAAGTCTTTGAAAAGACTATGCTTATCTCCTTTGATCCAAGATGGCGGTGAATACCGAGGAGAATGAAGACCCATCAATAAAATAAAAGATAGCCAGGGCTAGGGAAATAGCTTAGTGGTTAAGGAATTTGCCTGTGAAGCCTAAGTACCCCAGTTTGATTCTCCAGGACCCAAAGTTCATTTGCAGTGGCTGGAGGCCCTGGAGTGTCCATTCTCTCTTTCTCTCTGCCTCTTCCTCTTCCTCTCTCTCTCTCTCTCTCTCTCTCTCTCTCTCTCTCAAATAAATAAATAAAATGTTAAAAAAAGAAAAAGAAAATATAGCCCACATCCTAGCATGAGATGAATCATCTCTATCACATCTGCCAAGGCCCAGGAGACATTACAGAGGAAGCGGCAATTTAAACATGACTATTGCTCTCACTGCTAGCCTGACAACCTCCTCCAAGCAGATGGTGGGAGACACTGTAGTAGACTCTAAATTCATCAAAGCAGAAATTCAGAGGATGCAGAGAGCCCCAACACTAACATGCCCACCAAGGCTCAGGGGACATTACAGAAGAGGGGGAAGAAAGCTTGTTAGAGCCACAGGGTAGGGAAAGGAGGCATTGCCCCCCCTCCAGAGACTGACGAGTGCATTCACGTTCCCACAGTGAATACAAATAACCCACATGAGGAGGGTCTTCAGTGGAATGGGAGAAGAGGAGGGGATCTATGAGTATAACCCGATGAGAATATGACCACCTTGCAATATGTTCATACTATAAAGTTAATAATAATAAATGGTTAAAATTTTCAATTTTTTAAAAAAAATTATTGCTATATAACCTAATGAGTGGTCATACAGCAACATGGTTCCCCAGAACCAAGACAACAAACACAGCACTGGGGGGTCTAAATGTTCCTGAATCAAAGTAGGATGTGCAACCTTTTTTACTTTTAATTTGGAAATGATTTTAAACTCAGAGAAAAATTATAAGGATGAAGGTTATAAAAGAAAGTCACTGGGGGCTGGATAGATGGCTTAGCAGCTAAGGCGCCTGCCTGCTAAGCCTAAGAATGCTGGTTCCAATGTCCAGCGGTTCCAATCTCCAGGTCCCACGTTTAGCCAGATGCAAAGTGAGGCAAGGGCGCAATGCCGCACTTGACCACAAGGGGGCGCACACATCTGGATTTCGTTCACAGCAGCTGAGAGACTGTTGGCGCACCCATCTGTCTCCCTCTCCCTCTCTGTCTATCTCTCTGTCTCTCTCTCCAAAAATAAATTTTAAAATAATTTTAAAAATAAAAAAAAAAGAAAGAAAGTCACTGGGCGTGGTGGCACAAGCCTTTCATCCCAGCACTTAGGAGGCTAAAGTAGGAGGATCACTGTGAGTTCAAGACCAGCCTGAGACTACAAAGTGAATTCCAGGTCAGCCTGGCCTGGACCAAGACGCTACCTTGAAAAACCAAAGGTGTTTTTTGTTGTTGTTGTTGTTAACCAGAATCCACCAAGTGTTTTTTTTTTATTCCACCAGAATCCACCAATTGTTAACCATTTATTCATTTGCTTGCCCCCTTGCAGTCTCTTTCATGCCCTCTCACCTTTCTTTGTTGGGTGGGTGTGGGTTTCTACTTCCCTCAAACCATTTTAGGAAAAGTTAACACTTCATGGCCTCCTATCCCTAAATAGGTCAATATATTTCCTATGAATAGAGATTCTCTGACATAACTAGAGTATGACAATCAATCCCAGTAAACTTAACCTAAAAGAATACTTTCATCTAAATCTACATTCCCTATCTCGTTTTTTGCCAGTTGACCCAACAATGCACTTACAGCATTATTCCCTCCAGTGCAGAAGCCAGTCTAGAGCGAGGACTGAACTTAGCTGTCATGTCTCTTTTTCCTGCCTTAATTTGGAACATTTCCAGAACCTTCCTTTGTCATGCATGATGATGTTGACCAAGTATGGCTCTCTCCCCAGCCCTGATTTTAATAGAATGTTTCTCATTCAGAGTTTGTCTGTTTCCTCACGATTCAGGTTAAATACCATTGGCCAGAACACTGCTACACAGGTGCCACTGTACCCTTCCGTCCCAGTGAGTCCTACCCAACCTCACTGCCGAGGACTTTCTGGCAGTACATGTTGCTGTGACCTTCTTGTTGCTGGGACAAAACACCAGACCAGAGCAACTCATGGGACGCTTCTAGATACGAAATCAACCAGCCAGACAAGATCTACGCACTTGTGCGATAATGGCACTCAGCCTAGGCAAGCAAGCAGTGGCTCTCTGATTGGAAAAGAGATCCACTTGCTGGCAAGGAACTCCTAGTTGTGCTGAGAACAAGGTCAGAATCCTGTGGAGATGAGGATCACGGACTCCAGAGAGAAGCTCCCACTAGCCTTTGGACAAAAAAAAAAAGAGAGAGAGAGGACACACCCATCAAAGTCTCTCAATTAAATATGTTTATCCCCTTTGACCCATCCTGTTCTCACTCTCTGTCGGAGAATCTGTTTTTGCTTTTACAGAAGGCAACGAAGACATGGGGAGAACTAAAACCCATCCACATGACAAGAAAAGACAGCTGATTTCCTATCATAAGATGAGCCACCTCTTGCACATCAGCCAGGATCCAGGTGAAACCACAGAGAAATTGACAAGTTTAACATGAGTGCTGCTCTCGTGGTGAGCCTGACAGCCTATGCCAGAGACATGGTAGTGGACAATGAGGACACTCAGAATGTATCAAAGCAGAAATCTAGAAGTTGCTGAGAGCTTAACATTAAAGTAGACTTATAACACACCTGCCAAGGCTCAGGGAACATTGTGGAAGAGGGGTAGAAAGACTGTAAGAGCCACAGGTGAAAAGGAATACTTGCCCCCCTCCCACCATCGCAGCGACTGACTGCTGTTCCCATAACTCATAACCCCATGGTGAATAGTAGTAACTCCACTGAGGAGGACCCTCAGTGGAATGGGGCAGGAAGGTGGGGAATGGTACCAACACATGATTTGTCCATACAACAAAGTTTTTAAGTAATAAAAACAAAAACTTCATCCAGGGGTGGTGGCGCACACCTTTAATCCCAGCACTCAGAAGGCAGAGGTAGGAGGATCGCCTTGAGTTCGAGGCCACCCTGAGACTACATGGTGAATTCCAGGTCAGCCTGGGCTAGAGTAAAACCCTACCTCGAAAAAACCAAAACATAAAAATAAATAAATAATTTTTAAATATTTTATTTATTGATTTATTTGAGAGAGAGGAAGAGGCATTAGAGAGAGAGAACGGGTGCACCAGGGCTCCCAACCACTGCAAACAAACTCCAGTCGCATGCACCATCATGTGCATCTGGCTTATATGAGTACTGGGGAAATGAACCTAGGTCCTTTGGCTTCGCAGGCAAGCACCTTCACTGCTAAGCCAGCTCTCTAGCCCAAAAAAATAAAAAGAAAAATTTAAAGAATTCTTTATCTTTCAATAGCCTTGATAATGAGTATATTGTCCACTTTTCAATATTTGGCAAATCTGATGGGACAAGTTTCAACTTTAAAGAAATAAACAGTTATTCACATTAAAGATTCATAGTGAAAAGTAGAAACAGTACACAGAACAATCACTGGAGAGACTGGAAGCATGAGAGATCACCTACTACATTTGTTATTATAAATACGTGGTCTGGATTGACAAGTATCATGAGAATCAGACAAGGAGGCACACCCCTCAGCACTTTGGAGGCAGGAGTATTAGAAGTTCAAGGTCTTACTCAGCTACGTAACTAGTTTGAGGCAAGCCTAGGCTATCTGAGACCCTGTCTCAAAAAGAAAAAAAGGGGGGGGGTACAATGAAATAAAAGAAGAAAGAAACTAGAGCTAATAGATTACAACTTAATCTCTGAAATTACAAGGATTATTAACCTAACAATATATGTATGAAAAATCAAGTCTTGATAAATGGGGGGTAAATTCCAAGGATTCCCAGTTACATGAGGACAGAGTAATTTGCATTTTCTCCTTCTTCTTAAAATATCACCTCTGGGGGCTGGAGACATGGCTAAGCTGTTAAGGTGTTTGCCTGCAAAGCCAAAGGATCCCGGTTCAATTCTCCAGGACCCACATAAGCCAGGTGCAGGAGGGTCACATGCATCTGGAGTTCATTTGCAGTGGCTAGAGGCCCTGGCATGCCCATTCTCTCTGTGTCTGCCTCTCTTCTCTCTCTGCTTGCAAATAAATAAATAAATTTTGAAAAAAAAAAAAATCACCTCTGGGGGCTGGAGAAATGGTTTAGCAGTTAAGGCTTTTGCCTGCGAAGCCAAAGGACCCAGGTTCGATTCCCCAGGACCCACATAAGCCAGCTGCACAAGGGGCACATGCATCTGGACTTCTTTTGCAGTGGCTAGATGCCCTAGCATGCCCATTCTCTCTGTGCTGTTTCTCTTCTTCCTCTCTCTCTCTCTCTCTCTCTCTCTCTCCTTGCAAATAAATAAATATTTTAAATTATATATATATATATATATATATAATATATTATATATATATATGTAGGTATGTATATCACCTCTGTACCCTGCATAAATTATTCAATGACATTTGTCTCATTGAATTAGCTCTTTATTTGCAAGTTTGTCTTCTCTCCCAAACTGTGAGCTTCTTGAGCATGAAATCACATGCTATATCTTCAGCATAGAAAAGTTGTAAATGGGGAGTGACAAAAGAATAATGGGGGAAAAAAGAATAATGGGAGGGCATTATGATCAAAATAGATTAGGTATATGTGCTAAAACTGACAATAAAAGGTTGGGGTTTTGATTTTTTGGATTTTGGTTTATTTTTGTTTGGTTGGTTGGTTGGTTTTTTGTGATTTTTGTTGTTTGTTTGTTTTTGTTTTGTTTTTCAAGGTAGGGTCTCATCCTAACCCAGGCTGACCTGGAATTCAATATGTAGTTTCAGGGTGGCTTCGAACTCATGGCAATCCTAACTTTGCCTCTGCTGGGATTAAAGGCATCCGGCTCTGACAATAAAAAGTTTTTTAAAAAGAAAAATTAGGGCTGAAGAGATGGCTTAGCGGTTAAGGCTCCTGCCTGCAAAGCCTAAGAATGCCCGTTCAAGTCACCAGGTCCCAGGTTTAGCCAGATGCAAAAGTGATGCAAGGGCTGGAGAGATGGCTTAGTGGTTAAGGCGCCTGCCTGCTAAGCCTAAGAACCTGGTTCCAATCTCCAGGTCCCACTTTTAGCCAGATGCAAAGTGAGGCAAGGGTGCAATGCTGCACTTGCCCACAAGGGGGCGCACGCATCTGGATTTCATTCACAGCAGCTGAGAGACTGCTGGTGTGCCCATCTCTATCTGTTTCCCTCTCCCTCTCTCTCTCTGTCTGTCCCTCTCTGTCTCTCTCTCTCTCTCTCTCCAAAAATAAATAAAGTAAAAAAAAAAATTTTTAAGTGATGCAAGTGCGCAATGCCGCAAATATGCACAAGGGGGAGCACACGTCTGGAGTTCGTTCACAGCAGCTGAGAGGCTGCTGGCATGCCCATTCTCTCTCTCTCTCTCTCTCTCTCTCTCTCTCTCTCTTTCTCTCTCTCTCTCTCAAATTAAAAAAAAAAAGTTACATATAAATTTCATCCCAGGCAATTAAATCTTGGTTGAAGGCAAGGGAGATGAGTTGTGGAAGACAGAAATATTCAACAACCATCAAGAATGCATTATCATATAGCAAACCATTAAGGTTTGTTCTAGAATGGAATTTTTGGTTCAGACAACAAAATTCCCAATTGAATTCCCATAGCTTCTCATCTTAATTTGTTGAACAAGCATAGTTTCTAAACATATATTTAAATACAACTTCCCAGGGCTGGAGAGATGGCTCATCAGTTAAGGCACTTGCTTGCAAAGTCTGACAGGCCTGGTTTGATTCCCCAGTACCTGTGTAAAACCAGATGTACAAAGTGGTACATGCACCTGGAGTTCATTAGCAGTGTCGGGAAGCCCTGGAGCACCCATACCCACTACTCTCTTTCTCTCTGTCTCTGTCTCTCTCAAATAAATAATTAAATAATATATTAAATGCAACTTTCTGGCTGGAGAGATGGCTCAGCAGTTGAAGGCACTTTCTGGTAAATACAAGTTCCCATCAAAATAAAAGACATCCCATACCAGAGATGGTGACTAAAGTCTAATGAACGGGGGTAAGGGAGAACCTTTACGAATTTTTTCAAGACTGCTTTAGACACCTAAGTAAATCTGCAAACTTTGATTATAGGTGACAGTGTCAAATGACACACAGATGAAAAATGGAAGCCAGTGGGATTCCATGAAGCATAAAATTTAAGCACATCATCATTTACTAATAGGCATTAATGACTAATGAAGCAATCTTATCACTCATGTCATAAATAACTAACCTTGAGAACTGAGGGCTTGCCAATATTTTACATATCATTTCTTTTTTTAAATTTTTTTGGTTTTTTTAAATTTATTTATTTGAAAGTGTTAGAGAGATAAAGAGGCAGATAGAGAGAGAGAGAATGGGCATGCCAGGGCCTCCAGCCACTGTAAACAAACTCCAGATGCATGTACCACCTTGTACATCTGGCTTACGTGGGTCCTGGGGAATCGAGCCTCGAACTGGGGTCCTTTAGGCTTCACAGGCAAGCGCTTAACCACTAAGCCATCTCTCCAGGCCCCTACATATCATTTCTTTTAATCCCCATTGCTTTGGGAATTAAGTTTTTTTTTTTTATGAGAGAGAGAGAATTGATGCACCAGGGCCTCTAGCCACTGCAATATAACTCCAGACACATGAGTCACTTTGTGTGTATGTGCGACCTTGTGCATGTGTCACTTTGTGAGTCTGGCTTACATGGGGGATCTGAAGAGTCAAACATGGGTCATTAGGCTTTGCAGGCAAGTGCCTTAATCACCAAGCCATCTCTCCAGTCTGGAAATAAGGCTCCTTACAGTAGGAAAAACAAGGTCTTACTTTATCCAACACCACTGGGTTCTGATTTTTTTTTCTGAGCCGTGTGGCTGCACAACACTGGCCAAAGAAACTGAGTTTAAATGTAACAAGTTATTAGAATTGACTGGAGAGACAGGAACCCAACTCCAATTAAGGAATTTGCTAATTGCACTTCTCTCTACAGACATTACTCCATTCTTGGTCTTCAGCCCTGGCATGGATTTGGCCCCAACCATGCTCTCTGCACAGCAGTAATGGCAGACAGAACATTACTTCCAAGAAACAGCTGATGACCACAAAACAAATCCCTTCTGTTCTTTGTAGAGCCACATACCCTAGCCTTTGGAGGAGAGAGCTACCCACTACCCCAGAAACCTTATGAAGAGCCCACCTCCCCAGCCTCCAAGCTTCCCCGGGCAGGAGCTACATAAGGCTCCAAATGCCCCAGCTTCTCTTCCTCTCTTGACCCATTTGGACCTGGTAATATAGGCTGTGGGCGGTCTACTTTCTCACCAACGAGGAAATCTGAGAAGCATCTCCCAGAGATAACCCCAGAACCCAAAAGGCATTGCCAATGCTCAATGGCCACCCCAGGCCAAGGCTTGAAATTGTCAATGATCAAAACAAGGGGCAAGTTGTCAGCACTTTGATTTCCTTCCAAGTCCACATGCACTAATCAATTCAACAAGCTTTCTTTACCGTGCACCACTATTTGAGACTAAGTAGAATCAAGGGGAAAGAATAATATGGAGAAAAGAGTGGCATGAGTGTAGAGGTCTGGGCATTCTCATGATGCCACATGGCCCAGTGGCTACGGGCACAGGCTCTGGAAACAGTTGCCTGGGTCCAAATTCTGCTTCTGCCCTGATTATGACACTTGGGACAAGAAAATTGCCCTCCCTGTGCCCCATTTATTTTCCCTCAGTGCTGGGTTAAACAACTTCAGGAGGGGTTTATCCTGGCTCACAGTTTGGAGGTACGGCCCATCATGGCAGGAGCTAGAAGTAGCTGGTCACGTGACATGCACAGTCAGGAAGCAGGAGATGAAGGCTGGTGCTCAGCCAGCTTTCTCCTCTTGACCCAAGCCAGAGCCCCAGCCTAAAAAACAGTGCTGCTCACATTTAGGGTAGTCGCCTCTCCTCAGTGAACCCAATCTCAAAGCTCCCTCACCGATATGCCCAGAGTTTTGTTTCCCAGGTGATTTTAGATCCTGGCAAGCTGATAATATCAACCATACAAGACAATAATAACAGTATAGCCTTCCTCAAAACCTCCTTAGCGTTCGCTTTCCATTGGCATCAGGGACCTGGAGGTCTCACTGTAACCAGGACCGGACACACACCTGCCCCTCACTGTAACCAGGACCGGACACACACCTGCCCCTCACTGTACCCAGGACCGGACACACACCTGCCCTCACTGTAACCAGGACCGGACACACACCTGCCCTCACTGTAACCAGGACCGGACACACACCTGCCCTCACTGTAACCAGGACCGGACACACACCTGCCCTCACTGTAACCAGGACTGGACACACACCTGCCCCTCACTGTACCCAGGAATGACACACACCTGCCCCTCACTGTAACCAGGACTGGACACACACCTGCCCCTCACTGTACCCAGGAATGACACACACCTGCCCCTCACTGTAACCAGGAATGACACACACCTGCCCTCACTGTAACCAGGAATGACACGCACCTGCCCCTCACTGTAACCAGGACCGGACACACACCTGCCCCTCACTGTAACCAGGACCGGACACACACCTGCCCTCACTGTAACCAGGACTGGACACACACCTGCCCTCACTGTAACCAGGACCGGACACACACCTGCCCTCACTGTAACCAGTACCGGACACACACCTGCCCTCACTGTAACCAGGACCGGACACACACCTGCCCTCACTGTAACCAGGACCGGACACACACCTGCCCCTCACTGTAACCAGGACCGGACACACACCTGCCCCTCACCGTAACCAGGACCGGACACACACCTGCCCCTCACTGTAACCAGGAATGACACACACCTGCCCCTCACCGTAACCAGGAATGACACACACCTGCCCCTCACTGTAACCAGGACCGGACACACACCTGCCCCTCACTGTAACCAGGACCGGACACATACCTGCCCTCACTGTAACCAGGAATGACACGCACCTGCCCCTCACTGTAACCAGGACCGGACACACACCTGCCCTCACTGTAACCAGGACCGGACACACACCTGCCCCTCACCATAACCAGGACCGGACACACACCTGCCCCTCACTGTAACCAGGACTGGACACACACCTGCCCCTCACCGTAACCAGGAATGACACACACCTGCCCCTCACTGTAACCAGGACTGGAAACACACCAGCCCCTCACTGTAACCAGGAATGACACACACCTGCCCTCACTGTAACCAGGACCGGACACACACCTGCCCCTCACTGTAACCAGGACCGGACACACACCTGCCCTCACTGTAACCAGGAATGACACACACCTGCCCTCACTGTAACCAGGACCGGACACACACCTGCCCTTCTGGCTGGGTTTTCCTTCCCCCGCGCCCCGCTCAGGCCCCAGGACTCCTCACCTGCTCAACTTGGTCTTCTTTCTACCCAGAAACACTCTCTTTTCCCTTGCCCAGCCGGACCCGCTCAGGTCCCACCTTCCTGAGACAAGGACACTGAGCTCTTTCACTTACAGCTCTACCCTCAGTCCTTCAATCCCTGAAGAATGCCTTGGGATGAGAGAGATGCAGATCAAACAGGAATAAGCGAGCCATCACACACGGGTGTGAGAAAGATCGCAAACATCTCTTTTTTCTTCATTTTTAAATTATTTTGTTTTGAGGCAACTATAGGCTTGCATGTAGTTATAATAAGTGATAGAACGAAATCCTATGTCCCCTATACCCAGTGTTGTTCATCATGCATATTGTAAAACTAGAAAATGACATGGCACAATCACTCATTTATCAGATTTCCCCAGCATGTGGGGGGGGGGGTTATGTGTGTGTACACACACATATGTGTGTATGCATGTTTAGTTCAACAAATTTTTTTTGGTTTAACAAATTTTTATCATGTGTGTAGGTTGGCGTGTTCGTTACTCTAGCCAGGATTCATGCAATATATAACTTTGGGATTGCCTTTTTTTTTTTTTTCTTTCTTTCTTTCTTTTTTTTTTTTTTTTTTTTTTTTTTTTCAAGGTAGGGTCTCACTGTAGCCCAGGCTGACCTGGAATTCACTAATGTAGTCCCAGGGTGGCCTCAAACTCACAGCAGTCCTCCTACCTCTGCCTCCTGAGTGCTGGGATTAAAGGCGTGCGCCACCACGCCTGGCTGAGACTGACTTTTTTCATTGAGCACATTTCCATGTTGTCCCTTGGGTTGATAACACATTCTTTCAGACTGCTGAATATAGTCTCCAGTATAGAATATGTCTCTGGTTTCTTGTAAACTTCTTCTCTTTTTTGTTGTTTTCAGAAATGCAAATTTTGGTGGGTGTTTTCTATGCACATTTTATTTTATGCTGGAAACCAAACTGTGGCCCTAGTTCAATGGTTCATCATCTTCTGGGGAAGAAGCCATAACTACCATGGACTACCTCCTCCTGGCTTTATTCCTGAGGAGGAGGCTCACCACACTTCCCACCCACTGAGTGTGTGTGTGTGTGTGTGTGTGTGTGTGTGTGTGTGTGTGTGTTTGTATAGTCTCTCTTGTTGTTTTGCTCCTGGGAAAGCCAGATGGGTTGCCAGCCAGCTTTGGGATTCTCTTGACTCCACATCCCATTGCAGTAGGAATGTTGGGATTACAGACACATGTACCACTTTGCATTCAACTTTAGGTGGGTGCTAGGGATATGAACTCTAGTAAACAGACTTGAGGAGCAAGCACCTTTAACCACTGAGTCATTTCCCCAGCCCCTCTACCCATTTTATTTACTTATTTATTTATTTATTTATTTATTTATTTATTTTGGAGAGAGGCACAGAGAGAGAAGGAGAGGGAGACAGATAGAGGTGGGTGCGCCACCAGCCTCTCAGCTGCTGAGAACGAAATCCAGATGCATGTGCCCCCTTGTGGTCAAGTGTGGCATTGCGCCCTTGCATCACTTTGCATCTGGCTAAATGTGGGACCTGGAGATTGGAACTGACATTCTTAGGCTTAGCAGGCAGGAGCCTTAACCGCTAAGCCATCTCTCCAGCTCCCCTCTGCCCATTTTAAAACTGCTGTCAACATGAAAGCACTCTTCCCAGCAAGTAGGAAAGAACTAGAAATCAAAATCAAAAGCAGATTTCTACTGACTCAAGCAAATGAGCATCAGCCATCTCCAAATTGGAAGTTCCAAAATGGCAGAGGAAGCTGGCTGCCTTTCATAGATCCATGCATAGAGAAAGGCAAACATCACCAAAAACAAGCACACTCAGGAGCCCCAGGCCAAACTCAAGCACTTTGCATATCTTTAGATTGGAATTCAGATCGACCCCCACACCTGCACACACCCCACTACCACACATGTGAAAAGCCAGATGCCACAGCAGGTATCTATATCCTTGTATAGTTGGAATGGATGCCCCCAATAGACTCAGATGTTTTATTCAAGCTTATAACTTGGATGTCCAGGTGTCTGGCTGGAAGAGCTGTCACTATGGGTGGATCTTGGGGTCCAGACCTAAGGTGTGTTTGGGGGCAGATTTGAATTCCCAACCAAAAGGTGTGCAGAGCAGTCTGAGCAATGCCTGGGTCCCTGTTCTTTGCTGCCTGCTTATGCATGCTTTTGGTGTTTGGTGGCTGGTGATGGTCTCGCCCTCTGTTTGGATCTATAAAAGGGGACCAGCCTCTTCCGCCATTATGGAACTTCCCCTGGATCTGTAAGCTTGAAATAAATCCCTTCCTCCCCTAAACTGTGTCTGCTTTGGATGTTCATCCCAGCAACGTGGAGCTGACGACAACAATCCTAGTGCACTTATGGAGAGAAGGGAGGCAAAGACAAGAGAATCCACTGGAAGCTCAGATGCCAGCCATCTAGCCTGGCAAGCAGAGCATGGCAAATCGAGCTGGGCTTTAACACTTCAAGGCCCACTGCATGCTCCACCTCCTAAAGGTTCCACAGCCTTCTTTAACAGCATTACCAACTGAGGATTATGTTTCTCAAACACATGAGCGTATGGAGGACATTTTAGATTCAAACCATCCCGTCTCATCTCTATGGCAGCCTTTGCAGAGAACTTGCAAGGCAAGAAATTCTATCTTGGATGGGAAATAGTTATTATATAAGACAAGCTACCAACCCCAAAATAATTAGTGCTGGTTAGGGAAGGATGCAGGCCAATCAGGGTTTTTTGTTCATGATTCAATCTCAGCTTCCAATATTCCTATGAAGTCTCTGTGTGATCCAGAACCATTCCTCCCAACCACAGGAGGTCACAGACGAGGGGGTGGGTTGACCCACGCTTCATGCAGAACAGATATCCTCACTTCGTGCCAGTTAGGAGGTGGGAACTGTGCACTTGGGTTCTGGCCTCTGATTATCTGTTTGTGTGAAGTCATATGTAACTGGAACTGCTTTGAAAGCTAAGCCGAGTAGAAGCCAGTTTTAAATTATTTCACTTCTAATTACAAGTCACATAAAGTCAGAGTCGTTTGCATGCAAGGGAGGGGGGGACACTTCAGAGATTGTCAGGGCTCATAACATTCCTTGGATGACAGTGGTTGGAATATTTAAGGAACATTCTGTGCTGCAGATAACCTTGACTGGAGGTGTGAGAGGGGAATGATAAGGAAATACGAACTTTGCATGCAAAGTTAGAGCATGTGGCCTGATTTTGGAAAAATCATTAAATGACTGGGACCACTAGGTTTCCTTGGGAGGACACATGGTGTCAAGGGTGGAATTGAGGGTTTTGGTACTAAAGTAAGTAAAATTTGTAAGTTACTAAGTCTCTCAGAGCCTCAGATTACCTATCTATGAAGCAGGGAAATAATGACTAGTTGCATTGCATGATTCTCAAAACCAAGATAATGTGTGTGAAACCACTCAGCCCTGAGTCCAGAATATGGCTATTTCATACCACATGACAAATATTATCCTCCTGACTATTATTATTATTATAAGTCATAATTATATGTTTGGAACAGTAGGTCGGGGCAGAGCTATTACTTATGAGAAGCTGTTCTCAGACAAGGGATGTTTACAATGGCCCAGGAAAATTGGGCGAGAGGAATGCAAACTGCAAACTTCATCATTATTACATAAACCCCAAAGCTTTTTGACTCGTCCCACGTTTACACCAATTCCCGGCCCCTCCTGAGTGGGCACCTCTCAGCAGTAGAGTATAGTATACAACATTCAGAGCTAAGGAATCGAAGGCGCTCAGGAAGAGGTCAATTTCCGTGATCTTACATGAAAACATGTGTCCAGTCCTGCAACAGCTGACCTGGCAAGCTGACCCATCCCAGAGTCATGAAAGCCAGAAGAATGCTGGGCCTGAAAAGCATTCACACTAGACCGGACTCGAGGAAAAACAGTCAGAAGTAAAGGATGTTACCAACCTATGTACAGTCCCCAGTATGACCAACCCTTGATAGTCCGTTGAAAGCTTAATGGACTATAAATAAAACAATTATATAAATAGTACTCAGTGGCCTCATTTGATGAAACCTGAGGGTATCTCCTTGTAAATCCATTGCCTCTCAATCAGTTGTCTGTAAATTTTAGACATGTCAGTTGCCACCTATTATCATAGCTAGACATAATATCTTGAGTTGCAGCTTGATAATCCCACCTATATGTGAAAAAGGACAAAGGTACTGAGGTAAGTAAGGCAATATTCCAAATATTTTGACAGCCTGTGTGACATAGATACGGACCACTCAAGCACAAACCTGCATCAGAAAGGGTGCAGCTCTTTCCACAAACCTGCTCCCCCCGTACCAGCATGTGTTGGCTAAGTACCCGAATGGAACTGATTTTTCTTCTCACAGTTGTTGAGAATGTGTATTAGCCAGCTAGCACCAGCTTTACACTAAAACCTGAATGCCAAGTTTAATCCTGGGTGATTGAAAGAAGCTGAGCTTCACATCCCCCTCCCCAAACTGGGTTTAAATGCAGAACTCAACAGGCTTGTAATTACATGCGATGCCACCATGAGCATGACTATAATACCATTTTACAACACAGAGGAGAACTATTGAGTTCAATTCGCAGTAGAAAGTGCTACAAAGATTCCTCTCTCCGTGGGGTAGAAAGTACGTCACAGCATGTATTTTTCTTGTAATTAATTTTTATGGAAAAAGCATAGAGGATCAAGCACTTGATTTCCGAATTTTTTAAATGTGCCCGGGGCAGGGAGGGAGGGGGACTTCTAGAGAAACTTGCAGAGGTAGGAACAATGATGGGACCCAACCTGATTTCAGCAAATGAGTAAAACAAAATCCCAGTGTGGATTATAGTTTTTAACTTCCCTTTGACCCCCTTCTCCTATCCCCAATTCCTGATCAGGCAGGCCTACACACAAACCCAAATCCACCCCAAATGGATGACACTTTTCTGTTTCAAAGGCCCCAAGGGAAAGTCCATATGTTTGTTTGTTTGTTTGTCTGTCTATCTGTCAAGGCAGGGTCTCGCTCTAGCCCAGGCTGACCTGGAATTCACTATGTATTCTCAGGGTGGCCTCGAACTCACAGTGATCCTCCTACCTCTGCCTCCCGAGTGCTGGGATTAAAGGCATGTGCCACCACGATCTCGGTAGCTCACATGTCTCATGGTCAGAAAGCCCTGCTTTACCTTCAACTCTACATAACAGATGACCAGGCCCACGTCCCCAAAGGCGCTTGCATGCTTCAGCCTCTTTCCAAATATGGGCACTGCAGCCCCCACCCTGCCCTGAGAGGGTTAGTGGGCATTACCACTTGCAAAGACCCTAAGATCCTTGGGAACACAGGCCAGGCAAGTGGGAAAAGCAAGCCAAGAGCATGTGACATGGGGTTCTTTACCTCAGCCCTTTTTATGGGCCCGGGAGGACACCCATCATTAATGCCCTTCCTCTCTGTTCCCATGGTCCCCACTTCCTAGATTGCAAGCCAATCCTGGTAGACAGGATACAGATGGGCTCAGCTTTTACCTGCCTCAAGGACCCACAGCCCCAGACACCTTCTCTTCCCCAAACCTCTCCACGCCCCAGGATGTTATTAACTTCTCTTCCCAGGCCCTGATCCCCAAATATCCATTCACACCCCCTTTTCTGGTAAATTGAACTATCTATCACATTCTCCTGCTCTAGACATCTTCATGAGAGTAGAGAGAGGCCTTGCAGTGATTCAAGATTTATTCTCCTTAAGATCACCAAAATATTTTTCTGACTCTCCCTTGATAAAACAGTGAGAAAAAAATAATTTCCAGGCTGGAGAGATGGCTTAGCGCTTAAGGCGCCTGCCTCCTAAGCCTAAGAATGCCGGTTCCAATCTCCAGCAGTTCCGATCTCCGGGTCCCACATTTTTTGCAAAGGGCGCAATGCCGCACTTGACCACAAGGGGACGCACACATCTAGATTTCATTAACAGCGTCTAAGAGGCTGCTGGCGCGCCCATCTCTATCTGTCTTCCTCTCCCTCTCTCTCTGTCTCTCTCAAAAAAAAATAATCTACAACAGAACATACTGCTACATTTACTATGCACATATTTTGCAACCTTTAAATTCCCTGTATAATAGATATAGACTAAAATTAAGGAGTCTTTTCTTTCCTACCACACTCTCCATACAATCCTTGGAAATCTTTGTGGAAAACCTCCCCATTATTCTTTTTCTTCAATTCCTTTACATGCCAGAAAATTCAGATAAAATTCCTTTGGAACAAAAGCAATTAGGTAAATGTCTTGCATAAAGCAATTTGATTTTCATTTAAAATTTCATTGTATGATGCCAATGTGAAACTAGTCAATTTTTATTTTAGTAGGTTTATATTTACCCCAACTATGAATGTAGGACACATTTAAAATTGCCTGTGGGTCTGCTGGCCACAGCTTGAAGTCACATTGCCATGCAAGGCTGTGGTGGAGGAGGACCTGGTCTACTTCAAGGGCATGCCCTTCACAAAGGTGCCCATGAGGGTGTCTAATGCTCTGGAACAGGGCATTAAAACAGAGGGGAGAGGTAGCTACTTCCTCTTCCTGGGTCAGAGCTCACATGTTGAACCCCACGTTAGTTATTTCTCTCGTCACTGTGGCCAAATACTTGACATAAAGCAGCTTGTAAAAGGAAGGGTTTATTTGGGTTCCAGTTCCAGTGGCTAAAATCCATCCTAGCAGGAAAGACATGGTGACAGAAGCAGAAGAGAGGTGACTGGTCACATCGCAATCACACTCAGGAAACAGAGGGTGAATAGGAAATGAGTCTGGCCTATAAAGCCTCAAGGACCACCACAACCTTCTCAAATAGCACCACCATTTGGGGACTAAATGTTTGAGCATATGATCCTATAGGGGACATTCAAACCACAATATACAATAAGTAACCCAGGGGTGCTCAGGGCCACCACTGACCCCCATGCTCAGTAACACTCTGTGTAGAGCCCCCTTGTTTGTTCCCCCATCAGGCCTGCAGTGTCATGGCCATCACGCACCAACCTGACCTCAGCTGTGCCTTATTTAGGGCAAGACTTCTTCCCACTCCTTTCCACCTGAGAAATTTTTACATCACCTGGTTATGAAGGTATATAAAGCAGGTATACAAATCAAAAATTGATAATAAAACATAAAATGTATTTTAAGCAATTCTTGGGCACACATACAATTTTATCGCTTATTAAAGATGAAAACAAATTTGCATACTACTGAGATAGGTCTGCTTGTTATTTTTACACAAAGAATTCAATCTTAGCCAGATATTTGATACTTCCAGAAACAAACATCTTCAACATTTTTCAGGGTTTATCAATATTTTGATTTTAGCATCATAAATGTTAATAATGTCACTTTAGGGGCTAGAGAGATGGTTTAGCAGTTTAATCACTTGCCTGGGAAGCCTGAGAACTCAGATTTGACTCCCCAGAACCCATGTAAGGCAGATGCACATGGTGGTGCATGTGTCTGGAGTTCATTTGCAGTGGCTAGAGGCCCAGATGCACCCAAATTCTCTCTCTCTCTCTCTCCCTCTCTCTCTTTAATAAACAAAAAATTTAAAAAAGAATGTCACTTTGCATAAATAAGTAATATAAAATGGCAGAAGTATGTTAGGGCCGTTTCAGAAAACTGATAGAAATGCTGTCCTAATCCCAAGCCAAAACGTACCCAGCAATTTTTTATGGAATTCAAATCAACAATTCAAACATTGTAATATTTAAAGGCCAACATTTTAACACAATACAACTAAATGCTAATTTTATACTTTCATGCTAAACAATATAAAAAAAAAAAGCCACCTTTAATCCCAGCACTCATGAAGCAGAGGTAGGAGGATCGCCATGAGTTCGAGGCCACCCTGAGACTACATAGTGAGTTCCAGGTCAGCCTGAGCTAGAACGAGACCCTACCTGTTGGGGTCCCCCCTAGGGCCAGCCCAGGAGGGACGGCAGGGTCTCTGCCGAGTTGGGGGTGAGAGGCGCGGAGTCACGACACAGACTCCGGGAGTTGGGTGGAAGCAGCAGAGGGCGAGCTGCTGCAAACTCGTTTATTGAGGAAGTATATGGAGTTTTAAGGGGCTTGACTGGCCAATCATTGTATGGGGTGGTCCCCTTTTTGTGACCAATGACAGCCTGTCTCCAGCCAGATCATCTCGTAGCAGGTTTCTCGCGAGCATGGGACTGTAGCTGTTGTCAAGCCAGGCCTGCGCACTTCCTGGTTTCTTCTGCCATGTGGTCTGCCTAGGACCAGGCCTGTATTGTGCTATACACCTACCTAGAAAAAAAATGTAAAAAAAATGTTAAAAGCCTTCTCTTCCTTTGTAACTAAATCATAATATTCCCATAAGAGCAGAAAACTCCATGTAGACAGTAAAAACGTGGAAATTATGACATACAATAGTCTCGAATCTGAGCCAAGGTTGTTCAGGCAATTTTCACTGGGCCTACATGGTGTGACAGCATGCACAGTGTAAAGTGTGCGTGTTGTGTGTTCAGAACTAAGATTGCATGAAGTCACACAATGCAACACGGGCAAATATTGCTAGAAGTGTCTCCTGTGGTGGTTTGATTCAGTGTTCCCCATGCACTTATGTGCTTTGAATGCTAGTCCCCAACTGGACACAATTTGGGAATTGGATCCTCCTGGAGGCAGTATAGTGTTGGGGGTGAGCTTATAGCCAGCTTTCCCTTGCCAGTGCTTGGCATACTCTCATGTTGCTATTGTCCACCTGATATTGATGAAGAGGTGATGTCCACCCTCTGCTCATGCCATCATTTTCTCCTGCCATTATGAAGCTTCCCCTTGGGTTGGTAAGCCAAAATAAACCCTTTTTCTCACAAGTTGCTCTTGGTCAAGTGTTTTCTGCCAGCAACATGAAGCTGACTACAACACCTCCAATTCATCACATGTTTGATTTTGAATTGATTTTTTTTGTTTTGTTTTTTGTTTTTTTCGAGGTAGGGTCTCACTCTAGCCCAGACTGACCTGGAATTCACTCTGTAGTCTCAGGGTGGCCTCGAACTCATGGCAATCCTCCTACCTTTGCCCCCCAAGTGCTGGGATTAAAGACATGTGGCACCACGCCTGGCTGAATTGATTTTTAATTGTTGCATTTCAGAAACCTGTTACTGTTGCCAAATTGATTTTAACCCCCACATTCAGTTACACCACCGTTTAAAAAGCAGTGCCTTACTGGGTGGCACATGCTTTTAATCGCAGCACTCGGGAGGCTGGGGTAAGAACATCGTTATAAGTTTCAGATCAGCCTGGGCTAATGTGAGCCCCACCTTGTAAAATGAAAAAGAGAGAGAGAGGGGGAAAAAAGAAAGAAAGGAAAAGAAAAAGGAGGAGGGAAAGGAGGAGAAGAGGTTGTGCCTGAGGGAAAGACCCAAGTCGTCTCTTGGCCAGAGCAGTAATAGGTGACCAGGGAGCAGAGGCTCGTGAATAAGAACAACAAAGTCCTCCAAGAGGGCAACAAACCTCCAGAGACAAGAGCAGGGACTGGGAGTGGTGTTGGGGAGAGTCAAGGAGTGAGGAGAGCAAGCATGGTGGTATTGGAGCTAGATTAAGCAGGGCTTCTAACACCAAGCTAGAGAGCAGACATCACCTGAAGGCAGTGGTGAGAGTTTGTGATGAGAGGACAACATGATCAGACGTGTACATGGCAGAAACAACTCCAGCAGGCAGCACAGATTGCTTGAGAAAGAAGGGTGCAGGGAGGGGGAGGATGCAAGCAGAGGAGTAAGGGAGACGTGGTGTTTGGGTTCCGAGGAAGAAGAGGATGGAGCTTCTGCCTCACCTTCTCCACCTGGAACTTCTACCTGCCCCATCTGGCCCTTTCCCACTCTTGGAAGGTCCTTGCTGAGTAGCCCCACCCAGGACTAATCAGGACCCTGTCAGCTACTTTCTCCCTCTCTTCCCCTGATGCCAGTTAAAAGTACTTGGGGTAATGGTTTTGTTGAAGACCAACTCTGTTCCAATGTGATTATTTACGCCCTCAGTCCCTGGGGAGGCAAGGGAATTAGAAGAAAATGACTCACCAACTGATGCTGTGGGGGCAACCTCACTTGAGTGGCCCTTACAGTCCAGGTCAGTGTGTGGGTGCTTGTGTTCGCTCGCTGGCAGGAGGGGGGCGCTCCACGAATGGCTCAGGCATTGTCCCGTGCAGTGTGTTGCTCTTCATTTGACTGTAGTCATCATCTTTTGGCTCCTCCCCTTAATACGGTGGCATCTGGTTTAACTTGAGAGACACTAGCTCAGTGGCAGCCATGGGAAGGCCCTTGTCAACCTCTAATGCCAGCCTGCATCATCCACCTCCATCCAGTCTCCATGCTGTACAGTGAAATGGCACTGGCTTGGTACCAAGGGCACGGAGTGCCGTAGGGGTGATAAGGCAGGTTGTCCTGGGCTGTGACCAACTTTGGCTCTGAGGCCCCCTGTATTTTCACTGCATCCTCCTTGGCCCGTGTGGCAGTCTAGACCACTGCCACCTTCCCTGGGGATCAGACTTGTGTCACAGGCTGTCTGTCCCAGGGCTCTCCCAGTGCACTCCCCAATCTCTCTCACACAGGCATCTCCTCTCCTAAAATCCTTATGTATTTAATCTTGTTTTGATGTATGCTTCCTCATGGACCCAGATGAACACAGCTTTCAGAAAAGAGTGACGAGCTGGTACTTTTGGAACATGGGACCCCCCCACCACCACCACACCACCACCATTCTCTTATGCCTCAGCTATTCTGAGGGCTCATGGTGTGCCTGGCACTGAGTGAAGGATGTGAGAACAACAGCAGTGTTTTCAGAGGGAGGAGGGTAGGTGAGAGAAAGGAGCTCCAAGTGAGGTGAAAACCCGCTAGTCCAGCCACAGCCCTGGACAGTGCCAAGAGCCCAGCCTGGGTTCAGAAAACTGTGTTCACACATCCATTATGGATGACAAATAGATGGGGGCCAAGGAGACCTCTCAGTCAATAATGGCAAAGTGCTTGCCTCACAAGCATGAGGACCTGAGTTCAATCCCCAGAACCCACATAAAAATGTGCTGCATAATGACGTGTGCCTGTAATCCTAGCATTGGGGAGGCATAGACAGGCAGGTCCCTGGATGCTCTGGCCAGCCAGCCTAGCCTAACTGGTGCACTTCAAGCCAATGAGAGACCCTCTCTCAAAAAGAGGTAGAGGGCTGGAGAGATGGCTTAGTGGTTAAGGCGCTTGCTGGCAAAGCCAAAGGATCCAGGTTCAGTTCCCCAGTAACCACGTAAAGCCAGATGGACAAGGTGGAGCATGTGCCTGGAGTTCGTTCGCTCAAACTCTGTCTCTTTCTCTCTCTCAAATAAATAAATGAAATATTTAAGCTGGGCATGGTGGTACATGCCTTTATTCCCAGCACTTGGGAGGCAGAGAAGTAAGAGGATTGCGGTGGGTTCGTGGCCACCCAGGGACTACATAGTGAATTCCAGGTCAGCCTGGGCTAGAGTGAGATACTATCTTGAAAAATAAAATAAAATAAAAAATTTTAAGAGGTAGATGTTATTCCTGAGGAACCTGAGATTCCTCTATCCTCTACATGCATGCACACACATACAAACATGCATGTACACACATGTGCACCCACAGATATACAAACACGCACACACATACATTACTTAAAATAAACTGACAAATATGTGGAGAACACCTAACCTCTTTGATTGACAGGACCCAAAACAGGTAAGCTAGAAAAGGAAGCTGGAGGATTTGAAACCGCACAGGAAATGCATCCCAGAATACACTGAAATGTATAATCAAGGTGAATGATTAAAACGGTGTCCTTATAACAAGCTTTCATCATGAAAACCCATAAAGTCGCTGTCAATCAGGTGCTCTTGTCAAAGTGTTGTTTTTAATCAATTTAGACTTTTAATGAAAATGAATCCTGGGGCATGAGAAAATTTTGTTAACCAACCATGTCGCCTAATCATAGCTAACGAGGATTCTCATACTTAAACTTGACTGAGGATTAGCGTGCTGATGGAAAGTTTATTAAATGAAGTCATTGTAATAACACAGCCAGGGAATGCTGCTGAGAGCAGCTCGGGGGTTCGTGGTGGGTGTCATTGAACTAAGGGCACTGAGTTGATGGGTCTCCGTAATCAGGTTAATCTGCCTTTTCACTATGACCTGAGGGATATGACAGAAAGGAGTTTCAACATGATCTAAAGACAAGGTAGATCCGACGAGTGATGGGGAAGAATCTCTTTATCCCACCATGAAAACCAAAGGGGCCTGAAAGTGGTTAAGCTCCGCGTATGTCATTGGCTAGCTAAACACCAAAGAGCTTTGACAAAAGCACATCTGTAAGAGAGGAAAAAAAGAGAGCACGATGCAAAGTCGGCCATCTCATCAGGCCAACTTCATGTTGCTGCACCATTAGCTTATTCAGATGTTGGGAGCCAAAGGCATTTTTTTTCCTTCATGTATCCCAGTCTGACCTTGAACCTCTGAGTCTCCTGCTTTCTGCTCCCATGTGCTGGAGGCATGCACCACTATGCCCAGTTTATATGGTGCTAGGGATCAAACCCAGGGCCTTATGCATGCTAACCCAGGACCATACCAACTGAGCTACATGCATAGCTCCCAAAAGCATATTTATTTATTTATTTAACTATTTTATTTATTTATTGAAGAGAGAGAAAGGGACAGATAGAGACAGATAAAGAGAATGGGCTCACTAGGGCCTCCAGCCACTTCAAACGAACTCCAGACACATGTGCCACCTTGTACATGTGGCTTTACGTGAGTACTGGGAATCAAACCTGGGTCCTTTGGTTTTGCAGGCAAGTGCCTTAACCCCTAAGCCACCCCCCACCCAAAGGCATTTCTTTTTTTTTTTTTTTTTTTTTTTTTTTTTTTTTTTTTTTTCGAGGTAGGGTCTCACTCTGGTCCAGGCTGACCTGGAATTAACTATGCAGTCTCAGGGTGGCCTCGAACTCTCTGCAATCCTCCTACCTCTGCCTCCCAAGTGCTGGGATTAAAGGCGTGTGCCACCACGCCCGGCCCAAAGGCATTTCTAAAGGTCTTCCTTGGACACTGCCCTCCCCTTCTCTGACCTGAGGTGCCTCAGCCAGCACCCAAGAAGGAAGGGAGAGGCTGGGGATGTAGCTCAGTGGTAGAATGTTTGCCTGGCATGCACGAGGTCCTGGACTCAATCTTCAACACCACAAAAACAAGCAAATAAATAAGAAGGAGGAGGAAGGGTATCCACCTAGTCCTCCCCTCAGCCATCCTCTTCTGCATTAATACAAACCCACCACAGTGAGTGCTTTGAAAATTTCCTAAGAACAGTAACATTTGAGTTGACTCCACCTCGGTCCTGTTCCACAACCCTCCTCAAATATCTCCACATATTTTCGTGTAGTCTGGCTCTTCCTGACTCTGTCTCACAGCTTGAGACAGGGAAAAGGAGGGAGTCCAGGGATGCAGGGTGACAGGGAGAACAATGAAGATACAGGCCAGCAGGGCCACCTCAAGCCATACATCCAGGCTGTGTATCCTCTGGCCTTACACTAGGTGGGGGGGAAAAAGGTATGCATCTAGTTTGGTATCTACTGTTTAATTTAGCACTATAATGTACACAGTTAAAATGAAAGCTGGGGGCTGGAGAGATGGCTTAGCGGTTAAGGCGCCTGCCTCCTAAGCCTAAGAACCCGGTTCCAATCTCCAGGTCCCACGTTTAGCCAGATGCAAAGTGACGCAAGGGCGCAATGCCACACTTGACCACAAGGGAGCGCACGCATCTGGATTTCGTTCATAGCAGCTGAGAGACTGCTGGCGTGCCCATCTCTGTCTCCCTCTCTCTCTGTCTGTCTCTCTCTCTCTGTGTCTCTCTCTAAAAATAAAAATAAAATAAAAATAAATTTTAAAAAACTTTAAAATGAAAGCTGGGAGCTGAAGAGATGGCTCAAAGCCTAACGACCCCAGTTTGACTCCCCAGTACCCACATATAGATGCACAAAGTGGCACATGCATTTGGAGTTTGTTTGCAGAAGCTGGAGGCCCTGACATGCCCATCCTGCCTCTCTCTCTCTCTCTCTCACTTTCACTCTCTCTCTGCTTACAAATAAAAGAAAATCAAAGCTGGTTTGTGATAGCATAGGCCCACTTAAAGAATCATACTTCCCTTACATATTGGTTTATATAATCCCCAAAACATCTGACTTTCCCAGATATCCCCAAATATAGTATCTAAATAGCTTAATGTTTTCTAAAGGCCCAAAATATAAACATTAACATAAGATGGTGTAAGAAAAGTCTTCAAATAATTTGAAAAGTGGAAAGCTTTGTCTATGCAAGAGGGTAAAAGGCAAATATGTTTTCACATCAAGGTTGAGGTTCAGAGTTAAAGCACCTTCTCCAAGGACACGCAGTGCTGGGTCCTTCCCACTACAGTTTAGACCAATGGTCAGTTCCTGTCTGTCCTCTGAAGAAAAAGAGATTCACTTTTAAGTTCTCTGTCCTGAGACTAGAACTCCTATAGAAAAAAAAAAAGTTTTATCTGGTACGTTTTTAGCCCAAATGTTTTCCCCAGGAATGTGTAGCAATCCCTTGCCTTGGCCCTCCTACCTCCATACTTGACTCAGCCTCTGGCTTTATTTAGTTGCGGTTGGAATAGAGAGAGGACGGGAGGGGGAGAAGACTATGTAAAGGCGTCTTTAATAAGCGTAAGCCGAATGGCTGCTAAATCCCTTTCAAGAGTTGAAGCCTTGGCTGTCTCACTGCTTTTCAGTCAAATTACAGGGGATGATGTTTTGGATGATTAGGTCTGTGATGGAACTGGTTATAGAAGCTATTTCAGAACCCACAGTGGTTCCCACTTAAGTCTGAACACGAATCCCTGCCAACGACACTCTATCTAAAGCGATTGCAACTCGTTCCGCTCTTCTGCACACGTCAATATTCTCTCCTTTGCAGAGGTAATCAATAACTAAAGAGAAAAGATGGCAAGTCTTGGTTTTCAAAATGCATGGTTGGCAGTCTCTGACAGCATAAGATATGCCTGCACTTCTGCAACCTGCTGCTGCATCTGTTGGCCCTAATTAGCTGGGCTTCGTTAGAGCTATAAGCTGTCCTCCGGACTATTTTTGCTCTCTGTTTACTTTTGAAATTAAATTTTTTTCATCCCAAAGCAGACCGGGGAGGTTATTACAAAAAAAAAAAAAACCCAACTTCACGCAGCATAAAGTGGAGTGACGATGTGAGAACAATCGAGTTATTTTGATGCACAGCAAACATCAAATCAGTTCATTTAGTCCAAATATCCATTCTCAAGATTGAGAGTCCCACAGCGCTCTGAAAATCAACTGTTTTCATTGGAAAATATTCAAATCCTCAATGCCTGGTGCACTAAAGAGAGAGAGATGCCTCGTTGCTGTTAACAGGTGTGAACTGTTGCCACTGAGTTGTCGTGTACTATTGTCCAAAATTTATGCTTTAGGAAGAATTTTCTAGAGAAATGCTTATGGGCTGTAAAGTGTCTCACTACAACAAAAAACAATGACATAAGGAAGTGGATTATCCACATTCCTCAAGAAACTGCCCCGCTATTATTCCCTCCTTGCCTACAATGCCCCCAGGTCATGGTTTCCTGGCCCCTTATTTTGTAAATCACCCGGTTGATGTTCTGGTGTCACACCCTGGCTATCTTAGATCTCCCCTAAAGGAACCTTTCTTTTTCAGCTTTTGCCCTTCCTCGCCTTCCCCCAACTGAAAAGCCCTATAAAGCCCACTATCTGCAAACTCAGGTTGGCTGTGCTCCTCTCTTCAGAATTGGTCCTGGCAGCTTGTGCTTTTCCCAAATAAAAGCTTTCATCTTTGCCTCAAAAAAAAAAAAAAAAAAAAGACAATGAAAACGAAATTGGGTTGGGTGATACTTTCCTTCATTATATTGTGGGTTGTTTGGCTTTTACCCTATAAGAAAGCTACAAATGGGTGTAGCATTTAGAAAATAGTCAGAAACTCTCCCTGAAGCTGGGCAGCTGTTTTCACCCTTCTATGAGAAGCAATGGCCTTCCCTTGTCCTGTCCCCATTGTCCCCAGGGAGGGAAGGGAACTTACAGATAACTACATCACACTTATTTTGGGCAAGTGGGGTTAGGCTTTCCACCCCAACTTTAATAATTCCTTAATGGCCTTTGTTTCCTGCCTTGAATTCACTGCGGACTGAGTATAGTAGAGTCAACACCCTCAGTACCTCGTCCCAGGGGCTGGAGGGAATGAGCCCGCCGAGTGGGGACAGGAAAGGCTGAGCTAGAGTGTCTCTCTCCAGCTGCCCTGGGAACTGTTAAAAGCAGAGAAATCTTTGGAAATATGAAACAAGCCACTAAGAGTGGCTGTGCTTTGCAAGTGGTAATGTATATAAATGTTGCCTGTCCTTGTTACTTTGGTAAACGTAGACACAAACCTTCTAAAATGTTTCTTATGATGAAAAAAAAAGACGTTCATTCACAAGGGATCTGCTGGGGTTTGAACGAGAAATGGCCCACGGGCTGTTTGAATACTTGATAGCTGGGGGCGCGGTTTTGAGAGGTTGTGGAACTTCAGGAGCTGAAGCCTCCCTGGAGGAAGTGGGTCACTTTGGTGGGGGGTGGGAGGCGGGAACAAGCTTATGAGTCATAGCCCACCTGGGCTCCAGTGGGAGCTCCTGCTTCCTTACTGGCTACTTGGTTACCCAGCCAACTCTCTCTCAAAGCTGTGTCTTCCCCACCAAGATGGACTGATGTGTCTCTGAACCCTAAGCAAATTGCTAACTCTCTCCTCTCCCTGCTTTTGTAAGAGTTTGTGTGAAAGACCTCCATTTACAGAGAAGTGCTTTCTTTTTTCCTTTGGGTAACCCTAGCTGGCTGAATATCATCATGTATAGGACTCTCTGTGACTGAGTAGAGCCAAGCATACAGGGATGGGAGTATTCTCAAGTGTACAGATTGCAGACAAAAATGCCCCAGCTTCTAAGATGTGATGAGCAAGAGTGGTGATGTGCTGGCAAATGTCCAACGGCTGCTCTCTGGAAAGAAATGGTTGCATATGTAAGTTTAGTACAAATTGGACAGGATAAAGGATGCATAGCGCCTCATTCACAAATAATAACAAGTTATTAAATACTCATGGATTTCATATAGCCAGTAGATTATCACGCAGTGCTTTTTTTCTTTTTTCTTTCTTTCTGTTTGGGTTTTTTGTTTGTTTGTTTGTTTGTTTGTTTGTTTGTTTGTTTGTTTGTTTTTGTTTTCTGAGGCAAGGTCTCACTCTAGCCCTGGCTGACCTGGAAGTCACTCTGTAGCCCAGGCTGGCCTTGAAGTCATGGTGATACTACTACCTCCACCTCTCAAGTGCTGGGATTAAAGGTGTGTGTCACCACCCCCAGCTTCACAGAATGCCTAATTTTGGCCTAATTCTTGTGCTCAGCCTATGGTTGCTGTTGACAAATAAGTGTAGTTGTATGAATATGGGTTGATCTTTTCCTTTACAAGTAGAAAGGAAGTGAATAATGGAGATGTGTGTCTGAATCCCGCTGTTCATCAACGACACAATTGCTTACTCAGTCAAATGACAGTTGCAAATACTGGAAAAATTTCTTCAACTTTACGTATTTACAGTGTAACAAGTACAGACAGAACACATTTCTTTAAGTATAATGTGCATGATTCACATTTTTACCATCGTTGTCTCAAACCCAGGCAATGAACAAAATAATAAACCCAGCTCTGATGTGCATTATTTGCAGATCTCCAAAGTGCAAATATTCCCAGCATGGTGAGTCCAAGCTACCAGCGTGATGTCTGGAGCAGAGTTGGGAAGAGAGGCACAGTAGCTTACCCACATGTGAATTTCTAAATTGTGTAATGTATGTGTGCATGCTCATGTGTGTATACAGGTGTATGTGCACATGCACACATGGAGGCCAGAGGACAACCTTAAGTGTCTTCAGGAACACCATCCACCTTTTTTTGTTGTTTTGTGTTTTTGTTGTTGTTGTTTGTTTTTTGAGGTAGGGTCTCACTCTAGCCCAGGCTTAACTGGAATTTACTCTGTATTCTCAGGGTGACCTCGAACTCATGGTGATCCTCCTGCCTCTGCCTCCCAAGTGCTGGGATTAAAGGCATGCGCCACCCCGCCAGGCTCATCCACCTTTTAGAAGACAGAGTATCTCATTTGACTGAAGCTTGCCCATTTAACTAGACCATCAAGCCCAAAGGATCCCTCTGTCTCTGCCTTCCCAACACGGAGATTGCACACATACACCACCATGCCCAGCATTTCTAAGTGGGTTCTAGGGATCAAACTCAGATCTTCAAGCTTGCAACCACTTTACCATTGATGACTGAGCTATCTCCCCAGCCCCTATTATATGGATTTCTACCACACTTAGAAGGTAGATACAATGGGGTTAGAGAGATGGTTCAGTGGTCAAAGGTGCTTACTTGCAAAGCTTGCTGGTCTGGGTTTAATTCCCCAGTATCCACATAAAGCCAGATGCACAATGTGGAAAATGTGTTTGGAGTTCATTTGTAGTGGAAGGAAGTCATAGTATCCCCATTCTTTTTCTGATAAATAAATAAAATTTTTAAAAGAAGGTAGAGGGCCAGGCGTGGTGGCGCACGCCTTTAATCCCAGCACTCGGGAGGCAGAGGTAGGAGGATCGCCGAGAGTTCGAGGCCACCCTGAGACTACATAGTTAATTCCAGGTCAGCCTGGACCAGAGTGAGACTCTACCTCGCAAAACCAAAAAAACAAAGAAGAAGAAGAAGAAAAAGGTAGAGGGACAGAAGTGATGGCTCAGTGGTTAAAGGCGCTTGCTTACAACGCCTGATGGTCTGGGGTTTGATTCCCCAGTACTCACATAAAGCCAAATGCAAAGAGTAGCACATGTATCTGGAGTTTGTTTGCAGTGACATAAGGACCTGACATGACCATTCTATATCTCACTCTCTTTCTTTCTCCCCCCCACTATCTGTCTCTCTCCCTCTCTCTTCTCTCCTCTGTCCTCTCTCCCTCCAGCCCTTGCAAATAAATACTAAAAATATTAGCCAGGCATGGTAGTACACACCTTTAATCCCAGCACTCAGGAGGCAGAGGTAGGAGGATCCCTGGGAGTTCAAAGCCCCCTGAGACTATATGGTGAATTAATTCCAGGTCAACCTGGGCTAGAGGGAGACCCTACCTTGGAAAACCAAGCATATATATACAATAAAAAATAAAAGGAAGGTAGATACAACAAACCTGAAGATCACTGAGAACAGTAGTAAACTGTCATAAAAACAAATAGATAGGGGGCAATACTTCATTTCACTTACTTTTTTTTTTCCTTTTTTTTTCCAGACAAGATCTCATGTAGCCCAGGCTGGCCTTGAACTCACCATGTATCTGAAGATGACCTTGAACTTCTGATTCTCCTGCCCCCACTTCCCAAATGCTGAGATTATAGGCGTGCACCACCACACCTACCTAATTACCTTTTTAAGTATAATTTCATTATAAATTACTAATGTTTAAATTTAAGTAATGGCTATCATTAACAACTGCTCCCCACAAATTTCTGAGACTCTGGCAGTCAGTTCTCATGAGCTGGTGCAAGCCAGGTCGGGCACGTGACTAGAGTGTGTCTAGAAGCACAGTGGTGGGACAAGCGTTTGTGCAGAAAGAGAGCCTTTGAGATCTTCATGTACATGGATGTCAGCTCTCAAGGACGCTGTCTACTTGTTAACTCTTTCCTTGCTTGGTGACACATGTATGGAGACACATGTACACGTCAGAGCTCCTGACCAGGCTGTTGGACCTCTTTGTTTTGTTTTGTTTTGTTTTGTTTGTGTGTGTGTGTGTGTGTGTGTGTGTGTGTGTGTGTGTGTGTGCGGTGTGTGCATGTTTGTATGCACGTGAGTGCACATGTGGGCAGGTGCATGTGTGTATATGGCAGCCAGAGATTGACATTAGTTTTCTTCCTTAAGAAAGCTCTCCACCTTAGTTTTTTGTGATTGTTATGGTTGTTTTGGTTTCGTGGGGGGTTGTTTGTTTGTTTGTTTGGTTGGTTTTTGAGGGTTTTTTTGGTTTTTCAAGGTAGGGCCTCACTCTAGCCCAGGCTGACCTGGAATTCACTATGTAGCCTCTGGGTGTCCTCGAACTTGTGCGGTCCCTGGTTCCCCAAGAGGCCATTGAACACCAGCTCCCCAGAGGTGTCCAGGCATCTCAAAGGGCCATGAATGCAACAGGAAGAGACACCCGGGAGACAGCTCCAGAGAGCAGCTCGTTTATTCAGCAGGGCAATGGGCTTATAAGCAGTTGTGAGTGGGAAGGGACACAGGTCTCAAGGGGATTGGTTAATTTAAAGGTTGCTTGTTGATGTCCTCTCAGCGGAGAGGGACTGGGCAGGGAAGGGTCACATCATCTAAGCAGTGGTGGGAAGGCTACATGACTTGAGTCACGTAGAGGAGGGCTGTAGCTGTAGGAAGGTGGTGACCTGTTGCCATATAAGGGCTTTCTAGGGCAACTGGTCACAAGGTCATGGGGCCGTGAGGAATACGAAACCTAAGGCTATCAGAATGTCCAGTGTCCCAGGCCTGAGGAGGGAGCGGCCCTGCTCACGGGCATCTCTGGACAAGGTTGGGGGTGGGGGGGGGACAGTGAGGCATGCTGCCACCTCACGGAGAAGAGCAGTCCCTCTTTACCAGCCTCAGGACCAGTCTGGGATCTAAGCTTGTTACAACCTCCATAGCCCAGGGCCCTTTGTTACATCCAGCAGCTCAGGTCCATCTCCTGTGCTTGGCAGTGCCCTACACGAACTCACAGCGATCCTCCTACTTCTGCCTCCCGAGTGCTGGGATTAAAAGTGTGTGCCACCACACCCTGCATGCTTTGGTTTTTTTAACTTATTGACAACTTCCATTAATATAAACAATATACCGTGATCATAACCTCTCCACCACCCTCCCTTCTCCTCTCTCCCAAATCCCCCCTCCATTGAATCCTTTCTTCTTTCATACTAGTCTCTCTTCAATTTTGGTGTCACCATTTTTCATTCTGTTATTCAGATCTTGTGTAGGTAGTGTCAGTCACTATGAGATCATGAATATCAAGGCCATTTTGTGTCCACCTTGACACCTTGTGTCCACTAAACCTGGACCTCACCAATTAAGCTAGACTAGCTAGCCAGCAAGCCTCAGGGAGGCTCCTGTCTTCACCCCTCCAGTGCTAGAACTACAGGCACACATGGCCAGGTGCAGCTTTACATGGGTGCCCAGGATATGAAATGGGGTCCTCACGCTTGTGTGTCAAGCACTGGACAGACTAAAGCATCTGCCCAGGCCATGCTGGACCTCTTTAAAACGTCTCCTAAATGTTGGCTTCAGACTTCATGGATGATCTTGCCAGGCCAGCAATTATATCTAAATAGCTATTTTGTTTTGCTCTGAATCCCACCCACTTAAGGAGAGAGATTACTAAGCATGGCACAGCCTTCCTCAAAGCACATCTAAGCCCATGGCTGGTCAGGTTGGCTCCCCAGAAAGCAAAGTAGCTGATATACACAGAGTATCGCAACAGGAGGCTGAAGGACACCTGAAGGTTTGCATGATAATCATTTAGGGGCTACTCAACCCAGAATGAGGAGGCAAGAAAATGCAGATTCCCGAATCACATTTGGAGTGCTAAGGTTTAACTCTGCACTAAAAACCTGACTGCCTGAGAAGAGAAAAGAGAGGTTGAGCTCTGAGTAGCACCCAGACCCTCAATTTAAGATTTGATGGGATCTTGCTACCAATCCTGTAGCTGATAGCTTAGAGAAATACAGACATCAAAATTATTCAAGTCAGAAGGTATCTTATTTGATGTCCTTGGAAGATGGAGTAGCTCTCCCATCTGGCCCCTTAGGTCATTGTATAAGTTATTTTTCTAATCGCTGTGACCAAATACCTGACAAGAAGCAACTTGAATAAAGACTTCTCAGGGTGAAGGAGATGGCTTAGTGGTCAAAAGCACTTGCAAGCAAAGTCTGCAACCTGGGTCCAATTCCCCAGCACTTACCTGAAGCCAGAGGCGAGGTGGTGCATGAATCTGTGATCCCAAAGCACCTACCGTGGGAGGCAGAACCAGGAGAATCCAAAGCTCGCAGGGCAACTGGTTTAACTTTTGTTGGCAATCTGGCAGTTTGTTTGCATGCTGTTTCAAAGAAGGTAGAGCAGAGACACCTCACAAGTTGTCCTCTGACCTACCCCTACACACAGTGGCATACATGTCCGTATACACACATACACATACCTACTTTTAAAAGGACTTACGGGGGCTGAAGAGATGGCTCAGCAGTTAAGGATGCTTGCTTACAAAGCCTGATGACTTAGGTTTGTCTCCCCAGTACCCACATAAAGCCAGATTCATAAAGAAATACATTTATAGCCGGGCGTGGTGGCGCACGCCTTTAATCCCAGCACTCAGGAGGCAGAGGTAGGAGGATTGCTGTGAGTTCGAGGCCACCCTGAGACTACATGGTTAATTCCAGGTCAGCCTGGATCAGAGTGAGACCCTACCTCACAAAAAAAAAAAAAAAAAAAAAAAAAAAGAAATACATTTGTCTGAAGTTCATTTGCAGTGGCAGAAGACCCTGGTATGCCCATATTCCCTCTATTTCATTCTCTTTCTCTCTCTCTCTCTCTCTCTCTCTCTCTCTCTCTCTCTCTCTCTCTCTCTCTCTCTCTCTCTCTCTCTCTCTCTCAAATAAATGAAAAATATTAAAAAATAAAAAGGACTTATTAGGATTATGATCAGGGTACATTGCATATGTGTATAGAGGGTGTCAATAAATTTGCACCCAAAAAAGGACTTATCATGGTATGGTGGTTTGAATCAGATGCCCCCCATAAACTTGTGAGTTTTCAATGCTTAGTTCCCAGCTGGTGGCAGTTTGGGATGGGGAGTCTTGCTGGAGGACGTGTGTCCTGTTTTCCACCTGCTGTGGCCGGGTGATGACCAGCCTCTCCTCTACCATCTTCCCCTGCCATCATGAAGCTTCCCTTTGAGACTGTAAGCCAAAGCACACCTTTTCCTCCCATCAGCTGCTTTTGGTTAGGTGTATTGTCCCAGCAACACAAAAGTAACTGCAACTCATGCCCAGAGGCTCGTGACCATCACAGGAGGAAAGACATGTGGCAAGAGGCTGGACTTTTCTTTGGGGGGAGGTTTTTTTATTACCTTTTCCATCTTGATGACTGGGATGGGTTTGTTTAGGAGATTATAATCTGCTCTGAGTTTAGTTTTAGTAGGTGGTCTGTGTCTAGGAAGTCATCTATTTCTTCCAGATTATCCAGTTTTGTGGAGTAGAGGTTTTGGAAGTAAGTCCTAATAATTCTTCCACTTCCATTGATATCTGTTGTGACCTCTCCTGTTTCACTTCTGATTTTGTTAATTTGAGATTTCTCCTCTCTCTCTCTCTCTCTTCTCTTTGTTTGATCAAACTGGCCAAGGGTTTAGCAATGTTGTTTATATTTTCAATAAAAAGTTAAAATATTTTTAAAAAAGAAAAGAATTTTTAAATTAAAAAAATAAATAAGTAGGCTGGGCGTGGTGGTGCACGCCTTTAATCCCAGCACTTGGGAGGCAGAGGTAGGAGGATTGCTGTGAGTTCAAGGCCATCCTGAGACTTCATAGTGCATTCCAGGTCAGCCTGTACCAAAGTGAGACCCTACCTCGCAAAACCAAATAAATAAGTAAAATTATCATCACTGAAACACCCAACCAAAAGGAAACACTAATTTATCCTGAGAAGTCTTCTAGGGGTAAGGCTCCACAACCAGGGAAATCAGGGTTAAAATGTAACTCTCGGGCAGGAAGGATGCTTTAGCAGTTAAGGCACTTGCCTGCAAAGCCAAAAGACCCAGGTTTGATTCCCCAGGGCCCACATAAGCCAGATGCTCTATCTGCCTCTCTTTCTCTCTCTCTCTCATAAATAAAATAAATAATTTAAAACATGTGAACTCTTCTGTTTACTAGCTGTGTGACCTTGAAAAGAGTTGCTATTATGTCTTAGTCCACAGTATCCTCTCTAGTAACATGGGGATAATAATTTTACCTACATTATAATGGTATCTGGGGACTAACTTTTATATTTGTAAAACAATTAAGACATGAAAAAATCCAATGTATTAGCTTTAAAAATAATATGTGGGCTGGAGAGATGGCTTAACGGTTAAGGCGCCTGCCTCCTAAGCCTAAGAACGCTGGTTCCAATCTCCAGCGGTTCCAATCTCCAGGTCCCACCTTAAGCCAGATGCAAAGTGACGCAAGGGCGCAGTGCCGCACTTGCCTACAAGGGGACACACACATCTGGATTTCGTTCACAGAAGCTGAGAGACTCCTGGCGCACCCATTCTCTGTCTCCCTCTCCCTCTCTGTCTGTCTCTCTCTGTGTCTCTCTCTAAAAATAAAAAATAAAAAACTTTTTTAAAAATAATAATATGCACAGGGCTGGAGTGATGGCTTAGCAGTTAAGGCGCTTGCCTGTGAAGCCAAAGGACCCAGGTTCGATTCCCCAGGACCCACGTAAGCCAGATGCACAAAGGGGCGCATGCATCTGGAGTTCGTTTGCAATGGCTAGAGGCCTGGCACGCCCATTCTCTCTCTCTGACTGTCTCCTCTCTCTCTCTCTCTCTCTGTTTGCAAATAAATAAATAAATAAATAAATAAATAAATAAATAAAATGTACAGAGCTGGAGAGATGGCTTAGCAGTTAAGGCACTTGCCTGCAAAGCCAAAGGACCCACGTAAGCCAGATGCACAAGGTGGCGCATAAGTAAATAAGTAAATAAAATAATTAATTTTTTAAAAGACAGTGATCAATTACTAACTAATAAGAAGAATAATTATGGAGCTGGAGCGGCAGTTCATACCTTTAATCCCAGTACACGGAAGGCTGAGGTAGGCAGATCATAGTGAGCTTAGAGACACTGACTCAAAAATAACAAAACAAAACAAAAATAATAATACAGCCAGCATGGTGATGCACACTCTTAATCCCAGCACTTGGAAGGCAAAGATAGGAGGATCACTGTGAGTTCAAGGTCACCCTGAGACTACATAGTGAATTCCAGACCAGCCTGGACTAGAGTGAAACCTTACCTCGAAAAACCAAAAATAATAAAAAATAATAATAATAATAACATTACAAGCCTGGTATGGTGGTACATTCCTATAATCCCTGCATTGGGAAGCTGAAGCAAAAGGATCACAAGGTTGAAGCCAGCCTGGGCTAAGACTCTGTCTCAACAACAACAACATCAAAAATATAGCTAAGAAAAGACAGGCATGATGGCACATGCCTTTAATCCCAACACTCGGGAGGTAGATGTAGAAGGATCACTGTGAGTTTGAGACCAGCCTGAGACTACATAGTGAATTCCAGGTCAGCCTGGGCCAGAGTGAGAGCCTACCTTGAAAATAAATAAATAAATGAATAAATAAAAAGGTAAGGGATTGGGGAGATAGCTCAATGGGTAAAATGACTGCTTCACAAGCATGAAGACCTGAGTTCAATCCCCAGTACCCATATAAAAATGTCAAACATGGGCTGGAGAGATGGCTTAGCGGTTAAGGCGCCTGCCTGCTAAGCCTAAAAACCCGGTTCCAATCTCTAGGTCCCACGTTTAGCCAGATGCAAAGTGACACAAGGGCTCAATGCCGCCCACAAGGGGGCGCACACATCTGGATTTCGTTCACAGCAGCTGAGAGACTGCTGGCGTGACCATTCTCTATCTGTCTCTCTCTCCCTCTTTCTCTGTCTGTCTCTCTCTGTGTCTCTCTCCAAAAATAAATAAAATTAAAATAAATAAATAAATAAAATGTCAAACATGTTGGTCAAAGTGGGCCAGGGATGGGGTACAGAAAAGGAGAGGAGGATTAATAAAAATTAAAGGTGTTATGAATAAGCCATATGGAAACCTACTTTTTCACTAGCTAAAAATACATAAGTCAGAGAGAGAGGAAGGAAAGAAGGAAGGAAGGAAGGGAGGAAGGGGGGGAGGGAGGGAAGGAAGGAAGGAAGGAAGGAAGGAAGGAAGGGAGGGAGGGAGGGAGGGAGGGAGGGAGGGAGGAGGGAGGGAGGGAGGGAGGAGGGAGGGAGGGAAGGGGGGAAGGAAGGGGCACAAATGAACAGAAGAACCCTGTGGAAGTGGATAATACTGTGTCCAGAGCCATAGATTGTTAAAGAAAACTTTCAGGGCCAGCAGTGGGATACTTCCCAGGGAGTTATTGGTTAAGGAGGCCCCTGAGGCCCTCTATTCTACAATACAGACTATTGTCAGTGCTCTTGGTTTCCCACCAGAGCTAAATGGTAAGATTCTATTGTTGAAGACACAACATGCTTTGGCTGCAGGTCACTAAGAAATCAAGCTGGAGCTGAGCTAGAAGCTTCCAGCCTGTCCACTGACTGTCCCAGTGCTGTAAAGTGTTCTGTAGTCTGCTAGGGAAGAAAGGTCAACAGTGTTACAGTGTTACCAGCACTGGGCCCTGTGAGCTACACAGCTGGCCAGCCAGGCAAAATGCGCTATGTGGTAGAATGGTGGCATGTCTGTTACAGGGGAAACCAAATGCTCTGTGGTTTTGAGGACTGCTCCATGGGAGAAAATTCATTCCTGGTACTGAAAACATAGTCAAAAGCCTATAACTGGGGAAATTATAAGCCCTAGGGGGGGAAGCTACTCTCCCTCTCTCTCTCTCTCTCTCTCTCTCTCTCTCTCTCTCTCTTTTGAGGTAGGGTCTTGTCTTATTCTGGCCAGGCTGACCTAGAACTCACTATGTAGTCTCAGGGTGGCCTCAAACTTACGGTGATCCTACCTCTGCCTCCTGAGTGCTGGGATTAAAGGCATGCGCCACCACGTCTGGCTAAGCTTCTCTTTTTTAAACGGAGATGACTACTGGGGAAACTTGAAACTCATCAAAGTGTTCAGAAGACGTGACAGTAGAGTGTTCAGCACTGAGACATTTCTATCACACTTTCCAAGGCTCAAGGACCATTGTGGAAAAGGTGGTGGAAAGAATGGAAAAGCTGCTGGGTGTGGTGGTGTACGCCTTTAACCCAGCACTCAGGAGGCAGAGGTAGGAAGATGGCTGTGAGTTCAAGGCCAGCCTAGGACTACAGAATGAGTGCCAGTTCAGCCTGGTCTAGAGTGAAACCCTACCTCAAAGAAAAGAAAAGAAAAGAAAAGAAAAGAAAAGAAAAGAAAAGAAAAGAAAAGAAAAGAAAAGAAAAGAAAAGAAAAGAAAAGAAAAGAGGGAAGGAGGGAGGGAGGGAAGGAGGGAGGGAAGGAGGGAGGGAGGGAGGGAGGAAGGGAGGAGGGAAGGAGGGAAGGAAGGAAGGAAGGAAGGAAGGAAGGAAGGAAGGAAGGAAGGAAGGAAGGGAAGAATGTAAGGGCTGGAGAGATCGCTTAGCAGTTAAGGCGCATCCCTGAGAAGCCTAAGGACCCTGGTTTGATTCTCCAGGTCCCACATAAGCCAGATGCACACGGTAGCACATGTGTCTGGAGTTCGTTTGCAGTGGCTAGAAGCCCTGGTGTGCCCATTCTCACTCTATCTCTCCCTCTCTCTGTCTCAAATAAATAATAAAAAAAAATAACATCTTTTTTTTAAAAAAGACTGTAATAACTAAAGAATAGTGAGAATTGATGCAAGTCCTTGGTCATTACTTCCTCTCTGGTTAATATTAATTCTTCTGCCACCAGATGATCCACCCACCAGAAAGGGAAAGGCAGGTGGCCATCACCCCAGTTGTTATCCCATCCACTGCCAGACATACGGGTGAGGCCACCCCACATGATCCAGACCCATTTAACTAACCAAAACAGTCCATGCTGAGCTAGAGAGATGGCTCAGAGGTTAAGGTGCTTGCCTACAAAGCTTAACCCGGGTTTGAGTCCCCAGTACCTACTTAAAGTCAGATGCACAAAGTGGCACATGCATCTGGAGTTTGCAGTGGCTAGAGGCCCTGACACACCCATATTCTCTCTGTCTCTCTCTCTCTCTCTCTCTCTCTCTGTCTCTCTCTCTCTCTCTCTCTCTCTCTCTCTCATCTCTCCTTGCAAATAAAATATTTTTTAGGCTGGGCATGGTGGTGCCATGTCTTTAATCCCAGCACTCAGGAGTCAGGGGTAGGAGTTCCAGGTCAGCCTGGGCTAAAAGTGAGACCCCCACCTCAAAAAAAAAAACTTTTTAAAAATAAAGAGGGGGGCTGGAGAGACGGCTTAACAGTTAAGGCATTTGCCTGAGAAGCCAAAGGACCCAGGTTCAATTCCCCAGGACCCATGTAAGTCAGATACACAAGGGGCACATGCATCTGGAGTTTGTTTGCAGTGGCTAGAGGCCTTGGTGTACCCATTCTCTGTCTGTCTGTCTCTCTTCTATCTCTATCTCTCTCTCTGCTTACAAATAAATAAATAAGATTTAAACAATAAAGAAATAAAGAGGGCAGGACTGGAGAGATGGCTTAGTGGTTAAGGCACTTGCCTCCAAAGCCAAAGGACCCAGGTTCATTCCCCAGGACCCACATAAGCCATATGCACAAGGTGACACATGCATCTGGAGTTCGTTTGCAGTAGCTGAAGGCCCTGGTGCATCCATTCTCTCTCTCTCTCTCCCTCTTTCTCTTTCTCAGACAAGTAAATAAAAGTAAAACGTTTTTTAAAAATAAAATAATAAAGAGGGCAGAAGAGCAATATAGGAGGATACCTGTTCTACTCTGACCTCCACACATGGGTGCCCTGGGCATGCACATTTACACACACACACACACACACACACATTAAAAAAACAAAAAAAAACAAACAAAAAAAAACAAGCTAACTGATACTGTTCCGGTTGTTCCGGTTGTTCCGGTTTCAGCTATGTAAAGTCATGCATGTAGTGAAACGTGATGTCAGGGATGCTGACATGAAAGATTTGCCCTCGATTGTTCACAATCCTTTAAGTAAAAGAGACAAATAAAAAAACAGAGCCTACTGTTGAGTAAGTACTGGCCTATGTGTTAGGATGGTGTTTGCTATGAGGCAGATTTTAGTGTTCCCTTCATACTGTGATCACTTTTTCCCTGTAGTCTTTTCAATGAGTTCAAAAGGAGTAACTTATAACAGCTGGGCCCACATCTGTCTGGAGTTCGAGGAGGCAGGAAACAGACTTAAAGTCATCCCTCATGAGCCCTCCTGAAACTGCAGGAGAGGGCCAGACCAGCCAGATCTCTTTACCTACTTAAACTATCCCATATCAACGTCAGGCTGCCCAGATCTACCCACAGTCGTCCATGTTGTCATTTCAATTAAACATATGGCCGAGGAATCTAATGAAGAAGGCTTGAGTGATGGCCACAGAATCAATAGTCTTTCTGGACTTATCGATTTAGCATTCTCCATGCAGTAGAACTGATTTATGTCCTCAGATTTATTTTGATAACTCAATGATAACTTCACTATTCCTAAATTAATGTCATCTTTTCTTCAGGCCCATTTTTTTTTTCTAGGTAAGAAAATAACCTTACATCAAGCCAAACTGATTTTGCTAAGTAATTCCATGGCTAACAGGATGCCATAAATCAAAGGGAACCATGTACGGTTCTAATTGTAAATCATCCATGGCCCAGGAAAGTACAATGGCATTTATTTGTCAGTATTGAGATTGCATCATTTCAGGGTCTCTTCGCTGTCAAAATTCATATCTTCCAATAGAAATCCTTTTGTCTAATGTGACTTTATAAGTGCAATAGATTGTTTAAAAGCTACATTAATTTCCACCACCACCATCCCCACACACACACACTGCTTCCATTTCCAGAATGCATGAGAAATAGGTACATCCCAGTTTCTAATGAGCATGATCTTATTGAATGAGATAAGCTATCCTCGTTGTGGGAGGAATGTTCATCTCAAGCATACACAATCAAGACAATTAGTCAATGTCGTGTAAATAGATATAGTTGTAAATGCTTTGGGGCAAAAAAAAATTTTTTTTCAAACCAATCTACAAACCAAAAGGAAAAATAGCAAAGTTTTTCAATGGAAAGGTGTCAGATTGGGGCAATTCCATTAATCACCAAGTCCTACCATGCCTACAACTAGCATCTCTGCAATCTAGCCAGCTCTCTCTGGATCCAGCCGTCTGTCCAGGAGCATCACTGTGTGTCAGATGCTGCCACAGCCTCCTGGCTGCCCTTCCATCACCATGCTGCCTCCTTCCATTATAACTAGAAGGGCTTGATTTTTTTCCCAAAAATGCAAATCTCCTCATGACAATTACTGCCTACTACTTCCTGTGGCTCTCAGAATAAAGAAAAATGAGCTGTCTAAGGGGTCCATGAGACCCCTGCATGCCCAGACCTTTACCCTCTCTGTCCCAGCCAGGCTGGTTCCCTCAATGCCTCTAGTAGCCTGCACACAGGCTGGTTCCTCCATCCACAGTGCATCTGGGCAGCTCTGGAGCAGGTCCCAGTGCTCCCAACCCACTCTTCTCCTTAGCCTCTGTGATTCCAATCAATTTCTTTCTTCCCTATTAAATTCCTTAGGGAGAACACAACAGCATCTGCCTGTCCTCAGCCTCCTGTCCCTGTCACATTGTCTAGCCCACACTGGTCCCTGTCTGATGACGTCCTGGCTGAGATAAGAGTAGACAGTGGGGCTGGCTGGAGGGATGGCTTAGTAGTTAAGGTGTTTGCCTGCAAAGCCAAAGGACCCAGGTTCAATTCCCTAGGACCCACGTTAGTCAGATGCACGGGGGAGGGGGGGATCCGCACACGTCTGGAGTTTATTTGCAGTGGCTGGAAGCCCTGGAGAACCCATTCTCTCTCTCTCCTTCTTTCTCTGTCAAATATATAAATATAAAATATTAAAAAGAAAAAGAGTAGAGAGTGGGGACAGGGACCGAAGAAGTAGAAGCATTTGCTGGCACTGGTGAATGACTAAACCAAAGACACACCAAAGCCCACCATCGGGAAGGCAGATCCAGGCCAGCAGTTGTCCAAAAGACTCAAGAGCTGCCATGACTGTCACCCCCACCCTCCTAGTAAATGGAATTGCACTGTCAAAGAGCTTCAGGCCATATACCTAAATCCTCCCTCCTCACCCTTCATTCAGCCAATTCATCATTGCCATCTTGCCCTATCTGCTTCTGTATCTTCATATACATGTATGAATGAATGTATATATATGTATCGTTTATTTATATACACATGCATTTATATATGCAATAGTGTACATGTTCTACAGGCCTCTCCTCCTCATCTTCCTTCTTCCTTTTTGAACAATCTGAAATATGGGGCTGTATTATTTACTTTCATATCTTTGTAACCAAAATGCCCAACAGAAACAACTTAAGGGGGAAAAACCAAGACTTATTGGCTTATGGTTCCAGATGATTCAGTCCATCATATTAGGAAAGGTGTGTGGCACAGAGTAGATCACATCATGGTGGCCAGGAAGCAGAGAAAGAAAATGATGGTGCTTGGCTGTCTTTTTCTTTTCTTCCCTTTTTATTCATTTCGATCTCCATCTCATAGGTTTGGTACCCCCCTTATCTTGGGTAGATCCCCCTCTCTGGAAACGCCCTTGCAGACACGTACAGAGATGTGTTTCAGCATTCTGTTTGCTGGTTCTAACTCCATCCACGTTGACAATGAAGATAACCAGCACCAGTACTGACCTCATGGCTCTTTCCCCCTAAATCCATCAGCGTGCAGATCCCAAATGCAAGGATATTCACAGGCCTCGGTAGTAATTATCGAACTCAGGAAATTTGTTGTTAACAAAATGTGATAATCTTGGACAGGGAGATGTTCAGCAGGTGAGAGCACTTGCTACAAGTACGAGGCCTGAGACTGTCTGAATTCAGTTCCCCAGGAGCCACATAAACAGTTGGGTGTTGTGGTGGTTTGATTCAGGTGTTCCCCATAAACTTATATGTGCTGAATGCTAGGTTCCCAGCTGATAGCAATTTGGAAATTAACACCTCCTGGAGGCAGTGTATTGTTGAGGGCGGACTTATGGGTATTATAGTCAGCTTCCTCTTGCCAGTGTTTGGCACACTCTCCTGTTCCTGTTGTCTGCCTGGTGTCGACCAGGCAGTGATGTCCACCCTCTGCTCATGCCATCGTTTTCCCTTGCCATCATGGAGCTTCCTCTTGAGTCTGCAAGCCAAAATAAACCCTTTGTTCCCACAAGCTGCTCTTGGTTGGTTGATTTCTGCCAGCAATGCAAACCTAACTGCAACAGGTGTGGCCACACATGCCTGTAACCCCAGTCCTATGGGGAGCAGAGACCAGAGAATCAATGGGGTTTGTGAAAAACTACAGTGCTGCATTCAGAGAGAGACTCCATCTCAAGGAAACACATGAATTAGCATAGAAGGACACCCAGTGTTCTCCTCTGGCCTTTACACACCTCCATGGACATCTGCACATGTGCATGCACCACACACACACCACATTTTATATATATATATATATATTCTAAAGACAATCCATCACTGTACTTTACCAGATGGCTTAGTGGGTAAAAGAGCTTGTTATGCAAGCATAAGTTGAGTTCAGATCCTCAAAACTCACATAAAGCCAGCAAGTATCCTAATCTCAGCCCTCCTACAGCAAGATGGGAGGTAGAGACAGACAAATTCCAGGCCAGCTAGCCTGGTGGTGAACAACAAAAGATTTCAGATAAGAACAGATATCTGAAATTGTCTTCAGACCTCCACACATGCCTTGTGGTATGTGCATGCCCACATTCACACATACACACTCACTCATACACACCATACATACACACTCACACATACACACCCACACATACACACTCACATACACATCATACATATACACACCATACATACACACTCACACATACACACCATACACACATCCAAAGGAATGAGTAAGTGAGTGAATGAATGGATGGATGGTTAAATAAATAACCAACCTGAGGAAGCTTTAAAAAACACTGAACTGAGGTCTGGAGAGATGGCTTAGCGGTTAAGGCGCCTGCCTCCTAAGCCTAAGAATGCTGGTTCCAATCTCCAGCAGTTCCAATCTCCAGGTCCCACATTTAGCCAGAAGCAGTTTCGCAAGGGCACAATGCCGCACTTGCCCACAAGGGGGCGCACGCATCTGGATTTCGTTCACAGCAGCTGAGAGACTGCTGCCGTGCCCATTCTCTATCTGTCTCCCTCTCCCTCTCTGTCTTTCTCTCTCTGTGGCTCTCTCCAAAAATAAATAAAATTTTAAAAATTTAAAAAAAAAAAAAACACTGAACTGGACAGACTCTTGTCTTGGATGTTCTCCTGATGGGTCAAGACATAATTCAATAAACCCTAAAACTGGGAGAGTCTCAAACAAAGGGAAAATCAATAGGTTCTCTCTGATCATAATTAAGCCATTGCTAAGCACGATCCCAGGCTCAGTGAAGCCACTCAGAAGCTCACCCAAAGTGATCCCCTTGGGCCTAAAGAAACTTGAATCAGATCAAATCCATCCTTACTGCATTCATTGCATGATGTGAACCCATTCCCAAATGTAAGTCGCATTTCTTCAGGTTGGACCAGCATGAGCTGTGAAAACAGTTAACAAGAACAGGGACACAGGCTGGTCTGGGACAAGCACAGTGAGGGGACACTTAGTAAATTAAATGGCCCAAGGGAGGCAGTGCACACTGAAAAGAGCAATTTAAACTATTTATGATGGCTGGTGGGCCCTGAATTAGTTATAACTTCCTAAAGAGGCGATGGTGAAATGATCATTGAGGAACGCTAAGGATGGCGGCTAGGACTGCTACAGGGTGAGGAGGAGAATGAGCTATTAGTCTGCATTAAGCCAGCACCATGGCAATGGCCAGCTGGTATGTCATACAAATGCAGACGCCTGACCTTGACTGTCATTCAGGTCTGAGCACTTCATCTTGATAGGAAATGCAAGAAGCCACAGGAGGACTGAGAGCTCCGAACCTTCAAATGAGCAAACCTTGAATTATTCAGGTAGCTGGTAAGGAAAAAGAAAAGCAGCAACTGCACAGAGGTGTGGACAGGGAAGAAAAGGATGGACGTGACTGGGCATAGCAGCGAACCTTCTAAATTAGGCTTTGATCAAACATCCATGAAGTTCGAAGAGAATTCTCAGCAACGTATTTTGAGACAGTAAAAGGCCAGTGGGGCCAAACTCTGAAATAAACACGGGCCTGCTTAGAATTGACGACAATCTTTAACCCTTTGTGAACTGTGTTTGTAGCCAGGAAACCAGATAAAGCCCTGAACCTAGTTGTTCCCATCAGCTCAAAAGGGTGAGGGAATCTAACACTCAGTCCAAGATGGGGTTAAGCAAACTGCAGCCAAGGGCTACTTCCAGCCTGTTACTTGTCTGAGCACTGACTGCAAGCTAAGAATGATTCTTGTATTTCGAAATGATTGAGAAACATCGTCAAATACTTTGTTTTATGTGAACATTACATGAAAATAAAATTTGCTCATGAAGTTCAGCTGAAATGATATGCAGTGTCTGTGGCTGCGTTTGACTATGCCAACAGAACTGAGCCTCATAATTGTGACAGACAGTGCAGCCCAAAGTCTAAGACACTTATTTTCCTGCTGTTTGCAGGGGGAAAAAAAAAAAAAAAAAACTGCCCAGCTCTGCTCTAACATGTCGTTAGTTAAATCTTTTCAGTGTAGCCAATGCCCTGGACAACTCTCAGAGTACTGCTGGCCCCTGGGCTCAGCTAGAGGGACATTTAAGCCTCTTGTAGGGTCCCAGCCTAGATCCCTGTGATGCAGGATTTGGGGATTCATAACGGGTCCCCCAAATTTATGAACCCCAAGTTTAGGCTATGTCCTACCTTTAACAATGAATTGATAAAGACAGGCTCAAAGTGGTGGTTTGGTTCAGGCGTCCCCCATAAACTTAGGTCTTCTGAATGCTAGTCTCCCCAGCTGATGGCAATTTGGAAATTAAAGCCTCCTGGAGGCAGTGAATTGTTGGAGGTGGGCTTATGGGTGTTATAGCCAGTTTTCCCTTGCCAGTGTTTGGCACACTCTCCTGCTGTTGTCCACCTGATGTTGGCAAGGGGGTGATGTCCATCCTCTGCTCATGTCATCGATTTCCCTGCCATTGTGGAGCTTCCCCTCGAGTCTGGAAGCCAAAATAAACCTTTTTTTTTCCCACAAGCTGTTCTTGGTTGGGTGATTTCTGCCAGCAATGCAAACCTGACTGCAACACTCAAGAAGGCTAAATTGTCCAGGCCTGGTGGCCCACGCCTTTAATCCCAGCACTCAGGAGGCAGAGGTGGGAAGATTGCTATGAGTTTGAGGTCAGCCTAGACCTACAGAATGAATTTCAAGTCAGCCTGAGCTAGAGCGAGACTCTACCTTGTAACCCCTCCCAAAAAGAATAAATTATGAATTTTTTTTTTTTTTTCTTTTTTTTCGAAGTTTATTATCCAGGCTGACCTGGGGGGTTTATTTTACCTCTGCCTCCCGAGGGACATTTGGGATCTAGGATTTTAAGGGACATTTGGGATCTAGGAAGAAAGGCTGGAGCAGAGTCATAAGCATGTGGGAAGTAGGAAACCCTCACTTGGACAGAAAATGTTGTATAGTTCATAAGGTTTATTTAAGAGAAATTGAGGCCTTCAAAGAAAGACTGGAGTAGAGCCACAAGCACATGAAGGATAGAATTTAGGAGCTTGTGTAGGGAGATTTAGAATGAACACCCATGGCATCTGCCATGTGTTTTCCCATGGAGGGAAGTTAAGAGGGCAAGTGGTGAGGCTCAAGGAAAAATAAGAGGGAAAATATCAAAGCAGAGACCAAGAAATGCAGAGGAAACATGAGTAATGAAGAGAGTTACACTCCTGGTTACCCCAAATTTAGAAAAACTACACAAGTAGCAGGCCTGGAGTCAGTGAGAGAAAGCACCCACATGATAGATCTAGGCTGTAAGGGAAATATGCAGGTGGTAGATTCAGAGACCAGAGGAAAATCATGCATGTAATCCAAAATGAGACGTTATCTCAAACTATAAAGCAAGGGTAAGCAGAAAAGTTCCCCTAGGGCTGGAGAGATGGCTTAGCAGTTAAGGTGCCTGCCTGCTAAGCCTAAGAACCCGGTTCCAATCTCCAGGCCCCACGTATAGCCAGATGCAAAGTGACGCAAGGGCGCAATGCCGCACTTGCCCACAAGGGGGTGCATGCATCTGGAGTTCGTTCACAGCAGCTGAGAGACTGCTGGTGCACCCATTCTCTGTCTCCTTCTCCCTCTCTCTCTATCTGTCTCTCTCTGTGTCTCTCTCCAAAAATAAAAAAAATTTAAAAAGTTCCCCTAGACCAAGACACAGTGTTATACTCTCCCTACCCCACCCATCCAGGCTGGGTGAGGGGGAGGCTAGACTCACGTGTATCCAAGCAGACCTAAGAGGGAATCCAGAGAGAGATTGGCAAACAGGGAAAAGGCAAGACAGGAAGAAGATGAGAGCCTTTAAATACAAGGGAAGACCTAATTGGTTTGTAGATTTGGAGGGTGGACCCCAGATCCAGCCCACCTGGCCCATCTAACCAGGTAGTGCACTAGACTGTGAGCAGCAGGGGGCAGTGTAGATCAGTCTTGTTCAGATACAAGTTCCATTTCTGCCAAGAGTTCCATTCTTGTGTCAGGGTGAGGTGGCATGTGGGGTGGCATCTCCTGGTTCTTTCTGGTTCTCAGTTTCTAATGAAAACTGCCAGAAAGAAGCTAGCTTTCTCCTAGTCTTGTTCACCTGCTAAGAGGTAGGTGTTAATGTCCATGGCATACAGGATGCAGGAAGCTCAGGAACTAGTAAACGGATCATATATGAGCTAGACCTTATTTTTATTTACTTATTTTCATGCAGAGAGAGAAGAGAGAGAGAGACAGAGAGAATGGGCATGCTATAGAACAAAGGAAGCAAAGGAGGAAAGAGAAGGAGGAGGACATGAGAGGAGAAGAGAGAGTGGGCATGCCAAGGGCCTCTTGCCACTGCAAATGAACTCCAGACACATGCATCATCTTGTGCATCTGGCTTTAGGTGGGTACTGGTGAATCAAACTCAGGTCATTAGGCTTTTCAGGCAAGAGTCTTAACCACTGAGCCATCTCTCCAGCACCATAGATGGCCTAGAAAGTCAGCTCCATTGGTAAAGTGCTCACCTTGCAAATATGAAGATCTGAGATTGATCCCCAGAGCCAATGTTTAAAAAAAAAAAAAGACAGTTACATCAAAAAGCCAAATGACAACAAATGCTGGTGAGGCTGTGGGGAAAGAGGAACCCTTACCCACTGCTGATGGGAGTGCAAACTGGTACCACCAGTATAGAAATCGGTATGGAGACTCGTGAAAAGATGAGACTAGATTTACCATTTGACCCAGCTGTACCACTCCTGGGCAAATACCCTAAGGACTCCACTCTTTACTACAGAGACCCTTGCTCAGCCATGTTTGTTGCTGCTCTTCTATTCACAATAGCTAGGAACTGGAATCAGCCCAAATGCCCATCAAGTGATGAATGGATAATGAAGATGTGATATTTATACACAATGGAATTCTACCCAGCAGTCAGGAACAATGAGTTAATAAAATTTGCAGGAAAATGGATGGTGTTGGAAAAAAGTCATTCTAAGTGAGGTCATGCAGACACAGAAAAGACAAACACTGCATGTATTCTCTCATATGTGGTTCCTAAGTGGATGAAGTGGAGATGAGTGCAAACGGTAGTTAACACAAGAAATATGGGCATAAAACTAGAGTGGGACTGGGAAAGAGAAGAAATAGTGGGGAGAGAGGAGGGATTTCCTGATGGGTTGGGGAGAGTCGGAATGTTGAGGAAGGGAGGGGATTGAAGGGATAAAAGGTGGGGAGGATAGGCAGGGAATTACACAAAATTTAAGACAGTGTTAAAAATCAGTTTCAGGGCTGGACAGATGGCTTAGTGGTTAAGGTGCTTGCCTGTGAAGCCTAAGGACCCAGGTTAAATTCCCCAGGACGCATGTAAGTCAGATGATGCACAGGGTGGCACATGCATCTGGAGTTCTTTTGCAGTGGCTAGAGGCCCTGGCATGCCCATTGTCTCTACATCTGCCTCCTTCTCTCTCTCTCTCTCTCTCTCTCTCTCAATAAAAAAGATAAAAATAAAAAGGGTTTTTTAAATAATCTTTTAAATTTTTTATTTATTTATTTGCCAACACAGAGAGAGAGAGGAGAGGCAGACAGAAAATTGACATGCCAAAGCCTCTAGCCACTGCAAAAGAACTCACTTCAGATGCATGTGCCCTTTGTGTATCTAGCTTACGTGGGTCCTGGAGAATCAAACCGGGATCCTTTGGCTTCGTGGGCAAACGCCTTAACCACTAAGCCTTTTCTCCAGCCCAGTTTTTTTTTGTTTTTTTTAAGCCAGGCATGGGGCATTTACTTGTGATCCCAGCCCAAGAAAGGTAGAGACAGACAGACACAGATCCTAGGGCTCTCTGGCCAGCTAATATCGCCTACTTGGCAAATTCCAGACCAGCAAGAGAACTTGTCTCTAAGAAGCTGGACTGTGCCTGAGAAATAGCCCCCCAGGTTGTCTTCTGGACTTCGTGTGCATACCCATACATACACATGTGCCCACATGCCGGTTCCTCCCCTGGCAGGTAGAGCTGAAGAGCGAGCTGGACCAGCGGCTCCTCTTGAGGCTGAGCGGGATGATGGGTGTCGGCGGCCCAGACCCCCCTCCTCTAAAACACCGGAGATTAAAACACACTGGGTCAGGAGTCTTGTCGAGGCAGGAACTCGTTTTATTGTAGTAGGAAGGTGTTTATATAGCTTTGAGAAAGAGGGTGGGTCTCAGGATGGGAAAAAGGTGTAAGGGCCAGTAGTATTTCACCACGTCAGCAGTAGCTGGGCGGAGGCAATTTCGGTTTAGGCCTTGCTGAGTCACTCTTAAGCGGAAGTAATAGGCCAAAGACAGGTCGCCAAACTCTGGTCAGGCTCAGGAAGTTCCACTGGGCCTCACACCTGGGCCTCTTAGGGCCCAACACCCACACACATGCATGAAAGGACCAAACACCACATCAAACCCCAACCAGAACTGCCCACCACTTGTTGGTCACCTAGACAAGTTCCCTACCAACCTGGGGTCAATTTGTCCACAGCCCTCTGTACCACAAAGCATTTGGGGGGGCACATAAAGACAATTCATGGTCCAGTACCCCTCAGACCTCATGTTTGCCAGCATGTGAAATGAGGTACGATAGAGAGAGGGGGGAAATTAAGGGGACATGGGAAAGAAACCCCTCACCCTGGAATCTACTTAAAGTCTTATCAGCTGAGAGGCAAAAATTTCTACACAACCAACAAAATGTGTGGTGAAGATTGCCTATATAGAGAGAATGTTCTTTTTATTCTGAGGTACTTCAAATAAGAATGTTAAAATAACAATGAAGCATGCTTAAGGCCTAACTAAGCTTATATGACCTTTGAGTTTAACCTTTCTCCTTTCCCAGCTACAAACCTGTAACTTTCTGAGACTCCCACAGGCCAGATTAGAAACCCTGTTTATAGTCAAAACATGTGCCTTCAATGCCTTGTGACCTAGTATAGTAAGGATTCCTTTGACCCTTTTGACTGGGTCTTATCTTATCAGCCTGGGATCCTTAGAAACTACCCTAGGAGCTCATTTACTGAGAGATAACAGAAAGTCTTTTCTTAGAGACCCTTTAAACAATGTGACTTCAAAAGCCACTAAGACCCCTCACAAGGCCATCATTGTTTAAAAAAAAAAGAAAACAACAATTGCACAACTCTCTCTTGATTGTACTTGGGTGTGTACTGTCCTCTTCCAAGTGCCTTTGTCCCTTCCCCCTCCCCCCTTGCTTAAATCTATGTGAAAATCCTTGTTAACAAACTCCAGCTCTTTTCTTCTGCGAAGTCAGGAATCCCAGCTTCACATGAGTAGAGTGTTCTAAAAAGAATGCCTCTGGCTGATGCATCCTGTAGCTTAGAGCTTGTCTCCAGCTCCCACTGCTATTGACAAAATGCCTATGGGAACAGGACATACCTCAGTATTACAGAAAGTTTTCTGGAACAAAACACCACGTTTTTAACTTATATAAATACAATACACAGTATTGTGAATCCATCAAAAATATATATTTTTTTTTTTGGTTTTTGAGGTAGGGTGTCACTCTATCTCAGGCTGACCTGGAATTCACTGTGTATTCTCAAGGTGGCCTCGAACTCACGGCGATCCTCCTACCTCTGCCTCCCGAGTGCTGGGATTAAAGGCGTGCACCACTACGCCCAGCTAAAAATAATTTATTTTCAGATAGTGTATTATTCTGAAAAAGAATAAAAATCACAGAGCTAGAAAGAAATAATATTGGCATCTAGAAACATGTGTTGTAGTGGAAATACATTTGTAGATATATAAATATAACACACAAGCGGAATTATACAAACTCTATATTCATCAGCATAGTCTGTAGTGTTTTTGTTTGCTTAAGAGAACATACATAAAACTTTCACCTTTGTTAGGAAGTGTGTTGCCATACTCTGCCACTAGGGGGTAGCATGACCCATTATTTCACCACTTTCGAATTTCCAACTTTTAAGCCAATCTTTAAGACTTGCAGGAAAACTTGCATATATAATAAACATAGGGTTTATAACATATCTGTATATAACATAATGTTATAACATCATAAATTAAGATTATATACTATAAAATAAAATTGTATGTTTCATATATAACATAAAATTTAAGAGAAAATGGAGAATGCACCCAAAGAACAGGTAAGTTAAATCTCAATGAAGCCAAAAGCCTTGAATCAAACGCTTTCCAGTTAAAACAACGAGAACAGTACTGCTTAAACTTAGGGGAGTCTCACCCCCAGCAAGCTCCAGGGAGGCTCAGCCCATCTCAAGGACTAAAGGGTCACTGACAGCTGAGATGAGACAGAAGTCACAGCCTGCCGGGGAGTCTGTAATGGAGGAATCTGAGAGATTCATGTCAGTCAGAAACCAGAAGACCAGCAGAGACAGCACCCCACAGACTCAGCCAGCACCAGGGGCACCCGGGGCTGGAGGGTGAATTTAGAACCACAGGTGAAGCTAGGCCAAGGGTCAAGGCTTAAAAACAGCAGCAAACCAGGCTTCAAATAACTCAGTGGTCACACATGAGGAATCTCAAAAATGTGACTTTAAGTTCTTTTCCAAATTAAGACTAGGAGTGGCAGAGGGGAGGTTAAAGTTCCAGCCTGTGCGGACATTCTGATGCATAAAACCCGGGCGTGGTGGCACACGCCTTTAATCCCAGCACTGGGGAGGCAGAGGTAGGAGGATTGCCGTGAGTTCGTGGCCACCCTGAGAATGCATAGTGAATTCCAGGTTAGCCTGGGCTAGAATGAGACCCTACCTCAGGAAAAAAAAAAAAAAAAAAAACCTGCATGTTTGGGAGCAGTTAATCCAAAAATATCAATGTCCAGCATCTGCCTCTGGATAAAGATAGAAAGTTCTAGAAATGAAGGACTTTCCCAGAATCTCCAAATCTGGGTGTACAAGACACTTCCCGTGTGCATACACATGTCCCTTTGCATCCAGGACTAGCACTGCCTTCTATGTGCTCCATGCGCTTGAACCATGGCATTGTGTCTCTCCCTCTTCCTACTTCGCACTTTCCCTAGGAATCACTTTGTTTAATCCCTGTGAAACACCTAGGGTGTGGTTATTAATCTCATACCCATTGTACAGATTAAAAACAGAATCAGGGAAGGAGAGCTGGCTTAGTGGTTAAGGCACTTGCCAGCAAAGCCTAAATTAGACCCAGATTCCATTCTCCACATCCCAGATGCACATGGTGGCACATACATCTGGGGTTCATTTGCAGTGGCTAGAGGCCTTGGTGTGCCTATTCTCTCTTCTCTCTCTCTCTCTTCTTAAATAAATAAAATATTTAAAAGCAAAATCAGTGTTAAAAAAAAAAACAGGGGCTTGAGAGATGGCTTAGCAGTTAAGGTGTTTGCCTGCAAAGCCAAAGGATCCCAGTTCAATTCTCCAGGACCCATATAAGCCAGATGCGCAAGGGGGCACATGCATCTGGAGTTTATTTGCAGTGGCTGGAAGCCCTGGTGTTCCCATTCTCTCTCTTTCTCTCTCAAATAAATAATAAAATGAATAAAATATATTTTTTAAAAAAACAGCTTTCCCAAGGTCAAGGAAGTGAGCAGTGGTACCAAGGACTTAAAATGGAAAACTTGGGCTCAGGAGATTGCTTAGCAGTTAAGGCACTTGCCTGCAAAGCCTAAGGACTCATGTTCAACTCTCCAGATCCCTCGTAAGCCAGACACATAAAGGTGAGCCAAGTGCAAGGTTGCACATGCTCACTAGATGGCAGAAGCATCCAGAGTTCAATTACTGTGGCTAAGACCCTGGCATGTCAATTCTCTCTCTCTCAAAAAAAAAAAAAAAAAAAAAGAGGAAAACTTATTGTTCCAAAATTGCCTATGCTTTTCACTATATTTGCTGTCTCAAAATAGAAGTATTTCTTGAATGGCCAAGAAGTGTATACAAACACACACTTTTTTTTTTTTTTTTTTTTTTTTTTTTTTTTTTTTTTTTTTTTTGGTTTTGCAAGGTAGGGTCTCACTCTGGTCCAGACTGACCTGGAATTAACTATGTAGTCTCAGGGTGGCCTTGAACTCTCAGCAATCCTCCTACCTCTGCCTCCCAAGTGCTGGGCTAAAGGCGTGCGCCACCACTCCTGGCTAAACACATACTTTTCTATAGTGAAGACTGGGCCCAGGACTTTGTGCATGCTAGGCAAGCGTCTACCACTGAGCTGTGTTCCTAGCCCATTATTTTGAGACAGCATCTCACTAAGTTGCCAAGGCTAACCTTGAACTTTTTCTGTAATCTAAACTGGCTTGAATACATATATTAAGAAATATCCAACATATATAAACAATGGACTTGACCTAAAAGCCAATGGACAATAGATTTGTTCTAAGAACTAATGGGAGCCAGGGGTCATGGAGACCAAAAAAAAAAAAAAAAAATGGATAGAGGAAAAAAGAAGGAAAGATCACTTTCAGAAGGGAGGGAGATGTCAGGCATGGTGGTTCACCCCTTTAACCCCAGCACTTGAGAGGCAGAGGTAGGAGGATCTCTGTGAGTTAGAAACCAGCCTGAGACTACATAGTGAATTCCAGGTCAGCCTGGGCTAGATCAAAACCCTGCCTCAAAAAAAAAAAAAAAAAAAAAAAAAAGGAGATATGAGCCCTAAATCAAACATGTCACCCCAAAATGAGCCTAAGAGGTGCCTGTTTCATTCAGTGGCCAAAAGTTCTTTAAAAAAAAAAAAAAAAAAAAAAAAAAACAGGGCTGGAGAGATGGCTCAGTTGTTAAGGCCCTAAGGACCAGAGTTTGATTCCCCAGTACCCACATAATAAGAGATGTACAAGGTGGTGCAAGCGTCTGGAGTTCATTTGCAGTGGCTACAGACCCTGGTGCACCCATTCTCTCTCTATCTGCCTCTTTCTCTATCTCAAATTAATTAATTAATAAAAAATAAATAAATAAGATAAAAAGGTTTTTTATTCATTAATTAATTTGAGATAGAAAAAGAGGCAGATAGAGAGAGAATGGGTGCACCAGGGCCTTCAGCCACTGCAAACAAACTCCAGACACATGCGCCACCTTGAGCATCTGGCTTACGTGGGTCCTGGGTCCTTTGGCTTCATAGGCAAACACCTTAACTGCTAAGCCATCTCTCCAGCCCCCAAAAAACTTTTTATTGACAACCTCCATATATGCATATACACAATGTACCCTGATCATCATCTCCTTCCACCACCCTTCTTTGCCCCTGCTTCCCTGCCCACCTCCACTGAGCCCCCTATTTCCAACTAGTCCCTTTTCTATGGGGATATCATTTTTTTGTTTGTTTGTTTTTTGGCCTTCATAACATGCAGGTCTTGAGTAGGTCTTGAGTTGGCAGTATGCTATGGTCTCAATGGCCTAAAGTTCTGAGGGAGTCTTTGCTTGGCCAAGTAATAGAACAAAAAAAAAATGTCAAAAAAGGCAGTGTTCTCCACTAAGCAGTCATCAAGCCAATGGAAAAAAGACTGCAGGAAAAGTAGGGGGTTGCAGGAACCCACAAAGACTCAAGTCTGTGCCTCTGCCCACAGAAGCCTCCATGCGGCAGGTCAGACGAAGCAGCTCGGTCCCTGCTGTGGATGCCTCTGTGGAGGGAGACACAGGCCAGAACCTTCCAAAGCTGCACAGAAATGTCAGGGAGCGGGGACAGGAGCGCTGGGTGCCAGGTCTGCACCTTCACGCGCGGTGCCACGGCCGCTCAGAAATGATGACGGCAGCCTGGTGCCCGCGGCTCTCCCCACCCCACCGTGCTCTCCCTGTGTCTTAGATGGAGACAGAGCCAGAGGATGAGAAAGCGTGTGTCTCCATGGGTAAGAGAATAGCCCTGAGACCATTGCTGGCCTTCCCGGTCACATGGGTCATTGTCCCTGGTTGTCCTTTCTAGTGTGTTTTTGGTTTCTGCAGTTTGGGGAGCAAAGAGCTCTAGTCCCCCACTCCCCAGCCACCCTGCCCCCCCCCCACCTTTCCTTTGCTCACACTCCCTTCTCTGCTCTCATCTCTGTCTATGTAACCCAGAAGAGCCTACATCACAACCCAAATGTCACCCCTTCCCCCTGGAAGTCTCTGAAGATCCCCTCTTGTGCCAGCTCATCTCTCCCACCTTGACAGCCACCAATACTTTTTCCAGTGTCTACAAGGATGACATTGAGCTTCTGAGGGTAGAAAACCTTACAGCCACTTAGATAAATAGGTGTTGATTTTCTTGCATAATAAGTCTCCAGGAAAGCACTTGCCAGCTTTAATTTGGAGGTCTGACAATATCAGGGACAGCATCTTTACAATGGTCTTTATCTTGGCCTTGTCTCCTGAGCTGGGGAGTCCCCAGATAGCCTTGTCTGACCCAGTCTCTCTCCACCTCCCCTTCTTACATGTAGTTCTCAAAATAACTGTAGAATGTGCTAGGAATGTAGTATTCAGAGATGGGGGAACTGACTGAAACAAGCCGGCTCTTGTTCCTGTCCTGCTTAGGGAATGTGCCATCTTGAGTCAGGGAGGAAGAGCCCCTGGCAGCTGAGCCTTTCTACCCTGGAAGTACCACATCCTTAAAGCTCTGCGATGAGCCCCGTAGTCCCACAGGTTTGTAACCCAGGACAGGCTGTCTTTTGGGGTCCCTAGTTGTAGCGCAAGAGGGATATTAGCAGCTCTCTTGAGCCTTGGGAGACTGACACACTGTGATTTTGGGCTACTTTGTCCCTGTCATCTAACCATAACTCATATAGCCACATCCTATAACATGTTGAATTCATCTTCGTCTCACCAGCCTTGGACAGTTGCTAAAATCGGCAGCCCAGGATGTGGTGGGCAGAAGTGTTCGGGCTCCTTTCCGTGGTAGTTGTCACAGTGACAAGCTTTGCTACTGGTGCCTTGGGAATCTTCCAAGACTGGTTATCATCCATGAACCTGCTTCATGGCCTCAGGTCACAGGATGGCTGTCACACATGCAGACATCAGAATCTCTTTCCAGCCACAAGACAGGAGAAGTAGAACCAGCTGCTTCTCCAAGAAGAGAAGATTAAGAGACAAACAGAAGCCTTCCTGAAACCCACTAGCACACCCAATTCACCATCTTGGGATTTTTTTAACATGTATGCATGCACTTGGGTACATGTGTGCACAGGTCACCAGGAGGCCAGAGGTTGATATAGGGTGTTTGTTCTGTCACCTTCCACTTTATTTCCTGAGGCAGGGCCTCTCAGTTGAACGCAGAGCAGGCTGATTCAGCTAGCCTAGCCAGCCAGCTTGCCCAATGGATCCCCTCTCTCCTCCTCCCTTGCTCTGGGGTTACAGGCAAGCCACCATGCTCACACAACATTTATGTAGGTGCTGGGATCCAAACTCCAGGACTCCTGCTTGAGCAGCGAGGGCTTTATTCCGTAAGCCATTTCCCCAGCCACACTATTTGCAAGGAAAATCAAGAAATGGCATGAACTTATTTGGGTTTTGTTTTTGTTTCATTTTGGTATGTGTTTGTTTATTTTTATTTTATTTTTTGTTTTGTTTTTCGAGGTAGGGTCTTACTCTAGCCAAGGCTGACCTGGACTTCACTCTGTATTCTCAGGATGGCCTCGAACTCATGGCGATCCTCCTACCTCTGCCTCTCGAGTGCTGGGATTAAAGGCGTGAGCCACCATGCCTGGCTGTTTATTTATTTTTGAGACAAGGTCTTGTTATGTAGACCAGACTGGCCTGAAGTGTGCAGCAGTTCTCCTGCCTCTGCCTCCTGAGTGCTGGGCTCCCAGGTGTGAGGCACCACACTCAGACAGGAAGTGATTTCCCAACTCCCTTGACCACCAGAGTCAATGAGGAAAAAGAGAAAGTTGGAGAATGGCTTTTAAATCAGCTTAGGAATCATGTTCTTCCAGCCCTCTCAAGACCCTGGTCACGACATAGGCTGTTGTCTGCTAAAGTCTGAACTTCCATGGGAAGGGGCCTAGTTCCTAGTCACTGCACTCTGCCTGGCACATCACTCCATGGTGACTAGTGCCCAGTCAGTGTGCTGCTGCCTCTAGCCCAGGCTCCTGAGTGCCTGGCAGGCTGACTGGTGTGTGACTGCAACGGGGTAATTACATGTACAGCTTCTTTGATCCCTGAACTCTTCTGCTTCACATTCATCTGACGGAGTGGAAAGATACAGGCGCATGCCTCGTCTACTCAAGAGAAAGGGTTAATCCATTTCTGTTCGGGTCTCGGGTGATCAAGGGAGGTTTACTGGCAGGAGTGTCTGTTTAGTGCCTTGGAGGCCAGCGATTGTGAGAATTAAGAATTCGCTCTCTCCTCAACTATCCCCTTGATGTTGTTAGAATAAAAGCAGCAGTGACTTTGCCAATGACCCAGATGTTGGAGGAACCTTGGATTAAGCCTCAGAGGCCCTTGCCTCTAAATCCTGTAATAGTGCATTAACACAGGCTCAGCCTGCAGAATTGGATTTAAATCCAGCACTTGAATGCTCATCTCAGCGAGGACCCTTCCCCACACCTAATCTCATTTTGTCCTCTGAGTATTGGAAATAATGACAACGCATCTACCGTGGAAAGTGACTGTGTGAGCATTTTTTATATGAGAAAGGTTCTTAATAGAGTAAAAGTGCTTTAAATGCAGAATCTGCCTGGGTACTAAAGGCCTTGCACAGCTTCTAGCTTCAATGGCCTTCTGCTTCAAGGGACAGGGGCAAGAGACAAACTACCTTCTCTCATGGGGTTGGTGCAGGCTGGGTTGCTAGAACCAGACTCACATGAAACACATTTGTCATGTCCCCATGCTCTCTTCCACACTCACTTGTTGGTGTCAGGAAGAGTCGTGACGATCAGGGAAGTTCCTGTTTATTGCATATTAAGAACATTGTCTCATTTGGGCTTCGTAATCTCCCTAGAGGCTGGTACCATCATGGCCCCACGTTACACATGAGGAAATAAGTCACATACTAGGCACCTGTTGTCAGTTCCACATTGCTGGGATGAACATGCAAACCAGACACAGTTTATGGGAGGAAGGGGTTTATTTCTACTTACAGATCTGGGGGAATTTCCATCAGTGGTGGAAGAAGAAGCTGCTTCCACACATCCAAGCAGAGAGAAATAACCAAAACAGCCAGAAAAAAAAAAAAAAAAACCACAAGCAGGGCTGGAGAGGTGAGTTAGTGGTTAAGGCATTTGCCTGCAAAGCCAAAGGACCCAGGTTCGATTCTCCAGGACCCACATAAGCCAGATGCACAAAGTGGTGCATGCGTCTGGAGTTCATTTGTGGTGGCTGGAGGCCCTGTGTGCCCATTCGCTGTCTCACTCTTTCTCTCTCACTCTCTTGCATTCAAAAGGGTGAGCTGGAGAGATGGCTTATCAGTAAGAACACTTGTCTATGAAGCCTAAGGGCCCATGTCCACTCTCCAGATCCCATGTATGCTAGACACACAGAGATGAGGCAAGCACAAGTTCACACATGTCCACTAGGTGACACAAGCATCTGGAATTTGATTGCAATGGCTGAGGCCCTGAAATACCAATTTTATCTCTCTCTCTCCCTTGCTCTCTCTAAAAAATGGGGGGGGGGATAATCTATTGGGCTTGCTGAAAGAAAAAAACACCTGAGTCTATGGGAGACATATATTCCAAGTACTACAGCACCAAAGCCAGTGGGTTAACAAATCCAGATCCAAGGTACCTGGGCCACCTCCATAGTAGAGTAGGGCAATGGTCTTAATTAGGGATAGCAGGACTGGGAGTTCTGAAGACCCCAGTGTGTTAAGGGTTTTAAGCTCCCTGCTGCACATGGGTAAACCCATATGCTAATCCTAATCCCCAGTGTGATGATATTAGATGATGGGGGCCTTTGGAAATGATTAGGTGAATGGGACTGGTAGCTTATAAAAGACATCCCAGAGACTTACAGTGCTCCCTTCTGCCATGTGAGGACATAGCTGGAAGGAAATATCTATAAGCAGAAAGTAGACTCTCACCAGATATAGAATCTCCCTTGAACTTGCCCTTTCTAGACTATGGAACCATGAGAAATTCCTATGGTTTTAAATACCACCTAGAGGCTGGAGAGATGGCTTAGCGGTTAAGCACTTGCCTGTGAAGCCCAAGGCACTGGGCAGCAGGGCCCAAAGCTACCTGCTCTGAGAAGTACACCAACAGCCACGATCCAGTATGGATCACCTCATCGTTGGTGGTATTTATTTGTTTGTTTGTTTGTTTGTTTTGTTTTTGTTGTTATAGTTGTTTCTTCGAGGTCGGGTCTTGCTTTAGCCCAGGCTAACTTGGAATTCACTATGTAGTCTCAGGGTGGCCTTGAACTTATAGCTATCCTCCTACCTCTGCCTCCTGAGTGCTGGGGTTAAAGGTGTGTGCCACCAAGCCCAGCTTTGGCTTTTTAAACTTATTTATTTGCAAGCAGAGAGAGAGAAAGAGAATGGGCCACTGCCAACAAACTCCAGACACATGTGCCACTTTGTGCATCTGGCTTTACATGGGTACTGGGGAATTGAACCCAGGCCAGCAGGCTTTGCAAGCAAGTGCCTTTAACCACTAAACCATCTCTCCAGCCCCTGAGCCTATGCAGAAGAGTCTGTGGGTGCGTGGGTATAATTTAGGGTTCTGAAAACTTGGTGAGGAAAAGAATTGCAGCTTTATTCAGCAGCATACTGAGGTGAGGACAGCAAGCACTGGGAGGCTTTGGCCCCTGCAGGGATATATTTTATCGTTGACGTGATTTAAAAGTGATGGTGCATGGCGATGATAAAAGCGGGACCAATTTCAAGGCTGTTCTAATTTGTAAAGTGGCCACAGACCACGAACCCCCATTTAACCACTAATTTAGATTTAGCATTTCTCTCAGCTAATAGTACCTGTGTGACTTGGTACTATTTCATCTCACATTACAGTTCATATTACATTACCTGTCACTATTACCAATAGAAGTCACAGGTGCCTCAAGTCACAGAATTCACATGCAGTTATGAGTAAAAACTACATTGCTTCAAAATTGAGGAGATTATAGTAAAACTACCGCTAAAGTTTATTATTTAATGATTAATACATGGGCCTGGAGAGATGGTTTAGTAGTTAAGCGCTTGCCTATGAAGCCTAAGGGCCCTGGTTGGAGGCTCGATTCCCCAGGACCCACGTAAGCCAGATGCACAAAGGGGCGCATACATCTGGAGTTCGTTTGCAGTGGCTGGAGGCCCTGACGCGCCCATTCTCTCTCTCTCTCTCTCTCCCTCTTTCTCTGTCTGCCTGTCACTCTCAAATAAAATAAATAAAAATAAACAACAACCAAAAATAATTTAATACAGAAGCTGTCACCACATTCACAGACCTGATTTTGTTTGGGTTTTTAGTGTTTGGATTTTTTTTTCAGTGTTTATTTCACCATGACAGTTCCCTTTATAATCATTTAATCAAAGAGATCCCTAAGCTCCTCCAGACACAACAAAAATGAATGGTCTCTGGCTGGAGAGATGGCTCAGAGGTAAGGCACTTGCTTGCAAATCCTGAAGGTCGGCATTTGATTCCCCAGTACCCACATAAAGCCAGATGTACAAAGCAGCTTATGTGTCTGGATGGAGTTCATTTACAATGGCACTAAGCCCTGGCATGCCCATGCTCATTCTCTCCCACTCTCTCTCTTCCCTCTCTCCTTGCAAATAAATAAATAAAATTATTTAAAGATGAAGTGTCCCTGCCACCCATCTCTTGAGCAGGCATTCTATATCAATGCTGGAAGTGACATAAGCATTCTGTTATTTAAGTTTTCATGTTTGTATCTTCTTTCCTTGGGGCTGAGGAGACAGCTCAGTCAGTAACGTGCTTACCTTGCAAGCATGAGGACCTGAGTTCAATCCTCAGACCGCCCCCTCCACCCCCCCCCCCACACACAGCAGCAGCTTGGAGAGCTTGCTTAGCAATTAAGGCACTTGCCTGCAAAGCCAAAGGACCCAGGTTCGAGTTCCCAGGACCCACATAAGCCAGATGCACAAGGTGGCGCATGCATCTGGAGTTCATGTGCAGTGGCTGGAGGCCCTGGCATGGCCATTCTCTCTCTCTCTCTCTCTCTCTCTCTCTCTCTCTCTCTTTTTCTCTCAAATAAATAAATAAAAATAAAATGTTTTTAAAAACATGGACTTTTGATAATCCTGAAACAGAGAAACTCTTACAATTTATTCTTTCCATTGTGTTTACTATTTCCTCTACCAGAGACATACTGTGAATTTCATGTTCCTAGGTAGACATTTCTCAACCTCTGTCCCCTCCCCTTTCTAAAAAAAAAAAAAAAAAGAAAAGAAAAGAAAAAAAAAAAAAAGAAAAGAAAAGAAAAGAAAAGAAAAGAAAAGAAAAGAAAGCAGGGTGTGGTGGCACACTTTCTTGTAATCCCAGCACTACTGGGTGGGTACCTGGAGCTAGCTAGCAAGCGTAGCTTATTAGGGGAGTTCCAGGCTAATGAAAGATCCTGACTGAAAAAAAAGATAGACAGTTATTCCAGTCCTGGGCATTTACCCTAAAGCCTCCACTCTTTACTTTAGAGATACCTGCTCAACCATGTTTATTGCTGCTCTAGTCACACTAGCTAAGACTTGGAATCAACCCACATGCCCATCGATAGGTGAATGGATAATGAAGATGTGGTACGCACACACAGTGAAATTCTACTCAGTAGTAAGGAAAATGAAATAATGAAATTTTCAGGAAAACACATGGACTTGGAAAATACCATCCTAAATGAGGACACAGAGTCTAAGAAAGTCAAACACGGCACGTTTTCTCTCACATGTGACTCCTAAAATGGACCGGCTGAAGAGGAGGGCAAAAGGTAGTGAGCATTAGGGCCATGGGCGTGTAACTAGAATGAGACCAGGAAAAAGTGGGAACAGGGAGAGAGGAGAGGAAGGGACACTAGACAAACTAAAAGAAGGAAAGAATATTGGGGGTGGGAGGACAGGGAAGCTCAGGGGAAGGGACGGTGGGGAGAGGACGTACACAAAACTAGAGACTATAGTAGCTAGTTCATTAGGAACCACCCTCCAGGATACTAGTATACAAGATATAACCCCCAGTTAAGGGAGGGGACGGACAAGACCAATGTGTCCAGTAGAAGGTAGAGAAAGCTTAACCCTAAAACCATGCTCTGGCTTGTGAATTCCAGGACTAGAACTGGGTTGGCCCCCACAGTGAGCAGTTGGCCAGGGAGATCCAAGAGGTCCCCAAAATAATGAGGCTGTTGCCAGGCACTTGGTTATCCAACAGAGCTAAAAGGTAAGACCCTATTGCTAAAGATACCACAGGCTGCCATCCAAGGGCATGTGGGAATTGAGAGGAAAGCCAGTCCTCTCCTGGCAAAACCTTATGGTGCTAGAAAGTGCTACGGGAGCTACTATGTGATAATGGTTACCAATAGCACAAATAAGCAGGAGACCCTGCAAATGAGACAACCCACCAGACAGACAAGAAGCCCACACTTGTGCAATAGTGGCACACAGCCTCTGTGGGTAACCAATTGGACATGAGGCCTGCTTGGTCGGGGAGAGCTTATAACTGGCACCCCACAGGCAGGAAACTCACAAGCCCCAGAGAGAAGCCTCCCTGTTCTCTGGACAAATTGAGTGGATGTCCTCATCAAAACATCTCTCAAAATTATATGCTTATCCCCCTTAATCAAAGATGCTCTCACCCTTGGCTGGAGAATCTGGTTTTTGTTACAGGTGGCAGAGAATACTGGGGAGAGCCAAGATGCACCAATTCAATAAGAAAAGACAGCCAACTGCTCACTATGAACTGTGCCACCTCTTCCACATTTACTGCATGGGCCAGAAGAAACTGCAGAGGAAGCAGTGCTATGAGCGCTGCTCCCGGTGCTCACCTGACAACTGCCTCCAGGCAAATAGCAACCAACACAGAGGTGAACAGTAACACATCATAACAGAAACACAGAGGTTACAGTGAACTCAACACTAAAAACCAATTGTTAACATACACAAGGCTCAGGGATGGTTGCAGAAGAGGGGGCAGGAAGATTGTAAGAGCTACAGGGTGGGTAGAAATATCCTGAGGTACAGCCCCCCCCATCTTCCAGAAACTGAGTTCCTAATTACCCCACAGTGAACACCAAGGACCCTACTGAGGAGGGCCCTCAGGAAAATGGGGAATGGGGGTGAGGGGATACAAGACTATAACCTATGTAAAAAAATTAAAACAAAATAAAATAAATTATATACATATATATATGGTGGAGAAAAGGTGGACAGCCCCTCAGAAGTGACACTCAAAGTTTCCCTCTAGCCTGTGCACACATATGTGCATGTACCACACACATAAACATGCACACACACACACACACACACACACACACAAAGAGCAGTCAGTCATCCACTGTTTATTGATTGACTAGCTGATAGAACAATAGGAAGAGGAGTGATTAAGTTTGAACCTTCTGGATGGTTGACACTGTGGATGGGGCACTGGAGCTTGCTTCTTAGAGACTAAATATAGCTAAAGGCGGAAAAGATCCATTGGAATTTTCCATCAAGACTCATAGGTAGGGCCCAGTGCCCAAATGCCATGGGAACTGCAGCAGATTCCAAGCTGGAAAAATATTCTTGGACAAGATGCCATTGTTTTTGTACCCTGTAGGAGCCTTATGAAACAGTGTTAAATAGCCTGGGATCCCAGGTATTTGCAAAGAACCCTACCTCATAGAACCTCTCTCTCTCTAACACGAGGGAGTGGGAGTAGGTTCTGGACCCTCAGTGGCAGTTGATAGCAAGACAATCAGGCTATTCCCATTATCTTTGTTGTGTGATAGAGGCCGGACTCTGGACCTCAGATCTGTAGGTCGGCAATCCAGGCACATGCAGGACAGCTCTGCTCTCTTCTGCGATATCTGCAACGCCCAAGGTGGCAGTGCACTCACATAGCTGGAGCTTGGGCAGGACCAGCCAGGACATCTGTGCGTGGTCTGTCCATGTGGGTCACTGGAGAACGCTTCAGTGATGGTTTATATTGTCAACTTGACAGGACCCCAAATCACCTAAGAAAATAGCCTCTGGGCATGCTCATGAGACATTATCTAGATGAGGTTAGTTGAGATGGAAAAAAAAAAATCAACATAGGCGGGGGTCCTGAACTGTATAAGAAGGTGACAGCTGACTGGGCAGCAGCATTCTTTGCTCTCCACTTCCTTGCTATGAACCCAACGTGCCCGAGGCAAAGGCACCTCAAGTTCCTGCCACCATGCCTTCTGCACCATGATGCACTGTAATGGGAACTGTAAACTGACATAAACCGGTCCTTCCTTCCTTGAGCTGATCTTTGTCTGGTATTTTGTTCCCGCATACAACTTCCACGTGGGGGGCGAGTGGTGAGGGCTGCAAGAGCACCAGATGGAAATAACAGCCATTTCTGGCCCAGTCCTTCCACCACCTCTGCCATTGTCACCGCCTGCACAGCGTCAAGGGGAAGGACCCTGACCCCACCCTTTCATCGAAAGAACGCCCATGAATTTTTCAGCCGTGTCTATAACTCCCACCTTCGCCAAATAAGTACTAAATCTCCTAAGTTTGTGGCACGCTTATATGCAGAGGTACTAGCTGGCTAAGCATAGCCAGGTCTCTCTGGCCTCTGAGAAATGGGGGGCAGTGTGTCTCCAGCTGGAGGGCATTCCACTCCTGCCCCAGAGGTGACACGCTGACAACTCATGACAGAGCTCTCCTCCCTCCTAGCTTCACCCGTCTTCCTTGCCGTGCCTCCTGGACGTCTCTTCACCTCCAAGTTAGCCTGCAGCAAAAAACGTGCTTGCACACCAGGAGCTCTGCATGCTGGCGTGTCTCCTTGTTCCTCTATTAAGACATATCATTCACAAACCAGGGGTTCCTTTAAAAATGCCCTCAGCTGTCACTTACATAAGAGAATTTGGCAAAGCAGATGGAGCACCCCAGCGGTGTCTTTGCCTCGGGCAGTGTATGCTAATGTCTTGGCACCAGCACCTTGAGCTGCTCGTTGTTTCCCAGCAAAAGTTCCCTCGGCTAGCGTTCCAAAGGGGTGAGATCAGGAAATGTGAGTGGGAAAAGCTGTTCTTTTTCCCTCCAGGAAATAAAACCACCGGCTCATTAATCAAATGGTTGGAGAACTCTGTAGAATAACTCTTCCAAACCTGCAGGAAGAGAGAAGCCCGATGTAGTCCAGGGACACACCAACAGAGGAACCTGCCACCTCAGACATGGGCTGAAAGGGCTTTCAGAGAGAGGGGATGGCATGCAAAGACAGGAATATGCCTAACTGTCCCCGGAGCTTCACAACAGCTGCTCTACCTGGAGTGGAGGGTTTGTGCTTGGGAGTCGTAGGGGCCATTTTCATCTATCCAAAACAAGACCCCCCCCACCCCCGCTCCATGTTCTTTGGAAAATAGCTTTACTTCCATCAGGTTGGTTCTCCATAGCCGTGGGATGGGCACGGGGCCTGAGCTGAGTTATTCCTGGCATCTGGTCTCTTTGATGCCAGTGACTGGCCTAGACACAGGCAAATGATCACACCAAGCCAATCACAGTCCAGCTCCAGCTGGAGTTGGCAGGAATGGCTCCCTCATCTCTCCCAAGGAGAAGCAGAGAACATTCAGGGCCTAAGAGCACGGATTCTCCAGGCAAAACAACTCCAAACTCCAACATCTTTACTGGCTTTTGAAGGTCCTCCCCAGGACTGCTTCCTCATCTGTAAGGTGAGTGGTGTAACCTGTGACCATACCGGGGCAGAAGAGGCAGAGCGACTCTCGAGGCATCGAGGTTAACACAGGAAAGAATGGCAATGGTAGAAAAGCCTGGAACCCCTCACCGAGGGCCACACGCTTGAGAAAAGCAGCAGTATGCAGAGGCAGGAACTGAAGGGCCCAATATAAATGACCCATAAAGGTCACAACACTCTTAGTCCCAGCCACCAAGCTTCTTGCCCAGCTCTCTGGTCCCCTTCCTTGCTCAGAAGTGCTCTCTCTTCATAAACTGTCTCTGCTTCTGCCACCGTTCATTGTCCTCAGTCCAATTCCTTGTTCTGGAACACAAGAGCCTGGAAGGCCCAGGAGATGCCCACTGACTCTGATATCTCCTATAACGATACCTCATAGCTTCATGCTGAGGGTTACAGGAGAGAAGTTACATGCTTAGAAAATTGCCGGCCCTGACTAAGAACTCAGTGGATGGGCCTTGCACTGCAGCCCCAGAGCAGCCCGTGCTGTCATAGCCGTGACTAGACAACCTGAGAGTCAGTCTGTCCTCCAGTGAAACCTGTCCTCACAGGAAGCAGGCACAGGAGTAAACTGTGCCACAGCCAGCTTTCCCACAGCTTGCTCATAGGAGTCAATAAAGTCACCTTTTTTAATGTAGGCTAGTTCAAGTTTAATTTCTGTTAGTGGCACCTAAAAACGTTTGAATAGTATGTTTTAAAAAATCAACATTAGGGCTAGAGAGATGGCCTAGCGATTAAGGCACTTGCCTGCAAAGCTAAAGACCCATGTTCAACTCTCCAGATCCCACATAAGCCAGACGCACAAAGGAGAGGCAAGCGCAAGGTTGCACATGCCTACTAGGCAGCACAAGCATCTGGAGTTCAATTGCAGTGGCTGAGACCCTGGTGTGCCAAGTCTCTCTGTCTCTCTCTCTCTCTCTCTCTCTCTCTCTCTCTAAATAAAAATAAAAAAAGCAAGATTATAATTAGAAATACATTCAGAACATATTCCCTGAAGTACAAAATCTGTCCACTAAAATAATGCCAAAATTTTGTGTCTATTTCTTTTATTTATTTATTTATTTATTTATTTATTTATTTATTTATGTGTGTGTGTGTTTCTTTTTTTGTTGTCACTTTTCTCCATTAGCTAAACTCTTAGGAATACAAGTCAAACTGGACGAGGTTCACGAAGTAAGGAGTCGGGAGGACAGGACAAGGAGACGAGATGAAACAGTCCATTGACATTATGGGCTCCAAATCCTAAGAACTTCCTGAAGCCACAGCCCCACTCCCAGAGCCAGTGAGAAGCCCGGTCAGACTCTTGATCCTATGTCATAAGCAAAATCAGAGGCAGAATAATCGCAATCAAACAGCCAAGAAAACTGGAGAGGGCTGGCCCTCCCACTGTAACCCCTCATTGCTATGGGAGAATCAGAAAATTAACATAAATCAGAAGAAAGCTTTACAACCGCCGCAACTAGAGTTGACTCCATACTTGGAAAGTCAACGAGAATCAAGTTAAAATGAAACAAGCCTGTTAAAATCAATAGAATTCAATAGGTGGCAATCTATAAAAATGGATATATGAAAACCCAGCAGCTTGCTCTATACACACACACACCTAATTTGAAAATATAATGAAAGGAAAAAAATCCTATTTAAAGAGCCAAAAAATTTCTAAACCAATAATCTAAGGATAAACCTAATAAAAACCTATGCAGAATGTATATGAAGGAAAATGTTTAAATTCTAATGAGAGCCTTCATAAATTTTTCAAAGTCAAGCAGATGATAAGGCGGAGTGGGAGAATTGCAGCATGCTCTCTGAGAATAGAGATCAGGAAAAGCAGAGGAAAGGGAATGTGGAAGGCAGAGGGGTAGAGAGGCACAGCCTGGCTGTCTTCTTGGGCCACTGAAGTGTGGCTGCAGTGACTTCCTGGGTCTGGGGTCTGGGTACAAGTAGGAAGGAGCTAGCCTGCCTACCTCTGAAATGGCAAAACTGAATAAACCCTCTGGTTTCACTTGCTTTTAGTTCCTTGCATTTTTTTTTTTTTTTGAGACAAGCCCACCAGACTTGTCTTTTTTCAAAAAACCTCTTTTGGTTTATTTATTTTTATTTATTTATTAGCAACAGACAGAGGGAAAGAGGCAGAGAGAGAGAAAGAGAGAGAATGGGTGCTCCAGGGCCTCCAGCCACTGCAAACAAACTCCAGATGCATGTGCCCCTGTGCATCTGGCTTATGTGGGTCCTGGAGAATTGAACTGGGATCCTTTGGCTTCACAGGCAAATACCTTAACTCCTAAGCCATTTCTCCAGCCCCCAGACTGGTCTTTTATGAGAGAGAGAACAAGAGAAAATTGGCACACCAGAGCCTCCAGCCACTGTAATCAAACTCCAGATGCATGTGACACCTTGTGTGCATGTGCGACCTTGCGCATACATCACCTTGTACATCTGGCTCACATGGGATCTGGGAAGTTGAACATGGGTTTTTGGGCTTCGCAGGCAAGTTCCTTAACTGCTGAGCCATCTCTCCAGCCCAGGTCCTAACTTTTTCTCCAGTTTTAGATATCCCAGATGAACTTGGATATAGGACACATTGATAATGGCTGTGGAAGTTGTTCTTCAGGAATTAAGCAGGCTAGGATCTCACTCTAGCCCAGGCTGACCTGGAATTCACTATGTAGTCTCGGGGTGGCCTTGAACTCATGGCGATTCTCCTACCTATCTCCCAAGTGCTGGGATTAAAGGAGTGCACCACCATGCCCGGCCCCACCCTGCTTCTTCATTCCATAAACATCCCCAAACTCTTTGAAGAGGCAGATTGAAGACTTGCTCTCCTTTCTTCACACATGAATAAACTCGCTTTTGCAAAACTCATTGCTTTGGTGATTGGCATGATGTGCAGAAAGCCTGGCAAATAACATCACCATCCATCTCTGAGCCTCTCCTCCTCCCCTGAGAGTGTGTCACCTTCCAGGTCCCCAAGATTTAAAAGCATCTTGGGGGGGGGGACTGAGAAGATGGCTTAGCCATTAAGGTGCTTGCCTGCAAAGCCAAAGGACCCTGGTTTGATTCCCCAGGACCCACATAAGCCAGATGCACAAGAGAGCGCAAGCACCTGGAGTTCATTTGCAGTAGTTGAAGGCCCTGGCATGCCCTTTCTCTCTCTCTCTCTCTCTCTCTCTCTCTCAAATAAATAAATAAATAAAATTTTAAGGTATATACACCATCCACAGTGTTTGTATAAAAGCAAAACGAACACACAATAGGCAAAATATGATATAGTGGAGGGTCAGGGAGATATGTTTGAGCACTTCCCCCACTGACTGTACTCGTAGCTCTTATTTAGATTCAGGCAGTCAAAGCAATGGGTAGTCACAGCATAAGACAGATCATGTTTGCATCAGATCAGATCAGATCAGATCAGGCGTTGTTTATGTTGTATCAGGAAATCTTTGGAGAAGCTGTGAGTTTCCTGTCTTCAAGAAGCTTCACCCAAGGCTCATAGTCTTCCATGTCCCCAGGCTTAGCCTGTGCAAAGATAAGCCTTTTCCCAATTAGCTGGATCTCCACAAAAAGACATAACATGGGGCTGGGGAAATGGCTTAGCAGTTAAGGTGTTTGTATATGAAGCCCAAGGACCCAGGTTCAATTCCCTAGGACCCACATAAGCCAGATGCACTAGGTGGTGCATGCATCTGGAGTTCATTTGCAGTGGCTGAAAACCCTGGCGCACCCTTTCTCTCTGCCTCTTCCTCTCTCTCTTTCTCTCTCAAATAAATAAAATATTTTTTAAAAGACATAACATGCATATATGAAACTGTCAATAATTAATTAAATAATAATGACAATAATAATGTTAGAAATAGTAACAAACCAGTTACCCAGGTCTACATGACTGATAGGGTGACAAATGCCTTCAAAGAGATGATATTGAGACTTTAAACCACACGCACTCTGCGTAAATATCAAGTCATTTTAAAGGAGAACAAAACAAGAATTCAAGGCATATTTTCCTTCACAGCAATCAGTGGACAACTTAATAAAAACATATCTGCTTGTTTGATATTATCTCCCATGCTGACCCAAGTTGCCTGGGAACCTCTGTTCCCCTTCACTTCTTCAGGTGGAAGATTTTGAAACCTTTAAAATGCAGAGGTATCTAGGAAGCTTAGCACATAAATCATTGTCTTTCGCTAATCTCACAGGCCAAACCAGTTCATCAATCACTAATTTTTCACCCTGTTGCATTCACTTGGGCTGTGTCTAGACTAGACCTTGAATCTGGTAAGGAAAGGAGTCTGGGGACACCTGTTCTGGCCTTGGTGTTTCCATGTGGAGAATAAGAAGGGATGGCTGTGATTAACCATAGAATCTTGAGGTCCTGTGTTCTGTCACCCTTTCATATGTTGAAACTTAGCCAGTGATGCAATTAAGAAGGATGCCTCTCTCTCTCTCTCTCTTTTTTTTTTTTTTTTTTTTTGGTGTGGTGTATGCACAGGGGGTGGTATGGATGCACACACCCCATGTGCACATGTGTAGAGGCCAGAGAAAGAGGTCAGGTGTCTTCCATTGCTCTTGCGACTTAGTCCTTTGAAACAGCCTCTCACTGAACCTGGAGCTCCCTGCTTTTTAGTTAGATCTGCTGACCAGGGAGCTCCAGCAGTCCTTCCATCTCATCCACCTCAGTGTTGGGGTTGCAGGCACGTGTAGCTATATCTGGGTTCTGAAGATTAAACTCAAGTCTTCATGCTTGTTCAGCAAGCACTCTAACTTGCTGAACTATCTCCCCACTCTTGAAGTTGGGACCTCTTTAGAGGTGGTCCTCTAAAGATGTGAGGGCAGGGGCTGAAGAGATGGCTTAGCAGTTAAGATGCTTGCCTACAAAGCCTAAGGACTCACAATCAACTCTCCAGATCCCATGTAAGCCAGACACAAAAGGTGACGCCAGCACTCAAGATCACACATGCACACAAGGTGGAGCACACATCTGGAGTTCAATTGCAGTGGCTGGAGGCCCTGGTGTGCCAATTCTCTCTCTCATTAAAAAAATATAAATAAATAAATAAATAAATAAATAAATAAATAAAAAAAATAAATTTCAAAAAAGATGTGGCAGAGTCCTCATGAATGGGACTAGTAACTATTTTTTTAAAGGGGGAGGGTGACTGGGCCAAATGTGCTAGGACACACCTTTAATCCCAGCACCCAGGAGGCTGAAGTAGGAGGATCGTGATGAATTTAAGACCTGACTAGGCTACTGAGTGAGTTCCAGGTCTACCTTGGCTAGTGGGAGTCCCTGCCCCATAACAAACAAACAACAAAATGTTAGAATTAGAGAGCAGAATACTGGTTACCAGAGCCTGGGACAGAGGGAGGAGATGGGAAGAGGTTTGGTAACAGGACCCAAAACAAGTTGGAAGGAATAAGACCTAGCATTCTCTAGCACTAGAGGATTAATAGCTCAAATATAGACACATATATACATACTCATACATGCATACATATTTTAAAATAGTCAGAAGAATGGTTTTAAATGTTCCCAACACACAAAAATTATATTAAACTTGAGGTGATAGAAATGCTAATGACCCAGACGTCATTAATACACACCGTATACATGTATCCAATTATCACACTCCATAAATGTGTATCATTTTAAAATATTTTATTTTTAATTATTTATTTATTTGACAGAGAAAGATGGAGAGAGAGAGAGAGAGAGAGAACGGACGTGCCAGGGCCTCCAGCCACTGCAAACGAACTCCAGATGCATGCATCCCCTTGTGCATCTGGCTAACATGGGTCCTGGGGAATCAAACCTGGGTCCTTTGGCTTTGCAAGCAAATGCCTTAACTGCTAAGCCAGCCCTCCATCCCTTATATGTGTATAATTTTTAAAGAGAGAAGTAAAAGGTTTCTGTTCATTCTTCCCATTGATCTCACAACTCTGAGCCTCCAGAACTATGAGAAGTGAATTTTTGTAGTTTGTTAATTACTCAGTCAAAGGCATTTTGTTTCAGCAGGTAAAATGGACTGAGACCTCAACTTGCATCCGGGGGCAACAGGCCCTAAAGCACATATCCTGGACTCTCAGCACAACAGAGGAGTCCAGCCCTCCCCATCTCTGTCTTGCATTTTAATCCAAATCTTTGTTTTAGCAGGCAGTTATTTAGAGCTTTTTACTCATTTACCAAGTGGATCTTTTTTTGAAGTACTTATTTTAAAGAATTTGATATTCAAGCAGTGTGTGTGTGGTTGAAAGTTGTGAAATTATTCATCAGAAAGACCTCTTCCTTTCTCTAGGCTGGCAATTGAAGTGTGCAGCCGTTGCCCGGAGCGAAGCTGGCTGTCTGGAAAGCCCTTCTTCAGCAGTGCTCGGGCACCATCACTAATTTGAGTTATTCTGACAGCCTTTGATGCTCTGGTTTTTTCCCCCCTCCCACATATGTATATGAAAGCTGAACAGCAACATAATTTAATTCTTCAAGATTTACTTTTTAATCACCAGCATGGTTCTTGTGGGGTACGGAAAGCTGACCCCATTTTCTCAAGTTGAAATTGATTTAGGTCAAATAATTCTCGGAAAGAGAATGAGATCTTTCTCTCCTTATCAGCATGAACTTCAAGCTTCATTTTCTAGCAGCTGGGAACATCTGTGCTACCTCTGAATCCCAGATGATTTAAGGAAACCAAATGTGGGCAAAGAAGCTATTCACGACCTGCTGAATTCTATTGGCAGAATTCTTCATTATGAACTGAATTGGTGTCGAGGTACAATTGTGTTAGGGATCTACATTCCCTTTACAAAAAGAAAACGAGACAATTACCAAGGACTAAGGATGTAATCAAAATAACACAACCATTTTATTGTTGAATATGAAATCTTTCTACAAACACTGTGGTGTGTTATTCGGGGAAAATATTTAGCACACAGGGATTCTGTTGAAAACTGTTACAGAAAGTGAAGAGATTTTTTTTTTCTCAATTTAAATGTGTACCTACAGCATTATTTCCTATCAATAATAAGACACCAACAAGATATTTCTCCATACAAGAGTTGATTCCTGGGCTGGAGAGATCTGGCTTAGTGGTTAAGGCACCTGCCTGCGAAGCCTAAGAATGCCCAATTGATTCTCCAGGTCCCACGTTCAGCCAGATACAAAAGTGAGGTAAGCTGCAATGTCTCACATGTCCACAAGGGGGCACACACATCTGGAGTTCATTCACAGCGGCTGAGAGGCTGCTGGCACTCCCATTCTCTGCCTCTTCCTGTGTGTGTGTGTGTGTGTGTGTGTGTGTGTGTGTGTGTGTGTGTGTGTGTGTGTGTGTGTGTGTGTCTCAAATTTTTTAAAAAAGACCAAAAAAAAGCTGGGCATAATGGCGCACGCCTTTAATCCCAGCACTCGGGAGGCAGAGGTAGGAGGATCGCTGAGAGTTCGAGGCTGCCCTGAGACTACATAGTGAATTCCAGTTCAGCCTGAGCCAGAGTGAGACCCTACCTCAAAAACCAAAAAAAAAAAAAGTTAATTCCCTAAAAATAGTGTTCTCACAAATGCCAAGTCATTAAAGAAAAATAATAAAGAGATAGAGTAAGGTGGTTTGATTCAGGTGTCCCCCATAAACTCAGGTGTTTGGAATGCTAGGTTCCCAACTGATGGAGATTTGGGAATTAAAGCATCCTGGAGGCAGTGTAGTGTTGGGGATGGGCTTATGAGTGTTATAGCCAGTGTCCCCCTTGCCAGTGTTTGGTACACTCTCCTGTTACTGTTGTCCACCTGATGTTGGCCAGGAGGTGATGTCCACCCTCTGCTATTGTTTTCCCTGCCATCATGGAGCTTCCCCCTTGAGCCTGTAAGCCAAAATAAACCCTTTATTCCCACAAGCTGCTCTTGGTTGGGTGATTTCTACCAGCAATGAGAACCTGACTGCAACATAGAGCAAATTAAAATCAAGGACCTGAGATGCAATGTCTCACTGTTGATGCATCCTGGGAGGCAGGTGATGGGCTTATGAGTGTTATAGCCAGTGTCCCCCTTGCAAGTGTTTGGTACACTGTTACTGTTGTCCACCTGATGTTGGCCAGGAGGTGATGTCCACCCTGCCATTGTTTTCTGCATCATGGAGCTTCCCCCTTGAGCCTGTAAGCCAAAATAAACCCTTTATTCCCACAAGCTGCTCTTGGTTGGGTGATTTCTACCAGCAATGAGAACCTGACTGCAACATAGAGCAAATTAAAATCAAGGACCTGAGATGCAATGTCTCACAAGTGACCAGCAGGTCTACCCCTCAGTTGCTTGCAGACTCATCCCTTCCTTTATCAGACCTTCCTGTATATGGATGCTCAGTGAGCCCAACTCCCTGACTGCAGCTCTTCTTTCATCCTCACAGTTTAGGGTTCCTTAGGAGGACAGAGAAGGGCTAGGGTGAGTCCTCAAGGCTGAACCCCAGGAAGATGCCAATTTGAGGAATTCACATTGGACCAGAGTCTCATAAGTGATTTTTCTCTTCCCATGGAGCCATTAAAAGCATCCCAGCAGCCAGGCGTGGTGGCGCACACCTTTAATCCCAGCACTCGGGAGGCAGAGGTAAGAGGATCGCTGAGAGTTCAAGGCCACCCTGAGACTACATAGTTAATTCCAGGTCAGCCTGGACCAGAGTGAGACCCTACCTTGCAAAACCAAAAAAAAAAAAGCATCCCGGCAGAAGAGAGAATACACATAGATCAACTGAGTATATACTTCCTGCACACCCAATATGTGCCCGACACTGTGCTTGATCCTGTGGGAATTCCACATCAAGGATTCAGACAGGAGGTGACAAGATCACATTCCAGCACATATTAACCACTAGCTACTTATGGACTGACGAAGAAGGCATTACCGGTGGAAAGAAGAAACAGAAAAGCACTGAGCTCACAGTAATCCCACAGAAAACATCTGCAGAATGAACAACTGTTTGGGTACGGAAGTGAAAGAGAAGGGAAATCAGATGCTGGCCCCTGAAGGTTCCCAACCCAGAAGAGATACCATGGGTGCAAATGGAGCCTCTGGAGGAAAGAAGTCAAGGATGACCTAGTTCCCAGAAACAGCAGGACATTCTCACAGAGAGAACTCTCACCTATGTTTCTCAGATAGGACTAGACCAGAGCTGACCAACTGTTAGAAGGAGCACTCAGGCAGCCCCAAGGGAGGATACAGTGCTAGGAGAAGCACCCAGGAAACTTCAAAGGGGGGGATACTAGAGGTGGAATGTATGTAGTTATGAAAATTGTCACATTTGGGGGTTTCACTAAAAGCCTTTATTTCAACCACCAAAGGATTCATTCATTCATCTATGTCTCTCTTACTCCAGATCTTTACATGGCTCCAATATGCCTCTCTGCAATAACCATATGCTACTTTAAATGTGATAGCTTCAATGTATGGCACCCTAGACTCAGGTATCTTATTAAAATTTAGTCCCTAACAGTCAAATCCGTGCTACAGGGGGACATGTTACTGGAGGCAGATCTTGGAGTCCAGCCCTAAGGTGTCTACAGCGCAGTTGGAGCTCAGTCTTGCGGTCTGGCTGTCAGTGGTGTCTGTCTGCTTGGATCTATGAAAAGGAGCCAGCTTCTTCCCCCATTGATGGGGTCCCCTGGACTCTGCAAGCCTGAAATAAACCCTTTCCTCCCATAAGCTTCTTCTATTTGGATGTTTGTCCCAGCAACATGAAGCTACTTGCAACAGTAATTTGGTACCAGAGAAATGGGGTCATTGCTACATTGAATCTGACCAAGTGGTTTTGGTCTTTTGGAACTTGTGTGCTGGAAGAACATAGAAAGACTTGGTACTTGGGACTGGAGAAGCCTCATAGTGGGGCAAACCAAACTTTATGATCTCTCCTTGTGAGAGTTCAAAAATGCTGAATACAGAGATAATTGTGGACTATGAAGGCTCAGCTTATGGACTTTCAAAGGGGAGAGAAAGACAAATGAGAACTTTGTTGGACCTGGGCTACTGGCATAAAGGCTGGTGCGTTCTTCTGCTCACGCCAACAGAGTTTGATCAAGGTTAATTTTAAAAGTAATTGGCTGATGTACTTGGTGGAAAATATAAAACAGAAAGAAATGAAAAATGTACTGTTTATCACAGGAAAAAAATCGAACAAGTTTAAAGTTACAGGCACAGAGACTGGTTTTAGGTTACTGAAGCTTTTGCAATTATTTTGAAGTTGTTAAACAGATGACCATTATTAAGGGTTAGCCAACTGCTTTGCACTGGGATAACAGAAAAGATGCCTGAGGGTAAAATCCACCCAGGAAAAGCTCAGTGAGTAGGAATGTAAGTTTTTTTTGTTTGGGAGTTTTTGTTTTGTTTTGTTTTGTTTTGTTTTGTTTTGTTTTGTGCAAGGAAGAGACTTAAAGGAGTTCTAAAAGTGTAAACTGCTATTCATGGTCAAGATGTATTTCACCCCTAGGTTTACAAATTGGCTGTGCCACTGCTCACCTGATATTGGTTTTAGAAGCATGAAAAATGCTGGAAAGCAGGTCATGAAGTACACACGGTTCCAGAAGCCACTGCTGAGATGTGGCATATGAAACTGGGTTGTTGGAATCACCTGTTTTAAAGGCCATTGTATGAAGCTGTGAAGACAGCCATTGTTTGCAGTACAGACTCAAGACATTTTGGATATATCAACAATGTACAACAGCTACCAGGTAGTGCTGTTGGTTTGGGATAAAAGTTTTCCCCAGGCTACTCAGCCCAGCTAGAGGGGTGGAATTAGAAAATCCAGACACTGTCATCACTGGCTATGGATATTGGACTTGAACTGCAAATGTTTGATGTTTACCTGATGGTTATTAATTTTGTATTAGTCTAGTCTCTGCTTTCTGTGCCTCATTGCAATTTTTAAATTTTGTTTAAAAAATTAAAAATAAGGGGCTGGAGAGATGGCTTAGCAATTAAAGCATTTGCCTGCAAAGCCAAAGGACCCTGGTTCGATTCCCCAGAACCCACATAAGCCAGATGCACAAGGGGGCGCATGTGTCTGGAGTTCATTTGCAGTGGCTGGAGGCCCTGGTGTGCCCATTCTCTCTCTCTCTCTCTCTCCTTTCTCTCTCTGAAAGAAAGAAAGAAAGAAAGAAAGAAAGAAAGAAAGAAAGAAAGAAAGAAAGAAAGGAGGGAGGGAGGGAGGGAGGGAGGGAGGGAGGGAAGGAGGGAAGGAAGGAAGGAAAGAAGGAAGGAAGGGAGAGAGGGAGGGAGGGAGGGAGGGAGGGAGGAAAAATTTTAAAATAAATAAAACAAAAACAGGCAGGTAAGCTTGTACAGTCTCAGCCCTTAGGAGGCTGAGGTAGGTGGATCACTTGAGCTGAAGAGTTCAAGGCCAGCCTGGAAAACATAATAAGAACCCATTTCTAAATAAATCCATAAGTAGAAATAGAGGCAGAACTAGTACTCATTAGACAATGACTTTGACAAAAACAAACCCCACTGTCAGGATCAATCTGCCTCATTAAAATGTAACTTTCTGGGGCTGAAGAGATGGCTTAGTGGTTAAGTGCTTGCCTGTGAAGCCTAAGGATCCTGGTTCAAGGCTCGATTCCCCAGTACCCATGTAAGCCAGATGCACAAGATGGCACATGTATCTGGAGTTCATTTGCAGAGGCTAGAGGCCCTGGTGCACCCATTCTTTCTCTCTCTCTCTCTCTCTCTCTCTCTCTCTCTCTCGATTTCTCCTCTCTCTGACATTCTCAAATAAATAAATAAATAAACAAACAAACAAAAATGTAACTTTCTTTTTTTTTTTTTTTTTTGGTTTTTCGAGGTAGGGTCTCACTCAGGGCCAGGCTGACCTGGAATTCACTATGTAGTCTCAGGGTGGCCTCGAACTCTCGGCGATGCTCCTACCTCTGCCTCCCCAGTGCTGGGATTAAAGGTATGCACCACCACGCCCGGCTTTCATGTATTTCTTTTACAACTCACCTATAGGTGAATTCTGCTTGTTAGTCTTCTTGGTCAAACAATGTGATCCTTCTTAAAAGGATAGGAACATATTTCAAGAAATTTGAGGGGCAATGGACCTGTGTTCAATCCCCTGTCCCCATGTAAAAGCACCAGGCATGGTGACATGCACCTGTAATCCCAGCACTGGGGAGCTGGAGACAGGAGATCCCAGGGCCCACTGGTCAGCCTGTCTAGAATGCTTGGTAAATTCCAGGTCATTGAGAGACTCTGTCTTGAAAACAGTCCCAGGCTGGGCATGGTGGTGCACACCTTTAATCCCAGCACTCAGGAGGCAGAGGTAGGAAGATCACTATGATTTCAAGGCCACCCTGAGACTACAGAGTGAATTCCAGGTCAGCCTGGACTAGCGTGAGATCCTACCTTAAAAAAAATAAAAAAAAAAACAGAGGCCAGCATTCCTGAGGATGTTCTCTGGGGATGTTTTCTGTCCTCCACATATGTGCACGGGCACACAGACATGCATAAATAAAAAGAAACTTGATCATTTAATTTTGTTTTACCATCTTCAGGCTTCAAGCCTTACATAACACAATTCTTAGAAGAAGAAAGACATTCTACCCATTCCCCTACAGTTCCTCAGGAAAATAGGGAGTGGGGAACAGAGTGTGGGCTGGGGGGAGAAGATAGAAACCTGTAGGTTTGATTGAAGAGGTAGCAGCCATTACAAGCATGTTAAAATTATTGACTAAAGAGGAGACTTCAGTAATTGCTCAAGCCAGGGCCAGAGATTCAATATACTCCTGTTTGGATTAGTTAATAGTTCAATTCTAAGAGGTTATGATTGTAAATCCCAGGACTGCTGGCTTAGCTCTAATTTGCAGTTCAGAGCTGTCTGTGAAGTTGCCATTTACAGTCAATTTCCTCTGAGAGGGAGAAGTAAATGAAAAGTACGAATATTTGAATATCAAGCGAGCACTCTCCATGCCTTTGTCAGCCCCAGGAGAAGCACAGAGGAGTATGGCCATGTGGAGGTCTGCACAGCAAAGCTGACACAGGCAGCATACACACTGATGTACATAGCACATACACTGATGTACACAGCACACACACAGCAGTATATGTTGTCCTCAGACTCGGGTGACTTGTTGCAATAGAAAATGCAAGCTCTTGGGACTGGGGAGATGGCTTGGTGGTTAAAGGTGCTTGCTTGCAGGGCCTGATGGTCCAGGGTTGATCTCCCAGTACCCACATAATGCCAGACACACACAATGGTGCATGTGTCTGAAGTTTGTTTGCAGTTAACAGGGGACCCTGGCATGCTCATACTCTCTTTTAGTGATGGCCTCTTTTTTTAATTAACAACTTCTATACTTACAGAAAATAAACCATGATATTTTCCTCCCCTCCCCCATTCCCCTTCAGAACTCCACTCTCCATCATATTGCCTCCCTCTCTCCATTAGTCTCTCTTTTATTTTGATGTCATCATCTTTTTCTCCTATTATGAGGGTCTTGTGAAGGTATTGCTAGGCACTGCAAGGTCATGGATATCGAGACCAATTTCTGTCTGGACAGTTGCATTGTAAGGTAGTCATACCCTTCCTTTGGCTCTGACATTCTTTCCGCCACCTCTTCCACAATGGACCCTGAGCCTTGGAGGGTGTGATAGAGATGTTTCAGTGCTGGACACTCCTCTGCCCCTTATGCTCAGCACTATATTGCTTTTTGGGTCATCCCAGTGGTCATCACCATCTGAAAAGAGAAGCTTCTCTAACCAGAAGTGAGAGTAGCATTAATATGTGAATATGAACATTAAGTGTAGTGCTTTCAGGGCAGTTTGGTGGGAATAATATATACATTTAGCCAGACAAGAGCAGGATTTATACCCCTAAGGTTCATGACTTCCCCTGCCATAGTCTTTTGATTAGGTTTTTCAGTACCAGGCATGTATTCCCTCCCATAGAGAGGGCCTTCAGTCCAATTAGGGAGCAGTTGGTTTCCCCCAAAGCAGACATGCCACTAGTGAATCCTGTGGTAGTTTGAATATATGGCCCCCAATATATTCAGTGTTTTATTAGTTTATAGTTTGCATCTGCAGCCACCTTACTGGAGGCAATGTCACTGGGCGGATCTTAAGGTGTGATGGTGGGTTTGAGATTCCATTGTAAAGATATGCAAAGTGTGCCTAGCGGGAGTTCCTGAAGTGTGCTGTGCTGTGCAGCTGGTGGCTTTTCTCTCTCTTGCCTGGTCCTGTGTGAGAGCAGGCCAGCTTCTCCTGCCTTTTTTTTTTTTTTTTTTTTTTTTTTTGAACTTACCCTGGATCTGTAAGCTTCAATAAATATCCCTTCCTCCATAACTGTGCCTGGTCTGGAAGTTCATCTCAGCAAACCTGAAGCTGTCTGCTACACACCCGTTCAGTCATTTGGCCTATTTGGCCAAACCTGAGGTTTTCAGTGTCCACTGTTTTCACTGCTGATGATTTCTGTCGGCTGCATTCAGTGCAGCTTTTTCCAGCTTTCAGTTGGCTGGTCTACAAGGAGAAGGTTTTCTGCTCAGCATCAGCTTGATTTCTCAGTGACCTTGCTCTGCAAGTCAAGCAAGTGGGTCTTACCATCTGTTTCTCAAGCAAACCAGGGTCTTAATGTCTGTTTCTCCCTGGCCAAAACTCACTGGAAGATATTCCATCCCTAGCCTGTAAAAAATTTGGAGTAACAATCTAACAAAATATCTTGAATTTTGACCTCCCCTGGCCCTTCAACTCACTGGAAGATATTCCATCCTGTTCTTCTACACTGAAAATACCATCCCCTTAAGTCCTTCCCCTAGTAACCCTCCCTCCCTCCCTCCCTTATAGCCTTTTTCTAGCTTACTGGGATGGCCTCTTCCATTATTCAAATATATCTTGAATTTTGAGGACCCAACAGACTGGCCAAGAGAGAGAGAGAGAGAATTGGCACACCAGGGCCTTCAGACACTTTGAACTCCAGACACATGCATCCTCTTCCCCTAAGATTTTTTTAAAGAAAGAAAATAGAAGGGGCTGGAGAGATGGCTTAGCGGTTAAGGCACTTGCCTGTAAAGTCTGTTCTTCTTTGATTTCCCATTACCATGTATGCAATGGTGACCATCCATTTACAGTAGCTAGAATGTGCCTTTCCCCCTCTCTCCCTCTGTTTCCCTCTCTCCCTTTGATCGCTCCCCCTCCATTCCTGCCTCTGCCTCTAAGCACTAGCCTTTTCTCTGGCCAAAGCTCTCCAGAACTGTTCCTAGAGCCAATGGATGGCCTCTTCAAACAAACCAGAACCAGTTTCTGTGTCCCTAAAATCTCTGTCAAATAAATAAGATAAATCTTTGCTTGACCATCTGCTGAGGCTGAAGCCAGGCCACCCCAGAGACTGTGCCAAGATGTGTAAGCCCAGGCAACAGAGCTAGAGATGTCTGCTGTCGCCCACAGCTGCTTACCCCTCAAATTCCCACCAGGAAAGTGCTAGCAGCTTTTCTGACAAGCAGTTCACACATTTCGTTTTACTGTAGCAAGACACTAAGGTTGGATTCAAAGGCTAAGGAGACCTGTACCTCCTGCTATAGCACAGTCATGCTACGTGTTGCCTTCTTCCACCCCAGGCTAGATCACTTTGCAAGTTGTTCATTGTAAAGTTATCCCTTGCCCTTCCCTCTTGGCCAGTATTATACATTCCAAAAATAAAAATAAAAACTTGAAATGACAACGATCCAAATTGTTGAGACACTGCCATTGAACCCAGCACTCGAGACATAGGTAGGAGGATCGCTGCAAGGCCACCCTGAGACTGTGAATTCCAGGTCAGCCTGGAGCAGAGTGAGACCCTGTGGTGGCACACGCCTAATCCCAGCACCCGGGAGGCAGAGGTGCCCTAAGATTTTTAATTCCATGTCAGCCTGGGCCAAAGACCCTAAAAAACAAAAAAACTAAAAATGGAGAGATGGCTGGAGAGGTGATTGCCTGCAGAGTCAAAGGACCCAGGTCCTATTCCCCAGGACCCACGGCAGATGCTTGCACATGCAAAGTTTGTTTGCAGTGGCCCAGGCCCTGGTGCCCATTTTCACTCTCTTTCTCTCCCTGGTTTGATTTCTCTCATTAAATAAATAAAAATAAAATATCTTTTTTAAAAAGAAAGAAAAGTAAAAGTAAATAAGAAAACCACTGGTCTCAAAACTTCCTAATCAGTAACCTGTATTCAGTTTTTACAGAACATCTTGATGACTTACAGATAATATCAAAGTGTGGGCCAAGGATTTGCTAATCCTTGGAATAACGTTTAACTTGCAGGAAAATAAAGCATTTCTCTAAAGAATTATAGCAATTGACCCTGGGGACTAGATGAGTTATTATTGTAAAAATGCCCTAGCAAATGAGAGGGAAAATACCTCAAGTGACAGATCATTATGGAGTCTCAGCATGTAGCCTTCTGATCTGTTCTCCCCATAAAAACTCTTCCAGTTATGCAAATTCCTTGAAATGGTCCTTGGGACAATAGTCTGGCCATTTTCTGACTAGCTACCTTATCATAATGGGCTCTTTTTTTTTTTCTCCCTCAAGTATTAGCTTCCAAGCAGCAAGTAGACCTGAAACTTGATTGGTAAGGTTTGCCTTTAATAAATCATTTTTTCCTTTGTGAAGCAATATGGACATTTCTTCCCTTTTTCATGCTAGGATGATTGATGGGCCACCCCAGGCCTCAACGAGGAAGGAAAACGAGATTCCAAGAGCATGCTCATGTGCTTGTCGTTAGCTTTAAGCAGGAAAAGGATACTTGGCTGGCAGACTGCTCTTCAGGACAGCCAGAAAAGCCAGGCTCAGGGTCAAAGGCATGTATTCTTTCTCTTTTATATTTTTATATGTGTTTGTGTATAGTATTGGTGAGAGAGAGAGAGAGTGTGTGTGTGTGTGTGTGGTGTACACATACGTGTACAGATATGTGCACCCCATGTGCATGCAGGCAGAGGCCAGTGGAGAACATCAGCTGTCCTTTTGACATCACTCATCCACATGCTTTCTTGATCTGGAGTCTCTCACTGACCCAGAGCCAGTTCTTGCTCAGTTAGATTGGCTGACCAGCAATTTTCCTGTCCCTGTCCCCACAGGACGAGGGTGCATAGCCACACCTAGCTTTTTACCTGGGTGCTGGAGAATCAGTGCAGATCGAATCAGACCCTCCTGGGCCTTCACTCTTACCAGATGAGCCATCTCCCCAGCCCAGAGGCAAGTTCCTAAAAGAAGCTAATGAGGCCTGATCTAAGCCCTGAGGAGGGGAGGAGGGACAGAGGACATGTGATTCATATGGTCACTGGTTTCAGAATATCTGCAGAACAGGATACTTTCCCATCTTTTCTTAAAGAAGTCTCTGATAAACTTCAGGCCCCATAAAATCCAAATCAACTCTGCCAGAGTGGAACTATACTCACAGCAGCCTCCTCCTACCTGCATCCACGAAGCCCTGCTACTCACTGACCACAGAAACAAGAGTGGGGCCAGAGAATGACAGAGCCTGCCTGGACCCTCCCTCCACATCACCCCAAGGGCTACTGAGGGAACTGGTGAGAGACAAGACAGAAAACTGTTTCCTCAGCTCCTTAGACTCAGAGTGTAGTCAAGGCAGCATGCTGCAGTGGAGTCATAGTGCCTGGTTCAACATCACCCTATCACACAGAGAGAGAGAGAGAGAGAGAGAGAGAGAGACATAGAACTTTCCGAATTTTACATTAGGCATTTATTTGTTTGCTCTTCCCACTACAAGAGAAAACTCCATGACCACAGGCACATTGCCTCTCTGATTCTCATGTGTATTCCCAGCGTCTAGAACAGAACCTGGAAGACAGAAGATACCAGTTATGGTTTCCATCTGAAATGCTTCCCAGTGGCTCATATCCCCAGCTGGTAATTCTGGAAATTTTAAGAGGTGAGACCTAGCTGGAAAAAGTAGGTCACTGGGGGCATGTCCTTAGAGGCCATCTCTTGTCCCAGGATGCTTCCGTTCTGATTCTTGTCCACCATGAGGGGAGCAGCCTCCTCACCACTCTCACTGCCATGAAGCTCAGCCTCGCTATGGGCCTAGAATCAATGGAGCCAAAGACTATGGGTTGAGACCTCTAAAACCATGAGTCAAAATACATCTTTCTGCCTAGGTGTTTTGTCACAAGAACACTAATGTGACTAGTACAGAGTATTTTTTTTTAATTTTACTTGATTTTAAATACCCCCAGATAGCTAGCGGGGGTAAACATGCAATGCAGCGCTAACATGTGAACACGGGCACACTTTGAGTGCCATGGAGCAGGGAGAGGCATGGAGAAACGAGCTCAGAAAGGTCAAAGTGGATGAGAAGGCCCTTGATGGTCACGGTCATTGCACAGACTCTGACTGTGGTAACAGAGGTTCTCACAACAGTGATAGGGTGTTGTGATTCGTGTGCTAGAAGAATGCCCACTGTCATGGTTGAAATGCGACCTCTCAAAACTTAACCCCCAAATTCATATGTTGATGGCATTGGGAGATGGGGTTCTTAAGGAACTAGTGAATACATTGGGAGATTGGGCCTTTGATAGCATTAGTAGCTATTTGGGGTGTGGGTGTGTGTGTGTTCATGTGTTTGAATGTGGGTATACACATGCCATGGCATACATGTGGAGGTCAAAGGACAACTTTTGGGGTAGTCCTTGCCTTTCATCTTTTTTTTTTTTTTTTTTTTTTTTTTGGTTTTTCGAGGTAGGGTCTCACTCTGGCCCAGGCTGACCTGGAATTCACTATGTAGTCTCAGGGTGGCCTTGAACTCACGGCAATCCTCCTACCTTTGCCTCCTGAGGGCTGGGATTAAAGGCGCCACCACGCCTGGCTTTTTTTTTTTTTTTTTTTTTTTTTTTTTTTTTTTGAGAGAGGAAGAGGCAAAGAGAGAATGGGCTCACCAGGGCCTTTTCAGGTGCCATGAATGAACTCCAGATGTGTGCTCCCCCTTTGTGCGCATGTGCGACATTGCATACTTGCATCACTTTTGCGACTGGCTAAACGTGGGACCTGGAGATTTGAACAAGCGTTTTAGGCTTCACAGGCAGGTGCCTTAACTGTTAAGCCATATCTCCAGCCCTCAGCTCTCTCTTTTTTTTTTCAAGGTAGGGTCTCGCTCTAGCACAGGCTGACCTGGAATTCACTATGTAGTCTCAGGCTGGCCTCAAACTCACAGCAGTCCTCTTATCTCTGCCTCCTGATTAAAGGGATTAAAGGCATGTGCCACCACATTCAGCCCACATCTTTTTGTTTGTTTGTTTGTTTGTTTTGTTTGTTTTTCAAGGTAGGGTTTCACTCTAGTCCAGACTGACCTGGAACTCACTATGTAGTCTCAGAGTGGCCTCGAACTCACAGCGATCCTCCTACCTTTGCCTCCCAAGTGCTGGGATTAAAGGCATGCACCACCGTGCCTGGCTCCACATCATATTTTTAAATACTTTATTTATTTATTTATTTGTTTGTTTGTTTGTTTGTTTGTTTCAGAGAGAAAGGTATAGACACACTGGTGCCTCTTAGCACTGCAAACAAACTCCAGATGCATATGCCACTTTATGCATCTGGCTTTGTGTGGGTATTGGGGAACTGAGCCCCAGTCTGTAGGTTTTGCAAGCAAGAACCTTTAACCGCTGAACCATCTCTCCAGCACCTTTCACCTCACTGGGTTTTTTGTTTGTTTGCTTGCTTGTTTTGGTGTTCGGTTAACTTTGGTTCCGTTTGGTTTGATTTTTTTTCAAGGTAGATAAGAGTCTCACTCCAGCTCAGACCTGAAGTTCACTCTGTAGCCCCAAGATGGCCTCACACACAGAAATCCTCCTTCCTCAACCTCCCAAGTGCTGGGATAAAAGGTGTGTGCCACCACACCTGGCTTCCCACCTCTTTTTTTTTTTTTTTTTTTTTTTTTTTATTTTGTTGTTTTGGTTTGGTTTTTGGGTTTTTTCACTCTAGCCCAGGCTGGTCTTGAACTCACACTGATCCTCCTACCTTTGCCTGCCAAGTGCTGAGATTAAAAGCATACCTCTCACTGTTCTTCAACACCCTGCTGACTAGCTTCCAGGACGTTCTCCTCTCCTCTTTGATTCCTGTAGGCACACCTGGATCACAGAAGCCCCACCACAAATTCTCTTAGTTGGGGTCTGAAGATCCCAACTCAGGCTTTCAATGTTATGCTTCAAGTGCTTTATCCCCTGAGCCATCCCCAGCCCCCATCAATAGCTGAAGAACAGGAAAAAAGCCCAAGCTAACCATTCTATGATGTCCTCCACCATGCCATGATGTAGCACAAAGTCCCTCACCAGATGCCAAGCAAACAGTGATGCTCTGACCTAGCGATCCCAACCTCCAAAACAAGGAGTCAATCCAACTCCTGTTCTTCATAAATTACCCTCTTCTCAAGAATTTTGTTATAGCCACAGTAAATAGGAAAAGATAGTTGCTATGTTAAGAATAAACCCTGTGGCCCAGTGTGGTGGCGCACGCCTTTAATCCCAGCACTCAGAAGGCAGAAGTAGTAGGATCACTGTGAGTTTGAGGCCACCCTGAGACTACATAGTGAATTCCAGATCAGCCTGGGCTACAGCAAGACCCTACCTTGTAAAATCAAAAAAAAAAAAAAAAAAATTTTTAATTTAAAAAAAAAATACCTCTGGGGTTGAGGGTAGGTAGGTTCAGGGTGACCATTTGGAAGGCTGGCAGAGATGGCCAGGGCAAAGATGACAGTGAGTCAGACCATGAGAGCAGGAGTATGGAGTTACTGGGTGTCAGAGTTCTAGATATATTTTGAAGGTTGAACCCATAGGATTTTCTGACAGGTCCTGATTAAAACATATATTAAGATCTTAATACATGCCAGGCACCAGCTATGAGCTACTTCAGATCCAGATTTGCCAGAAAAATGTCACCCAGGTTGTGACTGGTACTAGCTATTCCTAAGACAGATTGCACCATGGGACATTCCTGGCTCTCAGTGTCCTACAGTTTGGTCTTCAAACATTGCCTCTTCATATCAGAGCCAATATTGCCTACTGGCACTGTGAAATTTGTTGTTGTTCGTATTATTATTCATTCAGCATCACTCCATGGTATGGACATTAAGAAAATAGATGACTCAAGTCCTCCATAAATCCTTCATTCTCCAATCTTATTTCCCCGTCCATCACCTCCTCCTTTATTTTTAATATTCCCGTTTTTGCATTCAAGGCCAGGTCAGCTCTCCTGAGGACTTCCATCTTCCTCCTTTCACATCTGCCCCATCCTCCTGGGACTCACACAGCCTGAGGATGGGAAATTGAATCATCTGTCTTCTGTAACCATATGGAAAAAATGCAGTCATTACCGTTGTTGGCATTGTTGTGCTTTGGAAGCTAATTAAGACAATTAGCTATTAAATACCAAAAACAATTAAGCTAATTGAAACAAACCATATGCAGTTTACACCCTTGCATAGACAAAAAAAAATAACATGTGGCTGGATGGTGGCACTATAGCTGTTCTGATGCCAAAATAAATCAGGGAATATGGGAGCCCAAGATGGAGGTGTCTTAGCACCCAATCGGTTTATCCCCCACAAAATGTTTCTCAAAAACATTTGGCTTGATAGTTGGAGGGTTCTTCTATGTTGGCAGGGGGAAAGTGGGGTATTTTTGTCTGAATGTGTCTTTCAGGCTATAGAACAGCCGACTTGTGCTGTTACCTAGCCTCTGGCTCAACTCTTGGGCTGAGTATAGCATTCAAAGACATTCCAGAGAAACACAGCTTCTCCAGGGACCCCTGAAGCTTGTCTTGAAGTTAACCAGCTCCCTGGGGAAAGACACTGTCCCACGGTTTTAAGTTGTGATGGGTGGTTTTAGACCGCATATGTGATTTCCCAACAGGGAGCCAAGGGAGGGAAGAGAAGCTGTTGAGACCAGGGAAGGCTCTTTATAGAGTGTTTATTTGGAATCTTTTCAGCTACATGTGCCAAAAAAAAAAAAAAAAAACCTCAACTCCAGTTTACTTAGACCAAAAATAGAATTTGGCTAGAAAAGATGAGCAAAGAATTGGCTATGAAGGACCAGGAACTCAGGCGTTCTCATAGTGTCTATCCCTTCGTCCATGTCTCACCTCTACTCTGGCAACCAAGAGGTGTTCTCCTTGTGCCCGGGACCATGGATACCATGGGGCCAGTTTGACAACAGTGTGGATGAAGAGAACTCTATACTCAGTGTTCATGGGCCGCATATGCCCACCCTCTGGTCCAGTCACCACAGCCATACTATGGGATAGGATGGTTGGTCAGAGCCCCCTCCACAGGCCCACCTCTTCCCACTCCCATCCCATCTGTGGCCAGGGAGAGAAGGAAGGAAAAGGAAAGCTCGTAGAGTCGCAAAGCCAGAAGCCAGCTATGCACCTTGCAATCTGGGTGCTAAAGAAAGGACCAGATTTAACGGAGAAAGAAGGCAGAGGGTGTCTCCTAGGGGAAGTATAAATAGAGCTGAGCATTCACAAGATTTCACATTTTTAAATATTTTTTATTTTTATTTATTTATTTGAGAAAGAGAGATAAATAAGCAGAGAGAGAGAGAGAATGGACATGTCAGGGCCTCCAGCCACTACAAATGATCTCCAGACACAAGTGCCACCATGTATATCTGGCTTATGTGGGTCCTAAGTAATCGAACCTGGATCCTTAGGCTTTGCAGGCATGTGCCTTCAAAGCCTAAGGAGCCCTGTTCGATTCTCCAGGTCTCACGTAAGCCAGATTCACAAGGAGGAACATGCATCTGGAGTTCGTTTGCAGTGCTAGAGACCCTAGTGCACCCATTCTCACTCTCCCTCTCTCTCTTTCCCTCTCTCTATTTCAAATAAATAAATAAATAAATAATAATCTTTTTTAAAATGTGAAATCTTGGGCTGGAGAGATGGCTTAGCAGTCAAGGCACTTGCCTGCAAAGCCAAAGAACCCAGGTTTAATTCCCTAGGTCCCACATAAGCCAGATGCACAAGAGGTACACACGTCTGGAGTTCATTTGCAGTGGCTAGAAGCCCTGGCAAGCCCATTCTCTCTCACTTTCTCTGTCACTCTCTCTGTCTCTAATAAATAGATTAAAATAAATTTAAAGGGGGCTGGAAAGATGGCTTAGCAGTTAAGGCATTTGTCTGCGAAGCCTATGATCCTGGTTCGATTCTCCAGGTCCCACGTAAGCCAGATGCACAAGGGGGCGCATGCATCTGGAGTTCGTTTGCAGTGGCTGGAGGCCCTGGCATGCCCATTCTCATGCTCCTTCTCTCTCTTTCCCTCTCTCTGTCTCAAATAAATAAATAAATATAAAATCTTTTTTAAAAATAAATTTTAAAAAGACTTAAAAAAAGAGAAACAAATAGTTATAAAATTTTTAAAAAGATTTCATATCTCATAGTTTTGCCATCCTACCAATTCTTTGTTGAATAGTCCAAAGATGAGATTATAAAGTCCAGTTCCATCTCAGCCACAGTGGACAGCCATTCCCCTGTGTAAAATGACAATAGAGAGGAAGTAACCTTAAGGACAGCCCAGACTCTATCTTCTCTTACAATTGAGCGGAACCATTTACCACTGTTTTGATGGGCTTACTTCCTCTGTGTGGGGGAGCCCCCACCCTGTGGATGGTAGTATCCTGGCCAAAGTCAGTGGCTGTTCTGAAGAGGGGGTCCCGGTTTCAGCGCTTGCTCATGACTGTCGCATGAATATTCCTATTAGGCCAGTTGTTAGCTATTAATGTGATGTCACTGACTTCAGAATAGGGAAGAGATATACACATCATTATCACTACTAACGATGTCCATCATATGATACCACAGGCAGAAATAACTTCCAGAGTATAGGATGAGGGTTGGGAAGATGGCTCAGTGGTAAAGGGCTTGCCATGTGTGGTAGACTGAATAGATGGCCCCCAATATACTCAGTGTTTTATTAGTTTGTAATTTGCATCTGCAGCCACCTTGCCTGGAGGCAGTGTCTCTGGGTGGATATTAAGGTGTGGTGTTGGGTTTAGGATTTCAATCTAAAGATATGCAAAGTGTGCCTAGTTGGAGTTCCTGAAGTGTGCTGTGCTGTGTGACTTTTGGTTTTGCTCTCTGTGTTTGGTGCTGTGAAAGCAGGCTGGTTTCTTCTGCCATTATGGAACTTCCCCTGAACCTGTAAGCTTCAGTAAGTATCCCTTCCTCCATAATTATGCCTGGTCTGGAAGTTCATCTCAGTGAATCTGAAGCTGTCTGCTATAGCATGCAAGAGTGAGGACCTGAGTTTGGATCCCCAGAACCCATGGGGATGGTTTGAATCAGATGTTCCCATAAACTCATGTGTTTTGAATGCTAGGTCCCAGCTAATGGCAATTTGGGAGGGGGAGCCTTGCTGCAGGAGGTGTTGCTGAGTTGGGCTTAGAGATTGTGGTGATTTGATTCAGGTGTCCCCCATAAACTTAGTGTTTTGAATGCTAGGTTCCCAGCTGATGGAGATTTGGGAATTAAAGCCTCCTGGAGGCAGTGTATTATTGTGGGCAGGCTTATGGATGTTAGAGCCAGTTTCCCCTTCTCCTGTTCCTGTTGTCGGCAAGGGGGTGATGTCTGCTCATGCCATCATTTTGCCCTGCCATCATGGAGCTTCCCCCTCAAGCCTGTAAGTCAAAATAAACCTTTTTTTCCCCATAAGCTGTTCTTGGTCGGGTATTTTCTGCCAGCAATGTGAACCTGACTGCAACAGAGGTGTTACAGCCAGCTCCCCCTTGCCAAAGTTCAACTCACTCTCCTGCTGCTGTTTTCCACCTGCTGTGGCACAGGTGATGGCCAGCCTCTGCTCATGCCACGTTTTCCACTGCCATCACGGAGCTTCCCCTTGAGACTGTGAGCCAAAATAAAAAACTTCCCTCCCATCAGATGCTTTCAGTGCTTTGTCCCAGGAAGGAGAAGGTAACTACAACACCCACGTAAAGCCAGCAGGAGCTTCTGTAATCCCAGCGTGCCTACAGAGAAAAGGAAGGCAGAGGCCCATAAGCTCATGGGCCAGCTGGCCTGGTGAATGCAGCACTGAACAATGAGAGACCCTGTCTCAAAGACAGTGGAAGGCAAGGGCCGACAGCAAAAATCGTCCTCTGACCTCCACATGTGCCACCGGGCCTTAGGCTTTGCAGGGAGCTGGTTAACCACTCAGCCATCTCTCCAGCCTCATGGTTGCAGTCTTTTTCATAGCCCAGGAAATAATCTCCTGGTATATGTTCTCTGAAGACTGGTGGAAGTAGCAAACCAAGGAGGTCCAGAATACAAAAAGAACACGTATTCTGGTGTTTTGGAGCGAGAGCTCTGTAAATGTGAGTCCAGTCATGGTGCTTGATGGTGGTGTTGAGTCTTTCTTGCTTCTTTCTTTCTTTATTTTTTTAATTTAATTTTATTTTTTGGTTTTTTGAGGTAAGGTCTCACTCTGGCCCAGGCTGACCTGGAATTCACTGTGTAGTCTCAGGGTGGACTCGAACTCACGGCGATCCTCCTACCTCTGCCTCCTGAGTGCTGGGATTAAAGGTGTGCACCACCACACCCAGCTCTTTTTTGTTTTGTTTTGTTTTTTCTTTTTGTTTTTTCTGAGACAAAGTCTCTCTATGTAGCCCTGGCTGGCCTAGAACACACAGTCTCCTACTGCTGCCTCCCCAGTGCTGGCTCACAGTCATGCACTAGCATGCCAGACTCAGATAGTTTTTTTTTTTGTTTTGTTTTGTTTTGTTGTTTTGTTGTTTTGTTTTTCAAGGTAGGGTCTCACTCTAACTGACCTGGAATTCACTATGTACTATCAGGGTGGCCTCGAACTCACGGCGATCCTCTGACCTCTACCTTCCAAGTACTAGGATTAAAGACGTGCACCACCATGCCAGGCTTGGATAGTTCTTTATGAGAAAGAATGGGTACACAGGGCCTCTAGCCACTGTAAACAAACTCCAGATGCATGTGTAGCTGGCTTACGTGGGTTCTGGGGAATCGAACCTGGGTCCTTAGGCTTTGTAAGCAAGTGCCTTAACCGCTAAGCTATCTCTCTAGCCCTTGAATAGTTCTTTCTGTCCTTGCTGTTTCTATCAATTGTTCCATCAATTGTTGGGAAAAGGGTATGACTGCTCGCTTCTTCCTGGATTGACCATTTTTATTATTTATATAATATCCAACTTTATCTCTTAGTTATTTTTGTCTGTTTGGTTTGGTTTGGGGTGTGTGTATGTGTGTGTGTGCGTGCTCACATATGTGGGGGTGCACACATGTGTGCATGGACATGTGGAGGCCAGAGGTTGACAACACTGGGTGTCTTTGTCCATCTCTCTCCACTTAATGAGACAGAGGCTCCCACGTGTACCCAGAGCTTTCCAGTTCACCTAGTCTAGCTAGCCAGCTTGCCAGGGGGATCCTGTCTTTGGCTTCTGAGAGCTGGGATTTCAGGTGGGCCACCACACCCACCCAGAACTGACATAGGAACAAGGAAGCCAACCTCGGGTCCTCATGCTTGTATGACAAGCCCTTTATCACCTGAGCCAACTCCCCAACCCCCTCTGTCTCTCTCTCTGTTCGACTTCTGAGTGACGGTGAAAAGTACCTTGTTAAGGCTGGGGATGGAGGGGAATTGGAAGCGGAGCCCCCTACTGAGCCTCTGTGACCCAGCTGGAGCATCAGAGTTGAGGTGGCCTGTCACAGTCCCTCAGGACCGGAACTCTAGGCTTCCACCTTGGCCTTTGTGGACCTGGGTAGGGAAAGACCCTCAGTTTTCTCTATAGCATTTGGCAATTATTGTCACTAAGCTTTCTTGATATAGCATTCCTTTCTTCCTTTCCTGGCCATGTATTTGGCCATGGTCATATTGGCTACAGAAAATATTTTTGTTGAATTTTATATTTTGATGTGGGGGTTTGGGTTTGTTTTGGTTCATCTAGGGGATTTTATTTGGGTGTGTGTGTGTGTGTGTAAGCACTTATCATTGTTTCTGCTTGCCAGCTTCTTCAGCTCCAAGTCTAGGAAATATGAGTGAAGGAGAAAGCTTACTCGAACGTTACTCTTCAGATTCCTCTGGTCCACTAGTCCACCTTCTCTCTCCCTTTCAGAGTTTTGCTGGTTTCACATATATTAGAAAAGAATCCTTATTTGTACAAGTGATGTCTTGCTCTTTACTCTTATCTGGGTTTGGTAAACAAATCCCTGAAATTTCAACAAGAGCTTTTGTAATCAGGCTCCGACATACCACTACCACGTATCTCAGACACAGTCACCCTCACCTCCTACCACAGGAGCTAAAATGTGACACCCTACTTTTCCCCAACCTTCCTAGCAGGTGCATGACCTGAGTGTGTCCCGTCAGGCACATCCACCAGGGAGCGTACTCCAGGAGCTAGCAATGCAGGCAAGCAGAACAGTGAAGAGTCCTGGAGGCCATTCGTTATAACCACCACCAGGGACTCAGCCAGGGCACCTCATGCCCAGTCACCATGTCAGCATTCTCATCAGACGTTTTCTGTGTCGTGTATTTGACCATGGTCTAGCCAATATTGCATCTCGGTTGGATTCTCTTTCCTTTCCAGTGACTGTGAGTCCCTCTCCACAATCCTGTTTCTGTGTAAACCACAACCTGCTTCTGTCGGGTGCAAATAAGAATTCTGACTAGGGTTGGAGAAATGGATTAATGGTTAAGGCATTTGCTTGCGAAGGACCCACATAAGCCACATGAACAAGGGGCATATGCATCTAGAGTTTGTTTGCAGTGGCTGGCGGCCCTGGCATGCCTATTCTCTCTCTGTCTGCCTCTCTTCTCTTCTCTTCTCTTCTCTTCTCTTCTCTTCTCTTCTCTTCTCTCTCTCTCTCTCTCTCTCTCTGCAAATAAATAAAAATAAAGAATTGTGACTAGCCGGGCATGGTGGCACACACCTTTAATCCCAGCATTGGGGAGGCAGACACAGGGAGGATCACTGTGTGTTTAAGGCCAGCCTGGGACTTCAGAGTGAGGTCCTGGTGAGCTTGGGCTAGAGTGAGACCCTACCTCAGAAAAAAAAAATAGTAATAATTCTGACTAACAGGGCTGGGGAGATGGCTCAGCAGTTAAAAGGCACCAAGCCTGATGGCCTGGGTTCAATTCCCCGGTACCCATGTAAAGTCAGAGGCACAATGTGGCACATAGGTCTGGAGTTCATTTGCACTGGCCCTAGGCCCTGGCATGCCCATTCTCATTCTCTCTCCCTCTTTCCTAAGAATTCTGACAAACACCGGCTGAAGAGATGGCTTAGCAGTTAAGGCATTTGCCTGCAAAGCCAAAGGACCCAGGTTCGATTCCCCAGGACCCACGTTAGCCAGATGCACAAGAGGGCACACACGTCTGGAGTTTGTTTGCAGTGGCTGGAGGCCCTGGTGCACCCATTCTCTCTCTCCCTCTTTCTCTGTCAAATAAATAAATAGATAAAAATAAAATGTTTTTTTAAAAAAAGAATTCTTACAAACACACTGCTGTCAGCCACAAAATCCTTTGGGGAACAAAAATTCCATACCCACCATAGAATGTCCTCATTCTTGCCCAGGAAAAACGGTTGGAGGGTAACAGGAGCAAGCAGCACAGTAGAACTCAACCTGCAAGGGTTTACAGAAAGGCACAGCTAGGAACCGGCTGTGCCTGAATGTATGCATTCTTGCAAAACCCATGCTAAAGCTGAGTACCTGCTGGAGGGATGGCATAGCGGTTAAGGCGCTTGCCTGCAAAGCCAAATAACCCAAGTCCGACTCCCCAGGATCCACATAACCCAGGTGCACAAGGCGGCACATGTATCTGGAGTTCATTTACAGTAGCTGGAGGCCCTGGCACACTCATTCTCTCTTTCTCTACGTGTGTGTGTGTGTCTCTCTCTCAAATAAATAAATAAAAGTAAAATATTAAAAGAAAAAAACTGAGTCCCTACAAGTCTCTCTCTGGGCTACCTGAGCACTCCTAAACATCCAGGTTCTGGTGAGTTTCCTGGCTGGGCCTGGATGAGGGGAGAACCCCCGGACCCCTACTCCCACATGGGCTCTTTACCCCTCCTTCCCTCCACATGGCAGGAGCTCTTTGTACTTTCTTTCCTTTCCTCTCTAACCTCTTTTTATGGTTTTCCAGACCCACCACGTGGGTGTATTCATTTTCCTTCCCTTGGTTCTGTACTTCTCTCAATAAATATAATAATTTAATAATTAAAAAAAAAAAAAACACAAAACCGAGTCCCCAGAGCCAGAAGGATTAAGAGCCTTCAGGAAGTGACTCAGGTCAAGATGCTTCTGATCTTCACGAGCAGTAGTGCTCTTGGCTTAAGGAAAGCTTTTGTCCCTCCCCCACCCCTTCTACATGGGAGGCAGCAAGGGGACGCCATCTTGGAAGTAGAGTTCTGGAAGCTTCCAGAACTGAAATACTTTTCTATGACTTATGAATTTCCAAGTCTTGAGAAATTTCTTTAACCCTGCAGGAACTAAGACAGAGCCCAAAGTATCAACCTGCTTTCTCAGTTTGCCAAACGCCTCCTCGGTGACTCTGATCTCTCACCCACGACACAAGAGTGTGTGGAGCTGAGGTTTCTTCCAGTGAGATGAGTCATTAGGCACTGGGTGGAGTACACTAGCCTGACCTTGGGAACAAAGCAATCCCAGAACCCTAAAATCCGTATTTTCTCTTCACTGCTTCCCTCCTCCCGGTGCCCTTCTGCACTGATGAATACTTCCTGGTTAGAGGAATTTTTTTTTCCATGTCACTGAGGGTAACTTATGCGCACAGAAAACACCAATCCAACTAATGGTGGTTTCAAAACCCAACTTATTTGAATTTTAAAAATTAACATTTGATTTATTAAGTTTATAGATTTAGACATTTACAGCTCTTCCTTGGGCTGATAAAAGCAACTTACAAATCAATTTTCTATTTATTAGTCTAACAAATATTAGCAGTCACTTGGAGAAGGCTTTTGATTAATGCTTAGTCCCATCTAGACACTTAGTTAATTAAACCTCTTTAACATTTTAAATGGCATTACCAATTTAATATATTTGATTCCTTTTTAAATTCTTCATCTGCCTGACAAACCTCCCACAGCACAAAGGTGATTCTTACATACTTAATAAATCATTAGATGTAAACTTAGAAAGATTTCAACTTAAAAATTGCACATATCAATTGATGACATTAAAGTAGAATGTTAAGTATGGTGTATTATTCTAATAAGCCAAATTCTCTTTAAACTTGCACATACATAAGCTAATATATATGCACAATTTATCTAAATTTTGGATGTTAAAAATAGCAGTTTTGGGGGCTGGAGGGATGGCTTAGTGGTTAAGGCATTTGCCTATGAAGCCTAAGGACCAGGGTTCGATTCTCCAGGTCCCAGGTAAGCCAGATGCACATGGTGGCACATGCGTCTGGAGTTCATTTACAGTAGCTAGAGGCCCTGGCACACCCACACACTCTCCCCCTGCCGCCACCCTCATCTCTAATACATAAATAAAAATCGTTTTAAAAAATAGCAGGTTTTGTGGGGTTTTTTGTTTTTTGTTTTTGTTTTTGTTTTTTTTTTTTTTGTGTGCTTAATTTTAAATACTCCCAGGGCTACTAAAATGTCTACTTAGAAAAGAGATGATAACTTCCCTCTCGGCTAAGTCCTGGTGAGGACACCAGGTCCGGCCTCTAACTACCTCATTTCAAGTCAGAGGTGGCCCAGCAGCCCAGTCCCTTAGGTTAGCGATTACCAGTCTTCAAGCCAGAGTCCTCCCTCTATGAAGCTATATTTTTGTTCATTCTTTTCATGTGCTTTTTTGTTTGTTTGTTTATTTGTTTGAGGTAGTGTGTTGCTCTAGCCCAGGCAGATCTAGAATTCACTCTGTAGTCTCAGGCTGGTCTCAAACTCACAGCAATCCTCCTACCTCTGCCTCCCAAGTGCTGGAATTAAAGGTGTGTGCCACCACACCCAGTATATGCTTCATTTTTTGTTTTTATTTTTATTATTTTTGCTGTTTGCATATGTTGCTAATAAGATATTTTTTGTGTGTAGGTGTGTGTGGTGTGTGCATATGTGTGTGCAGATGTGCATGCCCCATCCACACACATGCAGAGATCAGAGAAAAATATCAGGTGTATGGCACGTCCTCCCCACCCCCCAGTCTGGATTTGATTCCCCCGTACTCAACTTAAACCCATATGAACAAAGTGGCCTGTGTGTCTGGAGTTTGTTTGCACTGGCAGGAGGCCCTGGTATACCCATATACACACACATTCTCTCTCTCTCTCTCTCTCTTAAATAAATAAAAAATATTTTTAATATGTTTTAAAAAAAGCATTCCCCTTGAGTCCAATGAATAGCTACTGTTAAAAAACCTCTGGCTTATACCAATGATTTCTAACAGTTCAGCCACACATAACTGCTAACTGTCCAGTTATTTCTTTCTTTTTTTTTTTCTTTTTTTTTTTGGTTTTCAAGGTAGGGTCTCACTCTGGCCCAGGCTGACCTGGAATTCACTATGTTCTCAGGGTGGCCTCAACTCTACCTCTGCCTCCCGAGTGCTGGGATTAAAGGCGTGCGCCACCACGCCCGGCTGTCCAGTTATTTCTGTAAGTCAACTCACTTATATTTACCTTATAAAGTTACTTCATCTTTATCCTATATGATGATATGCTCATTCTATTTATCTATACTACATGCAAAAATACCCAACAGTAAACTGTCAAACTATCCAAACACCATCTAACTCCATCTCAAACACCGACACCAGTATCCTTCTCCATTTGGGGAAACACTACCTGAGCTCAGAAAAGTGAAAAGAATCAGTTTTGGGCTCTTTCCAGCAGTGTGGGAAATTGTTGTCTATTTACTGACACGACTTAGTTATCTAAAAAATGGGGCTGGAGGGATGGGTTAAGGTGCTTGCCTGCAAAGCCAAACAACCCAGGTTCAATTCCCCAGGACTCACATAAGCCAGATGCACAAGGTGCTACGTGTGTCTAGAATTTGTTTGCAGCTGGAGGCCCTGGCATGCCTATTCTATCTCTATAATTGCCTCTCTCTCTCTCTCTAAATAAATAAATAAATAAATAAATAAATAAAGCAAATAAAATAAACAAAGTAAAAGAAAGATGTTTACTCTGAGCATGGTGGTGCATGCCTATAACCCCAGCAAGCACCAGGGAGTCTTAAGGCAGAAGGACTGCCATGAATTCAATGCCAGCTTAGGCTACATAGTGAGTACCAGTCCAGCCACAGCTATTGTCTTTAAAAAAAAATTAAAACTAGCCAGGCGTGGTGGCGCATGCCTTTAATCCCAGCACTCGGGAGGCAGAGGTAGGAGGATCGCCGAGAGTTCGAGGCCACCCTGAGACTACATAGTTAATTCCAGGTCAGCCTGGACCAGAATGAGACCCTACCTTGCAAAACCAAAAAAAAAAAAAAAAAAATTAAAACTACTGGGCTGGAGAGATGGCTTAGCAGTTAAGGCACCTACCTCCTAAGCCTAAGAACGCTGGTTCCAATCTCCAGGTCCCACGTTTCGCCAGATGCAAAGTGACACAAGGGCGCAATGCCGCACTTGACCACAAGGGGGCGAACACAACTGGGTTTTGTTCTCAGCAGCTGAGAGGCTGCTGGCATGCCCATCTCTGTCTTCCTCTCCCTCTCTCTGTCTCTCTCTCTCTCTGTCTCTCTTCCCTCCCCCCCCCAAAAAAAATTAAAACTATTGATTTCTGTGTGTGCCACACCAATGGGAAAAAGTCATGTATTTCAAACACCTTATGTCCTGGCCAGCTGCTCCATGCCTGGATGTCCCTACAGAAGACACTATTTCCTAAAAGTATGTCCTTCCTAAATTCCTACCCACTCACCACTTTTTACACAACACTTGGAAAGCTACAACCTCCCTTGGGTCCCTAGAGCATGAGATAAGCACACACAGTACCCATCACCCTAACAATTTCCTCCAGTGCAAATCCTGACCCCCAAACCAAAGTTAGGAAGGAGCCTCAAGGTAACATTGGGCTTCAACTCCAGCTAAGTAAACAATGGACCCAGAGCAGCTGGGGGGATGAAAAGGCCTTGCGTGGCCCTTAAAGATCAGGCTGCTGGCCAGGCGTGGTGGCGCACACCTTTAATCCCAGCACTCTGGAGACAGAGGTAGGAGGATCACCGTGAGTTTGAGGCCATCCTGAGACTACATAGTGATTTCCAGGTCAGCCTGGAGTAGAGTGAAACCCCACCTTGAAAAAAAAAAAAAAGACCAGGCTTCCTGAGCTGAGAAGGCTGGAGGCAAGGAGGGGAGGCTTACAGCTGCCTCTCGGCATCACAGCCTTGGAGAAAATGGCTACAAATACCCTGTGTGTGACCAGCCATACCCACAATGGAGAAGGTGGTCTGGTTTTAGTGTTGTGAGAAAGCACTGGTAGGGAAGGAAGCCTTCCTGTTGGCTTGGGATCCAGGGCTAGCTCTCGGGCCAGGCGGACTCCCCACCATGCCCCTTGGATCCTTCCTTTCTTGGAGTCTATGGCAGCACTTTCTTTTTCCCCTGCCAGTGTTGACTTGTCACTCTGGCATGCAGGATGTAAGATCACCAATATACGTTCCTTCAATTACCTCAGAAAGAAACCCACAATGCCTCTTTGTGTTCAGTGGGCATTGTTACTATCAGCCACAGAGAAACTTAATGTGTGTATGTGGTTAGGCATGGCCACGTGTGGAAAGCATGCATGCAAGTGTGTGTGCATGTTCGTATGCATGCATGTGGAGGCCAGAGGGCGACCTCAGGGGTCATCCTGGGGAATACTGTTTAACCCCTTTGAGACAATGTTTCACTGGGCAGAAGCTCACCAATGAGTAAGCCGGGCTAGCCAACAAATCCTGGAGATCCTCCTGTTTCCACCTTCTCCCACCCCCAGGCTGGAATTACAGGCACCAGCCTGGCTTTTTTTTTTTTTTTTTTTTTTTGCATGTGTGTAGTAAATGCTGCATGGCATGGTGAGGGGAGGAGAGCACATGTATGTGAAAATGCACTAGTAGGTGCACAGAGGCCAGAGAAGAATGTCAGGTGTGCTCCCGCTATCACTAACCACTTGTCTCATGGAAATGAAGTCTCTGACTACAGAACTGCAGGGTTCCGTGAGCCCCAGCCCTTCTCAGGCCTCTGCTTCCCTTAAGCCTGGGGTTGCCAAAGCGCCCAATCACACCCAGCTGTTTACATATGTCTTTCAGAATCAACTCAGGTGGTCTCAGGCCCTCTCATTTGCAGCAAGTTCTCTTAACTGCTGAATCAGCCCTGCCCTGGGGTTTACACTTGGGTCCTCATGCTTTCAAGGCAAGCAGTTTCCATGAGCTATCTCCCGGGAGAGAAATGGTACTTTCAACTGAAATAAACACACATGGGAACTAAAATATCCACAGAATTCTTGGGGTTCTATTGGTGACACCAAATGGGGCACAGTGTGGTCCCCTTGGTCCTTGCCACTCTGGCGCTTGCTTGGCCCATGCTTTCTGAGGATGTGGCCAGGTACCGTGGGAGGCATCAGAGCTACACAAAGGCTCTGGCTGGGTTTCTGCCCACCTTACAGCCAGCCCAGAGGGAGGCAGAAAGTAGAAGGAATGGGTTAGTAACGTGGCTCAGGTGTGCCCAGGGCGCTATGCACCTTTCAAATGGAAGTCTGGCTTTAACCCCCTTGTCAGTGCCTCCTTCTCCCTGGTCTCTTCATCAGCTCCGTGATCTGCTCCACCTTTCCACAACCCATTCCCAGCTCTGCCTCACCTCCTCTCTGTCCCTAAGCTCCCATGGTTGTGAGCCCTGTTCTGGGGACACTGGACGAGAGAAGCTCTGGATAACTCTTTCTCATCGCCTACAGCCAACTGTGATTCATTCACCACCCCACCCGCCCACCCCCAATCTCACCAACTCCCCTGCTTAGTTAACACTTGATAAAGTATTGTTCAATAAAAAGAAACAGTTCCAAGGAAATTAAAAAGAATCCCAGCAGGCAGCTCAAACATTAAATCTTACTCACAGAACATAAATCCTACAAATATCGGAGTCTGCACTTTGCACAAGTGGTGAGTCAGGCAACGGATCAAATTCTCTCAAACTATCATATAATTTATTTATCTGGAAACCAAATTCCTCACTTTACATTTATTTGCCACCTTGGATTCAGTCCACTGTTCGGTGCTGCCAGAAACCTATCTTACTGTTGTTTTCAACAATGGCTTCCTTGCCAGCCACGCGGGTGGCGTTCGCTATGGGTGCCCTTGAGTTTTGTCTCATCTCTCTCCTTTGCTGCTTAGAATTCCCTTTGAGAGCTCCAAGTGTCAACAAGCATAATCACTATTTGAGTCACCTGGTACCATACAAGAAGAGATGTCACCCAGCCTGCCAAGAGGGACACATTTGTTTTGAGCTTTTGTGCCCTCGAGGAGGGGAGCCAGGCAATGTGAGCAGATGGTCCATGAGCTCTGACAGCCAGAAGCTGTCACAAGGGCCTCCCATGTCTTGAGTGAACTGAATCCTCAGCGTGGAGCAAGGCAACGACAGCCACTCTTCGCTCAAAGTAAAAGGAGCTGGAACTCTGCGAGGTCTTAAGGAGGCTTGAACTTGTCCTACCATAATGAAAGCTTTGGGCAGCTGCTCAAAATGTGGCTGTAACCCAGCTCTGAAAACTACAAGGGAGGTGGCAAAATGGTGGTAAAGAAGTAGAAGGGTCCTCTGCCACCTTGCACATGTCTACTCCCAAGCGATTTCCAGTCCAAAGCAGTTGGCAGAGGGGCTGGTTGCTCAAAAATACTGTGGCCTTTACTGTACTTCTAGTCACCTGCCCTGTCATATCCTCCCAAGCTGTTTCATCAGAATCAGATGTGACTCCCTTCTACACCTTGACAGAATCTCAAAGGACCCAGACCTCTGACAAGATATGCCCAGAAGTCCCATCAAGAGGAAACATCAGGGACTACAGTGGCTTTAGGACAAATTCTCAATGTTCTCAAATGACACAGTAGTAACTCGGGCCTGGGCCAGACTCTGCTACGTTCCCGTGGGCTTGGGACATGCCCCATCATCTGTTCTTTCTTACAGACCAGACCTGGTCCTCACCCGTGCAAGCCACTCCTCTCCCTCAGGGTACCTACCCTGGTTAGCTTTTGACACAACCCTGTTGGTGTTCTCAAACCCTCCAAAGGTGCCCACTGTAGATGAAGAGGAATCTCCCTTCCTGTGAGAGGCCGGCTCAGGCTTGCTCTCTGGTGGTCAGTCCCTCCATGAGGGGTGGGGGCAGGAGGGTTTGGAAAGCTCTAGGCTCTCAAGTCCTATTCATCCTTTCCACGCTGGGTGACGTGAGGTTACAGCTGACTCTACCTTGCAATGTTTTACTTATTTCATTTTTGGTTTGTCTTTGTTCCAAAGCCTCAGGGTGGTCTTACTGCCCTCACCCACTAGCCATAAACAGAATTCGTTGTGTCCAGACTCCCATCTCTAGTGGGAGACTAGTCTCACTTTGCAGTTAACAGCACCCAGGGTTCTCAGCTACTGACTAAGCAGGATGAGACACAAGCTGGACCGGATGAAGGACCCAGCCTTCGGCGCGCAGGGTGCCATTTCCTATCAAGTGTCCTGGGAAGAGCAGGCTCTTTGCCGAGGAGCACAGGAATCTTCAGAACAAACAGAGCCTACCTGCAGTCAAAACCCAAAAAGGGGCTCCAGGCTGAGGGAAGGAGTGAGGTTCCCTCATCTTGCAAGAGGTCCCTTGGCCTTTGCATTTGACCTTCACTTTGTTCCTTGGAGAAGGTTTCTGAAATTCCACTTTGCCTTGGCTGATCTAAGGGAAAAGGGATCTTGTCCTCACACTGGACAGGGGGGTTAGTCAGTGGCCAGATGCAGTGGGAGGAATGGTGAGGCCGGATGCCAAGGGTGTGGGCCGGCTGGGATGAAATGCTTCAAACTGGATGATAACCCGGGACAGCTGGGAGGCGCTGCTCTTAGGAACAAAACAAACACCCCAACTCTACTGTTGCTGCCCGCCTTGGGCACTAGCTGTTGGCCTGAACTTCAAGAGCCAGGGCCAGAGGGAACAGCCGATGTGAAGCAAAGAGATCCTGGACCCTGGATGCTCAGAACTACAGTTCCCCGTGAATCTCCCAGACCCCCGCTTACATGAGACCTCGGATCCCAGCGGATCCACCAGGTGGCAGCGCTACCCGTGCCCCACCGACTGAGCCAGCAATGTGCATGAATAGCCACTAGAGGGCCACACAGGACCAATGGCCTCCATCAGGCTGCTGGTTACCTAGCAACTGTGACGCAATAGGATCCTGTTGCCACCCTCCTCAAGGCCTCTCAGGTTATTTCTGGCAAAACAATGACTGTTGCACAAGGAGAGGCTTCAGGAACCCCAGAACTGCTTCACTCTTAAACCAGGAGAATCTAAAACGGTCCAGCAGGCCCCAGACCCTGCGCCACCCTGGGGTCTAGTGGATTGAGCTGCTCCCCAGAATGCCAGGGAGCAAGAGGAGAAGTTTTCCGTTCTCCTCTGCAGCCCCACAGCTCTGGGAGACCCCCATGACTTCCCTAGTGACTAAAGGGGAGTAAATGTTGTCTCCCCTTCCCATCCTCCCAGTTTCTAAGCAGGGTCTGGATTAATTGCAGGTGACCTTGAACAGACCTTGAGCCACCAGTTCCTCGGCTGTACTTGAGGATAAGGGGATAAGGCCCAGTTTTAGCCTTCTCTAGTCTCCATTCTCCTCCCCCCCCCAAGTCTCTGTCCTTGTCTCAAAACTCTAAATTTTGATGACCCCAATCTTGAGAATCCTCCAGTTCTGATTCCAAACGGGTGAGTGTGACCTGAAAAACCAGAGGTGGCACCAAGAAAGTGAGGCGGACACAAGACAAGGAGTGTGTAATAATGAGCTCAAAGCCTGTGCCGTCTAGTGTGTGAAAGGCTGCAGCCAAAGTCGGGGGCTGCTAGCCTGGCCTGGGCAGTGGCTCCAGGCACATCCCTGGATTGTGAGGAACGCCTGGCCCTGGCACTGGAGTCCTAGGGTCTGTGAGTCACCAAGGTGGGGTCTCTGAGGGAGCGCCATGGCGAAGGTCACACGGGCATGTGCAGCTCGTTGTACTCATCCTGGCCGTCCTCGTCGAAGTTCGGCTGGGCATCTTCGGAGTCCAGCTGCAGAAGGGAACACAGGGCTGAAGCACGGAGGAGACAGATTCATCCCTTCCTGGTCCCTGTATCCTCCTCTGAGCAGCAGCTCTTCCTGCTCCCAGGGACTGTAACCCCAGCTTAAAGCACTTCCCTTGGCCAAAACCTCCACCCCCAGATTACCCAGAACGTCTGAAAGAGACAAATATGGAGGCACCCATGACACAGGAAGCTCTCTCTCACGGCTGACTCTCCCTCCTGCAGGACCTCTGGACACCACGTTTGCCATGGGGGTGTCCCCTCCTCTGGCTGACACAATCAGGATAGTTTTCTGTACCACATGTCCCTAAACTCATCCTTCAGCCGGGTACACACGATATGCACAACCGTCCATACCACTCTGTGCTCACTTGTGCACCAAACTGTGACATTAAGTTCTTTCCCTGGGTGAATATTTAATCAACAGTGTCTATGATAGACTCAGTTACGGTTCACTACCTTGCCCACGTTCACAAAATCCAACAGATAGCTGAGCACAGACTGGAAACCAGGTATGTATGTACATGCAGTGTTCCTGCCCTCATCCTGCCAGCCCAAACTACCATCCCTTACCGCCTGCAGCTCCCTGTCCTGGAAGAGCCGGGGCAGAAGGCAACGCCTCAGAGGCACTGTGAGCAGCAGCAGGAAAGGAAAGGCCAGTGAGGCTGCTGTGGACTTGACCACCCAGAGCAGAGCAATACAGCCCAGCTGGATGCAGGTGAACAGGTGCATCCGCCATGTCTTCACCTACGGAACAGAGTCAGCCTCACTAGCTGTGGTGGTTTGATTCAGGTGTCTCCCATAAACTTAAGTGTTCTGAATGCTAGTCTCCCCAGCTGATGGCAATTGGAAATTAAAGCCTCCTGGAGGTGGTGCATTGTTGGGGGCGGGCTTATGGGTATTATAGCCAGCTTCCCCTTGCCAGTGTTTGGCACACTCTCCGGTTGCTGTTGTCCACCTTATGTTGACCAGAGGGTGATGTCCACCCTCTGCTCATGCCATCGTTTTTCCTGCCATCATGGAGCTTCCCCCCTCAAGCCTCTAAGCCAAAATAAACCACTTTTTTCCCACAAGCTGCTTTTAGTCAGGTGATTTCTGCCAGCAATGCGAACCTGACTACAACACTAGCCAATGGCCAGTCTGTCCCACACAGACCTTAGGGGATGGGAGTCCCCAACTCCAACTTTTCTAACTCCGAGCCCTGGGGTCCCTCAGGGCTCTCTCCTATTACCTTTCCCCATATCCCCTACTCCATGAGTCCTGGCCTGACCTTGGTCACATAGGGCTGTTCAGGGTGGTGCTTTGCTGGCATGAAGATGAGCAACAGGCGCTGGGACAACTGGATACCAGATAGTGACGTGACACCCATGTAGAGGAAAATTCCAAAGAGCACAGCCAATGGGATCCGGCGCAGCACAGCCCCCATGACAATGGACAGGCCTGGAAGAGGTGACACGGATCTACATGACCCCTGGGGGATAGCCCTCCCATGAGGATAAAAGGCCTGGGTAAGGTGACAGGAGCCCTCTGGCCAATCAGGTAGGCCCCATGAGCCAGGAGATGGAGCAGGACCAATGGCAAGAAGGGCTCAGTGTCAGCAGGAAGGTTGGGGTCCCGAAGGCTAGGCATGATACATCTGCAGATGCAGAGGACGGACTTGGGTGGAGCCTGAAACAGGGAGGCCCAAGAAAGCAGGCTTGTGGGGAGGCCCGGCTCTCACCCACAAGGCTGGCGATGAGCACCCCGGTGACCCGCTGCTCCCGCACCTCCTGGATCTGGGGCTTGTCACCAGGAGCAATGGCAGTACGCATCACCGTCAGCGCGTTGACATGGGTGACGGAGCGGACAGTGGCAGCTGTGAGCCAGGGCAATCCAAAGAGCCCACAGAGACCACCCAGGGAGCCGATGAGCAACAGGTCAAGGTGGAAGCCAGAGCCCTTGAGCAGCCTCCGTGCCTTCTGGCTGACGATGAGCCTGTGGAGGAATGGGGACAGGGAGCAGGGGCTGGCAGGCAGGCACAGTGCACACAGGACTGGGGAGTGTAGTATGTACAGTCAACAGCCCTCCCCGGACCTGCCAGCTTCCTCTCTCAGGTTCCCAAACTGACGTTCTCACGTTGCTGCAAATCTGAGCCAAAGTCTTATACTGAGAACATTTAAAACACCACAAAAGCCAGATGCCAGATCACACCATGTTATTTTGGTTGAACCATAATGAGATGCATGTGAGCATCGCTGGCAGGGAGAACATCCCACCAGTGTTCAGTTCCACCCTGCCAGGGGTGGTGGCAGGAGTTGGGCATCATGTCAAACCGTCCCGGAACACCGTGCGCGGGCTCATGGGCTGCTCTCTGCCCCCTACCTTCTTCTCACTCCTGCCAGGTCTCAACATACACTCTCCTCAAGACCTACCACCCAGCAGCCCCAGACCGACAGATGGACCAGACTTAACCCTGAAGCCATGCCACTGGCCCTGGCTGAAGCCAACCCCTCCACCTCCTGTCCCCTGCCCTCTTACGCAGTGATCTGGGTCTCCATGAATATCAGGATGAGGACCAGAAGGGCAGGAACAGCAGCTGCCACCATCATCCAGGGTGGGAAGGGCCGGGCACTGCCCAGGGGCGGGATGAACCACGTGCGCTTATCCGGGGAGGTCACCGAGAGCCCCGTGGGCACCGTCAGCTTCTGCGTGACAGGAAGGAGGGGGGGAGGTCAGGGGCGCTGCAGCTGTTCCCATCACACACCGAGCCCTCAGCACCAGGACTCTAAGGAGTTGGGGGCAGACTCATTTGCATTCTCCAAAATCACTGTCCCTCCAGGGGCTGGCCACGAGACAGGGAAATGGAATGCCTTCGCCCTGAGCCCCAGAGCCACCCGAAGACCTGTTGTAGGGGAGACCCAGCACCCTGTCCCAGTCCACACTCGCGCCTCTGGATTTCCCCCATCCCCACCCCCACCCGGGCCCCAGCTTATAGCCTCTGGGCAGCCCTTGGGCTGGGCCTCACAACATCCCCTTGAACCTCAAGGCCACCACCAACCTGGATGTGGCCCAGCCCATGGGGCCACTCTGGACCCCAAGGACAATGGGACGGCATGGCCCAGCCCACTCACCTGCGTGTAGGTATCTGTGATGGAGTAGTCCACGAGGACCATCACCAGAATGGAGATGGGGATGCCAAAATCCCCGATGATGCGGCGAGCCTGCAGAGAGCACGGCAGCAGAGGCTAGGTGAGGATTGACGGACACCCTGGACCCTTCCTGGGGCCAAGCTGGAGGCTGTATCTAATCCCCAATGGAATCCAAAAAGATGCCTCATGCTGTCCCTTCAGGCTCCTCCTCCCCTCAGTGCCAGGCTGCCTATAAGGCACTCTAGTCTCAACTGTGCTCTAAGGAAACAGCAGAATGATGGTGAAGAAGAGGAGGAGGAGGAGGCCTAGAAGGGTACAGGGGCTTTCCCGACTTGGTTTGGGCCCATGGGTTGGCATGAGAGGGTGGGGTTCAGCCTCTCTCAGAAGCAGAGCTTGGCAGTGACAGCAGGAATCTATGGGGACCATGTACCTTGCCCCCAAGGAAACGGCTGTTCCTGAACTTGCGCAGGAAGAAGGCGATGAGGAATGTCCCCAGCATGAGGATGAGGGACAGCAAAGCAGTATTGGGCTGGTTTCTTGGGCCTGGGGGTCCCTCAGTGGGAGGCAGGGCACTGCTATTCAGCTCCAGACCAGCTTCTAGAGCTCCCTCCAGAGCCCCTTCCGGGGGATAGAATGGCAGTAAAGGGTGCTCTGTGAACACCTGGGAAGAAAACAAGACTACGTTGTCACTCCTGACAGGTGACAGCTTAGACCCAGCCCAGGATATGCCTTATCTCCAACCTCCAACCCCAGTGGAACCCCTCTCCCTGTCCCCTTGTTCCCAACATGCTCCATGCCTCCCTAGGGCACTGCACTTGCCCCATCTACACCCACCCTCTGGGGATCGCCACCTTGTAGAGCTTGTAAAAGGTCTCATAGATGAAAATGAGCGAGATGAGGAAAGCAAAGATCTCCTGGGTGAACGGTGAGATGTAGCGGACCAGGAAGCTGCCCTCAGCGGCCACCAGGGCCAGCACGAAGACCACCAGCCAGAGGCCCACCCACACCCGGCCGGTGAGGTACTCCAAGTCCTGGGCTCGGCAGAACTAGGGGCAGCAAGGAGGGTGTTAGTCACAGGCAGGACAGCTCTCTGGAAATCAGTGCCTATGGTGGGCCAGGATGAATTCTAGGGAGAAGATTGAGTCAAAGGACTGAGTCACCTGGGTGAAGGACATAGGGCAGCAGGAAGGGGTGGGACAATTCCTCAGGGTGGGACAATTCCTCAGGGTGGGGGGGGGCTTCACCTTGAAGAAGGCTTCTTCAAAAACAAGCAAAGGCCCAGAGAAGCCCACCACAAGCAGTGGCTGGGCCCCCAACAGGGAAAAGAGAACTCCAAGCACAGCCGTGGACACGATCAGCTCCGACACACCCATCAGTCCTTCGGTCTTCTCTCCTGGGGCAGCCAGGCGTCAGTAGGGTGTCCCTAGCCTGGCTCTGGCTTTGCTTCTCCCCTCCCTCATCTAGCTCATCCTAAACTGGGGTCCTCAGCAGAACAGCAGCCCCCAGAGTGACAGGCAAAGCTCGCCCACAGTCTCAATGGGATCACAGCTTCCCTAGCCTCTCTCTGGTCATCAGTCTCCCGAGATAATGTCAAACCTGGGACACCCTGCCTCAGAAACCCAACCGCTGACATTGGGCCCCACAGGGATCCTGGGAGCCTCACCTAGCAGCCCCCCGAAGGTGATTGCGGGGCTGAGGGCCGCGAAGTAGATGAAGAGAACAGCGGCCACACACTGGGAGTGCATGGCGTCCCGCAGGTCACTGGGGTAGTGGGGGTACCGGCGCTTCACATCCCGCACCAGTCCCCCAAACACCGAGCCTGTCCGCAGCAGGGGATCATCTTCAGGGGGCACCTCGGAGCCTCCCATCTCCAAAGACAACCCTGGGGGTGAGGGGAGACAAAGGACTGCTGGAAGAGTGCTCCCTCTTGCTTGGAGCCCCAACACAGCTCCACCCTTGGGACTTGGGGCCAGGGGTAGAAGGCCTAAATGGCACAAAGGACTCAGGGCATGGGGACAGGGTTGGGGTCTGACCTTTGCCAGGGGCTGTGTAGCCCGCCCGCGTGGTCAGCTCCACCTTGGTCTGCTCTCGCTCCCGTCGCTTTCTCAGCAGCTCTCGCTGGAAGGCAGCCACTGAGCGCAGCAGGTCGCGGCCCTCCACCTCAGACGGGGGGATCACAATGCTGCCGTCCAGGAACTCACTGATGGCACCCAGCAGGTCCTGCCGGTCATCTGCCTGGTAGGCAGCCTCGTGAAACAGCTACAGAGGGGACACATATGTCAGGACTAGGCCCAGGAGAAGGGTTTTCGGGAAGGTGGTGGTGGGCCACAGAGCAGGGAGAACAGATTGGCCTCATGAATATGTCTAATCCAGCAGTATTGGGACGGAAGTCCAGAACCACTCTGACAAGGTACACTGACAAATATCCTAACCATCACCCTAGTTCACAGCTAGTCGTGGCCAGCACCACTGGCCCTTCTGTTCCTGCCTCCTGCTACATCTGAGGTGTTGGAGTTGGGCTGTTGCTATCCCCTGGGTCACCACCCACTCCCATGCCCAAGCCCAGGGTTCTGTTCTCCACCTTGGGGCGACAGCCCCACCAACCTCACTCCAAGACAGGAAGAGGGCCAGAGAACAAGCAGGACCCAAGTCCAGCGTACAGGGCCCACCTTGTCAGACATGAGAGTAGCAATGGAACGCCCAAGCTCGTGATAATCGGTGCTCGTGTGGGTGGGTCCCAGCATCACAAAGAGGAAGCGGACAGGCACTGGGACCTCCAGCACAGACTCCAATAGTACAGCCTCACTCAGTCGCACAAAAGCTGCTGCTGGCTGCTCCAGGAAAGGCACACAGCCTGGAGGCAAAGGAAGGCACAGGGTGACAGACAAAAAAGGAACGGTCAAGGCAGGCCCTAGGATGAAGATCTGAATTTCATATCCAATGAGCAGGTTGTCCCTCCCCCTGTAATCTAAAAGGGTCCAATTCACTCAGGAGTTCCTATACATGTGTATCGGTTCACCAGTAGGTGGAAATCAAGGGTATTCAGGTTTGCTTTTTTCTTTTTTTTTTTTTTTTGGGGAAGGGCTTTCAAGGTAGGGTCTCGCTCTAGCCCAGGCTGACCTGGAATTCACTCTGTTGTCCCAGGCTGGCCTCAAACTCACTGCCCTCTGCCTGCCAAGTGCTGGGATTAAAGGTGTATGCCACCACGCCCAGCTAGGGCTGCTGTTCTCTCATCTCACTATGGTGATAACATAAATGAGCTGCAGTCCAAACTGGAAGTGGGAAGAGCTCAAGGCAACAGCCTCCAGCCAGGGGTGAAGACACACAGTGTGCAGACCCTGCTCCCACTGCCTAGCACTCGCTCCTCACCCACAAGCACGACGGTGGCCTCAGCATCTTCAGGAATCTTCTCCAGTAGCTTCAGGCTTTTCCCCCGGTGACCATCTCCCCCGGGCAGGTGGAGGGGCTTCTGAGGACGCAGAGCTGGAATAGGGCTGGGACCCAGCCGGGAGGTCGTGGCAGGCCCTCCCACCCACTGTCCCAGACCTGGCTCTAGGTCCTGCTTCCTCCTTTTCCAGCGTGCACCTTGAACCACCTCAGTCCTTTCTGTTGAATGGCTCCCTTAGGCCTGTCCCATCACCACACTGAACTCCGTCTCTAGCACAAGCAACCCTCATGTATGTATGGCCCCCACATGCCTAGCAAACTGCCACGCAGCCAACCTTCCCAACTCAAACCAGTCCCTGGGCCCAGGTCAGAGCAAAATTACTGACCTCCTTGGCATCAGGATCATGAGGCCACAGCGGGGCTGGTTCCCCAAGGTCATCAGCTATGGTGGGCACAGCGCCATCAGGGCCGTGGCTGGGGGTTGGGTGGTGGTTCCCCAGGACTGAGTTGACACTGGAGCTTGATGGATTTCGGGGGAAGAAGCCACTGTCCTTGTCATCATTGGGATGGCTGGAGAAGGAGGCAAGGCCGGTTAGGAGAGCTTTGTGGCTAGGAGGTGAGAGATGGAGGGCTACAGCCTTCACCTCTTCTATGCAGTACAAGCGCTAGTCAGGACTGTAGAAAGAGGGAAGGGGAATGAGCTCCCCACCACCTCCAGTGTTCCAGAACAGGCTGAGAGCCCCTGAGAAGACGCCATGCTCCTCGAAGGCCACGTAAAGCAGACCGAGCCCTCCGGGGTGCCCCACACACACCTGTGTTTCAGGAGCAGAGTTCGCAGGACGCTGGCCCTGTCTTCAGGCCGGATCTGGTCAGACACAATCATGGTCTCCACCACAAGGTGGGCAATGCCTGGCAGGGTGGTCTGTTCCAGGTCCAAGAGGGCCGCTCCTAGGACACAGTCAGAAGAGGAGCCGTCCTGCCAGACAGGAGACCCACCCCAGTACACTGCTCCCTAAGACCAGACAAATGTACCAGGTGAGCTGAGCATCAGTACACCCCAATATCCAGGGAGCAGAAGAGAAGTGGATGAAAACGAAGCACAAGAGGGGTGTAGGCCCCTCCTCACCAAGCAAGGGGAGTCGTGGCTTATGACATGGATGGCTGTGAGGCCTACTATGCACCAGGTACCATGGCCCATGCCCCTCAGAGCTCCTAGGAGCGGTCACAGGGCACTGGGCAGCCTGGCACAGGACGAGTTGCGGAGGAGGGCAGGCGGACTAGACTACTCTGAGAAGCCCTACCCTGGGCGATAGTCCTACGGAGCTCCAGCAGGCTTCGGAAGGAGAGCGAGGCGACATGGGGCTTCCCCCAGCGCTCCGTCTCCTCCTCCACGTCCTCCTCGAACTTGATCCAGCGGGCTGTCTCCCGCCAGTGTGGCTCCTGGCTTCGGTCCAGCATCAGCTCGTTTAGCTCCACGAACACCTGCAGTGGACACCATGGTGGGGGTCTGAGTGCTATCAGACGGGGCCACTAGCGTGGGAACTTTACCACAGTGCAGGCAGGAGGAAGGGAGGGGAGGGGATCCCACAGGCTAACATCCTTGGGGTTATGAACCTCATGAGGCCTCCGGTCCAGCTTCTTCTTCTTCTTCTTCCTGCGAAGGATGGGGGCCAGGCCACTGGGGCTGCCCCTCCCGCCCTGTGTCCGGGATGGCTTCTTCACTAAATGCCGCCTCACACCGGGGTTGTCCTCCAGCCGGTGACCTGTGGAAAAGGTGGGCTTGGGAGTCCAGGGATCCAGCTCTGGGTCTGAGTTTTACGGCCCACCTGCTCCAGGCTCCTTGCTCTGCCCACCCAATCTACCTGACAAGAACCAGAGACCACATGATCCAAGGTGGCCATGACATGAAGACGGAGTGTCGGGAAAGAGGAAGACACAAAGCCACTTGGGACCCCTGGCCAAGTCACAGCAACAAGACAGACCCTCGACTCGGTCCTCAGCCCCAGCTGGACCCCTGAGCCCCTGCCATGGTCACTGCCCCTCCCTGTGGGGCCCCATGCCTGACAGCAGTCCCTAGGAACTGAGCCCCCAATATTTCCATGATCCCCATTGGCAGCCACATCCCCACCCCATGACTGCCCATCCCGACAGACTCAGGTGGGGCTGTCCACCCCTCCTGCTGCCCTGCCCAAGTAAGCAGCTGGGGAAAAGGCTGGCCGGCCAGTTACTCACGAGCTGCTGCCCCTGTCAGGGGGCTCGGCTGGCCACTGATGGGATCCCATGGGCCACAGTCCTCAAAGTCCAGCACAAACATCTCTAAGTCCTCTGAAGCTAAAGAGTCGCCAGGGCCAGGGGCTGGATTCCTCCCAGGGCCCTGATCCTCAATGTCCCAGGGCCCAGGACTCAGAGTGCCATTGGGCTCCATGACCTTGTCCAGTGGGCTTGTCATTCCCCTAGTGGCCAAGGCCTTAGTCTCTGCTGTCCCCCAGAGCACTAGCTCTCCCGAATCCCCACAGGAGTAATCTCTGTCCACACAGAGCCGGAGGTAGTGAGACCTCCTGTCCTCAACTCCCCTCGTCCCCCAGCCTGCTGCCGACTACTACCAGCTCCCACCCTGGGTGTGTAAACACGCCCTTCCCATGCCCCCCCCCCATCCTGCTGCCACTGCTGCTGCTGCCATCGGATTGTTCCTGTCCCTGTCCTCAGGCCCTGGCAACTTTCCATGACGTATTGAGCTCAAAGCCCTCCTCCTCCCCCCACACCCTGTGGTTCTCAGGAGGAGGAGGAGGGAAGGGGACCAGTGATGCCCCTGGCCTGGGCACAGAGCCTCGTGGGTGATGACAGGTGGCACTGAAGCCAGGCACTGATAAGATGGAAGGAATGTGCCGAGATCACAGCCAGGCCAGGCCAAGGGTGGTGGGAAGGAGTGAGGGCAGCTGTGGTCCTGGCTCAGGGAGAAGCAGAGGCCTGGCAGTGTGGTTCAACCCTCAGCCTCCAGGCAGGTGGGGAGGGGAATAAAAAGCAAGAGATGAAAAGTTTGCCAAGGCCTCGGGAGAGGTTGATGACATTCTCAAACAGCACGTGGGGAGAAAGAAGGCTGCCTTAGGCTACAGGCAACTCAGAAGGTGGGCAGAGCTGGGACCAAAGGTGCTACAAAGGGAAACCTCAGTTCTGTGGATCAGAGAGGTGGCTTGGTGAGGTAGTGAGCTATCAGACGCTGCCAGGGTGCCTCCACAAAGACACTACAGAAGGGTCTGAGCCCGGAGTCGGGTAGAACACAAGGCTTCTTCAAGTCCCTGGGAAGCTGGGGGATGCCACAGGGTCTCACTCACTCTTCATGTCATCCAGGTCAGCGGAGCCCAACATCTGGGCCTCTGCCTCATCCGTGGGGACCCGCTGCTCTGGGCCTGGGTTGCCCAGGGCACTGCCCGGGCACAGTCGCTCCCGCAGGTCATAGCTGGCTGATGGGCTCCAGGGCCGACTCTTCTCTGCAGTGACTCGAGAGGCCCGAGCCCGGGGACTGGGGGAGCTGAGGAGACAACACATGGGCCTCGGACTTGTTGGAGACACTAGTGGGCTCTGGTACCTTCCCCCACGCGGGGTCCTAGAGTGGACACCTGGGCCCAAGATATAACACCCCCTCCCCAACATGCCTAACTCTGGCTTGCCTTACTCCTGTACCCAATCCTTTTCACCCCACCACTTGGGGCCTGGAGGACGCTTGACCTCTTGATTCTCTCTGACTGATCTTTCCTGTTTACTCTTGCTTTCTTCCCTTTGTAAACTAGGCAGACAGACAAGGCTCCCCCTGCTTCCCCTGGTCTCCAGGTTACACCTGGGGAAACATTTCGGGATCAGGACAGAAATGATTGTCAGGAGTTTGGACCAATTGCTCTAGGCTGGGCTGTTCTGGGTCCTGCTGAATGAGGGCTGGGATCAGGGGCCTGGGACCAGAGTACCTGCCCAAACGCTGGGGGCTCTGGTCAGAGTGCAGGCCCACAGAGGGCAGGGCTTTGGTGCAGGCAGCCCTGCTGGAGAGGCCTGGGCTGTCATCCTCATCACTTCCAATGGAGAACTGCAGACACGTGAACACAGACAGACGTACGCCGGCTGCATCTGGCATCTTCTCGGTACCCCTTTGGCCAGCCACCCTTCCTCCAATGGGCAGGCCTTACCTTTGCTTTCTGTGGGGGCCCTGAGGGTGGAGGCTCCACGGGTTCTGCCTCAGAGTCCCCTTCTTCCTCTTCTTCTTCTTCCTCCTCATCTGCTCCAGTTCCCCCCTCCTCCTGTATGGGGGGTGTCCCCTCCGAGGGGGGAGCGGAGGTTTTCTCCTTCTTCTTCTTCCTCCTGGTGTGCCGGGCAGAGGTGGGGGGCAGTCGCCGCAGCTTGTGGGGTGGAGGCAGGCGAGCTGAGAGCGGGTGGTGGGTGTGGTGGGATGTGTGCCGGTGAACTGGGGGTGCAGGAGAGCCGGTTGAGGCCCCCGAAGCAGAGAGGGGCCCCTTCCCACCCAAGAGACAAACACCTTATTCTAGTTCAAGGCCTCAAACAAGGGCACCTTGGTCCTTCCTCCACAGCCAGACTCCCCCACCCCCAACGCTTGTGTCCATGCTCCTGTCCTTAGTGAGGCCTGGTTGAGTGGGGACAGGGGTAATGGGGAAGGGAAGTCACAAAAGGGGGCTTGGAGGGATGTGATACAGCAAGAAAGAGAAAGAGGAGCTGGGGGTGGGAGGACAAAACAGGGGATGTGGCAGAGAAGAGTGTGCAGGGCCAGAGGGGACAGTCAAGGTCACTAGTAAGAAGGCCTCAGGCTCATTTCATCTCCCTACAGTTCCCCTGGTATGGGACCCAGCTCCCCTGGCAGGTATACAGGCGATGGTGAGGGAGGCAGGATGACTTAACATGGTATGGTGGCCCAGCAGTGTCCAGCAAAGGATGGCACTGGGTGATCAAGCCGGAGGTGAGCGCAGTGATGGTGGCGATGGAGGTGATGATGGTGAAGGTGGCCGCACCTAGGGGTCCCCAGGCTACCCACACTCAAAGTCCCGCTCGCTGTAACTGCGGCTGGGCTTCTCCTGGTCCCAGGCTGGAGGCTTGCTGATGAGGTCCCCAAACCTTCTCACAGCCAAGGTCTTGCCCAAGTCATCTTCCTCCTCCTCTAAGTCTGGACTCAGGGGGGGCTCCTCCAAGGGCACCCGGACCTGTAGGCCAGACAGCCTCTCCTAAGGTCCCCCAGGCTCATGAACACCCCACCACCACCAATTCCCAACTCTGTGCCCTAGTGGGAGAAGAGGCAACAGCAGGCTCCATCTTCAACCCACCCTCCTGACACTCACACCCAGAAACGACCCTCCCTGCAGGCTCCTGAGGCCTTGAGAGAAGTGACCACGGGCGCACGCACAAAATATCAAAGACACCACCCCCCCATCCCTCTTTCTCCACACCGCCAGCCCAGCTCCATGCCTGGATCTGGAGGGGGGGTTCCCCAGGGTCAGGCAGAGGACGCCCCGCCCTCCTCTCCCACCCCCGCGCGTCCGTCACCTGGGGTAGGGGTGAGGCGCCCCCGGGCGGCGGCATCACTCCGTTGGCCATGGTAAGGCTGGAGGCTTGCAAGTCTCTCGCTCACGAAGTGACCTGAGCCCCCGCAGAGAAGAAGGGGACACTGTGGGGGCCTCGTGGGGAGACCTGGGGGTGCAGGGCAGGGTCAGGACCCACGCGATCGGCCCCCTCCCCATCCCCCAGAGCTGCATCCATCCCCCCCCCCCCGCCCTGTCCTCCTCCGAGGCCCCGCCACGTCCAGATCAGCCCGGCGCCCCGCCCCGCGCTACCTCGGCGCTCCGGAGCCTGCGGGACCCAGGCGAGCCTCCGCCGCCGCGCCCCATGTCCCTCCCCGCGCGGTCTCCGGGGCGCGGCCGCCCGGTTCCCGTCCGGCCTGTCGCCGTGCAGAGCGGGGCCGGGCGGACGCAGGCGCCGGAGCCCGCAGCCCTGGGCTCCACCTCCTCGCGCTCGCTCGGCCCCGCCGCCGCCCGCCCGTCCGGCCGCACAATGGCACCGGGCGGGCGGTGACTCACCCCACCCGGCCTGCGCCGGCCTCGCACGCGGGTCTCCGCAGGCTCCCACCTGCCCGCACGCCCCTTCTCCCGGCGCCCCACGCATTGCGGGGAGGCGGATGCACAGCTCTGAATTCCCATAATCCCTCAAACACACTCCTCCACCTTGCCTGTAACCTCCCCCTTCCCTCCTCTCAGGAAACCTGGAGGAGACCCCCACACACCCCAAACCCCTCCACACACACAAGCCCCTATGGCCTTAGTTGGGCCTTGAAATCACAGACCATCAGTCCCAGTACATGCCCATCATAGGTCTGGCATCTGGTGCCTAATACCACCTAACATTTGACCTTGGCACATTACCTCTCCTTCCTGGCCCTCAGTTTCCCCACCCATAGGCAGAGGCAGCTGAAATAATGTGCCATCCAACTCTAAGACCCTGTAGCTGTCCCCACATTTTCCCTCTTCCCTCCTCCCCACAACCCTTGAGGTCCCATCTCACTTTCCAAGGGCAAAGTTCTTTGGAAGGAATCCCTAGACCACAATCTGACCCTCCCAGAGTCACCTAGCACAACCCAGGCCCGTAAAAGCTCTTGATAAACAGCTTTGAGGCCATGTCCCCAGGGGCCCTTAGGACAAACAAGGGGAGAACTGTGGATGGAGCTGAGGAACAGCAGAAGGTGGAATGGACAGTCTCGGCGGGCCGCTGGAGAACCATCTGGGTAGCAAGGGTAGTGGAGGGAACAAGGAGCTGCGCACGTTACATCTTTACTCTTGCTTGGTTAGATTCTCTGCCCAATACAAGGAGTGCCTGTGTGCAGAGCTTTTCAAGGGGCTGGTAGGGAGGTAGGGTCCACTGGGCCCCACACACAGCCCTGTGTTAGGTAACAGTGCATACTCCCAGCCTCATCTCGGGAGACTTGTTTGTTCCCTTTTTAGCTGAATACATGGAGATTGAGGAAGGCTTGTTACCCCGCTTGAGTCACTGCTAGGAATCAGGTTGCCCACAGATTAGAGCATCCTTGATGTCTCAAAGGTGATTGTCCCAGCACAGCCGTTTAAATACTCCAGGCCTCGCCCTTTCCTCCAGTTCACAGGTGGTGAGAAGGTGAACCAAGTTGCCAGCTTGGGACCCGGGTAGAGGCAGGACATGTGGATTGTGTCCCAGTCTTTCAGCATGCGAGCCAGGCATGGAGGTGCACGCTTTTAGTCTCAACTGAGGTAGGAGGATTGTGTGATTTTGAGAGCTACAGAGTGAGGTCAGCCTGGGCTAAAGTGAGACTCTACTACAAAAAAATAAAAAAATAAAAAAAGCGACGTTCAGCATGCAAAGCCCGTCTGTTAGGTTGAATTGTGTTCCCGAAAATTCATATGTGAAGTGTTAACCTCCAGAACCAAAGCATAAGCAAGTATTTGGAAATATTAAGACCAGGGCTGGGGAGATGGCTCAGCAGATAAGATGCTTGCCTGCAAAGCCTAACCACCAGGGTTCGATTCCCCAGTACTCACGTAAAGCCACATGCACAAAAAGGGGCATACATCTAGAGTTCAGTTGCAGCAGCTAAGACCCTGGCATACCCATTCTCTCTCTCTCTCTCTCTTTCTCTCTCCCCTGTCTCTGCTTGCAAATAATAAATAAAACATTTTTTAAATATTAAGACCAGGGCTGGAGAGATGGCTTAGCAGTTAAGGCATTTGCCTACAAAACCTAAGGACCCATGTTCAACTCCCCAGATCCCATGTAAGCCAGACATACAAGATGATGCATTTGCAAGGTCGTGCACACACACAAGGGGGCTCAGGTATCTGGAGTTCCATTGCAGTGGCTAGAGGCTCTGGCATGCCAATCCCCCCTTTTCTCTCTCTCTCATACAAAGGTGTGTGCCACCATACCCAGCCATATACATACATACAGAGAGAGGAGGGAAGAAGAGAGGGAAGAAGGGAGGGAGGGAGGGAAAGACCATACTAGAATGGAGTGGGATCCTTCCTTACACAACAAGGTATGTCTTTATAAAGGGGAAAATTGACACGTGCACACAGAAAGAACACTATATGAAGACTGGCATTATGCTGCTACAGCCAAGGAAATTCCAGAAGCTGGGAGAGAGGCCTGGAACAGTACTTCCTGAGTATCTTCAGAGGGAACCCAGCTCTGCAGACACCTTGATATCAGACTTCTGACCTTCACAGCTGCGAGTAAATTGTTTAAGCTGTGGTACTTCTCTTTGTGGTGCTTCATTACAGCAGCCTTAGTACACTAATCTGCTGCCCCATCTCTTGTCCCTCTGAGCCAGGTAACTCGGTTCCAAGTCTGTAAAGAGTGTTGTTTCCACAGAGTCTTTCTTTCCTCGGGGATCTTCAAGCCTTGAAGCCATCCTCTGTGGGGAACATTCCAAGAGGATGTCTCTGATCTTCAATCTACATTGTGGTGCTGGGCTCTCTCTCACAGCCAGTAAAGTCAGACAACAGCCAAACTTTCATTTCCAGATAGCCTAAAGGGGGTCTTGCCAACCTGGGAGCCCTGGCATCCCAGACTTTGTGGATCCTGTACCCTGAGGGAACACATGACTAGTTCTTTGGAGGGCGGGATGCTGAACATGGTCCTCTTCTTACTGGAAGGTGACAAAGGACGGGTCCCTTGGACACCTCTCCACCTTCCTCTGCCATTTATGCCTCTGGGATGAAGGAGTGAAATCTTTCCTAGGAGGGGCTTTGCAAGCCCATGCTCACCTTTTTTTTTTTTTTTTTTTTTTTTTTTGGTTTTTGCGAGGTAGGGTCTCACTCTGGTCCAGGCTGACCTGGAATTAACTATGTAGTCTCAGGGTGGCCTTGAACTCCCGGCGATCCTCCTACCTCTGCCTCCCGAGTGCTGGGATTAAAGGCATGCGCCACCACGCCCGGCCTTCACCTTTTTTTAAAAAGTATTTTTATTTAATTGCAAGGGGAGGAAGAGAGAATGGGTGCACCAGAGCTCCTGCCACTGCAAACGAACTCCAGATGCATGCACCACTTTGTACATCTGGCTTTACGTCGGTACTGGGAAATTGATTCAGGCCATCATCAGGCTTTGCAAGCAAGCACATTAACCACTGAGCCATTTCCCCAGCCCCTCCCCCCATGTTTATCTCTTATTCTGGGGTGGGACACAGGGTTGACACCCACCAGCTCAATCTATTTGACATAATGCATTCTTTCATTGTGCCTGCAGATCTCTTAGCATCCTACCTCCAGTGCATCTGCGCTTGTCAGTCCCCTACCATGTTTTCTGATGGGTCTTCATTACTGTGACAAGAGTGTCCCATACATGCAATAAGGATGGGCATTCTGCTACATATCAGCTCCCAGCTCAGAGTCTAGAGGTGCTCAAATGTTGACAGGAAAGGTGACAGCAGAGGCAGTAGATAATGACAGGCAAGCTCAAAGCAGCATCTACCCACACACCTTCCCCCACACTCCAGTCTGACTTGAACTTCCCACCCTGCGTGCTTACTCCCCAGAATGATTTCCTGGTACATGCGACACTATCACACCCGTCCCTCCTGTGCAGGGAAACAGGACCCATTCCTGCACAAGCCCACTGTTCTCTGGACTCCCCACAAATGGGCCAGGAGCCCTCTAAGTGAAAGCCTTGACAGATGCAAAGAACCAGATCAGACCAGATAAACAAAGCCCGTTCAGGTGTATTGGCTCAGCTCTCAGGCGAGGTTCATGGGTTTCCAGACGCAAGGCCAGGGAAGTTGCATCCCGGACCCAAGATGGAGTCTTCTAAAGGCTTGAGCAGGGGAAGATAATGTGTTAGCCAGGAGCCAGGGGCAGGCTGAGGAATGGAACCGTTTCAAGGATGGGAGAGGGCAGAGGTCTCCTTATAAGGTCACAAGTAGGGATGGAGGGCAACTATTTGGCCAGCAGGGGACTCTTGAGACTGCTGGTCCCATCATGCTCAGGAATGTGGGTGGCAGGTTGGAGGGCCTGGCCACCATGTTAGGTCCTTTGTTCTGAGCACGGTCCTGCCTAACACCAAGGTGGCTTCCTCTCAGACATTCCCTGGAATCGTTCATTATCTTGGAGTCTAAGCCACAGCCATTGTCCCTCAGTTCACAAGGTGCTGAGTCCTGGATCTAGACCTGTGACATTTGTCATCTGTGGTTACCTAAATCTTGAAAACTTTCTCGTGCATTTTGGTCATTTTTCACATTTCCAGTCCTCTCTCTCCAAGGCATAAGCCATAAAACTCATGTGTCCTGACTCCCTTGCAGCTAGAATTGCAGACACACACCTGGGTTCTACCAGTCAGATTCACTGGTACAAGACCTAAAATCAGAAGTAAGCGACATTTCCAGGGAATCTCACTCTGTTTGCATGGTATGGGCCGGAGCAACACGTTTCTTCTCAGGGCAGCAGTGGCCAGGCACTGATTCTGCTCTAGAAGCTCTCCCTGTGGCTTGGTCATGATTCCTAGCTCTCCATTCCTCCCCCAGTACTGCCAGTATTCACTGGACTCTTTCATGAGAACCTCTCCAGCTTAAAGCTGTTGTGTTTGCAACTAGGCATCCTAGCTGGGATGGGATCCAAGTCCAGGTCATGGGCTGAACAGTTAGTTACAGGCATGAGCAGTGCCAACATTAGAGAGCTGGAAGAGAAAATGTGATACAATGACCCCTTTTGTTAATATACCAAGGCCCCCACCTCTTTTGTGTCATCTTGTGGACTGTCATACCTCATCCATCCCCATTTTTTTTTTTTGAGGCAAGCCCAATAGACTGATCTTTTTTTATGTGACAGAGAGAAAGATTGAGAGAGAGGGAGAGAATACTGGCATGCAAGGTCATTCAGCCACTGCAATTGAATTCCAGATGTGTGCGCTTCTTTGCGCGCATGTGCAACCTTGTGCACTTGCATTATCGTGCATCTGGCTTACGTGAGACCTGGAGAGTCAAACATGAGTCCTTAGGCTTTGCAGCCAAATGCCTTAATTGCTAAGTCATCTCTCTAGTCCTCATCCCCATCTCTTAATGATAACTATGGTAACATATTTTTATATTTTATTTATTTGAGAGGGAGAGAGAAAAAACAAGAGAGAATGGACGCACCAGGGCCTCCAGCTGCTGCAAATGAACTCCAGATGCATGTTCTCCCTTGTGCATCTGGCTTATGTGAGTCATGGAGAACTGAACCGGGATCCTTTGGCCTTGCAGGCAAACGCCTTAACAGCTAACCCATTTCTCCAGCCCTGATAACATTTTTTTAAAATATATTTTTATTTATTTATTTGAGAGAGAGAGAGAAAGAGGTAGAGTGAGAGAGAGAAAGGGAGAGAATCAGCTCTCCAGGGCCTCCAGCCACACAAACAAACTCCAGATGCAGGTGCTTCCTTGTGCATCTGGCTTACGTGGGTCCTGGGGAATTGAACCAGGGTCCTTTGGCTTTGCAGGCAAATGCCTAAACCACTAAGCCATCTTCTCCAGCCCCTGATAACATTTTTTTAAACCTGACAGTTAAGTGGGACTTTCCTGCTTACAAGTGATCCCACACTGTAACCCTCTGAGGTAGACCCCATTTGACAGGTGGGGTGGGATGAAAAAAAGTATTAGACAAAAGTATATGAAGTATAAAGTGGCTTGCCTAAGATTCAAGAATTGTAGGCACCAAGTGAGTCTCAGACCCTCTAGCTTCATGTCTAACATTTGCCTCTGCCTCTGTGAACCACAGTGTGCCCCCCCACCCCAACATCTTTTTTTTTTTTTTTTTTTTTTTTTTTTTTTGGTTTTTCGAGGGAGGGTCTCACTCTAGCTCAGGCTGACCTGGAATTCACTCTGTAGTCTCAGGGTGGCCTTGAACTCATGGTGATCCTCCGATTAAAGGCATTAAAGGCGATTAAAGGCATTAAAGGCGTGCGCCACCACACCCAGCTTTTTTTTTTTTTAGCTTTTCAAGGTAGTGTCAGCAGAGGCTGATCTGGAATTCACTATGCAGTCTCAGGCACCTCCATGTCTTAATACCCTTCTGTAGCTGCTGCTAAACTTTTCAAGTCTTGTGGGCAACTAAAATCTACCACTATAATTCCCAGGTGAAATGTTCAAGACTGCATCTTTCTACTAGAGGCGATAGAAGGGAGGAATTCAGCATGAGTCTCCCGTGGCCCAGCGGCCTGAGATCATAACCCAGCTTGGCCACTTGATAACTGCTTGACCTTAAGCAAGTTCATTACTACCATCTCTAGGCTTCAGATTCTCTGTCAGTGCCGATGGCATTGTTGGGAGGATGAAATAAGTATCTGTGTACAGCATGTAGAATGACTTGGCACATACTGGATGTTCAGGAAATATTAGCTAGTTGCCATACTGTTAGAAATCTTTTTGTGGTTTTTTTTTTTTTTTTAAGATTTGTTTTTATTTATTTGAGACAGAGAGAGATAGTGAGAATGGGTGTGCCAGGGCCTCTAGCCATTGCAAATGATGCATACGCCACCACACCCAGCTTTTTTTTTTTTTTAGCTTTTCAAGTCAGCAGAGGCTGATCTGGAATTCACTATGCAGTCTCAGGCACCTCCATGTCTTAATACCCTTCTGTAGCTGCTGCTAAACTTTTCAAGTCTTGTGGGCAACTAAAATCTACCACTATAATTCCCAGGTGAAATGTTCAAGACTGCATCTTTCTACTAGAGGCGATAGAAGGGAGGAATTCAGCATGAGTCTCCGTGGCCCAGCGGCCTGAGATCATAACCCAGCTTGGCCACTTGATAACTGCTTGACCTTAAGCAAGTTCATTACTACCATCTCTAGGCTTCAGATTCTCTGTCAGTGCCGATGGCATTGTTGGGAGGATGAAATAAGTATCTGTGTACAGCATGTAGAATGACTTGGCACATACTGGATGTTCAGGAAATATTAGCTAGTTGCCATACTGTTAGAAATCTTTTTGTGGTTTTTTTTTTTTTTTTAAGATTTGTTTTTATTTATTTGAGACAGAGAGAGATAGTGAGAATGGGTGTGCCAGGGCCTCTAGCCATTGCAAATGATGCATACGCCACCTTGTGCATCTGGCTTACGTGGGATCTGGAGAATTGAACCTGGGTCCTTAGGCTTCACAGGCATGTGCCTTAACCACTAAGCCATCTCTCCAGCCTTTTTTTTTTTTTTTTTTTTTTTTTGTTTTTTTTTTTTTTTTGAGGTAGGGTCTCACTCTGGCCCAGGCTGACCTGGAATTCACTCTAGTCTCAGGGTGGCCTTGAACTCATGGTGATCCTCCTACCTCTGCCTCCTGAGTGATGGGATTAAAGGAGCATGGCACCACGCCCAGCTTACTGTTACACATCTAAGAGAGACAAGTCCTCAGCTTGCCTGTGATAAAGTGATGATATGTATACATATGACACAAGTAGGCGTTAGCTTATGATGACAAGAGCTATATATCTGGGTCAAATTAAAGATGCATACTATGCAAGCCCCCCAAATGCAGGGAGATCTACAATGGCTTCTTCCTCCCACTGGGTAGATTCTGGCACTCCTTGGCCAATAATCCAATCTTTTTTTTAAATTTTATTTACAATTTTTGTGTGTGGTGCTGGGGATTGAACCCAGGGCCTCACACATACTAGGAAAAGGCTCTGCCACCAAGGTATACCCCAGCCTCAGTATACCAATACTTGCATTAGTCCTAAATTTAGACAGTGGCTGTGTGTTCAGTGAGCTCAAGTTGTCACTTCAGCTCTTGCTAGAAGTATCTCTCTGCCCCCAGAGCTTGGCACCCACGGTCATTTGCTATTGACTGGGCTCATGATATATATGTCTTATGCTTACAGGTGGGGTGGTATGGCATTGAGTAAGGGACCAGGCTCTGGTGATAGAGGTGCTGGATATAAAATACCAGTTCAGAGGCTGGGAGTGGTGGTGCACACCTTTAATCCCAGCACTTGGGAGGCAGAGGTAGGAGGACCGCTTTGAGTTCGCGGTCACCCTGAGACTACATAGTGAATTCCAGGTCAGCCTGGGCTAGAGCGAGACCCTACCTCAAAAAAACAAAACAAAATACCAGTTCAGTGCTTGGCACAGAACAGGTGCTCAATAAATGCCACTCTTGTTTACTATGTTGTTACTCTGAAGTGGTTTATCTCATAATCCATGTATCCTCGGACTCATCTTTGACACAAATCCAGTCTCTGGACATCACCACTATCCTTGGCTGTCATCTCGTCCTACAAAATCCGCCTTCCAGACCAGCTCTTCTAATGATGTGTTTGGTCATCTTCTTCTCTTCTTCTTTGAATTTGCAGGGGAGGGGAGAGGGTGGCACATGTGTGGAGGTGAGAGGACAACCTGGAGGTGTCTGGACTCTCCCCCCTGGAGACAAGGTTCCTTGGCACTGGAAACTAATGTTTACCTAGCTGGTCTGCAAACGTCAGCTTCTCCTGCCTTCACCTCCCACTGTCAGAGGCATGTTGGGATCTACTTAGCATCTACTTGATATAGGTGCAGGGGAGGATGGAACTCAGGTGGGCAGGTGTTACAAGCAAGAACCTTGGCTGCGGAGCCATCTTCCCAACCCCTACTAGGGCGTTTTGCAGCATGACTGCACTTTCACCCTCTGGCACTCGTAAGCAAGGAGCCTGCTTGAATTTTGTTGTGTAGAGGAGATAGGACAGAGGCAGAAATAGCCTTCTAACCTTTCCACCTTTCTGTCACCCAGAGTCAAAGCTAAAGGAGGTTTCAAGGGGGGAAAAAAGGAAGTATACTGGCAAAAGAAACACAGGATTTGGCCAAAAGCTAAAGAGGAGCAAAACAAGAGGAGGTTTCTCAAGATGAAAAGGAGAATGAGATTGGAGAATCCTGCCAACCCCAAGAGATAGGGACGTGAAAGAAAGGGTAAGGTTGCTTTGCATACCTGTTCATATACTCACACATTCCTTCTGTATTACATGCCAGGTGTTGGGTATACATTTGGTGGAAAAATTGCAAATATCCCTGCCCTTGGGTAGCTTACAGGCAACAAGCTAATTCATAATTTATAATTATGAGGCACAGCAAGTACCATGATGGAAAAGCCCAATTAGCAGAGGAGTTTCAGGTGGCAAGAAGGGTCGCCTTCTCTAAGGAGGTGATGATTAAGCAAATACCTGAAGGATGAACGAATCAGTCTTACAATGAAGGGAAGAAGTGGGGAGGAGAGGAGAGGAGAGGAGAGGAGAGGAGAGGAGAGGAATTGAGTTTCAGACATGGAAGGAACAACCTGGGAAAGGCCCTGCATCAGGAAAGAGCAGATCTGTGTGGACATTTGAATGTTGTGGATGGTATTGTCAGCAGCATGTGGTACAGCTGAAAGTTGGTGCCACCAGGGGATGTATGGAAAGATCGGAGGCTGAATCAGGATGGGCATTCTTTAAGTCCTAAGAGGCGGTGTTGTTTACGGAAAAGAGCAGATTCTGTAGACAGAGGGTACAGGTGTGAAACCACTTTAGTAACCAAAGACTAGCCTTCCTCGCCTGTAAATGTAGTTGACTTCTCCTTGAGGATGGGGTGATGATATCACACCAGCACAAAATGCATCCTAAAAAATGGACATTAGGGCCGGGCATGGTGGCGCATGCCTTTAATCCCAGCACTTGGCAGAGGTAAGAGGATCACCGAGAGTTCGAGGCCACCCTGAGACTACATAGTGAATTCCAGGTCAGCCTGACTAGAGATCCTACCTTGAAAAACCAGAAAAAAAAAAAAAAAAAGGACATTATACAACACATGTGACAAATGACTGTGAGGCCCGCCCGCAGAGGCAGAGGCTGAGGCAGGAAGATTTCAAGTTCAGAACCATTTTTAATACGTCATTTTTAGAATATTCTCCTAGCTAACGTTTCCCATCCTTCGTTACCAGCTCTAGGTGCCCTGTCCACGCCCTCCCTGGACTATAAGCTCCCAGAAAGCAGGAGCCAGTCTGGTTCTTCCTTGCATATCCCCCTCCCCCCATAGAGCAATGAACATCTGAAGAGCTCAGTAAATATCTGTGGAGTTGAAAACAAGTACACAAGTAATTATAGTAACTAATAAACTGAAGAATGTCTGTGGAGGACAGACAAGTCCAAAATTATCAAATGACAAAGGATGGTGCAAGTGTGTGTGTGGGGGAACCATGCCCCGACTCACTCCTATCTCCAAAAGTATCTGAATTCCCTCCAAGGTACACTGGGCAAGTATCAACTCATAAACACCTGGGCAGTAAGACACAAGCATTCACTCTTCCTGTTACAAAGGGCATTCCATGCTGGGTGTGGTGGCGCACGCCATTAATCTCAGCACTTGGGAGGCATGAGTTCGAGACCACCCTGAGACTACATAGTGAAATCCAGGTCAGCCTGAGCTAGCGTGAGACCCTACCTCGAAACACCAAAAAAAAAAAAAAAAAAAAAAAAAGCATTCCTAGGTGTCTAGGTGACAAAGCAACATGGAGCAAGTGGCAGGCAGGTTCTAGAGCCAGCATGCATTCATTGTCGTGTGGTTTGCACGGTATCCATGTACATTCAACACCCTGGTGAGCTAGGTAGGTTATTGACTCTGCTGTAGATGAGTAGGCAAGAGAAAGCTATTTGTTCATGGCTAAGACCTGCATCATTCAGTTCTAAATCCCCTGGGTCCTTTCCAGTGCCACACCCACAGCCAGCACACTGACCTGTGTGGATGCATGCAGTCCACCTCATGCACTCCCAGATGGGTGAAGCATCACACACAGAACCACTGCCCAAGTTCCAAGTGCAGCTTAGAAACCTGGATAGGTTTTGCAAAGCTACCACAATATCTTGACAAAGAAGGAAGGTTGTTACACATCACTTGTTTTAATATTTCATTTATTATTATTTTTTTGTTTTGTTTTGTCTTTTTTGTTGCTGGTTTTTTGTTTGTTTGTTTGTTTGTTTGTTTTTCAAGGTCTTGCTTTAGCCCAGGTTGACCTGGAATTCACTCTGTAGTCTCGGGGTGGCCTCAAACTCATAGTGACCCTACTATCTCTGCCTCCCAAGTGCTGGGACTAAAGGCATGCACCACCATGCCTGACTAATATTTTCGATTTATTTATTTATTTGAGAGACAGATTGAGAAAATGGGCATGCCAGGGCCTATAGCCACTGCAAATGAACTTCAGACACATGCACCACTATGTGCAACTGGCTTATGTGGGTACTGGGAAATTGAACCTGGGTCCTTAGGCTTTGCAAGCAAGCACCCTAACTGCTAAGCCATCTCTCCAGTCCACCCATAATTCTTGAAAATGACTCAACCACAGATGTAGCATCTCCTGTAGAGAAAATGATAGGTGGTCTGCATCCCTCTGCCAGTTTTAGAAATCAGTGTTTACACACATCAGTTTGAACAAGACTCCCGGGGCCTCATATAAACTTTAACTATAATTTTTGAATCAATAATACTGAAAGGTTAAATTTTTAAAAGATATTTCATTATTTATTGACTTGAGAAAGGGATGGGGGAGGGGTGGGCAGGCCAGGGCCTCCAGCAGCTGCAAACAATTCCAGACACATTCACCACCTTGTTCATCTGGCTTATGTGGGTCCTCGGGAATTGAACCTTGGTCCTTTGGCTTTGCAGGCAAGCACCTTAACTGCTACGCCATCTCTCCAGCTCTGAGGGGTTAAATTTAAAATATCCCCTTTGCCTTGTTCTTCTCTTTATCTCCCACCATTTCCTGTTTATACTTCTCAGATTTAAATATGAGCAAACACTAGCCCAAATTCCACCCCTCCCCACTCCTTTCTAAGACATGTGTGCAGTTTCAGGGGAGAATCCTCTCTCCATTGCTTTCCAGGAGCCGTAAGTCTTCCACTGAGTGCCCTTCCTGCCAGCCCAAGGCCAGACAGAAGCCAGCCAATCGATAAGCACTTGCTGGAGGGGAAAGGCCAGACTGATTGGACAAATTGATCTCTGGGGACGGTCAGGGGCTCCTGAGGCGAGAGCCTCCTGACACCTGTGCCCAGAGATAGCTGCAAAACAGTCACCTTAGCTCAAGGTACAGCAGTACCTAGGAAGGAAGGGAATCTGTCTGGGGCCCTGCTCCTGGTGAGGCACAAAGCCAACAGGTTGAATACCTCCAGGAGTTGTAATGGCCGCAGCTCTGATAACCCATCTTCTGGGTTACCAAAGAAAGAGCACCTTTATACAATACAAGGACTCACAGTGTTGAAGAAAACAAAGGTGCTCCCAGAAGGCTCTCTTTTAACTTCCCAGCCTCATACTTCCTTGCACATCAGCCTCAATGACGGGAGACTGTTCTGCCCTTTTTTTGGACCCTAATCCTTGATTTGCAGGATACGGTTGCTAGGGGACTTGTGGTAAAAGGCAGCTTTGAACCACAAGGCTGGGAAACCTTCATGCTCAGCACGGGCTCCTTTTTATAAACATCACTAAATCACTGATGGGAAAGGCCTTCCACATGAACTCTTGAGAAATGAATTAATATTTTGGGGAAGCTTTAATTTACTTCAATTAAGAATTCAGGAAGCCGGCCGGGTGTGGTGGCGCACGACTTTAATCCCAGCACTCGGGAGGCAGAGGTAGGAGGATCACTGAGAGTTCGAGGCCACCCTGAGACTACATAGTTAATTCCAGGTCAGCCTGGACCAGAGTGAGAACCTACCTTGCAAAAAAAAAAAAAAAAAAAAAAAAAAAAAAGAATCCAGGAAGCCAGGCGTGGTGGCGCACACTTTTAATCCCAGCACTCAGGAGGCAGAGGATCGCCGTGAGATCAAGGCCACCCAGAGATTACCTAGTGAATTCCAGGTCAGCCTGGGCTAGAGTGAGACCCTACCCTGAAAACTAAAACTAAAAATAATAATAATCCAGGGCAGGGCTGGAGAGATGGCCTACAGGTTAAGGAACTTGCCTACAAAACCAAAGGACCCAGGTTCAATTCACCAGGACCAACATAAGCCAGATGTACAAGGGTGCATGCGTCTGGAGTTTGTTTGCAGAGACTGGAGGCCCTGGCACGTCCATTCACACAACACACACACACACACACACACACACACACACACACACACACATTCTCTCTCTCTCTCTCTCTCTCTCTCTCAAATAAATGAATTAAATTTAAAGAAAGGAATCCAGGGCAGCTCTAAGCCAAACAGAAATAGGTGAAATAATGTTGTGGGCTCCCCCCACAGGGCTCTCTGGGTCACCTGCCCCCTGCAGAAGTGTTACCAGTGATTGCTACCCCAGCCAGCATTCCCTCCTCACCTTTCTACAGACAGACCAAACCACTTGGGGAGAAACTAATCTTGGGACTCAGTCCTTAGGAAGCTTCATGGCTCGACCTCCCTTTTCTGGGGGAAATATGTACGCAGGAGTATGCATGCACTGAGACTTCCAGACAGCTCCCGGAAGAGCAACAGTGCTTGACTCTAGAGGACACTTGCAGTGAGAGCATCTCCTGTTATGCTGTGGAGCCTAACAATGAAAGCCTTTCCAGGTGAGTTCACTAATTTTCACATAAAAATGTTTAACAGTTCCCCCATTCATTTGTAAATACTGTGAAATACTCCTGACAACAACAACAACAACAACAAAAATACCTTAAGAGATGTACTGGGCTGTCTAGGGCAGAATTCTAGGTAAAAGGCCCTAAATGTGCTAGCCCCAGCCCTGCTGTCCCACCAGTTAAGCCATGTACTGCTCAAGGCCTTAAGCTTGGTGGCCTTGCAGAATGAGCTGGATTAACCACACTGCCCCACTCAGAAATGAGAACCAAAACCAGGGCCTCTCTATGGGTGTCACTACTCCTGCTGTGTTTTCTTTCTCCCTTTCTCTCCTTCCTCCCTTCCTCCCTTCCTCCCTCCCTCCCTCTTTCTTTCTTTCTTTCTTTCTTTCTTTCTTTCTTTCTTTCTTTCTTTCTTTCTTTTGAGGCAGAGTCTTACTCTAGCCCAGGTTGACCTGGAACTCACTCTACAGCCCAGGCTGGTCTTGAACTCAATGCAATCCTCCCACCCCAGCCTACTCAGCTGGGATTATAGGCATGGCTTGCCACACCTGGGTCTACTGCGTTCATTCCTGCGTGCAAGAAACAGATCCCCACCCAGGCTGGCTTTAGAGTAGAGGTTTAGTTAGGACCCTTTCAGAGGCCCATACTTGATTCAAATAAGCTTAAGTGGGAAAAAAAAAAAAAAAAAAAAAAAAAAAAAAAGAGTTTCTTCCATACTGTAAGTTACAGAGGCATCTACTTCTAGCACAAGTGGACTTTCAGTCCCGCTCACCCTCTGGGAACTCCATCTTCTCTGCTGGCTCCACTTTCAGGAGAGCTCTCCCACATCAGCAGCCCACAGGGAGGAACTCTGCCTCTAATTTGGTTGCTCCAGCCAAAAGCCAGGGCTGGGCTCTGGTGGGCCACATCAGCTCACACGAGCATTTCTAAGCCTGTCATCATGGCCAGACATGGAGACAGAAGTGAAGGAGCAGGGTTGACTCAACAAAGCTATGCACTGGATGAGGCAGCGTGGCAAGAAGGCAGCAAGTGTGAAAAGCTCCAGCTGCCAACCCCTTCCTTGGAAGCCAGGCACACCCTCTCCCAGACACTCTCAGAAATGGCCTGAGGTCTCACTGGCTCCCATTTAACTCGAGAGCAAGACTCTAAGAGACCCAGCTATTTGGCAGGGTCCCATGCAGGGACATATGGCAGGTCACTGTCAACTGGAGGAATGGGTGTCAAGAGACCAGCTTGGAGGGTTGAAGACAGCCTCACTGCTCATTCAGGAAGAGGTCAGGGGAATGGCAGACCTTATAAGTGACACTTCTGTGTACAACCCATGACAGACGGAATGGACTTGACTTTATGGATACTTGAGAAAAAGTGCTAGAGAAACATTTCCCTTTTTACTTTTTAATTTCTGTGTGTGTGTGTGTGTGTGTGTGTGTGTATGGGTGTGTGCATGTCACAGCATGCATGGAGGTCAGAGTTGTCATCTGTACTTGCAGGGGGCAGAGGAGTTATGTTCCACCTTCCTTGAGACGGGGTCTCTTGCCACTGCACATAAGTATAGCCTACGAGCAGCTGGGAAATTGAACCTGGCCAGCATGCTTTGCAAACAAGTGCCTTTAACCACTGAGCCATTTCTCTATCCCTGGAGAAACATTTTCACTGACTATTTAGCCCGTTACCCTAGACAGCTCACCCAAGGACCAGACCATGTCTCTTATCTTTCCCTTAGGCTGTGAGTCACTAGAGGCTCACACCAGCGCCCAAAGCTACAGAAGTCAACAGCCAGGCTAGAAGAGAGGCTGAGAGACCAGGAGACGGAACCTCTGGAATATGAGTCAAGGCAGGTTCAGCTCAGTAGCCTCATCGGTCAAGGTCCAAGGCCTCCTGGGTCACAGTCCGGAGTCCAATGGAGAACAATTCTTCCCAGGGCTCCCGGATCCAGGCCAGCAGTGCTGTCAGCTGCTCCCCACACACAACACGAAGTGCCCAGAAACTCTCCAGTCGAGAAACCTGCAGGCCAAGCAGTGAGCAGGTGAGACAAACAGGAGGTCACATCAGGAGGATAAGGGAGGTCTGGGGAGACTTGCCACCCTCCTCTGCTCATCTGATCTCTTTCTCTTCCCAGGCCTGTGTCAATCCCCTTACAACACGCAGCACTTGAGCCTTAAAGACAGTCCCATCAGCACTGACTGCAAGCACTAGGGGCTAATGCTCATGGTCCCATCTCTTCGCTTCCCTACTTCGGGGAATGTTGAGTTCTAGAGACAACTCCCAGAACTGCTTGGGTTCAGTTCCTCATCCTACTACTGTGACACGGGTAAGTGTGTTCACGTCTCCAACCTCACTTCCTCATCTGCAATACAGGACCAATAACAGTAACTCCTCCTCATGCTGCGGTTGTGAAGGTCAAGCAGCTGGCACACAGTGGACCGGCAGATCACACCAACTCACAACAGCTGGGTGCCTCACTACAGGAAGCAGCTAAGCTCCAAGGCCAGGGCATGCCCACTGCTCACTCATGTTTTCCTCTCTAAGTACTGCTGATCCAAACCCGTGTTCTCACACCCTTGCCACATGCCTGCCCATCCCTCAGCTCCATCCTGGCCCAACTCCCAGCCTTCCAAGATGCATTTTCTCAGTACCTTCACTGGCCACCATTTCCAACACGCACCTCATCATAGAAGACCAGTCGCAAGTCCAAGGGGCTCATGCGATAGAGTAGTACCGAGCTCAGACTGCTGAGCGGCTGCTGCTCCCTGACCCGCATGGTGGGGCCTGGCCCCAAGGAAGGGGCCTGCCCAGGGTCTTCACCAGATGCTTCTAGAAGGGAGGTCTCTGAGCGAGATCCTACAGGGTCCTCATCTAGCAGGTAGAGGGTAGACCTCGTCAGCAACAGGGACACAGGGCAGGTCGAGGAGCCTGGGGAAAAGAAGCAGGATGAGGCCTAGGGCGGAAGGCTGGGGAGGCCCAGGCCTCTAAGAGCAGCTTCCCAGAGCTGCCTAGAGAAGAGGCGTGAGCCACACTAGAGGACACGCCATAAAGCAGTGTGGGCCCCTAGCTCTGCTAACTCCACAGACCCCTCACCTCCAAACCCTCAGAAAGCCCGAACTAAGGGAGCCCACCCCAACAAACACTCCAAACAAGACCCTGCTTCACCCTGGGACAGGATGAAAAGAGAGCAAATGCAATCAACTTGCCTACTTCAGGAAGCCTAGACCCCAAAGCTCGTCTGTGCCCCCGCCCAGAGAAGCAGGAGACACCAGACTATCATGTGGGCACACCTGTGAAACCAAGGAGTCCAGATTCCAGGAAGCAGGAATTGCTACAGGGTATATGGAGGTACTGGGGGACCAACCAGTGGCCTGGCATGACATGGGATACAGAGATCAAAGGAGCATCTGCAGCACAAGCCTCACCTTCAACCAGGAATGCCAAAAGATAGAAGAACCGGGGAGCCTCCGAGCAAGCGTCTCTTCCCAGCAAAGGCCTGGGGAGACCATGGCAAACACAGAAGAGGGTCAGCCAGGGGAGAACAGCTTTGGATGGGGAGGGGAAGGTGGCTATGATGGGGGTGAGCACCAGAGTAGGACCATGACTGAGCCCTGTGAAGAGAGGGCCTGGATATTACCTGTACCCTAACCTCCTGTTGTCTCACCAGAGCCGGTGCTGTGGGGTCACCTCCTCCTCTGTGGTCTTGACACAGTTCCTCTGGGTGGGAGGCAGAGATTGCAAAACACCTGGATAGAGCCAGCCAGGGACAGAAACCCTCAGGGGACTCTGCTCTCCTCTATCTCAACCACTCCACCTCTCAACCCTGCCCACTCTCCAGAGTTATATACTTGAGAAGCTTCTAGAAGGGAGAAAGGGTTCCCATGGCCTGTCTCTACTCCTGAGCATCAAACTGAGGCTCAGGCCCTGAAGGCCTGGTCTTTTCTGCCTTACTCCCCCAGCCTCCCCTCACCAATGAGCTCATCAATGAAGGCCCGGCAATGTCTGGCATCTCTAGGCATCAATACACAGCTCCCAGCATCAGCCGCCCACTTGAGCCGCAGGCTCTGGCATGCCAGACCTAGCTCCATGCCACTGAGATCCTTCAGGGGAATGGCCATGGCCAACTGGAGCCAGCTGGCTGGAGGTCCACTGTAGAGGGAGCAGAGTGACCGAGAGTAAGAACAGGATGGAGTAAGACCAGCGGGGAGACCCCAGTGTCGCCCCAGCCACACATGTGGCAAACTCACCGCATGGGCCCAGTCACCTTCAACAAGTAAAGCCTGTGGTCAGACACAACCACAAGACACAAAAACTCCCCCATGTGGCCTGCCAATACCACGGGCACCTAAGAGAAGAAGTCGATGAGAAGCCAGAAAAGAGAACCAGGGAGCAGGCGCCAGACCAAAGGCTGATTGCCTCCCTACCACTATGCCTCCGTGTCAAGGTAACCTTGAGCTCAACAGCCTCTCCATCCACCAGTCTGCACTCTGGAGCGCTGCCTTCCCTCAGACCCTGGTGTCTCCCTGCCTGTCCTCTTGCTTCCTCCAACCCACCCTCCACACTCAACAACACTGACTATCTTAAATAACAAGCCTGATTGTCACGCCTCAGCTCCAAATCCTCTGGGAGGCCCTTGGAGTCCATCCAATCTCCTTGGCAGACACACTAGACTGCTTCTAAACTGGCCTGCCTGTTCAGACTCCCCTGGGGACACTTGTCTGTCACCCTGAACATTGGCTGTGCCATCACAGGCAGTCCTCCCCACTAGTTACTCTTTCAGCTTCCGTACAGCTTTCTTCCCCCACAGCATCCTTTTCCTTCCTCTTCTTTCCTCACCTTACAGACACAGCTTAGCCACCATGTCCTAGGAAGGCTTCCCGACCCACACAGCCTGGAAAGATGGCCCTTCTAGGGATCTACCCCTGACTGTAGTACTTTCATACTATATGAGCTTGTCAGTTTCTCTCACAAGATCAAGGGCAAGACTGACCTTAATGACCTGCATACAGAGGGTTCTAACCTCAGTTTGTACCAACAAGACGTTTACTTCACCCCAGGTGCTATGCTGAGCAGCTCATGGATGCCAGCTCTCAGCCTCTACTCTGTCAATCAGGAAGCACTACCTCACTGAGTCTCAGATAGCAAGACACATGCCTATAGCTAAACAGCTACTGTCTGCTGCAGCTGAAACCAGAAGCTGGATCTGAAGTTTCCCAAGCACTTGACCTGACACCCACGGCTGGGGTGGCAATGAAGATGTGGGTCAGTGGGCGGTGCAGACCTTGATGCAGCACTGGAATTCCTCCTGGGAGTCACTGAACACCTCAACATCCAGGAAGAGCCGGAGCCGGTGATCCACAGAGCGAAGGTCGTACTGCCCCAGGGCTAGGAGCAACCAACAGCCATCAGCCTGCCTCTGGCAGCCCATGGCTCATCTTCACTTCCCCCAGTACCCACCCCTCCCCTAAGTCTACCAATCTTATTCCACCGAGACTCACATGGGCTGAGGCTCCAGCTGCTGCAGCTATGAGAGTTAGGTGCCTGAGGTGGGAGGCCGTCAGACCTGCTGAGATGGTCACTGGGGCCAGCAAGGTTACACACAGGGCTAGGGGACCGGGAAGGAGTGGGCGATTTCTCTCTCTCTGTCTGGGCAGACACAGCCACGAGAACCACATGGTCACTCCCACAGTTTGGACATACTGCAAAAGATTCTGCAAAGAGGGATACAAATTCTATGAGCCTCTCCCCAAGAGCACATCCCCACTGTGGCCATAATATTCTGTTACTCTCTCACTAACCTAGACACACATTCCAATTTCAGGTGCAACTATCATTTCCCAACCAGCAATTCCTTCTCCAGGCATAGTCTCACTGATCCCTCCTGAACCCAGTGAGGGCTAAGCTAGCCCATGACCCATCCTTAAAATATACCCCACCTTCTCAATCCAGGCTCTGCTATTTGTCCCCTCTCACAGCCTTGGGCTGATCAAGCATTTCAGGGCTCTACCAACAATGCCTGAAAAGCCAAAATCAACACTGGGAAAAGAGGAAGGTCCCTGGTACCAGTTCAGGGTTCAACACTAGGCTCCATGGATCAATAATCATGGATCAGCCAGGCATGGTGGCGCACACCTTTAATCCCAGCATTTGGGAGGCTGAGGTAGGAGGACTGCCATGAGTTGGAGGCAACCCTGAGACTACATTGTGAATTCCAAGTTAGCCTGGGCTAGAGCAAGACCCCACCTTGAAAAAACAAAAAACAAAAATAAAAAAATAATCATGGGTTAGTCATCTGCTCCCAGCCTGGCTGCTATCTGTAAAATGGAAATGAAAACTGTGTCTATCTTACAGAGTTGGCAAGATGGCTGAGTGGAAGCAGGTAAAGAATGCAGGATGTGAGGGCTAGAAAGATGGCTTAGCAGTTAAGGTACTTGCCTGAAAAGCCAAAGAACCTAGGACCCAGGTTCGATTCCCCAAGACCCATATAAGCCAGATGCACAAGGTGGCACATGTGTCTGGAGTTCGCTTGCAGTGGCTAGAGGTCCTGACATGCCCATGTTCTCTCTATCTGCCTCTCTCTCTCAAATAAATAAAATTAAAATATTTTTTTAAATTCCATTTTAGGACTGGAGAAATGGCTTAGTGGTTAAGGTGTTTGCCTGGGAAGGCTAAAAACCCATGTTCAATTCCCCAGGACCCATGTAAGCCAGATGCACAAGGTGGCACATGCATCTGGAGTTTGTTTGTAGCAGCTAGCGGCCCTGGCGTGCCCATTCTCTCTCTCTCTCTCTACCTCTTTCTCTCTTTGTCAAATAAAATAAGTAAATAAATTTGAAAGAATGCAGGGTGTGTGTTCTCAGTGAGGGAAGACGCTGAGCAGCTACAATGCTAGCACGTGCTAGCCCCCACACCAATGTTATCACCTTTTGACCCATCAAAGCGGACCCTACTCCATTTTGCAAATGAGGGGAAAAAAAAGATTAAATGATTTACATGCCTTGCTCAAGGCCATACAGCTGGGAGTAATAACAGTAGCTACTATGTATGGAAGACCTTTGTTCTGGTCTAGGAGCAATGTTTGGTACTCTACCATCTCAAAAGAAAGCAGGGCATGGTGATTCAGGTCAGTAATCCCAGAACTTGGGAGGCTGAGGCAGGAGGACTACCACAAGTTTACTCTGAGCTATATAGTGACCATAAATTCCATGAGCTGGTTTCATTTTCTTTATTCAGATGAGGTACATGAGGCTCAAAAGAGAATGCAGCATTTAGTAATGAGTATTAAAAATGCCACCCCAGGAGGGATGCAGAAGCCACAGGGCCTCTGTAGTACAGCCAGGAAAGCCTGGGCACTGTTTTCTGCACACACTGGGCCTGACAGGTTACAGCCCCTAGGGCAGGCTCACAGTGGGCAACAGGTCTCTGAATCTGAAAAAAAAAAAGAACTTAAAAGCCCTGATATAGCTGCTTCCAAGAAAAGTTGTTGATAAAAGTCATGGATTTTAGGCTGGGGAGACAGTGCAGGGGTAAACTGCTTGCCTAACAAGCATGAGGACCCAAGCCTGATCCCCACTGCCCATGCTGAATGCCAGGCATGGTGGCCTGCACCTGTAATGTGATGGGGAGGTAGAAACAGATGGATCCTGGAGCTCCCTGCTCAGCTAGTCTAGTCTAATGGTGAGCACTAGGTCAATATGAGACCCCATCTCAAAAAGAAAACATCTGTTGTCCTCTAGCCTCCACATGCACACGCACATACATACACATGTCTACATACACATGCCCAAATTCATGCACACATATCACACCATAAATTTTATATATATATATATATAGTTTTGTTTTTTTTTTTTTTTTTTTGGTTTCTCAAAGTAGAGTCTTGCTCTAGTCCAGGCTGACCTGGAATTCATTATGCAGTCTCAGGGTAGCCCTGAACTCATGGCAATCCTCCTACCTCTGCCTCCAGAGTGCTGGGATTAAAGGCATGCACCACCATGCTAGGAAAAAATTTATATATTTAAAATAATCATGTGGGGCTGGAGAGATGGCTCAGTGGTTAAGTGTGCTTTCTGCATTAAGCATGAGTACCTAAGGGGGCCTGAAACTACCTGAGTTTGAATCTCCAGATCCCATGTAAACAGCTGGGTGTGGCCATGAGCATCTGTAACCCCAGGCCTGCAAAGGAGCAGAGACCAGGGAACTGCCTGGGCTTGTGACAAACAGCAAGCTCCAGCATCAGCAAGAAACTCGCTCTGGCTCAAAACGAGAGTGGCTGGAAGAACAATGAGCAGTATGCCCAAAGTTCTGCTCCAGCCACTGCAGGCAAGCACTGCCCACTGCAGGCGAGCTCATGGGTCACCTGCAAGGGCATATACACGTGTATACATCACATTCCCACACACATCACATACCTGTATACACACACAAAATTAAATCATGTTTTAACACAGCCATTATCTAGAGTATTCCTCCCTTCTTCAAAATCTTCTCCAAAGCATTTACTTTTGGATTGGACTACAACAGGAAAATATCTTCAAGAGCAAAAAATGAAGAGATGCCACAAGGTGCTACTTGCTACCAAGTAACTCACAAGGTCAGTTGAGAAGGACAGAATATCCCAACCCCAAGGAGCTCACTCGACAGCCACTGTGCACAGAAGGCAACATCACAACCCGACACTGCAGAGAGAGCTCTTGGGTTTTATGCTATTTCTGAAACACTACCCAAAACACCCAAAAGCCTTCAAGTTATGAAAAAATAATGAGCATGTTTGGGCACACTTACAAAATAGCACTTCCTGACTTTGACAGGAAAAAGCCACAATAGTTTCCTCTGCTTTTTAATGTAGCAGCAAGCAGTTTTATCCCCACCCATCTAGGCCTTACTCCCTGGGGTTCCCTCTCCACACTCCCCCTCTTAAGTGCTGTCCTTCCCTGCAGTTGGGGGAGCTGTGTGGGCAGTGAGGTCAAGGGAAAGGCTTATACCTGTCGTTTGGAACAGAGGCTTCCAATCTTCCTCACTGTCCAATCCCAACCTGGGCTCCTCTGGTTTGAACTCATTGCCACAACGGAGACATTGGAGTCTGCCCCCCAGTGGGTCCCTGGCCTCCCCAAGCTGCTGCCGGTCCACAGTGGTGAATGGAGTTAGTACAGCAAGTAACTCCTAAAAGAGGATGGGTCAGAAAGCAGCAGTGAGCAAGGAGACCCCAGATGGATAGGTCTAGCCCTCCAGCCTAGAGCTGCTCCCTCTGTTCCTCCCACCGCCCCTCAGACCCTGGCACCTGGATGGCTGCGTGGGCATCAGGCTCTAACACCACATAGCGACGCAACTGGCGGTCAGGACAAATGTAGGAAAAGCGCAGCACCAGTACAGGGTCCTCTAGGGGCTGATCTGGGCCCTGTGCAGCAAGAGAGGAGCAAGAGAAAATAGCAGGGGGCAGAGGGACAGTTACACTGCACGTGGAGGAAACACTCAAATGCTGGTGCTGGCATCTAAACCCTTGCACAGAATCTAGTCCTCAGCGCAGCCTTTTAAACCACCTGCAATGGCCCTCCCTAACCCTGGAGCCCCACTCCTTAACTGCAAGTAACCTTGAGAGAAGGTAGAAAACACCCAGCCTGGTGCCTTGAACACATGAGCGACCATACTGCCTAACACAGCTTTGGCGTGAGCCAAGCACCTCTTACCAAACCCGACACCACCACTCACCTCAAGCTCTGATTCTCTCTTGGTTTGGGTTTCTGGTTGTAGCTCAGCTGCCACCAGACTCTGCAGCTCCAGCCGCTCCAGAGTTTGAGCTGCTTGGAGTTCCACCTCAAACAAGTGGGCAGAAGTGACTCGGAGAAAGCATTCCTTGCCCTGCACTCCATCAAGGCCATGCAGGGGACACACCAACATGGGGCGGCAGAGCTCTGCTGTGGTGAGAGCGAGAGAGTAGCCTTGGAAGAGGGAAGTACCGGAGCCTCCGCCATCCCATAGCAGCCATAGCAGCCGGGCCTCCTACCACGTGGTCTCCCACATGCCCCGCGCCTACAGAATGCTCACCTTCCACTTCCTTCGGTTCCTGCTCCTCTTCCTCCTCATGGCCCTCCCTACGTCCCTCCTCTTCATCCTGTTCCTCCCTCTCTTCTTCCCGAGGCTCCAGTTCCACCATGCTCTCCTCTGATGCTTTCTGTGGTGACCTCTCAGGGCCTCCAGCTTCCTCTGGTGCCAGAGGGCTGGGTGTAGTCTCCAGGTCTGGAGCGTCCAGAGGAAGGGTGGTAAGGACAGAAGTCTTGGTGGTGGCCAGAGGGGGTGTCCCTGCAGTCTCCAGGTGGCTCCTGTACTGCAGCCAGTCACAGCCAAATCGCTCCCGGAAGCTGTTCAGAAGCTCAAGTTCCCGATGTTGCTGCACAAACCATCCTAGATGGAAGGGGGCAGAATGAGCAGGCCCGCCCCCATATTCTAAGGCTAGTTCTCACTGAGAACGGGGAAGGCCTACAGCCCTTTCCTCAGCAGAATGTTCCTAAGTGTGTCCTCCGGAATGCCGTGGCCACATGCAATCTAGAACCGCACATCAAATGATGCTCATGTCCATGTGCAAAACACAGCAATGCATGGAAGGTCCTGAGATGGCCTGCAGAGAGGAATCCTCTTCACTCACTCAGTTTTACACTCCCCAACTTATCTGGCCACCAAAGCCCTTTAACACTCGATAAAACTAAAAAGCTCTGGAGAATGCTACTAGGGAACAGGGCCATCTCCTTGCCTAAACTGAAAGACAACAGAGTTAGAGGTGCTTCAGACAATGCACCAAGCCACAGAAACCCAAGTTTCTCCTACCACACCTGCGAAGTGACATCAAGATCAGAGACAGCTGGAGGATGGGAGGGAGATTAGCCAGTGAGACCAACTTACCAGCTGGGGAGGGGTCCAGCGTCCGTGGCTCTGGGTCTGTGTCACTGGGCTCAGAGATGCTTGCCCGCCTCACACGGACTCGGCTCTGGGTTGGGCAGATGGATAGAATTCTATGAAAGTCAGGGCCATCAGCCCTACCATCCACAGCCACATACCAAACCTACCAAGAAGCCCCAAGTACGAGCAAGGATAAGGCCTTCCTACAACTGCCAGTCCAGTGAGAAGCCAGAGCTCCAGGAAAGAGTATCGACCCCAGGTTCAGAGCAGCAGAGGACTCCGCTTACCTTAACCTTACGCAGTGGGGCCTGGGCCACAATGCCTCCTGAGGAGAGGCTGTCACTCAGCTCTGGGCCACCTGAGGTTTCAGGGGTACTCCCTACTGGACAGGACAGAGGTGGGGCCATGGGGCCAAGCCCTGAGGATTCTGGAATCTAGTGGATGACATGAGAAGCAGAAAGAGGTGAGAGGCAAAGCAGCACCTACCTTTCCCGAGCTAGCCAAGGAAGACTGTTCTCCACTGACTGGGAGACTTTTCTTGCCCTGTCTCCCCAGCTACTGACCTCCCTTCACATCACCCCGATCAGTGCTTGCCATTCCCATTCCACCCCCACCCAACTGACCTGAAGATCCTTAGGTGACAAGACCTCGCCGTCAAGCAGGAACTGTGCAGAGACAAAGGAGAGGGCAATGCTCGCGATGGAACCCACCCTGAGTGAGTTCAGGTATTAATAGCATAGTAGGGTGCCTAGGTCTTTGGCCCCTTACCCAAGGATGGCGAGAGGGTGTTAGGGTAAAGGGGGAAGTAGTAGGGTGGACATCAGATGATCACTCACACCATGGGAAGCATCCCTGGCCCGGGGTGATAAGTACTGGGCAGTGGCCACACGGTGTGCAGGGTGAAACCACAAAGGGTTACCTTCCAGATAGAGCTGAAAGACATAGAGAGGAAAATATGGTAAGCCAGAGGTGCTCCCTGTGTGAAGCCACAGGAGGGCCTGAAGGTGGATCCCAGGCCCCAAAAGCACCCATGCCTCACTTTGCGGAGCTCTACCAGCAGCCACAGTGGTGACAGCTCTCTGTGTCCTTCTAGCAGGTTATAAGCCACATCCAAGTGCCTCAAGTTCCTCAGCTGCTCCAGGCCTAGGACAGAGAGGAGGAGAAGGCCATGTGGGGAAAGGTCAGGTGTGAAGGTGTAGTGGTGCACGTGCATGTGTGCGTGCATGCATGCGTGCGCTAGGTCACAATGGAAGACAAATCTGAGCACCTCACCCCTGACTGCTAAGAGCTCACGAAGCTCTAGAGATCAGTGGGAAACTGGGCCAACCTCAGTCTTGCTCCCACAATTCCATTCCACATTAGAACCTGCCACTCAAGTTTCCACTCACCTTGCAGGCTCCGGAGCTCATTGCCTCGCAATATCAAGGTCCCCAGAGTAGCCCCTGAAGGTCCCATTCTTGGCACCAAGTTCAGGTGATTATAAGAGATGTCCAAATGGTACAGCTCAGATAAATCCTGGCAGTAGGTGAAGCAGAAAAGGGTCCTCTGCTTGACAAAGCTCTAGCCAGGGTCCTCTGAGCTGTCTTGACTCCACCTTGGCCTATAAAAACTTCAGACTCAGCACAAATGATTCTTTACCTCATGTCGGGCACTGACAAGCACAGGCTGGAGCCTTCGGGTGACGGACCTGAGCTGCTGAATGTAACAAAGGGCCCCAGGGCTACGGAGGATGTAGCAGGCCTAGATCCCAGTCGGGTCCTGAGGCCAGTAAAAGTGGGGCTGCCCCTCTTTTTGAGGTCGCAGCATGCCTCACCCCCCCCATAACCTCGCCCAGAGACGCCCGCAAGCAGGGCCGCTCACTCCTCAGGCCTGGGACACCTGGACATTCCGGTAGCCTTAGGTTTCATTTTCCTTATGGCCCCGTGACCTTTTGGCCCACTGCCCCAGTAAGTCCTTATTTGGCAACAGCTAACCACCTTCATGCAGCTGCAGCCCTCCTCTATGTGACTTAGGTCACATAGTTCTTCCCGCCACTGCCTAAACCATGTGATGGTTTCCCAGGCCATCCTGGCGTACTAACATGACATCAACAAGCAACCTTCAAACCCACCAATCCCCTTAGGACCCGTGTCCCTTCCCGCTCACAACTGCTTATGAGCCCATTCCCCTGTTGAGTAAACTAGCTGTTCCCTGAAGCTGTCTCCCGGTGTTCTTCTGTCATACTCAAGACTGCTCGAGACCCTGCTCCCCAACTACCTGGACATCTCTGGGGGACCACGGCCCCGGGGACCCCAGGAGCCACAGCCTCACACTGAAAAACTTGATCAAATGCTGGCGCTGTTCTAACAGCTCCAGACTGCGCCCCTAGGATGGAATCCAACCCATTAAGTTTCTGTCAGAAAAGGGAAGGCTCCAGGGCATACTCAAGGGACCAAAGGGATTTCTCTCTGTTCCAGCCAACCTGAAGATAGCGCCCGTCTCCCAGGCTCTGTGGGATAGGAAGCACCCAGCCAGTAAGAGCAGTAAGTGGGCCGCCCTAGATGCACTTCACATAAACCAACACCCTCTCCCTGACTGGAAAATGTCCACTTCTCAGAATGTTCACACACCTCCCTCCTTACTCCTCATTCTCCATTTAAAATGCCCGGTCACCTCAGCCCACATCAAAGTGGGATAATCTCACATTCTCACTGCCTGAAACCTGTGCTTACCACCTTAATACGTGCCCAGCCTGGTTCATCTTTGATGAGGGACAGAAAGACACAGGAAAAAGTTTTGTCATCATCATTATCATCACAAAACCTACTGTTTCTGAGGTGGATCCTATGCTAAATGGCACTGGGTACTCTCCACAACCATTTTATTACACAAAAGGAAGTTCTTTGCAGTCATTACAAGCTGAGACTAGAGCTCTGCCTGTCTCATGCTAGGGGCCAACCCCCCAAAGAGTCCTATCTCCCAGGATGTAGCTCCAGCCAGGGACACAGCAACATGGAAAACAAGCCAGTCCCAGAGAGACAGTGAGAGCAGATCCCCAAATGCCCCAGGCACCCGGCAGCTCACACTTACCATCAGGAAGCCTTTGCAGTCCTGGACTCGATTATGGCTCAGGTTCAGGAAGCGAACAGCTGACAACAGATGCTGAGGGGGACAGGAAGCAGGAAGAAAAGGCAGAGGAAGGGTCTTCACACATGGACACCTGCCAAAGAGGAGGAATTCCTCCCCAAGGACCCCCTCCTTGCCCTTCTACAAAACCTCTTCCCTTTGGGGCACTCACCAGGGAGCTGTCTAAGGTGGTCAGCCCATTGTAGCTGAAGTCAGCAGAAAGCAAAGCCAGCCAGGGGAGGGCAGAGCACAGGTCAGCACCACAGGCTGACAGGAGTTCCTAGGCAGGGGACAGGTATATCACTACTTCACTCTCAGCCTCCTCCCCAGCCGTGCATTCATTACATACCAGGCTCCACCTGGAGAAGCGGGCCTCTGTCCCCAAGGAGCACACTGTGGGGAGCACGAGGAGGTGAACCCAGGAATATTTAAAGCCATATGGCAGATGTGAAGTATTACTGTGAGTATACAGGCACATACAGAGTGCTGAGGGGGGAGGGACAACACAAAGGAAGTCCAGAGAACTTGATCTTTGTTTCTCGCAGTCCTTACTTCGAGTGTCTGGATGCTCCTGCAGCACACTAGAGTCTCCAGCTGGGAGTAGATACCACGGAGGCCGTGCAAGCAGTGGAGGGGGACACCTCGGAGCTGGTACAAGAGAAGGAAGAGAGGAAAGCAGAACGTCACAGAGGACAAAGAGCTCATCCATATTTCCTTGTACGGGGAGAGAAATGGCAAAGCCCAGCTCTGGTTCAAGGAAGTACTCCATGGAAAAGAGGGGATACCACAGTAATGCGGTGCAGTGGCACTCAAACGCACCCTCCCGCCAGAAGAGGCCATCTCTGTCCTCATCCCCAAGAGGCTGTTTCACATTGGGTTTTTTTTGTTTTTGTTTTTGTTTTTTTTTTTTTTGGTTTTTCGAGGTAGGGTTTCACTCTGGTCCAGGCTGACCTGGAATTAACTATGTATTCTCAGGGTGGCCTTGAACTCTCAGCGATCCTCCTACCTCTGCCTCCCGAGTGCTGGGATTAAAGGCGTGCACCACCACGCCCGGCTTCACATTGGGTTTTGTGCACCCCCTTCTCCAATATCCCCTTACCTCCAGCTGCCGAAGGGACTTGAAGGGAAAAATCTTGATGGGCCCTGGGAAGCCAGGACTGGGGATATGAACCAGCTAGAAAAGAAACACTCAGGTTACTGAGGCAGGGCACTCTCCCTTTCCTCAGCACCCCTTCCTCAGCACATCACTGACACAACCTACACCTCAGCCCTGAGAGCTTCTCCAGAGAGCACCCCGACCCCAACCACTGCCTCCGTCATTCCCTGCCCAGCCCCACGCCTAGAACCTTGAGCGAAAGTGTTTTCTGCAGCACGTCGAAAAGGAACTGAAGCTGAAGGATGATGGGTGAGTCGGCAGGGTGGGAGGGAAGAGCCACAAAGCCAGTCTGCCCAGGGCCCCAGGGCCCCAGGTACAGTTCAAACACGCGGTTCAGTTGCTGCAGTGTGGCTGTCAACAGGCTCAGTGTGCTACAGCCAGACAGGACCGCATCCCCTGCAGGGAGAAGGCCAAATATAATGAATGATCTTTCCTCCAAAATAAACTCACTCTAAAGCATATTATAGATATTACACTGTAGGATCAAATTTTCTATCTCTTCCACAGCCAACAGTTCCTTCTATCTTCAAAAAAGGGGAGGTGGAGAGATGGCTCAGTGGGTAAAGGTGCTTGCTTGACAAGTCTGAAGACCCAAGTTCAATTCCCCACAAGTAGTGCATCTGTCCAGAATTCATTTGCAGTGGCACTAGCCCTGACACACCCATTCTCAATCTCAATCTCTCTCGAATAAATAACTTAAAAAGGGAGGGACCTAACTCTTCACTCTAACACACAGACCAGACTGCTTTGCTACAAGAATCCAACTCAGCTTCCCAAATTTGTTTGCCTTCTGTTCAAATGAGCCTGGCTATTCACAGTGTTGGAAATACAGCCTACTTGGCTTACAGCTCTCTCATTTTCTGATGCATTCCCTCCTACTGCCTAGCTGGAGATCGACCAGCCCCAGAAAGCCTTCTCAAAAAATACTGCACTTGGGAGGCAGGAGTAGGTGGGTCACTGTGAGTTCAAGGCCACCCTGAAACTACATAGTGAACTCCAGGTCAACCTGGACTAGAGTGAAACCCTTCTTTGAAAAAAAAAAAGAAAGAAAGAAAGAAAGAAAAAAGAAAAATAGTGCTGAGCTTCCACACTGCAAAAGTTGACTGGATGTTTACCTGTACTTTTTTTTTTTTTTTTTTTGATTTTCAAGGTAGGATCTCACTTTAGCTCAGGCTGACCTGGAATTCACTATGTAGTCTCAGGGTGGCCTCGAACTCACAGCGATCCTCCTACTTCTGCCTCCAGAGTGCTGGGATTAAAGGCGTGTGCCACCACGCCCAGCTATCTGTACTTTTTTTTCCTCATTGCAAGAGTGACATGCACATTTATATAGAAAGTCTCAATATTAAAATGAATGTCACCATTTATTACAGCACTAAGGTTTTAGTAAAACTGTTCTCTAATGAGAATGTCACCCTTGAGGGCCTCATTTAGTCACTTTTGCACTCATCTCACTTCACCAAAAGAGAACGATTACATGCTAACCATAGAGAAAATTTTTAAAATTTTTTCTGAAAAATAAAGCTTGGGACTGGGGAGATTGCTCAGGAAGCTGAGACAGGAAAATCCTGGTTTCAAGGCTAGCTTGGGCTACATAGTGAGCCTATCGCCAACAGCCAAAACAAACAAACAAACAAATACAATACAAAGCATTCACTAGTTTCCCCCAATGTTTTCATTTTATATAAGCATTATAGTATTATAGTTAGGAAATTTATAACTATTACAATATCAAAATCGGGAAACTGATATTAGTAATCTATAGGTATTCTATGCTGTTTGTGTAGATTCTAAACCACCACCACAATCAAGACACAAAACTATTCCATCGGGCTGGAGATGGCTTAGTGGTTAAGTCACTTGCCTGTGAAGCCTAAGGAACCAGGTGCTATTCCCCAAGTAAGCCAGATACACATGATGGTGGATGTGTGTGGAGTTCATTTGCAATGGCTAGAGGCCCTGGTGCGCCCATTCTCTCTCTCTCTCTCTCCCCCTCTCCCCCCCCCATAGATAAATAATTAAATTTTAAAAATTCCAAAAAAAACCACTGTTCCATCACAATAAGGGTCAACCTCCTGTTACTTCTCCATGGTCATATTCACACATTCCATCATCCTTAACCCCTGAAGCTATACTGAATTTTGGCTGAATAATCAAACTTACAACCTTGAAAAAAAAAAGCTCTAGGTGCTAGACACAGTATATGATTCAAGGAGTCTTTTCCCCTCTCAAAGGACCTTCCACTCTAGAAAAGGTTAGACGTGTGTACAGTTATTAATATAAACCAGAAAGTAAAACTGCTAAGGATTCCACAGTTACCGTCAATGAGAGTGCACTGATGAGGAAGGCTGTTAACTTGGTAACACGTGACAGTTACCTCACTTAAGCCTCATGAGAATCTCTCTAAGGGAAGCACCAATCACCATGTCTTACGGATAGGAAAATTGAAGTGCAAGGAATTTTTTTTTTTTTTTTTGCAATGCTGTGGATTGAACTCAGGACTATGAACATGCTAGGCAAGTGTCTATCACTGAGCTACATTCCCAGCCCTCAAAGAAAACTGACTCCAATCAGAGTTGGTAGGAAGTTGCTACTTCTCTGTGCTATCAAAGCTTGTTTCACCACAACTGATGTCAAACATGTATTGAACAAGTACTGTGGTTTTACAGTGTCCGGCAATTACAGTAACAAGTACCAATTTTGAGCACTTATTTTATGTGTATACATTTCACTACATATACTAGTTAAAACTTCCCCTCTTCCTCCCAACCCCCAAAAAATGTTAAACTGGATTTGGTGGCGCGCCTTTAATCCCAGCACTTGGGAAGCAGAGGTAGAAGGATTATTGTGGGGTTGAGGCCAGCCTGGGACTACATAGTGAATTCCAGGTCAGCCTGAGCTACAGCGAGACCCTACCTCGAAAAAACAAAAAGAAAAACATCAAAACACCAGATTTAACTCATACGTGAAATATATTAAAAGATTACTTTGTTTTGTGGGGCATGGTGGCACACTCCTTTAATCCCAGCACCCGGGAGGCTGAGGTAGGAGGATGGCTATGAGTTCGAGCCCACCCTGAGACTACATAGTGAATTCCTGCTAGTCAGCCTGAGCCAGAGTGAGACCCTACCTCGAAGGGGCGGGGGGGGGGGGACTTCCACAGCTTTTGGAGTCAAGTATTGTCACAATGTCAGAGTAGCTGTGAAGAAAATCGAGGCTATGAAAACTTGTTGACAACTCCGCCAAGTAAGAAAGAAAGGTGTAAACCTAGGAAGGTCTTACTCCCAATCTCGTGCTTTTTTAAACTATCAGGCACCACCTTTGGTTCCTTTCTATACAATGATTGTGGCCAGCCTCCATCTCGAGGGGCTTAGTCACTTAATGACCACATCCAAGAGGATCGGAGAAGGCAGGGAGGCAGTGGCACTGGAGTTTGGTCCCCGAGGAGGACGGGGTTCAGCGGGTCAAAGACAACGCGACAGCGGAACCGACAAGGCCGGGAGCAGCAGTAAGTGAACTCCGACCCCTCCGACACGCGGCCAGACGGAACTCGGGAACTCCGGCCCTGGCGCGTCACCCGAAGCCCCGCTCAGCCGGAAGTCCACTCACCGGACTCCCGCAGCAGCCCGGCGAGCTTGCACACCACCGAGTCTTGAGGAGCGGTCGTCATGGCCACGGGACGCTGGGGGGCGGAGCCTGGGAAAAGAGGAAGCGGAAGAGCCTCAGGTGGGCGGTGGTGCCAAAAACCCAGGGCTTACGCGTCAGTGGAGGCGTCTCGTAGAGTTTAAAAAAAAAAAAAAAAAAAAAAAAAGCAAGAAAAAGGAGCCAAGAGGGCGTCTTCTTGGATTCGCGATGAGCATAGAGATCTGGTCAACCAGACTGACCAGTTCCGTCCTCCAATCACTTTTACAGCCCTACGCGCTAGACAGGAAGTCCCGCCCCGGAAGGAAAGCACGCCGAGAAACCAGCGGAAAGCCCGCCCCTATTGTTTGAGGCCACGCCCTACGTGGTGCTTACGTGTCGGGCGGGGCCTCAGCTTCGCGAGCCGCGGGGTGGAGTTTGTCCCCGAGCCCGGGCCCCACAGTCTCTCGCCCTGTGCTCCGCGGGCTCCAGGCTGGCCCGGAGCCGCCCTTCCAGCCTGGGGGAAGACCTGACTCGGTGTTTGTTTGCAGATTGGGCGAGGGAGCCACGTTTGGAAGAAGTGGGCTTTTCTGTCGGCCGGGAAAAAAAGCGTCCAAAGCCAACGCTCATTTTCCAGCGCATTTCGGGGTGGGCGGTGGGCACTTCTTCACGGCCGAACGAGGGAGCTGAGGCTGCCACTCGACGTCCCCGGGACACCCCGGCCTCAGTCTTTCCCCCAAACCCGGTCTATTTCTCTTCAGCGACATCACGCTGTCAAATTAGCCACGGGTGACGCGCCACTCGAACCTGATCTTTTTTTTTTTAACTGATTTTCGGCTTAGCACACCCGAATCGAAAAGTGGTTGTCCTGCATTGGAAAATGAGAAAACAGGCTCGCAGAGGTTAGCTTGCTTAACTCGTGAAGGTCATTCAATGAGTAACAGAAAGCGCCTAGACTGCCCAGGGTTCTCCATTCCTGGTCAAATGATGATCAACTGCTGGACTACATTAAGAAAAATGTCTTTCAACAAAATTCCTCCGCTTTTTTTTTTTTTTTCTTTAATGAAATGCCCCCTATCCACTACCAGAAAGTCTAAATGCATCGTAAGACTGTTGAGAGTAGGCACCCAAGTTGTCAAATTTGAGGCTGGGAATATAGCTCAGTGGTGGAGCACTTACCTACTATGCAGGAGCCCTAGGTACAATCTCCAGTGAGGGGAGGGGATCGAATCCAGCAGATCGAAGGGGCGCACCAAGGCCTCTCACCACTGCAAACAAACCCCAGAGGCCTGCACAAGATACCACCTTGTACATCCGCTTACATGTGAGTACTGGGAGTCTAACATGGGTCCGTGAGATTTCGCTGGCAAGTGCCTTAACAGCAAAGCCATCTCTCCAGCCCAGAACCCAGCATACATTTGTGGAATTAACAGCACCATAACTTGGGCCAAGAAGATGGCTCCACAGGTAAAGCCTTCCTTGCAAAGCCTGATGGCCTGGGGTCAAATCCCTAGTTCCCACATAAAGCCCAGATGTACAACATGGCCGCATGTATGGAATCCATTCACAGTGGCAAGAGGCTCTGGCATGCCCATATTCATTCTCTCCTCTTTCATAAGTAAGATTTTTAAAAATATTTTTATTTTTATTTATTTTTTTAGAGACAGAGGAAAGAGAGGAGAATGGGCGGGCCAGGGCCTCTAGCCACTGCAAACAGACTCCAGATGCATGTGCCCCTTGTGCATCTGGCTTATGGGGACCTGGAGAATCGAACCGGGATCCTTGGGCCGCGAGGCATGTGCCCCTAACCACTAAGCCATCTCTCCAGTCCCTAAGTAGAATATTTTATAATAATAATAATAATAATATAACCTGATTATCTGTCCCTGCTTGGCAATCACCTTAAACTAGAGATTGGGGAAAGGGGTCTCCTTTAGCTGCCAAGACAACTCCTGTTAGGCAAGAAACCCCAGTTCCTGGGTTGGAGGAATGGCTTAACAGTTAAGGCACTTGCCTGCAAAGTCAAAGGACCCAGATTCAGTTCCCAGGACCCATGTAAGCCAGATGCACAAGGTGGCACATGTGTCTGGAGATCATTTGTAGTGACTGGAGGCCCTGGGGTGCCCATTCTCTCTCTCTCAAATAAATAAAAATAAAAAATTATTGGAAAAAAAAGAAGTTCCAGTTCCTGATGTGCCCTGAAGCATGTGAAGGGTTTTTAAAAAAAATTATTATTTATTTATTGTTTGTTTGTTTTGTTTTTTTCTAGGTTGGGTCTCCCTCTAGCCCAGGCTGACCTGGAATTCACAAGGCAGTCTTAGGCTGGCCCCAACATCACAGTGATCCTCCATCCTCAACTTCCCCAGTGCTGGGATTAAAGGCATGCGCCACCATGCCCCAGCAGAGCATGTTTTTAGCCTTGCCTTCCCAGGTCAGTTATTTTCTAAGAATTGCTCCATTCATATCGGTAGCTCATAAGTCCCCATTTGTTCAACATCCATGTGCTTCTAGAAATGTGAAAGACAGAAGAAAGAAAGCTGAACTACAAGGGGGGGGGTGGAAATCTACTAAAAGCAGCAGCAACAGGAGACTAAGTAGTTCTTGTTTCCATCCCCCTGTGAGGCCCCCTACCCTTTCTGTCCTTGGCTTGCAGGCAAAGCTTTGGCTGCCTTCCAAAGAATTCTCCCGTCTTCTCCCCTCCCCTTGCCTGTTAGTTTGAATGCACTTTGGTAAATTACTACCATAAGAACCCTGACTAAGACAAAATCTTCTTAAAAGAATTTTTAAGCCAAAGGGAAGAAGAAAATCCTGTTTATAACAACTACCAAAAGACACACATGTATACACAATTTTTGAGAAATGTGTCAGGCCTATAGGAAAAAAGAAAAAGAACTTTAAGAACCTAATATCTATCTATCTATATCTCTCTCAAATACATAAATTTTTTAAAGTGACTTAATCAAATGATGTTCCTGATAGGTAAATTCAATATATTATGATGTCAATTCAGTGCAACTTCAATTCCAGTCCCAGTGGGAAGATTTTGGAATTTGACAAGTTGATTCTAAAATTCATCTAGGAGACTAAACACATGTTCACAGCCAAGAAACTTTCAGGGGAAAAAAAAGAAAAGAAAAAAAAAGGCACTAAAGGGGCCTTGTTCTACCAGATAGCTCTATAAAGTCACAGTGACCAAAAAAACATGATAAGGACAAAGAGACAAATATTATTAGATTGATGAACACAGCAGAATAATCAGTTATTCAACAGTTTTGGAACAACTAACTCCATGTGGAATAAGCTAAGTTCCTTTTCTTACATCCTGCACATTAGCTTCCAGGAATATTAAACAGCTAAACATTTTCTTCTTAAAAAAAAATCTATCTGTGCATGGTGGTACATACCTGTAATCCCACCACTTGAGAATCTGGGGCAGGAGGATTCCTGGCCAGCCTTTGATCCCAACACTCCAGAGATGAAGAAGGAGGATCACCATGAGTTTGAGGTCAGCCTGGGACTACAGAGTTAGTTCCAGGTCAGCCTGGGCTAGAGTGAAACCCTACCTTGATAAAAACAAAAATAAAAAATAAATGAGGGCTGGAGAGATGGCTTAGCAGTTAAGGCATTTGCCTGCAAAGCCAAAGGACCCTGGTTCAATTTTCCAGGACCCACATAAGCCAGATGCACAAGGGGGCGCATGCATCTGGAGTTCATTTGCAGTGGCTGGAAGCCCTGGCACACACCGATTCTCTTTTTCTCTCAAATAAATAAATGATAAAATTAAATTTAAAAAAAGAATTTTAAAAATAAATGAGTTCTAGGCCATTTGGGCTATATGTAAGACCTGGTCCTGAAAGAAAGTGGATGTTTACCTGTTTTTTTTTTTTTTTTTGATTTTCAAGGTAGGATCTCACTTTAGCTCAGGCTGACCTGGAATTCACTATGTAGTCTCAGGGTGGCCTCGAACTCACAGCGATCCTCCTACTTCTGCCTCCAGAGTGCTGGGATTAAAGGCGTGTGCCACCACGCCCAGCTATCTGTACTTTTTTCCTCATTGCAAGAGTGACATGCACATTTATATAGAAAGTCTCAATATTAAAATGAATGTCACCATTTATTACAGCACTAAGGTTTTAGTAAAACTGTTCTCTAATGAGAATGTCACCCTTGAGGGCCTCATTTAGTCACTTTTGCACTCATCTCACTTCACCAAAAGAGAACGATTACATGCTAACCATAGAGAAAATTTTTAAAATTTTTCTGAAAAATAAAGCTTGGGACTGGGGAGATTGCTCAGGAAGCTGAGACAGGAAAATCCTGGTTTCAAGGCTAGCTTGGGCTACATAGTGAGCCTATCGCCAACAGCCAAAACAAACAAACAAACAAATACAATACAAAGCATTCACTAGTTTCCCCAATGTTTTCATTTTATATAAGCATTATAGTATTATAGTTAGAAATTTATAACTATTACAATATCAAAATCGGAAACTGATATTAGTAATCTATAGGTATTCTATGCTGTTTGTGTAGATTCTAAACCACCACCACAATCAAGACACAAAACTATTCCATCGGGCTGGAGATGGCTTAGTGGTTAAGTCACTTGCCTGTGAAGCCCTAAGGAACCAGGTGCTATTCCCCAAGTAAGCCAGATACACATGATGGTGGATGTGTGTGGAGTTCATTTGCAATGGCTAGAGGCCCTGGTGCGCCCATTCTCTCTCTCTCTCCCCCCCCCCCCCCAGATAAATAATTAAATTTTAAAAATTCCAAAAAAACCACTGTTCCATCACAATAAGGGTCAACCTCCTGTTACTTCTCCATGGTCATATTCACACATTCCATCATCCTTAACCCCTGAAGCTATACTGAATTTTGGCTGAATAATCAAACTTACAACCTTGAAAAAAAAAAAGCTCTAGGTGCTAGACACAGTATATGATTCAAGGAGTCTTTTTCCCCTCTCAAAAGGACCTTCCACTCTAGAAAAGGTTAGACGTGTGTACAGTTATTAATATAAACCAGAAAGTAAAACTGCTAAGGATTCCACAGTTACCGTCAATGAGAGTGCACTGATGAGGAAGGCTGTTAACTTGGTAACACGTGACAGTTACCTCACTTAAGCCTCATGAGAATCTCTCTAAGGGAAGCACCAATCACCATGTCTTACGGATAGGAAAATTGAAGTGCAAGGAATTTTTTTTTTTTTTTTTTGCAATGCTGTGGATTGAACTCAGGACTATGAACATGCTAGGCAAGTGTCTATCACTGAGCTACATTCCCAGCCCTCAAAGAAAACTGACTCCAATCAGAGTTGGTAGGAAGTTGCTACTTCTCTGTGCTATCAAAGCTTGTTTCACCACAACTGATGTCAAACATGTATTGAACAAGTACTGTGGTTTTACAGTGTCCGGCAATTACAGTAACAAGTACCAATTTTGAGCACTTATTTTATGTGTATACATTTCACTACATATACTAGTTAAAACTTCCCCTCTTCCTCCCAACCCCCAAAAAATGTTAAACTGGATTTGGTGGCGCACGCCTTTAATCCCAGCACTTGGGAAGCAGAGGTAGAAGGATTATTGTGGGGTTGAGGCCAGCCTGGGACTACATAGTGAATTCCAGGTCAGCCTGAGCTACAGCGAGACCCTACCTCGAAAAAACAAAAAGAAAAACATCAAAACACCAGATTTAACTCATACGTGAAATATATTAAAAGATTACTTTGTTTTGTGGGGCATGGTGGCACACTCCTTTAATCCCAGCACCCGGGAGGCTGAGGTAGGAGGATGGCTATGAGTTCGAGCCCACCCTGAGACTACATAGTGAATTCCTGCTAGTCAGCCTGAGCCAGAGTGAGACCCTACCTCGAAGGGGGCGGGGACTTCACAGCTTTTGGAGTCAAGTATTGTCACAATGTCAGAGTAGCTGTGAAGAAAATCGAGGCTATGAAAACTTGTTGACAACTCCGCCAAGTAAGAAAGAAAGGTGTAAACCTAGGAAGGTCTTACTCCCAATCTCGTGCTTTTTTAAACTATCAGGCACCACCTTTGGTTCCTTTCTATACAATGATTGTGGCCAGCCTCCATCTCGAGGGGCTTAGTCACTTAATGACCACATCCAAGAGGATCGGAGAAGGCAGGGAGGCAGTGGCACTGGAGTTTGGTCCCCGAGGAGGACGGGGTTCAGCGGGTCAAAGACAACGCGACAGCGGAACCGACAAGGCCGGGAGCAGCAGTAAGTGAACTCCGACCCCTCCGACACGCGGCCAGACGGAACTCGGGAACTCCGGCCCTGGCGCGTCACCCGAAGCCCCGCTCAGCCGGAAGTCCACTCACCGGACTCCCGCAGCAGCCCGGCGAGCTTGCACACCACCGAGTCTTGAGGAGCGGTCGTCATGGCCACGGGACGCTGGGGGGCGGAGCCTGGGAAAAGAGGAAGCGGAAGAGCCTCAGGTGGGCGGTGGTGCCAAAAACCCAGGGCTTACACGCGTCAGTGGAGGCGTCTCGTAGAGTTTAAAAAAAAAAAAAAAAAAAAAGCAAGAAAAAGGAGCCAAGAGGGCGTCTTCTTGGATTCGCGATGAGCATAGAGATCTGGTCAACCAGACTGACCAGTTCCGTCCTCCAATCACTTTTACAGCCCTACGCGCTAGACAGGAAGTCCCGCCCCGGAAGGAAAGCACGCCGAGAAACCAGCGGAAAGCCCGCCCCTATTGTTTGAGGCCACGCCCTACGTGGTGCTTACGTGTCGGGCGGGGCCTCAGCTTCGCGAGCCGCGGGGTGGAGTTTGTCCCCGAGCCCGGGCCCCACAGTCTCTCGCCCTGTGCTCCGCGGGCTCCAGGCTGGCCCGGAGCCGCCCTTCCAGCCTGGGGGAAGACCTGACTCGGTGTTTGTTTGCAGATTGGGCGAGGAGCCACGTTTGGAAGAAGTGGGCTTTTCTGTCGGCCGGGAAAAAAAAGCGTCCAAAGCCAACGCTCATTTTCCAGCGCATTTCGGGGTGGGCGGTGGGCACTTCTTCACGGCCGAACGAGGAGCTGAGGCTGCCACTCGACGTCCCCGGGACACCCCGGCCTCAGTCTTTCCCCAAACCCGGTCTATTTCTCTTCAGCGACATCACGCTGTCAAATTAGCCACGGGTGACGCGCCACTCGAACCTGATCTTTTTTTTTTAACTGATTTTCGGCTTAGCACACCCGAATCGAAAAGTGGTTGTCCTGCATTGGAAAATGAGAAAACAGGCTCGCAGAGGTTAGCTTGCTTAACTCGTGAAGGTCATTCAATGAGTAACAGAAAGCGCCTAGACTGCCCAGGGTTCTCCATTCCTGGTCAAATGATGATCAACTGCTGGACTACATTAAGAAAAATGTCTTTCAACAAAATTCCTCCGCTTTTTTTTTTTTTTTCTTTAATGAAATGCCCCCTATCCACTACCAGAAAGTCTAAATGCATCGTAAGACTGTTGAGAGTAGGCACCCAAGTTGTCAAATTTGAGGCTGGGAATATAGCTCGGTGGTGGAGCACTTACCTACTATGCAGGAGCCCTAGGTACAATCTCCAGTGAGGGGGAGGGGATCGAATCCAGCAGATCGAAGGGGCGCACCAAGGCCTCTCACCACTGCAAACAAACCCCAGAGGCCTGCACAAGATACCACCTTGTACATCCGGCTTATGTGAGTACTGGGGAGTCTAACATGGGTCCGTAGATTTCGCTGGCAAGTGCCTTAACAGCAAAGCCATCTCTCCAGCCCAGAACCCAGCATACATTTGTGGAATTAACAGCACCATAACTTGGGCCAAGAAGATGGCTCCACAGGTAAAGCCTTCCTTGCAAAGCCTGATGGCCTGGGGTCAAATCCCTAGTTCCCACATAAAGCCCAGATGTACAACATGGCCGCATGTGTATGGAATCCATTCACAGTGGCAAGAGGCTCTGGCATGCCCATATTCATTCTCTCCCTCTTTCATAAGTAAGATTTTTAAAAATATTTTTATTTTTATTTATTTTTTAGAGACAGAGGGAAAGAGAGGGAGAATGGGCGGGCCAGGGCCTCTAGCCACTGCAAACGAACTCCAGATGCATGTGCCCCTTGTGCATCTGGCTTATGTGGGACCTGGAGAATCGAACCGGGATCCTTGGGCTTCGCAGGCATGTGCCCTAACCACTAAGCCATCTCTCCAGTCCCTAAGTAGAATATTTTATAATAATAATAATAATAATATAACCTGATTATCTGTCCCTGCTTGGCAATCACCTTAAACTAGAGATTGGGGAAAGGGGTCTCCCTTTAGCTGCCAAGACAACTCCTGTTAGGCAAGAAACCCCAGTTCCTGGGTTGGAGGAATGGCTTAACAGTTAAGGCACTTGCCTGCAAAGTCAAAGGACCCAGATTCAGTTCCCCAGGACCCATGTAAGCCAGATGCACAAGGTGGCACATGTGTCTGGAGATCATTTGTAGTGACTGGAGGCCCTGGGGTGCCCATTCTCTCTCTCTCAAATAAATAAAAATAAAAAATTATTGGAAAAAAAAGAAGTTCCAGTTCCTGATGTGCCCTGAAGCATGTGAAGGGTTTTTAAAAAAAATTATTATTTATTTATTGTTTGTTTGTTTTGTTTTTTTCTAGGTTGGGTCTCCCTCTAGCCCAGGCTGACCTGGAATTCACAAGGCAGTCTTAGGCTGGCCCCAACATCACAGTGATCCTCCATCCTCAACTTCCCCAGTGCTGGGATTAAAGGCATGCGCCACCATGCCCCAGCAGAGCATGTTTTTAGCCTTGCCTTCCCAGGTCAGTTATTTTCTAAGAATTGCTCCATTCATATCGGTAGCTCATAAGTCCCCATTTGTTCAACATCCATGTGCTTCTAGAAATGTGAAAGACAGAAGAAAGAAAGCTGAACTACAAGGGGGGGGGTGGAAATCTACTAAAAGCAGCAGCAACAGGAGACTAAGTAGTTCTTGTTTCCATCCCCCTGTGAGGCCCCCTACCCTTTCTGTCCTTGGCTTGCAGGCAAAGCTTTGGCTGCCTTCAAAAGAATTCTCCCGTCTTCTCCCCTCCCTTGCCTGTTAGTTTGAATGCACTTTGGTAAATTACTACCATAAGAACCCTGACTAAGACAAAATCTTCTTAAAAGAATTTTTAAGCCAAAGGGAAGAAGAAAATCCTGTTTATAACAACTACCAAAAGACACACATGTATACACAATTTTTGAGAAATGTGTCAGGCCTATAGGAAAAAAGAAAAAGAACTTTAAGAACCTAATATCTATCTATCTATATCTCTCTCAAATACATAAATTTTTTAAAGTGACTTAATCAAATGATGTTCCTGATAGGTAAATTCAATATATTATGATGTCAATTCAGTGCAACTTCAATTCCAGTCCCAGTGGGAAGATTTTGGAATTTGACAAGTTGATTCTAAAATTCATCTAGGAGACTAAACACATGTTCACAGCCAAGAAACTTTCAGGGGAAAAAAAAGAAAAGAAAAAAAAAGGCACTAAAGGGGCCTTGTTCTACCAGATAGCTCTATAAAGTCACAGTGACCAAAAAAACATGATAAGGACAAAGAGACAAATATTATTAGATTGATGAACACAGCAGAATAATCAGTTATTCAACAGTTTTGGAACAACTAACTCCATGTGGAATAAGCTAAGTTCCTTTTCTTACATCCTGCACATTAGCTTCCAGGAATATTAAACAGCTAAACATTTTCTTCTTAAAAAAAAATCTATCTGTGCATGGTGGTACATACCTGTAATCCCACCACTTGAGAATCTGGGGCAGGAGGATTCCTGGCCAGCCTTTGATCCCAACACTCCAGAGATGAAGAAGGAGGATCACCATGAGTTTGAGGTCAGCCTGGGACTACAGAGTTAGTTCCAGGTCAGCCTGGGCTAGAGTGAAACCCTACCTTGATAAAAACAAAAATAAAAAAATAAATGAGGGCTGGAGAGATGGCTTAGCAGTTAAGGCATTTGCCTGCAAAGCCAAAGGACCCTGGTTCAATTTTCCAGGACCCACATAAGCCAGATGCACAAGGGGGCGCATGCATCTGGAGTTCATTTGCAGTGGCTGGAAGCCCTGGCACACACCGATTCTCTTTTTCTCTCAAATAAATAAATGATAAAATTAAATTTAAAAAAAGAATTTTAAAAATAAATGAGTTCTAGGCCATTTGGGCTATATGTAAGACCTGGTCCTGAAAGAAAGGAGACAGAGAAAAGGAGAGGAAAAAGAAGAAAAGAGAGGGAAGGAGAGAGAAAGACAAGAAAGTCAAAAGTTTCAAACTCAAGCTGGGCGTGGTGGCGCACGCCTTTAATCCCAGCACTCGGGAGGCAGAGGTAGGAGGATTGCCGTGAGTTCAAGGCCACCCTGAGACTACATAGTGAATTCCAGGTCAGCCTGGGCCAGAGTGAGACCCTACCTCAAAAATCCAAAAAAAAAAAAAAAAAAGAAAGAAAGAAAGAAAAGTTTCAAACTCAAATTCACTTCTTAATTATCTTAGCAAGGCTAAGCATATAGACCTGTAATCCTAGTTACTAGAGAGACTGAGGCAGGAGAATCACAAGTTTGAGCCAGCTGGAAAAACTTCACAAGAAGCTCTATCTCAAAAACAAAAAGTAGGGTTGGAGAGATGGCTTAGCGGTTAAGGCGCCTGCCTGCTAAGCCTAAGAATCCGGTTCCAATCTCCAGGTCCCACGTTTAGCAGGATGCAAAGTGACGCAATGGCGCAATGCTGCACTTGCCCACAAGGAGGCGCATGCATCTGGATTTCGTTCACAGCAGCTGAGAGACTGCTGGCGCACCCTTTCTCTGTCTCCCTCTCCCTCTCTCTCTGTCTCTCTGTGTCTCTCTCCAAAAAAAAAAAAAATTAAAAAAACAAAAAGTAGAGGTCTGGAGAGATGGCTTAGTGGTTAAGGCACTTGCCTGCAAAGTTAAAGGACCCAGGATCAATTCCCCAGGACCCACATAAGCGTACAAGATGACACATGCATCTGGAGTTCTTTTGCAATGGCTGAAGGCTCTGATGCACCCATTCTCTCTATTTGCCTATTTGTTTCTCTCCCCCCCCCACACACACCAGAAATAAACAAAATTTTAAAAAATTGAAAAAAAAGTAGAAAAAAGACAGGGGATGTTAATTAGTTTTAGAGTGCCTAGCATATACAAGGCCCTAAATTCAATCCCCAGTACTTCAAAAAGAAAACAGGAAAAAAGGGAATTATTCTTTTTAAAAATATGCAATACTATATTTCAAAAAGACAGCATTACATAGTAGTGTTGCATAATTTGTAACCATGAATGAAATTTTTTTCTAAAGTAATGTAATGACATCATGCTTTTAACTTGTAAACACTCTTCTGGGTGTCAGGCCCCAGGAGTTAACACATAACTTAAAATCAGAAATGTGGAGCTGTCCCTGCCAAGCACATGAACAAGACTTCACAGCACAGCCGCGGATCTGATACTCAAAAGGCACATCTCAGGCTGGAGAGATGGCTTAGCAGTTAAGGCACTTGCTTGTAAAGCCAAAGGACCCCGGTTCGATTCCCCAGGACCCAGGTAAGCCAGATGCACAAGGGGGCACATGCATCTGGAGTTAGTTTGCAGTGGCTGGAGGCCCTGGCATACCCATTCTCTCTGCTTCGTTCTCTCTCTCAAATAAATAATTAAAAAAAAAAATAGGCACATCTCATCTACCTTGTGTTCTACCTCTGGAAGGTTACCTGAGGAGAGAGCTACCTTTGGTAGTTTCCTGACTCCTTTAAGTTCCCCCCAGGAGGGAGGGGGGTGACCTCTGTAAATACTTCTAATAAAACGGGATAAGGAAAGACATACCAGTCACTAGCTTAGGCTGCTGGCATGAAAAGAAGAAAGCAAAGGGTATCTTCAGACAAAATAACAAAGCCAAGCACGAGACCACAGATCTCAGACTCCAGTGCAAAGCCTATTGAAAACATAGATCACGGAAGACCCAGGACCGTGACCGCAGAGGAACGGCATCATAGTGGACTTCAGGACGTGAGCCATTGCTCTGATGCCACAGAAGGGCAAAACCAAAGGATTTTTGCTGAGTGGAAATGTCACACTTACATAATCTATTTGTTTTGTCAACTTGGTATATTTTTAAAATTTTTTTTTATTTGCAAGCAGAGATAGAGACAGAAAATATGAATGGGTGACCCAGGGCCTGTAGCCACTGCAAATGAAATGCAAATGCATGTGCCACTTTATGTATTTAGCTTTATGTGGGTACTGGAGAATCAAAACTGGGTCCTTAGGCTTTGCAGGCAAGCACCTTAACTGCTAAGCCATCTTTCCAGCCCCTCAACTTGGCATCTTCATGGAATAGGAGAGGGAGAAAGAGTATGACTCTGGCCTCCACAGAGTTTTGTGAAAAAACTTTGTATTGGAGAAGACCATATGGATTGAGTGGTCAGAGGCAGGCCTTTCTCTGTGAGTTGCCTCATTGTGTCTCTTGGCTCTGCTTACCACACCTGGCCACAAAAGAATGGCCCAGAAACTGGGCCGGCCACCAAAAGCAAACACAGGACCAGGCAGCAACCTTTGAAGGAAGTCTAACCTGAGAACTCTGCATTAGACTGTGACCAAGCAAGTCCAGCAGAGCCTTGTTCCTGGAGAGACTGGGCTGAACTTGACAATGCAGAAAGAACACCAGTGAAGCGTAAGCCATGCTCAATGTGAAATCAGAGCAGCTGGGGCTGGCAATACAGCTCAGTGCTAGAGTGTTTGTCTAGCATGTGCAAAGCTCTGGCACTTTGGGAAAAAAAAAAAAAGAGGGGGAGGAAGGAAAGAAGGAACCAGAGCCTGGGAACAGCCGAGAGAAAAGACTACAATAGCAGTGTTCCCTTCTGGCCCAGCAACAGCTTTGGCCACCCAACCTAAGAGGACTGTGCAATTCTGCATGAATAACAGAGGGATACCATGATGATTTTATAGTAGCCGGAGATAACCTGGAATTGCTTTAATCATTTCACCCTCTATGGAAACCCATGGAGAAGGGTTTAGAAAAGAGCTTTGGGACTGGGGAAGTGGCTTAGCTACTAAGGCATTTGTCTGTGAAGCCTAAGGACCCTGTTTGGATTCCCCAGGATCCATGTAAGCCAGATGCACAAGGGGGTGCATGTGTCTGGAGTTCATTTGTAGTGGCTGGAGGCCTAGCACACCCATTCTCTCTTTTTCTCTGCCTCTTCCTCTCTCTCAAATAAATAAATAACTTTTAAATGGCTTTTCAGATGCTTAACTGTTAAAAGATCTTGCTTGTAAAGCCTGACAACTAGGGTTTGATTCCTTAGCACATAAAGCCAGAGGCAAAAGGTGAAAAAAAAAAAAAAGCTTAACTTTGCTTGTTTCAGCAGTGTATATATTAAAATAAGAACGATACACAGAATATTAGCATGGCCCCTGAACAAGGATGGCGCATACATCAGCGAAATGTTCTACTTAAACAAATAAACAAAGATGCTTAATTTAGGACACAGAAAGGAAATGGAGCGATGAAGACTACCCACTCCAACTGGCCTGGAAAGAGCAGAAGCTTGAGAAGAACTGTGAATGCAGGCAGCTATAGAGTACTTTGGAAAGCAGAGATGATTCCAGCACTTGTGAGGCTGAAGCAGGAGGGTTGCTATGAATTGGAGGACAGCTTGGGCTATGTGTATAGTGAATACCAGGCCTGCCTGGACTACAGGCTGAGACCCAATCTCAAAACAGTAACAAATAAATTTTTTTAAAAATCAAGGGCTGGAGAGATGGCTTAGCAGCTAAGGCCTGCAAAGCCAAAGGACCCAGGTTCGATTCCCTAGGACCCACGTAAAGCCAGATGCTGTACAAGGTGGTGCATGCATCTGGAGTTCATTGCAGTGGTTAGAGGCCTTGCTGCACCCATTCTCTATCTGCCTCTCTCTCTCTTTCTCTCTTTCAAATAAACAAACAACCAAATGTTTTTTGTTTTTTTTTTAATCAAACAGAATCTGGAGGAGGAAGAAAAAGGCATCATTTCACACATAGCCCATGGAAGAAGGTCTGTTAAGTGGAATACATGCGTGACACAGGTCTTCTATCTCAGTTCTCCTGTACCCAGGGCAGAAGAGAGGAGAGGGATCTACAGCAAGGGAGGAGGCTGCAGATGGAATGGCAGTAGGATGTGCAATGCCACAGGGGTCAGTGGTGAAAGACAAACACGAGCGAAGTGAGAACACAGGGCTTAGGGGCTCGGGCTGTGGGAGGTGGCAAGAGTGGGCTTTGGGAAATTTCGCAGCTTCTACAGAACCAGAGTTAGAGTTGGCTTTTGTTCTTCTGTTTGCTTAATAAATATTTTCTCAGCCCTGACTCTGAGCTATGCCCTATGCTTCCATGTAAACAAAGGAGGCAGAGGTGCAGCTTTTCCCAAGAGGCTGGCCTTGTGGTAGAAGAGCCAGACCCCAGCAATCACATTACAACATTGTATTAACTTCCTACTGCTGCTGTAACAAATTACAGGAACTTTAGTTACCAACGCATTTAAAACAACACACTCATTATAGTTCCGAAGGTCAGAAGCCCCACCCTCGTCTCACTGGGCTAAAATGAAGGTGACAACCGGATCGGGTTTCTTTGTGAAGGCTCCAGGAGAAAATCTGTGCTCTTGCCTTTCCAGGTTCAAGTGACTGCCTGCTTCCCTGGCCTGTCACAGTTCCATCTTCATAGCCAGCATAGGCTGCCTGAGTCTTTCTCAGCACGCTGACCCTGGCTCCTACCTCCCTCTTCAATCTTCTTTGTGATGGCATTGGGTCCACCTAGAAAATCCAGGATATAATTTCTTTATTTTAAGCTCATCTGATGTCCAACCTAAATTCCATTTGTAACCTTAATTTTCCCTTGCCATGGGATATCACATATTCACGGGTTCTGAGGGTCGGGATGCAGATGTCCCTGTGTACCACAAATATAGGCACATTAGAGTGAAAAACAGCACCAAGTCCAACTTTATACACTGAACATAAGAAACAGCCTTTTTCACCCATCCAAGTTCTTAGAAATCACAGGAAGACATATAAAAATAAATGACCAAATTTATAATCACCCTGGATAAGAGCCCTTGGGTGGACTAGACACCACAAGAAATCTCTAGAAGATGGATGTCAGGCAGAAAATAGTCAAGAGAAGAAAAAAAAAAAAACACACCAAACCAGAGCTCAAATATGTACAGCAATAGACTGCCCCAACAGTTGAAAAAGGCTGCAGGTATATAGCTCTGTGTTAGAGTGTTCAAGACCCCACGTTCAATCTCAGCAGCTACAAGTGCCAGGCTCTATCCTCCGCACAGGAAAAAGAAAGTCGAAGACATCACCGTGCCCAAGGTTGGTGAGTTCCAGAAGCAGGGGTACTCGGAGAAAACAACAGGACCCAGACACAGCAAATGTCAACCACACTACACTGCCCTTCTTATTTTTAAAAATGTTTTCATTTATTTGCAAGGACAGAGGGGGTAGAGAGAATGAGAGAGACAAAATGGACAGGGCATGGTAGACAAGGCACACACCTTTAATCCCAGTACTTGGGAGGCAGAGAGGCAGGAGGATTGCCATGAGTTGGAGGCCACCCTGAGAATACAGAGTGAATTCCAGGTCAGGCTGGGTTAGAGTGAGACCTTACCTCAAACTTCCCCTTGCCAAAAAAAGGGGGCTTACAAGGCCTCTTGCCACTGCAAAAGAACTCCACATGCATGCACCACTTTGTGTATCCGGCTTTACATTGAACTTGGGCTGTCAGGTTTTGCAAGCATCTTTAACTACTGAGCCATCTTTCCAGCCCCACACTGCTCTTCTTATATTCCAACCCAAGAAGCTCTAGAAGGAATGCCTGTGTGAACATGAATGTGCAGGCACAGGTAAAGAGGAGAGAGGACAAGACAGTGCTCCCAGTGACTGGTGACACCTTGGAGAAGAGGAAAGGGAAATACCAACTTTCAAAATCTGAAGCACCCACTTAGTAGCGTACCCCACCCCTGGGAGACAATGTCTGACAATAGACTACGACATACACTGTGGGTCATCTCACACCCAGTTCTCCAAGGAATGTACAGAGAGGGCAAACAGAATCTCCCAACCACTAAGTACCCATCATTTAAAGAAATCCAACTTTTTTTATATAATTTGTTTTGAGAGAAAGAAAGAGGCAAAGAGAGAGAGAGATAATGGGTGCACCAGTGCCTTCACCCGCTGCAAACAAACTCCAGACACGTGTGCCTTCTTGTGCATGTGCAACATTGCATACTTGAGTCACTGTGTGTCTGGCTCTGTAGGACCTGGAGATTTGAACATGAGTTCTTAGGCTTTGCAGGCAAGCGCCTTAACCGTGAAGCCATCTCTCCAGCCCAGAAAGCCAACATTTTAAAAGAGAGATATGTAAGCCAACATATTGAATAACATTTCCCCTGTAAAATTGTTTACAGAACAAGAATAGGATATTAGGGTAATTATGAAAGGATATGCCTCTCATGTTTTTTAAATCACCCCCAAAAAATAAATGTGATTAGAAACAACAATGAGCATTCAGAATGATCACAAGAGACCAGTGAGAATGCGGTGTGTGACCGGGAAGGTTGAATACATACATTTTGCTAGCACATAGCACCAAACCAAACAAGGAAAGTGGTTGGTTGTTTTTCTTTTTCTTCCAGGTATTCAAAGTTTTGTTTTTAAAAACTGCCTTGTATGTGATATATAAACAGAAAAGAGAAGAATATTAGGGGAAAATGGAAAACGGGGAGTGAGAAGGACTAGGAAGTGAAGGTGACAATGAGAATCAACTAAAACAAATTGTTTTTTAAAACAACAGAATGAATGATGCTGTCTCTGTAGGCCAACTGAAAATAATACAACAAATAGACTACCTTCATTAAAAATTTTAAAATATGAGAAAGCTGCCTGGCGTGGTGGCACACACCTTTAATCCCAGCACTTGAGAGGCAAAGGCATTGCTATGAGTTCGAGGCCAGCCTGAGATTACATGGTGAATTCCAGGTCAGTCTGGGCTAGAGCAAGACCTCACCTCAAAAAAACAAAGAAAAAAAAAAAAGAAAAAGAAAGTAAAAGAAGGTATATCCAGAGCCATTCACCCAACTTCTAAGAGGTAGTGTATAAAATATATATACATATGGGGCTGGAGAGATGGCTTAGCGGTTAAATGCTTGCCTATGAAGCCTAAAGACCCTGGTTCGAGGCTCGATTCTCCAGGACCCATGTAAGCCAGATGCACAAGGGGGTGCATGCATCTGGAGTTTGTTTGCAGTGGCTGGAGGCCCTGGTGCATTCGCACCCATTCTCTCTCTCTCTCTCTCTCTCTCTCTCTCTCCCTACCTATTTCTGTATCTCTCTCTCAAATAAATAAATAAATAATAAAATATTTAAAAAAAAAAAAATATATATATATATATACATATGGTTTGTTTTGTTTTGGTTTGGTTTTTCCAGGTAGGGTCTCACTCTAGCCCAGACTGACCTGGATTCACTATGTAGTCTCAGGCTGGCCTGAAATTCATTGATCCTCCTTCCTTTACCTCCCAAGTGCTGGGATAAAAAGCATGCACCATCACACCTGGCTAACATAACATTTTTGATATCAGCTAAACTTTCCGAAGCAGAAAAAAAAGTGTGAGAGACATTATATCTATCCAAATTAATAAAAGAAGAAAATTTCCTGTAATTGAAAAACAAAAAAAAACATGGAACTTCCTGGGGCATTAACTCCCCCAGGCAGTAAGGGTGAGTGTCCGTGGTGAACAACAAGCCAGCCATGTATGCAGCTCAGTGACAAAATGGGAAAATGACTCAGTAAGTAGCCTTCAGAACAAGTGCAACCAGTTGGGAGAGTGAGTGGACAAGGTGGCCACGATGAGTGACCACTCTTCTGATTGGGTGAGTCACATTACCAGCTTCCCAGTTGGGCTGAAGGTACATGCACAGGGTGAGCAGGCCCCTCACTGGTCTGTCTGCAATGTGCATGAAGAATAACCAATGGCTATAAAGATTATCCCAGACTCTATCCAGTTCCCACCATGAGTCCAAAATGGGCCTGGAGACCAGGCAGATCAGAGGCAACCCACTTGGTGGATCCCCTCCTACTGATATGAATTAGTAACACAATAGCCTTATAGCCTTTTCCTTTTTTTTTTTTTTTTTTTTTTTTTTAGTTTGTCGAGTGTCAAGGTAGGGTCTCACTCTAACTCAGGCTGACCTGGAATTCACTGTGTAGTCTTAGCATGGCCTCGAACTCATGGTGATCCTCCTATCTCTGCCTCCTGAGTGCTGGGATTGAAGGCATATGCCAGCTCTTTTTTTTTTTCCTTTTTTTTTTTTTTTTTTTATAGGTAGTTAGCTAGGGACTGACTCACAGAAACACGGATCCGCCTTTCCTGTTCTGGCAAGACTACAACCAGCATCTGATCCAGTCCAGTCCAAGATGGCCAAAGCATCAGCCCCAGCCTCAGCTTCTTCTTCTGTCTCAGCATTTTGTGCCTTGGCGGCCATGGGTGGGCCCTTCCTGAGTCAGTGTTCTTCTTGGGCCCAACAAGCAATCAGGCCCCTCCCTTACACACCTGAGCCTGATGATGAGGCTCATTCTAATTGGATATTTGATTCATAGAAATGGGCCCGGGCCAGGCATGGTGGCACACACCTTTAATCCCAGCACTGGGGAGGCAGAGGTAGGAGGATCGCCATGACTTCGAGGCCACCCTGAGACTACATAATGAATTTCAGGTCAGCCTGGGCTAGAGTGAGACCATACCTCAAAAAATAAAATAATAAAATAAAATAAAATAAAATAAAGCCAGTAAGCTAGAAAGAGGATATAAAGAGAATAGAAAGGGGGGCACTTAATAGGATGGTATTGTATATGTGTAAGTAGAAGAACAGATTAATGGGGGTGAAAAGGCCTAAGTGAGGCCAGGAAAAGAGATTGAGTAAAGGAAAAGTGGAGGGAGGGCTAATCAAAATCTAAGAGGATATAAATAAGTCATATGGAAACCCACTTTTCTGGACAATAGAACACTCAGGAGCCATAGATTGTTACTAGAAAATTTTCAGTGCCAGGGATGGGATACCTTCCAGTGAGTTGTTGGCCAGAGAGGTCCCTGATATCCCCAAAACATTATAAGCCATTGCCAAGGGCCATAGTTTCCCACCAGGAATAGATGGTAAGACCCTATTGCTGAAGACTCCACATACTTGGACTGCAAGGTCACTGAGAAATCCTGCTGGAACTGAGCTGAAAGCCTCCTCCATGTGGACCAGCTGACAGAAAGCTGGAAAAAGCTGTGCTGCATGCAGTTTAATGGGAGAGAGAGAAATCACCAGTGAAGATACTCAACAGTAGACACTGCAAGCCTTAAATTTGGCCACCAGGCCAAATGAGACAACAGGTGCAATAGTGGCATGTCTGTTATGGGGAAAACCAACCACTCTCTAGTTGGACTGGAGGCCCACTCCATGGAAGGGAATACATCCCTGATACTGAAAACCTACAACAGGGGTAGTCATGAGCCCTAGGGGTGTAACATCTGCTGGTGTCTGGCTAAATGTAGATACTATGCTCAGCAAACTGCCCAGTAAGTACTTCTCTCAATGTTCACACCCATATATTAATGCTACTCTCACTTTTGGTTAGAGAAACTTCTCTTTTCAGATGGTGGTGACTTTGGGATGACTCAGAAGGCACCATGGTGCTGAGAAGAAGGGAGAGAGGAGTGCTCAGCTGAAATATCTCTAACACACCTTCCAAGGCTCAGGGTCCATTGCGGAAGAGGGGGTGGAAAGAATGTAAGAACCAAAGGAAGGGTAGGACTCCTTACAATGTGCTCCTCCATACACAACATGGCCTGGATATTCATGATCTCTCAGTGCCTGACACTACCTACACAAGACCATCATAATAGGAGGAAAAGATCATGATATCAAAATAAAAGAGAGACTGATTGAGAGAGGGAGGGGATATGATGGAGAGTGGAGTTTCAAAGGGGAAAGTGGGGGGAGGGAGGGAATTCCCATGGGGTATTGTCTACAATTATGGAAGCTGTCAATAAAAAAATTAAAATTAAAAAACAACAAAAATAAATAAATAAAAGGATTCATCAAATGCCAACCAAGGTGTGATTTCAGGTACTACAATAAGCAGAAAAACCCAGCAAACATCAAACTAAGAAAGAAAACTCAGGTGAACTACAAAGATACAAAAAGCATGTTGTAATGACATCTCTCACTTAAAAATAAAAGAAGCCAGGCGTGGTGGCGCATGCCTTTAATCCCAGCACTTGGGAGGCAAAGGTAGGAGGATCACCGTGAGTTCGAGGCCACCCTGAGACTACATAGTGAATTCCAGGTCAGCCTGGACTAGAGTGAGACCCTACCTCAAAAAACCAAAATAAATAAATAAATAAATAAATAAATAAATAAATAAATAAAATAAAATAAAATAAAAGAAAAAAGGGGGAAAAAAGCAAAGTTCAGACAAAAAAAAAATCTGCATCTACAATTATCTTCACAGCCCAACCATCATTCAAGTGTGAAAATAAGACTTCTTCAGTTAGACGGAAACTCTGAAAGCTTATCACCCATAGACCTGCTCTGACATAACTAAAGGGACATATTAGCAAGAACGAAATGAATCCATGAAGGAGAATAAGAGACAAGAAGCAATGTAAGCAAAACTAAAAAAAAGCAGTTCAAACTAAAGAACAAGAAAATAGGATACAGGCTGGAGAGACGGCTCCATGGTTAAAGGATCTTGCTTGCAAAGCCTGATGGCCCAGGTTTGATTCCCCAGTACACAAAGCCAGATGCACAAAGTGGGGCATGGGTCTGGAGTTTGTTGGCAGTGTCAGGAGGCCCTGACACTCCTATTCCCTCTCTCTTTCTCTCTCTTCTCTGTTCTTCTTCCTCTCTGTCTCTCTCTTTTGATATTTTATTTGAGAGAGAGACAGAGAGAATAGAATTCAAAAGGCAGAAAAGTGGGTAAGGAGAAGATAAAAAAGAAACATTAAACAGACAAGACATTTCAGAGATTAAAAGTGATTACCATTCCAGGAACTGTCCTGGGGTCAGGATGTCCTCTTCATCAATGGCCAGATAGTTTCATCTCCTCAGGAGGCATGCCTGCGGGCAGAGGAGAGGATGGTAGGATGAGGGGTGCACCGGCTCGTGAAATAGACTTCTGGGGCCCGTATCTATGCTCCACCACTTGCCAGGTACATGACTTGATGTTATTTGCTCTGTGCCTCGGTTTTCCCATCTATACAAGAATAATGTCACTGCCTTATATAGTTATGAACACTTAGTTGTAATGTGCCTAGCATATAGTGCTACATATAATTGATGTATAAATAATAAAATTAGGGCCAGGTGTGGTGGTGCACGCCTTTAATCCCAGCACTGGGGAGGCAGAGGTAGGAGCATCACTGTGAGTTCAAGACCACCCTGAGACTACATAGTGAATTCTAGGTCAGTCTGGGCTAGAGTGAAACTCGACCTCAAAAAACCAAAATAATAATAATAATAAGCAAAAAAATTTCTTTTCTTTTTTTTTTTTTTTTTTTGAGGTAGGGTCTCAGTCTAGCTCAGGCTGACCTGGAATTCACTATGTAGTCTCAGGGTGGCCTCAAATTCATGGTGATCCTCTTACCTCTGCCTCCCAAATGGTGGGATTAAAGGTGTGTGCCACCACACTCAGCTAAAAATTTATTTAAGGGAAGGGTATGATTGCTAAGGAAAAGGAAGGTAAGAAAATAGAAAGGCTAGAAAATAAAATTAAAGAAAAGTCATGAATATTAAGTAAAGTAGTCACAACCCAATATATATGGACATGTTGCTATTTGTGAGGGAGGAAACGTGTGTGTGTGTGTGTGTGTGTGTGTGTGTGTGTGTGTATGTGTATGCTCTTATAGAAATATGTCTGGCAGGATAGTTACCTCTGGGGAGGGAACTGGTTTGGGATTAATTGTATAGAATGCTTAGGGGGAACTTAGTGTATAGCTTTATCGTCATTGCTGTGAGAATATATTAATGTGTTACTTATAAAATAAAAAAACAAGGGGGATGGAGAGATAGCTTAGCCATTAAGGCACTTGCCTGCAAAGCCCAAGGACCCAGGTTTGACTTCCCCAGGACCCATGTAAGCCAGATACACAAGGTGGCGCATGAGTTCATTTGTAGTGGCTAGAGGCCCTGGTATACCCACTCTCTCTCCCTCTGTCTCTCTCAAATAATGAATAAATAAGAATAAAATATTTTCACCGAGAGTTCGAGGCCACCCTGAGACTACATAGTGAATTCCAGGTCAGCCTGGACCAGAGTGAGACCCTACCTCGAAAAACCAAAAAAAAAAAAAAGAATAAAATATTTTACAAAAAGCAAGGAACATTGTTTTGAAAGTTGAAATGAAAGAACACGGTGTCCCAGGAGCAATGGAAAGGGGATGAAGAAGTGGGAGTTAAGGAAGAATCACAAAAGAGACAGCGTCAAAGGAGGCACTGCCTTAAGAGGCTGCCTTAGTCTGTTTGCTGCTATGTCAAAATACCTGATGCTGGGTGATTCCTAAAGAATAGAAGTTTGCCTGGGGATATAGCTGAGTGGTAGAGAAAGCTCAGGTTCAGCCCTTAGTGACACACCCAATAAATAGTGTAAATGTATTTCTCTCAGTTCTGGAGGCTGCAAAGTCAAAGATTAAGGCACCAACATGTTCAGTACTCCGTGAGGGCACACTTTCTCCTGCACAGATGGTGCCTGGCTGCTGCAGCTTCATGTGGTGGAAGGGAAGGAAGGAAGTGTGTGAATGCACTCGCTTACATCTTTTTGTGGGAGCATAATCTCTTCTATGAAGGCAGAGCCCTCAAAAGGCCTGATTTGTTTTCATTTATTTTTTTTTCTTTCTTTTTAATTTTTTTGTTTGTTTTATTTATTTATTTATTTGAGAGTGACAGAGAGACAGAGAACGAGGCAGATAGATACAGAATGGGTGTGCCAGAGCCTCCAGCCACTGCAAACGAACTCCAGATGCATTTGGCCCTCATGCATCTGGCTTACGTGGGTCCTGGGGAATTGAGCCATGAACCAGGGTCCTTAGGCTTCACAGGCAAGCGCTTAACCGCTAAGCCATCTCTCCAGCCCTCATTTATTTATTTAAGAAAGAGAGAGAGAATGGGCATGCCAGGGCCTCTAGCTGCAGCAAAGGAACTCCATATGCACGAGCCACCTTTTGCTGCTGGCTTTATACTGGTACTGGGGAATCGAACCTGGGTCCTTTGGCTTTGCAGGCAAGCGCCTTAACCACTAAGCCATCTCTCCAACCTCAAAAGGGGCTGATTTTCTGTTGTGTTTGTTTGCTTTTGGTTTGGGGGAAGCTTGTTTGCTTGCTTTCTAGTTTGGCAAAGCAGCAAGGAGTATATTTGGCTCAGTTACAGAGCATGGATGAAGGAGGGGTTACTTACAGGAGCATGAGAGAATGTTCCCCCTGCCCCCCCCAACATACAAAGAAACAAACAAATAAACAGCTGCCGCCTAAGCAAGGGAGTGAACGGGGAGGGGACAAACTGACCATACAGAAGAACAGTTCTTTTGTCAGCAGTTTAGAGTGGCAGCAGCAGGGTCAGCCAGCCATCCCCAGTGCATGTGCTATTTGTTTTTTGGTTTTCTCAAGGTAGGGTCTCTCTCTAGCTCAGTCAGGCTGACCTGGAACTCACTGCGCAGTCTCAGGGTGGGAGCGCTGGGATTAAAGGCATACACCACCACGCCTGGCCTTGTGCGTTTGCTTTTGTAGTCTATGTACCCGCATTACCATTGCCCTCCCTTTACCCCTCAGTCCCACTGTACGCCCTTTCCTTCTCATCAGCTGCCAGTGGCTTTGCCACAGAAGAGAATGAGTCCTCCCTGCAACCAGTAACCGTTCTTAGCTCCTCTGGGAGGGGAGTGGCCTCCCAAGCCCCTCCCATATCCATAGTGAGCGGGCCCCATTATGTGCAGGCTTTGTGCAAATAAGCACCACTGCAATGTCCTTGAAATGCCCTGAGAACAGTTAGTTTCACAGTGCTTCTCCTCACCCTCCAGCTGTTGCATTCTTTTTTTTTTTGGTCCTGCTGTCCACAGAGTTCCCTGTGCCCTGTGCATATGTCCCTTGTAGGGCCAAGCACTCCTTACTCACTTATTTTGAACACTTGACCAGGACAGGGAAGGGGAACTTTTCTCACCAGGGCTCAGAACAGAGCTGATGCACAGGGAAGTGAGGATGGCCCATGGCAGGGGCTGTTTTGATTTTTAGGAAAAGTTCTCAGTATGGAATCTAGGCTGCCTGGAAACTCATGGTCCTCCTGCCTCAGCTTCCTGAGTTCTGAGATTACAGATATGAACCATCACACGGGACAAGGCCCACCTCTAATACCTTCATCTGGGAGATTAAGTTCCAACAAAAGAATTTTGAAGGGGGCGGACTGAAGAGATGGCTCGGCACTTAAAGGTGCTTGCAAAACCTGATGGCCTGGGTTCGATTCCCCAGTACCCACATAAAGCCAGATGCACGAAGTGGTTTGTGCATCTGGAATTTCTCTCTCTCTCTCTCTTTCTCTCACAAATTAAAAAGAAAAGAATTTTAAAGGGTTGTAACTGCTCTGGCAGGAATGAAGGTATTCTTTTTATTTGATTACTTTTTTTATTCAGGAAGGGTCTCACTTTATGCAAGGCTGACTGGCACTCACTTTGTAGTGCCAGGCTGGCCTCCAACTCAAGGCAATCATCCTACCTCTGCCTTCTGAATGCTGGAATTAAAGGCCTGTGCCGCCATGCCCAGCAGGAATGAAGGTATTCTAAAGAGGTGCCTGTGCCCCTGCCTGTAGATTCCCCAAAATGGAATTTCCCCATTGCCGGCAGAAGGAAAAGGCTGAAGGTAGGTGCCAGCCAGAGAGAGAGCTCATCTCAAAAAGAGATATCATGCAATTCTGACAACTTGTCAGATCATCTTGCAGGAGAGACAATGATAAGAGGCTGGACCACACTCTGACCAGCACTGCTTGGTAGTTATTCTACTTCTTGCCTTCTATTTCAACCTAAACCACAAAGATGGATTTGGGAGCCACTGGACCTCTTTGTTGTTCCTCTTCTCAATGGGCCACATTGAATAAATCTCCTTTTTCTGCTTTTCACTATAACTTCATTTAATTAGCCTAGTGAGAGTGACTGGCCAAGTCTACATTGTTAGGGCTGTCAGGGGCCCAAGCTCTGACCATAACAACTCCATTAACAGGGACACCTCCATTATGGCCACAGTGGGTGGTAAGAGGGAAAGAAGACCGAATAGGAGATTAGGCTGCAACCAGAGGCTTGGAAATGATTGCCAAAAGCCAGGCAGGCGTGGTGGTGCACGCCTTTAATCCCAGCAGTCAGGAGACAGAGGTAGGAGGATCACTGAGAGTTCAAGGCCACCCTGAAACTACATAGTGAATTCCAGGTCAGCCTGGGCAAGAATGAGACCCTACCTTGAAAAAACAACAACAACAAAAAAAAAAAAAAAAAAAAAAAAAAAAAAAAGCGAACTCTGCTTAGACAATGCTTTAAATCACCTAAGCAGCAAGATCATCTAGAAGGTTCCTTTGAAGCTCGGTGGAGGATGGATCTAGGGGCAGGGACTTACTACTTTGAGATTGGCTAAAGAGACTGCAAATTGCCCCTGGAAGAATTGCAAAAAGGTGCCAGGCATGGTAACCCACTTCTATAATCCCAGCACTCAGGGTGCTGAGGCAAGAGGATCTCAAGTTCAACATCAGCCAAGGCTATCCTGTAAAACCTTGTCCAAAAATAGTAAAAAATAAATAAATAATGCCGGGCGTGGATCCCAGCACTCGGGAGGCAAAGGTAGGAGGATTGCCGTGAGTTCAAGGCCACCCTGAGACTACATAGTGAATTCCAGGTCAGCCTGGGCCAGAGTGAGACTCTACCTCGAAAAACCAAAAAATAATAATAATAATAATAATAATTAATTAATTAATTAATTAAAAAAGTAATAATAGGGCTGGAGCAATGGTTTAGCAGTTAAGACACTTGCTAGCAAAGCCAAAGGACCAAGTTCAGTTCCCCAGTACCCATGTAAAGCCACCTGCACAAGTGGCATATGCCTTTAATATGTGTTTTTTTTTAATTTTTATTATTAGCAACAGACAAACAGACAGAGAAAGAGGGGGAGAGAGAGAGAAAATGGGCGCACCAGGGCCTCCAGCCACTGCAATCGAACTCCAGATGCATGCGCCACCTTGTGCATCTGGCTTACGTGGGTCCTGGGGAATTGAGCCTTGAACTGGGGTCCTTAGGCTTCACAGGCAAGGGCTTAACCACTAAGCCATCTCTCCAGCCCCAAGGCGGCATATGCATCTGGCATTCATTTGCAGTGGCTAGAAGTCCGGGTGTGCTCATTCTCTCCTCTCTCTCTATCTGCCTCTTTCTCTCTCAAATAAATAAATAAAATAAAATAATAATAACTTCAGAATATTTTCTGTTAGGAGAATGGCTCAATTTGAGACATAACGAGGAGTAGCCAAAAGTATTTTCCCCTCCGCAGATACCCTAAATTTTTGTGGTAACTGTTTCTGCTTTGGAATACAACCTTTTCCCCACCTATCACCCTTGTACTTGCTGTGGTGTGGATATTGTGTGTCCCCTCCGCCTCCTGCAAAGGTCCTATGTAGAGGCTCGGTCCCCAGAGTGGCAGTATTGGGGATGCCAGCAGTCAGGAGACAGAGGTAGGAGGATCACTGAGAGTTCAAGGCCACCCTGAAACTACATAGTGAATTCCAGGTCAGCCTGGGCAAGAATGAGACCCTACCTTGAAAAACAACAACAACAACAAAAAAAAAAAAAAAAAAAAAAAAAAAAAAAAAAAAAAAAAGCTCTGCTTAGACAATGCTTTAAATCACCTAAGCAGCAAGATCATCTAGAAGGTTCCTTTGAAGCTCGGTGGAGGATGGATCTAGGGGCAGGGACTTACTACTTTGAGATTGGCTAAAGAGACTGCAAATTGCCCCTGGAAGAATTGCAAAAAGGTGCCAGGCATGGTAACCCACTTCTATAATCCCAGCACTCAGGGTGCTGAGGCAAGAGGATCTCAAGTTCAACATCAGCCAAGGCTATCCTGTAAAACCTTGTCCAAAAATAGTAAAAAAATAAATAAATAATGCCGGGCGTGGATCCCAGCACTCGGGAGGCAAAGGTAGGAGGATTGCCGTGAGTTCAAGGCCACCCTGAGACTACATAGTGAATTCCAGGTCAGCCTGGGCCAGAGTGAGACTCTACCTCGAAAAACCAAAAAATAATAATAATAATAATAATAATTAATTAATTAATTAATTAAAAAAGTAATAATAGGGCTGGAGCAATGGTTTAGCAGTTAAGACACTTGCTAGCAAAGCCAAAGGACCCAAGTTCAGTTCCCCAGTACCCATGTAAAGCCACCTGCACAAGTGGCATATGCCTTTAATATGTGTTTTTTTTTAATTTTTATTATTAGCAACAGACAAACAGACAGAGAAAGAGGGGGAGAGAGAGAGAAAATGGGCGCACCAGGGCCTCCAGCCACTGCAATCGAACTCCAGATGCATGCGCCACCTTGTGCATCTGGCTTACGTGGGTCCTGGGGAATTGAGCCTTGAACTGGGGTCCTTAGGCTTCACAGGCAAGGGCTTAACCACTAAGCCATCTCTCCAGCCCCAAGGCGGCATATGCATCTGGCATTCATTTGCAGTGGCTAGAAGTCCGGGTGTGCTCATTCTCTCCTCTCTCTCTATCTGCCTCTTTCTCTCTCAAATAAATAAATAAAATAAAATAATAATAACTTCAGAATATTTTCTGTTAGGAGAATGGCTCAATTTGAGACATAACGAGGAGTAGCCAAAAGTATTTTCCCCTCCGCAGATACCCTAAATTTTTGTGGTAACTGTTTCTGCTTTGGAATACAACCTTTTCCCCACCTATCACCCTTGTACTTGCTGTGGTGTGGATATTGTGTGTCCCCTCCGCCTCCTGCAAAGGTCCTATGTAGAGGCTCGGTCCCCAGAGTGGCAGTATTGGGGATGCTGTGAACCTTTAAGAAGTGAGTCCTAGGCCGGGTGTGGTGGTGCTGCCTTTAATCCCAGGCAGAGGTAGGAGGATCACCATGAGTTGGGAGCCACCCAGAGACTACACAGTGAATTCCAGGCCAGCCTGAGCTAGAGTGAGACCCTACCATGGAAAACCAAAAAAAAAAAAAAAAAAAAAAAGAAAGAAAAAAGAAAAAGAAAAAAGAAATGACACTTCGGGGCTGGAGAGATTGCTCAGTGGTTAAAGAAGGGAGTCCTAGTGGGAAGTCTTTTTGTCATTGCTGTCATAATGTGGCTTTTTTTCTTTGGGGCATCCCACCCCATCTTAGAGTAGAGGAAACCCTGGCCCAGTAGCAGTGACAAAGAATTAAACAGAGCAATACACAAAGAGCTAAGTCTGTGGTAATAATGGAGCTGTTTATACTCCATAGTAGAAAGAGGGCAGGGGGTCGCAAGACCCCCACCTGGAATTCCAGCCAACCCAGCTAGCTGTAAGTGGTCTTAGCAGATGAAGCGTACTCCGTGATGCAGCTTCCATGAGGCCATCAAGTGGGACTCTGTGGTGATGCAACTGTTTTGGAGTCACCTGCCCAATAAGTAAGCCCAATAAACGCACTGGTTCACCAAGTTAGATTTTGGTGGAATCTTCCTTTTGGTCTGTCCTCTGTGCCTCTAGGGTACATATACTTTTGTTCACATAGTCCCAGTGAAAGCTCATATAACATCCCTCAAAGGGGATCCTGGGATTCTGGTGTTTTAATTTCTGCTCCACTTCAAGATGTGATTATTTAGGTGCTGGGGAGATGGCTCAGCAGTTAAAGATACTTGCTTGCAAAGCCTGATGCTTGGGTGTCATTTCCCCAGTACCCACAAAAAGTGAGAAACAAAGTATATGTGTCTGGAGATCGCTTGCAGGGACAAGAGACCTTGGCATGCTGAAACACAGCTGTACACACACAAATAAAATTGAAAAAAATTAAAGATGTGACCCTTTGCTCCTGCTGTGATGTGCCACCATCTTCCCCCTTATCAGAGAGGCCTGCCTGATCTTTGACTTTAAACTTCCAAAATTGGAAATTAAATAGATATTTTTCTCCTTATAAGGCAGTTTCCTCAGCTGTTTCATTGTAGTAATAAAAACTGTGGAGCTGGAGAGATGGCTTTGTGTTTAAGGCACTTGCCTGTGAAGCCTGAGGACCCATGTTTGACTCCCCAGATGCCATGCAAGCAAGTGAATGGAATTCCATCCCCCCCCCACACACACACAGCTGCCCCAGCACAGCAGAAGCTTTCAAAGGGGTCATGTGAACAGAACTTGGAGCTTGTGTGGAAGCCTGTACCAGGGTCCTTGTTCTGCCCCAAAAACTTGTAGCTCCTACAAGTTTACCCAGGCGTATGTGTGTGTGTGGGGGGGAGTAGTGTTAGTATGAGTATGATATGTTGGGGTTCTTTCCCCTTTGCTGGATCAAGTGCTTACTCACCTATCCCATCCAGCTGGTTGCTGCTAGAAGGGAACCTTCCACAAGCCAGAGACTCTGCTAGTACAAAAACATGCTAGCGTTATACAGCCAACATCCCAGTGCCTTGTAGCTCCACATGGCACACTGAACATCCCATCCCTGCACACACACCACTACTACCACCACCAGCATGAAACCACTAAGCTGAGAGCCAGGACAAAAACATAGAAAGGCCAGAAAAGGAGACTCTGATGTTCAATTCTAGAGGCAGAAGGGAGTAACAGGAAACACATGGGGAGGGAAAAAGACTGTTCAGCACCTTGCCCTGCATTCCTGGCACGTATGCGGTGTGTGGAACAAGTCACTTCACAAAAGAACACACTTTTTCTCAGCAGTAGAATGTCTTTCCACCCTTCTGACATGAAGTGAGTTAAAGACATACAGGGAACAGCAAGGAGCCACGGCTTTCAAGAACCAGACTCCTAGGTCAGTGAGGCCCCACAGAATCTACCTCAAAACCCAACAATGGAGTTGGAGAGATTGCTAAATGGTTAAGGTGTGCTTGCCTGCAAAGCCTAAGGACCCAAATTCAGTTCCTCAGTACCCACATAAAGCCAGATGCACAAGGTAGCCCATGTGTCCGGAATTTCTTTGCAGTGGCTAGAGGCCCTGGCATGCCCATTCTCTATCTGCCTCTTTCTGGCTCTCAAATAAATAAATAACATATTTCTTAAAAACCCAACAATGGAAGCCAGACACTGGTTCATGTCTGTAATCCCAAGCACTTGAGAAGCTGAGGCTAGGGACTGGCTTGAGTTCAAGAACAGTCTGGGCTACAAATCAGTTCCAGGCCAGCCTGAACTACAGTGAGACCCTGTCTGAGGATAAAGAAAAAAAAAATAGATTTAAGCAGTCCCATAGCCCTTAGCAAATTTAAAATCTGGGTGTTTGTGGTCATCAGACCTCACCATGACACTGCCATTTTGTCCTTGAGAGTTTCTGACACTGCCAAGTCATATATCTGCCTCTTCCTTCCCACCCACACTCCCACAAGACCCCAGATCCAACCATCTCTGAACAACTGTTTCAGTGGGAGCTGTAAAGGCCACCGTCTCTTACCCCGTTGTGAATTCTCTGACCTTGAGCTGAGGCAGAAAATAGCCATGGAGGGGGCTATGGTTGCCTTTCATGAAGGCACTAGGAGAGCAGCAGTTTGTTTTAGATGTGGCTGGGTAAACAGTCTGACTGACATGTCAGGTTCAACTTGTAAGAGGCCAATTCTGTCTCCAGAGTGGCTGTCCAAGGAGCTTAGGGACATCTTTGCAGCTTCCCAACAGATATATACACTCAATTTCACCTCTTGGATCCTAGACCTCCAAGGTCAAGTGCAACCGAGTGTCCCGAAATCCCATAATCCCATGCTGTCAGCACTCAGACCTCCCCAACACAGTATCAGAGAAGCCTGAGAAATCACACCAAGACATATGCACTGTGTTCTTTATTGTCACATGCTATCCATGACAGGGGTGATGGAGAGAAGCCCTCGGACAGAGAGGTGGAAGGAAGGGGAAGTGAGAACCATCCACTTCCCACACTCTGTCCTTTCCCCATCTGATGGTGGCATAAGCTTAGAAACCAGAGGAGGCTGTGAAAAAAGATGCCCTTAGATACACGCACAGTGTTGTGTGAGAAGGTTGGGCACCGTTTCATACTTGAAAGAATAACCCCCATCTGAGGTGATGCGGACACGCAAGGGCCTCATGGTCCCTGGGAGGGCAGCACAGCACAGCTGGCCTGGCAACAAAGAAAACGGTTGCATAGGGGTAGGGGGAACCCCAGGAATGGGCAGGGTCAGGTCTGGAGAAGTGGGCAGCCCACAGCTCCCATGGCAGTAGTGAAAGATGAAACTAGGAGGGCGCACGATCCAGTGGTCCCAGCCCAGCTCCTGGAAGGAGATGTTGAGCGAAGCTCGGTGGCAATAGGCATGGGCCGCAGGTTCTTCTGGAGGTCTCTGCAGCAAGCCCAGAGCTGCGGGAGACCAAGGCCAGGACTTCGGAGGGGTTGAGCGGCGGGCCCTCTCTCCGCCACTGGGTGGTTTGGCCCGAGTGTGGGCCACCAGGAATGGTGTGGTCTCGGGCCGGGCTGAGCAGGAACAGAGTGGGCAGCGCAGCAGTAGCACCACGACTGGCTGGGTCAACAGAGGGAGAGCAGAGGTGGCCAGGTGCAGCACAGCCCAGCGAGAGGGACCCTGGCCCAAGGACATGGGCACGGCCATGGGCCCCCCAGATGACAATACCAGCAGGTTTAGTAGGGGCCCAGAGCTATTGGACGCCACTGCTGTGGTTTTCCTGTCCAGCCCTGTGTGGAACCACAGTTGGGCTGAAGTCACTTGGCGACTGCGCATGTGCTGGGATGGACGGAACACGTAAGTGAAGAGACCCTCCTCAGCCTCCTGGACCAGCCCTCCAGCAACTGGATCCTCCTCACAGGTGGCACCTGCAGGGGACAAAAGAGGAAAGAGAAGGCAGCCTTGCTGACCAAACCTGGAACCCCTTCATCTCTACTCAGATGTATGTGGTTGTGGTTCTTGAGTTCTGATGACATTTCAAACACGGCAGAGGGCCCTCTCAAACTTGGGCACTCTCCAGAGTCTTGGGGAAACCGACATAGGCTCCCCAATTTTTCATTCATCATTTAATACAGAACATTGTCAATTTCTCCCCTAAGTGTTTTTGCCATTTAATATTCCAAACAGCAGTGTGTAAGAGTCCCTGTCACTATACCATCACAAACACTTTGATTTGTTGGACTTAAAAGTGGCGTCCATCAGCTAATGTGAAGTGAGATGCTCATGCTGTGTGCATGTATGTTGGTTCCACTACTCTCTGTATATTTTTTTGGGCATGTCAGAAATTTGTATGATCAATTCCTTAAGTTAATTGTGCTTTTAAAGCACAGCTTAACACCAAAAATAAAGAGGAAGAAATTGGTTTCGTGGCATATCTGTAGGCAAATGCTAAAGTGAGGTAAGAGGGTCACAAGTTCAAAACCAGCCTGGGCTACATCTTAGATGCTGGGGAACCTCAATTGATAAAACAGGACGACCTGATTTCAGTACCCAAATCCTACATTTAAAAAGCTGTGTGTGTTTGCTTTATTGTCTGTAAGTATGGAAGTTGTCAATTAAAAAAAAGAAGCCAAAACAACAACAACAAAAAAGCTGTATGTGGTAGTATGTGCTTAGGATCCTAGTGCTAGGGAGGCAGAGACAGGTGGATCTGTGGGACTTGCTAGCCAGCCAGTCTAGCCGACTTGGTAAACTCCAGGCCAATGAGAGTCCCTGTCTCAAAAAAAAAAAAAAAAAAAAGAGCCAGGTGTGTTGGCACATGCCTTTAATCCCAGCACTCAGGAAGCAGAGGTAGGAGGATTGCTGTGAGTTTGAGGCCACCCTGAGACTACCTAGTGAATTCCAGGTCAGCCTAAGCTAGAGACCCTACCTCGAAAAACCAAACCAAACAAAAAAGTGGATGGCATCAGAAGGAATGACACCCGAAGCATTCTACCCTCCACATGCATGTGCACATGCGTGCACGCACACGCACACACACACACAAACAGAAAAGAGGGTGAAGAAGAGGAGAAGGAGGAATGGAAAAGAAGATGAAAAGGGATAGAATTCAAAATAGAAGCCAGTCCTTCCTAAGAAAGTACAGTTGGCATCCTTTTCCTGATATACACATAGGCTACAGTAAATAACTATAAGCCAAATCAAAGCATTGGCCATTAAGGTCATATACGATGACACCACTTCTCTTGTTATAATTAACAACTGACCCATTTTCACGCAAGAACCTAAGGCTAAAGAGAGGAAGTGACTATCAGCTACTAAGTGGCCAGGGTGGGATTCTGCCTGACTCCAAAGGCATACTTTTCCCCACAGTGCAGCACAGGGTCTGAAGCAAAGGAGATAGAAGGGTCTCTCTATGAGAAAAGATGAAGAGAGAGCCCAGTGGGCAGGGTGGGGTGGGGGGTTTTAGTCTTCATGGGACACAGGAAGCATACAGGAACTCAGGAGAAGGCAGATTCGTTTCCCAAGGGCGCTTTCTGTTGCATCCCTGAGTCCCAAGTCCCAATGGTCTGAGGCTAAAGAAACAAGGCATGGGACAGAGAACAGAGGCCAGGATAGGACAGACATCCTTCTCTGCAGAGATCCTTAGCCTCCCAGACACCAGTCACTCTAGGTGCACTGGTTCACCAAAGCCTAAGGAGATGGGCGCTACCACCCATTTGGCAATTATCATGTAGACTTAGGAACGCCAAGGCCCTTTGTTGCCAAGGCAGCTCGGTGATGGGGCTGTCCTTCATACCAAGACAGCCTGGCACCCAAGCCCGTGCAGTACCAGCCACTTCTCAGTCACCTTGCCAGTCCCCGCCCTCCTTACCTGTGGCTGGGAAGAGAATTGCTTGGGCGACATCCTCCTCCTCTTCCTCCTCCTCCGGCTCAGGGGCCTTGCGCACGAATCCCCCAAGGGCGTGTCTTCGGGGTAGCCGCCTGACTACCGGACCCCCACTTTCCCCAATCACTGGTGGTGGTCCCAAGGCATCCAGGAGCAGGGCCCTCACCTTGAGCAGCACAATCTCACGGTCCAGTTCTGGCCCATGGCAGCCATGCCCAGCCTGTGGGACCAACAACCAGAGGAGCAGCAAAGACACCTGGGGTACCATAGCTCACTTAGCCCTGCCAACAGGGAACCCACACCCTATCCTGCGCCCCTTCAGGTCCTCCCACTCTCCCCTTCCCATCCCACCACCCTTCTCTTTTACCCTTCTCCCCCAGTCTCCCCCGGCCCTTCCCACGCCCTTTAGTCCCAGTTACCCCTGCCCATGGCATTGAGACCTCCTATCAATGACGCAGACGTCTGTGTCCCTGAGTCTTATCTCCCACTCCCGCCAAGAATGTGGGAGAGGGGGCTGAGGAGGGTGTTCACCCCAAGTGACCTTACCCACACATACAGGCATACAAACTGTTCCCTCCTCCCAACACACACACACACACACACACACACACACACACACACACACACACACGGTCTTACATCCTAACATACAAGGTGACACCAAGTGCCACAGGGGCCTGTTATTTATCAGGGAGACAGAATGCACTAGCCCTTCTGGGGCTACTTTGAACCATAGCAGCTGCAGAGCCAGTGTGGGAGGAAGGGCTGCTGGGGCTAGAACTGGGGCTCCTCGGTGCAGGGGGGGCAGGTGGTCCCGCCTGCTCTATACTTAGCCCCGGAGGAGCCAGTCTGGGCTCTTGTCTTCCAGCTGTGTCATCAGAGAATATTTTTGGGATTGGCAGCTGCAGGCGCCTCTGCCACTCAGGGCCAAGCCTGGCTGGCGGTTAAGGACCTGGCGGCTGGAGGTGGGAGGGAGGAGGGGAAAAAGAGGCCCAGGCTTGTGGGAGGGGGGCTGGGAAGAGAGGCTCCCGGGAGCAGGAAGCTAGGCCGCGGGCAGACGAGGCTGCGGGGCCCCTCGCTAGAAAGGCAAACAGGAAGGACTGCCCCCTGAGCTCTGGGCTCCGGGCCGGGGAATCTCCGCCACTCCGCAGAGCTGCCTCTCGGGGCCCAGGGTGAAGGAGTCCAGCCAGGCACGGGTGGCCAGAGGAGAGCTCCGCGGGTTCCCGCGCCTGCTCCCCCACGCTCCCGCCTCCCTCCGCTCTCTGGGCCTCGGCGAGTCCTCCTCCATCGGTCCTCCCTCCGGGTCCTTCCCTCCCCTCCCCCGGCGTCGCAGCGGGTCTTCTGCAGCCGCTGCGATGAAGGCGGGCTCGGGGGACCAGGGGAGCCCCCCGTGCTTCCTGCGCTTCCCGCGGCCCGTGCGGGTGGTAAGTGGCGCGGAGGCCGAGCTCAAGTGCGTGGTCCTGGGCGAGCCGCCGCCCATCGTCGTGTGGGAGAAAGGCGGGCAGGAGCTGGTGGCCTCGGAGCGCGTGAGCTTTCCCGAGGACGGCGCGGAGCACGGCCTGCTGCTGAGCGGCGCGCTGCCCACCGACGCCGGCGTGTACGTGTGCCGCGCCCGCAACGCGGCCGGTGAGGCCTACGCGGCGGCCGCCGTCACCGTGCTCGAGCCACCGGCCCCGGAGCCCGTTGCCGAGCTCGCCGAGCGCCCGCTGCCGCCTCCGGGAACCGGAGAGGGTGCTCCGGTGTTCCTGACGGGACCCCAGTCCCAGTGGGTCGTGCGTGGGGCGGAGGTGGTGCTGCAGTGCCAGGTGGGAGGTCTCCCCGAGCCCACGCTCTACTGGGAGAAGGATGGGATGGCCTTGGACGAGGTGTGGGACAGCGGCCACTTCGCGCTCGAGCCCGGCCGCGCCGCGGGTGGCCCCGGCGCGAGCCTGGCGCTGCGCATCCTGGCGGCGCGGCTACCCGACTCGGGAGTGTACGTGTGCCACGCCCGCAACGCGCACGGCCACGCGCAGGCCGGCGCGCTGCTCCAGGTCCAGCAGCCCCCGGAGAGCCCGCCCGACGACCCAGACGAGAGCCCCGCACCCGTGGTGGAGCCGCTCAAGTGCGCGCCCAAGACCTTCTGGGTGAACGAGGGCAAGCACGCCAAGTTCCGCTGTTACGTGATGGGCAAACCCGAACCCGAGATCGAATGGCACTGGGAGGGCCGTCCGCTACTCCCGGATCGCCGTCGCCTCATGTACCGTGACCGCGACGGTGGCTTTGTGCTCAAGGTGCTCTACTGCCAGGCCAAGGACCGTGGGCTCTATGTCTGCGCGGCGCGCAACTCCGCGGGCCAGACGCTCAGCGCCGTGCAACTGCACGTGAAAGGTAGAGAGAGCACCGCACCCGGGCCTCCAGAGCCCTGCTCCCCTTGGTGCCCAGGGAGGTCGTAAAATTCCTTCCCCGCCTGCCTCCCACACCCCAAGGGACGCAGATTTAGGAAGTCTTCAGGGTGCACTGGAATCTCTCACCAAACCACTCAGCCGATTCTGCAGCAGATGGTGATGTGCGAGCCTTGCCTTGAGAGGCCAGGCCTAGAACTGCCTCACTCAGTGGTTTTTCAACGTTTGCTATTGTAGTTCTCCTTCCCAAGCTGAATCCCCTCCCTTCGATAGCCCCAGTTTGTAAGAGACATAAAAGAAGAGTTTTCTAGGTGAAAAGTACTAAGTCTAAGTTTGTAATGTGCACCTAGGAGACCAATCGGTGAGAACAAGGGAGCTGTTGAGTTGAAAACATTTGGAGTGGTGGCTGTGTTCACAGCGTTTGGTCAGTCTGTGGGAAAGCCCATGCAGATCTCCTTGGAGCAACTACTCATTCACAGGAGAGCTAGATTTGCTTGGAGGAAAAGCCTCCGGCAGTCTGTTCTTTCATTACAGTGCTCCATATGTTTCAAGGAAGAAAAACTATATATGTCTCAGAGTTGAATCACCAATAATATCTAAGAAATACTTGCCTTATTAATAAACAGAAAATTCAGAGAAAGCAGAAACACACCCTAAACGCACACCGGAAGCTACAGTTCTCCATAATCAGATTTCTTCACAACTTGAGAGATTTCACCTTCCCTAGTTACTGCCTAACTTTCTCCCTCCGAGGAGAATATGTTGGCAAGTTCTCTGGAGCTCTGCCTGGCACATAACCAAATGTGTGGCTCCTGGGCTGTGACGCTGGCCTGATGGGTACAGCTTAATGTGTACAAACTTGCCTGGGACAGTGCTGCACTGGAATGCCCTCAAGAAAGAAAAGCCCTGCAGGTGGGCAACAGGAATTTCCCAGAGTGGCACAAAAACATGCTTCCCTGGCAAGTTCACCCTCTGATGGTTTACAATACCATGCTTCCTTTTTTTTTTTTTTTTTTTTGGTAGGGTCTCTAGCCCAGGCCAACCTGGAATTCACTATGTAGTCTCAGGCTGGTTGGTCTCAAACTCAGAGTGATCCTCCTACTTCTGCCTCCCCCAGTGCTGTGCCACCATAACCAGCCATGTTTTCTATTTTTGTGAAATACAGTTTTGGAAACGGTTAGAATGCTTTAAGAATGAGATTCAGTGTAGAACTTTCTACAATTAAGGAACCGTTTGAAAGTCACTAAACTGGACCAACCCCTGCCCTCCTCAATCCCATTTCACAAGCAAGGAAATGAGGTATGGGAATATTAAAATGGACTCCCCCAAAGTGTCAGGGTCAGATTAGATATTAGGCCAGCTGACTTCCCTTCTGCGGGTTTTGCTGCCATGTCACACACCTACTGGCGGTGGCGGCGAACAAGCTCTGTGGGCTAACGTACATATAGGGGTAATTCTCCATGGCTGTCCTTCTCCTCTCCCCTCCCCCTCTCTGCAGAGCCCCGCCTCCGCTTCACAAGACCCTTGCAGGACATAGAGGGCCGCGAGCATGGGATTGCTGTGCTGGAGTGTAAAGTGCCCAACTCCCGCATCCCCACAGCCTGGTTCCGAGAGGACCAGAGACTGCTGCCCTGCCGCAAGTACGAACAGATCGAAGAGGGCACTGTGAGGCGCCTCATCATCCACAGGCTGAAGGCAGATGATGACGGCGTCTACCTGTGTGAGATGCGGGGCCGCGTGCGCACTGTGGCCAACGTGACGGTCAAAGGTCAGCCTGCCAGTGGGAGGTGGCCCAGGCTGAAGCTGGTAGTGACTGAGACCTTAAGCTGACAGGTGCCTGTGCACATCTCAGGACCCATCCTGAAGAGGCTGCCCCGGAAGCTCGACGTCCTGGAGGGAGAGAATGCAGTGCTGCTTGTGGAGACCCGAGAAGCTGGGGTCGAGGGGCGCTGGAGCCGCGATGGGGAGGAGCTGCCGGCCACCTGCCAAAGCAGCTGTGGCCACATGCATGCCCTGGTCCTTCCAGGGGTGACACGAGAAGACGCTGGCGAGGTCACCTTCAGCCTGGGCAACTCCCGTACCACCACTGTGCTCCGGGTCAAATGTAAGGGTGTGAGACCGATAGCCAGAACCAGGGCAGGAGGGTGACCAGATGCCAGTGTGTGGTTTGGCAAGGTGGATTTTAAAGCGGAGGGCTGTAGGGGGTTGTGGGAAACACACAGATACAAACCCTGCCTTTGTCTCAGGTGTCAAGCACAATCCTCCAGGACCCCCCATATTGGTTGAGATGTTCAAGGGCCAAAAGAACACAGTCCTGTTGACCTGGAAGCCTCCTGACCCACCTCCCGAGACCTCCTTCATCTACCGCCTAGAGCGGCAGGAGGTGGGCTCTGAGGACTGGATCCAGTGCTTTAGCATTGAGAAAGCTGGAGCTGTGGAGGTGCCAGGGGACTGTGTGCCTTCTGAGGGTGACTATCGCTTCCGCATCTGCACTGTCAGTGAACACGGCCGCAGTCCCCATGTCATGTTCCACGGCTCTGCACATCTGGGTGAGTCTGTTTTGCCCAACATCAATATTCTTACCCCACCCAAGCCATGTCCTCCCATCACCTCTTCTCCCTTTCCTGGCCCTCGGTCCCTGTTGTCTCATATTCTTCTATCTGCCAACCCCGGCTCTCTGCTACCCCTTCTGATTCTGAAGGCCATACACTGTTCCTGTCTCAGTGCCCACAGCTCGCCTGGTGGCAGGACTTGAGGATGTGCAGGTGTATGACGGGGAAGATGCTGTCTTTTCGCTCGATCTCTCCACCATCATCCAGGGCACCTGGTTCCTTAATGGAGAAGAGCTCAAGAGAAACGAGCCTGAAGGCCAGGTGGAGCCTGGAGCCCTGCGGTACCGGATAGAGCAGAAAGGCCTTCAGCACAGACTCATCCTGCCAGCAGTCAGGCACCAGGACAGTGGGGCCCTGGTGGGCTTCAGCTGCCCTGGTGTACAAGACTCAGCCGCTCTCACCATTCAAGGTTGGTGCTTGTGGAGACCCAGGTGCACAGATAGGATCAAAACACAGAAGTCCTATTGGCCAAACAAGGCGAATGCCATTCATATTTCTTACAAGCTGGGCTGGGAGAGTAAGGCACATCCATGATGGGCACAGATTCAGGGTCCAGAGGTCTGGATGACAAGTTTCAACACATACATTTAACATACAGGACCCCCCCCCCTTGTCTTGGTCAGCATCATATCTGTTTCTGTAGAGCTTTTTTGGGTTTTTTGTTTGTTTTGTTTTTTTTTTTCGAGGTAAGGTCTCACGCAAGCTCAGGCTGACCTGGAATTCATCATCTAGAGTCTCAGGGTGGCCTTGAACTCATGGTGATCCTCCTACCTCTGCCTCCCGAGTGCTGAGGTCCTGACTTCTGTAAAGCTTTACAAGAACTCTGTCACACTGGGCTTGGGATATAGTTCAGTAGTAGAGCACTTCCTTACTATATCTAAGGCCATGCATTTAATTCCAAATACGAAAGAAAGAAAGAAAGAAAGAAAGAAAGAAAGAAAGAAAGAAAGAAAGGAGGGAGGGAGGAAGGGAAGAAGGACAGAAAGAAAAAGAGAGAGAGAAAGGAATTCTATTACATTTTTTTCTTCATCTCATTCTTGAGACACAGACCCTGGGCTCACTCCCTGCCTGCTTCCTACCCTGCTGGCTAATTGCCAACACTCTCAACACAGCTTTTCATGTGCTAGCAACAGTCCTAATCACTCAACATGGACTCAACTGCACTGTCCTTCAGTAGCTTTAGAAGAGGTTCTTTCAGCATCCCCATTTTACAGCTAGAGAAACTGACACAGGGATTAAATGACTTACCCAAAATCACAAACTTAATGAGTGATAGTGTTGGGTTATGAACCCAGGCAGTCTCACTCCAACCCTCCCCCCCCCCACCAGTGCCTTCTTTGGCATCACAGAGGACAGTCAGTAGGTGGAGGGAGGCTGGAAATGTAAGGACCACCCTAACAATTACCATCACACTGTTGCTAAAGTTGGCAAGACCAGTCAAGAAATATAGCTGCCCCCAAGCATGGAACCTCATGGTGGTGGCTTCCAGCATCAAAGGCAGAGAGCAAGGACAGAAGTCACTAGCCACCAGAACACATTTTTGAAATGTGACTCAAGACCACCAGCATCAGAATCACTGAAGAGCAAATTCCCTGGCCCCCCTACATGGTTAGAGTTCCAAGAATCTGCATTTTTGGAAGACTCTTTAAAAATTCTAAAGGACAATAAAACATGCTCTCTCTCTCTCTCTCTTTCTCTCTCTCTCTCTTTATTTTTTAAATTTATTTATTTATGAGACAGAGAGAAAGACAATGGGCACACCAGAGCTTCTAACCACTGCAAATGAACTTCAGACACATGCACTACCTTGTGCATCTGGTGTATGTGGGTCCTGGGGAATTGAACCTGGGTCCTTTGGCTTTGCAGCAAGCACCTTAACCACTAAGCCATCTCTCCAGCCCTTTATTTTAGTGTTATCACTATTTTTATTGCTAGTTTTTTAAAGTCATTTTCCCTGTTCCCTCGCATGGTGACGTTGGGCTAGCCAAAGTACAGGAGCTTCTGTTTAAAGTCATCTACCAGAGAGGCTTGCTGAGTCCTCACAGTCTCATCTCTTCCCCCGGAGTGACAGTGTAAACCATACTCTTTTAAGCATTGAGCTAAAAGCCTCACATGTGTGTTGCTGTAACAAAATACTTGATTCTGGTACTATATAAAGAGAAGTAGTTAGCTCACTTTTTTCTTTTAGTTTTTCAAGATAAGAGTCTCGCTTTAGCTCAGGCTGACCTGGAAGTCACTACGTAGTCTCAGAGTGGCCTCGAACTCATGGCAATCCTCCTAACTCAGCCTCCCAAGTGCTTGGTTTAAAGGTGTGCACTGCCACCCCCAACATAGGTCACAGTTTTGGAGACTGAAAAATCCAAGATTGAAGTATCTAATAAAGGCCCCCTTTGGCAGATTCAGAACAGCAGAAAAGCGGGAAGACAGTCATGAGCAGAAAAATTCAACACGTAGAGTGGCCTTGCTTTATAGCAACCCACTCTCAAGAACTGACTAGGGTCTTAGGAGAACTTCTATGACAATCCAAGAAGGCTGCTCGCCATGACCTCCTTACCTCCCACTAGGCTCCATGTCTTCAAGGTGCCAGCACCACACTGAGGACCGAGTTTCTATCACATGGATCTTTGGGAGATACACTCAAATCATATCCAAGCCACATACCAACACCCAATTCTGTTTCTTGTTTTTGTTTTGTTTTTTGAGGTAGGATCTCACTCTAGCTCAGGCTGACCTGGAATTCACTATGTAGTCTCAGACTGGCCCCAAACTCACAGCAATCCTCCTACCTCAGCCTCCCAAGTGCTGAGATTAAAGGTGTGCACCACCATGGTCGGCACCTTGTCTTTGTTTTCTGAGGTACTGCTATTGAACTCAGGATCGCATATGTATGTTAAGCAAATGCTCAATTACTAGGCTCTTCTCTAAGGCCCCCAAATCTATTTTTAAAACCCCCCAGCAACTTCATTCATAGCACATGTCTTCTCCATGTATCCACCCCTACACCAAGCACATGCACTGGGGAGAGGGATGCTTTACCTCGCAGAGTAGACAGAGGATGCTACAGAGCAGACTTCTCTCCATACAGAGAGCCCAGTGCACATCCTGAGCCCCCAGGACAAGGTGTCCCTGACCTTCACAACCTCTGAACGGGTAGTGCTGATCTGTGAGCTTTCTCGGGTGGACTTCCCAGCAACTTGGTACAAAGATGGGCAGCAAGTGGAGGAGAGTGAGTCACTGGTGGTGAAGATGGATGGACGCAAACACCGTCTGATCCTTCCTGAGGCTCAAGTCCGAGACAGCGGCGAGTTTGAATGCAGAACAGAAGGGGTATCAGCCTTCTTCAACATCATTGTCCAAGGTCAGAAACCATGCTGGCCTAGGCTTTCCCAGCTGAGGCTGGTTCTGGGTGCCCTGCAAGCCTTACCCCCTAGTGATGGAGTCCCTGTTAGGGAGGTCTTACTGAGCCAGGTCCATATTTAAGGTCCTTAGTACTTGCCTTGTGTGTGTGTTGTGTGTGTGCATGTGTGTGTGTGTGTGTGTCTCAGGATGGAGCTCAGGGCTTTGCACGTACTAGGCAGACACTCTTATCATTGAACTACATTCTCAGCCCTGCATTTGTTTTTTTGTTTGTTTGTTTGTTTTACCCAACTTGGTCTAGCACCTCACACACACCTTTTCCTGGGTTGGGTGAGGCAGCTAAACATAATTAAGGGAAGAAAAAAGGGGAGCTGACCTTTCTGAAGCACCTACTCTGGGCCCAGAGCTGTGTTAGTTACTTCACACTGCACTGTCTTGTTTAAAGATGTACACAGCTAGGAAAGGGGCAATATATTGCCAGTCCACAGATAAAGACACAGGTTCAGAGAGGTCATGTGACTTCCCCATTATCACATAACCAGCAAAGATCATGGCTTGGATTCACACCTAGGGCTGGCTTGCTTTCTTCTGCTATTTGAGGTGGTCAGACCATGCAGAAGTGTGAAGTGCATTGGTCCAGTGGTTCTCAGAACACAAAGCATGGGCACCCTGGAAGTTTGTTAGAAATGCATTCCTTGAGCCTCCTGGACCATCTAGAGCCAGAACACCCCAGACCAAGCCTGAATGTCCTCTCTTAAGAAAACTTGACTCTTAAGGAGGGCACCACAGGAGCTGTTGACCCTGCCACCTCTCTACATTGTGAGGAGATCCTGAGGCTCCTGCCTGAATGCACACCCTGACAGGGAACTTATTACCTGTGTTAGTCAGCTAATACCTGGAATGATTACTTGATAATGAAAAAGGTTCATTTAGGCTCACAGTTTCGGAGGTTCCATCCTAATATTGTGTGGACCCTTTGAGCGTTGAGCTTCTGGTGGAGATACTAGATGACAAGGGCAGGGAGTATGTGGCTCATCTTCATGGCCAGGATATAAGAGCGAGGAAGAGGCTGAGATCCCACCATCCCCTCAGTGAGCAGGTCCCTCTTCCTAAAAGTCCACAGCACCCCAGTATTATCAGCCTGACCACCAGACCTCTGCACTTGAGCCTGTAGAGACACCGCTCATATTCAAAGACAGCATTGTTTCTGGTTAAGTCCTCCTTGTAAAGGAATTAGCAAACATTCAGGTGGCTTGTGATGGGAGCCTTTATTCTGCCTATGCAAATAGCAGCTGCCATGTGTGAACTCTGTGTGCCTTCCATACTCCATGTCCCTACCCACCCACTTCTGGGAATCCACGAAGCTCTCAGGTGCCACATAATCTTGAATCGTGCTTCAACCACCATGTCAGGAGGATCATTGTCCCTAAGCCCCCTACATGACATGGTTTTGAGAATACCCTCTCTCATTGTCCTGCTGTACAGAGATGTGTCTACCCTCTAGGCCTTTGTCCTCCTCCAGATCCCCCAGTCCACATCGTGGACCCCCGGGAGCACGTGTTTGTACATGCTATCACTTCTGAGTGTGTCATGCTGACCTGTGAGGTGGACCGAGAGGATGCTTCTGTGCGCTGGTATAAGGACGGGCAGGAGGTAGAGGAGAGTGACTTCATGGTGCTGGAGAATGAAGGGGTCCATCACCGCCTGGTGCTTCCTGCTGCTCAGCCCCCCGATGGTGGCGAGTTTCAGTGTGTCGCAGGAGAGGAGCGTGCCTACTTCACTGTCACCATCACAGGTTCGGGGAGCAGCTGCTCTAGCTCATGAGGTCATTCTCCCATGAGTCACTCTTGTAGGTCCTGTTGCCCTCCCCCTAGGTGGTTAGGTCTCCCTTGCCGTTCCCCACTTGAGTTGTGTGGTCACGACTCTACTCGTCCTGGCTGCATGTCACCAGGGAGGTCCTCCCTTCTCCATCCTTCAGGAGTCCCCTGCCAAGGAAGAGTCTTTGGAGCCAACAGTTCTACTGTAGGGCAGGTGGTTCCAAGTACTCGAGGAGTCAAAAGATCTCAGAGGTCTTCATGGACCCCATTTCCTTCTTCCTGTCATCCCTGTCTCCTCCTAGAGGCTGTGGACTTTTTATAATTGAGTTTGACACCGTAGTTTCCATTGTGCAGCTCCTGCCCATTACAAAACCCACTGTGCTTTGAATACTGGGGTCTTGTCTCCCTGGCTGTGATGGCATTGAACAGGTACCTAAGGAGGGGGGAGGATCCCTTTCCTTCAACACATAGCTGACTATTGAAGCACAAGAAACAGGCCTGGGTTGGGGAGGGCAGCAAGGCATGCTGGCCCCGCCCTCTCCTGCCCAGCAGCGACTGTCTGTCCTTCAGATGTCTCTTCCTGGATCGTGTATCCCAGTGGCAAAGTGTACGTGGCAGCTGTGCGCCTAGAGCGCGTGGTGCTCACTTGTGAACTGTGCCGGCCCTGGGCTGAGGTGCGCTGGACCAAGGATGGGGAAGAGGTGGTGGAAAGCCCAGCACTACTCCTGCAGAAGGAAGACACCATCCGGCGCCTCGTGCTGCCCTCGGTCCAGCTAGAGGACTCTGGCGAGTACCTGTGTGAAATCGATGATGAATCGGCCTCTTTCACTGTCACAGTCACAGGTGTGGACCCAACCCCAGCTGCCCAGAACCACCAGAGGACAACTCTGAGCCCATGGACGGGGTAGCTGGCCAGATATCCCCTTCCTTAACAAGTATGCCAGGATCAGATGAGGGAGGCATGGGTTGCAGGTGCATGTACGAGGGTCCCTGCTGAAAGAGCCAGGGTCAGTATTGGAGGAAACAAGCCCCTCCAGGAGCTCATTGACTAAGCACTGTTGGGGTCAGGTGTTGGAGCAAGTGGTGAGTAATACACACTGGGCCCCCAACCCCATTCTCACGGGGATGCCAGTCTAGCTGGGGAGGCAGCTGTTAACCAGGGGTCGCAAATGGGCAGTCCCTGGGGGCCCTGTGCAGCCCATAGATGTGTTTTGTTTGGCCTACAGAGACTTACCAAAGTCAGGACAGTTCAAATAACAATCCGGAGTTATGCGTCCTCTTGAAAAAGCCGAAGACACGGCGGCTCTGGTCCCGCTTTCCCCCATGGCGACGAACGGCTGGCACTGAGTAGCAGCTACCCCATAGTACGGGGCTCCCATCCATCCCTCTATCTCACCCTCCTGGCCATTCCTTCTTGCCTCTCCCCAGACTACTTCATTGAACTAATGTACCTGGGCTCTGTGGGCATTCAATTTTGCGACCCCTGTGTTAAACCAATAAATACACCAATAAATGTGCCTCGACACCTCGTGATAACTGCTATGAGAGACTAGGGCTCCAAAGAACGGAGAGGCAGGGAAGGCCTGGGAGAAAGTCACCCAGGATGACTATATCTGGGAGGGGCTCTGGATATTCTGTGGCATGCCAAAAGACTCGGACATTTCCTTCCCAAAGTGCAGAGCCTGGCAGGGAAGCCTGACATGACTCAGAATGTGGGCTGTCGAGGGCCAGCACTGGAATCCCAGGACTGGGGCTGCTATCTTGGTTAGGATGCAGGAAAAGCCTTAGTTTCTGATACTGGAGCTAAGTGGACATAAGGAGTGAGCAGAGAATATTCTAGGTGGAAAAAGTACAGGGCAACTGTGGACGTGATGGTGGTTCTGGCTGGAGAGACCTCAGGGCTGCAGCTCATGGTGCCAACAGTGTGCATGGCGGTGGTGGAGGTGTGTTTAGACTGCTCTGAGTGGCACAGAAGAACCCTGGTGGCACTGGAGCAACCATCTTATTGCTGGCACAGTTCCATTGCTTTCCTAGCCTGCCCTAAGAGTAATGTACCAGGCTGAGCTGCTTAGAAACCCCAGAGAGTGCAGCCCACAGTGCCAACAAGGCCAGAGAGCACATTCTGTCCTCTAGCCACCTACACCCTCTCCTGTCCCCAGTCCTGGCCGGACATAATGGCCACAGCCACACAACATTACAGCCCATGACACCAAGTGCTTTGCAGGGAAGTTCACTTAAACACCACCTCAGCTCCAGGCCAGAGTGAATCAAATCCCTACATCATTGTTGCACCTTTCCCCACCCCACAGCCCACATCACTTCCCACAGCACCCAGGCAGCCACCCTCTACAATCTTCAAGCCTTACAGGGTCTGGGAGAACTAGCCTGCATCCTTCAGACACTTAGAGAAAACCCATCTGTGGAGGAGGTGAGTGGGCTGCATGAGCGTAAGGCAGCATTCTCCCCTGGGAGGCAGAGCACTGAGAGTATGTCATGGGTACATCTGCCCATGCACCCACCCCACCCCCCTCCACAAACCTAGTGAGGGAAGTAAGCAGCTTTCCAGCCAGACCACAAGAGGGGCAGGCACAGGAAAACTTGAAGATCCCCAGGGTATAGCCTGAGGGTAACCTTGGGCTCAGTACACTCACTGCTCACCTCCAGTATTGACTTGGCTCCTTTTCTCTGGAGGAGTGGCTGTACTTGGAGATGAGTTCACAGAAGCAGCAGGTGGCATCCCCGGTGGGAGAACTCTCAGGCAGGTGTTGGCAGCTCTTGTGCACAGATGCAATAACAACAACAACAAAATTCCCAACTTCCTGCAAGCCTGGGCTTGGACTCCCACTGCCTGCACAGTACGAGCTTGCCTGGAATAGATGGTGTTTCTCCCTCCTGCTTGGAGGCAATGCAGCCAGCTGTGACCTTAAGACATCATTGCCTTACCACTCTGCCTTAGACCCTTCGTCTGGAAAAGGGAGGCAACATAGCCCTTACCTGCTGGGATCACGTGAGGGCTAAATATCTACTGTGCTCAAGGGCTGTTCCTGGAACTTCAGAGGGAGTTACAGAAGTAGTTGCTCCTCCAGATCCACTATACCTTATCCACAATTCTGAAATCCAAAAAAACTCTCAAAATCAGAGGGCTTGTCATAAGTTTGATAATCAGTCATTTCTGTAAAACTGAGCTTAATGGCTGTGCATTTCTACTGTAATTATCTAGTAGGCTTAATATACGTGTACCTTTGCATCTGTGAGATAATAACTATATCTTGTAATATGTCCTGCTGAAGGCAAATATATTATGCAGCATAAATGTTAATATGAATGGTTATGAGGGGATTTGGGGGTGGGGCTGAAGGTATATGCCACATGACAAATACATCATTTCTAGAATCCAGAACATTCTGGATTCTCTAACATGTCTGGCCTCAGGGATTTCAGAGGACAAGTTTAGGGATCTCTCTTTTTTTTTTTTTTTTTGCAAGGTAGGGTCTCACTCTGGTCCAGGCTGACCTGGAATTAACTATGTGGTCTCAGGGTGGCCTCGAACTCTCAGCGATCCTCCTACCTCTGCCTCCCGAGTGCTGGGATTAAAGGCGTGCGCCACCACGCCCGGCAAGGGATCTCTTGTTACTTACCATTCTTATTAAGTACTTACCATACTTATTATCACACAGGCAATGGGTGGTGTGGGGAGAGCCAGGCCAACAATGAGTTTGTTTCAGCTGTGGTTGCCTCCACTCTGCAGAGCCGCCTGTACGGATCATATACCCCCGGGATGAGGTGACCTTGATCGCCGTGAGCTTGGAGTGTGTGGTGCTGATGTGTGAGCTGTCTCGAGAGGACGCCCCGGTACGCTGGTATAAGGATGGGCTGGAGGTGGAGGAGAGTGAAGCTCTGGTGCTGGAGAGCGATGGACCACGCCGCCGTTTGGTGTTACCCGCTGCCCAACCCGAGGATGGGGGCGAGTTTGTGTGTGATGCCGGAGATGACTCGGCCTTCTTCACTGTCACTGTCACAGGTGGGCAGGCCCTGGGGCACCTCAGGGAGGTAGAAAAGCAGGGAGGGGCTGCTGGGTAGGCTCCCAAATATCCCTTACTTCCCGCATTTTAGGGATACCTACTCATACCCCGCTTCAGGTGCCTATGCTCCCTAGCCTCCTTCTCAGCCTTCACAGAGCCCAGATCAAAGTGGGACAGTGACCACAGGCCTGGTGAGAGGGAGCCCAGGAGTTAGGACCATTTACATTCATTCACTTAACAAATACTTATTGAGCAACTCCTATGTGTTTGAATTGTTCTAGATGATTCTAGGGTACAGATGTGAAGCAATGTGTTCATGGAACTTACATTCTAGCGAGTGTAGACAGGTGAAAATAAGTAAAATACTTGGCTTGTCAGATAATGTGTGTCAGAGGCAAAGCATGGAAGGGAGAGGGAAGCCGGGCAGACGTAGGGAGGAGTGCATTGATTGAAAGATCTGAGTGTGAGGCCAACCTGCTTCTTCTGTCTTTGTGGAAACGGGCAAGTCCCTTGCCTCTGAGGAGCCTTCAGGTCCTTCTCTGTCAGTGGAGTGGAGAGGCAGGAAGAAGTGTCAGGTCAAACCTGTGTGCCCCTTTCTCTGCCACCCATCAGCGCCACCAGAGAGGATTATACACCCTGCAGCCCGCTCTCTCGATCTGCAGTTTGGGGCTCCAGGGCGTGTGGAGCTGCGTTGCGAGGTGGCCCCTGCTGGGTCCCAGGTGCGCTGGTACAAGGATGGACTAGAGGTAGAGGCATCGGATGACCTGCAGCTGGGTGCTGAGGGGCCCGCCCGTACCCTGACTCTACCTCATGCCCAGCCGGAGGATGCTGGGGAGTATGTGTGTGAGACCAAGGATGAGGCCATCACCTTCAACGTCAGCGTGGCTGGTGGGTGCTCCGGGCCAGCTTGGGGTGGGAAGGTAAGGGTAGGCACAGGCTCACATCTTCCTTGCTTTGTACAGAGCCACCAGTGCAGTTCCTGGCACCAGAGGCAGCCCCAGGTCCACTCTGTGTGGCCCCAGGGGAGCCAGTGGTACTGAGCTGTGAACTGTCCCGAGCTAGTGCCCCTGTGTTCTGGAGCCACAATGGGAAGCCAGTGCAACAAGGAAAGGGGCTAGAGCTGCAAGCTGAAGGTCCCCGCCGTGTCCTCTGCATTCAGGCTGCAGAACCAGCACACACAGGCCTCTACACCTGCCAGTCTGGGGCAGCTCCTGATGCCCCGAGCGTCAGCTTCAGTGTCCAGGTGGCTGGTGAGTGCAACCCAGGCAGGAAGCCTCAGAGCGGAACGGGGAACCCAGGGCTTGCCTAAGACAACATGCCCATCCCTTGTCCACATCTCAGCACCTTTCCCCATCTCGCCTCCTCACTGCCCTCCTCACTGCCTTGGAGCCACGCCCTCCCAATGACCCCCAGCTCTAACCCCACAGAGCCCCCCGTGAGGGTGGTGGCCCCCATGGCAGCCCAGACGAGGGTTCGAAGCACCCCAGGCGGGGACCTAGAGCTGGTGGTGCACCTCTCCGGGCCAGGGGGCCCCGTGCGCTGGTACAAGGATGGGGAGCGCCTGGCCAGCCAGGGGCGGGTGCAGCTGGAGCAAGCCGGGGCCAGGCAGGTGCTACGGGTGCGGGGGGCACGGAACAGGGACGCTGGGGAGTACCTGTGCGACGCACCCCAGGACAGCCGCATCTTCATCGTCAGTGTGGAAGGTAACAGTGCACCAGGTGGGCCCTGGTGTCCCCAAGGACCATCTATTATCCTCTGGGCCCTTATCACCCCTCCCCCTGCCCACCTTGCTACCTGTGGTTCCCACCAATGTGTGCATGACTATCTGTCATTCATGAGAGGGCACAGCACTCCCTTTTCCAGGATCCCCACATGGTATGGCCCAGTGGCTAAGAACAGGGCCTCTTGACCCTACTCATTCAGGGTGCCACCCAGAGTCTGTTGTCCAGGAGTTAGGTGACACTGGCTAAATTACTTTACCTCTCTGAGCCTCAGCTCTGAAATAGGGGATAGTTTTTGTTGTGGTCATTAAATGCTGTAAACAAAGACCCATAGTAAATGATGTAGGACTACTAGGGAGTTGGGAGGGCACCAGGGTGGGATGGCAAGGAGCTGGCTAAAAGTGCTTGGCAGGGACACATAGCAGAACTTCACCAAAGTTGTGTTAAACAATGAGAAAACGCGGGCCTGAGCCCTAAGGAGGGGGCGAGAGATGGGGGAAAGACCCGTCCAGTTCACTGCCTCACTCCACCCTCCAGAGTCTCCACCAGTGAAGTTGGTCTCAGAGCTGACACCCTTGACTGTCCACGAGGGCGATGATGCTACATTCCGGTGTGAGGTTTCGCCGCCAGATGCTGATGTCACCTGGCTATGCAACGGGGCTGTTGTCACTCCAGGGCCCCAGCTGGAGATGGCCCAGAATGGTTCAAGCCGCACACTGACCATCCGAGGCTGCCAGCTCGAGGACGCTGGGACTGTGACCGCAAGAGCAGGAACCACAGCCACAAGTGCCCGGCTCCACGTTCGAGGTTCGGTTTGCTGCTACTGATGACAAAATGCTGTGTTCCCTGTACCCCCCTCGTCCTCCTAGCTAGTGGTGAGATAAGCAGAATCAGCCCCTTGCCCTGTAGGCTCCAAGGCCTCCTCTTTTCTCCCCTGCCAGAGACAGAGCTGCTGTTTTTGAGGAGGCTTCAAGATATCCGGGCTGAGGAAGGCCAGGATGTGTGTCTGGAGGTGGAGACCGGCCGAGTGGGCGCAGCAGGGACAGTTCGCTGGATGCGAGGAGGGGAGCCTCTCCCTCTTGACTCTCACCTATCCATGGCCCAAGATGGCTGTGTCCACCGCCTGTCTATCCATGGTGTCCTATTGGCCGACCAGGGCACCTATGGTTGTGAGAGCCACCATGATCGCACCCTGGCCAGGCTCAGCGTGAGGCGTGAGTGCCCTGTCCTGTCCTAACACTTCAGCTATCCATGCACAGCCTCTCCTGGCTGGCCCAGTGCCCCTGAGACCCCCACCAAAGTGCCCCTTGCTGCTAAGCAAAGTCTGCCTTGGCCATCCCAGTCTGGGAGTGGAGCCTGAAGCTGCCTGCTCAAAGCAAAACCTCTTTTTCTACTGTTTTCTAGTTACCTCCAAAGTCCACATGGGCTTTGCTTGCCACCCCCTCCTTCCAAAATGGCTTTGCTAGAGACATAAATATTATACTCCAAGAAAACTCTCTGTGTTTATCTTTAGTCATGTGCCCCAGGAAGACCTGTGCCCACTTACCAAGCAGGGATAGCTGGCAAATAGCACCTCTCACCTGCTCCCCCGAGCGGAAGTCCTTCATTAGCTTATTTTATCTCTCTGGGCCAAGTCTCCTTAAAAACGGAGCCCCTCCCTACCTCTAGAGACTTGGAGGATGTTAACTGAGATGACAGGAGCATGGTGAATGGTTGTCGCTGGTGATACATAGTCTCTTCTCATCACAATGAATCCATTACCTCAGTGCTCTGGAACTTGTAGGCTCCACAGAGGTCAAAGCAGTTTGCCAAGGATCACACACCACACACACCATATGGGAAAGCTAGGCTCCAATCTGTGTGTCTGATTCCTGTTTCTTAGTGTCACAGTACCCCTCACCCAGACTTTTCAACCCCCAACCTCACTTCACACCCCTTCATGGGTCCTCTTTTATTTCTTAACCCCATTACATCTCTTCCCCCCACCGTGACGACTAACTGGGCCTTGTATGTGTAAAGCCGAGAGCTGAGCCAGCTCCTGCACCCCTGCCGGGAGATGGAGCCAGCATTTTCCCTTTCTCTCCACCAGCACGACAGCTGAGGGCACTGCAGCCTCTGAAGGACGTGACTGTCAGCGAAGGGGGCAGCGCCACCTTCCAGCTGGAGCTGTCCCAGGAGGGTGTGACTGGGGAGTGGGCCCGAGGAGGAGTCCGGCTGCAGCCAGGGCCCAAGTGCCATATTCACTCGGAAGGCCACACTCACAGCCTGGTGCTCAGTGGCCTGGGCCTGGCTGATTCAGGCTGCATCTCCTTCACTGCAGACACCCTGCGCTGTGCTGCCAGGCTGTCTGTGAGAGGTGTGGCCTCTGGCAACCTGCCTGCTGATCCCCTGCGTGTGACCACTGATCTAACCATCGTGTGGCCCCTCACTGACTGCCCTGCCTGAGTATGGTTGCTCTGACCATTCCAGTCCTGTGTGACCCTGCAAACCAGTGCCTTCCTGAGCATGCCACACCAGTGTGTGGTCCCTCTTGTCTTTCTCCCTGGATATGGCTCCTCTGACCACTCTAACTGTGACTCACTGACCACCCATCTCTTGTAAACCCTCTAATATACTGACTGGCCACTTAAGGGTGACTCCACTCATGACTGTGCTTGATGGTCCCATCTTTTGCTTCCAGCCCTGATGTGTTCTCCACTGACCTGGTCACTTTTAGGCTCCCCCACTGCTCTGCAGGCCCATTATGTCCCTCACTGCCTGGAGTCTACTGCTGCCCATTACAGCCATGTGGCCCCTTCTGTCCAGACTTGTCCCTGGGTCTCTGCTTCACTCTAGTCATGGCATGTCCTCCATTGACCACCTCAGTGTGTGACTCCCAGCTGGCCACTCTCAACCCATTAGCTCTTGGTCCTGCTATGTTACCCGCTGTCCAGTATCTCTTTTGAACCCCATGTCCCCTGCATATCCCCTACTCACTAGTGGCCTAAATGTGTCCACCACTGACCTAGTGTGCCCAAGTGTGTCCTTGTCCCTGCAGGCAGAGTCCTCATCCTTTTCTTACCCCTGCTCCCTTGGCACTTTTCCCTTTCCCACTCTCAGAGGCCCCAGTGACGATTGTACGGGGACCGCAGGACCTAGAGGTGACGGAGGGTGACACAGCCATGTTCGAGTGCGAGCTTTCCCAGGCCTTGGCTGACATTACTTGGGAGAAGGTCAGAGTGTAGCCCAGTGCAGACCTGTAAATGTAACAATAATACCTGAAACAGTTAACCCTCACTGACCCTGTGTGTGCCTGACACTGAGCTAATAATCCCTTAATCTTACATCAATCCTTTGAGGTGGGCCTGTTATCACAATATTGTCTAACTATGAGGAAGCAAACGCAGCAGGATGAACTGAGTTGCCCCAAAGTAGACAGAAGGGGTAAGGCCCCTTATTAGACGTCACGTTTACCTGATTCTAAAATCAACACTTCGTGTGCAGGGCACTGGGCTACTTGTGCCCATGGGTGACCTTTCTCAGCCCTAAAGCCCCCAAAGGATGGCACCTTCTCAAAGAGGTGTCCAACGCTGGGTGTGGTGGTGCACGCCTTTAATCCCAGCACTCAGGAGGCAGAGGTAGGACGATCACTGTGAGTTCGAGGCCAGGCTGAGACTACCTAGTGAATCCAGGTCAGCCTGGGTTACAGGGAGACCTTACTTTGAAAACCCAAAGGCCCTAAATTAGCTAGCTGGCCTCCAGACCTCTTGGCATCCACAGGGAATGCGGCCTGCCTTTCTGGGCCGTGACCCCCAAAGTGCCCCTGGGCTGGGCCCGACCCTCTACGCCTCCCCACCCAGGACGGGCGCGCGCTCGCCCCCAGCCGGCGGCTCCGACTCCAGGCGCTTGGCACGCGCCGCCTCCTCCAGCTGCGGGGCTGCAGCTCCTCGGACGCCGGGACCTACAGCTGCGCGGTGGGGACAGCCCGCGCCGGGCCCGTCCGCCTGACCGTTCGCGGTGGGTAATGGGGAGATAGATGCCGGGGCTGGGCCCCGCGTGGGGCGTCGGGGGATGGGGTGGGGTTGTTTCTAGAGAGGGGGCGTGGTCTGCACCGCCTCCTCCGTCTCACGGCCCCACCCGGGCCTCCCTCCTCGGGGTGCAGAGCGCGAGGTGTTGGTGCTCCGCGAGCTCCAGTCGGTGCGCGCCCGCGAGGGCGAAGGCGCCACGTTCGAGTGCACCGTGTCGGAGACCGAGACGGCGGCGCGCTGGCAGCTCGGAGGCCGTCCGCTGAGATCCGGAGACCGCGTCCGCATCCGCCAGGAAGGTGTGGACGCCCCTCTACCCTCTCCCGGGGCCCACTCGCCATCCCGCCCAGGATTCACATAGACCCCGCCCACTAGAACAAGCTCCGCCCCCAGCGCGGGCAGGCCACACCCACCACCCCCACCCCAAAGCCGGGTCTCCCAGACTTTCCCCAGCCAGTCCTGAGCCCTGCGCCGCCCTAATTCTTCCCTTCCGTCTCCCAGGTCCGCTCAGCGAGCCTGTTGGGGACCCAGCAGGGGGCCTGATGCGGCCCTCGCGCCTATTCCCAAGCCCTCCCCGGAAGACCACTCGAGCTTCCCTCTCCCCACAGGGAAGAAACACATCCTGGTGCTGAGCGCGCTGCGCGCCGAGGACGCCGGAGAAGTCCGCTTCCAGGCGGGACCCGCCCAGTCCTCGGCTCTGCTGGAGGTGGAAGGTACGCTACTGAGGTGGGGCGGCAGGGAGGGGCCTCGTCTCTCCGGGGTCGTGGCACTGATGGACGGGAGGCTGATTCTAGAAACGCTGTCCCTTCGAGGGGCTCTCTCTCTCTCTCGGGACGGGTCACAGAGGGCGGCGCGTTTCATCTGGGAGAGGTGGGAGGAAAGGACTAGACAGGCATGCCGTGCGTGCAGGGCTGCTGCCAGGAGTGCGGGTCGTAGGGAGGGGAAGCTGCGTCTCTCCTGATGAAGCCCCTGTCCCCCAACCCCAGCGTTGCCTCTCCAGATGTACCGCCGCCCCCCTCGCGAGAAGACTGTTTTGGCCGGGCGCAGGGCGGTGTTGGAGGTGACAGTGTCCCGTCCCGCGGGAAACGTGTGCTGGATGCGGGAAGGGGTTGAACTGTGCTCGGGTGACAAGTATGAGATGCGCAGCCACGGCCCCACCCACAGCCTGGTTATCCATGACGTGAGACCTGAGGACCAGGGTACCTACAGCTGCCACGCTGGCCAAGACAGTGCCAACACACGGCTGCTGGTAGAGGGTGAGTAAGGCCCTCTGAGCAGAGGTCACGGGGCGCTGGGGGGAGGGGGGAGGGGGGGAGGCAGTGACCCAGCAGGAGGAACCACTAGGAAGCTGCAGGGCTAACACATGCCTATGGGAGGTGTTCCAGAACTCTAGGAAGGTTCTTGGCAATAGGTTCCTGTGCATGTGAGAAGTGGGGGAGGGGGAAGGTAGATTCTATCCCAGGTTGAAAAGAGGATGAGAGGCCTGAGTGTACAGGAACTGCTTGGTGGGAGTTAGCTTACTCACCTTCCTAGGGCCGTTTTGGTCAGGGCTTCTTCTGGCTCCCTCCTGCCTCTGAACCTTGCTTGTTTCTCCTAAACACCTCATTTCTACCAGTTCCTCTCCTTCCCACACAACCCACCACTATCTGAGCTTGACATACTTCCTCACTGTCCAGGTGGCTTCTGCCCACCTAGTGAATTTAACATCAGCCCGGACAGAAGGCTCCAAGCTACTTCCATTTTTAATTCCACAGAGAAGGTGCCCCACTCCCTACCCCACATCCCTGCGTTCCTTTTGTGTGACCTGCTTTGTGCCACCCTAACTGGCCCTGTAGATAGCTTTAAGAGGGGCTCCCACAAGGTGGGATACAGCTGTTCCCCTGTTGGTGTCCAAGGGTGTATGGGGTGGGGGAGCAAAATGGCTCTGCTCTCCCCTCAGCCCCACTCGAAGTCATTCCTCTGCAGGTGACTAGAGGACTGAACCAGGCCAGGCGGGTGCCCTCGGAGAGCTTGGAAGGAGTGTGCCCTTATTGTTGGCAGGGTGGGATGATGGGAACCAGAGGTGTCAGGAAACAATAAAAGTGCTGTGGCTCATACCCCCTGCCTGTCTGTGTGCCTTGAGAGGGAAGACCTTGCCTGGAGCTCCTGTGGAAAGTGGCATGGGCTCAAGGCTGCAGTGCTTCCATCTCGGCCCATGGAAGTGCCAGCCACTGAAGACTCCTGGCAGAGGTCACACAGTTTGGCACATTTATAAAAGATGTAAAATAGGGTGGGGCAGGAGGAGACAGAAGCATGAGGTGTCTAGGGTGGCATGACAGACACCAGACATGCACCGTGCATATAAGCCCTTCTCCCTCCACCCTCCTCCCCAACCCAGCCCAGAACAGTACCCCCCACCCTCATCCCCTGCCACTGCCCTCAGACTGGTGGCTTTGCAGAGGGCAGGAGACTAGGGGGAGGAGTGCTGCCACTTGCTCCCATGGATAAAGACAGGAACCCTTAAATGAGTGGTTGGTTGGAAGGCAGAGCAGTGGGGGATGCAGACAGCCCTCCTCCACATAGACATGCAGGAGAGCGGCCAGTGAGACTCCAGTAATGGGACAGGAAGTTGATCGGCCCTGGAGAGACCCTACCAATCAGAAATCTAAGGCAGGGACTCAGTGTCCCCTCCAAGCCTGCCCTGTCACACACATACACAGGCGACACACAACCCTGAGCACACCCCAGTGGGGTTCACACCCCGAGTCCCTCAGGATCCCTCGGAGCTTAGATGGGAGCTTTTCCTTCAGGCCAGGCTTGGCCTGAGACACAGCCTTCCTTCTGGTGGCTAGGCCTGCCCTCTCCAGGGAGGTGAGAGGGGCAGCCAGATGCCACAGGGCTAGGCAGCCTGGGTAGTGGCCTGGCAGGCCTCCCCAAGCTGACAGAGCTGGTGACTGTAGAGATTAGACAGCAGGAACACAGCTACACCCTCACAGGGGGGCCTGAGCAGGCTGTCAGTGGGCCCCGGGACCCATACTCATAGTCTGTGTCTGTGGGCGAAGCCATGAAGGAGCTCAGCGAGCTCCCGGTCTGCCGGTCCCGGAAGCTCTGGATGTAGCTCTGTGAGGGAGCAAGCAGAAGTGTGAGTCTTACTGCCGACCTGTGTCCTGAATCCCACCTCTCCTGTACCTTCCAGGCCTCACATTCCCCTGGGCTGCCCAGACCCAGGGCCTCCCCGAGTCCACATCCTGCAGACCCCACCACATACCATATCCTATTTAACATCAGTATTTGGGACACACACCTCTCTCACAAGTGCAGAGCTGGAGCCAGCAGGGCCCAGGTGCCAGGGTTCCGATGAATGGGCAGATGCCAGGCCTTAGGATCAGTGACTGCTAGGAAAGCCCAGGCCTGCTGTGTACTCTACACAACCCCTTCTCCTCCATCAAGACTCACCGGAGAGAGGACGTCTCCATTGAAGCGTTTGATGGGCACTGGCCTGCGTCGATAAGCAGGATCGGGGGGCCCAGGCCTTGGGGGAGCCCGAGGACCTTTGGGGGGAGCCCGAGGGGGTCTCTTCTTCCTCCGCTTCTCCTTGCGTTCTTCCTGCTGCCGGATCCGCATCAGCTGCACACGTCTTCGCTGCCGGCTGATGACCACTGCAGAGGGATGGGCAGAGAAGGGATTTGTAGGTTCACTTGCCACTGAGTCCTGCCCTCTTTTAACCACCAGGAGGCTTCAGGCTGCCACATTCCCTTGTCCATGCCCATCTCCTCACTTTCTTAATCTCCCATTTCCCAAATAGGACTCTTAGTTTTTCTTTTCTTGCAAAGGTATTTATGTGTAGTGTCCCCTCCCCTGGCTGTCATTGCTGTCCCAGTCCTTAAGGCGATTCCCAGGCCAGCCATTCATTGTTCAGCTGAACAGCTGTTGCTTCACAGCTCCCTCTTCTCCACTTGCTTCCCTTCAAGACTATACACAACAGCAGAATGTGCACCCCAGACACTGACCTGCATTCTCTTATCCCCTGCTTTAAGCCCTCCAGTGGTTTCTCACTGCCTTTCTATAACATTCAGAGTCTTCCTCATGGCCCAGCGTGCCTGCACCATAAGCCCAATACTGGAGCCAACCTGCTTCAAGCAGCCTTCCTTACCCACCACAACTACAGTGACCCCCAGAAAGTCACTCTTTCTTTGTTACCCCGTGTCTCTGCTTCATATACACTCTGAACAACTAAAATGATCTTGTTTGTCTGCATGTACTGGAGGGAGACCTATAGGAAAAGAGCCCTTTTCTGGAAGCATTCGTTCACTTGCTTGTTTGTAGTCCCAAGAATTGAACTCAGAACCCTGTGCATATTGGGCAAGCACTCTACCAATGTGCTCTATCCTCGGACCCTCTTCTGTTTCGGCTCTGCAGTATCCCCAATGCCTGGAATGGGGATGGTCCTGAGCCGGTGCTCCATATATTTGTAATAGAATGAATGGCATTACTTGGTCCTATCTTCCCCGACCCTGACTTAGGCCTTCTGCTTTTGGTGTATACAGATCCTGTCTCTTCTCCCGGATACCTCAATCCCTCACCCATCCTTGGCATTCCCCACCTCCCATGCCCACCCTGGTCTGTTCCCTCTCACCTTCTGTATGGGAGTCCCTCTCAGTTGTCACCCTCCATTGCACCAGCACGCCCATCAGGCTGAGCAGGGGCCAGAGTGCCAGCAAGGCCCAGCTCCGCCAACAGAGAGGGGGCACAGGGGCAGCCCGCAGTCGCTCCACCACGTAGCGCCCCAGGAGTAGCAGTTCAGCAAAATAGTCCGCAGCAGTGGCAATGAGTGCAGCTCCAGTCACAGCAGTGGCCAGTGTGGTGAGTAGACGGGGCCAGCGCAGCGTGAGCAGGGCACAGAGCAGGCCGCCCCCCAGCAGCAGCCCCAAGGGACCCCACACGGAGCCTGGCTGGTAGTAGGGTGCAGACCCCAGCAGGGCGGCAGCAGCGAGCAGCAGCCCGAGCAGCAGCCCCACCAGAAAGAGGCCCACGCTGCGCACCAGCATGGCCACCAGCCCGCAGAGCAGCCCGATGCCCAGCGCGATGCCCGCGCTTGCCCCAGCACTCAGCTGCGTCTCCAGAACCCGCTCTCGATAGCACAGCAGGAAGATGATCACTGAGCCAAACAGCAGCCCAGTGAGGAAGAGCACAGCCTTGAAGCAGCGGTAACCTGGAGAGGAACAGGGCCAGTGAGGGGCCAAAATGAGGTCACTGGGAGAAGGGGTGAGGGTCATGGGAACATGGTGGGAGGGGATCAATCATGTACACTTAGAACAGAGAATTACAGGGCTCATAAGGCTCAGTGGGGTCAGAGGTCAGAGATAGATACTCTGTGAGTGTAATTGGGGAGATGGGTATGATTATTGAGAAAATGATTTGGGGGTCTTTGAAGGCCAGAGTCATAAGTCACTGGATTCAAGATTGAATCAGTAATGGGGCATTGGGGTTTTCAGAATCACAGGGTTCAGAGAGGTGGGTCACTGGAGTCACAAGGGGATCAACAAGAGTCCCTGGGACCTGTAGGGAAGGACTGTTGTGAGATGAGGTATCTGGGAAGTCAGAAAGAATTGAGATCTTTGGGTCACACAGGTTCATAAGGATGAGATTCTTAAAGTCAAAGGGCTTCAGAGATAAAGTACCACTGGAAGGTTATAAAGAGGACAGAAAGCTGAATTATTGGAAGGAGTTTTAGGAAATAAGGTCTTTGCAGATGAGAATGATGGACAGAAATGGAATCATTGAGATTATTAAAGGGTCTCTGAGAAAGGGGAACGTCACGGCCAGATGGATGGGATCATTGAGGCCACCGTGTGGGGGCGGGGAGTCCACTGATTGGGGTTAGGAATCAAAGAGTTAGGACTAACCAAAAATCAGAGCTAGGAGTCATACCGGGGCTCAGATGCAAGGAAATGAGATAACTTGGTGTCGGGGAGTCATTAGGGTTTATATGGGACTGTAAGGAGAAACAGTGGTTGTGGAGTTTCAGGAGAAGTGGAACTTACAGGGGCTGTTACACCCATTAGCAATACCTGAAAGAAGGAGGGAAGTGTGGATCCTGAACAGTTGAGAAGACGCAAGTCAGGGATGGGAATCAAGGAGGCTGAGAGCCAAAGAGAAAGTTAAAGAGGCTATGTCACTCCAAGATGAGGGTCTGAGAACTCAAGAGGTTCTGGGGTCAGAGAAAGGAGCAGAACTAAGACAAGGGCTCAGAGACCTGGAGAAGGGGCATCCAAGAGGTTTAGGATCCCACTGAAGCCCAGAATAGGGAATGAGTACCATGCTGAAGGAGCGAGTGTGCAGAGCAGAAGGGGTGGCATCTCTGGGGTTCAAAACATGTCTTGATCCCTCGTGAGGAGTTTCTCCTGCCTACTGTGCAGACATTCAGCCCAGACTTTGGAAGTAAAAGGGAATGGCCATCTGGCTCCCATCCCATTTATCTGTCCATTCTAGAGGAATGTATGTGGACTGTGGAAACGAGTCTCGCCGCACCTCTACCCAAACCTGCCAGCCTTTTTGCCCCCCTGGGTCTAGACAGTAACCCTCCTAGAGGCTTTTCCGGGGTCTTTGCCCATAGAAGGCAGTCAGTCTCTCTTGATGAAGATCACTGGACACTTACTGTAGGCTGCCATTAGCCCTTATGACACTTTGTGGAAATTAGAAAAAGGTATACCTTAACTCTAGGGAAGGCAGCCTTGTGCCAGTACCTTGAGGTGGCAAATGGAACAGGAACTGGATTTCACCCATACTCATTTATTCCACTGAACTCCATTGTTCAGTATCCCATCCTCCCATCTCTTTCTCACTGTGTATATCTATAAATCTACATATGTATCTATATTATATATATATATAAAATCAGCTGGCCACAAACTTCCATCTGCCTGAGCTTCCTAAGTGCTGGGATTACAAGCATGCGCTACCACACCCCCACCCCCATACAACTCTTCATAGCAGCTATCATTATGGGTGTCTGCCTTGTAGGCGATCTCCATGTGTGTGACTGCTATCCTCAGCCCACTGTGATTCGTATCACAAGTATGACTATTCCGGGACACTCTCCCCCCTCGTACAATATGCCCCGTGGTAAAGGAGCATGTTTAATCACGGTGCTAAGTGTTCTCAGTGCCTGCTCAGCACAGCGACCCAAGCACATCTTCACTGCCATACCTACTATTCACTGAGTGCCTACCAAGTCTCCCAACAACTCTCTGTGAGGCAAACATTACTGTTCCCTTTATCCAAGTGAGAAAGCTGAGGCTCAGACAGGTCGATAGGCACAACATGGTCATAACAACAAACATACAGAGCCAGGTTCAAACTCAGGGAGCCTAATTTAAAAACATGTGGTCTCTGGATCTACAGATGTGTGTGGGATGAAAGAGAGAAAATAGCTAGTTCTAGGGGTCTGCCTAAGATTCAGTGGGCCCCAGATAAAGAAAGCAGTGGGGAAGCCCAGATCAGGGACGAGGGGATCTCACCGAAGAAGCAGTAGACGACTCCAAACAAACAGCACATGATGCAGACGAGGGCGGGCAGTGCCTGGTATCTGCGCTCCAGGGGCTGTTCACAAGGTGCACCCCACATGGCATCATCTGGCTCAGGGGGCAACAGCTGGAACCGCAGAGAATCCATAGTGCCTGGCATACTGCTGGGAATGGAAGTGGGGGTCACCCTCCCAAGTCAACCTGACGGGGAGGAAATTGGGGTCAAGGAAGAGTTAGTCCTGGGTCCCCACCAGGATGAGGGTGGAAATGGGAGAACTCAGCAAGGACGCAGTGGACAAAGGAACGGTGGCCACACCGTGCAGCTCTGGAAGCATCTCTGGAGTGGCGAGAAAAGACAAAGGAAAACAAGTGTTTGTCTACCGGGTGCGGGGGCGCTCCTGGGACGAACTTAAAAGGGGGGACTCGATGGTGGGGAGAGGAGGGTAGGTAGCCGCTGGTGAGGAAGCAGTCCGAGACCCAGCAGTGGGAGGCTAAATTTGGGATTGTCCAAGATCTACCTGGGCTAGAGGCGACCTGAGCTGTTGAGCGACAGAGGCTCCGGATGGGCGGGAGGGGGAGAGGGAGGTTGCAGGACGCCAGAGGCTCCAATTGCTTGGGGTCCGGGCAAAGTCCTCGGTGTGGGGAAGGGGGCTGCTGGGCCAGAGAGACGGATGTCTGCGCGACGGCGGCTCCGCTCCGCCTCCAACACCGCCTGGCACTCCAGTCTCGCGGTGTCCAGCCAAACCGGGCAAAGGAAAGGGAGCGGCAGAAGCTCGGGCTATCCGGGAGCCGCGGCCCCATGCCCTGAGCCCGCCGGCGGCCTTTGGTGCTGATGGACAGCTCCGGGCTCTGCTCCTGACGTCACTTAGGGCGCACCATCCAGGCCGGGGCGGGCTGCTCCTGACGTCACCCAGGGCTCACCAATCACGCCGGGGCAGACCGGGAACTCCGCCTCCCCCGGCGCAGAGGAGGGGGCACTTCCGGGGGTCCTTCCCCTTTCACCTCCTCCTCCTCCACCCTCTCCGGTAGCTGGAGACCGACACCCCACCCCGGGGGCGGGGCTCTTGCAGTGACACGTCGGACAGCGGTGGCCGCAGGGGAGGCTCGGGCTCCGGGCGCGCGGGGAAGAGAAGGGCGGCATTGGGGCACGGCGCCGGGGGGGTGGTTCGCGGCTCGGGCCGCTGGCTTTGCTCGGCGGGGGCTGGGCCCGAGCCCACCGGATCCGCCCCCCTCCCCGGTCCCGCCCCCTCGGAGCCTCGTCGGGCTGCGCGGGGGTCCGGGCCCCCCCCCGGCGGTGCAGACGCCATGCGGGCGTCGCTGCTGCTGTCGGTGCTGCGGCCCGCGGGGCCCGTGGCTGTAGGCATCTCCCTGGGCTTTACCCTGAGCCTGCTCAGCGTCACCTGGGTGGAGGAACCCTGTGGTCCAGGGCCGCCCCAACCCGGAGACTCGGAGCTGCCGCCGCGAGGCAACACCAACGCGGCTCGCCGGCCCAACTCCGTGCAGCCCGGAGCCGGAGAGAACTGGGAGCCGCGGGTCTTGCCCTATCACCCTGCCCAGCCCGGCCAGGCCGCCAAGAAAGCCGTCAGGTAGACATCAGCTCCATCCACCCTAACCCTAAACCCCTCCCTCCCCCGCACTTGGGTACCGGCCGGGCTGCGCGTGCTGGGGAGGCTGCCGGGGGCTGGGTCAGGCTCCGGAAGGAAGGGGCCGACTGGCCCCAGGAAGTCTTTGGGCCTTGATAACTTCCTATGGCCCTGCTTTCCAGGGAGCCAAACGGGGCCCCATGCGACCTGAGCTGGACTGGCCTCCGGTTCTAAACCGATTCCACCCGATGGTTCTCCCCAGATCCCTTAAAGCTTCGAGCTGGGCTGCCCGGGTTAGAGAAGTGACTGGTTACATAGGGTGAGTGTATAGAGAGAAAGAAAAAAAGGAAAGAAATGGGAATTACCAGCGTGTCATTCCTTCGGCCTTAGAAAAGTGAGTTACTGTCCTACAGTACCCCTCCCCCAAATGCATTCAGTATGTTCCTGTACCATGCACTTCTTTGCAGCATTTGTGCCGGTGTATTTGGGGTATAGCTGTATTTATGTTGCAATAAGTATATGCGTGCTGTGCTAAGCATATGGTTGTTTTAATAAATACAGTCCCATCTTACAGATTATTCGAATTAAATAATGTGCTCAAGGACATAACTATGTAGTGAAATCAGGAGTCAGATCTAGGATGTATCTTGAAAATATGTATGGATATTACTGTCTTGCAAATGCAAAACTCTGCGTAAGACTGGTATTGTATTTAAATGTTCGAGTCTCTTGGAATAAAGGTGTTGTTCTTCTGTTCATAGGCGAGAAAACTGGCCCATAGAAGCTATGACATGGGGAGCCTATGTACTGTCTCTGCCTGTCTTGTCATCTTTTTGATAACCCTGCGCTATCTCTTCTTCCAGGACGCGATATATCAGCACTGAGTTGGGCATCAGGCAGAGACTGCTGGTGGCAATACTGACCTCACAGGCCACGTTGCCTACACTGGGTGTGGCAGTGAACCGCACCCTGGGACACAGACTAGAGCGTGTGGTGTTCCTGACAGGCGCCCGGGGCCGTCGGACACCCTCAGGCATGGCCGTAGTGACGCTCGGTGAGGAGAGGCCCATTGGACACCTGCACCTGGCGCTGCGCCACCTGCTGGAGCAATATGGTGATGACTTTGACTGGTTCTTCCTTGTGCCTGACAGCACCTACACTGAGGCGCATGGACTGGCACGCTTAGCTGGCCGCCTTAGCCTTGCCTCTGCAACCCACCTCTATCTTGGCCGGCCCCAGGACTTCATCGGTGGAGAGCCCGCCTCTGGCCGTTATTGCCACGGGGGCTTCGGGGTACTGCTGTCGCGCACTTTACTACAGCAACTGCGCCCCCACCTGGAAGGCTGTCGCAACGACATCGTCAGTGCACACCCTGATGAGTGGCTGGGACGTTGCATCCTTGATGCTACCGGAGTGGGCTGTACTGGTGAACACGAGGTAGAAAGATAAGCCTCCCCGGAGGGGGCGGTGGAGTTACAGGCCTGGCCTTCAGTGCTAGTTTTTTTTTTTTCCCCTTAAATCTAAACTTTAGCTTCTGTACTCTCATGCATGCTAATGTAAATAATTATTGTTCAGAGTTGTATAGAGATTAAGGCAAAATAAGATAATAAGTGTTCAATGTCAGTTATTTTAAAAATATTTTTATTTACTTGCAAGCAGAGAGAGAGAAAGAGAATGGGCGCACCAGGGCCTCCAGCCACTGCAAATGAACTCCAGATGCATGCACCACCCAGATGCATGCACCACTGTGCATGTGGCTTTACGTGGGTCCTGGGAAATCGAACCCCAGTCATTATTAGGCAATCACCTTAACCACTGAGCCATCTCTCCAGCCCCAATGCCAGTTACTTTATTTGAATTCAATTGACAGCTGTGAGACAGGTTATATGTCCATGTCACAGATGAGCTGGTGGAGGCTTGTTTGAAGTTAAGCAAGCTCTACTGATTGCAGTAGACTTAAAGCCTACAGAAGTCTGAATGGAAGATGAGACGCTCCCATGAGACAAGGGGGAAGATAGTTCTGTCATTCTTTACATTTTAGACCCCTTCCCTTCTCAGGGGGTGCACTATAGCTACCTGGAGCTGAGCCCTGGGGAGGCTGTGAAGGAGGGGGACCCTCGTTTCCGCAGTGCCCTGACAGCCCACCCTGTGCAAGACCCTGTGCACATGTACCGACTGCACAAGGCTTTTGCCCGAGCTGAGCTGGAACGCACGTACCAGGAGATCCAGGAGCTTCAGGTATGGTCTGGGGATTGGGGGCAAGGGAGAAAACAGGTGACGGGCCGGGCAGGTGACAGGCCGGGTGTGGTGGCGCACGCCTTTAATCCCAGCACTTGGGAGGCAGAGGTAGGATTGCCAAGAGTTCGAGACCACCCTGAGACTACATAGTGAATTCCAAGTCAGCCTGGACCAGAGTGAGCCCCTACCTCACACACACAAAAAAAGAAAAACAGGTGATGGGAGCAAGGTCTGAGTCTCTGGGATCTTAGGCAATAAAAAGTCATCACTATAAGCTGGGTGTGATGATGCACGCCTTTAATCGCAGCACTCGGGAGGCAGAGGTAGGAGGATTGCCATGAGTTCGAGGCCACCCTGAGACTAGTTAATTCCAGGTCAGCCTGGGCCAGAGTGAGACCCTACCTCGAAAAACCAAAAAAAAAAAAAAAAAAGTCATCACTATAAAGCCAGGCATGGTGGCACATGCCTTTAATCCCAGCACTGAGAAGGCAGAAGTAGGAGGATCACTATGAGTTCAAGGTCACCCTGAGACTACATAGTGAATTCCAGGTCAAGTCAGTCTGGGCTACAGTAAGACCCTACCTTGAAAAACAAAAACAAAAAAAACAGGAAGCAAAAAGTCAGCACTAGAATCATGGAACAAACCTAAGTGCTTGATTCCTGTTTGTGTTAGACTTTCTCTGGGGGCTTCCAGAAACCCCACTTTTAATTTCCAGGCTGTCCCATCTGTACTAAGATCATGTAGGACCTGTGGGGGTGGACAGAGGTTTTCAGTGGGCCAGGGGTCCACCCTGAACATTGTCTACAGCCTACACAGCCCCGTGGCCCTGCCTTGCTCATGTCTTTTTCTCTGACCCAGTGGGAGATCCAGAACACCAGCCAGCTGGCTGCTGATGGGGAACGGGCTGCTGCCTGGCCAGTGGGCATTCCAGCACCATCTCGCCCTGCCTCGCGCTTTGAGGTCCTACGCTGGGACTACTTCACAGAGCAGTATGTTTTCTCCTGTGCTGATGGCTCACCCCGCTGCCCACTGCGTGGAGCTGACCAGGCCGATGTGGCTGACATTCTGGGGACAGCCTTGGAGGAGCTCAACCGCCGCTACCAGCCAGCCCTGAGACTCCAGAAGCAGCAGCTGGTGAATGGCTACCGCCGCTTTGATCCAGCGCGAGGTATGGAGTACACACTGGACTTGCAGCTGGAAGCACTGACACCGGAGGGCGGCCGCAGGCCCCTCACCCGCAGGGTGCAGCTCCTCAGGCCTCTGAGCCGCGTGGAGATCCTGCCGGTGCCCTATGTCACCGAGGCCTCACGTCTCACCGTGCTCCTGCCTCTGGCTGCTGCTGAGCGTGACCTAGCCCCTGGCTTCCTGGAGGCCTTTGCCACTGCAGCATTGGAGCCTGGTGACGCGGCAGCCCTGACCCTGCTGCTTCTGTACGAGCCTCGCCAGGCCCAGCGGGCAGCCCATGCAGATGTCTTTGCACCTGTCAAGGCCCATGTGTCAGAGCTAGAGCGACGTTTCCCTGGTGCCCGGGTACCCTGGCTCAGTGTGCAGACAGCTGCACCCTCCCCACTACGCCTCATGGACCTACTCTCCAAGAAGCACCCACTGGACACACTGTTCCTGCTGGCCGGGCCCGACACTGTGCTCACGCCGGACTTCCTGAACCGCTGCCGCATGCATGCCATCTCGGGCTGGCAGGCCTTTTTCCCCATGCACTTCCAGGCCTTCCATCCAGCCGTGGCTCCACCTCAGGGGCCCGGGCCCCCAGAACTGGGCCGTGACACTGGTCGCTTTGATCGCCAGGCGGCCAGCGAGGCCTGCTTCTACAACTCCGATTATGTAGCTGCTCGTGGGCGGCTGGCGGCAGCCTCTGAGCAAGAGGAGGAGCTGCTGGAGAGCCTGGATGTGTATGAGCTCTTCCTGCGCTTCTCCAGCCTGCATGTACTGCGGGCTGTGGAGCCTGCACTGCTGCAGCACTACCGGGCTCAGTCGTGCAGCGCACGGCTCAGTGAGGACCTATACCACCGCTGCCGCCAGAGTGTGCTCGAGGGCCTCGGCTCCCGAACCCAGCTCGCCATGCTGCTCTTTGAGCAGGAGCAGGGCAACAGCACCTGACCCCACGCCCAACGGACCCTGGCGCCTGGCCCTGCTCCTCCCCAACAAACTGGACAGCCACCTGCCAGCCTCTCTGGGCAGGGCTGGCTGTAGCCTCAGACCCCAGAGCAGCCCACTGGGCCCCTGGCTGTGTCTGCGTGAGTCCCTGAGCTCAGAGCAAGCCCTGGCAGAGGTGCCCTGGAGCCACCCGTTTTTACCCCCAAGTCCAGTCTCCCTGCCCCCACCCTGACGCTGCTGATTCAAGCTGTGGCCTCCTTGTATTTATGCAGCATAGCCTGCCTGACGCCAGCCATGCCTTCTGGGGTCTTGTCCCGGGGACTGGGCTGTAGACAAGTTGTCGGAGAAGGGGGGAGCAGAGAAAGAAGGGTTGTGGTATCTCCCACCCTCTCTCTTTCAACCCCTGATAAAGACCTGACTTTAATAAACTGGCTGAGTGTGGAGTGATGGTTTGGAGTTTTTGAGAGGTGTGTGGGGGGGGGTGGATAGCGAGGGCTGACTGAGGATGGAGGTGCTCTGTCCCCTGCTGAGGCCTTTTACTGGAACAAGTCATGCAGATGCCCAGCCTCCAGCAGGCGAGGGCTGGGTCACACACTCACACACACACTCGCACACAGAGAATTCATTATGCTGCTTTATTCCCCAATTCGTCAGCATTTTATAAAACCAGTCTGGAGGGAGCAAGGGCTGAGAGGGCTCCCTGCCCCCACCCCCTACCCCCAGCTCAGCCAAGGTCTGGAAGGTCTTCTGCCGGCTCCCCATGGAGAGGACTTAGGGTGGGGCTGGTACAGGGGGAACTGGGAGCTGGGCCAGACCTGCTGGGCCATCCACTCCCCCTGCCAAGAGGGGTGCTGGGCCACCCACTCCCCCTGCCAAGAGGGGTGCTGGGCCACCCACTCCCCCTGCCAAGAGGGGTGCTGGGCCACCCACTCCCCCTGCCAAGAGGGGTGCTGGGCCACCCACTCCCCCTGCCAAGAGGGGTGCTGGGCCACCCACTCCCCCTGCCAAGAGGGGTGCTGGGCCACCCACTCCCCCTGCCAAGAGGGGAGCTGGGCCTGGGGAGAGGGAAGCAGAACCAGCCCAGCAAGCCTGAATCCCAGGGACTCATCCTCTTTGGGCCCTGACTGTCCCAAACTCACCCTCCCCTTTCCCCCATAGACCCACCCTCCTTTTATATCTTTGTACCACCCCTTCCCTCCCTAAATATATACAAATGTACAGAGGGGCCCACCCTGCCGGGCTCCATCTCCCTCTCTTCCTGTCTCCTCAGGGGCCCCCTGGTCTGGTCTCCAGTCCTTCCTGGACACCAGCCTGGGGTTGGGAAGTGTGGACAAGGACCCTTGTGCAAGGCAGCTAGCTGAGCCTGGGTGGGGGAGAGCAGGACTCCAGTCCTGACTTCTCTGTAAGCACCACCCCCTTCCTCAGCCCCAGGCTGCCCCCAGCCGCCCCAGGCCTTCAATCTCAGGAGCAGTGGATGGATGGAGTCCCGGACTCCTGGGTCCTTTCCCACACAGCGCCCTCCTAGCAAGCAAAGTCTTCAAAGAGGCCTCCTGGAGGACCATGGGGATGATGGTGGTTGGGGAGCAGGTTGCTAGCCCCCCCAACCTCAGCGCGGCCCCGGCTTGGACAGGGACTCTGTAAGATGAAGAGGGGTAGGACAGGGTTCAAGTGGTGTCCCCTGGAGACCCTCACACAGGCTATTTCAGAAACTATGGGGCAGTGTGACCCTGGGGGCGGCGAGGGGACTTGTTCTTACCTGCTCCTTCAGCTCCTGCAGCCCCAGAGTGGAGATGCCCCCAGTGGATGTCCTCAAGGGAGTCTTGGGCCGCCTCCACATCCTCTTTAGTCGATCCCAGGACACCTTACAGGTCAGGGTGGGGAGTTACAGGGGCCTCAGCACCACACCCCACCAGTACAATTCGCCACGTTTCTCCACGTTCCAGCCCACCAGGTTTTCAGAACCTCAGGACCTCTGTCCTTCCAACTATTAGGGGACCAGGTACAGAATCCTGAGTGCCACTCCCTACCAGGGACCTGCACCATCTCCTCTACCTTTCCCACATTCTCTCCTGATCCCTTGCCTCATAGATGTAGTCGAGGATCTCCAGCAAGGTAAGGATACTGGCCCCGATGAACAGGCCCATCTGTCCCCCGAGGTCCCCTGGGAAGCAAGAGGTCAGAGTCAGGGGCAGCAGGCTGGGCTGATGCACACATAAGCAGAAGCAAGGGCTGGGGCTCACCCAGCAGGGCCGACAAGCCATAGGCTGCTCGCTGCTCCATAGCTTCAGAAGTTAGGGCCTCGAAAAAGACATCCAGGACCAGGAAGTTCTCCCTGGGAAACAGCAAGCAGGGTATCCTGCTTGGGACCACTCTGAGGAGATGGCTGGCAGGGGTACCCCGATCCATCCTGAGAACTTCATGTGCTGGGGAGCAGCTGATGACCTCAGACTCCCAAAGGGAGAGAGAGTCCCAGCCACGCATTGGCGTTCTCTTCCTCCTCTCAGCGTGGCTCCTCCTGTGCCTCTCCCACCCACCCTCTCCCTCAGCATGTGCACTACTGGAGGAAAAAGACATATGAAGCATTCTCGAACAATAGGAACTGTGCAGTTAACAGAGCTGTGCACAAGGTGCTGCAGGAGCTCAGAAGAAACTTGGACCAAGAAGGGTTTCCCTGAAAGTGGATCCAGGATGTGACTTAAAGGATGGGTAACTAGAGGAGTAGAATTGTAAATCCTGACAAAAACCTGCCATACACAAAGAGGCAGCCCACTCCTAATTTCTACCATGCACCAGGCCACCGAACAACCCCCACCCTCAACCACCACCACATACACATAGCCCAGCTGTGGGCACATACCGTATGTAGGTCTCATTGCGGTTGTACTTTCTTGCCAGGTACCGGGCTGAGCCCTTGTTGGGAATCCTAACCATGGAGATCTCTTTCCCGTAGCGGGTCAGGTTGCAGGGTGTAGGGCAGAAGCATGGGCCCTCAGAGCCTCCACCCAGGGAGTCTGCAACATAGAGGCATCAACTGCAGGGTGGGGGGCGGACCACTGGCCCACTAGCTGCAGGGAGGGAGGTACAATGGCTGTCCTAAGATATGCATGTCCATGTGAAGGACCAGCCCTGGCACTTCCTAGAGGGTACAGAATTAGAGGGGGTGCTCAGACCAGCTTCAACCTCTGCCCCCAGCTCCTTGGTACAGGCACGTCTCATGGCCCAGAGGGAAGTCAGAACCCCTCTGCCAGAGCTATCCAACCATATGAGGCCTCAAATACACACAAAGAGGTATGGAAAGGGGCTGGAGAGATGGCTTAGTGGTTAAGGTGCCTGCCTCCTAAGCCTAAGAACGCTAGTTCCAATCTCCAGCGGTTCCAATCTCCAGGTCCCATGTTTAGCCAGATGCAAAGTGACACAAGGGCGCAATGCCACACTTGCCCACAAGGGGCACACATCTGGATTTCATTAGCAGCAGCTGAGAGGCTGCTGGCGTGCCCATCTCTGTCTTCCTCTCCCTCTCTCTCTGTCTCTCTCTGTGTCTCTCTCTCAAAAAAAAAAAAAAAAAGAGGCATGGAAAGGATGCTGGGATAGATGGATGGATGGATGGGTGAATGGGTGGACAAACTAGTGGCTACATGCTTTGTGTTGCTGGGCTTGCTTTGCCTGCCTGTCCCCTCATCCCCCTCCCCTCTCGCTTCACTTTCTTCATGCCTGTCCTGGGAGGCTGATGTCTGCTAAATGCTTCACCTCGACTCCTTTTCCCTCTGGCCTGGGATTGGGTAAGATGGAAGGAAGGTGTGAGGACAGAGATACCCGTGTACTCCTTCCCCAGATTCCTCACTAGCAAGCTGTAGCAAGTAGAGGCTGCCTCCGTCTTGTGTCACGCAGACCCATGTCTCTCCCTGGGCTCCAAGAAGTTCCCTTCCTTCCTCCCCGAGGGTCCCAAAGAGTGGAGATTCTCTGGTGTCACTTGTTCTTGTGGCTTCTTTATCCCTGCCAACACATCTATTCCTTCATTGAACACTCTTCAATCTTCAATCACCCTTTTTTTTTTTTTTTTTTTTTTTTTTTTTTTTTTTTTTTCGAGGTAGGGTCTCACTCTGGCCCAGGCTGACCTGGAATTAACTATGTAGTCTCAGGGTGGCCTTGAACTCACAGCAATCCTCCTACCTCTGCCTCCTGAGTGCTGGGATTAAAGGCGTGCGCCACCACGCCCGGCTTCAATCACCCTTTTGACTAGTGCAGACAGTGTGAAGGGAAGCCATGTTGCAGTCTGCCACCCCAGGATCTCAAACCCATTCCCAGAGCCCCATCATATCTGGATTCCTTCCGTGGGCTCATGGTTGGTCCCCTGCTTTGAGAGCTATCTACCCTCCACATCTTATTAGCTCACATTCCTACCTTGCCTTAGACCCTTGCTGGCTTCCCAATGCTCCCTCCCCATGTCCTCTGCCCCTAGCCACACTAACTTTTGGGACCTCTAGACAAAGCATACTCTCTAGCTACAGGGTCTCCCCCCCCCACACACACTTAGCTGATTCATGCCTCCTTCAGGCCTCTGCTAATATGTAGCTTCCATAGCACTTCTCCCTACCAGGCCAGGGCTGCATGCCCTTCTCCAGGGCCTTGTAACTCCTGAAGTTCCCTTATCCAAAAGCTACCACACTGTCTCCAGCCAGGCAAGGACAGGGCTCTTGCTCCCATCCCTCCAACATGCAGCACAGGCTGCAAAGGGTTGGAGAATGAATGAATCAACCCATGGACCGATGGATGGATGGTAGATAAGGTGAGTCCTGTGGCCACATGGGGTTTACCTTACCCACTGTGATAGCCAGCAATGCATTTTTTTTTCCCGAGACTCAGAGAGAAGTCGTTGTACTTCCTCCGAAGGAGAGCGTAGACCTGAGATGGGAAGCTCAGCCCTTTACTTCTAGTTCTGGATTCTCCGCAGCCCCTATGGGCTATGGCCACTTACCCCAGTGTCTGTGTCTGAAGAGGCCCGCAGACCTCCTGAGGTATGAGCTAAGGCTCAACCGCAGCAAGACCCTCCGAAGAGAGATTAGGAGGAGAAAAGACAAGACAGAGGCCGGGAGATGGCTCAGTGGGTAAAAGCATTGGCTGTGCAAGTGCGAGCACCCGAGAGGGCCCGAGACTGTCAGAGTACGCAGCTCAGCATAGTCATGTGTGCCTGTAACCCCAGTCCTGTGGGGAGCAGAGGCTTGCTGGTCAGCCAGTATGACCAAAATCGACAGCTCCAGGTTTCGTGAGATTCCACTCAAGAAAACACGTGGAAGAGTATAAGGACACCTGGTATCCTCCTCTGGCCTCCACATACATGTGCACAGGGTACACACAACTGCACATACACATGCATATGCCACACATCCCATACCACACATACTACTCACACATAAAAAAAAGCCAAGACAGGGATGAAAGGGTGCATAGAGAAATGAAGAGGGTGCAAGGAAGAGGGGAGGGAGCACGAACCCAGTGTGTGGTCGGCACACTCAATGTAGATATTTGGTGGGCAGATGGTCTCATTGCCTGAAAGGAGAAAAGTGTATTCCTGGCGTCTACAGTCCCTCCTCCTCACTCACAACACACCCATTTTGTGGGCATCCACATACACAGACATATAAACGTACATCTTTTCACTCACAAATAACAGATGAAAGTATATGCGTACAAGCTTATAGTATATATAAAATGCAAACATTCGCATAGGCAGGAAAACATGCACACACACCCACACACAAGCACATACACATTTGTGTACATGACATACAATTCCCCCCAAATCCACAACACACGCATGCATGGATACATATTAACATGCACACACGCACTTGCATGCATGAATTCCCCAAACACATACATGAAAGCATGCATAAAAGTCCAGACATATACATACATAAGCACACTCTTATGGGTATAGACATGTGCGCATGCACATGTGGTACACGGGCTCATGCCCCTGAAGGTTTGGGAACCCAGTACAGTGGCACCAAGGTCTGGATGGAGGTGCCCACCTGGCATGTGCACCATCCGGCAGTGGCAGCGCTGAAGCACAGCCTCCTTTTCACAGCGCAGCCGGCAGGCAGACACACTGTAGGCCGAGTAGCCTTGAAGCTCAGGCTCCCTGAGCTCAGTCTCTGCCCGGCAGTTGCCCCAAGGCTGGGGCAGATAGGTTAGCTGCAGAGATGGGGTATAAGGAAACCAAGGCCAGCAGTGCAGCCCAGCCCTCCACAGCCCAGCCTACTGTGAGCTCCTGCAGGGCAGGCCTGGCCAGCATCCCTCTGAGCAGAGACCTGCCCAGTGCCAAGCCTAGGCCCAGGCTCACCCGCTGTTCCTGGCAGGACACAAAGGTCTGGAAGCCCGGGGACACACCAAACCCCAGCTGGTGGATGTAGGGAGGCTCCTCTTGGCTGTGGATCTGCACCCGGATGCCTGCCTCGAATGAAGTCTCATCTGCACAGCAGAGACGAGGGCCATCGGAAACCAGCCCAGGAAGAGGGCCCGGGACCCAGGCCCCGGACTGGCCCTCACTCGTCCCTTTCCCTCCTGCATACTTGTCTCCCTCCAGATGGGCAGGTATTCCTCCTGTTGGATGTCGAGCATGATCTCCAGGCCACTGCCCATGCCCCCTGCCCGGCTAGGCAGGGAGCTCTGAGGGTCCGCGTTAAAGGTGTAACATTTCCCATAGCGAGTATAGACCTGGGGGCAGAGGAAAGATATCACTTATTGGTGACATAACTCTGCTTTTTCTTTTTCTTTTCTTTTCTTTTTCTTTCTTTCTTTCTTTCTTTCTTTCTTTCTTTCTTTCTTTCTTTTTTTTTTTTTTTGACAGTGTGGCGGTTTGATTCAGGTGTCCCCCATAAACTTAGGTGTTCCAAATGCTAGGTCCTCAGCTGATGGCAATTTGGAAATTTAAGCCCCCTGGAGGCAGTGTATTGTTGGGGACGGGCTTATAGGTGTTATAACCAGTTTCCTCTTGCCAGTGTTTGACACATTCTCCTATTCCTGTTGTCCATCTGATGTTGGCCAGGAGGTGATGTCCACCCTCTGCTCATGCTGTTGTTTTCCCCTGCCATCATGGAGCTTCCCCCTTGAGCCTGTGAGCCAAAATAAACCCTTTGTTCCCACAAGCTGCTCTTGGTCGGGTGTTTTCTGCCAACAATGTGAACCTGACTGCAATGGACAGGTTCTTGCCACGTAGCCCAGACTGGATCTGCTTCTCTCCAGGGCCTTGTAACAATCCACCAAGTTCTTCTACCCAAGACCTGCCACGCAGTGTTAACTGGAGTTCACTACGTAGTCCAGACTGGCCTTGAACTCATGATCCAGCTTCAGCCTCCCAAGAGCTGGGGTTACAGTCATGCACCACCACCATGCCCTGCTCAGAATTCTTGCTATCTCCCTAAATCTTTCCCCTTTTCCACCATTCTCTTCCTCTGAATACAGGATCCTGCTATTGCTATTCAGTGTTCAAGTCAGGATCCCTGAAATTTCCATCTCCCCACTCCCACATCCAATCCAGCATCGTCTCCTCCTACCTGGTCTCCCTTCATCTATTGCTGCCCTTGTTCTCTGCACAGCAGCCGGAATACTAAGGCCCTGTCACATCTCCTGCCAGATTCTACTGTCTCCCACACCATCGCATTGAAAATCTTGAGTAGACAATAAAACTTATTTTAAAAGCAGAAGATAACAAACAAACAAACAAACAAACAAACAAAATCCAATGGCTTTCATTTTTCCAGATAATGAAGTCTGACTCCTTCCCTACCCTGAAAAATCTTCATACAATTTTTTTTGTTTATGTGTATGTAGTGTGTGTGTGCGTGCATGCATGCGTGTATGCAGTATGCATGGGTATGTAACCCTTGCAGGTGCCTCCTGCACTTGCCTGTGGCAGAGGGTGCTTGCCTGTGGTGGCTGGAGCAGAACGTTGGGCGTCCCACTCCCATTGACCTTCTGTCTTTTTTGTTTGAGCAGGAGCCTCTTACTGACAACTGGAGCTTGCTGCTTTCTGAAGCCAGGGCAAATCCCCTGGTCTCTGCTTCCTTTTGTAGCCCTGGGGTTTCCGTGCCCAACTGTTTACGTGGGTTCTGGAGATTTGAACTTGGACAGTTTCAGGTCCCCTCAGCAAGGAAGTACGCTTAACCATTGAGCCATCTCTCTAGTGTTCTCCAAGCAATCTGACCCTGGACTGCCTCTCCTGCCCCAGAAGCCGGGATACTCGAGCATATGGGGCTAATTTCCTCCTCTGGCCTTGTTGCTGTTGTTTTTTCTCCTTGAGCATCGCCCCCCCCCCCATCCTCTGTCTTGGCAGAGTTCGCTCTCTTGCCACCCATTGAACACAGCAGTGTGCACTTGGTTCTGTCCATGTCCATCAAGAACTGAGATGGCTTTGCTTGTCTACTCGTCTCCAGTTCTGCGCTGCATGTCCCCACTAAAGAGCACACTGCCTAGCAGAAAGCCTGCCTGGGGTCTCCAACACCTGCCCTGGTGTGGGGCACAAGGGACATTAGGGGGTGCAGGGGGAGTTGAAGCAGGTTCACACTCTATAGTCCAAGCTGACCTGGAACTCACTCTGTAGCCCCAGGCTGGCCTCGCCACAGTGATCTTGCCATCACAGCCTCGCGAGCGCTAGGATTATAGGCGTGAGCCACCACACTGAGCCACAAGGGACACGTTAATAAGCGGTTATGGCCCAAGCTCTCCCTGCTCCTCCGTGGAACGTTCTTTCGAATGGACACGAGGTGGCGCTGGCGTCCTGGAGATGGAGGCGCGGGCTCAGGCTGGAGATCTAACTGCTACCAGCTGGGGTGGGAGAGCAGCTGAGCAAGAGGCGGATTCTAGTTCCCCCTGCCAGGCTCACCCCGCAGAGACGCGCCCCTGGGTCAAACCCATCACAGGCAGCACCTTCCCCGGGGCCAGGGGGTCAGCGTACTCCATCACTCCCCTCCACCCCTCGCCCCTCTCTTTGGGAACATGTTCATACTGCAAAAGCTGGAAAACAGCATGAAGCTGCATGGAGCGGAAAAATCTTGAAGCTGGGCTGCAGAGGGGGCTGAAGGCAAGGGAAGTGCAGAGTTCTTAAGAGATTTGGGGAGCCCTCCCTCCTTTCTGGGTTAGCCACCCAGATCTTCCCCTGCCTGATCCTCCCCACCCCCACCCCAATACACACACACACACACACACACACACACACACACACACACACACACACACGGTTCTTCATTCACTCAACTACCTTGTCTCTGATCTCTGAAACAAAAACCGACACACTGGCCTGGGAATATAGCTCAGTAGGTAGAGCACTTGCCTTGCATGCACAAAGCCCTGGGTTCAGTCACCAACACCACATAAAATGTGGTATGGTGGCACATTCCTGTAATCCCAGTGTTAGGGATGTGGAGGCAGGAGGATCAGAAGTTCAAGGTCATTCTCAGCTACATAGGGAGTTGGAGGCCAGCCTGGGCTACATGAGACCCTTTCTGAAAGAGAAGACAAAGAGGGAGGTGTCATCTTAGCATTTACAAAACACATCTCCTGCTGCCCCATTTCATCCACTCAAATGAATGATTGCAGATAGATTTAGTGATCTCTATTACTGCACATGGGGAAACTGAAGCTCAGGAGATTGGCTTGCATAAGGCCCACAGCTAGGGAGTGGGTGGGGTCTTCACTATGTAAGGCTCCAGCTAGTCCCACAATCCTTTGCAATCATCTCCCATGCAAACCCACCCACCTCCAGACTCAGTTCCCACCTCAGCCCTTTCTGGGTTGAGAGAGACAAGACGTGCCCCCATGCTCTGATCCTTCTTTAATTTTATCCCTTTTCCTTCATACCACTCTTCTGTCCCTTCTGCCTTTCCATTTCTCATCTGTCCCTCCCTGCCTTCTAGATTCCAGTCCTTGCCCTCCATCCGTATCACTCCTCCTCCCCGCATCTACCCCTTCCCTACCGCGTATCCATCTGTGAGGCAGGAGTAAGCATCTCAGACAGCTTGGAGCGCTCAAAGTGCCCCAGGCATGTTAAGCTACATGCTCTGTCTAATTGAATCCCTGAAGTCCACATCATTATCTCCCCATTCTGCAGATGAGGAAATCGAAACTCAGAGAATTGGCTCATTTGCTTAGGTCTCCAAGATGAGTGCTTCTTCAAACGCTGGTGCACATGCAGATCACCTCCGCTAAGTGCCGGTTCTTGTTTAATAGATGGAGTGGGTGACAGACGGGACTGAGATCTTTCTTTCTAAAAACGTGCTGATCCATGGGCCGCAAGGTCAATAGAAATGTGCTGGGCCTGGTGGCACAGGCTTGTAACCCCAGCTACTCTGGAGGTCGCATCAGAAGGATTACAAGTTCAAGGCCTGCCTGGGCTATAGAGTGAGCTCAAGGCCAGTCTAACTTCATGAGACTCTGTCTCAAAAAGTAATAAGAGGGGCTAGAGAGATGGCTTAGCAGTTAAGGCGCTTGCCTGCAAAGCCAAAGGACTTCAGTTCAATTCCCTAATACCCACGTAAAGCCAGATGCACAAGGTAGCACACACATCTGGAGTTCATTTGCAATGGCTAGAGGCCCTGGTGTGTCCATTCTCTCTCTCAATCTCTAATAAATAAATAAAATAAAAATGTTTTTTTAAAAAGAGGAGCAAGAATAGCTCAGTGGTAAAGTGCTTGCCTAGTATGTAGGAGACCCTATTATGTTTAATCCTCAGTACTAAAAGAAGGGAAGAAAGAAAGAAAAAAACTAGAGGACAAAATAAGAGTCCAGAAGGCAGTTTAGCCCTAGTCCTGTGCTCTCGTGACATGCCTGTGGAGGGACAGGAATCTGAAATGGTCTGATTACAGGATACATGTCTCCCTGGTGCTGAGGGAAAGGGAGATGAAAGAACATAGAAGTATTTGCAAAAATTCTCCAAATACCCAATGGCTTCCTGTTTCAGGCCAAGATGCTAGAATCAGCTCCTGCCACACAGCCAGTTTTGAGTGATGCTTGAGTTGAGAGGTTAAAGGAGGCCTGGGCTGCATGGGGGTGGGGGGTTAGTTATGAGTTGCTCACTTTTTAATTTTTATTAGAGAGAGGGGGAAGTAGAGATTGGGTGTGCCAGGCCCCTGACCACTGCAAACAAACTCCAGACACATGCACTACCTTGTACATCTGGCTTCCGGGGGTCCTGGGGAATCAAACCTGGGTCCTTAGGCCTCTCCAGTGAGCACCTTAACCACAAAGCCATCTCTCCAGCTCAAGTTACTCACATTTATTCCTCAACACTTGTACCCTGACAACATCATGGTCTCTCCAGAGCTTAGCCTTACCCACAGGTCTCAGATTCCCTGAGGCCTGAAGTCTTGCTGCCCTCTTGTCATCCCCAGTCAGTGAGATTTGTGGGAGGAGGGGTGAAGGGAGGCAGGCAGGAAGGAAGACAAATATGATCAAGCAGATGTGTATGAGCACACGTGGGTGTCGAGATGCTTGTACACATGTTCATGTGTATGGTTGATGTCCAATGTCTTCCTCAGTCACTCTCCACCTTTTTAAAAATTATTTAAGAATTTAATTTAATTTAATTATTTTAAAATTATTTAGTTATTTAAGAGAGAATAGGTGTGCCAAAGGCTCCAGCAAATGAACTCCAGACACATGTGCCATCTTGTGCATCTGCCTTACCTGGTTCCTGGGGAATCAAACCTGGGTCCTTTGGTTTTGCAAGCAAGTGTCTTAACTGCTAAGCCATCTTTCTAGCCACTCTGCCTTATTTTTTGAGATAAGGTCTCTGGCAGAATCTGGAGTTAGCTTGACAATACAACTAGACTAGTTATCCAGCAAGCCCTGGAGACCCTCCTGTCTCTACCTGCCCAGCACTGGGATGACAGGGGAGCACCACTGAACCCGCCTTTGGTGCGGCTGCTCGGGATCTGAACTCAGGCCCTCACTTTACCCACTGAGCCATCTGCCCAGCTCCCTGATAGGTGATTTGCTGTCTTTTCTCCTTGGAGTTTCCAAGCCAGACACATGAGGGAGTTATTATTACTCACTGTCCGTGATGAGGTAGGTAATTGAAGCTCAGAGAAGGAAAGTGGCTTGTCATAGAGCACACAGCATGAAGGACGGCAGAGGTTCAGACGGAGTGGAGCCCCATGTGACAGCACTCTCAAGTTTACAAGATACCCGGCGGGTATTGGGTGAATGAATGGCTCTTACGGGCTCTTGGCCTTGTGTGGGGAAGCACTGGAGGTGTGTGTTTCTATCCAACACATACACAGCTGCTACAGGACATTGAATCCAGCCTCTGGCAGGATTGCATCATCCTTGGCTTGGGAGGGGTGTGATTACCTGACACATGTGTATGCAAAGTACTTATGTCGTTTGGGGGGTTGAGTGACACAGGAGGTAGGTGGAGATAGTTCAAGGCCAAGGGACTCTCTACAGGGAACTGACAGGCCAGACCAGCAGGACTAGGCAACCTGCACAGCCCAGGTCAGGCCCCACTGCTGGGTAGCTCACAGCGTTGCCCCGGAGACAGTCCCTGGCCCAAGCAGTGTCGGTGGAGCCAGCGGCTGGCTCCTAAGTGGCAGAACTCTGGTGGCAGCACAGCCCACAGCTTCTTCCATGGAGACGGCACGGCTGCTCAGCCGCAAGGTCCCACTGGCTGTCCACGGCTCTCTCCCCATGGACAGGTCTGGAAGAAGGGTTTGTGTGCAAGAGTTGAGAGCCTAGGGTTCAATCAAAGATGGGGTCAGTCTTGGACCCAGAAGTGTCTGAATGGTGGAGGGGCCATCTCCAGATGACCTTAGCCCTGAGTCCTGCCCACAGGATCATGCCCCATATCAGAGCCCTTCTTCTGCCTCTGCTCTGTCTTGGCTCCCAAACTCACTCTCCCAGCCTTCGCCAGAGTGCATGGCTTCCAAGACCTCTTCTGGGTGGAGGGTGGACAGCTTACAGACAAGATATCCTTGGTTCTCTGCACCTTCCCCTGACCACCTCAACCCTTAGCAGTGGCCAGCATCCCTGCTGTTCCCTGGGCTGAGTCTATCTCTCCTGTGTTTCTCTATCCCCCTGGTCCATCTGTCCCTAGCACCTGATTATCTCTGTAGACCCTGCTTCTCTGTCTCTGGCCCTCACCTGTCCATCACCTTGGTGTGTTTTTCTCTCCCACTGCCAGGATGCCCCCCCCCACCGGCCTTTCTGTCCCTGTCCTCAGCACCTCTCTTCCACTTGCTTTCCTCTGCTTGAGTGTGGGTGTCCAGTCTCTGTCTTTTGTCTTCCTCCTAGACTCGACAGTGGGCTTACATCACCCGATCCTCTCCCCCTTCTACCCCCACTCCTTGGGTCTGCCCAAGAGAGACAGTGATCAGGCAGATCTGTCCAAAGTTCGCTCCCTTGAGCGATGGCTTCTCTTGGCCCTCCGAGCTCCATCCATCTAGTTCCCATTTCCCTAGCTAGCTCTCCCTGCTTGACTGCTGGCTTGCCCTCCCCAGCTCCTCTTCCTCCATGCAGTCACAGAGCCCACAGGGTTAATAGGCAATTAGCAGAGCCAGGACTCAGCGCTGTGTAGGAGAGGGCCCTGGGCCTCCAGGAGATAAGACACAGCCAGAAGCAGCAAGGACTAGACCACTAATCCACAGCTAATCTGCAGCCTGGGCTTTATCTCCACTGCCTTCTGGGTGCCCTGCTTCTGCCAAGACCTCGCCACCTCCCTTCAAGCCCACTTCTCTATGGATGGCAGCACTTTTCCTCCAGCATCCCCCAGTCTGCCTCTGTGGAGTCCACCCCCCCATACCTCCCACTTAAGCTTCCTGTGTGCATGGGCCAGTGGAAGAAGGCATGTCGTCATCCAACTTGGATTGTGACCAGCACCCCGGAATCAGCCGGACAGCTCCCAAGTCCTGGATTTACTCGGGGATGACCCAGTGTCCAGGTTCCAAGCCCCCTCCTCTATCCTCTCCAGGGGTGGAGAAAGGTAGATGGAGCCCACTTAAAACATCTGGGTGTGTCTGTGCTGGTCAGGACCCCAAGGTCACTCAGACCAACTCATTGTACAAAAGCGGAAACCAAAGCCTAGAGATGTCAAGGTCCGTGCCCAAAGGTATAGGCATACACAAGGAAGGAACAGATTCCGTGCTGGAACCCAGTTCCCCTCCCCCACCAGCACCAGCATTCTCCACTAATATTGTCACTTCCCTGGGAGTCCATCGGTGATGCTGGGTCTAGGTCCAGCTCCATCTTTGTCAACCTGTGATCAGGGTCCTGAGCCTCAGTTTTCTCATCTGTCAAATGGAGCCTTCCAGAAAAATCCTGCCTATTTTTCATGGAGTAATTCTAAGTTTTGGTGGCAAGCACCTGTAATCTCAGCTACTCAGGAGTCTGAGACAGAGGATCACTTGAAACCAGGAATTTTTGGCAACATAGTGAGAGTCCCTCCTTAAACAAACAGGCATTTGGAATCATATACATGAAGCCTCAATATTAACGTGATGCTGGAAAGGACACGAGGAACAAGACACAGATTTTGGTGCCTGAAAGAGATGGTTCAGACCCTGTCTCTTCCACCAATTTTGACACAAAAACTACCTTGGGTGCCTCTGACAACCTCGCTAAGCTTCAGCTTGTAACTTCTATAAAAGGGACCTGGCAATTCTTCCTCCTCGGGTTAGGACTGTAGATTAGAGATAAATTCAGGGCACAACATGTCAAGCACTCAGAGAGGAGCCCACCTAGGGAAGGGAGCTTCCTGCCAAGACAACACAGCCGCTTTAGTCTTGGATTCTCACTGGGCACATCCTCACAGGGCATTCTGCCTCGGTAAAGACTGTCTGCAACTTGGGAGCTGCTCAGAGCATGGAGCTGTCAGAGCGAAACCCATAGGCTCTGAGATATGACTCTCCCAGCAAATGGAACCTGGCTTACCTCTGGGCTTTACCCTGACTTAAGCCTGTGGGATTTGGAGGCTGTCATTTAACCTGTGCTCCTTCATTTTTCATGTGAGAAATAGGGATAAAATCAAGCACCCTTCAGAGGTGGTTTGTGAAAGAGATAATTACATAACACATTCACAACAGCTAACATTTACTGAGTGCCTACTCTGTGCCAAACACAACCCTGAATACTTTATATAAATGAACCCCTTGCTGCTCAGAAACATGATAGGAGGTATCCCATTGATTCCATTTCACAGACAAGGTGGTAGAGGTACAGAGAGGGAAAGGAATCTGCCCAGGTCATATAATATGGTAGAGCCAGAGGTGGTGGGTGTTAAAACAACACATGCATCCAACACTAGTTATTGTGCCCATACAATGTGCTCAGGTCCTGTACTTCTGTGAGGCACATCCAAGAACAAAATAGTCTGCCTCAAGGAGTTTGCTGTCTGGCATGGAGGCATGCATTCATTCACAAAGTGTTTACTGAGCACCTACACTGTGTGCCAGGCATATTCTTAAGTGCCAGGTCTACAAGCAGGAACAGAGCGCACACACATCCAGCAACCACACAAATAGATAAATGATACTGGCTGGGATCCATCTGTGAGGGGAATCCCTGCCAAGGCTCCTGATGGTGCAACAGGAGTGCGGTTCAGGTTGGAGGGTCAGGGAGGAAAAAAAAATCTTCTGAGAGAAAGCTGACTGGCCCACTACCCAAAAAGACCATCAGGTTAAAATAGGATACACTCCCCTTTCAAAACTTGCAAGCAGGTCTGACTATATATAACAGTGAGCACTGGGGAGAGGTTCCCCTACCACATGGTCGACAGTAGCTCAGAGTCCACTACCATCCATGTGTTTTGCAGGGAGCCTACCTCCACCAGGGAGGTGTAGGTGTCAATGATGGCAAGTGTGAGAGCTGTGGTGGACTAGAAGCCAGAGCCAGCTAAGGAAGGCTGGGCTGCTGGAGCCTGGGAAGGCTCAGGAGACTGGATTCTAGCTCAGGATGCTTTCCCAAGAGGAGACAGGACTCCAAGACCCAGGTAAGCTGTCACACCAGTTCCCAGGCAGACATCACTGGAGCCTTAAACCCTAGCAAGTCAATTTTGCAGGTGATGATATTTTTTATATTTTATTATTTATTTATGAGAGGAAGAGAGAGAGAGAGAATGGGTGGGACAGAGCCTCCAGCCACTGCAAACGAATTCCACATGCATGCACCACCTTGTGCATCTGGCTTTATGTAGGTACTGGGGAATCGAACCAGGGTCCTTAGCTTTGCAGGCAAGTGTCTTAATAGCGGAGCCATCTCTCCAGGCCAAAGATAATATTTTTAATTGATAACTAAGTCCTTCCCTGTCATTCCTGCCCCTCAATGCAAAGTTGTCCTGTAAGAGTTTTGCTTCCACCTGTGAGGCAAACACCCAGAGGCGACAAGACAGGCGTGTCGGTTGGTCCAGCAGGAACCCCAGCCCCAACTCACTCCACTCCCTTTCCCAGACGCAGTCCCTGGCAGTGCAGGCCTGGACATCCGCACCACCCCGCTGGCCCGCACCCGGGGCCGCGCTGCCTCCTGCGGGCCAGGCATCCATCATCGCGCTGCGCCCTCCCTCCGTCTCCTCGGGTGCCTCGGCTTTCCTCCCTGGGTTTGCCTCATTTGCATTCCCCTGGCTCCCGGCTCCTCGGCAAAGTGACCTCCGCGCAACACAGCAGCGCCAGAGGCTTCCAGCGCGGAGGGAGACACCGGTGCCCGCCGCCCGCCGAGGCTGGCGAGGGGACGGGAAGCGGGGTGGGAGCCGGGACAGCCGGCTTGGTAGAGTGGGTACCCAGGAGACAGATCAGAGCTAGGCGTGGCCAGCGGGCCTGGGAACCGACGAAAGACCTGGTGCTGAGGAATCACTGAGGGAATTAGGGTGGGATTTGAACCCGCGACCTCAGTCCCTGGTCCGGACTGAGTGAGACGTGGAGGTCAGCTGGAGGTCTAGGGAGCTGCACCCCAGAAATGAAACATCTGCTTGGAACTGGGGACTCCCCAACATTCCGACCCCCACTCGCAGCCCCACTGAGGAAGTGCCAGCTCCTTGCATTAGTGGCCTACGGGTTCCCAGTCCTCTGGGGGCCTGCCCAGCCCCCTGTCCCCCCCCTCCCCTGGCCCGCCTAGCCGCCTCCCCTCCCCCTGCTTGGTATTTACACCTTTCACACATTTGTAAGCTATTATCCTGTCCACGCTTAGTCACCGCTGAGCCAAGCGCCACGGATTTAGCTCCTTTAATCTTTCCTCCTAAATCAATCCTCCATTTCCCCTTAATCATCCCGTGGCTCCTCTCTGAACTCTCGCTGCTGCAGCCTATGCCCATCTCTCTGGAACTGCTCCCCCTCCAACCCAAAGCGCGTGTCCCAAGGGCACCGTGAACACTGTGGGTGGGTGGGGGGAGGCTGGATTTTCAGTGATGCCACCCCCAGCCTGGGAGCCAAGGGAAGCAGTGCAGGCACTGCCACCCCTTGCTGGAAGACCCAGCATCAAACCTTCCATTCTGACCCTCAGGCTCTCGGTCCTCCTCTGGCCTACCCACCCCCTCAACATCTAGGTGGTAGGGGAGCTCTGAAGACCCTGAGCCTCTGCCAGGATTTACCAAGAGCAAAAATAATGACAGCAACAAAGCTCACAACCACCCTGGCAGGTCAAGTCCTCTGCCCCTCAGGCCTCCCGCCCACAGAGCCGGCTGTCCCCATCTCCTCTGCCCAGCTGCTCAAAGGAGCTGGATGCAGAAGAGCCTAGAAGGACAGGAAAGCTGACATCCCTACAGCCTGAGACTGTCATCCTTGTCCTATCCGCTCCTCCTCCAGGGTGGCAGTCCATCTCTCCTGGACCACCCTTCAGCTCCACCCCCATCCACCCTTCCAGACTCCAGTGCCTAGATCCAGTAGCCTGAGGCTGGGTTTCCCAAGCCCTGTCTGGGACACCCCACTGTCTCTGATCCTTTCCTGCTCCTCAGCCCAGACCTGGATGAGGAAGCCCTTGTCACCCGCCACAAGAGGGAGCAGGTTCCTCCCTGGAAGCCAAAGGGCAGGAATGCGGGTCCAGAAGGAGCACTGGTAGGGGAGGAAAAAGGAGGCCTTGTCTGAGGCCATTTCTTCAAATGCTAATCAGCATCTTCCGGCAGTGCCACAAGAAGCTGAGCTGATAATGAGCCCAGCTCGGGGCTGATTTCTGATTAATGAAGAGGCCAACAGAGCTCCTGAGTGTGCCCCGGGTGGGGCACGTTCCTTACGACACTCCCCACTGCCCTTAAAGACCAGCTCTCTTTGACAGTAACCATCCTTGCCCTTCCCTGCAGGTCTGCCGCCCAAATTTCCCCTCTATCAACTCCACTGCCAAAGCAGCCAGACTGAGAGCGCCCCCTCCAGGAGGGTCCGAGGAGCAGCGGTCAGTAGGAGGTGGACAGTACTAGGTTCTCCAATCTAAGCTGCGGGCAGGGAAGGTTTTATTTATATAAGCAGAATTTGGATGTCTTTTGTCACTGTGGAATACCTACTGAAACCTTTACAGAGGGTGACATTTAGCTGAGTCTAAGGTGGGGACCCCACCCCCTCACCATGCGTCCTCACTGACCAGACCCACCTGGATCCTGAAAGCGGGAACAATCTTGAACCAGATAATGCACTAAATGTACTCGGCACCTCGGGATAGGACAGGACCAGAGAGGTCGCTGGGCTGGACAGGGGATTCAGGCAGAGTTAATTAAGTTCATCTGGTAGATCAGAGACCTGGAGCCAAGGGGGCAAAAGGCAGGTCTGGAATTGGAAAGGGAGCTGGAGAAGGCCCTGCCAAGGCCAACAGCAGGGAGTCGGGGCGGTCTATCCACATTGACCAGATTGCACCAGGGAAACAGGTACTAAGGAAGAAACTGAGGTGGAAAGAGGGGTCCTTAACTGGGGGCCAGGGCAGCCCAGAGCGGTAGAGGGCTTGCACACAGTGTCCCTTGCCTCAGGGCTGTCCTAGGTGGCGGCTGGGTAGGACTGGAAAGGGAGGGTGAGGGCAGGGAGGGGGACTGCCCAGCTGGAAGAGGCCTTGTCTAATTGTGCCTGATTAGTGGAGAGGAAGAGAACGGGGCGGGTGATTAATAGACATGGCAGTCACCAGCGTGCAGGGAAGGAGGCTTGGGAGGGGGAGGGAAGCCTGGGAGCCAAGAGGGATGGAGAGAGGGAGGCGCCCACAGGGCCTTGGCCTTCTGCCCCTTCCGGGGCTGTCTGAATCCCAGGCCTTGAGGACCCCATGGAAAGGGGCTGGGTCCTACCCCTGCCTACTTCCCCCTACCCCGGGCCTCAGTTTTCCAGACAGGAGAATGGAAAAGACCCAGGTGGTGTTGGTACTGGGGAAGAAAGGTGTCTCTTTCAGCACAGCGCGTGTAGACATCCCAAAGCCTTCAGTTCCCAGATGCAGGCCCCAAGCCCAGCTTAACCTGGGACATTGGTCTGACTTCCGGTGACAGCCCACAGCCATCACTGTATGTCCTTTTGTCCCAGAGCTGTAATTTCACCCTCCCCTCCAGTCAGGCAGTCTGAGCCTCATTCACTAGTAACTGTGCTGTCCAAGATAACAGCCACTAGCCACATGTGCCTAATCACATCTTGGATGGTCAACAGCCACATATGGCGCGTGACTACCAAGCTGGACGGCACAGACAGGATGTTTCTGTCATCACAGAATTCCACCCACTGGCACTGTCCTACAGGGTGTGTGCACACTCCTGCACACCCGCATGTGCATGCGTGCCTGTTTGGGAGGACTATAACAGCTCAAAGGGTCACATATGGGGAAGATGAGGGGCTGGAGAGCAACCTCATACCAGGCCAGGGGTTAGAGACCAGTGGGTGGTGCTGAAAACAGGTTAAAGAGACGACCAAGAGTTGGTGGCATTTATGAGGACTGACACTTGCAAGTGTGCATACTGTGTGCATGGGGGGAAGTGTAATAAGCTCTTTATGGATATTTCTGAAATCCTCACTACAACCCCAAATGTTTAGATTCTCATATCCTATGTAACGAATACACAAACACTTGTTCACGGAAGCATTTTGTTTTCCCCGAGGCCACACAACCAGAGTAGAGCTGAGGTTCAAATCCACCTGATCAGGCGGCTCCAGAGCTCACACAATGCGCATAGTCCCCAACTGAGAGGAAATGCTGGCTTTTAGAGCCACCAGTGCATTATACAGGTTAAATAATGAAGGCTAGGAAGAAAGTATTAGCAGCCAGGTTGAAGGTAAGCCTCGATGCTAGACCTAGGGTTTGGCACACAGAGGTTGGACAGAGATGGTGGCAGGAATGAGGGAGCAAGGAAGAGCTGTCTACAAGGTGGGAGGGCATGGGGTATGGCGAAAGCGGGAGGTAGAAATGGGAGTGGGCTGCCGTGAGGCTCAGTGTGGAGGAGACAAGGAAAGAGAAGAGCCAGGGCCCTGGCTGGAGGAGAGCAGGGTGGGGAAGGACAGAGTGTCCCACCCCCAGAGCCTTCGTCTCTTTTCCTCTCCTCTCTCCTTCTCTCCAAACCACGGCCAGCCTGCCTCATCCCTTAAGCCTCCCCAGCCCTCTTCAGCCCAGAGTGGCCTCTCTCTCTGAACTCAGGCTCTCACCATCCACGCACCTCATCTGGCAATTAATCCTGGCACCTTATGACACTGCTTGCATGGCCGATTAACTCTTGCAGGGCCGCTTGAGCTTCTGAGCATCCCTGCCTCTGTTCTACCAGGGGACTGCACGCAGCCTGAGGACAGGGACTGGGAACTAGGGCTTGACTTCTTTCCTGTCCCCCCCCCTCATAGTTCCTAGGGGGGTGCCCCACACATAGTAGGCACACATGCTGAGTGACCATGCCCGTGACCAGGACTAAATGAAGAGATACTTGGGAGTGTGGAGGTGAAAGTGACTGAAGTGGCAACAGAAGCAAGAGCAGCAGCTTAGGGGACTGGGGGAGGGCACATTACCCAGAGTAAAAATAGGCTGGAAAATGTGACATTTATTAACTTGGATTCCAGAGGAAAGGTCACAGCAGAGTGGGGAGTGGGAAGGTGGAAACGAGAAGAAACAGAAGACACATAACAGCCCCGTACTGAGGCCTGTCTGTCACGGTCGCTGACCATTTCACCGCCCACTCCCTGGAAGGTGCCACCCCAACTGGATCATGTAGCCATCTCTTTAGGAAAGATCCCGAAATTTTCATCGTGGACCCCACATTCTCACAGAGTGGATTACGGACCTCTTGTCATCACTGGAGTCCTCATATCTTCATTTCTCTTCGCCTAGGCCACACACCTCATCTTCCCCATCGCCACAGGCCTAGCCCAGCTCCTTCCTTATTGCCTCAGATTCAGCTAAGTGTGTCAGGTCCAGGAGGAGTGACACTTAGCAGATGGGGAACAGGGTGTGGGCAGAAGGATATGAAGGGGGAGTAGGGCCACCAAAGGGGAATTCTGTCCCCAAGTGCTCTCTTTGTCATGCTTTCCCTGGTTATCCTGCCACAACCCCAAAACTAAGACTCACAAGCTTCCATCCTCCCTCTCTAAGCCCAGAATACCCAAGGGTCTATGAAAAGCCACCCTCTCCCCTCCCTGTGTCCAGCAAGAACCCTCTGCCACCCTCCCTTTGCTTCCTAGGCCCTTCCCATCCCTCCTCCACTGACCAGTGTCAGTGCCCTTCCCCTTTCCTGCCCACCGCAACTCAGGCCCAAGACACAGACTCTGGCTCAGAGACACAAAGACCCCATTGATTTGTGCCCCAGCAGCACCTGCTGAGACTGCCCCCACCAACACAAGGGGTGAAGCAGGCCACACTCACACTCCACACCCCACTTCCTCCTTGGGGACTTTCCCAGCTCTAGCTTTGGGGAACACTGTTTTTTTTTTTTTTTTTTTTTTTTGTTTTTTTTTTTAATCCCTAGAAGACAGAGTGTATAGCTAGACAACAGGCTGATACCTCCTAACTTCACTCCTGGCACAATCCCTTCCTTCCCACTCCTGTTTCCACCTCCCCACCTCCAACTCAATGGCAGGAGGTCCCAGACACTTGCAAGCATAGTGGGGCCAGGAACCTGGTTGATGCCTGTTTTCTGATGTCACTGAGACAGTGAGTGAGACCCTGGGGCTGGGGCTGGGACCCTGAGGAGGGAAAGGCCCCACTGCTGCTGGAAACTGGAGCTGAGTGGGCACCATATTGGCACCTCACATTTGCACATGCAGCAGGCAGTGGCCACTAGGGTGAAACCACAGGCACATGTCCATCCATAATGATGGAAGTCATCTGGGGCCTGGGGACAGGCGTCTCAAGCACACTGTGAATAATAGATAGCCTGTGATTGTGGGTGAATGGAGGCCTGAGAGACAGACAGACAGTGTCCAAGAACCGCCCTCCTTTACACACCTGACTGCAGGAGGTGCGGAGGTGTGCAGGAGGATGGCAAAAAGAACCGACAACTTCACTCTTGGTGAGGGTATGTGTGTTTGAGTTCACATACATGTGAGCTATGGCGCCAGCAGTCCCTGCATGTAGAATGGGGAACTGTTACTTGGCTAGATGAGGGAGTGTCAGGAGCTGGGGTGGCATCCACAGCATGTCCCCACCCTTGGCAGCTATGAGCTGGGGTAGACACGGAGATGAGTAGCTCTCTGGGTGTGTGGGTGCACAGGTGTGCATGAGTGTACCGACAGGGACACTGATTGTGTGTGTGAGAGGGAGTATGCAGGAAAACTGTTCCTGAGCAGAGTGTGCATGTGTGTGTGTGTGTGTGCATGCACGTGTGTGCATGTGTGCCAGCACTGAGGGCGAGTGATGCACATAGAGTGAATGAGTGATTCCCAGTGTGCGAGCCAGAGCCAGGCAAAGGAGCAGCAGGAGCAGGGGCCCGGAGGGGGCATTGGCAAGCAGGAGAGGCTGAAGGGGAGCATGAAAGAGGGATGTGTGAGGACGGCTGTGAAGGGGGTGTGTGTGTGAGAGAGACACAGAGACTGAAGAGACTGGCACCCAGTGTACAGAAGCCCATCTGCATCCAGTCGGCTGGCCAGGCCAGCTCCCCGGAAGGCAGTCTTGAGTCTTTCCCTACATGGAAAGCACCCCAGCAACGCCCCCCTATCACCTGGGAAGAAGAATCCAGTAGCCTCAGAAGAAAAGGGGAGCGAGAGTGAAGTGAGTCCATCCTTGGGAGGGGACCAGCTTCAGGATGCTGAGCCCATAGCCCTGGCCCTCAGCCCCGGGCACTGCAGCAGAAGGACCTGCACCACCAGGGTAAGTCCCTCTGAGCGTCTGCTGCTCCAGGCTGGGGGATCTAGAGGGAAGCACCGGCTGGGGGAGACACGAGGCCCTCCTCTGGTGGTGGAAGGAAGGGAATCCCTGTTGAGGATGCCCTCACGTACCACCCTCCACCCCCATGCCAGCCTTTGGGCCACCCCAGGCCAGGTGGCCCAGTTGGCAGAACTCACCACGGAGAAGTTGCTGGCGGAGCAGTGGTGCCCACTGAAGTTGCAGCTCTTGAGCATGTCGGCAAGCTGATGGCCAGTGCGGTTCAGGATGTCTACCATGTCGGGCTCTGGGTAGCGCAGGCCAGCAGCACGGTGGCCGTCCCGGTCTTTGGGGGGCAGCCCTGTCAGGTTGGCCAGGTGGAAGATGTCAGCATCGCTGAGTGCCGAATGCCGAAAGCGGTTGATGTTGCACAGGGTGACAGCCGGGAAGCCCGCCACGGGGGCTGGGGCAGCAGGGTCCATGGCTACCAGAAGAGGCCGGCTCAGGTAGCCCCTGGCCAGGCCAGCCGCCTGGTACAGGAAGGCAGCTAGCGAGGTGAATAGGGCCAGTGCCCATAGGGTTCTACGCAGTCCATGGGGGCCTGGACCACAGGCCCGACCCAGCCCGTGCAGAGTGCTGGTACTGGCGAAGGTGGCCAGATCCCGAGGGGCTGTTGCCCCTGGAGCAGCCCCCAGGAGGCTCTGCTCATCCCCTGCCTCCTTCTCCTTAGGTTTTGCATCCTCCTCAGCAAATTTGATTTTGCACACAATCTCGATCGGCATCTGTCCCCAGCTGGTGGGACTGGCCAGTGCCTCACTGCCACTGTCCCTCTCTGGCCAGCAGCCCTGTTGCCCTCCGGAGTGGTTGGTGGTGGCAGCGGCTGCTCTTCTAAACTCAGGGCAATCGGGAGGAGGACGGGGGACGGGGTGGGGGCCCGAGGTGGGGGCGTCACTCCCACTCCAGGCAGCTCCGCAGCCCTGGTGCTGCCTCTGCCGCTGCTGCCTCTGCTGCCGCTTGTCTCACTCCTCGATCGTCTCCTTGTGGCTTCCCTTATCAGCACCAGCACAGCTGTCAGCCCCTGCGTGTGTCCCTGCGAGCGAGTGAGCGAGGGAGCGAGCGCTGCTCCGCCACGCCGCGCAGCCCCAGCCGCTCTGCTCAGCATGTGCTCTGGAGCCCACCCCGTGCTTAATAATTCAGGACATGTCAACAGCGTTTCACTGACTGCACGGGGCGGCAGGAGCCAGGACAGAGAGAGGAAAGTCCCCTCCACACCAGGACGGGGATCCCCAGATTGGAGGTACTCCCCAAACTCTTGCAGGACTATACCCACTCAGGGGGACCCCCAGATAGCCCACTCCCACACTACCCAGGGAAGCATACTGTTCCCAGAGTGCTCAGCCTACTCACTCCTGGCCACTTTTCCACACCACACCCCATGGAGGGTCACCCAACTCTGTTCCCCATCTCTTCACCTCAGTGACTCCAACCACTGCCCCGCTCACAGCAGCTTCCAGAAACTCCTTGAGAGAGCCACTTGTTTGAATGAGGAGGGCAGGCAAGCACACAACTGTGGCTGCACCACGATTCTCCTTCCCTAGGGCTTTGCTGCTGATTTCAACACCCAATGTGCTCCGCCCCCCCCCCCCCGGGATGGGCTGACTCCTTCTTCCTCACTTTGCCTCCAACCCCAATCCCAGTCACTTGTGGGACTGGAACAGAGGTCACCCTAGCTACCTTGAAAATCTGTGGCCACTTTGCTTCCCCAAATGGTGTCCAAATCCCTTGCCATGACCAGGCTGGGGTCGTAGGGGTGGGGTGTGAGAGAGCTGGATGAGCCTGGCTAGCAAAGCAGAATGAGCTCAGAGGCAGTAGAGTGGGGGGGGGGGCAGGAGGTAGTGGAGGGACTAGGAAGATGAGTAAGGCTTCAATGGAAGTGCTATCCTAAGAAAAAACAGTGCCTCAAATGTCCTGACCCCTGGCAGAGGGGCAGGGAAGGCCTGGGGGCTGCCAGCTTTTGTGCAAGGGGAAGCAGGCACATGGGCCACCACCATAAGCCCGGGTGAGGTGCCCCTGTTGGATCATCAGGAAGGGATCCATTGGGGCCTTCAGCCTGGGGGTGGCAAAAATGAGCCGCTTATGGGGAGGAGTGTGAAAGTGTGAGCCCTCATGGGGGGAGGAAGCATTTGTCCCTAGAGAAAGGGGGTGCTGATTAATCGGGGCGCTAATGAGCAGCAGGGAGAGGAAGCTCAGAGGGGCGGGGGAGGTGGCTCCATCGATCCAAGCCGCGAAACCAGCAGCTGAAAAAAAAAAGTGAGAAGGGAATCGATCTGAGGGAAACGGCAGCTGCTGGGGATTAGAGCCCGAGGTCCACCCGCTGCCCAATGGCCACCTCTCCCCTGCATCAGGCTGCCCCCTCCCCGCAGTCTCCTCCTGGCCCTGAGAGAGGGGCACAAGGGTGGCTCCCCTAGAGGCAAGGTGCTGCTCTGCCTACCCTGGCTTCAAGACCAGTTCAGGCCTCGTGAGGGTCACCCCAATGTGAACCGTACCCACACACCCACTTCTGTCCATGCATAAGCATCCTGCCTAGGTTGTCCCAAGCCTTTCAGCAACGTGGCTTCCCAAAACCCCACAGCAGGGTTTCCCACGAGCCTCAGATGAGTCTGGGTCAGTGGGCTCTCCAGGCTGAAGATAGACCCCCTGAGGCCAGTTGCTGCCTCTCCCTGGGACACAACAGGGGAGAGTGAACTCGGCACTGGGAGCAGCTGCCGAGTTTGTTCCTACTGAAGCGTCCGAGTGTTCACGGTCAGTTCCCGTACTGCCCCATGCCCTGGCAGCCCCTCCCGGGGCTTTCCCCTCCCTGAGAGACTTCCAGACCTTTTTAGAGCTCCCCACCCCACCATTACTCCCGTCCTTCTCTCTCTTCCCCTTTCTCCCAATATTGATTTTTCTTTACTGGGTTTTTTTTTTTTAGGTGATTTAATTGCTTTTTTAAGGTTACTTCAGTCTGGGGCTCTGCCAAGAAAACGGGAGCTGCCCCCCCTCCAGCTCTCCCCAGCACTCACTACTGTTCCTGTGTCCTTTACAACCCCGAATTCCCCAACCGTCTCTTGAGATCTCAGGGTCATGCTGCCCCCACTGCACACTGCCTTCCACCATGAGCCCAAATGACACCCTTTTCCCTCCTGTGAGACTGACGGAAACCTCCCCCCTCTGAAAGGAATGAGGTTGAGTGGTAACTATGTGTGTGTGAGGGGGTGCTATGTGTGAGTGATAGGACTGTGAGGGAACTCCAGGCCACTGGGAATGAAGCAGCAGTTTGTGATAGGCACACACCCCCCCACCATTGCCTGATGGCCAGCTGTCTCCAATTGTCCCCAAGTCCCTACCATCCAGTCTCCCAGATCTCCAGGAATCTGGTTATGCTCTGTGGGAGTCCCCCCATCCTTCCAGCCCATCTCCTGGCTTTTACCACCCACTCCTCCCTAGTCTCATCTGGCCCCCTTCCTCTCTCCACACCCTCTTTGCCTCTGGCCCCGTCCCCTCTCCCCCTTTTCCCTGCTTCCCTGCCTGTTTCCCTCTCTGCCCGGCTGCAGTTGGGTGATAATCTCCCTCATTTAGCCTCCCGGCTGCTTCCCCGGCTCATTGCCCAGCTGGTCCCTGGGGCCCAGCCCAGCTTCTTCCCCACCCCCAGCCCTGTGCCCAAGCTCCCCCAGCCCCTCCCAGCGTCCTCACACACTCCCAAGGGACCAGCTGCCCCTTGCAGTGGAGCATCAGGGTGAAGGGGTGTTGGCCAGAACCTAAGCCAGCTGTGACAGGTGGGAGAGCTGCTAGGGACCCTGGAGCTGGGTGTGCAGGGAGGGGCAGCTGGGAGCAGGAGGGGAAGCCTCAGCCAGGGCTCCTCTGCCCTCCAACTGTCCCCATTCTTCAGATTTGTCCCCAGTCCAATTCTCCACCCTCCAGGGGATGAACGAGGCTTCCTGACACTGAGGAAGAGGATAGATGGACTGGGAGGCAGAGGTTAAAAAAGACACGGCTGAGGCCGGGTGTGGTGGCACATGCCTTTAATCCCAGCACTCGGGAGGCAGAGGTAGGAGGATCGCCGAGAGTTCGAGGCCACCCTGAGACTACATAGTTAATTCCAGGTCAGCCTGGACCAGAGTGAAACCCTACCTTGAAAAAAAAAAAAAAAAAAAAAGACACGGCTGGGAATTCAAGACAAGGGGTGAAGGGGCAACAAAGAGGGCAGGACAGGGTTGGCTCCCGGCACGAAGAGGAAGAGGACATATAAGGATTTTATTTTGGGCAGAATGTCCCAAAGTCAGGCCTGGAGACCACTCAGGATTCAAGTTGAAGGGGTTCCTAGGGAACCTCTTTTCTCAGTTCTGGGACCCTCAAACCAAGCCTTATCTTGTGCTTCCCACCCACCCCCCAATACCTGGCTGGCTCTATTCATAAATTGCCTGACCCTCCAACTCTGCGGAGAGCATTCTCTAGAGTGAGTCCCCCCATCTCCCGCTCCCAGGGGACATCCCTTGCCACCCTCCCCAGCGAGACCTGGCCCTGGTGCTGAGTGTGTGTGTGTGGGGGGGGGGTGGAATCAAACCAGTGTGGGACAGATGTGGGTGGGAAGGGACAAGGATGAAGGGGGGCAGCCAGGCGAGGGAGCAGCGGTGACAAACGGGCTATGCGGGGGCCGAGGGGCGGGGGGCGGACGGCGGCTGATTTATCTGGGTTATTTATGCTGTGGACGAGGCAGGAGAAGCGGTTAATGAGAGTCCCAGCGAAGGGGGTGGGGAGTCCTGGACGTGATCTGAGGCGACTGAAGAGGGTTAGCTTCCCACCGCCAGGCCCTGCCCCCACTGTCACCAGTACGCTCTCCACCCCACCTGGTCTTCCTTGGGCCAGCCCAGCCAAGCACCCTTCTTCCCTCTGTCTTCTACCAACACCATCTACCTCTATTTAGGTACTCTCAAGTCCAGGGGAATAGGTCCAACATCGGGGCACCTTGAGGAACTGGTGATGGGACCAGGAGAGGGAAGACAGAAAAAAGATTCAACCCCGAGGCTGGCCTGGAATTGAACAAGTTGGTGAGGCCTGGGAAGCGGGCCAGGGTAGAAGGAGGAAGGTGGGCAGCCCATAACCTCTGAACGGAGGCTAGAGAGAGGCAAAGCGCACTGGGGCACAGATCTGGTGTCAGCCCAGAGCCACCAAGCGGGCCTGAGTGGCAAAGAGGCTGGGCAGGAGGGGGCGCGCTGGTTAGACAGAGCGCGCGAAGAAAGCCTGGAAGGAGGGAGAAGATCCAGGGAGGGGGAGAGGGCTTTGCAGCAGCGAAAGCTGCTAGGAGCAGATAAGGCGGCACAGAAGCAGGAGGGATTAAAGCTCCGAGGGGCAGGGGTGGGGGAGTGAGATGATGGGAGGGGGCAGGGAGGAGAGGGGTGAGGGCAAGACACGGGGCGGTGGGGTGGGGGGACAACGGGATGAGCAGGAAAACGAGAGAGGGGAGGGGGCAGGTTTAATCAGTGGCTACGAGGTGGTCATTAACTGGGAAAGGGTCCCTTCATCATCTGTGCTGGACAGGACCTTCCTGCATGGACAGAGCCCCCACACTCCACACTTGTCCGGACAGCAGAGCTAAGCCGAGGGACGAGCAGCAGAGGGTAGGGGACTGTGGGATAACTAACCCCGAGGGAGGAGTGGCAGGGGCTGGCCAGGGCAGGGGCTCAGCGCAGAACTGGAGAGACCGAGGGCACACAGCGCCTCCTTGAGGCAGTCAGTGGAACACAGGAGGGCGGCAGGGATCGGTCATCGGGTGACCCCGCTGCCCTATCTTGGAGACCCCACCATGTCCAGGCTGAGTCTTTGTGGGGAGGGCACAGGCTTGGAAGGAAAGCAAGTGGCTTCCCAGGGAGAGCCTAGGATTCCCAATTACAATCCCATTTTCCTAGAAGGATGGGCTCGGGGCGGCTGAGGCCCCCTGCTCCCTCTAGACCTGGACCAGGGCAGTTCGGTGGCCTTGGTGACAGAAGGCAGCCTTAGGGGAAAGGAGGGGAGGAGAGGCCTGCCTGCAGGAAGAAAGCGGAGGTGGCAGGCGGGGCTGGGTAATTGCGTGTTTGCCAGTTCCCCGTCTCCGCACACGAGGGAGCGTGCGCTGGTGGGTGTAGCTCCACTTTGAGGACTGTCTGTTGGCAGAGGTGTCAGTGTGTCTGTCTCAGGGGTCTGGGCTCTCCTTGGTCCCCACCCCCTTTGTGTTTTGGGGAGCGTGGCTCTGGGCACACCCAGCTGTGTTCCGTGCTGATGCGGCAGATGTGGCAGGGCCCCAGCTGTGCCTGCTTCCCGGAGAGGGGGAGGGGGCTGCAGTCTGCTCCCCCATAATGGCTGCTAAGTGCCAGGGGGAGGGGACTGAAATGGAGGTGGGCCTGGGGCTCTGGGCAACCCAGGCAATGGGACTGGAGTGAGAGGAGGGCCCTGTTCCACCCTGGCCAGCCTCCCCCCAACGTTCTTGGCTCACCCTCTCCCCTTGGCTGAGCGCCTGAAGTCCATCCAAATTTCTCTCCACACTCAGTCACTGTCCTCAGCTCTACTCCCCTGCCACCCCATCCAGCTTGGTGCCAGGGGCCCACCCCTCTTCCCTGGGCCCCCAGCTCGCTCCCCCTCGCTGATTTTTCAGAATAATCTTTTTATGGAAACTGAAAAAAAGCACTAATGGCAGGAGCGCACCCCTCCCCCGCATCACTCCCCGTCTTCTCCCCCCCCCACTTCCCTCCTGTTTCTCCCTTCCCAAACCCCTCCCAAGGACCAGTGCCTTCCCACCCCTCTACTTCCATGAGGTTGATAAAGGTTAGGTGCAGGGTTCCAGGGTGGCAGACAAGGGGAGCGGCACCCTGCTGCCTCTTAAGACATCACATATCTTGGGCCTTGAGCTGCCCCCTTAGATGGATGGGGCATTTGGCTCCTCCCAGTGCACAGAAGTGGTGGTGAGGGGCAGGGACATTCCAATCTTGTCCCTGAACACCAGCACAACTGTCCCCTTCAGCCTAGGGGCCTCAACTTCCCTACCTACCCACCCCCTTCAAATGCCGACCCTCTCCACTTCCAGTGTCTCTCCCCACCATGTCTCCACCTCCACTGGGTCTAGGAGGGGGGGTCCCGGGGGCCAGGGCCTGACACAGACTTATTGGATTTCACGGTGTTTTGCTGAGAAAATAATTAAATTATCATATTTATGATGGAGCTGCCATGGCCCCTGCCAACCACTTGGAACAGAAGGGTCAGGATGGGGGAGGAAAGGGGAGGGACCTAGAGTCTGGCCAGGTGGCCTGGCCCTCTACTAGCTCCTTCCTTTCAGAAGTGACCCCAGGCTGAGCAGCTCTGCAGCTGCCTACAGGGGGCAGAGATGACAGAGCAGGGACAGCAGGAAAGGGGCTACAGAGGGTCAGATTACAGGTTAGCGTTGCTACCCCCCCCCCACAGAGCCTTCTCCAATGGCCCTCACACAGCCTGCAGGACCTGAAGGGGTTAGGAGGTCACATGTGGCCCCGACTCCGGGTCAGCCTTGGCCCAGCTCCCATGCATCTTCCTAACTGCCTGCCTAGGAAGCAAATGACATCCTGGGCTCTGTCCCAGACCCTGGTGCTGACAACAAGGCCCCAGCATCCTGCTGCCTGCCACCCCAGCCTGCTGCCAGGACCCCCTCCTCCCTCCCACCCAAACCCTGCCCCCCATTCTCTTCGGGTAATTAGATTCCTCTCAATTAGCAGATTACGATCATTACCAGCTCATCTGGCAACCAAGCTCAGCACCCACAGCTGGGGAAAGGAGGGTGGTGAGGGGAGCACACGGGGGTCATGGGCAAACATGACATGATGGTGAGAGCAGGGCTGGGCCCTGCCAAAGGGCAGCACAAGCTGCTGGGTTGGGACCAGGGCCTGTCCTAGAACAGGGGTCTCCCACAGTGCTTTCTCAGTATCAGCAGTCCAGCCTGCCAGGGGTTTAGGAGACAAAGCCTGGAAGCCCCCCAGGAGGGGGCAAAACCCCTACCCCTTCAAAAGCCAGGCTGGGAGCAGATAGTGCCGGCAAAGCATTAAGCAGGCCAGGGCTGGGGTTCCATGGGAGCTGAGGGCAGGCTGCTGGGACCTTCTAAAGTCGTCCAGCCTTCCCTCAGCATCCTGTAGACAGGCCCAGGGAAGCAGGAAAGTGGGTAAAGGTGGTAGTGGTGGGGGGGAGGAGGGGCGCAGAAGGCCAGGGAGCCCGGAGGGCCTTCCTCCACAGCAGCCAGCACACAAGGCTGAGACAGTGGGAGGGGGAGATTTACCAGGGCCCCAGATTCATTATTCATGAGCCCGCAGCAACGACTCCAATTTAAATGCTAATGTGGGGGGGCCTGACTCAACTGCCCCCCTTCCACCCCCACCCCCAGCCCAGGCACAAGTGGAGGAGTCCATGCTGGCTCCAAGGTTCACCAGGGTTTATTTAGGCGTGAGGAGGGAGGCCAGGTGTCCCTAGCCACCCACACGGCTCCTCACATGGGAAGAGATCCTGCCTGGCTTTCTCTGGTCCTTTTTGCAGAGCTGGCCAAGCAGGCAGCAGCCCAAGGGGAAGTGGACAGGAGCTGGGGGCCTTCTGGCAGCCCCTCACAGGATGATCTGGTTGGTGAAGCTGCGGCTCAGCTCCTTGTGAGGCAGAACAATCGAGTTCAGGATGAGCACCTCGGCAGGAATCCGGACTCGGCATCCTGCAGCACGGATGGGGGCACCAGGGGCAGGTCATGGGGTGGGGAGAGGGCAGGGAGCTGGGGGGCCATGGCCAGGCCATTGGGAGGGATCCCTCCCTGCCCATCTGTGTCCCTGGCCTTGTGCCCCCAGTGATTCAGCCAGGTCTGGCACACTTGGTAAGTGTTTGCTAAAGAACTCATGCATGCATGTACACACACACACTCCCTGCAAAATTCCAGCCATCACCTGTGGAGCTTCCCAGCCCTCACCCCAGAAAGCCATACCCAGTATAGTGATGGCGGGCAGTAGCTTCCCATCCTTGAAGAGGCTCTCACTGTCCATGCGAGCTCGGGGGTCATTGGGGTTGGGGTCATTGGGAGTCCCCTCCACACGGGCCCAGCGCCCCACAGTGCTCCCCCAGCCCACAATGCTGTGCAGGACACACGTGTGCTCCTGACAAACAGGATGAAACAGGGTGAGTAGGTGGGAATGGGAGTTCGTGGGAAAAAGGACCACCCTTCTTGTTCTGGGAGGGGATACCTGAACCCACCCCTCAGTTTCTTGAGTACATGCTGCTGTGTGCCCAGTGCCTACCTGTAATGTAGCTCCATGTAGGACAATACTCTCTCGGAGCCGCACTCCCTCGCCCACAGTCACCCCCTTCCCGATGGAGACATTGGGGCCCAGCTGTGGGGAGGAGCACCATACCATGAGTGTGGAGGGACTTGGGGTACTCAGAGCAGAGGTTATAATAAAAAAGAAGACCATAAACTCAGATGGTCGCTGGGTCCCCACACCCATCCTGACAGCCATCTTCCCCCTACCCGAGGTTGGGTCCACAGCTTACCACTGCTGTCGGGGCCACTTTGGCACTTGGGTGGATGTACACATTTCCTAGAAGCAGAAGAAAGGACCTGGGGGGAAGATATCCCAAACCACTTCTGGAGAGGGAGGCGCAAGGACAGAGCTATCACCTCTGCACACAGGGTCAAGAGGCTCCCAGGGCACGGAAGGGCAAAGGGTAAAAATGGGGTGGGATATGTACCTCGGATTCGTGGACCCCCTGGAGTGTGCGTGGCCAGCCGTTCTGGGTGAGTGATCTGGTATCTGCCCAGATAGAGGCGGGAGGCATAGAGGGCTGACCTGGAGGCCAAAAGGGGCGAGGGGCTCAGGGACCAGCAAGACCTGTGTCTAGGACCACTCAACCCTCAGGCACCCTGGGCCTCATGATCAGATCCGAATTCTTCCCAAGCCAACACCCCCGCCCCCATACCCTGCGGACTTGATCTGGCTCCAGATACCATCAGTGAGATGCACGTAGATTTGACCATGCCCAGCCAGGGCTGAGAACACATCCTGCTCCAGGCGGATGGTCCCTGCCCCCGGCCATGAGCCTGGAGAGTCCTCCCTGGTAGAGGAAGGATGAGACAGTCAGTACCCCAGCTAAGCCCAAAGGTGCTGTCTCTTTGGGAAGGAGCTGGAGGGACTCTGGCCGCCTCCTCAAGCCCCTCTCCAGCTTGGTTCCTCTATAAGAGCCGCTTGCTTCCCAGTTATCTCACCCACCACCTCAGAGCACTGTGCTCACAGGGAAACCCCATGCCTGCATCCCGCTTCCCATCTCGGCCCCCACCCCCACCCACCCTCCTCCCACTCACTGCTCCAGTTCCCCTCCCTCACAGATGGAATGAAACATGGACAGACTCACCCCAGAGCAAGGCAGCTGGTGAGGGCAGAGACAGTCACAGAGAGACAGGGAGAGAAAGAGAGATGGTAGAGATGCCAGCTCAGCAGAAACAGAGACAGAGAGGCCAGGAGAGATGGGGAGAGGCAGAGACACATGGTGAAGTGAGAAATGGCTGTCAGCAAATGAATGAGGCATGAGATGGGAGTTGGTGGGGAGGGACAAGTCTAGAAGGGATCACCTTTAAGGCCTAGAAGGAACAATCCTAGCATTGACAAGCAAGGGTATGGGCAGCCTGAGGAGAAATTTTGTGTGTGTGTGCGCACAAGCGTGAGTCTGCACTCCAGCACATGTGCATCCAAGTGTGTGTTGCCGTCTGTTCTGAAAGACATCTCTGGGACACCCAGGACTGGAGAGAAATGGACCAGAAGGGGAGTGGGCAGGCACGGACAGAGGAGGAGCTGGGATGCATAAGGAAGAGGGACAGAATGAGGTTAGAAGGGGAGGGACGTACCGAGGCTGGCTGGAGATGACAATGGGAAAGGGAGACGGGAGAAGGAGGGTGATCAGGGTGATATGGGGGCCTGCAGAGCCTGACAGGGGCCAGGGGTGTGACTGGGGTGCTTGGGGTCATAGGGTCACGGAGCCTGCCTCACAGTTGCCCATCCTGCTGATTACGCTGGAAGACATCTCGAAGAGGCTTCAGGGCTTCCGGGGAGAAGAGGTAGATGCCACAGTTGATGATGTCACTAATGAACGTGCTGGGTTTCTCCACATAGTGTAGGACCTGGGGGCAGTGGGGGTTGGGTTCACAGTGCAGGGGACCATCACCCACCTCAGCCTGTAAGACCTCTGCATCTCTAGGCCCTCCTTTATGCTGCCAGGGATGACTTCCTAAAATGTACTTCACATTTTGCTCTACCTGGATCTTTTTTTTTTTTATTATTATTATTGTTTTATTTATTTGAGAGAGGGAGAGAGGAAGATAAGAGAATGGGCGCATCAGGGCCTCCAGCTGCTGCAAACAAGCTCCAGATGCGTGCACCACTTTGTGCATCTGGCTTACATGGGTCCCGGGGAACTGAACCTGGGTCCTTTGGCTTTGCAGGCAAGCGCCTTAACTGCTAAGTCATCTCTCCAGCCCCTACCTGGATTTTCATCAGAGAGGACTGTCCTTCACCTTCAAGGTAAATTCTAACCTCATGCCTTCTTCTGCTCGATCCTCCCCATCTCCTCGCATTCCTAGAACACAACTCCAGGCCACTGGGATGCCTTTTCCCACCTTCTTCTCTGGAAAACCTACCTTTTGAAACCTAGGTAACCCTTGCTCCTGCAGAGTCCTCTCCTGCCAGCCCTAGAGTTAGCTATTCAGGACTAGCCCCCGTGGCTCCTGGTCACATGTCACCAAGGACACCATGCTATTTCCAAAGGTTGGCTTTGACTCTATCTTTCCCACTAGGTGGAGGTTTTCTGAAAGGCAGGGAATGTGCTCTCTGGACTGTTTCTCTCATACCTAGCCCATGCCTGGTGCAAAACTACATGTGTATATATGCATGCGTTTACATGTGTATTTTATACTGAAGTATGAACCACATACGTAAAAGGGTGTTTGAAAGTTGGCAAGGCTCTGGGGCAAGAAGTTTCACAAACAAGGACAGGGCACTCTGGCTGGGGGACTATGCTTCCACCTTGGGGGCTGTGCTGCTCCCTGCCTGGCTTTGTACATCCTGTACCTACCTTCTGCCAGCAATGCTTCAGTCTCCATCTTGATAACTTTCTTTTGTTGTTGTTGTTTCTTTGTTTGTTTTTCAAGGTAGAGTCTCACTCTAACCCAGACTAAACTGGACTATGTAGTCTCAGGCTGGCCTCAAGCTCCCAGCAATCCTCCTACCTCTGCCTCCCAAGTGCTGGGATTAAAGGTATGCACCACCACACCCGGCCCCTTTTGTGTTCCGCATCACCTTGGGCATCCCTTTATTATAGCGCCACACCCATGGAAATGAACTGGCATCCCTGCTCCTTGCCAGTCTCTCTTAAAGGGCTACAAAATAACTTACTAAGGGACTGTCCTATCTGTTTGGCAAGACTGGTGGGGTCCAGACACACACAGTGGTTCACTCCTGTAATCCTAGCACAGGAAGATGGCCAAGGGTTCAGGACCAGCCTGGGCTAGAGCAAGACTCAAAAGGACTGGAGCCCATGTCACAGCATTCCAGCATTCTCTAGAGGTGTGGGGTGGGGCCTCTTGCTCTCACCTCATGTGTCTGTGGATTCTCAACGATACAGCCATAGTTGAGGGATTGTGTCCTGTTAGCCTGAAAGACAGACACACCAGAGAAAGTGACCCTACTGCCCTGGAGCCGCCAAGGCTGTTTTCTCAGTTCTTTTCCTCCCCTCTAGCACCTGGCACGCAGGCAGCTCGGCGCTGACATTGACAGGCCTACAGCGGGAGTGAGAGCTGACAGCTATCCTCCCTCCCTGCTTCTGAGCAGCCAAAGGGCTCAGGGTTGCCCATGACACCTCTCTTCCTGCTGGGGTAGAGCATCTCCCTCCCAACCCCAGTTCCCACTCAGGCTTCCCTTGCCTCCCCACCTCCTCCAGCCCACCCAACCCCCTCACTGTGGTGCCAAGGAGTAAGAATGGATGGCGCTGGCGTCTGTGGGCATCCAACATAGCACTCAAGGGGAAGTCAGAGCAGACATCAGCATTGAGCACGAAGAATGCCTCAGGTGCACCAGCCAGGATCTGGTCCCGAAAATGGTAGAGACCACCCCCTGTGCCCAGGGGGGCAAATTCCTGCAGGTACCTGTCCAAGGGACCCCACCCAGCTCAGTGAGATCCAAGAAGAACCAGAGCACCTGATGCTGTGCCTCTCCCCACCTCTGCCAGGAATATTCCTGCCCATGGGAACTTCATTATACTAAGTAACTCAGATGCCCTCTTAAGAATGCCTTCAGTGGGGATAAACTCTGGCAAATACTGACTCAACCCACTCCCAAGAATTCAGAGAGCCAAGCCCTCTCCCCCCATCGCCCCCTGACCAATGCCATGTATGTATGTTCAAACACCTGACTGGAAGGTTAAATTCCTGCTGGGCAGCTTCTAGGAACTGGGTAAGGGCTTCATCAGGCTGGTAGAAGCCAATGAGCAGAATTTCTTGCATCCCAGGAACCTGGGGACAAGAGAAGAGGTGGGAGAGAAAGTGTGATAGGGATTGGGGAGATCCTGGTACTGGTCTAGAAGTCCAAAGGTCACCACTTCAGATTCAGCTGGGAGCCCTGGATAATCATTTTACCATTCTGGCCTGCTTTTTCCCTGAGACAATGAGGACATGAGTCTGAGCCCAGCTCAATCTTTCATATTCCCCCACCCACTTGAACTGGGACTCACTCTCTCAAGTTGCATTAAAGTATAATCAACTCATCTTTTCTCCCTTTTCCTTATCTGTCACCCTAAGCTTGAGATCAGCGTGAGGTGAGGATACCACTTATTAAGGGCCTGCATGGAACCAGGCACCACTTCACAAAGAAGGTCTAATCTCTACAGATAAGGAAACCGAAGCCAGAGAGGGTGGGAAGTCTGCTTGCAACCAAGCCTCACAGCAGGGAGAGACTAAATGCAAGCCCCAAACTTACCATTCCAATACCAAAGCAATACAGATACAAGCTCCGGGGTGAGCTCTGTGCATTATGACCAGTAAGGGTCCCCATGCCATGAGTCTACATGATTTCTAAGATCCTTTCTTGATTTCACACTCCATACTTTAAAATTAGGTTTGAAATCTGAGCATCAAGAGACCTGGGGAAATTAGCTGGGCAGCTGCACTACACAACTCGAGGGGGCGCCATACACAGAGTCATGGATGAATGGATGGGCCTTGGCCTATACTGGTGGGAAGGGCACAGCATGAAGGAGAGGGTAGTAGGAGAGGGGTGCATCTGGGGTTACCTGGGCACAGGCTTCTATATGGTGCTGAATCATAGGGACACCAGCCACAGGAAACAGTGGTTTGGGCACCTCAAAAGACAAAGGCCTGAAGCGAGTTCCTAGGAGAGGAGAACATTTGAGCCTCGTGCCCCTTCTGCCTCTGTCCCACCAACTTCTCCAGCCCACTTCTTTCCCTCCTCCCCAGCTTCTTTCTCACCCTTCTGAGGGCCTCCAATCAGGATCACAGCTTTGAGCATGATGGTGATCCGTACCTAAACCTCAAACCCCAACAACAACAAGAACATTACATTCAGATTTCATACCCCAAATGCCCCACCTAGCCCTCTCCCAGGAGGTAAAGCCAAAGTTCAACACAGTACCACCCGACACACCACCACCAGATCTCTCACATTTCCAGGCCCAACAGGATTCCACACAATTTCTGAAACCCACATCTCATCCTTTGATCTCTCACAGACTTCCTTCTGTCCATGTATAATTTCGGCAAACTCAGAAACTCAGCTGACTCCCTTCCCAGACCTCAAACCTCAGAAAACTGAAACCTCTATCCCAACAACTCTCAAACTGTCCTCTTTCGGGATGCTCAACTCTGAATCACAACAGTAAACTATGAACGTACAGAACTGCAAAACCTGAGTGGGCCAGGGATAGTTAACTTCAGTCCTCAGCATGGCAGCACTCATCTGTACTAGCAAAACCCCTCTATGTGCGGAACGTGAACCTTCAAACTAACCTCAATAGGCTGAAGCTCGAATCAAAAAAAAAAAAATCAGGTGTCCTTGGTGTGGCAAACACTGAACCTACTACCTTCTGGAATCCCAATATTGATGACTGGTGCCCAATCTCTGGATTGGGGGATTGACTGCTGCTGACCCTCTTGACCACCGCCCCCCGCCCCCAAACTCCGTCCAATAAACATTAGCCTCTCTTAGCCAAGGTCTGAAGAGCCAGCTGGGACCATCGAGCCTGCCCTCCGTCTAGGCTCGGTCTCTTCCCCTGAGCCGGATTTCTCGCCACCCCTGCACCGGGTCCCTTTACCACTAGCTCCTTTTACGCCAGCTCTGCCACCCGCTACCGCTCGCTCCTTCCGCGCACGTGTCTTCCCGCAGCTCGCGAGAACTCCTTCGCATGGCCTGCCGGGAATTGTAGTTCCGAACCAATCTTCGCGCTTGACAACTTTATGAGACATTTGGGAAAGCGTGGTGGAATCCCGGGAGGGAGTAGCTCGTGGATCCAGGGGCTTCGTCGATGGATCGAGGCTTGGGGTCTAAATAAGAAGAGAGGAGAAGCGCAGAAACAAGGGCTGGAACCTAAGATAGGGACTCCAGTAGTCCCGGGGTAGGCCTAAAGCGCAGAGACCAGAGTGGAGAAGTAGTGGATGGGAGATGCAGGACTGGAGACTACAGACTTGTGACCAGCCTTGCAAGGAGCTCACACAGCCCTAAGAGGCGGGGGAGAGGAAGGGGGGGCGCCCAAACCCAGCAAAAGAAGAGTAGGCGGAATCATAGCTCCATTAACCCCGTCCCTGTGTTAAGTGTGAGGGTGAGAGAAATCCGAATTCGGATTTTCCAGTTGTGAAATGAAGCTCGGGACTAGGCGTGATGCAGACTTTGCTGTGACATTGGGCAGTGGGTCTTGGAATGAGTGCGGATGTGGGGACGGATGGGGGAACAGGGGACAGATGGGGGAACAGCAGCGCTCAAGCACAGGGGAGATGGCCAGAGTCCAGAGAGAGCAGCCCAGAGCAGTCCAGAGAAGCAAGCCCGGAAGGGTTAGCGGTCCCAGCCGGCCCCTGGGCTCGAATCTAGGGCGGAAGGACTGAAGGTCCCTTTCAGGCCACGTCCACTCGAGCGAAGCGCTGGCCCATGCTCAGGCTGTTCTCTAAGCACACCCCATACTTGACACTCTCCTGGGGCGTGGCCAAGCGGATGGTCAGCGTGGTGGCGGTAGTACCTACCTAAAAGAACACACTGGAGAAGACTTGGACAGAGGGAGGGCGGAGTTATAGATCAGTTCCTCCCCCCCACCCCCCCGTAGTGGGCCAGGCTAATTAGCCAACTTTTTTTTTTTTTTTTTTTCAGTCCAACTTCCCATCCCACCCTTCTCTCTCTAAGTTTCTGGGCACAGTGCCGCCTAGGTTCCAGCCCCAGGTCGTCCCTTGCGGCAAATCCCGACCCAGGTCCTGTCCGTCCTTGGTCCAGCCGGAGCCTCACCCAGGATCTCCGCAGTCAGTTATTGTAGTGCCTTTGCGAGCCTTTGTGTTGTCAGGTCCCCTTCGAACCTAACCTGGGACTAGAGGAAGAGTAGGGGAATGCCAACCCAGTAAGGGACCTGGAGGTGAGCGCACAATCACCTCCTTAGTTAATATCCTCAAATCTAGAAGGTGCATTTGAACTCGCATATGATATGGACAAATCTTTAGCCTCCGGCTCCATTTTAGCTGTTACATGGGACTTTTTCCTGCCCCTCCTTCTTGAGTCTAGAGGATGCAAGTGGGACCTAGGGAATATTCGCAGCACATCTTAAGATGCCTTGGAGCCTTTTTTTTTTTTTTTTTTTTTTTTTTTTTTTGATGGGGCTCATGTATCTCAGGCGGGCCTCGAACTCACTATGTAACGAAGGATGATCTTGAACTTCTGGACCCCCAGCCTCTACCTCCTCAGGGCAGGATGTATGGGCGTGTTCCTCCACAAAGGATTTTTTTGGAGATAGCTTTGACTGTGAAAACTGTCCTGGATCAGAAGCCAGAAAACTGGGCTGTAACCTTGGCTCTGCTTCTGGCTCACTCGGTGACCTTGGGGCCCTGGATTTATATGACGGAATCTCACAGCTGGCTCTTGGGCCTGGGTGGAACCCGGCCGTGCGGTAGGGGAAGACACTGCCATGCACTCCTGACTCCCCTGGGCCCAGCGATAGGCGCGTGGCTCGACCCGGTTGCCAGCGCCCGCGGGGTGGTGCTGTTTAGCGCTCTGGCTTTGCCGGGGGACACGAGTGCGCGCATTGGCCGAAGGGGTTAGTTACGTGGATGCTGTACTGGCCCAGGTCGGCCAGCTGACCATGGCGTACCACCAGCACCATCACAACAGGGTCCTCAAAGACACAGAGGTACTTGTGACGGTCGCGGAGCTCCTTGCAGTTCTTGATCCAGCAAATGAACGTCGGGGTAAGCCGAAGTGCCGCAAGTCAGCCCGGCTGCGCTACCGTCGAGCCCCGCGCGCTTCAGCGGCTTCAGAACCCAGGGCGGGCCCCTTCGCTCGCAGTTCCTTAAGGGACCTAAAGGCAGAACGGAGCAGGACCCAGAGCTCCCGTGATATCGCTGTGGCCTGCGCTCAGCTCAGCCTGTCTGCCTGCCATTCCATCCCCCCCCCCGCCACGCCCCCCTTGACCTACCATACCCCAAACTGAGGAAATAGGATGCTTGGGAAGGAGGCTGCCCCTGAACTGTGACTCTCCTAAAATGATCCTCTTTTGGTGCCCCCCCCACCCCCGCTTCTGAACTTTATTCTCAGTTAACCCCTTCTCCAACCCCAGCGACCAGTATTGTTCAAAACACTGCGCTGAGCCTCAAGGAGTTGTTGTCTGTATTTCCAGCTCCTTTCCTCCAGGGGTCCTTCTCACTTGTAGGAGGCCTGGAGGCGAATGGCTGCCCTCTGGACTTGGTAGTCATTGATGTCCAGAGGACATTCTGAAGGTTGAGCTGCTGGGTTTTTGTTTTGTTTGTTTTTGGACATCTGGAGAGATGGAGTTGCAGACTGAGAGAGAGAGACTTTGAATTTCAACATTGTTTGTTGTTTTGTTTGTTTTGTTTTGTTTTGTTTTGTTTCGGTAGGGTCTCACTCTAGCTCAGGCTGACCTGGAATTCACTATGTAGTCTCAGGGTAGCCTCGAACTCACTGCGATCCTCCTACCTCTGCCTCCTGAGTGCTGGGATTAAAGGCATGCGCCACCACATCCAGCTCGCCTTCAATCCTTTCTATGCCAAAGGAAAACACCCTTGAGGTTCCTCTGAGGGATGGACTCACCTTAGAGGGGTTGACTTTGCGATGTCTGTCTGTCTGGCTGGGTTGCAGGCAGCCTTTCTGGATGTCACAATGGGGATGCAGGCAGCTTATCAGCCCCAGGCCCTGGTTTTACACATTGCTCCCATCCTTGCCTTGTGCTCCCTGGCACCCCCATCCCTACCAGAGTGACTCCTTATATAATCCTAGGGTGGCTGGGATGCTGAGCAAGGCCTGGGTGGGGGCACCTGAGTGACTCTGGGTCAGCACCTGGACAGTGAACGCGGCCCATGCCATCTCAGGACCCTTGGTTATCCATCCCACTCCCAGGAGGACCACTTGTAGGGCAGCATTTTATTCAGCTCAGCCTCCAGGTAGTCAAACAAAATTCCTTTTCCCAGACACTATAGGTTAAAGGGGTGCAAGGGTTTGTAGGGTGTCCTTGAATGAAGCCATGGACATCATGATCCATTCAAACTCCTGACAAGAGTGCATGGCTGTCAAAGCCAACAGGGATCATCTTTGTTTTTTTCTACCCACCCTTAGCTCAACAATCTCTAGTTGTTCTTTCTGCACTGTGCCCCCTGGTGGTAATCTGAAGTAAACCAAGAGGGGCCAGGAAACAGAGCACCCCACCATGTCACCTTTATCCCTGGCCACTACTCACCTTCGGACAGGGTAGGGTCTGACTGGCAAATAGTGTCCCTGAAGGTTAGTGCTATTATTGACTGCCCAACCCCAGGTCTTCCCATGTTCTTCGGAGACATAAGGTGGTGTCTAAGGGCATCAGACTGCCTGTGGTGAAGGGGTTCAGACTACCTCACCTGTCTGGGGTTTGACTGGGGTACAGTCTGCTCAAGCCAGGGCACTAAGTCAGAGCATTGCTTCTTTCACACATTGTAACTACTTGCCAAGGTGTGGGGCACTGTCACCCTTTGATCAGAACAATTTTGACATGATTCTCCTGACACGAATTCCCTTTGCTCCTCCAGGTTCGGAATGAGCAGTTCACAGGCCATTTCCAATGGAGATGGAAAGGGAGTTCCAGATCAAATGGGGGGGGATGGGAGAGGAATTTTACCATTTATCAAGATATGAGTTCAGGCACCTCATTTTTATATGAAAACATTTGCAGTGTGTAAGGGACCGGAGAATTTCATCAGTGAAGTGACAGCTGGGCAAGGTGTCCCTCTCATCCCTTCCAGCTGGCTTTAATGCCTTGTTATTTTATGATGAGTAGGATCTCTCTTCCCTGGGGTCCTGGGAAGCCAGAGAGGCTGGGCTGCAGTGGGCAAAGGGCTGTTGAAGTTGGAGCCATGGGGTCCCCAAACTCGATTGACAGTGGCACACCAGTGCCAGCACACACTCTCTCTTTCTCTCTTCATGATCAGAAGCTTGTTCCTTTCATTTTGCCAAGAACAGACTTTCAAGGTAGGGAGAACCATCCCTCTGCACACAAGGACACCTCACCGCCTCTTTTCCCTACCTTGGGACCAATTCTGGGACCCAGTGACCATTCTGGGTACCGCATGGCAGTGGCCAACCAGGTTTGTCCTAGCACCCTAACTTGCCATGGGGACAAGATGGTCCAGACTGATGTGTCCTTCCTCCCTAGGAACATGGTGGACACAGCTGCTCCGAGCACTCACAGCTGCTCCATGCATTGCTGATCTATGCTCTAACCCAAAGAGTTGGGGCAAGGCTCTTCCTGGTTCCCTCTGCTGCTCTTCACACTGCCTCCTTTCATCAATCCTTGACGTGAAACCTGTAGTATTTGAATGTATGGCCCAATAGACTGAGGTGTTTTATGAAAATTGAGCTCGCAACTTGAGCCCCTAGCAGGCAGAGCCCTGCTACAGGGGGCGTGTCACTGGGGTGGATCTTGGGAGTCCAGCCCTAAAGTGGGTTTGGGGGCAGATCTGGAGTGCAGCCCTGTGCATGCCTTTAATCTCAACACCTGGGAGGCAGAGGTAGGAGGATCACTGTGAGTTTAAGGTCAGCCAGAGACTACATTGTGAATTCCAGGTCAGTCTGGGCTAGAGTGAGACCCTACCTTGAAAAAACAACAACAACAAAAGTTGAGTCCCAGGGCTGGAGAGTTGGCTTAGTGGTTAAGGCACTTGCCTGTAAAGCCAAAGGACCTCAGTTTGATTCTCTAGGACCCACATAAGCCAGATGCATAAGGGGGCTATGCATCTGGAGTTCGTTTGCAGTGGCTGGAGGCCCTGGTGCGCCCATTCTCTCTCACTCTCTCTCTGCCTCTTTCTCTCAAATAAATAAATAAATAAATAAAAATAAAACTACAAAAAATATTTTTTTAAAAGTTGAGTCCAGCCCTAAGGTGTGTGGAGAGCAGTTAGGAGCCCTGGCTATTTGTGCTTTTGGGGTGTGTACTGGCTGTTTGGTGATGTCTCTCTGCTTGGATCTATGGCAATGAGCCAGCTTCTTCCATCATTGATGTTGTTCCCCTGGAATTTGTAAGCCCGAAATAAAACCTTTCCCTCCTATAAGCTGCTTTGGGTCAGGTGTTTGTCCAGCAACACAAAAAGTAACTGCGACAAAACCCCTCTGCCACCTGGGGCAGGATGAGGATCAAGGCGGGAAAGCCAGGGCTGGGGTGTGGCAGGTCAGTTCCAGAGCCCAGCATCCTTCACGTGGCAAAGAAGCATGGGGGCAGAGAGAGATGGAGACCCAGGGTCTGGAGAGAGGGTGATGGTGGGGACTCACTAGGCATGTCAACATTCCAGAAACTTCCCTCCCTCCAGGAATAAGGAGAAGTAAGAGTTGGAGGTTGGGTGGGAAGGCCCAAAGGTGCTAGCTGACACATCCTCTGTAACCCTGAATGTGTCTTCATAGCCCAGAGAAGGCTGAAGCCCCACCCAGGACTCACTCCAAACCACTTTCAGCCTCTTCCCCACCCCAACCCCAGAGAGCACACGTGGGTCCTGCTGCTTGCTGTTTTTATTTTCCTCGTGACAGACAGACAGAGTTGTACAGACAGCTAGACGGCTGGGGGTGAGGTGGGGATGGTCAGGACAACACGGGCATTAGGGATTGGATGGAAGGGGAATTCCATAAAAGTCAATAAATAAATAAATATAATAAGAAGGGCAAAGACCATGGAGGAGCGGTGGGTCATCCCTGGGCAGCGTAGAGTGCCCACAACTGCATCCACTGGGACAGAAGGAGAGTCCAGCTTGAGTGGCCACTGGCCCACAGCTCTCTGCTTTCTTACTTTCTCCTTTGTGGGTCCAGATAGTGATCTGTTCCACCTCTCCCAAACCTGCTCTCCTTGTCTCCCACCTCTCTGCCTTCCCTCACATCCTGGCTCTGGCTCCCTGCATCGTGTCCCTGTCTCATTCACTGATACTCACAGCCCACTGCCCTAACACTTTGGGCTCCTTCCTCTTCCTTCTCTCCCGCCACTTCTTCTCCTGGGTTCTCCCTGAGATGCACAGTGCCCCACCCCCACCCCAGAACCTTCTTGAGTCTCCCCCTCCCAGCATTTTTCCTCTTTACTTCCTTATCCCCTTCATGCCTCTTCCTGTTCCCACCCCTGCCCGGGTCTGACCACTGGGTCTCCCACTCTGGCTCTGGCCAGGGTGACTTCTGGCCAAAGCCCCGGGGATCTTTCCCCTCAGCTCCATGAGGTAACAGCCCGGCCAGATGTTGTTGCTTGCTGGTGGTATCCGAAGCCCTGGCCTGCCCAACTCAGTGTGGGCCCTGGAATGTCCCTTGGTGGCGACAGTGGGAACCGGAGTTGAAGCCTGAGGCCAGACTGTGGTCCACGCCACTTAGGGGCTGCCAGGGTAGGAGCGGAGCAGCACCTTGTGGCGGGTGGCAGCTTCCGCCCTGCGTCTCCGCTGCTCACCCAAGAACTCCTTGAGCCGGTTGGTGGTAAAGGTAAGGGTCTGGCGGCGCAGCTTCATCAGGTAGGCATCCTGCAGCCACGGGTGGGCCAGACAGTCCTGCAGGGAGGGCCGGCTCCTGCCAGGAAAGCCAGAGACTGTAAATCAAGACCACCGCTCCTGGCAGACAGGCTCCACCCTCCCCTGGACCCTCTCTCCATCCTGGTCCACCATTTGGATGTGACTTAGTTTCCCATTCTCTGAAATGGGGATGGCGCTTCTGCCTCTTAGAACTGTGAGGGGCTTAAATAGTAGGTAATATGACTGTTACCACAGCACTATTCTTCATGCAACAGAGGAATTGAGGTCTTTGGCTAGCTGGGGCCGGAGCAGTCTGTAGCCACAAGGAAGTCTTGGCAGATGTGTGTGTGTGTGTGGGGGGGTACTCACCAGGGATGTACTGAGAGGACCTTTCGCAAGAAGAGAGTGGCACTCTGGGATGTGTTGGGGTACAGCTGGAAGGCATCAAAGCGGCCCCCTACTATCCGAGCCTCTGTCTCCTGGGGGTCTGGCTCATAGAATGGGGAGTGTCCACTGAGCCTGTTGTGGAAGACAGTTCATTTGGCACAGTTCCAAGCTATTCCCCTCACTGCCTGTCTATCTTAGTGAACTGATGGTCAGCATTCAGGTCTGGGAGACACTGATATGGGTGTTGGGGGGGGCAGTCATTGTGCTCAGGGACAATGTCCCCCTGCACCTGTGTGCTGGAAAGACACAGTGTGAGGGAGATGGTGTAGGTAGAGCTGGGCAGAGGGCTGGGGCAGGGCCATGGCACTCACATGATGTAGGTGAGCACACCCGCTCCCCAGATGTCTGTGGCAGAGCCGATTGGTTCTCCCTTCACCATCTCAGGAGCTGACAGGAGACAAAAGCCAAGCTGACCAGGCTTCTCTGGTAGCAGGGGAATGGGCAGCAGTGGAGAGAGCAGGCAGCTTTGCCAGCTGGAGGGGCAAGCCAGTGCCCAGGTCACCAAATCAGGGATACAACCAGAACAGCAGGCTTTGAAGTGGGCAGAGAGAAGTAGGGGTGGCACTAGGGGATGCAGGCTGCCTGAGGGATCAGCAGCTGAAGAACAATGGAAGTCCCCAGAACTTCAGAGGAGTGGAGAAGCACCATCACGAGCTGCCTTGGATCAGCTCCGAGGCAGGAGTTCTGTTCACACAGAGTGTGACTGACACCACGATTAAGAGCCTTTGAAACCAGCCTGGCTGGCTCTAATCCCAGGCTTGCCCCTTCCAGCCATGGGACCCTGGGAGATTTACTAAACCTGTCTGGCTCTCTCCATTGTCTCACTAGAAAGTGTGGTTTATAGAATAACTCTAAGCAGTAGAGACAATAAACGTCAGCTAGCAGGTAGCTAAATGGCAGCTGGTTTTCCTAACTGTATAAAATAATAATTGTTTCTCCATTCTTTCCAGATTTAACAAATCCCATCTCTACCACTTAAAAATCTCAGATTTGGGCTGGAGATATGGCTTAGAGGTTAAGGCACATGTCTGTGAAGCCTAAGGACCCCGGTTCGATTCTCTAGGTCCCACGTAAGCCAGATGCACATGGTGGCACATGCATCTGGAGTTCGTTTGCAGTGGCTAGAGGCCCTGGCATGCTCGTTCTCATTCTCTCTCTCTCGCTTCCTCCTTTCTCTGTCTCTAATAAATAAATATAAGTAAACATATTTTTAAAATGTCAGATTTTAAATTAAAAACATAAATAAATAAAAATAAATTTTACAAAACTGTTGGATTGGATACTTAACTTCAGGATGCCTCTGTTTCCTCATCTCAAAACTTTGAAACTATTGTAAAGATTAGTTATTTGTTGTTATTTTTTTCAAGGTAGGGTCTTACTTTAGCCCAGGCTGACCTGGAACTCACTCTGCAGTTCCAGGCTGGCCTTGAACTCATAGCAATCCTACTTCTACCTCCTGAGTGCTGAGATTAAAGGTGTGTGCCACCACTCTTAGTTTATAAAAATTATTTTTAAAATTTTTATTTATTTATCTGAGAGAGGGAAAGAGGCTGAGAGAGACAGAGAGAGAGAGAGAGAGAGAGAGAGAGAGAGAGAATGGGCACACCAGGGCTTCCAGCCACTGCAAATGAACTCCATACGTATGCGCCACCTTGTGCATCTGACTTACATCAGTCCTGGGGAATCGAACCTAGTTCCTTTGGCTTTGCAGGCAAGTGCCTTAACAACTAAGCCATCTCTCCAGCCCATAAAGATTAATTTTTAAAAGTCTAGGTAAAGGGCCCAGTTCACTGATTACATACAGTAAGTGCATAGTAGGATGGAGAGATGGCTTAGCGGTTAAGGCACTTGCCTGCAAAGCCTAAGGACCCATATTTGACTCTCCAGATCCCACATAAGCCAGATGCACAAGGTGACAAAAGCGTGCAAGGTCACACATGCACACAAGGTGACACATGCATCTGGAGTTTGATTTCAGTGGCTGGAGGACCTGGCATGCCAGTTCTCTCTCTCTCTCTCTCTCATAAAATAAAAATAAAAATAAATCTAAGGCTGGGCATGGTGGCACACATCTTTAATCCCAGCACTTGGTAGGTAAAAGTAGGATTGCCATGAGTTTGAGGCCACCCTGAGACTACATAGTGAATTCCAGGTCAGCCTGGGCCAGAGAGACCCTACCTCAAACAAACAAACAAATAAATAAATCTAAAATAGAAAGTGCATAGTAAATGGTACATATGTGAATGAAGTGGGGTGATCCTAAAGAATGTCTCTCTGGCAGTGCCCCAATCTCTCCCTCTCCCACATTAGCTCCTGGTCCCTCACCCATGAACTCCAGTGTTCCTGTGCGGTGGCCAAGAGGCTGAAGGGCCTGGGGGTTGTAGGGCTGGGCACTGCCAAAGTCCACAATCTTTAGGGCGTTGTCAGGGGCGAGCAGCAGGTTGTCCGGCTTGATGTCCAGGTGTAGCACGTGGTGGCCATGGAGGTAGTCCAGGCCTTGTAGCAGCTGTACTACATAGGTGGCCACATCATCTTCTGAATACCGGAATCTGAGGGTGGCAGCAGCTGAGCAGGTGGTCTCCCTACCAGCCTCCCCATTCTTGGCCCTGGTCCCCAGGAATGTCCAAATTACCTGTCACTGAGCCCACAGAGGAGTTCCCGGTTGCCACAGCTCTCAGTGATGAGCACAAGGTACCGAGGGGTGATGTAGGCCTCGTGCAGGGCCATGAGCCGCTCGTGGTGCAGCGTCCGCAGCACTTCATACTCCTGCAACACTCGCTGCTTGCCCTCTGCTGCGTATGGAACAATCTTGGCCACAAACGTTCTACCTGTGGCATTCTCCCGGCATGCTCGCACAACACCAAAGCGGCCCCTGTGTGTGTAAAAGGCATGGCACAAGCTCAGGCAGATGCTACCATAGTGAGAGCTAAAGAGGAGAGGAGGGACCCTGGAGACAAGGATGCCATGGCTCCAGCATGGGCTTCAGAGTTCATAGGAACCAAGGTTGCAAGCCTAGCACTGTACTCACGGACAAAGCCTGTAACCTCAGTTCTCTTATGTGTGAAGTGGGTGATAATAAAGCAGTGTCTGCCTCTCACAGCTGTGAAAATTATACGACAGCACATGGCTCACAAGCTCGGGACAGTGCCTGGTGCAGCTGACTGTGCCAGTTCTAAGGACCCATGTGTCACACCTTTCTCCCAAGCCCAGTCAGGATAGTTCGTTCTGCTCTTCAAATCCTTTGTGTGCCTTGTGTCCCACCCCCACCCCTATTTCCCACCTTCCCTTGCCCAGCCCTGCTTGCCTGGCCTTCTCCTCCAGGAAGGTATAGGGTTTCTGGGGAGGACCCTGCCGAAGAGTGGTACTCTCAGGAGTGGGGGAACTGATCACCTCCTTGGCTGGGCTGAGGCTCCGTACAGTCACCTTGGTGGGCTCGGGAGGGGGCTCAGGGGCTGGGGGCTCAGGGGCTGGAGGTGCAGACACGAAGGAAGTCACCATATATAGGGAAGTAGAGGAAGATGCTGGTTTAACCCCGTGAGGAGTGGAGGCTGGGGTTGGGGTTCCATTGTCAGGGAAAAAAGACTTGGGTTCACTTGGGGTGACCTGGATACTGGGTGGGGTGGGTTGTGTGGGCTGGGCAGCCAGCAGGCCCCTGTGCTTTCGTGGCGGGGTTGGGGGTGGTGGACCCATGGCCTTGTGGGAGGACAAGGCCTGGCTGGAGGATGTGGGGGAAGTTGAGGGGCTGAAAGTGGCTGCCTGAGGGGCTAGGGGAGCTGGGGTTGGGGTCAGTGAGGTAGGAGAAACAGGAGGTGGGGCCCTGGCTGGCCCTGAGGTAACAGGGGCATCTTGGGGAACAGCAGTCAGCCGAGCTGAAGAATCTAAGAGGAGACAGAGAAGATCATTGCCATGTGTTCGGAAGCAAAGCCATGATGCTCCAAGGAGGGCAGGGGGTATGTGGACCCCAGTCTCCTGCCACCCCATTACCTCACCTCTCCTTGTCTCCCCTTTTCTCACCCAAATCCCACCCTATCCAACCCTACCCACTGACCTTGAGTACCCCTGACAAGGACTTTCTCAGAAGGGTTGCTGAAAGGCCCCTGCCCAGCACGGTTGACGCACGCCACACGGAACCTCACAGTCACACCAGTGGGCAGGTGGGTCACGTTGTAGTAACAGTCGAGGATGCCTGAGCTCACAGGGTGCCAGACAGACTCCCCTGTGGAAAGTGTTATGGAGGGTGTAAGGCCACAGAAGGGATGGCCCAAGCTCCCAGTGCTGTCTGTAAAGATCTTAGGGAGATGCTGGCTTTCCCAAGCAGTGTCCCTTGCCTGCCACCTGCCACCTCCCTTCTCCCTCTACCCTTCCTTGCCCTCACCATCCACCCGCCGCTCCAACGTATATGTGCAAGGTGCCCGGCTGTCTCCTGGTTTCCACAGCACCAGTGCTGTATCCTGGTAGGTCTGGGGCACTTCCGGAGGAGCTAGCTTTCCTGGGATGCCTGGAAAGAGGAAGAGAGTTCCCACCATGCTCCAGCTCAAGGCCCATCAAGCCCTGCCTTGTCATCCCCGTGACTACCCCATTGGTCCTGCCCTGGACTCACGGGCCACAGCCACAGTGCAGGAGCTGGTGATGCTGCCGAGGACGTTGGTAGCTGAGCACTCATAGAGCCCAGCGTGCCGCTTGCTAGCCCGTGGGATGCTTAGCAGCTGCCGTCCATCTTTGCAGGACACGATGACCACCGAGGGCTCTGACCTTAGGGACTGCTTGTCTAGGGGCAGAGAGGAGCAGAAGGGACTGATGGCACACGTCCAGGCCCTGTCACCTGCCTCTTACTTCCACCTCCCATGGAGGATGCTCACAGAAGGCCTAGCTTCTCCCACCCCAGCACACCCCTTTGCTGTGAGAGATGCAACCTGCTTTACCTTTCGTCCAGGAAATGCGGGGTGCAGGGCAGGCTGCCGGCAGGCAGAGCAGGGTGGCTGCCTCCCCCTCCAGCAGCACCTGGTCCTTGAGTTTGATGTGGAAGACTGGGGGGAAGTCTAGAGGAAGAGAAAGTGCACGGCCCCTAGCTGCTTGCCCGTGAAGGAGGATTCCGCGAACACTGGTACGACAGGGCCAGCGGGAAAACGGGTGAACGGTTCTTCCCAGCCAAATGTGAGGAGTGGGACCTCATGCTATGCCTTCAAGAAATTCCTTTAAGACAAACACCACTTTCCCCAGGGTCTCAGCATGTGTAGAACTACCTTCCTGCAACTGATTGAAGATGCATGGCGTATACCTCACCTTTATAAATCACTTAGAGCAGGGGCTGGCAGTAAGTGCTCTACAAGCATTTGGTAAAATATCAATAAACAAAATTTGAAAAATGTTAACAGTTAGTTAAGATTCTGCAATGTGCATTTCCTCTGGAGCACTGCAGGGCAGGTGAGCAGGAGAAAGAAGAAGCAGTGAGTGATCTGAGCTAACGTGGGCTGAAAGTCAACTCTGTGACCAGAATAGGCATCCTTGAGCCGGGGCAATGGCTCAGTGGTGACTGCTGACAAAACCTGCTGACCCTGTCTGATTTCCCATAATCATGTAAAGCCAGATACACAAAGTAGTGCGTGTATTTGCAGTGGTAAGAGGTCCTGGCATGCCCATCCCCTGTGTTTGTCTCACTCTCTCTTACAAGTAAATAGTTAAAAAAAAAAATAGAGGGCTGGAGAGATGGCTTAACAGTTAAGGCGCTTGTCTGTGAAGCCAAAGGACCCAGGTTAGATTCCCCAGAACTCATGTAAGACTGATACACAAGGTGGCACATGTGTCTGGAGTTCATTTGCAGCAGCTGAAGGCCCTGCCTGGCATGCCCATTCTCTCTCTCAAATAAACAAACAAACAAACAAATAAACTTTTTTCAAAGAAGAATGTGCATTAGGCTGGAGAGGTGGCTTAGCCATTAAGGTGCTTGCCTGCGAAGCCTAAGGATCCAGGTTTGATTCCCCAGTACCCATGTAAGCCAGATGTACAAGGTGGTGCACACATCTGGAGTTCGTTTGCAGTGGCTAGAGGCTCTAGTGTGCCCATTCTCCCCCAGTCTCTCTCTCAAATAAGTAAATAAAATATTTAAAAAGAGATCTGAAGCCAGTATACCCTATGGGCAGCCCATGGAAGGGTGCCAACCTCCCTGCCCCTCTGCCCACCTGGGGTCTGGGAAAGGCTTGTAGACATTCTACCTTCTACATACTTCTGGGAGTCACTAAAAGGAGAACTTTTTCTCTTTCTTTCTTTCTTTCTTTCTTTCTTTTTTTTTTTTTTTTTTTTTTTTTTTTTTGGTTTTGCAAGGTAGGGTTTCACTCTGGTCCAGGCTGACCTGGAATTAACTATGTATTCTCAGGGTGGCCTCGAACTCTCAGTGATCCTCCTACCTCTGCCTCCCGAGTGCTGGGATTAAAGGCGTGCGCCACCACACCCGGCCCAAGGAGAACTTTTGAAAAGGCAAGTGATGACAGCTATACAACCATGGGCTTAATCATGTGCCCTCATAAGAACTCCATTTCTAGACTGTAAATTGAGGGAAAGAGTCAGACCAAGTTCAAGGTTTGCTGGGGAATGAAACGAGGTTGTGAGATGTTAGCATGTGTCTGGCATGAGGAAAGCACTCCCAAACATTAGCTCTTATTGTGGTCATTGCTATTTTCTTCTTAACATGCCCCATAGAGAAGCCAGGGGCTGAACCTTGAAAAAGAGGCTGTTTTAGGCAAGCAGAAAAGCTGCCTCACCCACTGGCTCTGTTAGTGACCTTGCTCATGGCTCAGTTGGGATCAGGAGCTCTTCTAGTGCCCCCTGGGCTGGAGATTCCTCAGTGATGTGAAGATTTGGGTTTGTGATTCTCTGGAGTGTTTTTTTTAGAAAAATTCATATCTGGAGGCTGGAGAGATGGCTTAGCGGTTAAGGTGCTTGCCTGCAAAGCCAAATGACCCAGGTTCAACTTCCCAGGACTCAGATGCACAAGGTGGCGTCTGGAGTTCCTTTGCAGTGGCTGGAGGCCCTGGTGCACCCGTTTTCTCTCTTTATCTGCCTCTTTCTTTCTCTCTTTTGAATAAATATTTTTTTTTTTTTGGAAAAAAGAAAAATTTGAATCTGGTTCAGGTCTTAGGGAGTGGGGGTGATTTATTTTTTACTGGGCAGAGAGAGCAGAAGACCCCTGGGGGCCCAGATGCTGACCCTGAAGAATCAGGAGAGAGTGTGAGTGGGGGTGAGCTGCGTGGGAGTGGGCAAGAATGCATGGTCAGGACTCCATGTGCTCTTTTCCTATTGCACCTTATTGTTCCCCAGGGAAGGGTCCCACTGGGATGCTCTAGCATGCTGTGAACGGGTCTCCTCAGTGGCTGCCTTCAGACCTGGTGAGGGTACTGACTGAAATGCAGGGGGACAGGGAGGCAGGGCAGGAGATGAGAAAGATGACCATGGCACAGTTCCATCAGCACTATGGCCATGACTCCAGGAGCAGTCCTAGTTGTTAAAGTGGACACAGGCTTCATCCTTTGGGGAGATGATGAGGTCAGGGGACAGTGCTGGGCAAAGAATCAGCTGCACCAGCAAAATGGAGCTGAGCAAAAGGTCCCAGGTGGGAAGGGATCAGCTGTCCCCAGTCTTCTCTGCTAAATGCCTTCCTCCTTCCTTCTCCTTTCCCACATTCCTCTCACCAGCTGGCCCTCCTTCTCCTTCACTCGGCCTTGGCCAAGGCTGGATACCGTTCCCTCAAGCCCAGCCGAGACAAGGGTAGACCCATTCTGAGCAGATTAACCAGGACCTGGGCCAAGGTGGAGTTGGCTTATAAAGGTTCTGTACACAGCCTTGTGCAGTGACTGGTTGCGGGCCTGGAAACAGAGCCTCCTTAGTAATACTGCCTCCCTAGGTGTGACCCCAGAGGGAGAACACCTACTCTCCCTGCAGCCCCAAGATGCCTGGGTAAGAAACAGACATGGGCATATGACAGGCCCTCTTGCCCAGCAAAACCCCTGAAGGCTGGTTTTCCCTGAAGATGCAGGGAGGACAACAAGGAAGGGCAGCCAGTGTTCAAAACTACAGAGAAATGGAGAAGTGGGGATATAGTCCGGATCAGAAGGCGAAGTGTGTCTTTGAGTGCACACACCTGAAGGGGTCCCTGGGGGCAGGGAAGTGTGATCCTGAGCTTCTTCAAAACTGGGCCCAGAATAAAACTCAGAAGCAGAGGCCAGAAAGGGGATATAAAGGGAATAGAAAGGGAGGGAGGAAGAGGGCATTTAAGAGGATGGTATTGTATATTGGTAAGTAGAAGAACAGATTGCTGGGGGTAGAAATGCCTAAGTGAGGTCAGGGGAAGAGACTGAGTAAAGGAAAGGTGGAGGGAGGGCGAATCAACATCTAAGAGGGTATAAATAAATCATATGGAAATCTACGTTTTTGGACAATGGCACACCCAGAAGCCATAGATTGTTACTAGAAAATTTTCAGTGCCAGGGATGGGATACCTTTTAGTGAGTTGCTGGCCAGGGAGGTCCCTGTTGCCCCCCCCCCCAAATGTTACAGGCCATTGCCAAGGCTCTTGGTTTCCCACCAGGAATAGGTGGTAAGACCCTACTGTTGAAGACTCCACATACTTGGCTCAAGGTCCCTGAGAAATCCTGCTGGAGCTGAGCTGAAAACTTTCTCCATGTGGACCAGCTGACAGAAAGCTGGAAAAAGCTATGCTGCATGTAGTTCCATGGGAGAGAGAAAGAAATCACCAGTGGAGATAAACAGTGACAGGACACTGCAAGCTTTAAGTTTGACCATCCAGGCCAAATGAGCCAAGAGGGTGCAATAGGGGCATGTCTGTTATGGGGGAAACCAACCACTCTCTAATTGGACTGGAGGCCCACTCCACCAGAGGGAATACATACCTGATACTGAAAACCTTTGTCAGGGGAAGTCATGAGCCCTAGGGGTGTAATGTCTGCTGGTGTCTGGCTAAATAAATATGCTATGCTCACCAAACTGCCCAGTAAGCACTTCTCTTAATGTTCATACCCATATATTAATGCTACTCTCACTTTTGATTAGAGAAGCTTCTCTTTTCAGAGGGCAGTGACCTTGGGATGACTCAGAAGGCACCATAGTGTTGAGAAGAAGTGACAGAGGAGTGCTCAGCACTAAAACATATCACACCTTCCAAGGCTCAGGGTCCATTGTGGAAGAGGGGGCAAGAAAGAAGAGCCAAAGAAAGGGTAGGACTCCTTACAATATGCTCTTCCAGACACAAAATGGCCTGGACGTCCATGACCTCACAGTGCCTGACACTACCTACACACCCATCATAATAGGAGGAAAAGATGATAACATCAAAATAAAAGAGGGACTGATGGAGGGGGAAAGGGATATGATGGAGAGCGGAGTTAAAAAGGGGAAAGTGGGGTGGAGTGAATTACCATGGTTTATTGTCTATAAGTTTGGAAGTTGTCAATAAAAAAATATTAAATAAAACCTGGGCCCAGAGCTTAGTGGTTAAGGCACTTGCCTGCAAAGCCTAAGGACCCAGGTGCAGCTCCCCAGAACCATGTAAGCCAGAAGCACAAAGTGATGCATGTGCACAAGGTTGCACATGCTCACAAGATGGCACACACATCTGGAGTTCAATTGCAGTGGCCAGAGGCTCTAGAGCATCAATTCTGTCTCATTCATAAATAAAATAAGTAATTTTTAAAAATTGGGCCCAGTGGTTAGTTAATCTCTGGTTGTCGATAGATAGCATGTAGAATTGTCATGGAAATAAATTTCTGGTCATGTCTGTAGGAGAATTTTTAGGTTAATTGAAGTGGGAAGACCCACCTGAACTGGGCTGGGGTCCTGGGCTGTATAAAAAGGAGAGAGCTAGGGCTGGAGAAATGGCTTAGCAGTTAAGGTGCTTGCCTGCAAAGACCAAGGACCCAGGTTCAATTCTCTAGGACCCAGGTAAGCCAAATGCACAAGGTGGTGCATGCGTCTGGAGTGCATTTGTAGTGGTTGGAGACCCTGGCATGTCCATTCTCTCTCTCTCCAATAAGTAAATAAATATTTTTTTTTTTAAAGGAGAGAGCTGGCTGAGCACCAGCACTCATCACTCTGTGCTTCCTCACCTTGGGCTGAATGTGACTCGCTGCCTTCCGTTCCTCCTGCCATGACTGTAACCTTCAAACTGTAAGCCGCAATAAATGCTTCCTCCCTTAAGCTGTTTCTTGTCAGGTATTTAGTCACAACAATGTGACGAAGGTGACTAAATACACCCAGGGACAGAAGCTTTCTAGGGTCTTTTGAGAGGCCCAAGATCAAAGAAAGGCCTCAACAAGGTGACCCGGAGCCACCCGGAGCCATTTCTGAACCCTGGCTGCAGAGGGTTCCACGCAGTCCAACGTTGGCTGCTCTCTGTACTAACTCTGCGACTTGGACATGCTGTTTAGCATTTCTAAGCCGGTGTCCTCACCTGCAAACTGTGACAAAGGCCACATTCTAAGGAGAGCTGCAGCACTGAATGAGACAGCATCTGTGGCATGCTCTGTCAATCAAATGGCAGCTGCTGCTGTAATTATGGCAACTGTCTTCCTGACTCCAGGCTCCTTCCATGTGGATGCCCAGGCTGGTCAAGGTAGCCAGTTTCTCACCCAGCTTAGAACTGCAACCTGAGTCACTCAGGAGGCCTCTCTTACCTGATTCACTGGGCACATATTGGTGACCCAAATCCTCTTGGACACTGGCAGAGAGGTTTGGCTGGGATAAGCCCTTGTCCTTTCGCAGTCTGGAGAAGCCCCAACGATGCCGGCTTCGGCTTTCTCCTGGAGCTGTAGAGACCCAGGCTCGTGAGCACTTGCCCAGCCACTACCAGGCAGCTCTCACTTCCCTACAGTCAGTCCTCCATCCAGACCAGAAAAACACCTCCTTTCCCTTCCATATTCTCCCTGTTCTCTTTCCAGCTCCTGTCCTCTCGGCCTCTAACCCCTCCAGTACCACCAGGGCAGACCTCAGGGCCTCCGGTGGGTGTCATTCCCTGGTCGCCCCCTCCCCATCCCACCATCTTCTAGCCTAGCCCTTCCTCACCCGAGGAACCCGAAGTGCCGCTGGCCTCGGAGCCCAGAGACTCGGCGGAAGGAGTGGTGGCGCCGGCCTGGGAGGCCAGCTGGTTGTGCGGGACGCCGAGGCGTCGCAGGCTCTCGCCTTCGGACGTGGCCCTGCGTAGCTTGCCGAACAGCGGTGTGCTGCGGCCGGAGCCTCCGCCGCCTCCACCGGAGTCGTCGCTGCTGCCGCTGCGCTGCAGACGGCTGGACAGGCGCTCGAGCGTGGAGCTGAGCCTCCTGCGCACCGCCAGCACCGGCGAGCCCCGAGCCGAGCTCCCGCCCTCCGAGCTCTCCCCGTCGGCGCCCCGAGCCTCCCAGGCCGAGTGGCGCTGCGCCGGCGGGGTCCTCCGTAACCTCTGCGACAACGACAGCGACAGGCGGCGGACGAAGCCGGGAGGCTCCCCGACGGTCCTGAGATCCTGCACGGAGCGCGAACGCTCGGGACGTCGCACCAGCTCCAGCGGGGTTCCCGCGGGGCTGGGGCGGTAGATGCCGTCGTCGTCCTCGGCCCCGCGGAACGGACCGCGCTCCTCCGAGCGCGAGCGGCTCAGCAGCCGCAGCCCCCGAGACAGGGGCGACTCACGGCTGCGCTTGAACTTGGCCTCGAACACGGCCTCGGATTCCAAGTTCTCGATGCTGCTGCCGAGGCTGCTGCCTGGCCTCGGGGGCACCGTGGGGACCCGCGCTTTCTCGGCTAGCACTGGGGGAGCCCGGGCTGAAGAAGGCACGCGCTTCTCGGAGGCTCCAGGGGTTGGGGAGGCTACCCTGGAGAACACAGCCGGGTGGGGTTTGGGCTCTGAAGGAGGTCCGGGGGAGCCCTGCGGGGACTGGCCGGGGACCGACAGCTGGAGCGACTGCATGATCTGGGCATAGGGGGTGAGGGGCAGCCCGGGGGTTTGCAGGGCCAGAGCGGGCTTGACAGGCTTGGAGGCTCGGACTGGCTTCGGGGTGGGCTCTGAGGTCTTTTCTGAGACAGGCTGGGATGCTAAGGGCTGGGGTGCTAAGGGCTGGGGAGGTTCACTGGGTTTGGCGGCTGAAGGTTCCGAGAACTTGGGGATACTGGGTTTGGGGGCGCTGGGACGCGCAGGACTGGGTGGCTGGACTTCGCTGAGGGCAGACAGGGAGGGAGATTCCTGTAATCTACGAGCCCCGAGTTTGGCTACCGGGATTTCGAGGGGTGCCCCGGCGCGGCGGTGGCGACCCCGAGGCTCCGCCTCCCCCTGGGAGAAGCTGCTGCTCTTTTGCAAGCCGCGCGCCTCGGGAGGGGGCTGGTGGTGGGGCGCCGCCTCGCTGGAGGCAGCCCGCGCCATGCGGGGGTCGCGCGCGCGTCCCCCCAAGCTCTCCAGCAGGGGACCCCTGAGGCCGCTGACCTTGCCATCGTCGGGGCCTCCCCGCAGCAGCCGCTGGCGCAGGGCCTGCAGCCTCTGGGCGTACTCGCCCTCGCCCAGGCCTCCCCGGGCCAGACGGGTGGCTCCCGGGCTGGGGCTCCTGCGCTGCGGCAACTCCACCGACGCCGCCTTGTGCAGGCCCCGGCCCGGCTCCCGCGGCCCCGCCCGGGGTAGGGCACTCTCAGCCGAGCTACCCCTGCGGAGCTCTCCCCGCCTGGGACTGGGCCCAGCTGGGGACTCCGGGCCTGGAGAGGGGAGGGCCTCAGGGCTGGGGGCTTCCTGGTCCTGAGAGGGAGCCCTTCCCTGTTCTTGCCAGTCCATAGAGGTGGCAGCCCCAGCCTCGGGGGTCCCTAGGGCCTCATCCTCAGTGGGAATGTCGGTGAGAGACACCCTGGAGCCAGAGAACTCAGGCTGCAGGGGGCGGGGCACCGAGGGCAGCTCCTCCAGCTCCTCTTCTTCTGAGTCCGAGGAAGATGAGAGCTCCCCACTCGGGGGTGATCTTCTGGGCATGGTCACCCACACCCGCTCCGGGGGTGCCCGCAGCAACTCGGGAATGGGGCGCAACACCAGGTGGCACTTGTAGCTGATCTGGGAGCGCTGGAAACAGGGTACTACACTCAGACCAGAGGGGTCAGGAGGCCTAGTTAGCCCAGGCCCACCTCAGCCTTCCTTAGAGGAGGTAGGAAGGAAGCCAGGAATTGAGATAATAATAATAAATTTTAAAAAAGCAAGCTCATTATACTGGTGCAGGCAATGAGGGGCACCATGAAAATAAAATTTAAAAAAAAAAAAAGGCTGAATGAGAGAGAATTCAGGAAGGGCGGAAAGGGCACAGGCAGGGCACAGCCAAACTTACCTGCCACCTCCGCCGGGACAGGAAGAGCTTCAGGTGATCAGTGCTCACCTCTGCCCCCTTTGCTTGTGTCTGTAAACCCAGAAAAGAGGGCCTGAGGGACAGCTCTCTGTCAACCCAGAGCCCTGAAAGACAAAGTCCACGGTGGCCAGTGAAGCAAACACCGATCGGGAGAGTCTGACAGGATAGCTCCTCCAGCCCTGAACCCAAGGCAAGAGGGAGAAAACAGGTACTTCTAAGCATCACCAGGGCACAAGGCACCCCGTGGAGGCCTGTGCTCCCAGATGGCCAGCAGCTGTCTGCCTCCATGTAAGGCCACCATCCCAGACATTTGGAGTGGTAGTGGACCAGTCCAAGGGGGACAGCCGACAGCACCCACCCAAGCTCTCTCTCCTTGAGCTTGTTTCTAGTCTGAGGAAGGATGCTTACTTCAAGGACTGCTAGCTGATTGGCTTCAGTCTTCAGATGACCCAGCACGTGGGTCAATGGCAAGTGTGTGTGTTTGTTTGGTTGTGTGCTGGGGATCACACTCACGGCTTTGAACATGCTAGGCAGGTGGTTTGCCACTGAGCTACAACCCCATCTGATGATTGGCAAGTTTATTCAGGCACCCTTAATGGGTTCATTTGCTACTCCCCCCACCACACCAGTGCTTAGCATTGTACCCCAGGATACTAGCATTTGAAATAAATAAAATCCTTGTCCACATGGAGCTCATGAGAGTGAGCCTGTGTGGAGCCTAACCACCACAATATGGGACCAGTGCAAGACAGAGGTAGGCCCATACAGAAGGGGAGGAAGGAAGAGCAAGGCTGATCTTTTGTACCAGAGAGAATCTTAAAGAAGACCCTAGGATAGGGGGAGGGGCCCAGGCCTGTGCTTAGGGTACATGATATCTCAACTTGATTACTAATTCGAGCTTCAGTTTCCTTATCAACAAAATGGCGGTAATAATACTTTCCAGGCCGGAGAGATGGCTTAATGTTTAAGGCACTTGCCTGTGAAGGCTAAGGACCCGGGTTCGTTTCCCCAGTACCCACGTAAGCCAGATGCACAAGGTGGCACATACATCTGGAGTTCATTTACAGTGGCTGGAAGCTCTGACATGCCCATTCTCTCCCTCACTCCCTCTCTCTCTGTCTGCTTCTTTCTCTCTCTCAAATAAATAAATAAAAATATTAAAAATGCTTTCTTTTGCAGACCTATTGTGAGGCTAATGGATCATATATATAACGCATCTCATATTTATTGCATATAGTAGATGCTCAATAAATGGAGCTATCAGTAACATTCTCCCTCTAACTCTGTACCACACTTGGCAGGACTAGACTTACTTTGAACCAAGGATGTTCTAGGGTCTCCTCTGCAGTAGGTCTCCTGTAAAGGAATGAGGATTAAGCAGGAATTTATCATTCATTCATTCATCAATGAATGTTTGAAAAAATGAGGTCTTTTAAGAGCCAGGGATTTGTATATCTAAGGGTAGAGGTTTGGTAGGAGTAGAGAGGTGGCTAGGAGGGTCTCTGAAGTTGGGGGAGGGTCCTCTACTCACAGCCGGTCTTGCACCAGCACTTTGATGAGAAAGCCCCGGGCCTCCCTGCTCAGACTCAGGAATGTGGTCTCATCAAAGGCCACGTTGTAATTTCGGATGTTCATCAATGTTGTCCGATCGTTCTCCCCAACAAATGGGGAGATGCCTGTCAGACTGGAAAGGTGGAGAGCGCTGTGGTGAGAGGTGGGAAAGAACCTGGGGCCGAGGCCAAAGTGAAGTGTAATGTGTATTGGGTGGAGTGGGGGGAGGGGGCACAGAGGACCAGAGACAAGTGGAGGCTCTGGGTTGTGGGCATACCAGAGGCTGTGCCAATCTAGATAGGAAGCCAGAGCTTTCAGCTTCCTGTCCCTACCTCAGCCCCTCACATGAACAGGGAGGCAGTCCTGTCTTGGGATCTGATTACCCATGCCTTAGAGGACCTGTTCTACCCCTCCTCCAGTGTGCCCTCTCCTTGAGGAGATGTATCCCTCCTTCTAGTCGATGCCCTGGACACTCAGGACCAGGAAGTTGCCTATTAAAATGGCACCAAGTCTACACCGGCCTCTGTTGGTGCAGTGGAGTGGTGTGATGGAGGACAGAAGAGCGGCATGCTCACTGGGGTGTTCATGCTCATGCGTATGAAGACTTGAGTGAGGGAGGAGCAGGGGGTGTAGTAGAGAAGGGAGTGGGTGGCAGGCCTTTCGGATATTGGGGGTGGCCCAGCTAGGAAACTACTAGGAGACTGCAGAGGGGTCCTTACCAGAGGAAGGCAACAACACCCACGGGCCTGTGGGGAGAGCATAGGTATGGGTGAGAAGCCAGCCCACCTCTTGATGGAAGTGAGCAGCTCCCTCCAGTGCCAATCTGAAAGAGACAGCTCCTCCCTGGGAACACTGTACAGGAGAACCTCCTTCAGGGAAGACCCACAACCCAAAGTCAGGGGAACGGCTCGGCTGGCCCAGAAAGTCCAGAGAAGTCTGGGGACCCATGAGAGGACTACACCTATTTCACTGAGGTGGCCTGGGCCCAGGGGAGCCAAGAGCTGAGGACTGCAAGGAGGAGGCCCTGGGTGACAGAGTGAGCCCGGAGGAGTGAAGGATGGGGATCACACGGGCAAGAGACCCTGGGAGCCATGCCACCAGCCAACTGTCACAGAAGGAAGGCCAGTTTCCTAAAGCTTCTCGCAGTAGCCACCGGGAAAGCCCCCAGCCCAGGCCAGCATTACCAGATGTCAGTGACTCCAGACACAGGGCTCTGGTTGACAATCTCGGGTGCCACAAATTCCGGTGTGCCGTATTGGCAGTACTGGGGCTCCCCTGGAGTCATCTCTTGGGCATTCCCGAAGTCACAAATGCGCACCTGCTCTTCACCTTGTGCGCCATCCCACACCAGCAGGTTCTCAGGCTACAAGGTACAAGCCAGGTGTGGGAGCAGCACCAGGAAAGACTCTCCTGCTGGCCCCACCCTCTGCCTGTTCTCCACCCCGCGCCTCACCTTGACATCAAGGTGCAGTACGTGGCTCTGGTGCAGATAGCATATTCCCTCTAGCACCTGCCGCATATAGGCCCGGATCTGTGGAAACAGGGGATCCCAAGTCTGTGGAAGTTGGAGGAGGTGCTATGCTTGATTACCACCAGGGCTATAGCAAGACGTCAGACAATGCCTGAGCAAGTAGCCTTCAGATGGCTCATGGAGGAAGTTGAAATGCAGGCTTGGGGGTGCTATGACCCAGGGCTTACTATATAAAGCTGTATTGGTTAGGCACAGTACAGTTATTATAATGTACAGTCAGTTGCATTATAATAAGTAGAGCTGCACCAGTGTACACCACGTACAGTCATGCATGCGCTGGGATCGACAGAGACTAGATATGCTTTCTAGGAGTATGGAGAAGCGTTTGGGGAAAGTGTCTGCGAGGAAGGCTGGAAGGCAACAGAGTTGGGTTCTGAGGTGGATCTGACGTTATTTAGAGAGGACAGTTATAAGTCCCAAATGAATGGTGGGTCTGGTCTCCTGGGAGCTCCTACTACCTGCCCCTGGCTTCCTTGTAGACACACAGGTCATGCATAAGATACACCCATAGCTCTCAGAGCTCAGGTGGGTGAAAGCTAGTGTGCAAACTGAACCCCTGCCACCCACTGCCCTCACCTCAGACTCACACACGGTGGGTTTCCTGGCCATGCGCTCCAACAGCTCTTCTGTGCAGCTGTGTCCCAGGTCAAGGAGAACAGTGACAGGTGCCAACTGCCCAGCTCAGCCTTGGAGCTCAGTGCAGCCTCAGTTCAGCCCAGGGCCCTCCTTCCCTTCAAAGCACATCTGTCACCAGTCAGACACCATACCTCTCTTTCTTGGTGTCAGGCTACACAGAGAGGACAACTCTACTTGAACTCTCAGGTTTAAGTCCCTCACCCACTCTGACTTAAGACAGTCCCTTCCTTGCCCACCCTATAAAGCATTGATGGGGATCGGTTTACAGCAGAGTCTTCTTGACTGTGGACAGAACTTCTTGTTTCTATTTGAGAATGACCTCTGAAGGGCCACAACATGGAATAGCTTGTCAATTTGCTGGTGTGCAGGCCAAGGTTTCCCCACTTCTGGAGATCCAAGGCAAGGGCCCAGCCTCCTTAGCTGCCTATGTCTTTGTTTAGCCATAGCTTTTATGCAAGGGTGTCAGTGCTCATCTGAAATGGGGGCCATCAAATGTGTGGATATACTCTCCTGCCTCCTGTGATCAAATAGAATGTGCCATTTGACAGCCGTGTAGCTGTGGGCTGTTTAACCTTTTCATACCTATCTCATCAGCTATAAAATGGGGATAATGAAATTCTACAAGTATACATGAGGATTGAATAAGTTACTAAGTGTAAAATCCATGAAACACTACCAGAAAGACATTAAGCGTATGAGAATTTGGGCTAAAAAAAAAAAAAAAAAAAAAAAAAAAGATGGTATTCATAGAAGTCTCCAGACGCATCCCTTCCAACTTCAATGGCTATATAGTTAAGTATGACCTTGAACTTATGATCCTTCCTCCACCCACCCCCAGAGGACTACAGGAATCTACCACCACACTCAGGGGTTCATCTATGCTAGGCAAGCACTCTGCCAACTGAGCTTCAGCCCCAGCCCCAACATGCCCATTTTGGAAAAGGTAAAACTGGTACAAGGGACAGTTATTCGTCCCCAGCCTGCACCAGGATACAGCTCGGTGACAATGACCAGTCCCCGGCGCCTCTCAAAGGCCTCATGGAAGTAGAGGACACAGTCATGCTGAAGCCGGGCCAGCAGCCGGGCTTCCCGTCTCGCTGATGCTTTGGGCTTGGCCTGGCTGGGGATGAACTTGGCTGCGAACTCGAGACCAGAGCTCCGCTCCACTACACGACGCAGGTAGGAGAAGGCACCCCTGGATGACACAGAGAGGGTGGGTGACCGGATGCAGCTATCACCGCAGCCCTGGCCCTTGGTCTGTGTCGGCCCTCACACCCAGCAGCCTCTCTGGGGCCTTGACATTGGCTTCTCTTTGCCCCATACCTGCCAATCTCCTGGTGGATGTCATAAAAGTCGCTGAGTCTCCTGCCTCGACGTTCCTCGTCCTCTCCCACTCCTTCTACCTCCATGGCTGTCTGAGCTGTGGAGCAGACACAGATGTCTCAGTGTTGTTAGGTGGAGATGACAAGGCAGCGACGAGGGCAGAGACTGGGACAGGCAGGACAGATGCAAGAGACAAAAGAGGCACTCGAATGCTGAGACCCCCCCCCTCCTAATAGGTAGTCAGGACTGAAGGCTAGGGTGGGGCTCACAGTATATTCCTGGGGTGCCATAGGGCCCTTCTCTCTGGGAACAGCAGCCCACCTGAATGTACAGCCAACTCTGCCTTGCAGGAGACTTCACCAGCCAGGTTCCGCGCTATGCAGGTGTAGACACCTCCATCTTGGGCCCCCGTGCTGAGCACCACTAGAGAGCACTCATTCTCCTCATACACGAAGCTCACATGGCTGCTCTCGGCCAGCAATATCTCATCCTGCAGAGATGGGTGTCACCTCCAGTTCAGGTTTGCTCTCACTGCTCACCTGAGGCCCAGCCTTCCCTCCATGCCAGACAGCTAGTTTCATCTAGACCTGGGCGCCAGGAAGCTGCCTACCAGGCCTTATCCCTCCTGTCTGTACCCAGGGCAGCAGGACCTACCATCCTAGGACCAGGAGCAGCTTCTTCAGTTCCGGCAAATTGCTCTAAGCCCTTCCATTAGTCCCCTTGGTCTCACTTCCTTCTCGGAATGCTCCTCTGCTCAAGGCCCTCCCTCCTAAGGTATCCCAGGAACCCCTATCCTTGCCCACCCCAGGCTCCTAGCCAGCAGGCAGACTCTGTGCCGGGGTCTGCGTGCCTTCTGACCTTGTACCACATGATGTCCGGCAGTGGTTTCCCCTCAACCACCACAGCAAACCGAGCCGTCTCCCCGGCCCCCACCTCCACGTCCTCCATGATGGACTCGAACCGAGGAGCCTCTGCAAGGCACAGGGACAAGACACAGCCAGATGTCACCCAGTGTCAGCCTTTGTCCCTGTGAGCAGCTGGCTTGGAGGAATGCTAGGCTCCAGCCCTCTAAACCCTGGCCATCAGGACACCAGAGTTCCTGGCATCCCTCCCTATAAATCCAAACGTGATGTTCTCTAAGCTTCAGAAACAATGTCACAGGTGCAGGCTGCTCTGCTGGACTCTTGGCATTCATGTGCTTGCTTTGAAATTAGGAGATTTTCACACACAAAAGAAATCTGGATTTCCTGTGTCTCTTGGAAAATCAGGACTGGCCACCCAGGCTTCTCCATTGCAGTCACCAGTGGGCCGGTGCGGTGTGGCTCAATGTCGCCCCCTGTGGGTGATTGGCCTTCTCGCTTCCCTATTGGCCGCCTTTCTGATTGTCTGTCCTCTAGGAGGCTGGGCTGTGACCTAGAATTAAGTTTCTGAGGGACATTGCCTCTACCTTGAAGTTACTCTCTATGAACCTGTTTATTTTTATTTATTTATTTATTTTTTTTTGGTTTTGCGAGGTAGGGTCTCACTCTGGTCCAGGCTGACCTGGAATTAACTATGTAGTCTCAGGGTGGCCTCGAACTCTCAGCAATCCTCCTACCTCTGCCTCCCGAGTGCTGGGATTAAAGGGAGTGCGCCACCACGCCCGGCCAGAACCTGTTTATTTTTAAAAATATTTTACTTTCATTCATTTGAGAGAGAGAGAGAGAATGGGTGTGCCAGGAGCTCCAGACACTGCAAAATCCAGACATTTACACCACTATGCGCCTCCAACCTCCGTGGGTACTGGGGAATCAAACCTGGGTCCTTAGGCTTTGCAGGCAAGTGTATTAACCACTAAGCCACCTCTCTAGCCCGTAATCTGTACTTGTCTCTCTCTCTCTCTCTCTCTCTGTGTGTGTGTGTGTGTGTGTGTGCCTGCTGTGAATGGACACCAACAGGAGGATATTTGCACTGTTTTGTGTCCAGCTTATGTGGGTACCTTGGGAACTGAACCCCCGCCATCAGGCTTTACAAGGAAGCACCTTTAACTGCTGAGCAATCTTCCTGGCCCCATCTCTGAATCTTATTTAAATATCTGGGGGGACTACACTCTTGGGGAGATGACAAATGAACCAATGAGTAACCCCCAAATATGAAATGGACTGTCTAGGAGCAAATTCTTGGCTTAGTTCTTCCACAGATCACATAGCTTCATCATTCCCTGCAAAACAGTGTGTGGTTCTCACGATGGAATTAAATACCTTTTTGCAATGTGCTAGAAAGGGAGTGGGAGTCATCAGGCCCCTCTGAAATTAGGAGGGAAGGGAAGGACAGAGTGCCCAAGTCTAAACCACCGCTGTCATAGGGGCTGCCTAGCTTCATCCTGATAACAGGGGAGGCTTCCTGGAGCAAGGAAAGAGGCTGTGGCGTGGCAGATGTGAAGGGAAGAGAGCTGCCATTCCACCTGCCCCAGTTGGCTGATGGTGGGCGGGGCTTAGCAGAACAGGGTGTCAGACACAAGAGGTCTCTGTTGGCCCTGGCTGGCTGGGATATAGTTTCCTACAGCTCGGAAAGACGATGACTGAAGCAGATGATACTGTTCAGGGCGAAGTAGTGACTAAGTTGGGAGTACCAGGTGGGGAGTGGACATCCGCAAGACTCGAGATGGAGATCAGTGGATGTGTGGCCCCACCCTATGATGACGGGGGGGGTCACCATCTCCTCACATCTGCTGTGGTCTCTTCTCATCTTACAGATGTCTTCCCTGCCCTTTGGGAACTTGGTTCTCTGTCTGCTGTGGGGCTGGCGGGGGGAGGCAATCTATGAAGGTCAAAGGACCCAAAGGTTTTGAATGGACTTGAATGATTTTTTTAAAAAAGCATTAGAAAATATCCATTTGTTCATAGATTGCCTGTGCTAACTAAAATGTCACTTTCTTTGCTTTTGGCTAGAATTGTATCCACTCAGCAGGAAACAATGTTCAACTCACGTGTCTCTGAAGTTCTGAGCGGCAGTTACAGATGTTAGAGTTAATTAACAAACAGGAACGTAAAAACAATGGCTACTTCATGCTTGCTATGCCTTGAAAGTCTATGACTTTGAAGGAGAAAATGACAGAAAGGTGCTTTGCTGGGAGGATTGGAGGCTCTGTCAAAAAGGCCACGAGCCACAGAGCTGGGAGGCAGGGGTAAAATGCACTTTCGGAGATTTGCTTTTTAATCAATCGCTCTTTCCCATACTAGTTTTAGTTGTGACACTATTTCCCTCTGGATTTAGCATACAACTAGGGGCACTCACAGCTTTGTACTCTGGCATGAAGACTCAAACCCAGCTCCTATACTTACCAGGCTATGTGACCTTGAGCCTGGTTACTTAGCACCCTTTAAATTTGTTTCCTCATCTGTAAAATGGGGATGACAACTAATCCTGTTGATGTGCATAGTAAATGAGGTGAGCTGTGTGGAGTGCTTAACATGGATCCTGGCCCATATGAGATTTTGACAAATTTTTTTTTTTTTTTTTTTGTTTTTTCGAGGTAGGGTCTCACTCTGGCCCAGGCTGACCTGGAATTAACTATGTAGTCTCAGGGTGGCCTCGAACTCACGGCAATCCTCCTACCTCAGCGTCCCGAGTGCTGGGATTAAAGGCGTGCGCCACCACGCCCGGCTTTTTGACAATTTTTTTAACAGTGCTGGGGCTCAAGGGTAAGGCCTTGTGCATGCTAGGCAAGCACTCTACCAGTGAGCTACACCTCCAGCCTTTGCGGTGGTTGGGGGTGTTTTGTTTTGTTTTGTTTTTGGGAAAGAGTCTCACTAGCCCAGGCTGATCTTGAATTCAAGATCCTCCTGTCTCAGCCTGTTGAAAACTGGGATTATAGATACATGTCATCATATCCTGTCAATAAATATCTTATTGGGGGGGCTGGAGTGATGGCTTAGCAGTTAAAGCATTTGCCTGCAAAACCAAAGGACCTAGGTTCAATTCCCCAGGACCCACGTTAGCCAGATGCACAAGGGGGCACACACATCTGGAGTTCGTGTGCAGTGGCTGGAGGCCCTGGCATGCCCATTCTCTCTCTCTTCCCCTTTCTCTGCCAAATAAATAAATAAATAAGTAAAAATAAAATATTAAAAAAATAAAATGAATATCTTATTGGTACCATTATTGTTATATGACTAATGCCAGTACTATTACTAGATGGATAAGCCTAGGAAGAAAGACATGGGATTGGATCCCCAGCAGTGGCAATGTGCTTCAGAGAGGAACAAGAAGAAGCCTGGTGTCACCCACCTGCCAGCTCCAGGACTACTGAGCAGGCCTGTGTGCCATGACGGTTTCGAGCAGTGCAGGTGAGGGACCCCAGGTCACGGCGGCTCACCCGACAGATCCGAAGACAATACTGGTCATCGTCTGGCTGGCTCAGCTCATATACACCTGTCCGGGCCTCTAGAAGGGCTCCTCGGCAGCTAAGGGATACATAACAGGGACTGCCAGGTGGGGTCCGGGCTGGGCTGTCACAGATAGGGAATGGGGTGAGCAGTGGGGGGTGCGGGGTCCCTACCTCCTCCAGACAACCTGGGCCTCCACATGGTTGAAAGTGACAGTGACTCGAGTGGGCTGTCCCTCTACCACATACACAATTTCTGGTTTATCCAGTACGACAGGAGCCTCCTCCAGGGGTGGGCCTGCAGGGGGAGAACACAGGCCTGGACTGACACTAGGGCTGGACTGACACCCTCTGCTCCTTCATCCCTCCACCCAGTCACTGCTACAGCTCCACTTCAACAGGTGGGGAAGCTGAGGCTCTGAAGAATTCTGGCTTTTCTGGAGGGCATGGCCAGGGAGCCATACAAGGGCTGGACTCCAGCTAAGCATAAGCTTTGCCCCCAAAGCCTTGCTGCTTCTGACGGGGTAGGGGTGTTGCCCAGCAGTACTGTTCCCACCATAGTTATCATGTCCAGAGCAGCCCCTGAGCCTCCTCCACAGGCCTTCTGTCCCTGTCTATACAGCACCCAGCTCACCGCGCTCCAGCAGCTGCACGGGCTCCGAGGGTGCCGAGGGCTTGCTGCTGCTCTTGCCACTGGTGCTGAGGACCCGGAAGATATGCTGGAATCCCTTCCGCAGCCCCGTGGCTGCCCACTCAGGCTCTTGCAGGCCTGTGACCAGCGCTGTCCACTGGTCTGAGCCCAGCACCTGGTGCTGCACCGTGTATGTCAAGGAGTCTGGATCTAGAGGAGAAGTGGCAGAGGGGCTCGTGGCTGCAGTCCCAGGAATCCTACACCTGTCTCCTTTGGTGCTTCTGCCCGGTCCTCTCTACCCACAACTCATCCCTACCCTCAAACCTGAGTGACCCTGACCCACCAATAGCCATGTCCAGACTTCTAGGGGGGTTCCACGAGAGTGTGATCATCTTCCCTGTGACAGCCACCACCTGCGGGGCACCATCCGGGGGGCTTGGAACCACATCTGAAAGCAACAGGTGGGTCTTTTAGAACTCAGCAATTTCTACAGGATCACCAAGCCTTTAGGCAGAGGGATGGCGTTGCGGTTCAACCACAGGGATAGAGGCAAGACCAACAGTTCCCCAGAGTGGCCCCTCTATGGCCTAGCCCCGGTTGGTTCTGGAAGCCATACTATGAACGCAGCTGCCAGCCTTACCTGTGACATAGAGGTGGGCGTAACAGGCAGCTTTGCCCAGCTTGTTGGCGATGACACTCTTATAGACACCAGCATGCTGAGGGCCCACAGCTGGAAACACCAGACGATGTACATCCCTGTCTGGTGGGGGAAGGACAGTGAAATGGGGTTGGTTTAGGAGGGTACTCTGGGGAGTGGCCTAGGCCAGCCCAGGCCTGGCCATACATGCCACTCACTGTGGGTAGGAGACAAGTCGAGAGGGGCAGGACAGGCAATAACAAGCTTGCCCTCCTGGCCATAGCCCTGGGCCCTCTTGTTCCTCCAGTACTTCAGGCCCAGTCTTTCTCCCACATGGGGTCCCCCTCTGTCAACCTTTGTTCACTGCCTCCTCATGAGTGCACTTCCTAGGGGGTCACAACGTCCAGATCAAAGTGCTGACCAGGCTTTATTCCTAGATCCATGCCCCAGTCCCTTCGCTTCTATCTCTATGGCCACCGTCTGCCCCCATCTCCAGCGGGGCCTGAGGAGATCACGGCAGAGAGGGCTTTGTGGGGCTGACGTCCCTGAAGAAGCTGTGTGAGTTCTACCTCCAGGTCGTTGCTCACCAACGTCCTCCCTTTGGGAATGTTCTCTTACATAAGGCTGCCTTCTCTCTCTCTCTCTTTTAAAATTTATTCTTACTTTTTAAAAATATTTTATTTATTTATTTGAGAGAGAGAGAGAGAGATACAGAAATAGGCAGGTAGACAGAGAGAATAGGTGCACCAGGGCCTCCAGCCACTGCAAACGAACTCCAGATGCGTGCGCCCCCTTGTCCATCTGGCTTACATGGGTCCTGGAGAATCAAGCCTTGAACCAGGGTCCTTAGGCTTCACAGGCAAGCGCTTAACCTCTAAGCCATCTCTCCAGCCCCTGCCTTCTCTTTTTTTTTTTTTTTTAAATATTTTATTTTATTTTGAGAGAGAGAGAAAGAGGCAGATTACACACACACACACACACACACACACACACACACACAGAATGGGCACGCCAGGGCCTCCAGCCACTGTAAACGAACTACAGACGCATGTGCCACTTTGTGCATCTGGCTTAGGTGGGTACTAGGGAATCCAACCTGGGTCCTCAGGCTTTGTAGTGCCTTAACCACTGAACCATTTCTTCAGCCCCTGCCTTCTCTTTTAAGATACAGTCAAGCATGTGCAGCCCTATGAAGCCCACCCTGCCGTGCCCCTGGCCTCTCTGCTCCCTGGACCCTGACTCCTTCCCTAGGCCACCAGCGCCTTTGCCGCACATCGCTAGGCACCAGCCTGCTGCTTTGAGAGAGTTTTCCTCCTCACTTCTATGAGTTACAGTTCCTGTCCAAACCATCTATCTCATAGGGACGGCGCTGCTTTTGTCCAGATCTGCTTGTTCTATCAAGAATGCAATGGCAGGACGGGAGAGATAAGGTGCCTGCCTGCTAAGCCTAAGAACACCTGTTCAATTCTCCAGGACCCATGTTCAGCCAGCCACAAAGTGATGTAAGGGTGCAATGCCACACTTGCCCACAAGGAGGTGCATGTGTCTGGAGTTCCTTCACAGCAGCTGAGAGGCTGCTGGTGCGCCCATTCTCTTTCTCTCTGACTCTCTCCAAAAAAAAAAAAAGAAAAAAAAAAAGAATGCAATGGCAGCCAGGCATGGTGGCACATGTCTTTAATCCCAGCACTCAGGAGGCAGAGGTAGGAGGATTGCCTTGAATTAGAGGCCACCCTGAGACTACATAGTGAATTCAAGGTCAGCCTGGGTTAGAGCAAGACCTTACCACAAAAAACCACACACACACACACACACACACACACACACACACAGAATGTAATAACTTTGTTTTCAGTAAGTGCCAAATGCATGTCACATTGTAAGTTATAGTAAGAGTAGTCTGCTCTGTGCTCATCATATGCCAGGCACTTAACATGCTTTTCTCTACCCTAATCCTTTCAACAACTCTACAAAATTATCCCCATTTATCAATGAGGTCAGAGACATTAATTGACTTATACAGGGTTACACATTGAATAAATAATGAAGCCATGGCTTGAACTTAGTTCCATTTCATTCCAAACCTCTTTCGATACCCTCTGCCCTGTGAATGACAAGGAGGCTGCTTCTGGCAGGGCATGAAGAGGAGTCGGCCTGCAGTGTCCTCCCGCACATGAGAGATGTCCCCAAACACCTCTTCCTTCCTGTAGCAGTTATCTCTGTATAGAATAGTCTCCCGTTCCTTTATCTCTGCTGACACTATTTATAAGGGGAGAAAAGCCAGAGGCTGCCAGTGACCCCAGACACAGGCACAAGCGGGGACACCAACTCAGATCCCGAGACAGACACTCAACCAGCAGATGGCGACCCAGGGAGGTCTGTGGCTGAACGATCTCAATTACTGAAGGGAGCAGGGGTCAGGGCTGCAGTGCAGGCACTGGAGATGGGGTGAGGGTGGGGTCGGGAGAATGGAACATGCATGACTGAGGGCAGCTTTCAGGGGACGGTAATGAGTCAAGTCCCTGTATCACTCTAAGCCTCTGTTTCCCCATCTATCAACAGGGCTAATGATAGGGTGACGGTGTGTATGGGCATAAATTAAGGGAAGCAGGAGGACCACACGTGAGATTCAGATTCTTCCAAGGACAGAACACAGTGCTGCCTTAGGAAGACACCCAAACTAAGAGGACATGAATCCAAGGGAAGTTGCTCTAGGTTTCCCCCGGCTCCCTCATTTGCTATTTGTCTATAGTACTGGACCAGGCCTTCCTTCCCGGCCAGGCCCTGCCCATGTCAGCCCTTCCACTGAGATTTCTCAAGCGTGTGGGCAGGCCAAGAGTGGTGGCCACAAGCGTAGCAAGCTTTAACAATTACTGACCACTTGCTAACAACCAGGCCCTGCTGTCAGTTCTTCTCTCTCTCTCTCTCTGTCTCTCTCTCTGACCTAAATTTCATACAGCCCAATTACAGATGAGGAAACTGAGGCACAGATGGGTTCTATATACAACTAAATTACTGTCTGCCCAGTAAGTGCTAACAGGGTCACTCTAGGTTGACTCAACAGATGGTACTGTATAGGCTCAAGGAGGGGACACTCTGACCTCACAGCCCCTGGGAGCTGTGACACCCCATCTCTGATAAGACTACCAAAGAAAGGCCCTGGAGCTGGGGGGTCAGGGGCAGTGAGAAAGAATGAATCTGAAAGCCACGAGATTGCTGCTGGAGGGGGACAGTCCCAAGGGTCCCTTTCCCGGTCACATACACTGTGTCATGCGTCGGTCATCACTGCTTTGGATGCGGTGGCCATTGTGGAACCAGCTGATGGTAGGGTAGGGCAGGCCGGTCACCTGGCACTCCAGCATGGCCTCCTTAGCCAGTCCCACCTCCAGGTCCTGGAGTGGTCGCAGGAAGTCAGGAATGGACAGCCGCTCCAGCTCACCATGCTCTGGTTCCTCAGGGATGGATGGCATCTTCTCCAGTTTTGAACTGTAAGAATCGCACAGCTGCCCACAGGTGCAGGGCTGGGCCCTCAGAGGCAGTGTGGGCAGCACCTGGGGTTGCAGGTGGTACCTGGGGCCAGAGGCAGCTGTCCGAGGCTCCTCCACATAGAGCTGGGCAGAGCAGTGGGCCTGGCCATGGGTGTTGGTGGCACTGACTTCATAGAGCCCCTCGTCTTCGCTACCCACGTGGGCAATGTGCAGTGAATGCAGACCCCCGTCCTGCCGCAGCCTCAAGTTCTCGCTCTCCTCCACCAGACGGCCTGGGGCCAGGAAGGAGAGAAAGCACAGCCCCTGTAGCAGGGGCCCTCAAGGCACACCCATACTGGTCTAGACCCTTAGGAATATCCCAACATCCATGCAGGGTCGGCGGGCGGTGGGGCGGGGCACGTACCAAAATGAGTCCAGGTAACGGAGGGAGGTGGGGTGCCGCTGATCTTGCAATCAAAGCGGGCAGCTCGGCCCTCCAGCACCTCCACATCTTCCAGCAGCCGGGTGAACAGGGGTGCCAAGGAGGGCCGTACGGTCAGCCGGGCACTGCAGGTCAGCTCATCTGGGAAGAAGAGGACAACATTGGGGCAGGGAAGGCCAAGGAGGCCCAGGTACCCCATCTTACAGTCCTGCCCAGCCTTAGGAAGCTCAGGCACATCCCTACAAAGGCTCCAGAGGAATAGAGGCTGAGGCCTTAAACTAGGCCTTCTGAGGAGACTGGGGGCCAGCAGTCTGCCAAGGCAGGCTGGGGACCTGGCCCAGCTCGCCCCTTACCTCACTGTAACCCATTTAGGATGAGACACAGACTGTCTCTGAAGCCCACTGCCTGAACCCTTCTCTACGTGCCTGGGTCATGCTCAACCTCCCCCCACCTGACCCACACCCTTCTAGCTCCACCCTAATCCTTTTTTTTCCCCCCTGGTTTTTCGAGGTAGGGTCTCACTGTAGCTCAGGCTAACCTGGAATTCACTATGTAGTCTCAGGCTGCCCTCAAACTTATGGCAATCCTTCTACTTCTGCCTCCCAAATGCTGGGATTAAAGGCGTGCGCCACCACGCCTGGCATTTTTTTCATTTCTTTTTTTCTTTTCTTTCTTTTTCTTTTTCATTTTGTTCCTAATCCCTTCTTGTGAGCAAAGAATCTTCTGGACAAAGTACCAGGACTTACGCTGACCCGGTGCTTCTTCCTGCTCATGGAGCCCCCTCCACCTTCATTTCCCCTGCTCACTACCCATAACCTGGAAGCAGGTACCATCACCTCTGCTCTCCAAGGGGGACAGGACCAGGGCAGAGATGTTATCGGTAATAAAAACAGCTGGTATCCGTGAGGTGCCACCCTTCGCCAGGCTCTGTGCTTTGTTCTCTGCATGAGTTATCTCACTAGTGCTGCCAAACCCTGTGCACTGTAAGTATCAGCGTGATCCCTCTTCACAGATGAATTGTCCAAAGCTCACACTGGGAAATGACTTGCCCAAAGATCCGTGCCTGGTATCTTGTGGGACAAGAATGGGAGCCCAAGTCCAGCCTTGTTTGCTACATCTCAGTGAACTTGCTTCTTCATGGGAACCATGAACACTGGAACATCTCTGTGTGCCAGGTACCACTCCAAGGGCCCATTGTTTTGAGGCTGGAGTCCCACGCTATCTCTCAGCACACAGCACTCTACCAGGAGGTATAGTCCCATCTCCTGGGCATATTTTTCTGCACATAGCTCTTTCAGTCTCCTCCCCCTAGTGTGGGCACCACAGCATTCCTTCCTAGTTACCTTTGGCTGTGCTCAGTTTGCAGGTGTAGACACCACTGTCGTCCTCGTGCACAGACGTGAGCAGTAGCTTGCATTTTCGGCCATCAAAATGCATCTTGCATTTGAGCAGCGCAGGCTGCAACAGACGGCCACGGCACAGCCAGTCCACCTCCACGTCAGCAGGACCCGCCACCAAGCACTCAAACAGCGCCATCTCCCCGGCCCCCACGTCCACGTCCTGCAGAGGGGCCAGCACGGCCAGGGACCGGCTTTCAGGGTGTGCTGGGGGGAAGGCAGCCACAGGGGGTACACACAGAGCAGAGACGCACAGGGCAAGGGAGACACACACACGCACGCACGCACAGAGAGACAGACAGACAGATACAGAAAGAGAGATGCATTTGGTTCCTCTGGAGATGGGGAAAGCCCACCCACCCCTGGCCAGGAAAGCAAGGAGCCCCTAAACCTGACTTTGAGATGGCAACGCAAGCTGGCCCTGGGAGGAAGAACTCATGAGAGGCAAGAGGGAATTGAGAGAGGGGGTCTGAGAGGGCTATATGGCGGCAGCAACGGCGGCGGAAAAGAAAACACAGCACACCAACTGGGTACAAACTGGACTTTATTTAAGCTAAGAAATAGTGCTTCCAAACCTCGACCCCAACTATGGCCCCACTCTTGAACCCAGCATGGCTACCTCCCTCATTTCCAGACAGAGTGCGCTTGGCCTGGCGGTGAAGAGGGGAGCCCCACTGGGCCCTAAGCCTGCTACGGGTCAGGGCTCAACCCTGGGCCTCTGGCTTTTGGTCTCTTGTGGAATAGAAAGTGTTGTGCCATTTGAAATCCATTTCTGGAATGATCAGTGCCCTTCCCCCTCCCAGTGAGCCCCTGTCTACAACCTCTAACCCCTCTAGGCCTCTCCATCCTCTCCTCTGGACGCCATGCTCTGTCCTCCCGTTCTGTTTCACCCACCCCAGCTCAGAGGCATCCTTGACTGTCACAGACACACAGACAGACAAACGGATAGACAGACAGTGGCCTATAGCAGCATAGCACATGCACTCGCTTAGTGCTCTCTACAGGGAAACTGGCGGCGGGTGGGGGGCCTGATACCCCTCATGGATGAACCTTCCCAGCATTCAGTCCACCAGGGGCCCCTCCTGGCTTGCACAGCCACGTGTCCACTTGGGGAGGGAGGGTCCACAGGGGCCCGTGGGCTACCCCAGGATGTTGCATGGGCTGGGGAGGGGAGGCTGGGATAGGTCCGGGCCGGCTGGCCGGCTGGGTCTTTGGGCAGGAGGCAGTGAAACACAGCGAGGTCCGAGAGGTGCCTGAGACAGGGGCGCGGCTCTGAGGGTAGCGGGGGGGCAGCGCAGGTGGCCCCCTGAGCTCACTCGCCTGTGTACAGACAAAAACCTCAGTCAGCAAGCGGCAGGTTAGTGCAGCGCACGCGCACGCGCACACACACACACACACACACAGGCACACAGACCTGGCTAGGGTCCCTCTGGAGGCAGAGCTGCCTCTACAAGTGCAGGCAGCACAGACCCTTTCAGTTCCCTCTAGGTCAGCCCCGGGGTGGAAGGGCTAGCAGCTAGCATGAATCCCTGTAGTTCCTTGGCAAGCAGAGACCCTGGGCAACCAGGGGAGAGGCATTCACAGGCATCAGGAGCACCCCAAAGCCTGCAGGATGTCAAGAGGAATCCCCAAGAGAGAGAGAAAGCACCAAGACACGGGTTAACACAAAGAAGCGAAGGCAGGGCCAGACCTGGAGGAGGAGGATCAGGCCAGGGATAGGGCTGAAGAATTTAGAGCCCGAAGAAGTGGCAACCACAAGGGTACCAGGATGGCTAAGTGGTTAAAGCGCTGGACTTGAGAAATGGTAACACAGCAACGAGAGACACCAGGGAGGGTGAGGCATGTGAGGCCTGGCAGAGGGGCCAGCTGGTGCTTTGGGGGATATTGGAAAGGTCCTAGAGCTGGCCACTGCCAAGCTTGAAGTAACTAAGCCCAGTGGGGGTCAGGGATGGCAGAGTGAGGGTATGAGGAGAGGTGCCTGGTCCTGAGCCATCACGGGGCAGGGGAGGCCAGCCTGGGGGGTGGGGGTGAGACCCAGCAGGCTTTGGAGGGCAGCCTAGCTAGATCTGCCACCTGAGAGATGCCTGCCTTATGTCCTGACTCAGGGCCCAGCCCTCTTCAACACTTCAGGGCTCTGGTACCCCTGGTGTCCCAGTAACAGTACACTAAAGGTCCCTCCGAACGGGTCCAGCCACCAGCTTCTCCCCACTGCTACCCCAATCCCAAGAGCTTCTGCCCAGCAATGGAATGGCAAGGGGCAAGAGGACAGCAAGAAGTGGGTGAGGGAGGAGGCTGGGCTGAGCATAGCGACAAAGGTTTAGAAGAGTGTGGGAAGAGGATGGCTGCTGTAGGAAGCAGGGTCTCTGGCTGGCATGGGTGGGGGGTTGTCACATTAGGAACCTGGAGCAGGTCAACAGGGTAGCCAGCTGAGTGTGGAATAATTAATTGGCTTAGGCAAGTTGCTTCCTTGCTCTGGGCATTGCTTTATCCAACCACAATATAGGCAGCCAGACCAGGGGGTCTCGTTGCTCTTTAAAATGTGATACCCTGTAACTAAGGCTGTGTGTGAACTGTGAGGAGGGCAGAGGCAGGGACAGGTGGGGGTTTGTGAGAGTGTGGTCCTCTCACCTCGGACCTCCAGGCGGGCTTCGCACTGCCGAGCGCCATACTCATTGACAGCCTTGCAGGTATAGAAGCCAGCATCACCTCGCTCGGCAGCCAGGATCCGCAGACGACACAGCCCACCTTCAGCCTCCTCTGCAAAACGCCGCTGGTCTGGACGCACAGGCTGACGATTTCTTAACCTGTTAGAGGATCAAGAACTTAGTCCAAGAGATCCTTACTTGTGTGTGTGGCAAAAGGGGACTGCAGAATGACACAGTCCTCTCCTCCCCACTGGTTCCCCAAATCTGACCCCTGGGATCCGAGGCTGGGTATTCATCCCAATTCTTCCCTCCCACCTCCTCCAGGAACTTCCAGACCAGCTCCTCTCACCTGGATCTTTCCCACTTCAGAATCTACTGCACTGGAATAGCATGATGCTAGTAAACCTCTTAGTAGCTCTAAATGTCCCCACATCTTATTTCCATTCGTTTGTAACAGAAACACAACTTTCCCACTTCTCTAAAGGGCTACTAAAGAACTTAACAATGTTAAAAAAAAATCACAGTGGAGACCAAACAATCTATTAGAATGGAAAAATGGAACCAAAGCCAGTTTAAAACAAACAAACAAAAACGTGCTGATGATGGCGCACGCCTTTAATCCCAGCACTTGGGAGGCTGAGGTAGGAGGACTGCTATGAGTTCAAGGCCAGTCTGGGGCTACAGAATGAGTTCCAAGTCAGCCTGAGCTAAACTAAGAAGACCCTGCTTTGAAACACACAGAGAGATAGAGATGAGAGAGACAGAGAGAGAAGAAAGAAAGCCTGCACTGAGTAATGGGTGTTTCGGGCCCCTGGGATGAGCAAGGCATGGCAACTGAGACCCACACTTCACTCTGGGCTTTAGGCAGCTCAGAAACACATTGTGGATGACTGAACCCACCACAGGGCTGAGCACAGAATGGGCTTCAAAAGTCACAGTGGGCATAGGCTGATGGGGTCAGGAGGAGTCCTGGCCATTCATTCCAGGTGGGCAGACATGGGACCGTTCATCACTCAAACAACTTCCCAGCAGGGAAACCCTGGATAAGCCTTGAACATCAGGGTAGGGGTACTGGGGGAGCGGTACTGCTGTACTTTGGTTGAGGGAGTCCCGTAAGGAAGTCCTTGAAGGCTCTACTACCTCCCACCAAAGCTAGCTTTCAGGCCCAGCGTGGGGGCGGGGCTCCAGTGGGAGCTGTAGGCAGCTACTACTCACCAGGAGACCACAGGCTTGGGATCTCCCTGTACCCGGATGCTCATGATTACATCTTGACCTTCTCTTACTGACTGGTCCATGAGTGAGACCTGTAGTGGAACCCCAAAGTATCAAAGGTGACAGTGAGGACATACAGAGCATAATGCTGGCTCCCGAAGGCTTGGGGAACAGGGAACCTAGGGCAGAGGCCTCTGCCACACTAATCTGAAGCTGGCTCTGGCTAAAAAAGGTTAATGGGAGCACAGTTCCTTTAACAAGTGTGGAATTTAAATATGGCTCCAAGAACAAGGGCCACACAAATAAATGGTATGACCATAGGGGGCTGGGCATCAGCTTCAGCAGTCTGACCTTGAAGGTGGGAGGTGCCTTGGAGGCAGAGTCTGAAGAGCAACGCTCCTGGCTGGGACTGAGCTTCATGGTTGGTGTTCGGGGCCAGGTCTCCCCGGGCTCCGGGAATTCCTCTGGGGGACTCAAGTATTCCTCATCAGAGGTGATGGGGCTGCTGAAAGGGGATATGGATCCACCTGGAAGAAACAGAAGACGTTAAGGGGGAGGGGCAGAGAGATGGAGAGAGCTGTGGGAAGACTGCACAGTTCCTCAGAGGTGAGGCAGCCACAGCAACCCCCTCACTTCACCTCCTGGGCTCAGCTCTCTTCCTCTCCCTGAGCCCAGTTCCTCCTCTGCCGCTGACCCTGCCAACACCGACCCTGCTGATCCTCCTGGGATGGGACATTGCAGGGACTGGCCTGGGGGTGGGGGTGGGGGGATTCAGTCAGTAGAGGGGCTGTTTCTATAGGCTTTAGAGGAGATGGAGAATTCTACTGGAGCAGGACACCCACAGTTTTGGCATGGAATGCAGGCCCAAACTACCAGTCATAGGGTTCCCAGAATGGTAGGGCCAAGACACTGGTTTCTTAGGCGAGCTGGGCCTGGTATAGAGGAACATGCACCTCAGACACTCAGACAAGCCCCATCCTGACCTCGGTCCAGGGCCAATGAGGCAGCACTGTCCAGCCAGCCCTTCCCCCTCTCCCTTCTCAGCTTCCTGCTGCAGACACCCCAGGGGCACCTGTTAGCCCTACCCTTACAACACAGACCCCAAAGTCTCAGGGAATGGGAAAACAAAGTTAGAATCGTCCACAGAAAAGGACAGCTCTGCCTGGGGAAGAGGAGGGGGATACCAAAGTCTGCCTTGGAGGAGGGGTGTCCCCAGGGCCCTGATGCCCTCCCCTGCAACTGGCCAGGGGCCCAGCCTCCCTGAGCTGGCTCTTATCCGACTGCCAAATACAGACATGAATCTGTCACAGCCCCTGGCCCCTCCTCCTGCTTCCCCAAGCCCCCAGCAGAATTGCACCCCAACTCACCCTAGACTCTGCACACAGACCCCAAGCCTGTACCTTCCTGGAGGCTGTGCCCTGGCACCAGGCCCTCCTGCTGCCTGCCCACTGCCCACCCCGCCTTGGTTCCCTAGGGAGCAGCCGTCCTGCCGGCCCAGCCCCACTTACTCACTTGCTGACCCAGCTGAGGCCCAGCACTGAGCTGGCCCTGGGGGAGGGGAAAGAGCCTGGGAGGGAAAAGGAGGTGGGGGTGGCCAGTGAGAGGCTGGGTGACAGGCAGGCACTGGCTGGGAAGGTGGTGCCTATTGAGACCACAGGCAACAGGCCCTGGAGCAGTGGAACAGGGGCAGAGGGAGGGGCAGCACCTAGCCCAGCTGAATTTAGCCCTCGCTCATCTCATTCCCAAGCAGCCATGTGCTTTTCTTCCCCTCACAGCTCAGGACACAGACAAGAGCAGAGCCTTGACTCCAGGTGTACAGACCCCGTATCTCAGAGGGACACGGCATGGGGGTGGCATTTAAGACCCTGCCTGACCCATAAGTGTCAACAAGTCCATCAAAGGAAGTGCTGATGGCAAATGACCCTATGCTGCCCCTTGCCCAGCACAAGCCTCCAACTCTAGAGCAAGCCAAATCCTGCTCCCTCAGGCACGGAGCACCAGAGTACTGTCAGAGCATTGCCCCCTTCGACCTGAGGGGAACCAACACCCCATTTCTGTCTCTCAGGACCTGCCCTAGCAAGTCTGGGCCAATAGCCACTTTAGGGAATAGGCCTGCACACAACCCTCTCACAGGCTCTGCTGGGCACCTGCTGGCAACTTGTCCTTCACCCATCAGCACACCAAAGCCAATGACAGTGTGGGCTGCTCCCCTAAAATGGCCCCTTTTAACCAGCACTCATTTACAGAAGGATGGGGAAGAGGGCTTAGAAACAGCAAGAAAGAAGGGGTGTTGGAGCCGTTTAGTCCAGCACTCTGGGAGGCAGAGGTAGGAGGGTTGCAGTGAGTTCGAGACTACATAGTGAATTCCAGGTCAGCCTGAACTAGAGAGAAACCCTACCTCAAAAAAAAAAAAAAAAAAAAAAAAAAAAAAAAAAAAAAGGCTGGAGAGATGGCTTAGCAGTGAAGGCACTTGCCTGTGAAGCCTAAGGACCCAGGTTTGACTCTCCAGGTCTCATGTAAACCAAACCAAATGTACATGGTGGTGCATGCATCTGGAGTTTGTTTGCAGTGGCTAGAGCCTTGGTGTGCCCATTCTTTTTTTTTTTTTTTTTTTTTTTTTTTTTTTTGGTTTTTCGGGTCTCACTCTGGTCCAGGCTGACCTGGAATTAACTATGTAGTCTCAGGGTGGCCTCGAACTCCCGGCGATCCTCCTACCTCTGCCTCCCGAGTGCTGGGATTAAAGGTGTGAGCCACCACGCCCGGCTGGTGTGCCCATTCTTTCTTTCTCTCTGTCTCTCCCTCTCTCCTTCTCTCTGTCTCAAATAAAAATAAATTAATTTTTTTAAAAGGGAGTAGGGGCCTGGAGAAATGGCTTAGCAGTTAAGTGCTTGCCTGTGAAGTCTAACGACCCCAGTTCAAGGTTTGATTCCCCAGAACCCACATAAGCCAGATGCACAAGATGGCGCATGCATCTGGAGTTCGTTTTCAGTGTCTGGAGGCTCTGGAGCGTCCATTCTCTATCTACCTGCCTCTTTCTCTCTCTGTCGCTCTCAAATAAATAAATTAATTTTTAAAAATCTTTTATAAAAAGGGTGGTGGTGGTGAGCTAGACTATAGTCTTTCTCCCTCCTCCTCCTATCCCTTCACCCCTACCCAGGGCCACATTCCCAAGCTATGACCTGTGTTTCCCGGCAGTCAGTGAGGACAGAGGTGGGGGCCAGGAACAAGAGGGTCCACCCTCAGGCTGGCTGTTTTAAGGTGGGTGGGGGAGGGAATGGCACTTGCTGCTGGGCTTGGCCCCCAGCTGACACTGAGGTCATGAGCCCTTAGAGGTGGAGGCTCCTGTCCCTCCAGGGTCACCTCCAGGCTGGACAGTGCTGAGGCAGCTCCTAAACCCAGGAAGGAGGGTGGGGCGGAGGTTTAGGCTGGATTGGCAAAGGTCTGTTGGGAGGGGGGGGGGCACCTTAGAGACCCCTGGTGGCCACAGTGGGAACAGCACCGCGGGGATCTCCAGTCAAGCAGCAAGTTTTAAGTCTTCAAGGCCCTTGGAGAGGAAGACTGCAGCGAACTCAGGCTCCAGAGGGGTAGAGCTAGGGATCGCTGAGAAAAGGCTGTTGTCAGGCTGGGAAGATGGCTCAGTAGGGAAGAGTGTTGCTATGGGAGCGTGAAGACCTAAGTTTGGATCCCCTGCTTCCATGTAAAAAGCGGGGCTTCAGCACTGTGGTGGGGGTGGGGGTGGAGATGGAGACAGGAAGATTGCTGGATGCCAACTTAGATGAAAACTGGTGAGTTCCCGGTTCAGCGACCCTGTCTCACAGAAAATAAGGCAATGTCCTTCTTGGATCTCTGCACATGCATGGATTACACACATGTGTATCTCACACACACACACACACACACACACACACACACACACACACACTGATCTGCCATACTCCAAAACTATGTGGCCCAAAAAGCAGATGTTGATGGAAGATCCTGGAGTTCTACAACATGTCCCTCTGGCCCCATATCCAAAATCACCCTAGTAGCCAGTCACTAACATTCCATCCGTGCTCCACCCACAAGCCTGGATTTCAGGAGTCTAGCTCCACAGCCTGTGATTCCCACTGTACCAACTTGGCCTCTCATCTTGAGCTAGGTCTCTAACTCTGGCTGTGGTTTTCTAAGTTTATTGTGCATTCTAATCACTTAAAGGCTCTTTAGACCATGGCCTGCAGCCACCACACCCAAAGTTTCTCATTCAATAGGTCTGGACTGGGGCCAAGAATCCTTCTATTCTTCCCTCCTTCCTTGTCTTTCCTTCTTTGATACTGGGAATTGAACTTAGGGTCCTGCCCATGACAGGTAAGCACTCAACCACTGAGTTATGTCCCCAGTACTCTTTTTGCTTAAAAAAAAAAATTAAAGGGCTGGAGAGAAGGCTTAGCGGCTAAGGTGCCTGCCTGTTAAGCCTAAGAATACCTGTTCCAATCTCCAGGTCCCACATTTAGCCAGATGCAAAGTGACGCAAGGGAACAATGCCACACTTGCCCACAAGGGGGCGCATACATCTGGAGTTCGTTCACAGCAGCTGAAAGGCTGCTGGCATGCCCATTCTCTCTCTGTCTCTCCCTGTCTTTCTGTCTCTCTCCAAAAATAAAATTAAAAAAATTTAAATGTTTAAAAAAAATTAAAGCTAGGTGTGGTGGCTCCCGCCTTTAAGCCCAGCACTTGGGGCATAGAGGTAGGAGGATCGCCAGGAGTTCGAGGCCACCCTGAGAATGCAGAGTGAGTTCCAGATCAGCCTGGGCTAGAGTGAAACCCTACCTCAAAAAAAAAAAAAAAAAAAAAAAAAAAAAAAAAGCAGAAGCAGTTATTCCTTTACCTCATCTTCTTTCATTCTTCTTTTAAACACCATATATATATATATATATATATATTTGCAAGCAGAGAGAGACAGAGACAGAGAATGATCAACCAGGGCCTCTAGTCACTGCAAAGGACTCCAGACACATGTGCCACTTTGTGAATATGGCTTTATGTGAGTACTGGGGAATCAAACCTGAGTTGTTAGGTTTTGCAGGCAAGTGCCTTAACCACTGAACAATCTCTCCAGCCCTTATTTTTATTTCTTAAAAATATTTTTATTTATTTGTGAAGAGATAGAGAGAATATATGAGTGTACCACGGCCTCTTGCTCTGCAAATGAATTCCAGACACATGTGCCACTTTACCTGGGTAATGGGGAATTGAATCTGAGCACTTTGCAAGCAAGTGCCTTTAAACCCAGAGCCATCTTTCCAGCATTACTTTTTTTTTTGAGAGAGAGAGACAGAGAGAGAGAGAGAATGGGTGTGGCAGCAGCCTCCCAGCCACTGTGAACGAACTCCAGATGTGTGCGCCCCCTCGTGGGCAAGTGTGGCATTGTGCCCTTACGTCACTTTGCGTCTGGCTAAACGTGGGACCTGGAGAATTGAACAGGTGTTCCTTAGGCAGGCAGGCACCTTAACCACTAAGCCATCTCTCCAGCCCTTTATTTTAAGATAAGGTATCATCATGTTATCCAGCCTGGGCTTGAACTCACCCTGTAGCCCAGCCTCAGCCTAAGTAACTTGGATTACAAGCCTGTGCCACTAGGCGGGGCAACATTCTGTATTTCTAGCACACTTCCAGGGGCTGCCTATGAGGCTGGTCTAAGGACCACACTTTCAGAACCACAACTCCATGATCTCCTCTGCCATCCATCCTCCACTCTTGGGCTACTGTATGTCCTACCTAGTCTGTGGAGTACCCAGATTGTTCCCAGGGCTTGGAGCTTCTAGGACTCTCCCCCTCATGTCCACAGCCACCTCATACTCAGGCCATGTGGTCCACACAGGCCCCCTGTGTCCAGAAGGGCCTCTGGGTGTGGCTGTAAGGGCTACAAGTGGAGAAGTAATGGTTATATTCTTGGGATCTTTGGGCTTGATAAGAAAGACAAGTCATATTGCTGAAGATTCCACATGCGCTGGCTGCAAGGTCACTGAGAAATCACGCTGGAGCTGAGCTGAAAACATCCTCCCTGTAGAGCTGAGCTGAAAACATCCTCCCTGTAGACCAGCTGACAGAAAGGTGAAAAAAGCTACCCCGTATGCAGCCCTATGGGAGAAAGAAGTCATCAGCGGTGAAAACAGTGGACACTGCAAACCTTAAGTTTGGCCAGCCAAGGCAAATGATGGAACTGGTGCAATAGTGGCTTATCTCTTATGAGAAAACCAACCACTCTCTAATTGGACTGGAGGCCTGTTCCATGAGAGGAAATACATGCCTGGTACTGTAAACGTAATCAAAAGCCCATGGCAGGGCTGGAGAGATGGCTTAGTGGTTAAGGCACTTGTCTGCAAAGCCTAAGGTCTAATGTTCAACTCTCCAGGTCCCACATAAGCCAGATGCACAAAGTGACACAAGTGCACAAGGTATCACATGCGTACAAGATGGTGCATATGCCTGGAGTTCAAATGCAGTAGCTAGAAGCCCTGGCATGCCAATTCTCTCTCTCTCTCTCTCTCTCTGATAAAAAACAATAATTAAAAAAAAATATTTTTTTAAAAGCCTGTGGCAGAAGAGATCATGAGCCTTAGGAGTGTAATGCCTGTTCTTATCTGGCTAAATGCATATTTTTAAAAAATATTTTTTAATATTTTATTTTTATTATTTATTTGACAGAGGGAAAGAGGCTGAGAGAGAGAATGGGTGCGCCAGGGCCTCCAGCCACTGTAAACGAACTCCAGATGCATGCGCCACCTTGTGCATCTGGTTTACGTGGATACTGGGGAATCGAGCCTCAAACCGGAGTCCTTAGGCTTCACAGGCAAGCGCTTAATTGCTAAGCCATCTCTCCAGCCCCCAAAATGCATATCTTATACTCATCAAACTTCCATGTAAACACTTTTCTTAATGTTCATGGTCATGGTCATATATTAATGCTACTCTCACTTTTGGTTGGAAAAGCTTCTCTTTTCAGTGGGTAGTGACCATTGGGATGATCCAAAAGGCACCACAGTGCAGAGAAGAAGTGACAGAGGAGTATTCAGCACTGAAACATCTCTTCATAGCATCCAAGGCTCAGGGTCCATTGCGGAAGAGGTTGCAGAAAGAATATAAGAGCCAAAGGAAGGGTAGAACTGCTTATGATGCAATCATTCGGACACAAATTGGCCTGGATATCCATGACTTCAAAGTGCCTAGCACTACCTTCACAAGTCCTTCATAACAGGAAGAAATATGATGGCATCAAAATAAAACAGAGACTAACTGAGAGACAGAGGGGATATGATGGAGAGCAGATTTGTGAAGAGGAAAGTGGGGGAGAGGAGGGAATTATCATGGTTTATTGTCCATAACTATGGAAGCTGTCAATGAAAAAGTTTATTTATTTTTAAAAAAAAGGGTCAGGGCTGGAGAGATGGCTTAGTGATTAAGGTGCTTGCCTGCAAAGCCTAAGGACCCAGGCTCCATTCCCCAGTATCCACATAAGCCAGATGCACAAGGTGGCACACTCATCTGGAGTTTGTTTGCAGTGGCTAGAGGCCCTGACATGCCCATTCTCTGCCCCCCTCAAGAAAATAAATAAATAACTATTAATAAAAAGCTAAGTCAGACACACAGAGGGCTACAACAGTGAGTAGGAATGAAGGACAGGGTGCAGAGGAAGAACAGACAAGGGCCAAAGAAGTGCTGTGTGGGGCTGGAGATGAAGGAGGGAACTGAGGGGAGAAGTGGTCATGGAATCAGAGTTTCTATTAGAAAAAAACCTATCCCAGGAAAAACACCTGTATGAACAAACCTGCAGAGGAAACAGAGGCCTGGAGCTCAACTGTCTGGTAACAGAGCTGGGTGACAAAGAAGAGGGCAACAAAATGTGGAAATGGGAAGACACCACCTCTGCCCCTTCTTCCCTGAGGCAGAAGGTAGAAGCCAGCTGAAGAACAGCGGCCTTTAGTCTGGAGACCAAGAGGAGCTCCCAATGATGTAGAAGAAAGGAAGGAACATTTCCATGTGGTCTGGCTTGCCCCACGTGCACTGCCTTAGCAGATGTTCCAAAGGTGCTTCTGCTCCAGAGATTCCTCCCTGGAGAAGTGAAGTGCCAGGAAGGCTGGGTCATCCGAAGGTGGGCTTGCTTGCCTCAGGGTGCTGACATAACCAGAATTATTTCCCCAGACACAAGGAGAAATACTGTACTGGGAGTGTTTCAGGCTAAGTTTAAAATGTATGAAGCAGGGACTGGAGAGATGGCTTAGCGGTTAAGGCACTTGCTTGTGAAGCCTAAGGACCCATGTTCTACTCTCCAGATCCTACATAAGCCAGACACACAAAGGTGAGGCAAGTGCAAGGTCATACATGCCCACTGGGTGGCACAAGCATCTGGAGCTCAATTGCAGTGGCTGAGGCCCTGGTGTGCCAATTCTCTACCTCTCCTCTTTCTGTCTCTGTCTCTCACTCTCTCTAAAAAAAAAAAGTATGAAGCAAGGTATGGTACTTTGAATGTGTGTCCCTCATAGACTCAGGTGTTTCATTAAAGATTGTAACTTGGAGCCGGGCGTGGTGGCGCATGCCTTTAATCCCAGCACTCGGGAGGCAGAGGTGGGAAGAGCGCTGAGAGTTCGAGGCCACCCTGAGACTACATAGTTAATTCCAGGTCAGCCTGGACCAGAGTGAGACCCTATCTCGCAAAACCAAAAAAAAAAAAAAAAAAAAAAAAAAAGATTGTAACTTGGGGCCAAGCATGGTGACTCACGCCTTTAATCCCAGCACTCCGGAGGTAGAGGTAGGAGGATCACCATGAGTTTGAGGCCACCCTGAGACTACAGAGTGAATTCCAGGTCAGCCTGGGCTAGAGTGAGACCCTACCTCACAAAGAAAAAAAAAAAAAGATTGTAACTTGGAACCCCAGCTGCCTGGCTGGAGGAGGTGTCACCAGGGGTGGATCCTGGAGTCCAGCCCAAAGGTATACAGAGAAGTTTGAGGAAGTCTTGCTACCCATTTGTGCTTGATATTTTTGGTTTTCATGGGGTAGGTTTGGTTATTTCTCTCTGTTTGGATGTATGGAAACAGCTTCTTCTTCCACTACTGATGGAACTTCCACCTGGATCTGTAAGCTTGAAATAAACCTGTCCCTCCCACAAACCGTGTGTGGTTTGGATGTTCATCCTAGCGATGTGAAACTGTCTACACCACAGAAGTTGGGGATATAGGTCCGCGATGAGCTCTTGCCTAGCAAATGCAAGGCCCTGAGTGCAGTCAGTCCCAGCACCCCCACCCCCAAAAAAAGAAAAGAAGAGAAAAGAAATGAAGCCTCAGTGAGAACTTCACATGGTTATCCTGACCTAGCCAGTCAAGTGCTGATTTCTCACACAGGAGTACTGCAGGTCAGATCAAGTGCTTGTACCCACAGTAAATTTGGTCTGTGTTCTTGTGTTAGGCAGTGAGCAATAAGCACATTCTAGGTAACAGCCTTGGGGAGTCAGCTCACAGGTACCCCTGATGCTGACAGAGAGGAGGTGGGAGGGAGGGCCAAGTCTGGTCGAGTGGACTATCGCATCCTGTTTTTTCAAGTGCATTCAGACACATCGAGGTGGACAACAGGGATGGTGTCACATTCCATCAACAGCCACGGCCCACCACCAAAGAGAACTTGCAACTATGCAGTTGGTGACCTGAGACCCACGATAGAAGGAAGAGGCAAAAAAACTGATGGCACAATCTTCCTCCTTTCCTTTTGTATTCATGACCCCCAATAAACAGACCTTTCTCTAAAGTGATAGTGGTGGTCCTATGAGCAGGACCAGAACGAACCTTGATGGGCCAATTCTCTGACCCAAATATTCCAGGCCAACCCAATAGTCCCTCAGAGCCTTATGAATCTTACTAGAGCACGTAGCCCACCAGTTAAGATGATTCTCGTGTTGTAAACGAGGAAATGTGGCTAACTAAGGCAAAGTTAAGAGACTCAGATTTGGGCTGAAAAATGCTAGAACGTTGGACTCTTAAAACACGTAAGACCTGAAGAGAAGCCAGGGCACTTCCTCCTGGCTAGGACTAGAGCGGCTCCTGCCAGAGCTCACAGTAGATGAGAAGCCAAGAGCACCAGGACACAATGGGAAGTGCCACAGGGAGGGAGGCAAGGAGTCACCGGATGAAGCAGAGAGCTCCCCGCGCCCAGCGTGTTCACCCACAGAAGCCTGACACCTAAGCTCAGGGTACCTTAGCCCTCACCCTTTTGAGAGTAGCAGGAAGGGGAATGGGTGGTGTAGTGTTAGGAATTAGTAGCCTCCAGTGGCATCAGGCTCCTAGAGCTTAGCTTCCTAAAGGGGGGGGGGCACTAGCTGTGAAGACATGACAATTAAGATGACATTACATGGAAACTTCCAGGGGGTGGGGAGACAGCTCAGTCAGTAAAGTGCTTGCCCTGCAAATACAAGGACTTGAGTTCAAGTCCCAGAGCCCGTTTTTAAAAAGCCAGGTGTGCTGCTAGAGAGATGGCTTAGCAGTTAAGGACCCAGGTTTGTTTCCCCAGGACCCACGTAAGCCAGATGCACTAGGTGGCACATGCATCTGGAGTTGATTTGCAGTGGCTGAAGGCCCTGGCTTGCCCATTCTCTTTTTATCTATCTATCTCCTTCTCTTAAATAAATAAATAAATAAAATATTTTTTAAATAAATAAAAAGCCAGGTATGGTGGTGCATACTTGTAATCCCAGTGCTGGGGAAACAGGAAAATCCCTGAAGCCCACTGGCCAGTCTAAATTAACTTGCAAGTTCCAGGCCAGTGGGAGGCTTTGTCTTTAAAATAAGGTGAGCAGTGCCTGAGGAATGACAAGTCATTGTCTGGCCTCTCCCTGCGCGCGCGCACACACACACACACACACACACACACACGCACACACAAACACACACACAATGAAAATTTCAGTTCCTAATGGAACTAGCCACATTTCAACTGCTCAATGACACCTGTGGCTAGTGTCTACCACACTGGAGAGAGGACACAGAACACTTCCATTGTTCTGGAAAGACCTGTTGGTTAGCACTTTCCTGGAGCACATTGCAAGCACTTCTCCACTCTCAGTTTCCTCATCTGTGACATGGACATAACAGAAGTTACCTCACAGATCTGGGTTTAAATATGATTATAAGCCAAGCATAATGGCACATGCCTTTAACCCCCGCACTCGAGAGGCTGAGATAGGAGGACTGCTGTGAGTTCAAGGCCAGCATGAGACTACGTAGTGAATTCCAGGTCAACCTGGGCTAGAGTGATACCCTACCCCCCAAAACAAAAACAAACAAGAAAAGATTTAAATATGATTATACAAAATCAACACCAGGCCCAAGACATACAAAGGTACTCAATAAATGCCAGATAGTTATGGTATTTTTTATCCACAGTTAATACTAAGTTTATTTGTTTCTTGGGTAATTTCTATCACTCTAAATCACGTATTGCTAATTACATTCTCAGGTAGATGCCCAGGCTGCTGGCTCTATGTGATCATATTCTCCATATTTTTATGCTACATATTTTTGTCATCTCCATCAATAAAACAGGAATGTCATCTATCATGGGTCCCTTCAAGGGATGGGCAGGACGCACACACACACACACACACACACACACACACACACACACGCATGCAGTATGATATACCTGATGTACTTCAGGAAAGAGATGCGAAGGGTTTGGGGCAAGTACATGGCGCTCTGCAAGAAGAAGAAACTGTTCCAAGACAGATCGCTTGGCACTGGAAGTACTCAACAGAAGCCTGAGTGATGCATGAGCCAGTGACTTCACTTCCGTTAGGCACGCTCCTCACACTCCTGAGATACCCCCCAACCCACACCCCCTTGACAAGGTTATTCCATGGATGGGAGGGATTTAGGACCCCAAACCAAGAGTTTTATTGTCTAGTTGCCCAGTCTCTGGTCCTTGGTTACTGTGGTTACCAACCAGGAATTGAAATCTGTGGGCTATCAAAAGCAGGCCTGATGGGGTGGGCATCCCAGGAGTGCACTGGGCAGCCAGCCCTGGTTTCCATGGCACTGGGTTTAAGGGTGGAGAGGCAGTAAGAGAGAGTGGTGGTTCTAGACAGGCCTCTTCCCACAAGACACTCCCTCTCTCCACCTACTCCCCAAGTCCCCACTCCCACAAGCCCATCATCCCTCACTCCCTAAAGACTCTAGGCCTGGGACCCTCTCTTTTGCCAAATGTCTTTGCCATCACTGGTTCCACCCACTTAGGCTGCTTTCCCACCCCCTGGCTCTCATCCAGCCACTCTCGACCAAACAGTGCCTTGTAGGGTAAGAAAGTCAGCTTGCTCCACCACCAGTGTGGAATTTGCACCCGCATGCCAGCCTCTTGGAACCTGGAGCCAGTCTGACTTATGGGGGCTGCTACAACGCCTGGCTGCAATACCTGATGCAACTAACATGATAATGGCTTTCTGGCTCCCCAGAAGGAAGGAGGTACAGATATGTCCTGACAAGCTGAAGATCCAGGAACTAGAAACAGGAGGGATCTAGAGAGCAGTGGACTTTGCAAGAGCAGAGGTGGAGGCTGTAAGGCCCAGACCGTGAGAGAAAAGGGCACGGAAGGACAAGGTACTTCCCAGGTCCCTGTAGAAAGCTGAGCTCCTGTGCACATCACCCCCAAACGCTAACAACTAACATTTGTCTACAGCTTTACAGTTCATAAAGCTCGTTCGCACATTCCCTTTCATCCGTGAGGATGGTATAATTATCTCTGGTTTACAAATGAGGAAACTGAAGCTTGGGAGCTTCAACCTGGCAAACACAGAACTCCCAATCAAGTGCCGACAGCTGCCATGCCCCAAGCTGCCTTCCCAACCTTAAAAGGCTCCCAAGTGGCCCGGAGCCAGTACTGGGGCACCCTGCATCCCACCCCTTGCCAGATCTCAGCCCAAGCCAGGTATTGACTGGAGTTCTGGAGCCAGGACTGGGTCCCCATGGGGAGCTGGAAGCTGAGTCAGAGGCCAGATCCCAGAGGTGATGGAAGGATGGAAGCATGCCGTGGAAGGGCGGCAGGCATGATTCAGCATGGTGGGAGGGTGAGGAGAGGGTGAACGCTTCAAACATGGCGCCTGGGAGGGGTGAAGCACAGGAAGATGAAGACCCGTCATTGCACAAGCCAGATGTGCAACCAAAGGAGCTAACACAGGCCAAAGGCTGAGCCCCGAGCCCACCCAGAGCTTCTGCATTGGAAGGGACTGAGGGCTCAAGCTCTGGGACCACACACACACACACAAACACACACAGAGAAAGAGAAAGAGAGAGAGAGAGAGAGGGACTCTCACCTTGTCTGCTGCAACACTTAGTAAAAGAAAGGCACTGGACAGTGCATATTGTTCCCCCTCCTGGCATGTCCCGCTCTTCTCCCTGTGGTCTGACTTCCAGACCCTTCCAGGGCCCTGAAATCTTAGTGCAGACATCTAACAATAGCTAGGCCGTCCCAGCTAGGTTGGGACACCAAATGGTGACAGCCCCATGAGTTTCACCCGTGCTTTTTCTTTCTGGGACAGCCCTTCCTCCATCCTCTCCTACTGCTGCCCCACTGCCCAGGGTCAGCACATTGTCAGGCCCAGCTACCTGAATGAATAAAACTAGCCATGCGCACAAATAGCAGTCCAGCCCTGCCTGAACCCAAAAGAAACTGGGCTGAAACCAAAGGAAATAATCGGACACCAAGTGAAGGATTTCACAAAAATAGACAAGACAGCTTGGGCACAACCACCTCTGGGCAAATGCTTTGAACTGCAGCCTCTTTAGGGTTCGGGGTTCAACAGGAAGTGGGTGGCACCTTGTCTTTTCTCTTTTGTAATTAGGTCTGGATTGTTGTGGGGGAGGGAATGACCTCAAAGGCTCCTCTTGGTGCCTCTTACACCCCCTGAGCTGAGAGATTCTTTTTCTCAGAGACTCAAAGACAACTGGTCTTTCCACAGGACTGTTCAGGTTACTGTTTTTTTCTTTCTTTCTTTCTTTCTTTTTTTTGGGGGGGGGGGGTTTGAGGTAGGGTCTCACTCTAGTCCAGGCTGACCTGGAATTCACTCTGTACTCTCAGGGTGGCCTCAAACTCACGGCGATCCCCCTACCTCTGCCTCCCAATGCTGGGATTAAAGGCGTGCGACACCATGCCCAGCTCAAGGAACTGTTTATGAAAGATGGCATTTAGAGAGTATCTGAAGACAAATTTCACCAACTTCATAAATTTACTAGTCTGAAATGTGTCTTGAGAATGTGGCCTCTGCCTTGAGGCCAGGACCACTTAAAATGCTTTCTCTAGGACTGGAGGGATGGCTTAGTGGTTAAGGGGCTTGTCTGCAAAGCCAAAGGATCCAGGTTCAATTCCCTAGGACCCACATAAGCCAGATGCACAAAATGGAGCATGCATCTGGAGTTCATTTGCAGCAGCTTGGGACCCTAGTGCACTCAATGTCTCTCCCTCCCTCCCTCTTTCTCTCTCAAATAAATAAATAAAAATAAAAACATTGTTTAAAAAATGCTTTTTCCAGAGCGACAGACACAACACGAGGAAGGACTGTGCCCACTGAGAACCTAAGTTTTCGGTGTGAGTGGGAAGAGTATGGGCTTATGACTTCCGGCTCACCAGGAAGGGTCATGGCCCTAGCTTGAAGTCTCTTACCTGGTCTCACAGCCAGTGAAGCCGCACAGGTGGCCTGACCCAGTTCATTGGTGGCGGTAGCCATATAGCTCCCAGCATCAGCAGCCCGAGCCTCTCTGAGCAGTAGCGTGTGCCGCTCCCCCTCAGCCCGGATGAGAAGGCGGCCCTCACTGTGTAGCGCTGACCCATCCTTTTTCCAGGACACTGGAGAAGAAGCAGGAACGAGTTCACTAGGGCACACAGGCCTTCCTGGGAAGTTTCATTCCCTATCCCCACTGACCCATATCACACATATCACCCCAAACCACTCTCCCACCCCAGAAATTCTAAGGACTCTTCCTTCACTATAGAAGCCCAGTCTGCCCTGCCCTGAATGGAGGAAATCTCCCTGAACATGCCAGGGCCAGTGCAGTCCTATGGAGTGACAAGTGTCCTTCTCACACTTCCAAAAGAGGATTTTGGTGGAACATACCCTATCCCACATGCCCCCCATTGTAACCCACCAGGCCCCAGTCCGAAAGTTTACCTTGGGGTGGAGGGTTGGCCGTAATGATACATTTGAGCAGCACATCAGCCCCTGGTGCCACCACCACATTCTGCAAGGGGATCTCAAACACCGGGGCCTCCAGGGGTTCTTCTCCAGCCGACACATAGGAGTCATCTGAAGACTCTGCCAGACACAGGGGTGGGGGCAGAGGATACAGGGATGTAATCTTTGTGGGGACAACTTGGGGATATTGGTAGTCCACATCCTAGAAGCCCAGAGCAAGGAGCTCTGGAGAGCAGGGGATGAGCGAGCCAAGGGTCTCTCTCACTTGACTGCAGAGAGAAAAGGAAAGAGGAAGCCAGGAAACCAGGACAGGACAGCTGAGACCACTTCATCCACAATTACTGCTGGCTTCTTGAAGAAGGTGAAATGCATGGTGTGTGTCCTCACATGAATCAGCCATCATATGTGGCCCAGCAGGCTCTCTGAGGAGCACAAGACTGTCCAAGCTCCAATGGACTGGGGACAAGCTACTGGCAACCCAAGACTAAGCCATAATGTTACTTGTACAAGGCGACACGTGGGGAATAGTCAAAATGTGAAAGGCTACCGAATTCCAAAGGGGTGTCAAAGGAACCAGGGGGTCTATAAAGATCACCTCTGATTCAGTCCTTTAATCAAGCATTAACACTATACTTATTGTATTCTAAGCACCAAGAACCAGAGCCACAACCAGAAATAAGATGTAGTCTCTGCTTATGGGGCCAAAAACACACCAAGCTGACCCAATCCCATTGTGTCCTTTCCTCTGGGTGTCTTCTGTGTGTGGGCTGGGGGTTGGACTCAGGGCCTCTTACATACTTGAAAAATAGTCTTCCACTGAGCCATACCTCCAATCCCTCCTTGGGTATTTTTTTTTAATCTCCGACATCTTATCAGCTAGATAAAGGACAATGTAGGCAACCAAAAGGGTTATGAGGGTCCCAGTTCTGCTGTTTCTAGTCCTATCGCCTTCAGCAAATGAGATCATTGTGAGCCTCAGCTGTGTTATCTGGAAGTTGGAGGGATAGCATTCAATACTTTGTAGAGCTGGCATACAAACTGAGATGAGATAGCATCCCCGTGGGCCTGCTTGGTGGGTATACGGTAACGGTGGTCAGTAGCATGGTCGGCATGAATCTTATCGTGTCTAAAGATTTTTTTTTGGAGGGGTGGTCATACTTAAATAATTACAAAATAATTTTGAGAGAGAAAAATGCAGGGTGGTAAACACAATAATAGAGATCCCGCCACGGTTTCCCAGGCACAATGGGAAGAAGCAGCAGGGAGTGGGAGAGAGTCAAGGATGGCTTCCTCCGCTTTTCTAGGAGTGGGCCCAAGTTGCTGTTCAGGATGTGGAGGGATAGGGGCAGCAGCATTCTGTCAGGCACAATGCTCTTTGCGCATGGGAAGACAGAAGAACCACACATAGGCTGCCATGTGTAGGAACCAGTCAAGTTCAGTGCAGAAGTGTGCGTGAGGGAGCTGAGGGTCTCTCCCACTTGACTGCAGAGATAAAGGAAAGAGGGAGCCAGAGTGAATTTTCTTAACCAGGATAGGTCAGCTGAGACCTCAGGACAGCTGAGGAAACTAGAACAGGAGGCTGAGTCACGTCTTAGTTGCCACAGATGGGTCAGGGAACATGCTGTGGTGGAATGGGAAGAGCCAAGCCTTGGTTAATGCAAAGATCTCTAGCAGGTATTGTAGATCATCTCTTTTGGTCCAAGAGCTGGGGGCACTGAGACTCCTAAGGTTATGACCAGTGCCTCTTCTCATCACTGGCCTTTGACCCAACAGCTTAAAAGACCACTGGACTTTAGGAGACCTACAGCAGACATGTGGGAACCACTCTTTGCCATACCTCCGCTCTACTCAGCCTCCATTGGAACACACTCACAATCCACCTGGCCGGTGCAGGTGGCAGGTTCGAGCCCAGGGCCTCACATTCCTTCGCTCCACCCCTGACAAACCACACCCTCGAAGCTGCATAACAGCCTCAAGTGAAGCCCTTGCTCCTGCCAAGCAGTCTTGCTGTCCCCCAGCGCTCTTTCCTGTTTGGGGCACTTTCTCGGTCCTCTCTGTGGCCTTACCAAGCTCAGGGGAGGTGGGCCGGGCCCGGCGACCTTTGCCTTGGCTGCGGGCCCCTCTGCGGTCCCAGGCCCCCCAGGGACCATCCTCCTCAGGCCCTCTGCGCAGCCTCTTCTCGGCCTCAGGCCCCGCTCTGTTCTTCTCCAAGGTCTGAGGCCCAGCAGCGCCCTCCAAGCCAGGAGTGGCCCAGGGCAAGAAGCGCACAGTCTGTGCTGGGGGCTCCCGTTTGCGGCCATAGGGAGCTTTTGTCCGGGTCTCCGGAGGATCAGCAGTTGGGGGCGGCACGGGGCTCCTGCATTCTTGAATAGCTCTGCTCCGGGTCAGGGGAACTGATCCCGACGCTTAACCTCCTGCTGCGGGCCTTCCCCCGGCTCCGTCCTGCCCGCTGGCCCTCGACTCCGGGGCCTCCCAGGCTCATCCCCGGATTTGCCCGCAACGCTCGGAGCGGGTGGCTGGGTGGTGGTGGTGGTGGGGCTCACGGCCCGCGAGGTCTTGGGGGTCGAAGGCCGGGAGAAGAGTGGGGGCTCGCCGGGCTCTCGGGGGGACGGGGCGCGCTGCAGCGTGGCACGCAGGGACTCGTGGGAGCGCACCAGCTCCTCCCGCGACGTGGATCTGCGGATGCGACCCAGCTCCTGGGCGAAGCGTAACTCGAGGTCCGAGGCTGGGCTGCGTTGTCGCGTGCGCTCGTCCAACGAGGCCGCCTTCTGCTGGAACAGGCGGCGGCGCTCGGCCACGCTTCCCCGAGGTGACCGCAGCTCCTCCTGCGAGGCCCCGGGTGCCCCCCACGGATCGCTGCCCTCGGACTTGGGTTGTTCCAGGGAGCGGGCCTTGCGCAGGGGCACCCAGGGCCTCAGGGGCGCTGGCGGCGAGTCGCTGCGCTCCAGGCTGCGCCGCCGCTCCTCGAAGAACTGCAGCTTGTCCAGGATGCGCGAGCCTGCACGCACCAGCCGAGGTGACCGGCCCAACGCCGACAGGCGGCCCGAGGCCTCGCTCAGTGGGGTCTGGGGCCGGGACTCCACGGTGCCCGCCAGCGAGGGCCCCGAAGACTTGGACTTTTTCCCTCGCTTCTCTTCGGCGGTGGTGTCCTCGGGCAGCGTGGGCTCCTGAGTGCGCCGGTGGGGCGATGTGGGGGTGGCCGGGGACTGGGCACTGGGTCCTGGCAGAGCCCGCTTACCCACACGAGGGGACGGCGGGGGTAGCAGGGCGGACTTGGAGGGAGGTGGAAGGGACGGGCGAGGACGAGGGGCTTCGCTGGCTGGCTGAGGCCGAAAGTCAGGCTCCTCCTCCCTGTGCAGTCCACTCTGAGGGACACTGCTGCAGAACCAAGACCGAGAGGGACAGAAGACTCAGGGGGCCTTCCTTCTCAGACCCCCCAGTTTGTGACAGGGATTGGGTGGTGAGGCATGCTGGGCAGGCTTGTGGTGACATGGGCCAGACTCTCCTGCCCCCTTCCCCCCAAGAGAAGGACACAGCCAGAGCAGGTGGTGGGAAGGGGCCAGGGGCTCATGCACCAAAAAGATTGGGCTAGTGGCTGGGTCCAGGTGCAGACTCAGCCCAGGGGCTCTGGCCAGCCCCCCACCCCCACCCCTACCCCAAGTCCCAGAAGCTGGGAAACAGCAAGAACAGAACTGAGTATGAGGGAGAGAAAAGGATGGGGCTGACGACCCAAAGATGAAGTGATGAGGGAAGACAGGAGGGTTAGATGGGAAGAGACCCTCTCAGGAATGTGCCTCCCACTCATTCCTGCCCTTAGAAGGCCCCCACAGTCTTGCCCAGCCTCAGCAGGACACTTGCCCTTCACAGTGGCCATTAGGAGAAAACTGTCTTTTCCACTAAGCACCAGTGTCTCATCCCAGTGATGACCTAGCACTCCTGCTGGCAGGGCCCAGCAGGTGGCAACTGAAGTCCCTGGGAATGGAATACCCAGGCTCCCATGCATACCCCTTACTCTGTCCCCAGTATACCCCTTTGTCTTTGTCCTCCTCCTGGGAAAGTTCTCCCGGTCCTTGGAAACCCTCCTGAGAAACACAGAAGTCCCTTCCAAGGGGCATGCTCAGAAATAGCTCAACTCAGGAGCTCAGCGGTTAAAGTGCCTGCCTATAAAACCTAACTACCAGGCTCGATTCTCCAGTACCCATGTACAGCCAGATGCACAAAGTGGCCCAGGTGTCTGGAGGTCCTGGCATGCCCATTCTGTCTGTCTCTCTTCTCTCTCTGCTTGCAAATAAATAAATAAATAAATAAAAATAATTTTAAAAAAGAAAAATAGCTCAACTCAGAAATAAATACCAAGTGGGCCTGAACAGGGGGTGTGAGAGATCAGGACTGAAGGAGTCCATCTACCCAAAATACCTCCTCACCTAACAGATTTGATGACCAAGAAATAGGCCTGAGTTTCCCCCATCTGGATCTGGGGGAGTGCACATTAAACATAAAGGCTGGCAAGAAAAGAAATCTGAGAGCTATTATCATACCTGGCACATTAGAGAGCTAAAACCTCACACAAAAAAAGAGCTCATTGGATACTTGGTGTGTGCCAAGCATGTATTAAGTGCTCAGATGCATGGAGTTAGTTAATCCTTACATCAGTCCCTTGAGAGAGGAACTGATATTATCCCATTGACAGATGAAGAAACTGGGATTTCAAGAAGGTTCCTTGCCCCCCACCCCTCCAAAGTGACAGCTAGGAAATGGTGTGAGTGTTGTTAACCCAGATGGTCTGATTCCTGAGCAAGCCTTGCTCCCTTCCAACTACCTAGATTTCTGGGGACACAGAAGAGAGCCAAAAGCAGAAGTTCTAGGGGTGCCAGAGTATAAGCCTACCTGGGTCACCACCCACACAGCAAACTCACCTCTGTATGGAGAAGGGGAGACCCTGAGGGGGAAAAAAAAAAACTCAGCTAGACACCCACAGAGAGGCAGTCTACTCTTGGGGAGGGGCAGCAGAGCCCGGAGGAATGGCCTCTTAGAACTGGTGAGGCCTGGACAGAAATCGGGGACAGTGGAGGGAGGAGACCTCTTGCTGGCAGCTCCCAGCTCCAAGCCAGACTGTGTACCACAGACATCACTAAGGAAATGGGTTCCTCCGAAGTTGCCATAGCAACTCCAGGCTCAGGCTGGAGCCTGGGAAAGAAAGGCAGGCAAGGAGGGCCTTGTAATGCCAACAAGATAAGCCAGAGGAGCTGATCCCTGCCCTGGACCTAGACCTAGGTCTCTCCCCTGCCCACCGCTAGCCACTCTAACCACTATCCAAGCAACCCTCATCCAGTCTCTTTTTTTCTCCTCCATGAAGGTACGTCTTCCATGCCTCTCCCCATCACAGACCAGGCCCTTCTCAGATCCCCAAGTGACCCCCATTACCTCTACCATCAACCACTCCCCTCTTCTGTTACAGCACTCCTGTCTCTGCAGGCCCCCAGATCTCCAAAATTGGCTCCAATGTCTCATCCCAACACCTTCACTCGCCACCATCCCCTACCAGGTCAGTCACAGTACCCATCCTCAGGTGTGGCCACAAAATCATCACATACTCCCTGTCACTGTCACTTCAAGCCCTCCACCCCAGCCTTCTGTCTGTCCCCTGCCCCTCCCTCTCCCAGCCCCTTGCCTCCCCACAGCCCACATCCTCATTTATCCTGAGGCCCTTTACCCAGGCTGCCCCTGACCTCCTCACTCTCTTCTCTCTCCTGGTTGCTGGCTGGCTCCCCTGCTCTCTCCTGCTCTCCCGGGAGCTGCCGTGCGGGAAAGGTTCTGTTCCTCCCAGAAAAAGGCCCACATGGGAACAGGAATGTGCAGAGAGATGAAAAGACAGCAGCTGCTGAGACAGCAGGCATGGAGGGGGGCCCCCGGGCGGGGGGAGGGATCCTGGGACAACTGGAGCCTACATAGGCGAGGCCAGAGAGGGCTCCTAGCAAACTGGAGCTCTGAGACGAGACAAGGAAGGGACTGAGGGGGTCTGATCCATGAAATCATGGAGACAGATAGCACTGTGAGGCAGGACAAGGTGGGAAGAGGAGGATGTGGGTGGTAAAGGCAGAGGAGGAGCAACGTGGGAAGAGAGTGTAGCCAGGGCCAGGAGTGGAAGCAGTGGGGAATGGAGTGCCAGAGATGGATTTAGGCAGGGGAGATGGGGTGGAGGCTGATGGGAGCATGATGGGCAGCGCAGGACAGCACAGTGAGATGGGACAGTGTGGGCCCAGGTGAGGCCATTACTTACACGTGGATCGAGAGCGCCCGTCCTCTGTACAGACTGAACGCGCTGCCATACAGGTCACTGGCCACCGAAAGGCTATCCTCTGACCCCCAGCTTGCGCCCACCAGATTAGCTCGCGATGCCCGCACCAGCGGCTCCACCCCCAGGTGCCGTGGCCCGGACCCGGTTGCCTGTGCTTGCCTTGGGCTGCCTGGGAGGGGGCGGGTGCCACCTCCACTGCCCGCTTCTTGCTCCAAGACCGTCTGCCCGCTGCCCCACCAGCTCACTTGCTCTTCTGAAGTTCCTGTCACGGAGGTCGGGGGTGTGTCCAGGGAGGTGCCCACCAGGGTATCAGAGCCCCCTGAAGAAAAGAGTACAGTGAGATGGAGCCACCCCTTGCAGGAAGTCCTCTGCTCGCTTTTGGAGCACCCAGAAAGCTCACCCGTGGGGGTGCTGAAGGCCCCGTCATCCCGAAGCTCCAGGCGCTGGGTCCCCTGCACATCGCTGATGTCATCCTCAGCAGTCTCCGAGTCTGGAGAAGAAGGGGGTCTGTGTGGGCAGGGCCCTCCTCCCTCTTCCTCCAACACTTCCCTAGTTGTCTCTTGCCTCCCCCACAGCAGGCTGCGTCTTACCACAGAGAGGGTTTCCATGACCCAGTCTTCTTCCCTCTCTTGCTCCTGAAATCCCTTTACCCAGCTTGGGTGGCTTAGGACAGTCTCCACTCCCCCACCCCACACCCCACGCTGGCACCTTGGCTCCATCTCTGAGGCCTTGCATACTCACCCTTGCCTCTGTGAGGCCGTCCACACAGCCACCCACCCCCACCCACTTAAAGGCTTACCAGAGCCTCATCCCCTGTCTCTCCTCTCCCTGTTCTTAATAACTGAAGTACAACAGTCAACATAACAAGGTCCTGGCTTCCAAGGCTCTAAAGTCTGGGTTTCAGTACCCCAGGAACAAAGAGGAGTCACCTCAGAGTCGTACTGTCAGGGCACGTGACCAACCGCAGGGCCAGCCTGTCCTGCACCCCAAAACCAACCAGAAGGCATCAGGGTGCAGCTAAGGCAGGGTGAGGAGAGGCCCCGGTTGGGTGGGGGAGGGGAATGGGGAGTTAGAGCAGGATCCAGCTTCCTACCGTAACTTTGCTTTCTGCAGGAGCGGAAAACTTCGCTTCCATAGGAGCAGCAGGAGAGAGATGTGGACAGACAGTTATCAGAGTGTTTGTGGGGTGGGGCATGATAGGCAGGCAAGACATAAGGGGCATGAGGATCCCTGGTGTCCAGAGATACCCTGTGGGGATGGGTAGGGTAGGGAGACGCCGCCCAGAATGTGCCCAGCACTGAGAAGCACGCATGCTTAGGCTGCTCAATCCCAACTGCCCCCAGAAATTCTGGCATCCTTGGTGCTTACTGGTGCTCCTATTGGCCACACACACACATTTGTTTGCGCCCAGCCCAGCCACAGTCCTAGGCCTCAGTAATATCAGGGATCAGGCCCACCTTCCGTTATAGTATATGCAGTATGCTTTGGCCACTCCTTGCAAATACACCCCCACCTGTTCACACTAGCGGTGGCAGCCACCTTTCTTCAAGAGCCTTCTCTCATAATGTTCAATGGTCCTCCAAAAAAAAATGCCCAGTGCTTAAGGTAGGAGCAAAAGTTTCTGGGCAGGTATTCAATATTCCCAGAGCCTATCAGGTTCTGTGCCTCAGTTTCCCTCTGGGCGCCATGACAAACAGGAACCATGTGCTGGTTGCAATGAACATGCAATGTGCTACTCCTCGCTTGGCTCCAGGGCTGGGTGTGCTAGCAAGCCCCCCCCCACCCCGCATTGCTAGGGCCCCTGTCAGCTTCAGGGCACAAGGCCCTTCTTGAATGTGGGTAGATGAGGGGGAGGGTCCCACATCTCATGGGCTTTCTTCAGGGCCTTGATGCCTCATGAAGAGACAAGGACCAAGAGGAGGAGTTGGGCATGGGCTACAGCAGCCCGCAGTCCACGCACCATGGGTAAGTCGGCCAAAGGCCCGGCGAGAATGGCCGGTTTTCTGAAAGAGAAAAGCCAGAATGAGTTGTTGAGGGGAAGGCTTGCTCCTGAATCCATACACCTCTTGTCCCACCCACTCTGCTATATCAAGCAGAAACACATACTGGGGGTCAGGGTGGGCTGGAGGGCACGGAGACCTGGTAGCTACCAGCCTGCCCTGGAGAAAATGTTGCCACTCTCTTTCCATGCTACCCAGCCGAGTTCAGGAAAGGAAGCGGGTAGAGCAAGGTTGTGGGTCAAACACCAGGATTCCCTAAGGGACAGAGGCTCACAGCCTGGGGTCAGAGCAGCGGCTCTCACAGATGAGAGGGGAGGAGACAAGAGTCAGAGTGACTGAGGATATGATGGAGGGGGGGGGGCGCTTTAATGACTGGAGATGGAGGACAGAGGGTACAGATTTATGCTGGGGAAGGGCAGAGAACCTGGAGAGGTAGTGAGGTGGGGGAGGGTAAGGTGCCCCGAAGGGCCAGAGCCTCGTTTAATGTAAGACTGAGAGAGGCCCCGGGTACGCAGAGGACAGGGCAGGGCTGGGAAAAATTCACTGAGCTCAGCGCTCATCTCCGGAATATGGAAGGCTCCAGATTGGGGGGGGGGTTGTGGAGGGGAGAGGGTGGGCGGGAAAGCGGGACGAAAGGCTGGGGTGGGAGACCAGGGACCAGAGAAAACGAGATGGCCAAGAAAGCCGGGGGCGCTGCGTGCTGAAGGCTGCAGCGGGGGGACCTCCCCCGGAGGTCGCGGGGATGATTGCAGCGTGGAGGGGCGGAGGTGTGTGGGGGGGACACACTTCTGTCCTTCAGCGCAGGGAGGGGCCTGCAGGGCGCCCCTCGGAATGCACCCGGCCCGTCGCCCTCCGCGGACCTTGGGGTGGTGCCAGCACCGTTCCAGCGCCCCCTCCCCCGGGCCCGGTGACGGTGACCCGCCCTCCCTCCGGGGCGCCCAGCCCTTCCTGCCCCCCTCCCGGCGCCGCCCGCCCCCGGAGCCCTCACCTGGAAACGCTTCTTCACCCACAGCTTCTTCATGGCGGGGGAGGGGGCCGGGCCGGCGGCGGGGCGAGGAGGGGACGGGCGGGGGCGGGGCGGAGTCGGAGGCGGGGCCGGGGGCGAGCTGGGGAGCGGGCGGGAGCCGGCGCGGCGGGCGCGAGGAGCCTCGGGGCCTCGGGAGCCCGGGCGGGGGTAAGGGCGGCGATGGCAGCGATGGCGGTGGCGGCGGCGGCGGCGGCGCCCAGGGCCCGCCCCTCCCCCGCCTGCCAGCACCCCACCTGGCGCCCCTTCTCGTTCCTGCTCCTCGGTGTCCCCTGGGGCAGCCCTCACCTGCTTCGTAGCTCGCCCACTAGACAGCTCCGGATGCTGAGAGCCCGCACCCCCACCCCACATCTGCCTTCCGGGCCCTGGGCACATGGGGAAACTGAGGCACAGAAAAGGGCGCAGTGATCTGTCCCTTCCTCCCCCCCCCCCCCACACACACACACACACACACACACACACACACACACACACCCTAGTTCAAGACACTGTCAGGGGCAGCGTTAACGCAACCTCCTGGCCGCATCTCCCTTCCTCCCCCGGCGGAAGGTCAGCAGCATCTATCTATCACCAGTCGCTCATTCCGCAAACATGCGCACACTCACACTGTGCCTGGCAGTACCCAACTCCCAGCCGGGCACATCGCCGGGTGGGGGCGCCTAGGTCATGCGCAGGTCCTTGAAGAGGGGCTCCGCGCTGACATGAACCCAGACCATGAAAATCCTCAGAACAGCTAAAGACCGGCTTTGCTCTCTTTGTCTTGAATTGCTTGATGGCCCCACAACACACAAACACGCAAAGCCAAGGTGCCCAGAGCTAGTCCTAATATCCAAAGTCAACTCGTGTTCTCACAAGTAATCACACAAGACTGTGTGTGTGTGTGTGTGTGTGTTCCCCACCCACGCTCTCCTCCACTCTATTCAGCACCATGCACACTGCATAGACCAATTTCTATTCCCCTTCCCAATAATCATTGTAGCCAGATTTCTTCAGCATCCGCCAAACACTTGGCACTTTACAAATGTCTCCTCATTCACAACAATGTTATGAGCCTGTAACTCTAGGAGTATACCCATTAAACTGACAAGTGACTGAGGCTCAGAGAAGCTTGTATCACTTAGCCAGCACTCCACAGACTCCAGGTCTCCAGGTTGGAATTCCCATCCCAGCATGTAGAGGTTATGCCGACCCTGTTTTCCCAGCTGTATCTACAGTAATAAGTAATTATTAACATTTTACTACCTTCTGGTTTGTGTTTGGTATTGTGTGACACACTTTGCATGAATAACTCACTTAATCCTCACAAGGAGAGAAACGGAGGCACAGGGAGGTCATGTGCCCCAGGCTACACACTCAATAAATTGAGGGAGTTGGAATTCTATGAGTGGGTTATTGACTGCTGGGCTAGAAAATATCACAGGCTGGTTGGTCAATGTGCCCTCTACCCTCACTGCTTTGGAGCCTGGACACTGATGTAAATAATGAGACCGATCCAATGAATTTGGTTCAACCTACACACAATGTTTAGGGGAGGCAAGCACACCTAAATTCAATGGCTGACAACACCTCCCTCATTTTCAGTTTCCACTTGGCTCCTATAGTTGTTTGAGTTTTGGGGGGGGCATTTATTTTAAAGCTTAAGGCTCTGCCTTGTGTGTTTTGGGTACATACAGTTCTTGTTTCCCAGACCAAGGGCAAATGTTACACATATAGACAAGTACACAGAGGCAGACATACACTGGAGAGGGCACAGGCCCATAGTAGCTCCAGCCAAAGGACCCTGGACACCCCCAGAAACACCCACTCACAGATGGGGAGCTGAGTGGACAGTCCAGGTAACTTGAGCCCCTGCTCGCCAGGAGAATCCAGGGGCTGGCACATTCCATAGCAAAAATAACCAATGGGCAGCGGGCGTGAGTGACAGGACAGCTGGGCTGAGGAGTGGCCGGCAGGATTCTGTGTTCCTGTCCTGTGCCTGTGCTGCACCCTTAAAGGGCTGGCCTGGGATGTGCTTGCTCACAGCATGGGCCCCACAATTGGCCCCCAGTTGCCTCATTTTCCCTTGTCACTTTGTCATTCCTGTTCTGTCAGCATTTCTCTTTCGCCAGAGAAATTCTTGCCATGACTTGTGTCTTAGGCAGACCCTCTTCTGGGCCCCTGTGCCACCCTCTGCTTTGGCTCCTTTCTTTCCTGCCTCCATTCAGTTTCTCTCTTTCTCCCCTCCATTAATTACTAAGGATCCCGCTCTATTGTCATACACTGTACAGATGACTTCTTTTCTGCCTGTTGCATATTGTCTGCTTCTCTTCTCTAGAAAGAAATCCCCAGGAGGACATAGATTTTGGTGCACCCACCCCCAATAATGTATCTTAAGCACCTGAATGGTGGCAGGTACTCATAAGCATGGAAATGGATGGCTGATCTGTGGGGGAGAGCGGGAGGAGTCCTAGGGCCCAGAGAATGAATCTTCTGGAAGAGTCCCCTTCATCCATCCTTTCCCCTGCTCTGTTCTGACCCACATCTCTTTCCAAGAAACAGGGAAGTGACCATCTCCCCTTCTACCCACATCTACCTGGAGGGCCTGCTTTCATCAGCAAAATGTCTCCTAAGCTGGATTTGGCCCTGATTCACTTTGAGGGGAGGACCCCTCTGCTCTTCTCTTAATTCTTCTTCCACTCTGGCCCCTCCTTTCTCTGATTGCCACTTGGCATGAACAGATGGTGACACTTTCAAAATCCATTCCCACCTATTTGCTTATGACTTTGCATCCAGACTTTCCAAATTCCAGGTGGAAAAAAAAAAAAAAAAGATAGTAACTGCAAAATAGTCCTAGAAACAGGTTCTGGTGTGTGCCCCTCCTTTCCCTGGCCTAAACTGGCTCTCTTCCTGTCTCTGATCTCTCCCCTCCATGCCTTCAAGTCTTCAGGATAGTTGCCCATTGGTCCTTCTGGTTAACACCAGTCTTCCAGACCCTGGCTACAAAGCTTCAACGAGCACACACACGAGCATCTCTGCTTGCCCCTCCTCTCATTGCTCCTTACCTACTACACTATAATGAAAAGAGGACTTCCTTTCAGCCACGCATGCCCCATGCTCAGAGGGTAACATTTGCCATGGTCACCTGCTTTTCACATAGCTCCTCAGCCTGTGCAGGTGACAACCTGATACTGTGTTGGAGGTGGAGCTGGAGGTAGATGGAGATACTGACAGGTAAGCATGAAGAGAAGCCCTTGACCTTAGGAAATCGGAACCCCAGTTGTCTTATATAAATAATAGTCCAAATAGTAACCAGAGGTTTGGGAGATTAAATAACCAAATGATATAGCATGCTTTACCCTTGCGAAGGATTTTACCAGCATTCTGCATTTCTGCCATGTTTGCCTCTTTTATTTCTTATTTGTCCTATTTCTACACCATTAAATTCCACTAGCACCCCAGTTTCCCATCTTCCAAAATCTCCATCCTGAAGCCCACTTGTCTCCTATACTCTTGCCAATACCCCTCCATCATGAGCTAACAGCCCGGGTTTTAGGGGTGCCAGAAGCCTTCCTATCACCCTCTCTTGGCCAGCCACAGCAGTCCTGGCCAGGAAACTGCCGCTTCCCTTACAGCCAGGTCCTTGCTTGGCTTCCTCAAGTCATCCTACTATTGAGTCCAAACAAGAACGTTTTCCATGAGGGAGTCTGAGCTGTTGGCACAGCTGCCCTGAACCAGGAGCTGTCACTGAACAGGGACTAGTGGGACGAGCAGTAGAAAGGGGCAGAAGCCATCGCTCAGTCAGCCCCTGCCATCACCCAGTCAGCCCCTGCCATCACCAAAGCCAAGCCCCTTCCTCCCCAAACCATTTAGTTTAGGCAGAGTGTAATGGGTAAGTACATGGTTCTTTGTAGGGGGATAGTATGACGCTTCCACCTGTTCTGCCACCTTTTATCTGTGCAGTCCAGACATGTTCTCAAAGGTGACATGCTGCAGCCTAATTTGAATGTCAAAGTCCCCAGAGCATACAAGGCTTTTTGTTGACCAAGCCCCTCAAGCCTGCTGTTCATCAAAATGATCCAGCCTGGAGACTGTTCCTCATGTCTGTCTAGGGATGTAGAGTCAGGGCTCAGCTCTGCACATCATGGCACCCATATTATAAGCTTCAAGGAAACAGCCCTGCTGAGTGGGCCTTTCCCACTCATCACCACCCAATGACACTGGGACCAGGCCAGATCAGGAGATCCCCATCTCCCCATCTTCACAAGTGCCTCACCAGTTATATACTGGCCACATCTCAGACACTCAATAGTCCTCATTCCTAACTCCTTCTTTCTTTCTTTTCTCCACTTTCTCCATCCAGTACTTCTTTTCTAGTAAAAAGGCCCCAGAACTGGAGCCAGGCATGGGGGCGCACGCCTTTAATCCCAGGACTTGGGAGTCAGAGGTAGGAGGATTGCCATGAGTTCGAGGCTACCCTGAGACTACATAGTGAATTCCAGGTCAGCCTAGGCTAGAGCAAGACCCTACCTAAAAAAAAAAAAAAAAAAGACAAAAAAAAAAAAAGACAAAAAACAGGCCCCAGAACGGACAGGGTGCTTAGTCTGGACATCTTGACATGACTATAACTGGCCCTTGTCTTAGGCAGATCTCCCTCCCCTCTGGTCCACAATGTCCTCACCTGTAAAAGGAAGTGTTTGAAGATGTAGTTCTCTGTGGACCTGTCCAACATTACACAAACATTATGACCACTACTCCACTACTCTTTTCCTCTGCCCTGCCTTTCCCTTACTTTATTTCTCTTTCCTCCCAGTTATATTCTTGTTAATTGATCTATCTCATCCTTGGAGTTATGGCTTATTTTCAGCTCCCTTTGCTGCTGACCAGAGATAAGTAAAAGCCCCAAGGAATCCACTCCTTCTTCAGCGTAGAACTCGACCACAACACGCTCCATCCCTGGCCACAGGCTTGTACCTGACAGCAACTAGGCCAATCAGAAGAAATCAGCCTTGGCCTTCAGTAGATCAGGCCTGGCCACCGGGACCACAAGGAGCCAGTGGTGGTAAATACTGGGAAGTAAGCTATGGGGCTGGGGAGAGAACATGCTGACTGAGGGAGTCGAGCTCAGTTCCATTTCTTGACTTGGCTGATGGCTGAGACCAGTTACTGAGGTCTTTCATGGACCTCATCCTCAGCCCCCAAGGATTTCCACCCTATGCTCCACCACTCAGCTGAAATGAGATGTTCCTTTTGTGAATGCTAAGGACGGTGACACTTCCCCCAGCTTTTTATATGCAGACCACTTTCTCTGAATTCTGTTTTTTTGAGGCTCAGTCAACCCAAGGTTCTGTCTATGGCTTCAATAACCATTTGGATCAGGGGCTGAGGAAATAAGAAAGACCCCAGTCCACCCAAGGACAATCAAGCCTGGCCTGGCATTGCCACCAGCCATAGCAGTACCATGAGCGGAGGGCATAGACTCCTGCCCCTGCCTCACACTACCAACAAAGGTGGGAGCCCCAGCCGGGAACGTGTCCTGTGTCCTCTGGACAGTCATTCTGGAACTCAGTAGACATATTCCACAGCTTTTCCACACCAGATCCACACATGCCTGCATCTGTTTGTACCAGCAGAGTCCAGAGCTTCCCACAACCCACAAATGTATGCACCAGACACACACACACACATTTGCATGCATGTGGAACTCTGGGGCAGTCATCTTCATTCATGCCCAGCCCTAGCTCCACCTACTGATGCCCTAGACCCTGTTCATACACACCCACGCTCTGGTCCCTCGCATCCTGCCTGGTGCTGACCATCAGCCTTGCCACAACACTGACCGGTGAGAGAGGAGCTCTGGCCATCTCTTCCACAATGTAGCCTGGACCAGCGAAACTGGTCGGGCCCTCACACAAGTGCAAACCTGTAAGGGGCTCACCACCAGGTCTCAACTCTGTTACTGAAGCCAAAGGGGGTGTCTCTCTACAGGACTAGACAGAACAGCTTCTGCTGAATTTCCCAAGAGGCCTGGGTGGGTCTCAAGCTTGGCTCATCAACTGCTGACCCTTGACCCCTGATCTTCCAGTGGGAAGCGTCTCTCCCTTGGACACGCCTTCCCTACCCTTCCCTCTTGATCTGCGCATTTGAGTTAGCACAGCTGGGCACCTGGGAAGAAGGTGAGGCACCTCCACCTGCCCTGTATGACCTGGACACCTCTTTCTACCCCTGTGTCCCCTGCCCAGCCAGACAGGCCCCCATCTCCGCATTACCTCTGACCTCCAGCACCGTGAGCACAGCCTCGCAGGAGGCCTGGCCCCGCTCATTCTGGGCCCTGCAGCTGTACACGCCGGCGTCCTGCGCCCCACAGTTCCGTAGCCACAGGCAGCTGGGCTCCGGGGACGGAGCGGGCAGGGGCTGCCCATCCCGGAACCAGCTGAGGCTCGGCTGGGGCGTCCCGCTCGCCACCACCCGCAGCCGCACGTCACTGCCCGCACACACCGCCGCGTTCTTCAAGGGCCGCAGGAAGACGGGCGCCCCGGGGGTCCCTGCCCCGGCCGCCGGGGCCCCTTTGCCGGCCCCCACTTTGGCTCTCTTCGGGGGTACCCCGGGGCTGGCAGGTGCCCTCGTGCCCGCGTCCTCGCCTCGGGTGCCCCGGGATTTCTGCATGGTTTTCTGTGAGCTGAGCTGAGTTGGGGTGGGGGTGGAGGGCCACAAAGGGCACCCGGGGACTGGTGCCCTCCGAGATGAGTCTTGGGGGGCCCCCGGCGGCCTGCCTTCCTGCTGCCCGCCCGCCTTCGGCCTGTGCTACCCAGAAGGTCACCAGGGCGGCCCGCGGTTGCGCCTCGGGGGCTATTTTTAGGCCCCCCGGCTCGGGTTGCGAGTGAGCTGTAGAGGGAGGGGGCAGCAGAGGAGGGGACTTGGACTCCGCAGGCTCCTTCCCACCCCCCGCACCTCCCCAGCTTCCAAAGCCAGAGCTGGCTTAAAGGAGTCTCTGCCCCCCCCCCCCCACGGGGTATCTGTCCCCCAAGCCTCTCCAGGCAGAAGAGTCGAGTTACCCCTGGGCTCAGTCCTACTTCCCTTCCTCCTTCTCAGGCCCCAGAGCCCCAGCCTCATTCGACTGGCTGGCGGAGAGGAAGAGGGAACGTCCTGGGGAAGATGCCTGAAAGGTTGCATGGAGAGGCAGGCCCCAGTGGAGGTGAGCAGATTGGCGGTCAAGAGGGACCAAAGGAGCCGGGCGTGGTGGCGCACGTCTTTAATCTCAGCCCTCGGGAGGCAGAGGTAGGAGGATCACCGTGAGTTCAAGGCCACCCTGAGACTACATAGTAAATCCCAGGTCAGCCTGGACTAGAATGAGACCCGACCTCAAAAAAAAAAAAAAAAAAAAAAAAAAAAAAAAAAAAAAAGGGGGGGGGAACCAAAGGTCTCCTCTAGCGCCTTCATGCTGATCTGGTGGATTGTGGTCCTATCCCCCTTCCCACCTCTGGGAAGCCTTCACCTGTGCAAATAGGTAGTTGGATAGGGTGACAGCACGCAGCAAAGAGAAAGAACGTTGGAAGCAGCGGGACAGGAGAAAAGAGCCACTTGTCCGGGGAACCAGAAGGGGTTGGCTTTGGTTGGAGGGATTGAACCTTGAGGTAGGGGTACTATAGAAGGCTTTGGTTGCTAAAGTCTCTGTTCTGAAGGCACGAGGCGCTATGACAGAATTTTAAGCAGGGAAAGAAGGGGTCACTGTTGTGTTTTAGTAAGATTCCCTTAGCAGCCACATGTAGAGGTGGACTGGAAGTGGGAATCCCACTAGAGCCTTGGTCACCAAAAGATGATGCCTGCCCAGCGTCTTTAATCCTAGGCAGAGGTAGGAGGATTATTGTAAGTTTGAGGCCAGCCTGAGACGACATAGTGAATTCCAGGTCAGCCTGGGCTAAAGTGAGACTCTACCTCAAAACAAAACAAAACAAAACAAACAAACAAAAAACCAGAGAAAGGAAAGAAAGAAAGAAAGAAAGAAAGAAAGAAAGAAAGAAAGAAAGAAAGAAAGAAAGGAAGGAAGAAAGAAAGAAGGAAAAGATGATGCCTGCTAGAGATGTAGATTCTCAGGCCCCATCCCAAGGATTCTGGCTCTATAGAGAGGCTGAGAGGCAGGAATCTGCACATTTAACAGTGGGCCCAGGTGACTGATACATCTAAGGGTTGCACTTTGAGAAACATCAAAGTAGGATATCATGGCTTGTAAAGGTCTAGAGAAGACTTCTGTAATAGACCAGTTCTGGTGATCACATGAGTCTCCACCCTGAGACTACATAGTTAATTCCAGGTCAGCCTGGGCCAAAGTTTTAAATTTGCCAAAAAAAAAAAAAAAAAAAAAAAAAAAACAAAAAATTTTTAATTTGCCTTGAACTAAATGTGAATGTGTATACATACACACTAGACACACACACACACACACACACACACACACACACACTAGAGGGCATTCAAAACTGGTAATTCTGAAGAAGGTGGGTGGACTACACCAATGTCACTTTCCTGGTGGTGATGCTGTGGGTCATACAACACACCACTGTGGAGAAAACGAAGTGAAGTGTACACAGGATCTCTGTGCTATTTCTGACATCTGTATGTGAATCTACTTCTTCAAATCAGAAGTTCCAAAAGAAACCTGGGCTGGGGAGATGGCTCAGCAGTCTAAGGTGCTTGCTTGCAAGGCCTACTGGCCTGGGTTCAATTCCTCAGTGCCCATTTAAAGCCAAATTGCACAAAGTGGCACATGCATCTGGAGTGTGTTTATAGTGGCAAGAGGCCCTGGCATGTCTATTCTCTTATTCACTCTCTCTCACCTCACAAATAAATTTTTAATAAAAATATATTTAAATATCTAAGCTGGGCATTGTACCTCACACCTATAATCCCAGCACTTGGGAGGCTAAGGTTTCCAGTTTGGGCCACAAAATGAGTTTTCAGATCACCTTGGGCTAGAATGAGAACTTGCCACCAAAAAAAAAAATCTAGGATTTGGAGGTATAACTTAAAAGTGAAGGACTTACCTATCATTCCTGAAGCCCTCAGTTCTTTTTGTTGAACCACAAAATAAGAAAAAAAAAAAAAAAGAAAAAAGATCCAGACATGACCTTGAGCCTTGACTCATGAAGCTGAAAAGAGCCACAAGTCATTCAGAGACGGAGAAAAGTACTCTTGATCTTGCCTCATTATCCCCCATCATTCTGTTTGTGTGTGTGCACATGTGTGTGTGCATGTGTGTGCACACGTGCACAGGCATACACCAAAGTAAGAAGAAGCAATTTAAACACTGAATTATGTCCATAGAGATTAAGAGCCTTAAGGAATAATTTTTCTTGTAGTTTGCATACATTAAAGCTCACTCTTTGTGAAGTGCAGGTCTATGGGTTTTGACAAATTATGCATGCGCTACTCCAGGACCATACAAAATAGTTCCATCACTCTAAATATTCACTGGTGCATTCTCTTTGTAGTCAACCACACCCTGTCGACCAGTCCCTGGCAACCACGAATGATGAATTGAATTCTACAATGTAAATTGAATTCTAAAAAGGTAAAAACGTAGGAGAAGGCATTGCACATGGAACATCAAGAACAAAGGAAAGAGATTGTAGTTTTAAAAAACTCATAACCCCAAACCACCTAACACTGCATTTCAACCATTTCATGGAATGTACCGATGATCTGTAAATGTTGACTAGCTGGTTAAATAAATGAACTTGTGACCTTGAACAAGTCTCTTAATATCTCTAAGTCTATTTCCTGGTCTGTAAAATGAGAGTAGTCAAACTTAGGATTTATTTACTTATTCAGTTAGTGAACATTTCTGAGGTCCTACTATGTATCTGGAACTGTTTCAGAAGCTAGGAATGTAGCCATGAACAAAACAGATAAAGATGGGACTGGAGAGATGGTTCTGTGGTTAAGAAGATTACCTGCAAGGCCTAAGGTCCTGAGTTTGATTCCCCAGTACCCACATAAAGCCATATAATGTACATGCATTTGGAGTTCATTTGTACTGCTAGAGGACCTGGCATGTCCATTCTGTCTGTCTGTCTCTTCTATCTCTCTCTGCTTGCAAATAACTTTTTAAAAAATTTTGGGACAAGCCGGGCGTGGTGGCACACACCTTTAATCCCAGCACTCAGGAGGCAGAGGTAGGAGGATCGCTAAGAGTTCGAGGCCACCCTGAGACTACATAGTTAATTCCAGGTCAGCCTGGGCCAGAGTGAGACCCTACTTCGAAAAACAAACAAACAAAAAATTTGGGCCGGGCATGGTGGTGCACGCCTTTAATCCCAGCACTTGGAAGGCAGATGTAGGAGGACCACCATGAGTTCGAGGTCACCCTGAGACTACATAGTGAATTCCAGGTCAGTCTGGGCTAGAGCAAGACCCTACCTCAAAAAAAAAAAAAAATTAAAAAGACAAGGATGCCTGCCGCACCTGAGTTGCCTATAGTAGAGAAGACAGATACGCAACACATGTAAAGAAATAAATTGCAATGACTGTAAAGGAGACACCATGGAAACAGCTCAGCAAGGTAGGGGAAAGGAGAGTTTGCTGGGTGTTGTGCTTTAGAATAGGGTGGTTGGAGTGCTGGCACTTAGGAGGCTGAAGCAGGAAAAGTGTGTATTTGAGGCTAACCTGAGCTACATAGCTAGACCCTGTTTCCACAGGACTGGGAGATGGCTTAGTGGATAAAGCATGTGCTGTGCAAGCATGAGTACCTGAGAATCTCCTGGAAGCTCAAGGGAGAGCTGGGCCTGGCAAACACAGTGGTGAACGAAAGACCTTGCCTTGTACACGCTGGAAGGAGAGAAGCGACACCTGAAGTTGTTCTCTGACTTCCAAAGGCCTTGCAAGCAAGCACCTTTAACTGCTGAGCCATCTTCCCAGCCCAGGTTTTTTTGGAACTTCTGATTTGAAGAAGTAGATTCACATACAGATGTCAGAAATAGCACAGAGATCCTGTGTACACTTCACTTGGTTTTCTCCACAGTGGTGTGTTGTATGACCCACAGCATCACTACCAGGAAAGTGACATTGGTGCAGCCCACCCACCTTCTTCAGAATTGCCAGTTCTGCATGCACTCGCTAGTGTGTATGTGTGTAGTATGTATGTGTGTAGTATGTATATGTGTGTACACACTCACATTTAGTTCAAGGTAAATTTAAAGCTCTGGGTTTGGATCCCAGAACCCATGTAAAGAGCTGGACCTCATAGCACTAGCATCTGTAATGTGTGTACCAAGAGCAAGAAGGGAAATGGAAACAGGAGAATCCTCTGGAAAATCAAGGAGAGGATCACCACCTAACTTGTTCTCTGACCTCTGCGTGTGTGCTATGGTATGCGCACACCTGCACTCCCTCACACAAGCTTGCACACACACCCTCACATTTCACACCAAAAACAGTGTCAAATAACAATAAAATATTTTAGCAGGCCTCCACAGCGCCAGGAGGAATATGATGCAGAGATCTGGGAAGGACCACTTCAGGCCTAGCTGGGAGGTACCTGCCTGGCTTTGAGAAGAGCCAGAAGGCCAGCAGGACCGGAGGGGCTGAAGGCAGAGCACAGGGAAAGAGATGAGACAGCTTGCAGGGGCCAGATGGCCTAGCATCTTGCAGGCCATGGTGCTTTTATTCTTCGTGAAATGGGGAGTCATCTCTGTGTTCGGAGCAGAAGAATTACATGGTCTGACCTTGCTTGTTGTGGTGGTATTAAATTATTATATTAAATATTAAAATGAATATTAACTATTTAAAAGGGTCTGGAACAGAGCCTGGAACATGGCTTGTGTCCTGCCCTCCTATGTCCATACAGAGGCATTTGTTGACTTTTCCCAAGGGTCTCTGGTCCTGGGTAGGGAAGACACAGTCCCATCTTGGTCACTGGCGCCCTCTCCTGGATTACCATACCAGTGGCCATAGCTAGAAGAGGTCAGGCCCTAGCCAGGCCAGTTGCCCAAGGCAGCTGGCTGCAAGGCACTTGTCTGTCCCTCACAGTGGGCCCCACAGTGCTCTGTAGCCTGGCGCCAGGACGGTATGTGTGCTGCCAGGCTGTTCTGTGCCTTTTGATCACAAGTCTATGGTGTCATGGAAAGAGATCTAGGCTCTGGAGCCCAAGGAGCCTGGGGCCCTGCTCTGCCTTTGCTATGGACTGCTGGGTGAACTTGGCAGGTCACACCACCCCTCTGGGCTGTGGGATATTTTATCTAAGTTGTTTTGTTTAACTTAGTTATTATTTATTTATTGAAGCAAGTCTCCCTATGTTGCCCATTTTGTCTTGGAATTTGCTACATAGCACAGGCTGGCCTTGATCTCATAATCCTCCTGCCTTGGCATCCCCAAGTGCTGAGATTACAGGTGTGCACCATCATGTAGTGCTCCTGTAAGTCTTAATGATGTACTATATGCCTAGCACTTGGGAAAAAAAAAATCTCAGTAAATGTCCATTGAATAGGGGAAGGAAGTGGGGGCCACCCAGCCCTTCCTATTAAATATTTAACTTAGAGAAAAGTAAATAAACGTGCCCAGTGGGTATTCATTCAAGAAGAATTTAAATATTTAATGAGTACCTACTATGTACCAAGTATTCTTCAGGGCACTGGGAATATAATAGTGAATAAATGGATAAAAACTGTCCTTGGGCAGCTGACATTTTTAGGTATTGAATCAAAGGTCACTGATTTATTTGCATATATGCCCTGCTGAGCTTTGATGAGTGGAAGGAAGGGGAGGTGAAAGGGCCTCAGAGGGCAAGGCTGGGAGGGCAGCCAGAATGGACAGATGGGGTAGGAGAATGCCCACTGGGCCCTCAGTTTCTGACACAGGGATCTAGCTATCTCTACAGTCCTTTCTGCTCCCTCCTCAGAGGAGCTTGGACTGGCCTTGTGGTTGGAGGGAAGCCTCTATGAGCCCTCTTCTTTATCAATGTTCAGAATCTTGCAGAAGACTCTATTGTCCCAAGGAACTAAAGAGATTTGGCCATGGAGGTTATGGGGGTGGGGTTGTGTACAGATGGGGCTGGCTACTCCTGGGTCCATGACCGTTGTGAGACCCAAATCTTTTTTTTTTTTTTTTTTTTTTTGTTTGTTTGTTCATTTCCTAGTTCCTTTGGTCACTTGCTAGCCCCCCAGAACAGGCACAGGAAGGCTCTACTCAGATAATGTTTTCCCTGGAGCAGAGAGAAGCTCTGGCCTCCTTTCTGAGGACAGGCAAGTGCAGTCACAGGTATGTGGAGAAGGAAGGGATCTCCATAGAACAGGGAGTCCTTGACACTGGGGACAGTCAAAAGAACTTGCTCACTGTCCCCAAGGACACCTGGATGGGCTAGGAAGGGGGATTTCTGCACAGGGGACTGCTGAGACCTGACAGTCTGGGATCCCGGGCTTCTCCCACTCTAGGGACCAGTGTACCTAAGCCACTTCCAACCCCTCCCTGATCCATGTGTTCCTTTGCCTTGTGTGGGAAAGGTGAGTACACGTAACTCAGTAAAGGAGAGGCAGCAAGGCTCCAGAAACTTCTCACAAAACCTCACCCACCTCATCAACCAAAGCCTAGCCTTCACCCCAGTTTCTTCAGAGAGGCTGGAACATATTTCAGAACACCAACAGGGGGGCTAGAGAGATGGCTTAGTGGTTTAGGCCCTTGCTTGTGAAGCCTAAGAACCCAGGTTTGATTCCCCAGTACCCACATAAGCCAGATGCACAAGGTGATGCATGCATCTGGAGTGTTCATATGCAATGGCTGGAGGTCCTAGCATGCCCATTCTATCTGCCTCCCTCTTTGTCTCTCTCTGAAACAAACAAATATTAATAAAAAGAACACCAACAAGGCCCTTATCCATCCCTTCTATTCTAATTGGCTGTGAAGACAGTTCAAATGCTATGCTAGGTCCATGGTCTGTGAGGGTCCTAGCAGTTTCTGTGGATGCTGATGTCACTGGAACACTGAGTTGGGGGAAGGCGAATCAGAAATGACCATGGGGGGCGGTGTTGGAGAAATGGCTTAGCGGTTAAGGCATTTGTCTGCGAAGCCAAAGGATCCCGGTTTGATTCTCCAGGACCCATGTAAGCCAGATGCAAAAGGGGCACATGCATCTGGAGTTCGTTTGCAGTGGCTAGAGGCCCTGGGGTGCCCATTCTCTCTCTGTCTGCCTCTCATCTCTCTCTCTCTCTCTCTCTGCTTGCAAATGAATTAAATTTAAAAAAAAAAGACCATGGGTCACAGGTAGCAGAGGTGGGGGCCTGGGGTGGATCCCCAGATCCTCTGGCCCAAACTGGGCCTGCTTAGAAAGAATGAGCAACTTGTAAGCCAGGGTTACAAAGGTGGAGAAAAAAAATGAGCCACCAGAAAGGATTTTTGGAAGTTTCTACATAAACCAGTTTAAAATGGCTATAACCTTAGGCCTAAAACCTCATTAAGTTTATTCACCTGTCAACTGGATTTACCATCTTCTTGATCCCTACCCTTTTTGTCTCCTTTAAAAGGCAGTATCCTACGGCTGGAGAGATAGCTCAGTGGTTAAAGCATTTGCTTGCAAAGCCTAATGAACAAAGTGACACACATGTCTGCAGTTCCTTTGCTGTGGCACTAGACCCTGGAATGTCCAGGATCATTCTCATTCTTTCTCTCTCTCTCCTGGAAAATATTTTTTTTTATTTTTAAAAAAGGTAGTCTTGGCCAGGCGTGATGGTGCATGCCTTTAATCCCAGCTCTTGGGAGACAGTGGTAAGAGGACTGTCATGAGTTCAAAGTCATCCTGAGATGACATAGTGAATTCTAGGTCAGCCTGAGCTAAAGCAAGACCCTACCTTGAAAAAAAAAAAAAAAAAGTAGTCTCATGGCTTAGTGGTTAAGGCACTTGCCTGTGAAACTAAGGACCCAGGTTTAATTTTCCAGGTCCCATATAAACCAGATGCATAAGGTGACGCAAGTGTGCAAGATCACACATGCATACAAGGTGGCACATGCATCTGGAGTTTGATTACAGCAACTGAAGGCCCTGGCATACCAATTCTCTCTCTCTCTCTCATAGAAAAAAAGGCCAGTTTGTTGAGCTTGCCTCAACAAGAACAAACAAACAAACAAACAAACAAAGGTAGTCTCAGATGTGAGGGGTGCAACATGAAACCTGAGGCCAATGGACCATCAAGTTTCTTAAATCTTTTATCTACCTAGAATATGCTTTTGAAAGAAGTAAAAAGTGAGTCTACCTTTGTGGCTCACCTGATTCCTCTTAGCTGCTCAATTGTTCCCAAGCCTTCTGTTGACCAAGTCTTCCCCACAAATTGAAATGCCTCCTTCAACATATATCAGAGACTCATATGTATGTGGGTCTTATTTAATTCCATCTTCATTAAAAAAACTTTAAATTTTCATGGCCTCATAGTACATTTTTTTTTTTTTTTGGAGCGAGACACAGAGAGAGAGAGACAGAGAGAGAGGGGGAGAGGAAGACAGATAGAGATGGGCGCACCAGCAGCCTCTCAGCTGCTGTGAACGAAATCCAGATTGTGCGCCCCCTTGTGGTCAAGTGCGACATTGCGCCCTTGCGTTACTTTGCATCTGGCTAAACGTGGGACCTGGAGATTGGAACCGGGTTCTTAGGCTTAGGAGGCAGGCGCCTTAATCGCTAAGCCATCTCTCCAGCCCTACATTTTAATATTTTATTCCATAACTTTCTATTTTTTCTCCTACTGACTTCCCCAACTTGACCCAAATTTTTCCTTGCTTGTTCTTGGGGCTTTTTTTGTTGTTGTTTTCTTCTTTTTTTTTGTTTTTCAAGGTATGGTCTCACTCTAGCCCAGGCTGACCTGGAATTCACTAGGTAGTTTCAGGGTGGCCTTGAACTCATGGTGATCTTCCTACCTCTGCCTCCCAAGTGCTGGGATTAAAGACGTGTACCACCACACCTGGCTTCTTGGGTATTTTTGTTTTGGTGTTTTCTTTGGTTTTTGAGGTTCTTACTAGGTAACCCAACCTGACATTTTATTAATTTATAGATAGAGAATGGGCCTCTAGCCACTGCAAACGAACTTCAGACACATATACCATCTGGTGCAGCTAGCTTACATGGGTACAGGGGAATTGAACCTGGGTCCTCAGGCTTCACAGCACACACTTAACTGCTTAATCATCTGTCTAGCCCCAGCATGACCTTTAACCAGAGATCTTCCTGAGCCTGCTGAGTTAAGTAGTGGGATTATAGACTATTTTTTTTTTAATCTTTTGAACGTGTACACATGGGAGGAGGCCAAAGGATAATTGCTCTACTGTCTTATTTCTCTGAGACAGAGCCTCTCCTGAAAGCTGGAGTTCCCAGTTTTGGATTAGAGTAGCTCACCAGGGATCTTCCTGTCTCCACCCCTCAGTGCTAAGTTAAGACATGTGTGGCCATGCCCAGCATTTTAAATAGGTGCTTGGGGTTGAACTCGGGTACCCATGCTTACACAGCAAGCCCACTGACCGCTGAGCCATCTCCCTGGCCCTCCTTTTGGTATTTTCATTGAGATTACATTGCAGATGAATATGGGTAGGGTTGACTTATTTTTTTCTTTTTGGTCTTTTGAGGTAGGGTCTCACTCTGGCCCAGGCTGATCCTCCTACCTCTGCCTCCCGAGTGCTGGGATTAAGGGCGTGCGCCACTACGCCTGGCTGACTTTTTTTTTTTTTTTTTAAAGTATTGAGCCTTGTGATCCCAAGCACAAGTTAGGTTTCTCTGTTTGGGTGAGCATTATTATTTTTCCTAAATTGGCCTCTGTGCATCAAAGTTTTAGAAAGGGTTAGCGGGCACTTAGGAAGTGGAATCAGGGGGATCAAGAGCTCAAAGCCAGCCCACACGAGACCTTGTTTCAAAAAACTAACTAAATAAGGAGTTAATGGAAAGAGAGGCTGGAAGCTTCCTTTGAGGAGAGGATTGAGAGCCTCCCTCAGAGCCAGTCTATGTTAGAGAACCACAGGCCACGCCCCCATCCCTACCCTCTCCCTGCTGGTCTGAAGGAGAGGTAGAGGACATAAGGAAATGACTTGGGCCCAATAGAAGGCACTATGGTTTCCCAGCAAAGCCCCTTGTGCAGCCCCTACTCCTAATGGGACATGCACACTGCAGGGCTGGGAGGCCTGGGGGTCAACCTGGCTGAGCAAGAGTGTGACACAGTCCATCTCAGGGTAGGGTTGATAGGTGGTATGACAGAGTCCTGGGACCCCAGGAGACTCCACAGTCAAGACGGCAGGGGCACGTAGGCTCGTGTTCTTTATTGTTTCAGTCCAGGACCCCTGCAGTGGGAGGGGCAGGCGTGGGAGGTGGTGCCTTCCTGCCAGCCTGTGCCCACTCTCTGCCTCTCTTCTCTTCCCGTCTGTCCAGCATCTCACCCACCTTCTCTCCTTCTATATCTCTTGCTCCCACATCCAGCACCTTCGGGGTTCCCTCTTATAGTCCCTGCTTTCTGAGCCCACCCTGGGATGGGGAAGATAAAGGGAAGGGCCATGAAGACAGCTTCCAGCCCCTCAGTTTTCATCCCTGTTTGCCAAGGAGGGTTCCCTCTCTATCTCTGACCCAGGCTGGGGAGAGGATTATGGGGGTGTAGAGGCCCAGGGACTCTGCCCCTGTCCCTGAAGATCCCAACATCCTACTCTGGAACCCTCTCCAAAGCCAGAGGCTGGAGCCTGAGGTGACAGAATGGGGGGTGGGGGGCGCAAGGTCATGACTTGGGCTGGGCTCCATCTGGCACAAGAGCCAGGCTCACCGGCCGCCAACAACCAGGACTCATGGCGGGGTCTGCAGAAGTGGCTGGGTGCTCCCAGGGGCTGGGCAGGGTAGGGACCATAAGAAGTAGCCAGTGAAGAGGGGTCAGAGGCTGTGAGGGCAGGAAGGTAGCTGAGTGTGGCATCCCAGGATAGAAGAGGCTGGCTTCGGGAGGCAGTGAAGACGGGGCCAGGACAGTGTCTGTCTTTACAGCACCTCGTGCTGCTGCTGTGTGGCCTCACTGACGACCTGTGGAGGGAGAGAAGTCCAGTCCAATGTGCTGCAGGCTGAGAGAAGGCTCAGCCCCACGGACCCTACCCCGAGGCTGCAGGGCTCGCTTGTGGCCCCACCCAGGGTCTGGATCAGCCCAGCTAGGAGAGGACACCTGGATGGTAGTCCCCTCAGGTGCCCCCACAGCTCCCAGTAAGGACAGGGGCCCTCAGATGACTTGCCTCCCCATCGCGGGTCTCAATGGTCTTGATCATCACCGTCTTCTTGGTGTGGACCTCAGAAGAGCCCCTTTGCTCAGGGCTGGTTTCTGTAATAAAGCCACCAAATGCTCAGCCTGGCCAAGTTCATGGCTAAGGCATTCACCATGGCTGCCAGTCCCTCCTGGTGCCATCTCAAACTCTGGCTGACTCCCACCTCCCTCGAGATAGCCCTTGGACTTCTTCTTGAAGACCTCAGCACCTGCTTTTGAGTCCAGCACCCAGAAGACGGCTCTGCAGCTGAGGGCCAGTCCCAAGGGAGAGATATGACACTGAGGGGGCTGGCACAGCATCCATAATCCCCATCCCTCCCGGCTCCCTCTGGACCTCCAGGAAAGCCCTGTGTAAGTGTGCATCCTGTGAGTCCCCTCCTCTAAGACATAGCCCCTGTTGGAGGGCCTTAGAGGCTCCAGCATGCTTTGACTGTCTGATTGACCAGCTTAGCGTCTTCACACAAGTAAGATGGAATAGGAGTTAGTCACTGATTCATTGTGCTGATCCACTGGCCCTGCTGTGTCTCGGTTTCCCATCAGAGCCATGATATTTGTCCCATCATGGCCGCAGAGCTACTAATTTGCAAAAGCATCTAGCAATTTTACATGCAAGACTCAAACACTTGGTGTCTGAATGAATAAACAACTAACTGGAGACAGAGGCCTGAGTTTTATGTATGGGAGATGTCACATTTAGGTCCTTGCTATCATCGTGACTTTGGCATTCATGAATCCCTTAGCAAGCAACCAGCCTATGATGGACGTTGTGAGTCGCTGGAGCACAGCGTGTATTTTTTCTTGATGGAAATGAACATCGAAGATATAAAAGGTTTGATCTAGGAAAGGAGAAGCTGCCAGAGACTGCGACTCGCCTTCCTAATGTATCATTAGTACGCGTTTTTCTGCTCTCTGGGGTTGGAAAGGCACTCAATCTGCATATTACTAATGTCAGGATGGCAGAGTGCCCTAAGAGCTCAGTCTTTCTATTGTTTGGCTTTGCTAACATTTGGCCTCATTTTTTTCCAACATGCATCCAACATTTTGCTCTCACAAATGAGGTGTTCAACAAACACCAGACAGGGTTTTGCCAAGCACTCCTGCAGCATGCCAGACAGGTCATGGGCAGTGGGTGCCTTCTGGCCAAAGAATGAGATCCTTTTACCGCTAGCCCCCAGGAACACCCCTAGTACTCCCCAAGTTTGCTATTCAGGACACAGACCACTTCCTGAGGCCAAACAAACCAGGAAGCCTAACCTGGGGCGGTGGTGGTGGGGTCCCTCTTTCTCTTCCAGGTCTGACCTGGTCCACTGTCCTAGCCTCTCCTCCTAGTCAGCTTGGGCAATGAGCAGGCTGAATTCCTGGCTCTTGCAACCCCACCTCCACCACTCAGCACACTCACCTCGGAAGTTGAGTGCAGAGAAGGTCTGGATAGGGAGATTGATCCTGAAAAGGGAGAGACCATGTTCCCAAAAGGTCAAGGACACTTGCATCTTTCCCTGAGACTAGCCATCAAGGCTGGTCCTCCCTGACCACTACCCTCAGCTGCCCCAGTCTCATGACTCCAATACTCCCACTACCTCTACCACACAGGGCACAGGATCAAGGGCCAGCTCCAGCTGCCCAGGAATTGTCCTTTCTGGAAGGATCACCAATTCTAATCCTGACCCTCAAGCATGATTCCAAGATGCCCTACCCCACTGCACGTCCCCCTTGCTCCTGGCCCAGTGGGAGGCATGAACAGCAGTTACAAGTGACATGCACTTTGTGCCCAGCCTCCAGGCAGGCCAGCTCCCAGAAGCTGGCCATTTACGCCTATGCTGGGAAAAGGCATGGAATCTCTAGCTACCTTAAAAGGCCATCTGTATTTTGTTACATGTAGATGTCATTCTACAGAGCCTGAAATCTCTTTGTGCAAATCTGTATCTAAACATGGCTGTCACTCTTAACCTCAGATATTCTGTTTGTAAGTATCGATGGGTTCTGTTTCTTGGAGCACTTGGCCTCTCTTTAACTAAAGCTAAAATTTACGTGCAGTGAAATGGGCAGACCTTTGCTGTATAACACTCAGTGGGTGTTGTTCAATATTTATTTCCATGTAACTACCATTCAGATATACAGCATTTCTGTCTCCCACAAGGCTCCATCATACCCCTTTTAGTGTCCTGTGTCGAGAGGTGTACTGCTTTGAGCACACGTGTGTGGTCGTGTGAGCACCTGTCTCTACCCTCTCTCATAGCCTATCCATGTGCAAGGCTTTCTGTCTTATGTCTGCTTGTCTCTGGCTTCCCCTGCCTTTTCTTCCTACTCTTTCATCTCTCCCTTGACTGGCAGTAATAGTTTATTACCGATTGCTGAATATGATTTTATGCTGCAGGTTCTTAATTCTAAAGGTGGATAAGGGAATACTTACATTTCTCTTTTTATAAAAGATGTTAATTACATCGCTTTTTCCCCCCAGTGGCTCTGGTTAATTCTCTGCAACAAGCAGAACTGGGGCCTCTTGTATAAAATTGTTTCTAGGGTTTTTTTTTTTTTAATCATCTGGAGCCAACTGGGACCCCCAGCAGTTGCCTTGTCCCTCACCTGCTCTCTTCGCCCTCCAGCAACTTCCTGTAGGTGGCTATCTCCACATCCAGGGCCATCTTCACGTTAAGCAGGTCCTGGTACTCGCGCAGGTGGCGGGCCATCTCATCCTTGAGGTGCCGGATCTCCTCCTCCAGGCGCGCAATGTTGTCCTGGTAGCCGCTGGCCTCGCTGGCAAAGCGGTCCTCCAGCTCCCGCATCTGCCTCATCAAGGAGTCGTTCTGTAGGAGACAGGGGAGCCCAAATCAAGGACATGCTGAAGAGATGGCTTAGTGGTTAAAGACACTTGCTTGCAAAGCCTAACAGCCTGGGTTCAATTCCCTAGTACTCACATAAAGGCAGATAACAAAGTGCCATATGCATCTGCAATTTGCAGTGGTAAGAGGCCACTGTGTGCCCTCCCTTTTTTCTTTCTCTTTCTCTCTCGCTCCCTCCCTTTGCAATGTTCCCTCCCTCCCTTTGCATGTTCAGGGAGGACTTTAGAGGACCAGGATGGAAAGAGACACATCTTGTCAGGTCAGGACTAGGAATTATCACAGGCTTCTTAGACAGAACTCTGAATTCAGATGGTCTTAAGTGAACAGTCAGAGAATAAGCCACATGAAAGGGAGCATCTGTGTTAGTCTCCCTTCCCCACACAGGGAGACACCCTCCAGAGCCCTTCGATTTCTTTATGCCCAACTAGGAATCCACCCATCTGGTTTTACACCTGTGTACATTTAAGGAGCTGGAGGCCCAGAGAAGATCTATGATGGGCTCAAGGCCACAGAGAGACTATGAACTGGCAGTAGAGGCTGAGCTGGTGGAGGTGGCCAGGAACTCACAGTGCCCTTGAGGGCGTCGATCTCACAGGTGTAGGACTGGATCTGGTGTCGGTATTCCATCATCTCCTGCTTGGCCTGGCGCAGGGCATCATTGTTCTTATTGGCTGCCTGGGTCAAGTCAGACACCTAGGGGTGGAGAATGGGACTCTTGAGATGGGGAGGAAGAAGATGTAGGGCGGGTTAGGGAGCACAGCGATCCCAGGCTCACCCTCCTTTATGGATACAGGTAGGCAGCGCCTCCAAACTAGGAAAGAAGGGGAACAGATTACCAGTGTCCTGGGGCCTGGCCACTCACCTTGGACTTGTACCACTCCTCAGCTTCGGAAATGTTCTTAGCCGCGATGGTCTCGTACTGAGCCCGGATGTCCCTGAGGGCAGCTGTGAGGTCCGGTTTGGACATGTCCATCTCCACCTGGACCTGCTGTTCCTGAAGCTGGGCCTGCAGCTCACGGATTTCCTGCAGGGTGTACCTGGGCTTCAGTCTCTTCCAGGTCCCCCAAGGCACCCTCTTAGCCCCATTCCAAAGTCAGCCCCACCACTTTCCAGCTGCTTGCACCCTTGCCCAAGAACCCCAGCCAGGTACCTCCTCGTGCACTTTCTTAAGGAACGCAATTTCCTCGTTGAGAGATTCGATTCTGCGCTCCAGATCAATGCGAGCTAGAGTGGCTGCATCTACATCCTGGAAGAGGGAAGCAACCAGGTCAGGGTCAGGGACAACCCCAATGGGACCAAGGGAGACCAGGGTAGAGAGAAAAGAGAGAAGACTGCCTGGGGACCAAAAAGGGCTCACCGCTCGGAAGGCAGCCAAGTTGTTCTCTGCTTCTTCTCTTAGCTGAATTTCTTCTTGCAGCCTAGGCAACATAGACAGACAGACAGTTGACAGGGGACACAACGGGCAGTGGAGACCAGTGGTTGGGGACCTATCAAGGAGCCATCTCAGGACAGAAGAAGGCCTGGCTGTTGGATATACACAAGAGGCCCAGAAAAGAAGTGGCAGGCGCCCCGCCCAAAGGGGGGAGGGGCAGGAAGTGGCCTAGTCTCTTGCTGTGGAGCCACACCCTTGAAATCTATGTCCCTGCTACACTGTGACCTACCTCTCTGGGGTTAGAAACTGTGTCTATTTTATTCACCCGTGTGTCCCCTGGTTCTCAGCTTCAGCCTGACTCATGCAGCAACTCAACGTTTGTGACTTTGGTGACGGGGGGGGGGGGACGGGGGGACTCGGTAAACAAAAGCAGGGCCCATGAATAGAATTCTCTACACTCAGACTTTGCTATTCCTTTTATTGATTGATTGATTGATTTTTTTAAATTTCGGAGACCCGGCCTTGCTATATAGCCCTGGCTGGCCTCGAACCCAGGGCAACCTTCCTGCATCAGCCTCCCAAGTGCTGAGATCACAGCCGTGCATAAAGCACTACAGTGTCCTGAGCCTTTTCATACCGAGTGCCGCAGTTTCTACCCACTGTCCTTTTTACTGAAACCTACCCACTCTGTGAAATAACACAGCCCCAGCTAGGCTCAGGGATCGGCCTCCCCACCGCACCCCTCCCCAGGGCCTCATCACAGCTGAGCTAAGGGTTTACTGCCAGGTTTCCCTCTCCTGCCCTTCGCTGTGTCTGCCCAACTTGCCAGTCTCCTAATCGCCTCCCTTCCCTTCTTTCTGACAGTGCTCCTACCTCTCGGCCCATCCCCCACCCCACCGCTCCTAGGACTCTAAAAAAGGGGGCTGGCTCTTCACTAGGCTCTGGCCTCCCAAGGTCTCCCGTTGCACTTGTGTTACAGAGAGGGAGCCCAAAGGAAAGAGCTGTGAAGTCCACCTCTACGTGGGAGTCACAGGGTGGAGGAAGAGATGACTTTCTGCAAGCCTAAGGCCCTGTTGCCCGCTGGAGGGGGGGCGGTAAAGAGGGAGTGAGTGGGTGGGTGGGGGTGTGGGGCCCTCACTTGGCCTTGAGTCGCTGTAGGTCGTCGATCAGGTTGTCGCGTTCGACGTCCACGCGGGCGCGCTGGTTGGTGAGCACCTCCACCTGGCGCCGCAGCTCGCGCATCTCCTCCTCGTAGAGCTCGGCGACGCGCGTGGGCTCGCGGCCCTTGAGCCGGTTGACCTCGGCGGCGAGCGCGGCGTTCTGCTGCTCCAGGAAGCGCACCTTCTCGATGTAGTTGGCGAAGCGGTCGTTGAGCTCCTGCAGCTCCACCTTCTCGTTGGTGCGCGTCGCCAGGAACTCCTGGTTCACGGCGTCGGCCAGCGAGAAGTCCAGCAGCTCGCCGGCGCCGTACGACGACGACGAAGGCACCCGGCTCGCGCCCAGCCGGCCAGCCCGCAGCGAGCCCAGGCCTCCGGCGGCGCTGCCCGACGTGCGCGACACCTGGTACACGCGCGATGTCATCGAGCTCGACGAGCCCTTGGTGCCAAAGCCTGCGCGCGGGAACACGGGCGAGCCCAGCGGGGAGCCGAGCGAGAAGCCCGGGGCGCCGCCGAACGTGCGGCGGTAGGAGGACACGCGCTGGCTGGACGAGTAGGCCTGGCTCATGGTGGCGGGCGCGGACGAGGCTAGGGCGCACGGACGAGGTGGAGGAGGACGAGGAGGAGACGGGCGGGCAGGCGGCAGGCCCGAGTGGATGCGACGAGGGGAGACGGAGCCCCTGGCCGGCCGCACTATTTGTAGCCCTCCTGACATCAGCCCCCTCGGCCCCTCCCCTGACAGCAGCTGCAGGATCCCGCTGTCCTGCCAGGAAAGGGCGGCCCCTGGCGCGCGGGGGGCGGGGAGGCCGGCTCCCCCGCCGGAGGCCTGCGCCCCAGAGCCCGCAGCACCCCGCCTCCCCAGGGAGGGGGGCGTGTGAAGGGCCCCTGACCCGCTCAGGAGGGCAGACCACAAGCAGGCCAGCTCAGCCTCACGAGGCAATGAGCAGGACTGGAGTCCCAGAAGCACCCCCTTTCCACATTTGGGAGTCTGCCTTGCCTGGGAGTGGTGACTGGAGACAGTAGGTTCGAGACTTCCGTTTCGTTTGGTGGTTCCCCCCCCCCTTTTATTTTCTCCAAGGACAGACTTTGGGTCACTGGAAGGCCTATATCCAAGAAGCATCTCAAACCACTTTATATTTTAAACAATTTAAAAAAATATTTTTATTTACTTATTTGAGAGAGACACAGAGAGATAAATAGGCAGAGAGAGAGAGAGAGAGAGAGAGAGAGAGAGAGAGAGAGAGACAGAGAGAATGGGCGTGCCAGGGCCTCCAGCCGCTGCAAACAAACTCCAGATGCATGCGCCCCCTTGTGCATCTGGCTTATGTGGGTCCTGGGGAATCAAACCTGGGTCCTCTGGCTGTGCAGGCAAGCGCCTTAACCACTAAGCCACTTCTACAGCCCAAACCACTTTATTTGTAAAGGTTGTCTGAAAGGTATGGAGGTCTCCAGTCGCACTGTCCACCAGCCACAGCGACAAGGGTCTGCAGGTAGGCAGGGGAGGGTAGGGGACTCACGATGGGCAGAGAGCAACCCTAGCCAGTGTCTGCCTGCTCACATATCTGGGTTCTAGCTTTGAGCCTCAGTTTCCCTCTAGAAAATGTAGACCTTCCTCTTCCCTTAAGTTTATAAGCAGCAAGGTAATTTCCAGAAAAGCTGTGATGCACTGATTCCAATTGTGTCCCCCGCATCAACTTTGCCTGCCTTCTGCCTCCTTATCCCTCTCACCCCTTCTCTGATTCATCCCCCTAACTCAAGCCACCCACACCCACTCACACCAGGGGTTTGTGTTTTGTCAGGAGCCGCATGTCAACCCAGCCATCTCCCGAGCAGGAACAGCTGCCAAGCCGAAATACCAGAGTTGGTATTTATAGAGGAGAATGCATGGTTCAGGAAAGGAGCTCTGGGGGCTGGGGGGCCCCTGAGCACCTGAGGAGATGGTGAAGAAGTGCTAGAATCACTCCAGGCCCTCAACAGAAATGAAGCACTAGGGACTGGCGAGAAGGTTAAGGCGCTTGCCTGCAAAGTGAAAGGACCCAGGTTCAAGTCCCCAGGACCCTCATAAGCCAGCTGCACAAAGTGGTGCATGGAATTAATTTGCAGTGGCTAGAGGCCCTGGTGTGCCCATTCTCTGTCTCTCCCTCTCTCTCAAATAAATAAGTTTTTAAAAAGAAAAGGAAAGGAAAGGAAAAGAAAGGAAGCCCTAAAGTGGGCTTGCCCTGTCCGTCCCAGTCCTCCTTAGCACAGGCCCTCACTGACCCTACAGACATCAACATTCTTCCTGGCACAGTGGCTGTGTCTCTACACCTTCACCAGGCACTCTACAAGCTGCACTTACACCTGACCCTTCTCGAATGCAAACCCTGGAAATAGAGCACTACATTAGGAGCCCATAGCTAGCCCTGCCCTCACCAGCAGGAGAAATTACTAGAAGATATGTCTTTCACCTCCCCAAGCCTCAGTGTCCTTAGCCAAAAAGTGGGACTAGGGAGCCTTTCATGCCTGCCCTATGTGGGTTTTGAACAGGTCCAGGCAACAGTAAATCTCACAGTAATAATAAGTGTCTTATATGTACTGAGCCCATGCTGAAAATGTCTCCCTTTGAGCCTCCAGTTCTCCAGCAAACTCCATGAGCTGCAGACCCACAGCACTCCCGTTTTGCAGCTCAGCAAGCTGAGGCAGTCTGATGCTAGAGTCCAGGCTTGGTCCCCGGGCTGGGTGAGACCATGCCAAGTAAACTGTAAAGAATTTTGCTACTGCTGTCTTTTCAAAGCCCTTCACATTAAGTGTCTAATTTTTATCCAAGAGACAAGCGGATAGGGTGTTCCAGATATTCTTATCCAGCCTCCAAGTCAGTGCAAGCTGTTATGTTCTAGTTATTTTTGTGTCAGCTCCCAATCCAGACTGTACGCTCCTGGAGGATTTTGGAGGTTGTGTGGATCCTTAACACATCCCCAGGCAGCACCTTTAGCTGTCATTGTCATTCAAAGTAACCTACATGAACCCTGGAGATGGCACAGTGGGTGAAGTGTTTGCTCTGCAAGCATAAATCTTGAATGCACTTGCAACCATGAGGAAGGACCTGAGTTCAATCCCCAGGACATACGTAAATGCTGGGCATGGTGGCATGCACCTGTAATCTCAGTGCTGTGGAGGTGGACACGGAAGGATCCCTGGCACTCTCTGGCCAGCCAATCTAGACTGAATGCTGAGCTCCAGACCATTAAGAGAGCCTATGTTAAAAAGAGGTGGATGGGGCTGGAGAGATAGCTCAGTGGTTAGGGTGCTTGCCTGCAATGCCTAACGAGTTTGATTCCCCAGTACCCACATAAAGCCAGATGCACAAAGTGGTGCATTCATCTGGAGTTCGTTTGCAGTGGCTAGAGGCCCTGGCACACCCATTCTCTTTCTCTCTCCTTGCAAATAAGTAATTTTTGTTTGTTTGTTTTTCAAGGTAAGGTCTCACTCTAGCCCAGGCTGACCTGCAAATCACTATGTAGTCTCAGGCTGGCCTCAAACTCACAGTGATCCTCCTACCTCTGCCTCCCGAATGCTGGAATTAAAGGTGTGTGTACCACCACACCCAGCCTTAAATAAATAATTTATTTTAAAAAAGAGGTGGATGGTGTACCTGAGGGTAACACTGAAGGTTGTCCTCTGGCCTCCATATATGCACACACAAGTACACATGTATATGCCTCCACACACATAAAAACATGTATCCACACATGCTTATCACACACAGATACTCTCAAAAAGTAGCCTACAAACTTCAGGCCCATCACTTTACTTTGATGACAAATGCCACACCCCTCTCCTCTTGCTATGTGACTGTGATCCCAGCTAAGTTATCATTGCATCTCCTGACTGCAACGATTGGCTTAAGGAATGGATCTGGTACTGAACTGGGCCATTCAGTGACCTTTCCTAGAATTTATAGATGTAACTGGGATTGCTAAATGGATCCAATGGTGACCCGGTTTCCTGCCCCCACTAGGGGAGTAAAGGAGCGAGTGGTCAACACGCAAGACACAGAGAAAGCAAGATACCTGGGCAGCGGTGCTCAACTCCTGGGGATTTGCTTCTCATAGTACTTCCTCCCACAGCTGTGTTGCCCCACTCTGTCCTTCTCAGCTCTGGACCAATAAACTCTCCCTCCCCCGACTTGATGTTGGCTTTGGTCACTTATGGCCCAAAGAACTATAGGTGTGTGGGAGCAACTACACACCCGTTCCTATGATGCCAGTGAGGAGGACATGCTGAGACTGTCTGCACCATCTCCAGCCTACGTGAGGGAACTGGCTTTCAGACCAGCTGCAGGCTTCAGTTCTTGCGTGAAATGAGGCAGAAAACAAATAAATAAATTGCACCGTCTCTTCTCTAGTCAAAATCAACAACTACTGGCCTTGGCTCCAAACCAGTTGGGACATTTTCCAAAGCGCAGTTCCACTCCTGAGGATTTGCTACCATGGAGGGCAGCAAAACAACACGCTGGGGTTTGGAAGGCAGGTGAAAGCAGAGCGTTCCAAAACACGCTCTGAGCCGGCAGCACTGCTGGACAAGAGCTCAGCCTTCTGAGGGGACCGCTGGGCACACTAAAAATAAACATCGTTTATCCAGTGGGTAATGTACACAGTCCGCGTTCAAGATGTATGAAAAGGTTTAATGTGGAAAGCTAACATCTTTCCTATTTTAACATCCAGCCACCCCTTCCCCTCTTTTTTTTTTTTTTTTTTTTTTTGTTGTTTTTTTTCAAAGTAGGGTCTCACTCTAGCCCAGGCTGACCTGAAATTCACTATGTAGTCTCAGGCTGGCCTTGAACTCACAGCAACCCTCCTACCTCTGCCTGGGCTGGGATTAAAGGCGTGCGCCACCATGCCCGGCTTTCCCTCTCTTATTTGAATATCTACGATCCCTCCTCCCAGACACTTCACACATAGCCAAGTGCATTTATATATATGGAATCACCCCCTTTTTTCCCAGTTTATTTATTTATTTATTTATTTAATAGAGAGAGGCAGATATAGAGGGAAAGAGAATGGGCAGGCCCTCCAGCCCTGCAAACGAACTCCAGATGCATGCGCCCCCTTGTGCATCTGGTTTGCATGGGTCCTGGGGAATCAAACCAGAGTCCTTAGGCTTCACAGGCAAACACCTTCACTGCTAGGCCATTTCCCCAGCCCCCCATCTCTTCTTGAAACAGGGTCTCTCATTGGCCTGGAGGTCAACCATTAGAATAAGACTATCTGGCCAGGGAGCCGCCAAGGACCCTTCTGTCTTCACCTCCCCAGCACTGGGATTATAGATACACAATACTATGCCCAACATTTACATGGGTTCTGGGGATCCAACTCCGGTCCTCATGCCTGTGAGGCAACCACTTTATCAACTGAGCTATCTCCTAAGCCCCAGCATTTTTGTTTGTTTGTTTGTTTTGGTTTTTGTTTTTTGAGGTAGGGTCTCACTCTAGCCCAGGCTGAGCTGGAATTCACTATGTAGTGTCAGGCTAGACTTGAACTCACAGTGATTCTCCTATCTCTGCCTCCCAAGTACTGGCATTAAAGATGTGTGCCACCACGTTCGGCTCAGCTTTTTTTTTTTTTTCTTAATTCATTTATTTATTTGAAAGAGAGAGAGAAAGAAGCAGATACAGAGTGAGAGAGAATGAGCATGCCAGGGCCTCCAGCTGCTGCAAGCAAACTCCAGATGCATGTGCTACCTTGTGCATCTGGCTTTACATGAGTCCTGGGGAATCAAACCCGAGTCCTTTATAGACAAGTGCCTTAACCACTAAGCCATCTCTCCAGCCCCTAGCTTTTGCTTTTTTTTTTAAAAAAATTTATTTATTTATATTATTCTGATTTTACATTCATAGTATTGGTTCCATTGTCCTCCTCCCTGTCCTCCCTCTTCCAAAGGGACCCTCATCAATGGGGAATGTGGGGGTAGTCAAGAGTTCTGGGGGGTAGGCCCCAGACTCTGTGCATAATGCCCCAACTTGTGACTCTAACATTCTTTCCGCCCCCTCTTCCACGAATTTCCCTGAGCCACATTGGGGTCATTTTAGTTCTGCTTCAGTGATGAGGTTTTGGGAGCCTCTGTGTCTCTGGATATCTGGCTTAGTTGGAGTTGGATGTTCTCTGTGTTTATCTCCTTCAGCCTTTTTCTGGTGTCATGATCACCATGAACGCTGTATTCTTGCCCTTCCCCTGCGTTATTCTGTGGTTTCAGCTGGGGCCCTGGTGAGGTGTGATTGGCTGATCCTCCCTCAAAAATATGGAACACTTCACGAATTTGCATGTCATCCTTGCATGGGGGCCATGCTAATCTTCTCTGTATCATTCCAATTTTAGTGTATGCGCTGCCAAAGCGAACACAGCTTTTGCTTTTTGAGACAGTCTCGCTGTGTAGTCCAAGCTGACCTCTACCCTAAGAACATCCTGCCTCAGCTTCCAGTTGTTGGAATTGCAGGTATGCACCACCACACCTGGCTCCTTCACCTCTTGAAATATTTTACATGCTGTTTTGAATCAACCTGCTTTAAATGAACATATATCTTAGAAATTGTCCCATTTTAGCACCCTAATAGCTGAGTCATTTTTTATTATGATAAAATATACCCACCACTGTTGTGCAGTCATTACCACCATCCATCTCTAGAATGGTTTCATCTTCTCAAATTGAAGCTCTACACCCATTAAAAATAACTCTCCCCTCCTCACCACCCCATAAACATTGTCAAAAAGTGAGCTGAGGCACAAATCTTTTTTTTTTTGCACACATGTGCAGGCATGCACGCGCATGTGTATGTATATGTGTTGTTGAACCAGAATGTTAGGGGTTCAGGAATAGAGTCCTTCGTGTCCACTTCTAATGAAAGAATTGGATAAAATAAGACTGAGAAGGATAATTATTAAACCAAGGGAAGAAAAATGAATACACCTGCGTGGCCTGAGTGCCCACATAGTGGGCCTGAAAGAAGCATAAAAAGAGCAAGACCTGTTCTCGAAAAACACAATAAAAAAAAGTGGGGGGATGGAAGATGGCTTAGCAATTAAGGCACTTGCCTGCAAAGCCCAAGGACCCATGTTCTACTCTCCAGGTCCCACGTAAGCCAGATGCATAAAGTGATACAAGCATGAGAGGTCATACATGCACACAAGGTGACACATGCATCTGGAGTTTGATTGCAGTGGCAGGAGGCCCTGGCATGACAATTCTCTCTGTCTCGCTTGCTCTCTGGCTCTCACTCTCACATAAAAACATGCCAGTCTGTTGGGCTTGCCTCAAAAAAAAAAAAAAAAAAAAAAAGTCTACTACTTTGAGACAGGGTCTCTCCTTCAACCTAGAATGCCAATTTTCAGCTACCAAGATCCAGTGATTCTCTGGTCTCTGCCCCTCAGCTAGAATGGGATTACAAGTGTGCATGGTCACACATAGCCTTTATATTTTTTACATGAGTTCTGGGGAATTGAACTCAGGCAGTCTCAGGTTCTCCCAGACCTTCATGCTTAAGTGGCAAGCACTCTTAATACTGAGCCATCTCCCCAGCCCACAAATCTTTTGCAAAACTTTATTTGAACATGGGCTTGGGATGATACTCCATTGGTAAAGTGTTTGCCCAGCACTCACGAAGCCCTGAGGTCAATTCCCAGCATGGCATAAACTGTGGTACATGCCTATAATCCAAGCACTTGGGAGGTCCATAAGTTCAAGATCATCCTCTGCTACATATCGAGTTGGAGACCAGTCTGGGCTAGAGACCCTGTCTAGAAAAAAAAAATTGAGTTTATTTGAGCAAACAATGATTTATTAATTTGGAATCTATACGCAATTGGTTCAGGAGCTCCATGAGGGAACACAAGGGAGAAGCATTTATTGGACGATAGACACAGAAGGAAAGCAAAAGAATATTTGATTGTTACCATTGTGATTGTGCAATTGCCTTATTTGGTCTCTCCAACAAGAAAATCACCACTCATTTCTGCTTGGTTGAGCCTAAGTTATCTTTCTTTTCTTTCTTTTTTTTTTTTTTTTTTTGCTTTTTGAGGTAGGGTCTCGCTCTACTCCAGGCTTACTTGGAATTCACTATGTCATCTAGGGTGGCCTTGAACTCATGGCGATCCTCCTACCTCTGCCTCCCAAGTACTGGGATTAAAGTCATGCACTACTACGCCCTGCTTGTTTTTGTTTTTTGAGGTAGGGTCTCACTCTAGCCCGGGCTGACCTGGAATTTATTATATAGTCTCAGGTCTCCTACCTACAATGATTTTCCTACCTCGGCTGGGACTAAAGGTGTGTGCCACCACATCTGGCTCTTTCTCTTTCTTTCTTTTTTCTAAACATTTATTTATTTGAGAGAGAGAAAGAAAAAGGTAGAGAGAGAGAATGGGCATACCAGGGCCTCCAGCCACTGCAAATGAACTCCAGACACATGAGCCACCCCATGCATCTGGCTTTATATGGGTATTGGGAAATCAAACCTAAGTCCTTTGGCTTTGCTGGAAAGCACTTTAACCAACAAGTCATCTCTCCAGCCCCTTTTTCTTTTCCTTCCTTTCTTTTTTTTTTTTTTCGAGGTAGGGTCTCACTGTAGCTCAGGCTGACTTGGAATCCGCTATGTACTCTCCGGGTGGCCTTGAACTCATGGCGATCCTCCTACTTCTGCCTCCTGAGTGCTGGGATTAAAGGTGTACACCATCACACCCGGCATCCCTTTTTCTTATTCTTAAAACAGGATTTTGTTGTCTTCTTATATAGGCTAGGCTGACCTTGAACTCACTATATGGCTCAGGCTGTCCTTGAACTTTCAGAGTCCAGAGTGCTAACCATTATACAATGAAACCAGTTGTCCTGTCTTGTCCTCCTTGTAGCTAGAATTAGTCTGTTTTCCTTTAACACAGACATTTACAAGAAATAGCTCCAGTTAAGTTTCACTTGATGTTTGTAAAGCAAGCAAGGATTAGGTTCCTCTTATGAGGCCTAACTGGTTTGTCTGCTGAGAGATTCCTCAGGTCATTTTAACCTAACACCATAGTTGACTTTCTCTCTGAATTAATTGCTCTAAGCTACTCAAGTAAGTAGAATCATGAAATATTTGCCTCACTGTGACTGGTTTATTTCACTCAGTGTAATATCTTTAGGTTCATGTTCTGCCCATGGTTCATACCCATGTTACAGTAGGTGTCAGAATTCTCTTCTCTTTAAAGACCGAATGATGCTCCATGATTCTGGTATTAGAATGTTTGATAAATGTAGCTTTGCAGTCAAATTTTGTTGTTGTTTTTTCCAGGTAGGGTCTCACTCTAGTCCCAGGCTGGCCTTGAACTCACAGCTTTCCTCCTACCTCCATCTCCTCAGTGCTGGAATAAGAGGCATGAGCCACCATTCCTGGCTGCAGTAAGTTTGAAATCAAGAAAAATGAGTGTGCCAACTTTTTTTCTTCTTTTCAAGATCTTTCTTGATACTTGGAACATGGACAGCAAACAACAGGGATCCAGGCAAAGCTCAGACTACTTTGGCATACCTTTGGCCTAGAAATCAGATCCACCCCCAGTAACACCTTAAGATTGGACCACAGGATCTGCCTCCAGTGACACTTCCTCCAGCCAGGTAATTGGACACAACTACCTGCGTCCATTGGGTGACATACATTTAAACTACCACAATGGGCATTGATATCATGGTCAGTCTTTTGTTATTCATGCAATGTTCAAGATTACTAGATTACTAGATTCCTAGATTACTAGGAATATCGTCAGGACATAATTTTGAATATATAAATTTTAGCAATTTTGTGTGTGTGTGTGTGTGTGTGTGTATGGATAGATGTATGTATGCTGCAGTGCATATATAGAGGTCAGAGAACAATTTCAGGGTTTCCCCTTGGTTGAGACAGGGTCCCTCTTGTTTGCCATTGTGAATGCCAGACTAGCTGCCCGTGAGCTTTGGGACCAACTCTTCCTCCCAAAGCTGTACGTATGTTGGGATTACTGATGTGTGCACCATTGCATCTTCCTTTACATGGGCTCTGAGGATCCAAACTTCAGTTGTCAGGCTTGTGTAGTAAGCACCTTTAACCACTGAGACATCTCCCCAGCCCATATATATATATATGGGCTGGGGATATATATATATATATTTTTTTATTTATTCACATTATTTCATGGTCATGCCTCCTTCTTTGGCTCAGATATTGGACAATGTGAAGGAAGGTCCACCAAGACAGACCATTTTATTCAGTATCTGTCAGAAAAGGAGATACTACATGATCTGGCACCTTGCTTATAATACACTTGTTGACTGAATGAGGGAAGCGAGAGTCCTTGCTCTTTGAAATCTTTTGGAGTATTCAAAGCCCATGGAGTCTCAGAAACGTAAGCTTGAGCCTCACAGATCCTAAGATTGGCCAGCTCCATGGTCCACTTTCTCATTTAAGGCTTGTGAATCTTCTCCATTGGAACTTGTCCAGTTGAGCCCCAGCACAGCCTGGAAACTCCCTATCTGCAGACAGCCCATTCCCTTCAGGGAGAGTCACTGAGTACCTACCATGTCCTTTATGGGGCGGGGAACAGCTTTGCTGATAGGAAACGTTGCCTTACATTTTAAGTCAGGTGATGTGTGTTTGCTGGGTCACTTATTCTAACCTGGGAGCCAGGTGGAACAAGAAGAAATCCTTTCACTTGAAAATATTCATGGGTGGGGCTCCCGCCTTGGAGACGTCCCCTACTACCCCATCCCCAGCTCCTCTTCATTCCCTAAACTACTGAACCAACAAAAACCAAACCTGCCAGGCGTGGTGGCACACTCCTTTAATCCCAGCACTCAGGAGGCAGAGGTAGGAGGATCGCCATGAGTTCAAGGCCACCCTGAGACTACATAGGGAATTCCAGGTCAGGTTGGGCTAGAGTGAGACCCTACCTTGAAAAACAAAGACAAAAATCCACCGTAGCCTCCAAGGCCCCAAACTTCAGTTGTCAGGCTTGTCAGCATGTCCACCTTACAAACCTCAGCTCCCCAGTCTCATGCAGACTTCCCTCACTTTGGTTCCTTTTCTGTTGGCTTTGTGGGTGCTGTTCCCTGTCTTCCCCTAAGCACAAGATCTGGAGGATTAAAGGAGGTCCAGGCAGATCTCTGGCTTCACAGAGGCTCCTTGAGAGGCAAGGGCTCTAGATACCCACAAGACTCCTCAAAAACTAGAGCCTGGGGGCTTTACCTGCTCCCGCCCTCTCATGATCAAGAGCTCTTCATATTCTCTCCTCTTTCCTTTTCTTAATCTAATAAATTCTCCCCAAACAACAACAACAACAACAACAAAAAAAAAAAAAAAAAAAAAGCAGGGCTGAGAGATGGCTTAGCGGTTAAGCCTAAGAACGCCCATTCAAATCTCCAGGTCCCACATTTAGCCAGACACCAAAAGTGACGCAAGCACGCATTGTTGCACATGCGCACATGGGGGCACATGTGTCTGGAGTTTGTTTACAGTGGCTGAAAAGGCCCTGGCGTGCCCATTCTCTCTCTGCCTCTTTGTCTCTCTTTCTCTCTGGCTCTCTCAAATAAAAGAAATAAAATAAAATAAAACAAAAACACCCTCGTGGCTGGGAGATGGTTCAGTCAGTCAAGTGCTTGTCTCTCAAGCATGAGACCTGAGTTCAATCCCTGTGTAAATGCCAAGTGTGGTGGTGTGAGCCTGTAATCTTAGCACTGGGGAGGTGGAGACAGAAAGATACCTGGAGCTTGATGGCCAGCCGGTCCACCCAACTGGTGAGCCCTAGACCAATGAAAGACCCTATCTCCAGAAAGGTAGACAGTGTTCCTAAGGAATGACACCCAAGGTTGTCCTCTGACCTACACATACCTATGCACACACATGCACATGTACCCACACACATCCATGCACACAAATACATCCTCACCCCATGAACACACACACATGCAGAATAAATAAATAAACAAGTACATGCATACTTTTTTATTTCAGAGAGAGCAAGAGAGTATGTGTATGCCAAGGCCTCTAGCCGCTGTAGACAAACTCCAGACACATGCACCACATTGTGCATCTGGCTCTACATGGGTACTGGGGAATCGAACCCAGACCAGCAGGCTCTGCAAGCAAGTGCCTTAACTCCTGCTGCTGAGTCATCTCTCTAGCCCATCCATGGATTTTTGTTTTGTTTTGTTTTTTCAAGATAGGGTCCACTCTAGCCCAGACTGACCTGGAATTCACTATGTAGTTTCAGGGCGGCTCCTAAGTACTAGGTGTGTACCACCATGCCTGGCTTCCATGCATACCTTTTTTTTTCTTCTTTCTTTCTTTTTTTTGGTGGGGGGGGATTTGAGGTAGGGTCTCACGCTAGCCCAGGCTGACCTGGAGTTCACTATATAGTCTCAGGGTGGCCTTGAACTCATGGCATTCCACCTACCTCTGCCTGAGTGCTGAGTGTTGGGATTAAAGGTATGAGCCACCATGCCTGGCCCATGCATACTTTTTTAAAAAAAAAGGAGGTTTGTGCAGCTCACATTCTAAAGGTTCAAGGGTGTGACAGTGGTGTCTGCTTGGCTCTGGTGAGGTTCATAGCACATGGCATCACAATAGTGGGAGCATGTGCAGGAGAGTCACGCTGGGAAGCAGGAAGCCATAGTGGTGCAGGGGTCAATCTGACTCTTCTGTAACAACTCACTCTTGCAGAAGTTGATTGGGATTCCAGAACCTCCTTAATCCCTTAATAGAGCAGCACCTTCCCATGACCTGCCTACCTCCCACTACGCCCCACCTCTTAAAGGTCTCATGACTTCTTAATCCCGTGCCCAAGACCACTTACAATCCTACTATATCCTCTACCATGTCTTTTTAAAAATTTATTTTGAGAGTGGGAGGGCAGAGAAAGAATGGGCACGCCAGGGCCTTCATCTGCTGTGAATGAACTCTAGATGTGTGCGCCTCCTTGTGGTGTATTGTGACATTGCATGCTTGTGTCACTGTGCGTCTGGCTATGTGGGACCTGGAGATTCAAACATGAGTTCTTAGGCTTTGCAAGCAGGCGGCTTAACTGCTAAGCCATCAACCCAGCCTTTTTGGTTTTTCAAGGTAGGGTCTCACTCTAGCCCAGGCTGACCTGGGATTCACTATGTAGTCTCAGGGTGGCCTTGAACTCATGGCAATCCTCCTACCTCTACCTCCCAAGTGCTGGGATTAAAGATGTGTGCCACCATGCCCAGCTTTTCACTTCTTTTTAAAAAATATTTTACTGAGCCGGGCGTGGTGGCGCATGCCTTTAATCCCAGCACTCGGGAGGCAGAGGTGGGAGGATCGCCATGAGTTCGAGGCCACCCTGAGACTACATAGTGAATTCCAGGTCAGCCCGGGCTAGAGTGAGACCCTACCTCGAAAAACCAAAAAAATATATATATATTTTACTTATTTATTTATTTCAGAGAGAGAGAGGAGGCAGATAGAGAGAGAATGGGTGCACAGGTGTTCTAGCCACTGTAAATGAACTCCAGACCCATACACCACCTTGTGTATCTGGCTTTACATGGCTACTGAAAATTGAACCTGGGTCCTTAGGCTTTGCAAGCAAGCGCCTTATCTGCTAAGCCATCTCTCCAGCCCTTCCACCACGTCTTCAAATAGATTTTATTTTTATTTATTTGACAGAGAGAGAGAGAGAGAGAGAGGGAGAGAGAATGACACACCAAGGCCTCCAGCCACTACAAATGAACTCTACACGTATGCACCATCTTGTGCATCTGGCTTATGTGGGTCCTGGGGAATTGAACCTGGATCCTGTGGCTTTGCAAGAAAGCACCTTAACCTCTAAGCCATCCCTCCAGCCCTACACCACTTCTTAACATCACAACATGTGCTAACCTTCCAGCATGTGAGCCCTTGGAGGCCACACCATATGACTATCTCCAGAGCCACATTTTTCTCTTTTCCTCAGGGCCCATCCTCATCTTTCTGCTTCCCAGGTCACACCTCATGTTTCTGTCACAAGCTAGGTTGGGCCAGGAGGCATGAGAGAGAGAGAGCTTTGAGGACACTGGCAAGGGTGGGTGATCTCTGAGGATCTAGGCTCTTGTCATCCATCTTAGCACTTGGTTGAGAGAATGGTTGGAGGCGCAAGCATGGGGATGGGAGTGGAGTGATCATCTGGAGACAAGATGGGTGCTTGTCCTAGGGGTTAAATGCCACCCCAGAAAGTCCTATTTCTTCTCTGGCCCTGGCATAACCCCTGTGAGAAGGAGCCAAGTCATGTCCGAGGTCTCATCAGTGCTGACCCCTCTGAGTCTCTGGGCCCCAGAGGGAGGTCACACCCTGATGCCTCTTTGCGGACAGCCTCCCATGCTGCCCCCATCCCGCTTTCCCTTGTCTAGCAGCTACTCACAAGCCGCTGGCTCCTGAGTGACTGTAAAAGGGAAGGAATGTCTAGAGGCAATTGTTTCTTCCTGATATCATCCCTGGGGGAGTCGCGGTGAGGGGAGGCTGGGGAGTTGGGGGGCCCAGCCAGGATGGTGTCCAGATTCTCCCTGAAACTCATCTTTCTCCTGCTTCACTTGGAGTGGGGTGGGGGCTCTTCCAGGAAATCCCACCCCTTGCCACCCTCTGTTGCCCTCTACATCTGTTTGGCTTAAGACCTCTCAAATACATCCTCTGTTCTCAAGTATCCTCCTCCCCCCCCACCAAGTGCCCAGCCCCTTCCTCCATCAGCACCCCACCCCCATCATGAATCCCTCCCCCACTCCTCACCCCAGCCCTGGCTCCAGGCCCCCTCCCTTCTTTTACATACATGGAGTGCCCCTGGGTTTTCTGCCAAAGTAGGAGACGTCTGAGGCTAATCCTACCTCCTCCCACCCTCCCTTCTACCAAATAGGACATCTATGCCCTTGGTGAAGGGAGGAGGCTGAGAGGGAGAAGGGGAAGGAGGAGGGAGAGGGCAGAGGAGAAGGAAGGACCAGGGGAGGCAGCTGAGGCCTGGCCCCAAGCATGCCGAAGTGAATGCCATTTCAGGACCATCAGTATTGCGGGAATCTCAGCAGAAGCCATGGGGGTGTGTGGAGGGGAGGAGGGGTCTTCCATAGCATTAAGGAAAGACTGGGAGCCAGGCTGAGTGGTACAGCTTGTTATTCTAGCACTGGGGAGGCTGAGACAGGAGGATCCAGGATTCAAGGATGGCCTAGGCTACATAGGCCTAGCTCAAGAGAGGGTTGCGGGGGGGGGGGGGCAGCCGGAGAGATGGCTTAGTGGTTATGATGCTTGCCTGGGAAGCCTAAGGAGCCAAGTTTGATTCCCCAGTACCCATTTAAGCCAGATGTACATGGTGGCACATGCGTCTGGAGTTTGTGTGCAGTGGCTAGAGGCCCTGGTGTGCCCATTCTCTCTGTCTATCTGCCTCTTTCTCTCTCTCTCTCTCTCTCTCTCTCTCTCTCTAAATAGATAATATAAAATAAACTATAAAAGAGAATGAGAGAGAGTGGGAAGACTTTCTGCCACCGCGGGAGCCATTGTCCTGGGCTACCTCTGGGACAGGCTGTGCGACACTGGAGTGACTGATTACCTCTGTCTCTGAATTTCAGTTTCTCCTTGTTTAAAGTGAAATACTAAGCCGGGCGTGGTGGCGCACGCCTTTAATCCCAGCACTCGGGAGGATTGCCGTGAGTTCAAGGCCACCCTGAAACTACATAGTGAGTTCCAGGTCAGCCTGAGCTAGAGTGAGACCCTACCTCAAAAAAATAAAAAATAAAGTGAAATACTGAGTGTGGTGATGTAAGCCCAGCACTTGGGAGACTGAGGCAGGAGGAATGCTATGAGTTCAAAGCCAGCCTCAGCCGGTTCAGTGGGTGAAGTACTCGCCATGCATGCACAAGGACCATGAGTTTGGATCCCCCACACCCAAGTAAATACTGGGCGAACCTGGCCATGTGTGTCTTGTATTCTCTTGTGCTCAGGAGGCGGACGCAAGGGATTCCCGGACCAGTGTGGCTAGCTCGACGAGCAGAATCAGTGAACTCTGGGCTCAGTGAGAGACCCTGCCGTAATGAATAACACGGAGAACAATGGAGAAAGACACCTTACTGGACTTCTGCTCTCCACACACATCCATGTTCACGTGTCCTTGCACCCATATGTGTTCTCCCAACACACATGAATGTCCAAACGTGCACACACCACACACACATCTAAATATAACATCCTCAGATGTCCCTCCCTCCCCGGACCCCCAAGGAGAGGCAAGCAAGCAGTTGGCTTATTTTTCTGGCAGGGAGGAGGTTGGGGGTTGAAGCAGGGTCTCATTCTGTAGCCCAGGCTGGCCTCAAACTCACAGCAATCCTTCTGCCTCAGCTGCCTGAGTGCTGGTATTGGCCTGGCGTGGTGGTAAACACCTTTAATCCCAGCATTTGGGAGGCTGAGGATCACTGTGAGTTCATGGCCAGCCTGAGACAACATGGTGAATTCCAGGTTAGCCTGGGCTACAGCGAGACCCTACCTTAAAAATAAATAAATAAATAAATAAAAAAAAGCTTGTGCTGAATGCTGGTATTAAAGGCATGCACCACCACACCTGGCTAGCCACTAGTTTCTTAACTGGCACTTTGGGGGCCTCCCTGGTCAGCCTGGCCTGGAGCCTTTGTGTACCCCCAGATGGGGTGCATCCCCTGGAATAGACCTGTTTCTGTCACAGGTTGAGACATGATTACCTTTGTGAGCCCTCCTAAGCACTGACTTCTCCCCACCCCTTCACCTCCCTCTCCCCCAGTCCAGGCTTGCTTTATGGTTGTCCTCAGTCACTGATTCTCTGTGACAAATGCAGTTCCATCCCCTTTCTGCCCCCTTCCCCCCACCCCCACGTCTCAGTTTCTCCTGCCCCGTCCCCGCAGTCTGTAGGGGACAGCCCTGAACTCCGTCCCTCACCACTGCACTGCTTGCTGCTCAAACCCTGCCCAGCCCTGAGCCTTGCCCAAGGGACAGATGGGGAGAGAAGCTCCTTCCCCAGCATGGCTGCCACCCTGAAGGAGGACAAAAAGGACTGCCCTTTGGCCAGCCTAGACATCAGGTTCTGAGGGCCACAGAGGGGAGCGGTCATGGACTCAGAATGGTGTGGGGCCTTCATGGAAAGAGACCACGCAGGCTTCTAGGGTCACCCCCACAGCCAGCTCTCAGGAGTCCTCTGGGAGAAAGATGAACCTTGCTTTCCCTCCCACACCTTCACCTTGGTCCCGACTGGAGGCTGTGAGCCTTCTCTGGGACCCTAGGCCAGCCCTCAGCGCTCTCCTTTCCCTGATTCATTCCCATTCCTTTCATCTTTCCTCATAGACCTTTTTGGTTTCAGCTCCCTCCAGTTTGGTCATATTCCTGCTGTCCTGGGCTCTCTCCAGGTTTCCCCCATCCCTCTGAAGCTGTGGAGTACTTTAAACAGGGCCTGAGCAGGCTGGCAATGACCTCACAGGGCCACTATGCACAGCTGCTATTTATAGCCATATGGTATCCTCCTCCTCTTCCTCCAGCCAGCTGAGTCATGGTCAGCCTGAGGTCCACTTAGACCCCAATGCCTTTTCTGTTACTCCAGACCCCAGCACACCCCAACACCCTCAACTGGCTGGTAGAATAACCTTATTCTCTGAACCACCCAGGCACACTATGAAAATGAGTCTTGGGTTTCACAGGATAGATGCCTAGGCAGGGTCTTGCTATGAAGCCTAGGCTAGTCTGGAATTCACTATGTAGCCCAGGCTAGCCTTGAACTTGTGATTCTCCTCCCTAAGCCTCTCAAGTGCTGGAATTACAGGCCCATGCCACCACACCTGACTTGTTATCTGTTGTCCTAGCCCCAGCCCTTCATCCTTCCATCTAATGACACCTTCTGAATAGTGACCCAGTGGCTCAAGTTCTACTTGACACCACAGAGGTCTGGGCAAGGGGAGGAATGGAGGGATCAGCCACACTTGGGATAAGCTCACTTTTCTCGTCCGTCTGTGAAATGATAACAAGAACACAGCCTGTTGAGAAGATGAACGAGAAACAGTGTCTGGCGCCCAGTGAGCACTCAGTAAAGCAGCCATTGTTAACACTTTCTCCCCTCTCCACCAACCAGGACACTGGCGTAAGGATGCCCAGGGTCTTGCCTGAGTCCTTGCTTCACAGGTCACTGGCTAGAGGACCAAGATTCATAGTCAGGACTGTGTGATTCCAAAGCTCTTCCTCTCCCCATGGCTTATGCTGCCTCTGGTACCACTTACATAGCTCCTACTGTGCATTAGGTGTGATACTGTGGACAGCTGTCCTATGAAACCACCGAATTCTCACAAGACTAAAAAGTAACCGCTAAGAGCTCCATTTTACAGAGAAGTGAAGAAAGTGAAGAAGTGAAGAAAGTTCCCTAAGGTAGCCAGGTGTGGTGGCGCACGCCTTTAATCCCAGCACTAGGTAGGCAGAGGTAGGAGGATCGCCATGAGTTTGAAGCCTGAGAATACACCATGAATTCCAGGACCGCCTGGGCTAGAGGGAGACCCTACCTCAAAAAGAAGAAGGAGGAGGAGGAGGAGGAGGAGGAGGAGGAGAAGAAGATAGAAGGAAAGAAAGAAAGGAAAGAAGGAAGGAAGAAAAGAAAAAGAAAGTTTACTAAAGTTACAAAGGAGGTGGGGGTAGGAGAGAAGCCTAGATGTTTTAGCTGGTGGCCCTCAGAGTCCTCCTCTCTCCTCTGTGTGGCCTCTATGGCTTTGCAGCGGATTGATTGGCAGGTTCAGCCTCAGTTCTTACCCTTAACACAACTCTATGAGGGGATTTCTGTGGGGGAAAAGAAAAGCCCCATGTTCAGTGTCAGGTCCCTCCAACATCCTCCCTGGCTCCTCTCTTCAATCCCACTGACATACAGGAGGGGCCTGGACAGAGTCAAGGCCCCTTTGGCAGACAAGTCTCCCCTTCACAGCACAGGAAGGCGCTCAGAACGTTTCCTATTTGGGAGGTAAAGGAACCACGGGACCCCTCAGCCCGGCACCATCCATAGGCTGGCCAAACTCTGGGACACCCCGCCTGGCTGGAGAGGTTAAAGTACCCTTGCCCCAGACTGCCCCCCACCGGTCTCATCCACGCATCCCTCCTGTTAGGTGGCCTGGGGCGTGAGGCTGGGGACCAGCCTGGATCAAGGTTGGAAGGAGTCTGTGAGGCCCAGGGCCAGCTACTGGGGATTCCTCCCCCAGCACCCCAGTTCCTGAGAGCCATAGCCACCAAGAAAAGTCCCGGATGCTTTCTCTTCCCAGGAAAAATCCCAAGAGATTCACAATTTACTGAAAACAACCCTGGAGGGTTTGGTTTGGTTTGGTTTCGTTTTGTTTTGTTTTCCCACCACAGCTGACAGAAGCTGCCACCCTCGGACAGTCCCAGGGGATCTCTTGACAGCCCCTCCCCATTTTACCTCCAAGAGATGAGCAAACCCTTCCTCCCACCCTGGGTACCAGAATAGAGCGCTGAGCGCCTGCCCTGGGGACTGGGAGGGGCCACAGCAGCTGCTGCCACTCAAGCTAGGGGAGGGGCGGCGAGGAGAAGGGGGCCCATGGGGCTGCCACTGTGGGAGCACGCAGGCCTGGCTCTTTCCAGATGCTCGGCAGGGTTTTCAGCTCCTCATCAACACCGAGTGGGCCTCGGTGCCCCACTTCCCAGCCAGGACAAGCCTTGGGGCTCCAGACATAAATCTCTGCACAAGGGCACATAGGCCTGAGTCCGCACCAACTTCTCCTGGACTCCTCTGAGTTTGGCTTACATCTTTCCCTCCGCTGGGTCTCTGTCCCCACTCCACCCCCCAGTTCCAGCTAAATACGATGGCCCTGCACAGTGACCCAGCATTCCAGTTTTACTGGGGTCGGGAGGGCTTCCGGCCTGATGTGAGATCCCCGCCCCCACCCTCAGGTCCCAGGCCACTCCTCTAAGCTTCCCAAACTGCCGGCCCTTCCTAGTGCCTTCTTGGACAGCTCCCCCAGCCCCAGCCCGATTTAGCTCCTTTAATCTTCCCTGAAATCCAATCTGGCCATTTCCTGAGCACGCACACACTGCCCTTCCCAAATAGCCTGTCACCGGGAAAGGATCTGGACCAGAGCAGCTTCGGCTCTCCCATGGGCTGAAGCACCTCCCTATCCTGAGCCTTCCCCCTCTTCTTCCCACCCCTAGGAGGCCCCCAAGGAGCTGGAGCTACACAGGTTTTTGTTATGCCTGTAGGCCTTTACAGAGCCAAGGAGAGCTTGTCCTGACTCCCCACCTGAGAGCTTTTGCTTCTGCTGTCCCCCTGCTTGGGGCACCTTCACCCCACAGAGCACTTCTCCTCTCCTACTCCCCTTGCAAGGTCACTTCCAGACTGACCACCCAGTTCTTCCATGCTCAGAGCCCAGACTGGCCCCAGCCCACTGGGTCTCTCATTTTACTAGTTTGGCAAAACAATTGCTGTTGGGCAAATAGCGTCTCTTTCTGGGTCTCCAGTAAATGGGGATCATAATAATGTTGGCCTTTAGTGGGGACCAGGTGGAATATTTGAGGAACTTCATGGAAAGTGTTCAGGACAGTTCTGGGTCCTATCCTGAAGGGCTGGGGATAGACTCAGTGGTAGAGTACTTGCTTAGCACACGTAAGGCTCGGGTCCAACCCCCAGCCCTGACAAAATTGCCTTGTATTGCTAGAGCTTTCTTTCCTCCACGTTAAGGCACATGGATTGTGAGATGCTTAATTTATTTAATAACATTATTTCAAGATAGGATGGAAGAAACATTACCATTATAGACAAATTGTCTATAAGCCCCCTTCCAATTTCAGAACGTGTAAATTGTGTAACAATCATGTCTGTACTGTAGTACCTCCTGCCTCCATCCAGAGAGCTCCCTTTTCAGCTTTGTGTGTATTCTTTCCTTATTGATGGTTGGTGCCTCAAGGCTTGGGTTCGAGTCCCTTTTCCCAAATTTTACTTAGCTAAATGGCCTTAGGTAAGTGCTTTGACTTCTTTAAGCGTCTGTTTTCTTCCACAATTCATAGTCATACTAAATATTAAATGAGAGATATATGTATATTTCGATAGCACTGTATTGGATACTCAACACACAAGAGCTATCATTATTGTAATGATTTTGAAACGTTTGTTGAATTGAATCACAGCTTTCCAAAGATACAGGAGGCAGCGATCTGGTATTTCATGGTCCAGGTGCCCTCCAGTGGCCACAATTGGGAACTGCAGGCTTCCTGATGGCTTGGTGGGGGGGGGTCCTTCCTCAAGACATTCAACCACCCACCTTGGTACCATCCTTCCAGGAATTCTTCATATTAACTCTTCCTTTGAAAGAGGCCTAAAAGGTACTCTAGAGTAGAAGGGTGTACGGAGCAAGCTTTAGTCCTGGATTGCCACAGCCTACACACATACTGTCTGAAAGCATGAGTCCAGGGCCCCATGATGGGAGGTAGGATGGTGGAATACTATGAACTGAAATGCATTCCTCGTGGCCCAGGCACTGTGAGATCTGGCCTGTGAGAGACCACATGCTGCCACCTCCACAAATCTAGCAATAGACAAGGTAGGCCTGTTCCCAGAACCTGCATCTGTGCTTTAATGGATGTGTCATCTATTCACCCAGACACTCCTTCCTTCCTTCATTTATCCACTCATCAATATGTATTGACCACTGGCTGTGTACCAAGCTTCGCATCCTAGATGCTGGGGGTTAAAAAGATCAATTTAACACAGATACAAACACAGCCACCAAGAGTTGTTCACAATGTCCCAGACACCACACGCAGAGCTAATCTTTGTATTCAAGTGTTTACAGCTTCTGTGCATAGCCTGGGGAGGCAGTCGGGGGCAGAGGCAGAAAAGCGAACATCACATCATCACACTGGATTCCAGCTGCCTGATTTCCTTGACAAAAGGTGCCCTAGTCTGGCTAAGTTGGGGGCTGGCCTCCTCCTCTGCCAGAGTCACACAGCAATTTCCTCCCCTCAGAAATCCTCCTCTACTTCTGATTCTAGCTCTCTCCTTCTCTTCCAGTGCCAGTGCCTCCTACCCAGGCTGAAAGCCAAAAGCCTGAGGTAGAAGGCTTTTGTGTTTTATTAATTTTGGGGGGGACAGGGTCTCACTGTGCAGCTCAGACTGGGCCTCAAACTCATGATCCCTCCCTGCCCTAGCATTCCAAGCACTAGGACCACAGGACCAGGTTGGGGGCCACATTTTTCACCATCCCATTTCCATGGGTGACCTGGCCAAAGATTTTTTTTTTAATTTAATTTATTTATTTGCAAGCAGAGAGAAGGAGAGAGAAGAGAGACAGAGAGAGAGAGAGAATGGGCACACCAGGGCCTCTAGCCACTGCAAAAGAACTCCAGACGCAGGTGCCCCTTGTGCATCTGGCTTATGTGGGTCCTGGGGAATCGAACCTGCATCCTTTGACTTTGCAGGCAAACATCTTAACTGCTAAGCTATCTCTCCAGCCCAAGATTTGTTTTTTATTATTAGAGAGCAAGGGGGGGGGATTTAGCATGTCAGGGCCTCAGCCACTGCAGTCAAACTCCAGATGCTTGCACCACCTAGTGGACATGTGTGACCTTGCAATTGCCTCACCTTTGTGTGTCTGGCTTACGTGGGATCTGGAGAGTCGAACATGGGTCCTTAGGCTTCACAAGCAAATGCCTTAACCACTAAGCCATCTCTCCAGCTCGGCCTGACTAAAGCTCTCACTTATCAAGATCTCAGCATCCAAGCACAACTCCCTGGACACCGCTGGCAGGCTCCCCATTTCAAGATCGACATGAAGACAGCTTAGTCTAGAGTCATCGCATGGGAGGGCAGCTGAAGATGCCCAGGACCTGTCTTTCTAGGCTATGGCTGGAGGGGAGGCAAAGCTAGTATTTGTCACTGGTGAGTACACTGACCCTAGGACCTTGTGGCAATCTGGAGCTGATGTCCTCCCTCCTTACCCACCTGAGACCTTCTCCCATGCCCTTCCCACTCCCTTGTCCAGGGCTCCTAACTCTCATCTCCTCAGTACCCTCTTAGCTGTGATAGCACAGGCCATGTTTCCCTGCTATGCTCTCTCAATTCCTTGACCAATAGAGGCATAATGAAAGCCACTTTAAATGTCCTAGAAACCACATTTTTGGCATGCGTGTGTGTGTGCACATGCATGCAGAGGCCAGAGGTTGGCTTCGGGGGCCTCCCTCTATTGCTCATCTTATTTATTGAGACAGGGTCTGTCACTAAACCCAGAACTCACCAGTTCAGCTTGTCTAGCTAGCTAGCTTGCTCCAGGATCCTCCTGCCTCTACCTCCCCAGTGCTGGGATTGGGATCTGAACTTAGGTACTCACACTTGCTCAGCAAATGCTTTACTGATTGAGCCATCTCCCTAGTCCCACATTTTAAGAAATGCACAGGCCATGTGTGGTGGCGCACGCTTTTAATCCCAGGACTCGGGAGGCAGAGGATCGCCGTGAGGTTGAGGCCAGCCTGAGACTACATAGTGAATTCCAGGTTAGCCTGAACTACCTTAAAAAAAGAAAGAAAGAGAAAAATACACAAGAAATAGATGTAGCTCATTTTAATAACTTAATATACTTAATCCAAAATACTTCAACACATAATATTTTTGAATGGAAGTATTTTACACTTTTTTTTTTTTTTTTTTTTTTTTGCAGTCCAATGCGTACATTCTTTGGTGCCTAAAGGACCTCTCATTGTGAAAAGCCCTTGAGTGTGTAGTTACAGTTCAAGTGCACACTGGCCACACATGGCTATTACACTGGGCAGCACAGTCCTAGAGGCTTCCTTTACTGCTTGGCATATGCTTTGGCATGTATGGTTTGTCATCTCATCTCCAGGTGTCATGTCTCCTTAGGGAGATTAGAAGCCCCCTTGGGGCAGAGTCTTCATTGTATTCATCCATTTATCTCCCATGATGCCTGAAAACTGTGCCCCACACTCAGGAGGCCCTCCAAGCATGTTTGTTGATGAGAGTGAGCACTGGGGATTGATTTTTGTGGCTCGGTTATGGCTGTAAATGGTATTTTATAGATTGCTTCTATAGAAGCACCCTGCTGCAATATTAGCAGAAACAAGCAGCCGCGGTTGTCAGCAGAGGCATAGAGGCCTCGGGGCAGATGGGGCTCCCTGAATCAGGAGGGGGAAATCCTGCTAGACAAGACACCATTTCTCTAACTTAAGAACCTGTCATTGCCGCAGCATGCTCCCCCCCAACCCCATCTCCATCAGACCTCGGATCCAGGCCTTGTCAGGGTGTATTACACAAAGGCTGTGTCTCCAGCTTACCACCGCAGGCCTGGGAGCTCCTCAGGGCTGAACAAGAGTTATTCAGGCCGACAAGAGCCTGGCCCACAGCAGATGCTCCGAGCGTGCTGTCGGATGAGTAAATGAATGGATGGCAGGAAGCAGGGAAGCCTCTCATTCAAGTATTCATGTGCCAGAAACCCCTACTGAGAACTTACTGCGAGGGTCTGAGCTCAGCAGCGAGGGAGGTGGGAATGCCCTCACAGAGCCCACCTTCCCATGGAAAAAAAATAGACCATCAGCATGCCAGTGCATGCAGATACCATAATGAGTGCAATGGCTCATGGAAAGGAAAGGAAGTGACTGGCAAGAGAACAAGGCAGGAGTTCCTCAAGTCAAGACAAGGTCATCGTCTGTCTCTAGGAACACAGTATCTTCCCCCCGTGATGGTTCATCTCAGTTTGACAAGATTTAGAATCACCATGGAAACAAATCCCTAGACAGGTCTGTGAAGGATTTTCTACATTAGGTTAATTGAGGCAGGAAGACCCGCTCTAAATACGGGTGGGGCCAGTTCTTGGACTGGGGTCCTGGATTGCATAAAAAGGAGAAAGCTAGCTAAGTACCAGCTTGCATCACTCTCTGCTTCCTGACTGTGGATGCAATGTGATCAGCTGCTTCATGCTCCTGCCTCCATATGCTATGGTAACCTGAAAGACGTGTTTCCTCATCTAAGCTGCTTTTGATCAGATAGCTGGTCACAGCAACAAGAAAAGTAACTAATATCCCTCCCTAGGTCAGGAACGTCACTGTTTAGGCACTGGCCACAACAGTGCTTGGAGCTGGGAGGATGCCACCGTTAAAATTGTACTCATGGGGCTGGAGAGATGGCTTAGCAGTTAAGGCATTTGCCTGCAAAGCCAAAGGACCGTGGTTTGATTCCCCAGGACCCACGTAAGCCAGGTGCACAAGGGGATGCATGCATCTGAAGTTCGTTTGCAGTGGCTGGATGCCCTGACATGCCCATTCCCTCTCTCTCTCTCTCTGTCACTCTGCCTTTCCCCCTCTCTCAAATAAATAAATATAAAAATATTTTAAAATTGTACTCATGATATCTTAATGGGCTCAGGTGTGGTGGTGCATGCCTTTGATCCCAGCACTCAGAAGGCAAAGGTAGGAGGATCGCTGTGAGTGCAGTGCCACCCTGAAACTCCGTAGTGAATTGCAGGTCAGACCGGGGTAACGTGAGACCCTGCAGCCATGAAACAACAAAACAATCCTGTAAATTAGAGCAGAGGGACATTACTCTCCCTAACCTCACAAGGAGGTGTCTGGGTCACCATGTCTCTTTGTCACATCCATTCCCCACTGTTGGTAACCAGACCTGTCTTTCCTTCTGTGTTCAGCGGGAGTGTCTTGGCCATAGCCACCTCTCCCCAACACCAGCCTTCTGTGGAGTACACTGTGTTAAGAATTCTAGGGGATTAAAAAGATGAAGGAATAAGCTCTCACTCTCAATCTACCAACAGATTAGACCTGGAACAAGTGGTCCAGCAGAAGGGCGGTCTCCATCACCCCAGTTAACTGTGGGGGAGTCAGTGCTGAGCACCTAGGCAGCCGTTCCTAACCAGTGTGACTCCCCAGCTTCTCACCATGTAGCCCAGCAACATAGCTGTGAACTGGAGAGCAGCCCACTCATTGGCACAAGGGTTTCTGAGAACCTAGATTAGTCCTTCTCCCTCGGGGTGGTCCAAAGATAGCAAAATGACTTGCTAGCAAGGCCTGTTAAAAATGCAAATCCCCGGGCCCCAGCTCAAACCTTCCAAATCAGAATTTTCAGGTGTAGGCCTCAGGAACGCGCATTTTAAAAAGCACTCCAGGGAATTGGTCCCTTCAGCCCTGCACTGAAGTTTAAAGACTCACCAGGGGTTCCAAGCCTGGCTGAGCAGGGTGGGTCAGTATCTCTGTTTCAGTTGGGTGTTGGCTTTGACATTTTTATTACCAATGAAGATACATGATCCATGGGCTGCTGGTGGCCAGCTGTCAGCCTGGAAGGAGTCAGAGGCCACTCAGAACAGAATTCCTCTATCTCTTCGATCCATCCATAAAATGCTTACCTGAGCAGACACTGTTTAAAGGCCATTAAAATACCAGACACAGAATAGCCCAGTCCCTAGAACTTTATAGACGTATTTACTCAAACCCAAGAGCTTGCAAAGAGTAAATAAAAGGGAAGCAAAATGAGTAAGCACCCCTAAGAACTAAGAACTGAAAGTAAACAGTCCTGTTCACTAAAATAAATAGGATAAATCCAGTGAGGACTACTGACCTCTAGTCAGACAAGCTCACAACCAGAAATGTACCATGTTGCCTCCCAGAGGAGGAGGACGCCAAGGCCTATCCCAGCTACCTGGAGGTAGTGCCCCAGGAGCCTTAGTCCTCAGCGGTCAGGACCAGGTGAAGGTGTCTGGGGAATGTTCCCATATTTGTATGGCAACTGACCCCAGACCCTGAAAATCCCCAAGAATAAAGCACTGGGTTGGGGAGATGGCTCAGTGGGTAAATTGCTGGCTGCATAAGCATGAGGACCTAAGTTTGGATCTCATGTAAAAGGTCTGGCATGGGGGTGATCACCTGCAATCCCAAGGCTGAGGAGGCAGAGAGAGAGAATCCCTAGGACTCATTGGCTAGATAATCCGCCATCTCTGAGTTTAGCGAGAGACCCTGTCTCAAAAAATAAGGTACAATGATTAAAGAAAGCACCTTTGGGCTGGAGAGATGGCTCAGTGGTTAAGGAGCCTGCCTGCTAAGCCTAAGAAAGCTGGTTCCAATCTCCAGTGGTTCCAATCTCCAGGTCCCACGTTTAGCCAGATGCAAAGTGATGCAAGGGTGCAATGCCGCACTTGCCCACAAGGGGGCGCACATGTCTGGGTTTCGTTTGCAGCAGCTGAGAGGCTGCTGGCTCGCCCATCTCTATCTGTCTTCCTCTCCCTCTCTCTCTGTCTCTCTCTGTGTCTCTCTCAAAATAAAAGAAAGCGCCTTCATCAACTTCCAGCCTCCACATCCACATGCATGAGCACCCATGCCCATATACATAAGAACATACAACACACATATACATGCAACACACACACACACACACGTCTTTAGAGGCTATAGCATTAACCTTCTCAGTACTGGGATAAAATGCCTGATCAGAAGTCGTTTATGGAAGGAAAAGGTTTATTTCTGGGCTATAGAGCTGTAAGGGGAAGTGTCACCATTGGCAGGGAGAGCATGGCAGGAGCAGATGGCCGAGCATTACTTCCCCACACCAACACCAGCAGGGAGGACATAGAGGGTTGAGAACACCGGAAGGCCTACCTCCAGAACACACCCCCTCCAGCCAGGCTCCACCTCCTAGAAGCTCTGTGAACATCACCAAACAGCATCACCAGCTGCGGATTAGGTCTGAGGGTTAATCACAAATACATGAGACCACGGGGGACCTTTCCCATTCAAACCACCACAGAGGTCTAATCCACACGTGAGTTTGCTAGAGGCATATGACACTAAGTTGCTATTACTTGCCATTTATTCAGTAATTTCACAAACAGTAATTAAGCACCAATCCTGTACTAGTCACCAAAGTTGCCAAGATGAGTAACGTGCATGTGTGCATACACGTACACATATGCACAGTGAGAACTAACACTGCCCTCAAGTTTCTCATAGGTCAATATGAGAAATGATAATAGAAGTAATTCTAGCTAATGTTTATTTCTCACTGACTATTCAACTGGCTGTAAGCACCTTACATGGGTTATCTCAATCCCTACAGCATTTTGAGGTAACTACTGCTACCTTCTCCCATTTTTCAGTTGAGTAAACTGAGGCTCAAAGTCTGCAGTATAGGGGCAAATGTTTAATTACTAGCTCTCCCAAAGAAAAAAGCAGCCCATGCCCATTCTCAGTCTCTCTCTCAAATAAATAATATATGAATTTTTAAAAAATATGGCTGGAGAAATGAGTTAGCACTTAAGGGGTTTGCTGGCAAAACCAAAGGACCCAAGTGCCATTCCCCAGGACTCACGTAAGACAGATGCACAAGGTGGCACATGTGTGTGGAGTTCGTTTGCAGTGGCTAAGGGCCCTGGCTCACTCATTTTCTCCCCCTCTCTCTTTGTATATGTCTCTCTCTTATACATAAATAAAATATAAAATACAAAATATTGGAAAACAAAAGGAAAAAAAGCAGCCCTGACTTGTAGTGGCTGCTAACCTCAGTAGGGTAAATACCCCAGTCCTGTTTGACTCATTGAATGAGGAGCAGGCTCCAGCACACCAGGCCAAAACCAGTCTATAGCTAATAAATGGAAGAGCCAGGGTCTGACCAGGGGCATCTGAGCTCAAGCCCATGCTCATAACCACTTTGTGAGATGGCTAATAACTGGGTATCATTGTTGACATTTGAGGACACTCCATGAGGCCTTTGGGAAAGGCCAGTTTTACAACACACCCTAAAACCACAAGGCTAGTATCCAGCACTTTCTTACACCTCTGCTCACCAGCAGGAGTGGTTAGTTCTTTTTTGAAAACCACTCAAAAAATTCTTTTCATTTTCAGTAATTGTACATTCACAGGACATAGCAAAATAGTACAGATAGGTCTTCTTGTGCATTTCCCTCAGTGGTGACAACTTACGGAACCACAGCAGAAAACCACAATACCAATATGTGTGGGCATATACTTTTAGCCATTTCCCTGAGGACTGCCATGCTTAATAAATAAAAAACAAGACAGGGGCTGGAGAAAATGGCTTAACAGTTAAGGCAAGAAGCCTAAGGACCCAGGTTTGATTCCCCAGTACCCACGTAAGCCAGATGCATAAGGTGGTGCATGCACTAGAATTTGTTTGCACTGACTAGAGGCCCTGGTGTGCCCATTCTCTCTCTCTCTGTCTCACCAATTTCTCTCAAATAAATAAATAATAAATAAATAAAATAACAAGACAGTATGTGTGTGTGTATATATATATTATAATTTAACCATGAGTGTGCTTCATTTTGGAACATACATTCCCCCAAACTGCTCCTTGTTTATCTTCAACCTCTTGAACTGGGCATCAGTGTTTTATTTGGCATGCTCCTTCTGCCCCCTTGTGCTGAAGATTGAGTCCTGGGGCTCATGTATGTTACACACATGCTGAATACCACTGAGATAGTCTCCCAATCCCTGGCAGCCCTATTTTTATCCTGCAAAGACTCGTGACCAACACTATAATCAAGATGAATTACCCATCACCATAAAGAAGCCAGGCGTGGTGCTGCACACCTGTAATTCCCAACCCTTGAAAGGCTGAGTCAAAGGGACTGCCTCAAGTTCAAGGGCTATATAGCAAGTACCAGGCCAGTTGCTATAAGACTCTCTGTCTCAGTCCAAAACGATGTTCCTTATAATAACCCTTGACAATAAACTCAACCCACCTCCATCCTCCCTACCCTTGGCAACCACTAATCTGTTCTTTCTCTTTATAATTTATTTATTTTTCACTCTAACATACTGCTCATGAGATCCACCTAAGTTGTTGCATGCATCAATAACTCACTCCTTTTAACCACTGAGTAGTATTTCATGGGATCCCTTATCCACAAAGAACAATTTTTATTGTTGTTGTTGTTGTTGATTTATGAGGTAGGGTCTTACTGTAGCCCAGGCTGACCTGGAATTCACTATGACGTCTCAAGCTGGCCCAGAACTCACAGTGATTCTCCTACCTTGGCCTGCCAAGTGCTGGTATTAAAGGCATGCACCACCACATCCAGCCAATTGTTTTTTTCAAGGTAGAGTCTCACTCTAGTCCAGTCTGACCTGGAATTCACTATGTAGTCTCAGGGTGACCCCAGACTCATGGTGCTCCTCCTACCTCTGCCTCCCGAGTGCTGGGATTAAAGGCATGTGCCACCACACCCAGCAATATTTTCTTTTTTTTTTTAATGAGAGAGAGAGAATTGGTATGCCAGGGCCTCCAGCCACTGAAATCAAACTCCAGTTGCATGTGACACCTAGTGCACATGTGCAACTTTGCACTTGTGTCACCTTGTGCATCTCGCTTATGTGGGTCCTTAGGCTTTTCAGGCAAGTGCTAAGCCATCTCTCCATCCCTTTTTCTTTTCTTTTCACACTAGCCTTAAACTCATGACAATTCTTCTGCCTTAGTCACTCTAATGCTGGGATTACAGGTATGAACCACCACAACCAGTTAAGAACAATTTTTGTTGTTGTTGGTTTTTCGAGGTAGGGTCTCATTCTGGCCCAAGCTGACCTGGAATTCACTCTGTAGTCTCAGGGTGGCCTTGAACTCACAGCGATCCTCCTACTTCTGCCTCCCGAGTGCTGGGATTAAAGGCATGCACCACCATACCCGGCCATAGAACAATTGTTTTTTAAGATTCCTCTCATTGAGTAAATATGTATTATATATCACTATGTGCCAGGTGCTGCAAATCACACCTCAAAAGTGAGGTCATTGGCCTGTCATTGGCCTGCAGTTTATTCTGAGTTGACAATACTGAGACTCCTTCTTACAGGACCTAAGACAGGAGAGACACTTAGGTTCCAGGAGGGGATGCCAGGGGACCAGAGCGCTGCCCTGTGGAGATGCTAGGGAAGGTAGGGGCAGCAGCAAGTGCAGATGGATTGGACATGGGGTGTGAAAGAGAGAATTTCCGTGGATGACTCCTGGCATTTTGACCTGAAGCTGTCAGGATGAAATTGCCATTTATCGAGTGTTGAGTATCTCTCCTGGGGAGACATAAAAGAAATGTATATTCACCCCAAAAAGGGAAGAAGCTGACAGACCAAAGAGAGATTGAGTCTGGCTTGGCAAGTTAGTGAAACTATTGGGGTTACTATGGGAGTATAGGTGACTGACAGGCAGGTGCACCTCCAAAGAGTCCCACCTCTACTGGAACTTTTCTTTATTTCTTATATAATTTAGCATTTCTTTTTGTTGTTGTTGTTGTTGTTTTAGTTTGGTTTTTTGAGGTAGGTTTTCCGTCTATCCGAGGCTGACCTAGAATTCACTATGGAATCCCAGGCTGGCCTCCAGCTCGAGGGGATCCTCCTACCTCTGCCTCCCAAGAGCTGGGATTAGCGCCATTACCCCAGTTTACTTTAGCATTGCTGGGGCAGGAGGGAGTGTGTCTGGAATGTCAAGGGAGGATCAGGAGATGGTCTTGTGATTTCCCCTCCCTCCAAAAGGGAATGTTAATTTCCCTCTCCCATTTTCCCACAGACCTAGCTATCTGCTGGATGGCTCTGTTTATTTCATTGCCATGATTGTAAGCTGAAATCTTCTGTTCTATTCCACAGACGTTCTGTTCTAGGGTCAGGTCAAGCTGGGGGGGGGATGGCTACATTACATGGAAAGGGGAAGAATGGATGAAGTAGGTTGGTAGGAGAGGGGAGCAAGGAGTCCAGATATAGACATACACAACTGGAGAGTCCCTGTAGACGTACAGGTGAGGGTTCTGGATAAATAGCTGGATGTAGGAAACAGCCTTTCAGATGTCTAGGCTACAGATAGATGAGATTGGAAAAGATCCACAGTGGGTGGGAATGGCTAAATAACCTTTTCTTGTTCTTTTGTTTTTACATGTATGTGTGTGTATGTGCATGTGTGTTTGCATGTTTGTGTATGTGGGAGAGCAGTTGTGTGAGGGGGGGATGCGTGCACATATATGTACATATGCATGTGGAGGCCAAAGGTTGTTAGTCAGATGTCTTCCTGGGTTGCTCTCCACCCCATTTATTTTATTTTATTTTAAATATTTTACTTGAGAGAGAGCGAGAGACAGAGAGAAAGAGACAGAGAGAGAGAGGCAGAGAGAGAGAGAGAGAATGGGTGCAACAGGGCTTCATGCCACTGTAAATGAACTCCAGAGTCATGGGCCACTTCGTGCATCTGGCTTCACATGGGTACTAGAAAATTGAACCCAGGTTGTTAGGCTTTGCAAGCAAGTGCCTTAACCACAGAGCCATCTCTCCAGCCCCCACCCCATTTATATTTATTTATTTATTTTTTTTTTTTTGGAAAGAGTCAGAGAGAGAGAGAGAGAGAGAATGAGCGCACCTGTGGCCTCTCAACCACTGTGAATGAACTCCAGACACGTGTGCCCCCTTGTGGGCAAGTGCAGCATTGCGCCCTTGCATCACTTTGTGTCTGGCTCAACGTGGGACCTGGAGAATTGAACTGGCGTTCTTAGGCTTAGCAGGCAGGCACTTTAACCACTAAGCCATCTCTCGAGGCCCCATTTATTTATTTTTAACTTTGCAATAACCAAATAATCAGCATGATATTTATTTGTGTGTGTGTGTGTGTGTGTGAGAGAGAGAGAGAGAGAGAGAGAGAGATAGTATGTGTGTGTGTGTACACATGCACCAAGCTCTTGCCAAGGTCTTGCTACTGCAAAAGAACATCATTTGCCACTTTTTGCCTCTAGCTTTCCATGGGTGCTGGGGAATTGAACCCAGGCTAGCAGGCTTTGCAAACAAGTGCTTTAGCTACTGAGCCATTTCTCCAGCTCACCATGATATATTTTGATCATATTTTATTATAAACAATTGTGACAATTAGTATAAATGTGTGGGGCTTATTGTGATTTTTTAAATTTATTGATTTTTCTTTGCTCTTTCTTTCTTTCTTTCTTTCTTTCTTTCTTTCTTTCTTCCTTCCTTCCTTCCTTCCTTCTTCCCTCCCTCCTTCCTTCCTTCCTTCCCTCCCTCCCTCTCTCTCTCTCTTTCTTTCTTTCTTTCTTTCTTTCTTTATTTATTTATTTCTTTTCGAGGTAGGGTCTCACTCTAGCCAAGGCTGACCTGGAATTCACTCTGTAGTCTCAGGGTGGTCTTGAACTCACAGTGATCCTCCCACCTTGGCCTCCTGAGTGCTGGAATTAAAGGCGTGTGCCACCACGCCCAGCTGATTATTTCTTTTTTTTTTTTTTAAATAAAAAAGGTTGCACTCATATTTCCTCTTCCCTGACCCAGTTCTGCTGAGGGTCTTTGGTGGGGTTATTGGTATTCATTGTGGGCACCAAGAGGCCTGGGTCAGTCTCCGTGGGGGTGGAGATGCCTCAGGCTAATCCCACCCACCCTGAGTCTCTCACAATCTTTCCATGCCTCTTCTACAGTGTTCCCTGAGCCTCGATGGGTAAGATAGGGATCTGATTTAGTGTTGCTTTTCTCTGTCGACTCTGGATCTCTGTTTTTAATGAGGTCTGAGTGACCACAGCGTCTGTTGCAATCTCCCTGGGACTGGTTTTCAGGCTGGCAGTGAGAGCAGTATTGATGTCACTGCTTCCTCTATAATGACTTCTGGACCGGGCCAGACGAGGTGGAGGTGACCCAACTCCTGGTGGACAGTCAGCTCTCTTGACGTATTGATGTGTCCTGTTCTCCCCAATACATTCCACCATCCGCCCTGCATGAACACCCATTTATTGACACAGGGTCTCCTCTTACTTGAACCCAGATATCACCAATTTGGCTAGTATAGCTTATCCCAGGGACCTCTGTGTCTGACTACCAAACTCTGGGGTTACAGACCTGCCCCCACCCAGTCTGGCATTTATGTGGTTGTTGGGGATCAAAACTCTGGTCCTTGGGTTGTATGGTAGTGTTTTATCAACTGAGCCATCTCTCCAGCCCTGGGTGGGCAGATTTCTAATACCTCAGCCTGAGGCTTCCACTTTAAGATGAGAACACATGAAAGAGCCAGGAAAGGAGGCACAAAGGAGGGGTCTTCCAGAAAAGTACATGTTCTGGGAGCGAAGTGCAGTTTCCAGGAGGGATGGGAGGTAACTGTCAAATATGGCCCCAGGGTCAAGTACAACAAGAACTGAAAATTGACCACTGGGTCTCATGTTGTGGATGCTGCTTCTGACCTTGACACGAGAAGTATTGATAGAATGATTAAAATGAAAACATCACTCCAGAGAGTCTGCAATAAAAGGGAAGAAGAAGAATTTGAGATAGGAAGTCTCCAAACTGTTTTCAGAAAGATTTACTCAAAAGGGAGCAGAAAAATGAGGTCATGATTGGGGCAAATTGGGGCATGAGAAAACTATTTCTATTTTTTAATTCTTATTTATTTATCTTTTTATGGTACTGGGAATTGAATTCATGGTCTTGTATGCACTAGGCAAGAACTCTGCCACTCTATATTATATGATATTAACTTATTTTGAGGCAAAGTTACACTGAATTGCCCAGGCTGGCCTCCAACTTGTGATCTTCTTGCACCAGACTCTTGAGTAGCTGGGATTACAAGCATGTGTCTCACCCAAACTAAAGGATCATTATTATTATTATTATTTTGAGATAGGGTCTCATGTAGCCAAAGCTGGCCTCAAACTTGCTATTTATATACATGAGGTGACATATATATATATCTGAGGAGGATCTTGAACTTCTGCTCTTCCTGCCTCCATCTAATGTGCTTTCCAGGCATGCTCCACCACCAGGCCAGCCTATTTTATGTCCCTGGTTTATGTGATGCCAGGGATTGAACCAAGGGCCTTGTGTAAAATAGGCAAGCACTCTACCAACTGAGCTACAGCCCAGCAAGGATTTTTTTTTCTTTTTAAAAGTTTTATCTATTTGTGTGCTAAGGTGGGGACAGAGAGAGGAGGAGGAGAGAGAGAGTGAGAAATACACCAGGGCATCTTGCCACTGCAAACAAGTTCCAGATGTATGCACTACTTTGTGCATCTGGCTTTACATGGATACTGGGAAATCAAATGTGGACTGGCAGGTGCTTGCTTGCAAAGCCTGCCAGCTCAGGTTCCATTCCCTAATACCCACATAAAGCAGATGCACAAAGTGGTACAAGTTTGAGGGGTTAGTTTGCAACCCCAGGAGGCCCTGACATACCCATTTTTTTCTCTGTCTGTCTCTCTCTCCCCCTCCCTCCTTCTCTTTCTCTTCAATAAATAAATAAATATCAAAAAATAAATATTCGGGCTGGAGAAATGGCTTAGTGGTTAAGGCACTTGCCTGCAAAGCCCAAGACCCCATGTTCGACTCCCCAGATCCCACGTAAGCCAGATGTACAAGGTGATACATGTGCAAGGTTGCACATTGTGCACAAGAGGGTGCACATATCTGGAGTTAGATTATAGTGGCTGGAGGCCCTGGCATACCCATTCTGTCTCTCTTCTCTCTCTCTCTCTCTCTCTGCTTATAAATAAATAAAAATATTTTTTAAATGAGGCTTGAGGACTGGAGAGATGGCTTAATGGTTAAGGTGCTTGCCTGCAAAGCCTAAGGACCCAGGTTTGATTCCCCAGAACCCATGTAAGTCAAATGCACAAGGTGGCGCATGTGTCTGGAGTTTGTTTACAGTGGCTGGAGGTCCTGTTGCACCCTTTCTTTTTTCTTTCTTTCTTTCTTCTTTTTTCTCTTTCTGTCTTTCTTTTTCTCTCTCGCCCTCTTTCTCTCCCTCTCTATTTGCCTCTTTCAAATAAATAAATAAAATATTTTTAAAATGAGATTTGAGCAAATGTCTTGTGTTAGACACTAAAGTGCCCTCCAGCAACAGTATAAGAAGACAAATTGTACCTTGTCATCCAAGTTCCTGTCACGATATCCAGAAGCAAATTATTTATTCATTGGAACAAGTAATGAATCGACCACCAGTGTGGTACCCTGTCTTGGCATTAGGAAATCAAGATCATTGCATTCATCTCTCACTGCATGCATTTTAGCAAACAGGGCAGGGTACATGTTCAAACACACACTCCACACCTCTTCATTACAGCACCACTTTGGTCTTCTAAATCCCATAGCACCTTAACAATTATGTGACAAATTACCACTTAGAAAGTTTCTCTGTAATAAGCTGATGGACCAGAAACCATGGATATATCATATCAACTCACACTGAGTGCTGTAATTAATTGCTATTGCTAACTCATAGGTATTTGCACATTAATATCTGTTAAACTAAAAAGATAAATAAATAATTGTAGCATTATAAATATCAGCTAGGGCTGGTGGGGAAGAATCTATCAAAAGGCTGAGGGCAATATTGATTCTTAGAAGCTGGGTGTGGTGGCACAGGCCTTTAATTCCAGCACTTGGAAGGCAGAGGTAGGAGGATCACCATGAGTTTGAGGCCATCCTGAGACTACATAGTGAATTCCAGGTCAGCCTGAGCTAGAGTGAAACCCTACCTTGAAAAACAAAAACAAAAAAAGATTGATTCTTAGAAACTTTCTGATTCCTAGAGTCATTCTCTGACCCCCCCCTTGCCAACAGCCTCATTCCCAATACTTCAATTCCCTTATCCATAGGTAATTGGTCTCTTTGCAAATTTGTTTATGTGCATTTACATGTGGTTAAGGCGCATGCCTGCGAAGCCTAAGGAGCCAGGTTCAATTCTCCAGGTCCCACATAAGCCAGATGCACATGGCGGCGCATGTGCCTGGAGTTCATCTGCAGTGGCTACAGGCCCTGGTGCACCCATTCTCCCTCTCTGTCTCTCCCTCTCTCTGTCTCTAATAAATACATAAATGAAAATAAAAAAATAAAAAAATGAAAATATAAAAAAGCATTAAAAGTTTAAAAATATAATATTTGATATATATATATATATATATATATATATATATATATACACATACATATATATGGAACTCTTTCTATTACACTTAAGGATTGACATTTTCTTGCTGCAGCATGGCACTCTAAAACACTGTGTCTTACTAGATTTGGCGGTGTATGCTTTTAATCCCAGCACTTGGGAGGCAGAGATAGGAGGATCACTATAAGTGTAAGGCCATGCTGAGACTACATAGAAAATTCCAGGTCAGCCTGGGCTAAAGCAAGACCCTGCCTCAAAAACCTTAAAAAAAAGGCTGGGCATCATGGCACATGCCTGTAATCCCAGCACTTTCGAGGTCAAGATAGGAGGATTGCTATGAGTTCAGGGCCACCCTGAAACTACATAGTGAATTCCAGGTCAGCCTGGGCTAGAGGGAGACCCTACCGTGAAAAAAAAACACAGCAGGACAGGACAGGCAAGGCATCTTTATTCGGGCTTCAGCTTGAGCTGGCTGAGTACAGTGTGAGGCAGTGATCAAGAGGAAGATCAGACGACTGCTGGCTGAGGAAAAAAGTGCAGCAAGCTTTCATTGATTTTCTGGGGTGGCTTAAGCTTTGGTTGGTAATTGTGCATCAGTCAAAAGTTTCCAATGATCTTTTCCTGCTTGTGTTTAAACATTTTGGCCTGAAGGTTTGCAGGTTAATGTATGAGGACATAAGCCAGGAACTACAGAAGTATTCATTTGTGTGCATACTGGCCCCATGGTTTGGTTTGGACGTTTTGATAAGACTGAGGGAATAAAGGTGCTTGAGCTGCCCAGACACATACAGCTGCTCCAACAGCCAATAGGCCAAGTTAACCCTGTATTATAGTCTTGACCAAAGCATTAAAAAATCATCAAGGTGAGCCTGGAGAGATGGTTTAGCAGTTAAGCACTTGCCTGTGAAACCTAAGGACCCCAGTTCAAGACTCGATTCCCCAGGACCCACATAAGCCAGATGCACAAGGTGGCCCATGCATCTGGAGTTTGTTTGCAGTGGCTGCAGGCCCTGGTGTGTCCATTCTCTCTCTATCTATCTGACTCTTTCTCTCTCTCTGTCTGTTGCTCTCAAATGAATAAATATTAAACAACAAAAGAATTTAAAAAAAAAAACATCAAAGTGGACTGGGGAGATGGTTCAGTGGTTGAGAGCACTTTCCACTTAAGCATCAGATCCTGAGACCACTAAAGTTTGAGTTCCCCAGAACCCCTGTGTGGTGGTTTGATTCAGATGTCCCCCATAAACTTACGTGTTCTGAATGCTAGGTCCCCAGCTGATAGCATTTGGAAATTGGAGCCTCCTGGAGACAGTATACTGTTGGGGGTGGGCTTATGGGTGTTATAGCCAGCTTCCTCTTGCCAGTGTTTGCCACACTCTCCTGTTGCTATTGTCCACCTGATGTTGGCTGGGAGGTGATGTCCACCCTCTGCTTGTCATCATTTTCCCCTGCCATCATGGAGCCAAAATAAAGTCTTTCCTCCCATAAGCTACTCTTGGTCAGATGTTTTCTACCAGCAACATGAAGCTGACTGCAACACTGTGTAAAAAGCTAGAAGTGGTTACACAACATCTGTAACCCCAGTCTGCAGGGAACGAAGACTGGAGAATTGCTGGGGCTCATTGGCCAAAAACAGTAGCTTCATGTTGAGGGAGAGACCCCATTTCAGAGAAGTGCACAGTTGATGATAGAGAAGGGTACCTGAAGTTCTCCCCTGACCACTGCATATACATAACACACCACAGCACACCACACGTACTCTATACACACACACACCAGCAAGATCAAAAGTCTACATGCTGAGGGCCAGAGAGATGGCTCAGCAGTTAAAGGCACTTGCTTGCTCGCCAAGCCTGGAAGCCTGGTGACCTGAGTTTGATTCCCCAGTACCCACATAAAGCCAGCTGCACAAAATGTGTCTGGGGTGCGTTTGTAGTGGCAGGAGGCCTTGGTATGCCCATACTCACTCTCTTTTTAGCTGTCTCACTCAAATAAATAAAATAAAAAAGAAGTAGAAAATAAAATCTACATGGTGAGCTGAGTAGACTCTAACTCAAGGGTTAGAAACAAAAGGGACGAATCTAATAGGAAGACAGATGCTGAGACTTTTGTTCCATTTTAGGCATGCATCAAATACCCGTGGGCTTAAGTGAAGAGACAGTGATGTTGGCAAAAGAGGCTTCAAGTTACTGAAAAGTAACCGAGGTAACGGTTACCATAACCCCGTGTCAGAGATAGTCTAGCAAAGCAAGCGGGAAACATGTCACTCAGCTGTGCGACCTTCAAAATTGGTGATTTTTAGTTAATTGAGAATAAGTGATACTAGGATTGTTCTCTTTTGTTGTTGTTCTGCTCTGTTTTGGCTAATATCAAGAGAATTTGTTACAAGGGCGCTGTGTTTTCATGTTCTTTCTTACATCTGGCCTGACTCCGGGAGCTTCCTGAGGGCATTTTAGGGGACAAGGTTCCTTGATCATCATTCTTCCTTGTCATTGTGACCATCTCAAACCCCAGTAGTTTCAGCTTGGTCTAGTCATAGGAGGTTCTTAGTCTATAAACATTTGACCTTGTGATCCCATCTGGGGTTTTATGACAAACTGTTGAAAGCATGCTTTTTGACAGGTAACAGGTTAAAGGCCCAGAATTTATATGTCTTCTATCCCCTTATGGTGGCCTCTGCCTGTCTAAAACAGATTCTACTCTTAGTAGTAAGCATGTGAAGCGTGGGTGGAGGCCTGAGCTCATGAGAACTGAATGTCACGTTCCCAGGAATTTGGTGATCTTGTTAAACATGGCAATCATTAAAACATTACATTACATGGACTTAAATCATATCACAGACAGAGACAATAAAAATGAAAAAAAAATAGGGCTGAAGAGATAGCTCAGCTGTTAAGGTGCTTGCTTGCAAAGCCTCACCACCTGGGTTCAATTCCCCCAGTACCCATATAAAGCCAGATGCACAAAGTGGTGCATGTGTCTGGAGTTCATTTGTAGTGGTAAGGGGTTCTCTCTTCTTGCAAATAAAAAAATTAAAAAAAAAAACAAAAACAGAAAACTCTGGGCTGGAGAGATGGCTTAGTGGTTAAGATGCCTGCCTGTGAAGCCTAAGAACATTTGTTCGAACCTCTAGGTCCCACGTTTAGCCAGACACAAGCGTGCAACGTTGCACATGCACACAAGGGGGCATATGCATCTGGAGTTCGTTCACAGAAGCTGAGAGGCCCTGGCACACCCATTCTTTCTCTGTCTCTTCCTCTCTCTCTGTCTGTCTCTCCAAAAAAAAAAAAATAGAAAAGTCATCACTTTCCTAATTTTTTTTTGAGAGAGACAGAGAGAGAGAGAGAGAGAGAAAAAGAGAATGGGCACGCCAGCAGCCTCTCAGCAGCTGTGAACAAACTCCGGGCACGTGAGCCCCCTTGTGGGCAAGTGCAGCATTGCGCCCTTGCCTTACTTAGGTGTGGGACCTGGAGAATCCCACCAACATTCCTAGGCTAAGCCATCTCTCCAGCCCATTTTCCTAACTATTTTACTGCACCCTTAAATCTGAGCTCTTGAGGTTATTTGTGTAGTTACAACTGCAGGGCTGACACACACAATGGCATACTCTGCACCTCTCTTCCCAACTCTCTGTTGGGAGGCAGCATGTTGGTGACTTGAAATCAGCCAGAAGGAATATTTACCCTAGAGGAGATCAAATATAAAGATACACCTTACCCCAAGCCTTCTGCAACACTTGATATTACCAACCTTTTCCATTTTTGTTAATCTTAAAAGTCAAAAGTAGCATCTCTTGGGCTGGAGAGATGGCTTAGTGGTTAAGTCATTTGCCTGCAAAGCCTAAGGACCCTGGTTCAGTTCTCTCCAGGACCCATGTAAGCCCCATGCACAAGGCGATGTATGCATCTGAAATTCGTTTGCAGTCACTGGAGGCCCTGGTGCACCCATTTTTTTCTCTCTCTCTCTCTATATCTGTCTCTGCTTGCAAATAAATAATATATTTTTAAAAGTGGCATCTCGGGCTGGAGGGATGGCTTAGCGGTTAAGGCATTTGCCTGCAAAGTCAAAGGACCCAGGTTCGATTCCCCAGGACCCATGTTAGCCAGATGCACAAGGGGTGCACGTGTCTGGAGTTCGTTTGCATTGGCTGGAGGACCTGGCACACCCATTCGCGCTCTCTCTCTACCTGCCTATTTCTCTATCTCTCTCTCTCAAATAAATAAATAAAAATAAAATATATTTTAAAAAGTGGCATCTCATTTTCACTTGGAGTAAGACTGGTTCTTTTCATATGTCCATGCCTAGGAATTTAATATTAATTCTTACTCTTGTAAATAGGACCTTCTTACTTTAATATTTTCTACTTGGTTATTATACAGGAAAGCTGGTGGTTTAGAAATCAGGTCGTACTTTTTACCAGTTCAAATAGCTTGACAGTTTATTGGGGGTGGGGTGGGATTCTACATACTCTATAAATAAATAACGACCAATTTTATTTTGTTTGTTTTGTGTCACTGGCTCTGACTACAGGTACACATGACTTGCAGTAGTCCTAGTCTTTCCCTACTTACATCTGTAGATTTCTGGTAGCTATATACCCAAAGTATGTAAATGGCAGCTTTCCGCCATGTCCTTGTGAGCCCATGAGCCCTGGAATGTTAGTACACCCTTGGAAGATGGGCTCAGTTTTGACTTTGAGAATGCCAAGGTGTCCGTAGTTATAGCTCGGCAAGTACATAGGTTTTAAAATTGCTACTCACTGCTCTTGCACACCGAAATAAAACACTGGAATTACCTCCATAAACATGGAGTTTGCTCCCCACCCTCCGTAGTTTTACGAAATTAAGAGTATGGAGATGAGTCAAACCCCAGGGCCACTCAAATAGCCACGTGCTCTTGAGTAAGTCATTGACTTCTGTATACCTCAGGCATTTACCGAATAATGTAACATTTACCAAGGGCATATAGAAAAGACCAGGGAGGGCTGGAGGGATGGCTCAGCGGTTAAGGCGCTTGCCTGCAAAGCCTAACGACCCGGGTTCAATTCTCCAGTACCCACATAAAGCCAGATGCACAGAGTGGCATATGTGGATTCCGTTTACAGTGGCTAGAGGCCCTAGCGTACCCTCTTTCTCTCTCTCCTCTATGTGTCTCTCTGCGTGCAAATAAATATAAAAGACCAGGGATCCTCACTTGCTACTTTGGACTGATTACTCGTCTCTGTGTTCACGTATAACCGCCGGCAGTAAAATCACAATGACAAGGCTGCAGGAGATAATCCCGTTCCGCTTCATCATGACACTAAAGCTCACTGCAAGCGCCCCACGAACTTTACTCGGGATACTTGTGTCATCGCAGGCAGGCGCGGTTGTGCATAGAAAGTACTTTTATTTTACTATGCTCCCCGGGGCGGCAGGACCGGGAAGAAAAGCTGTTCGCAGCTGTCCCAACACCTCCGAGGCACCAGGGGGCGCAGGCAGCGGCGGTGGGCTCTGCTGCCGGGGACGCTCCAGGCCGAGGACGCGAGGCGTGAGCGAGGAAGAAGGGCAGTGTGCTGATGAAGGGCGCGGCGGATTTGGAGACCTGGCTAGAGAACGAAAGAGACTTGCCGGCCAGAGGTACGGCAAGGGAGAGGGCCCAGCGAGAGGCGGAAGGAGGCTCGAACACGGCCTTCCGTGGGCGTGGCCGGCGAGGGGCGGAGCTGATTGACGGCGCGGCTAGAACGCAGTCTGTCGTGGGCGGGGCCTGACGGGGGCGGAGCTGATTGACAGCACGACTGGAACCCAGCTTGTTGTGGGCGTGGTCTGACGAGGGGCGGAGCCAATAACAAGGCTAGAATTCGGTCCGTTGCGGGCGGGGCCTGACGGGGGCGGAGCCGATTGACAGGGCGGCTAGAGCAGGCCTTCCGTGGGCGGGGCCTGACGGGGGCGGGGCGAACCGCGGGGACTGGGCCGAGACGCGGCCTGGTGAGGCGCGGAGAGACGACGAGGCCCTGACGAGGGCGGAGCGAGCATCAGGGTCGGGCTCGGGGCGTGGCCCGGAGAGAGGCGGAGCGCACGGAGCAGCCTGGGCTGCCGGACGGGGGCGGGGCGAGCGGCGAGGCTGGGGCGGGCCGAGGCCGGCGGGGAGTCCCTAGGCCGCCGTGGGGCATGCAGGTGGGTACCTGCCGCCAGGCCCACTGGACCTTCCATCCCAAGTCCGGCCTTGGCTGAACTGAGCGCGCCCGGGGCCGAGGTGGGGCTACGCCCTATCCAGAGGCCTCCGTGACCTGACCTCCTCGGGGCCGGAAAGGGTGTCCAGCGAGTGACCGGGTGGCGGGGGGGAGAGGTGTGGGTTTCTTTGATTCCGGGATGCGGCAGCGCACGCGCGCGCAGGATCCGAGCTGAGAGCCACTTGGGCGCAGACTTAGGTGCAGATCCGGATTTCCGGGGGCGGGGGCCTGGGGGTGGTACTTAGGGGGCTGGGCCCAAGTTCGGGGTCCGGAGCGGGCCATTCGGAATGTGCTGGGCGGGCGGCTCTTCTGGGCAGTGGTCCTGTGACCGGAGAACTGAGGCTTTCAGCGGAGAGAGGTTCAGCAAGGAAACCTGGGTTGTCGGTAGGAAAGGGGGACACAAGCGAAGATCTGAGCCCTGGAGCTGTATCTTTTGTGGGGTCCTCGGAGTTCAGGTGAGAGACAGTGGCCCCAGACCTGGTAGGAACCTGAGTGACCCCCCTCCTTTAGGTGGCCATGAACGGCAGGGCCCGAAAAGAGGCAGTCCAGGCCGCGGCCCGGGAACTCCTCAAATTTGTGAACCGGAGTCCCTCTCCTTTCCACGGTAGGTGTCCGGGCCTGGGAGGTTGGGGTGGAAGGGTCTCTAACCAATTTCCGACGCTATGAGGGGACCCTTTTCCTCCAGCCGTGGCTGAGTGCCGCAGCCGCCTTCTCCAGGCTGGCTTCCATGAACTCAAGGAGACAGAGACCTGGGATATCAAGCCTGAGAGCAAGGTACTAGGGGGCAGAGGCTGAGTCTCAAAGTCCTGTATTGCAACTTGCTAAGGGACTCACCTCTGATCTTCATCCTCCTCCCCCAGTACTTCCTGACTAGGAACTCCTCCTCCATCATCGCTTTTGCTGTGGGGGGCCAGTATGTTCCCGGCAATGGCTTCAGCCTCATTGGGGCCCATACAGACAGTCCCTGCCTCCGGGTAAGGAGTTAGGATTCTGCTGGCTTGAAGGGAGTATCATGGAGCCAAGAGAGGCAGGGAGTACGTGTGTATGTGTGTGTGTGTGGGGTCTGTCTTCTGGTACAGGGAAGAAGGTAGACATGTTACCCCTTCCTTCACACTGTGGTGGGTCACTTGACACTGATATTTGCTCTGTATAACTTGCATGGCCCAAGTCTCATTTCCAGATCCTCATTCATCCTTCTCTGACTTTCTGCTCACCTTCATGCTCAGGTCAAACGCAAGTCCCGCAGGAGTCAGGTGGGCTACCAACAGGTTGGTGTAGAGACCTATGGTGGTGGGATCTGGAGCACCTGGTTTGACCGAGACTTGACTTTGGCTGGAAGAGTCATTATCAAGGTGGGAATCAGGGCTGGGGACAACCACCTAAAGATTGAATTCCTTCAGTGTAGTGGTGGAGAACTCTTTGAGGAAGAGGGCACATGGTTATTCTGGGTTTATTGAGGGTTTTAATAAGCCAGATTTAGGAGGTCCCCTGAGTTGACCTGGGCTGTTGGCCACAGTCCCCTACCTCAGGTCATCTGGAGCAGCGCCTTGTGCACGTGGACCGGCCCATTCTTCGCATCCCACACTTGGCCATCCACCTGCAGCGAAACATCAATGAGAACTTTGGGCCCAACACAGAGATGCACCTGTGAGACTGGGACAGGGACTGGAAGGGATGGGATGTGACACCAGGTGATGGAAGGGGCACCACTGAGATCTGCAAGACCAGTGCTTAATGCCCACAGTCAAGTTCTACTTTTGGGATCCAGTTGCTAAGGGTCCTCTGCTCTACGATTTGGAGAATGGGCAGAGAATCCAAGGGCAATGGCAGTTCCCCATCAGAAGATGCCCCACCCTGCTGTACCTTCCATCCCAACCCACTCTCTCCTCTCAACACATCTCCCCACAGCGTCCCCATCCTTGCCACAGCAATTCAGGAGGAGCTAGAGAAGGGGACTCCTGAGCAGGGGCTTCTCAATGCTGCCGTAAGAGGGTCTGCTGCTCCCGGGAGGGTGGGTAGAGGGGGAACAGACTAGCCCAGTGAGAAGGGCAGAGAGAGAGGAGCAGGCGATCCTCACAACATCCTCTCAACTATAGGATGAGCGGCACCACTCGGTCCTCATGTCTCTGCTCTGTACCCATCTGGGACTGAACCCTGAGGACATCTTGGAGATGGAACTCTGCCTGGCAGATACCCAGCCTGCGGTGAGGACTGGCTACAGGAACCTGAGGATGGGGCCTCCAGAGGCCCAGCCAACCATGGTGCCTCCCCTGAAGCACTCATCCCTCTACCAGCCCCTCAGTGGCTTTCATCGGTGTTCTTCCCAATAGACAACACCTACTCTGCCTCCAGTGGTTTCTAAATGGGAAGATCTCCCGTTTTCATAGATTCTGCAGTTTCCACTACTGGTGGTCCCTCTCTGTTTTGACCCACACTGGCTCTGCACCTCTGAGGCCTAGATGTAGCCACCTGTTGCTAACAGTTGCTCAGTCTTAGGATCTTATCTCCTGTCTGAATGCCTACTAAGTTTCTTTTTATCACTACTTTCTTCTTTTTTTTTTTTTTTTTTTGGTGACCATTCAGCCCTTCCTTCTGTCACTGATAGAGGTCAGGAGTTCTAGGCCTCCCTTCCTTGTCAGCCCTACCCTATCCTCCATTGCTGAGTCTGCACAGCAAGAAGAACTGTGCCTTAAGCCAAGGGTCAGAAAGTAGTTACACTGGAAAACCAGGGATTGGCTCTACTCAAGCCTTTGGGAACAGGAAGAAGTGGGTGAGGGAAAGTAGGCATTCGGGTCAGGCTGTCTGTCCTGTCTGTATAGGTCCTGGGTGGAGCCTATGATGAGTTCATTTTTGCCCCTCGGCTGGACAATCTGCACAGCTGCTTCTGTGCCCTGCAGGTGAGGCTTTGGAGCACCCCAAGCAGCATACACCCTACAGAGGGGCAGCACTGAGAGTCAGGGTGGGAGGATGGCCTGAAGCCCCAGCAGACGGTGGCAGAAGGCCACTTGGCCACACCCTCAGTTAGCTGAGCCCTTGGCATCACTATCATGTCATGTCCTGTCCCGAAGCCAGTTGCTAAGTACAGAGAAGCTGAGACACATTCAAGATGCCATGGTTTTGTCCTAGCCGTTTCTGCTGCTTTCCCCTAGGTTGACAACCTCTGCCTTGTCACAGTGCAGGACAGTATTGTCCTCCTCCTTCCCACCCTGTCTCTGTCTTACGTCCACACCTCTAACTTTTCTGTGTACCTTGGGACCTCAGCAGGGCAGTCTGTTTTTCCTCCAGGCCACCTTCACGTTCCCCACCTTTTTTCCACCTAGTCCTTTTCTTTTTCTCCTTCTGCCCTTATCCCACTCTCAGCCCTTGTAATCTCTCTCCCTGCATGTCCTGTAGCGGAAGACAGGCTTTGCCTAGTAACTGAAGACCTGAGCCTTGTGTCTGCTCTGAGCCAGCCAACTTGACCTCATGGTCCTTGCTAGTTAACTCTTGTTAACGAGTGCTTCGGCCCGCATGACCTCTGCAGTTTTTGACTTCCCAGGATTTCCAGCTTGTCCTTCAACATCATCCTACCTTGCGCATGGGTGGGTGTGGGAGCCAAGCACCCTGAGGATGGTTTCACCCATCCTTCTTGGAAAAGTCCTACCATGCCTTGTGCCAGGCAGTGCTGTACAAGAGAAGGCCTGGGAAAGCCCAGCCCACTTCTTTGGCAGGGCAGCATGCCCCTCCAGGTGCCAGCTGACCGAGTTGTAAGAGGAAGGGTAAGGAAAATGCGCTTGCCTCCTTCCCCATCCAGGCTCTGCTTGATTCCTGTGCAGCCCCTGCCTCCCTGGCCAAGGAGCCTCATGTGCGCATGATCACACTCTATGACAACGAAGAGGTGTGTGGACGACTCGGGAGATGTCCCTCTGGGAGTCCTTTGAAGCCACCTACTATCAGTCACCCATTGTGGGCCAGAGATTGGGGGAAGAGCTGCCAGTGCTCGATGCTTCTTAGCACCAGGTTCCCTTCCTGCTCAGCATATACGTGCTCCTGGGGGCCACAGTGTAGTCCTTCCCCAGTAGCAGGGACTCTGCCCAGGCCAGCCTTGCAGGAGCAAAGCTCAGCACATAGTAGGTCCTCTGCTGTGTGGTGTGTTAGGCTCCAGTCTGAAAAGCTGTAGTGGAACATGATAAGTATGCATTTCTCTTTCATATAACTGCTCAGGTCAGTTAACAGCTTGGGACAGTCTCTGTAATTCTGAACGCTTGGCTGTTCTAGTTCTCACCATCTTAGCCACTCCTAGCCAACAAGAAAGGAGGAGAGAGCAAAGGTAGCAGATGCCTGTGCCTTCAAGGACATGGTTCATAAATGGAATTCCTTATTGCTTATGTCTGCAGAACACTGAGCTGTGAGGAAGACTTGGAAAGATATATCTGGCTAGATAGGTGCTTAGCTACAACTTGGGTAGTCTGTTATAGTTAAGTCTGTAACATACATCAAAGGAAGTTGGCCAGCGTGTTGGGCCACCTCTGCTAAGGTGTTAGTTCATGAGGGGACCGGTATGGGACACCCCCACAGTAAATTCTGCTCTGTCCCATAAATACTAGGAACTAGTCTGGCCCCAGCCCACTGTCAGATGCTCAGTAATATCCCAGAACTGGGGAAGTTTCTAAGGATACCTATCCTTACGTAGTGACTCAGGAGGATCCTGGGCAAAATTCTTCTGGACATTGAGCCCCTCTTGATGGCATCACCGTTCAGTTCTGCCCAGACCCCCAGAGTCAGGTCTCTGCTGTTCCCAGGTGGGGTCAGAGAGTGCCCAGGGAGCCCAGTCTCTGCTGACAGAGCTGGTGCTACGGCGGATCTCGGCCTCGTCCCAGCACCTGACGGCCTTCGAGGAAGCTATACCTAAGTCCTACATGATCAGCGCAGATATGGCCCATGCTGTGCACCCCAACTACCCGTGAGTCTCCCATGCCAGACAGTCCTCACTGCCAGAGAACGAAGTGTAACCTACCTTTAGGCTGAGCTGTGGCCCCTGTCTCTCCCCTTCCCCTTCCTTGATATGCAGGGAGGTTCAGTGGGTCTTCCCTTTTGACTGCTCCAAGGTCTTGGTCAAAGTCATGTAATGCCCATGCCCAGACAGTTAAATAGTCTGTATCTACAGCCTTGTTTTCATCCATGGTCAGACCACCTGGAGCACTTGTTTAAAATGTCTGTAAGGACCTGCTAGGCTAGACAGGAAAGTATGCAGTGACCTGTTAGCTCTGTTTGTCTTGGGAAGGGTAGGACAGGCCCACTCCTTTGTGCCATCCTGTCCTTTTCAACTCTCCCAGGGACAAGCATGAGGAGAACCACCGGCCCTTCTTCCACAAGGTGAGCTGTTCCTTCTTAGAGACTCAGTGGCCTGTGTGACTTTGGCCCATCTTGATCCTTCTTTCTGGGGATAGCTCCTTCTCTCTTTCCCCTTCACTCCCCCCAGGGCCCTGTGATCAAGGTGAATAGCAAACAGCGCTATGCCTCCAATGCGGTCTCAGAAGCCCTGATCCGAGAGGTGGCCAGTCAAGTTGGGGTACCCCTGCAGGTGAGAGTGCACCCTCTCTAGGAAGGTATGATGAAGGGAGCAGGATGAGGACACCAGCTAATGTATCCCAGTGAGTGGTGAGGCTGGTAGATGTCCTTTTGTGACTGGGGCTTTGGGTATAGACAGAGCAAGGTATGATGCTGGTTGTGCTATGGCACTCTGTGTGTGTGTGTCTTTGCCCTGATCTCCCAAGCAGTCTGAGCCCCATTTGTAGAGTGAGAGTGATAATGATGCCAACTTTACTGGATTTCAGTGAGGGGACATTCCCCAAGGAACATCCAGAGCTATGGAGCCTAGAACCCCAATTATTCGTTTTTCCTCTAACCTTGGAATCTCCAGTTCTTAGCCTCTGTGTGTGCGCACACACACGCACACACACACACACACACACACACACACACTCACTCCTATTCCTTTACTATATCAGAGACTGGGCGCAGGGTGACCCAGTGGCAGACATAGCAAGCAAGTTCTGGTGAAACTTGACTAAGGCTCTTCCTGCATCAGTGTTTCCACCTTGTCCATTGTAGAGCTGGGTGGTGGTGAAAAGAGGGTATACTCAGCCACTGAAAGAGAGGGGAAGAGCATCCAAGTTAGCGGCAGCAAGCAGAACGGTCCCAGAAGTCAGGAATATGCTTGGTTAATAGAAGGAGGGGAGAAGGCCAGAGTGAGAGCAGGAAGGTAGCTAAGGAAGCTTAGCTAGGACGATCTTTTGGGACCTTCTGAGGCCATGGAAGGGCAGTTTTATTCTAAGGTATTGTGACATTGGAGACTTTTTCTCTGATAGCTTATAGCAGAAGCAGGACACATGTACTTTAGAAAATTAAAAAATAGGGCTGGAGACGTGGCTTAGCAGTTAAGCACTTGCCTCTGAAGCCTAAGGACCCCAGTTTGAGGCCCAATTCCCCAAGACCCATGTAAACCAGATGTATAAGGTGGCACATGCATCTGGAGTTTGTTTGCAGTGGCTGAAGGCCCTGGTGTGCCCATTCTCTCTGCCTCTTTCTCTGTCTGTCACTCTCAAATAAAAATAAACAACAAAAAAAGAAAATTAAAAAATATAGAAAGGAATGAGAAAATAAAACATGAGCCAGGCATAGTGGCATATACCCAGTACTTGGGAAATAGAGGCAAGGAGATCTAGAGTTCAAGATCAACCTGGGTTACATGAGAATACCATCCCCCACCAAAAAAACAAATAACAAACAAACAAACAAAAAAAAAACAGTTGATACATGTTCCCAGATTTTCTTTTTCTTTATTTTTTTCTTTTTGTTTTGTTTTGTTTTTCGAGGTGGGGTCTCGCTCTAGCCCAGGCTGACAATTCACTATTTAGTCTCAGACTGACCTTGAACTCACAGCAGTCTTCCTACCTCTGCCTCCCGAGTACTGGGATTAAAGGCATGTGCCACTACGCCCGGCTTACATATGTTTTTAAAATTTTTTTAAATTTATTTATGAGAGAGAGAGAAAGAGGCTGAGAGAGAGAGAGGAGAGAATGGGCATGCCAGGGACTTTAGCCACCACAAACAAACTCCAGACCCATATGCCACCTTGTGTTTCTCGCTTTACATGGGTACTGGGAAATTGAACCTGGGTCCTTCGACTTTGCAGGCAGATGCCTTAACCACTGAGTCATCTCTCCAGCCCTTATATGTGTTTTTAATCTAAAATAATACTGGCTTGTTGAAACCAAGCTGATCATCTAACTCACTCCCTGGATTTGTGTGGCTGTCTCCTTATGGTGTCTCTTAACTTGTTCCCTGTAGCCCCTTTATTTCCTGTAAACTGGCATTATACTAAAAGCTTGGTGAATTCATCATATTTTGGTCTATAAACTGGAGTTTATTCTGAAAATTCAGTGTTTTGAAGGTGAACATTTTTGGCTGACATATATAGCTGGTTCCCCTTTCATGTTATATCACATACATAATATGCATGATTCTCTATAGTAATGCTGAGAATGACCACTGAACTGAGGTACACTCCCACCCATACATTGCATGGTGCTTTTCTTTCACTGGCTGGACAGTCACGTACAAATGGCTTTTTTTTTTTAAGTATTTGTTTTTCATGTTAGGGTCTCATTGTAGCCCAGGCTGACCTGGAATTCTCTATGGAATCTCAGGGTGGCCTTGAAGTCATGGCGATCCTCCTTCCAACCTCTGCCTCCCGAGTGCTGGGATTAAATGCATGTGCCACCACACCCAGCACAAATGGCTTTTAACATCAGTTGATAATCCTTGCCTATATCAATAGTTATATTAGAATGTACTGGGGGCCCACCCCCACATTCTTTCATCCTTTCCATTTTCTATAAAGTGGTACCCTTTCCATCAACTAGTACTGCTTGGTTATCATGAAAGAAAATGCCTACTGGAGAAACAAGAGATGTGCGCATTCCTGCCCTCTAATAACCACTTTTCAAGGTGAAGTGCCATCCCAAATATCATCACAAATGCTGACAAATTGTTTCTTTCCTTTTCCCTTTTGGACTATCAAAATGATGAATTTTCATCCAGTCGATGTAATCCAGCCTACCATAATTATTATATTTGATGCTCAAACTGTCATAACTTTGACCAATGAGAGTCCTTCAAATATAACTCTTGTGCCCTTGTGACATGACTCTTGAAAGTTTCTTGCTATTTAGCACAATAAGAAAATGCAGCCTCACCTTATTCATTTCTGTTCCCACATGTGGTAGTTTTTGGGAAGCATGGTATTAGAGAATGTGGTCTGACACCAGGATGCTTATTATTGGACAGTACTTTGGAACTACTTCCATGAACATAGCTAGAAAAAATGAATTTTTTAAAATCATAGGTTAATATAATTCTCATTTGAAACTAGAAAAGATTTTATAATTTTTTACACTGAAAATCTTGATATTTAGCATACTATAATTTTCTTATCTACATTTTACCACAATATGAAAAAATAGTGGGCTAGAGAGATGGCTTAGCAGTTAAGGCGCCTGCCTGCAAAGCCTAAGAATGCTTGTTCAAATCTCCAGGTCCCACATTTAGATGCAAAAAATGATGCAAGCGCAGAATGTCACACATGTGCACATGCATCTGGAGTTTGTTCACAGCACCTAAAAAGGCTCTGGCATGCCCATTCTCTCTCTGTCTCTTCCTCTCTCTCTCTCTGTCTCTCATCTCTTTCAAATAAAAAGAAAAGTTTTAAAATGCCAAAGACAATTTTTTTTTTTTTTTTTTTTTTGGTTTTTTGAGGTAGGGTCTCACTCTAGCCTAGGCTGATCTGGAATTCACTATGTAGTCTCAGGGTGGTCTTGAACTCATGGCAATCCTCCTACCTGCTTCTTGAATGCTGAGATTAAAGGTGTGTGCCACCATGCCCGGCTTTTTTTAAAATACTAAATGTTTGGAGTGGAGGGCGGATTGTGCATGAACATAACAGAAAGGGGAGATGTTTTGAAAACACCCTGCTCTGCTCTGTAGAGAACGGAATATTTATGATGAGGGCTGGAGCCAGGGTGGTGGCAGTGCAAATAGAGGGACTAGGGCCAACTCACAATAGGTTGTCCTTTGTCACCTGCCAGTTAGTGCTAGCTTGTGATTTCATAGTGGCTTCACACTCCAAGTGGTAGAACCAGGACCATCTTCCAGCCCTGTGATTCTGAGTGGCTTCCTCCTTGACCTGTAAGCACACATGACATAGCTTATGACCTCTCCTCCTCTCCAGGACCTCATGGTTCGGAATGATTCCCCCTGTGGTACCACCATTGGACCTATCTTGGCTTCTCGATTAGGGCTGCGGGTGCTAGATTTAGGCAGCCCCCAGCTGGCAATGCATTCTATCCGGGAGACAGCCTGCACCACTGGAGTGCTCCAGACCCTCACCCTCTTCAAGGTAACTCCCATTCAGCCATCTCCCTCGTCACAAAGTGATGCTGGGGGCTGGTTGCCATGTGCTACCATGTAAGGTGCTAGGGACCTGTTGCCATGTGCAGCCACGTAAAACTCAAGGGTCCTTGAATCAGCTTTACATCACTAACAGAATAACCGAGATAATTGATAAGGACAATTTTGGAATTTTCAGACCACAGCTTGTTGCTTTGGATCCTGGGGCATATGTAGTGAAGGAAGCCACTTATCTTGGGGTGGTCAGGAAGCAAAGGAGAGAGGCATGAAGGGACAGGTCCTAACATCCCCTTCAAGGGCATGCTTCCACCCAAGTGACCTAACTTCCTCCTACTAGACCTCGTCTCTCGAAAGCTGTACTACCTCCTCATAATGCCTCCTAAAGTGACCAAGCTTTTAACACATGGGCCTTTGGGGGACACTTAACCCAACATTCCACTCATTCTGTATAAGACTCAGGGGCCCTGAGCAATCCTCAGAGGAAACTGAGGGAAGAGAAGACGGGGCTGTCATCAAACATAGGAACCTCTGCGCTTATGTAGCTGATGGTGGTGGGAGGCGAGCAGTGGGGCACCTTCTTCTGATAACTCCCTCCCTCCCAATTCCATGTTGCTTCCCACTCTAGGGCTTCTTTGAGCTGTTCCCCGCTCTGAGCCGTAACCTTGTAGTGGATTGAGGCCTCTTAGCAAGACTCCACCGGCACCCTTTTCAGTTGTGAGAGGAAGGGCTCACTCAGCTGAAGCTGGATTATTAAAGTGGATTTTTCACTCTAACTCTGCTGTGCTTATTTGGAAACCAAAGGGTAAGATTGAGCCTGGCTTGAATTTCTGGAACCAGAGCATGGGGGAGGTTGAGAAGCAAGAAAAGGATTAATTCCTAGAGATCAGTTGAGGAACCAAAGGTCTGTGTACTTACAATGTGTCTCAATATTGCTATGTTGTCTCTGGGTTCAACTCACCTAAACCAGAAACTCCTGCTTATAAGGGACTTCACACTTCACAAAGCACATCTATTCTTTACTGTTGAATTCTCAGAGTTTTAAGAGGTTAGCATGTAGCCACAACATGTGCAACCACTTAAGGAACTCCAAGGAGCAAGGTTGATTTGCGCTCAGTTCAGGGACATCTCCATGTGAGCCTTTTCCATCCCACACCCCCAGCTGCTTCACAAGACAGCTAAGTGAGTGGAAAATGGAATAATGAAAAGTAAACAGTCCATTCTGCAGCTTGAGATGGTTTCACAAAGCCATGCTAGTCTATGTGTGTGCTACATAAATAGGAAACTCTGATGACCGCTGGGAGTGGTGGCACACACCTTTTATCACAGCACTCAGGAGGCTAGGTAGGAGGATCACTTTGAGTTCAAGGCCAGCTTGGGCTACAGAGTGAGTTACAGGTCAGCCTGGGCTAGAATGAGATCCAGCTTCAAAAAAAAAAAAGAGGGGCTGGAAAGATGGCTTAGCAGTTAAGGCGCATGCCTATGAAGCCTAAGGACCCAGGTTCAATTCTCCAGGTCCCATGTCAGCTAGATGCACATGGTGGCACATGTGTCTGGAGTTTGTTTGCAGTGGCTAGAGGCCCTGGCATGCCCATTCTCACTTTCTATCCACTCTCTCTCCGCCCCCGTCTCAAATAAATAAATAAATAAATAAATAGAAATAAATCTTTAAAAATTTGAGGGATAGCCGGGCGTGGTGGCACATGCCTTTAATCCCAGCACTTGGGAGGCAAAGGTAGGAGGATCACTGTGAGTTTGAGGCCACCCTGAGAGTACTTAGTGAGTTCCAGGTCAGCCTGAACTAGAGTGAGACCCTACATAGGAAAACCAAAAGAAAAAAGAAAAAAATGAGGGCTGGGGAAATGGCTTAGCAGTTAAGGTGTTTGCCTGCAAAGCCTAAGGACCCCAGTTTGATTCCCTAGGACCCACGTGAGCCAGATGCACAAGGGGGCATATGCATCTGGAGTTTGTTTGTAGTGGCTGGAGGCTCTGGCACGCCCATTCTCTCTGCCTCTTCCTCTCTCTGTCTCTCCCAAATAAATAAATAAATAAATAAATTTTTTAAAAACAAGGGCTGGAGAGATGGCTTAGCAGTTAAGGTCTTTGCCTGTGAAGCCAAAGAACCCAGGTTCTATTCCCCAGGACCCACATAAGCCAGATGCACTAGGTGGTGCATGCATCTGGAGTTTCTTTGTAGTGGCTGAAAGCCCTGGTGCTTCCATTCTCTCTACCTCTTTCTCTCAAATATTTTTAAAAAGAGATTTTTGGGGGGCTGAAATGCACAAAGTGGTTCTTGCATCTGGAATTCATTCGCAGTGACTACAGGCCCTGGCACATCAATTCTCTCTCTGCCTCTCTCAAATAAGACATTTTTTAAAAACGAGCTGGAGAGATAGCGGTTAAGGCAATTTCCTGGGAAGCCTAAGGACCCAGGTTCTATTCCCCAGTACCCACATAAGCCAAGATGCACAAGGTGGCACATGCTTCTGGACTTCACTTGTAATGGCTGGAGGCCCTGGTGCACCCATTCTCTCAAATATATATATATATTTTAATCTGTTGAACAGCCAGGCATGGTGGTGCATGCCTTTAAATCCCAGCACTCGGGAGGCAGAGGTAGGTGGATCGTCATGAGTTCAAGGCCATAGTGAATTCCAGGTCAGCCTGGGCTAAAGCGAAACCCTACCTCGAAAAACTTAAAAAAAAAAAAAAAATCTGTTGATGGATTGAAAAGTCTTGACTCTAAAGAATCTATGGTTATTGATTGTACTGTTCAAATTTTGTGTGTATTTGGGTCTTTTTTACTAGAAATATGAAGGTTAATTTTTAAAATTCAAAAGCAGGGAAGAAGTGAGGGGGGAAATAGGTAAAACAATGGACAGTTCTTAACAATGATAGATGGAAACTGAGCTGGGCATGGTGGTGCACACCTGTAATCCCAGAACTAAGCTAGGCGTGGTGGTACATGCCTGTAATCCCAGAATTTGGTGTTGCAGTCAGGTTCGCATTGCTGGCAGAAAACATCTGACCAAGAGCAGTTTGTAGGGGAAAAAAGGGTTGATTTTGGCTTAGAGACTTGAGGGGAAACTCCATGATGGCAGGGGAAATGATGGTATGAGCAGAGGATGGACACCATCTCCACCAACATCTTTGTGATGGGTGTCAGTATATCTTTCAAAGCCTTTGACATACTTCAATTGGCATAAGCCACAGACTGTGATGGAGTTTGGCAGGGAAGATAAAAAGATAGTGTAAATGTCTGATATTACTTAAGGAACATACTAAGTTCTCATAAAATGAGGGACCAAAAGCTGGGCATGGTGGCGGACACCTTTAATCCCAGTACTCTGGAGGCAGAGGTAGGAGGATTGCCATGAGTTCGAGGCCACCCTGAGACTACATACTGAATTCCAGGGCTAGAGCAAGACCCTGCCTCGGAAAACCAAATAAATAAATAAGAGTGAAACATGACGTTCATTTCATTGGTGACTTCTCTGCCTGACTTTATGTTCAAACAATACCAAGAAGAAGAAAGTTCCTAGAGCTTACTCTTTCTTTAAAACTGTTATGACTATTGATAACAGACACATAAAAAAGGCTGATATCACTGTATTTATTTGACTTTTTGTTTTATGTATGTTCATATGTGTGTGGGTATGTACATATGTGTTGCTGGTGCTCATGCACATGGAGGCCAGAGGTTGATAACAGGTATCTTTGTCAGTTGCTCTCCACCTTTTTTGTTGTTGTTGTTTTTTAAGGTAGGGTCCCCCTCCAGCCCAAGTTGACCTGGAATTTATTCTGTAGTCTCAAGCTGGCCTCAAATTCACAGTGACCCTCTTACCTCTGCCTCCCCAGTGCTGGGTAATAAAGGCGTGCGCCACCACGCCCGGCTCCACCCTATCTTGTGAGACAGTCTCTCAGTGAACCTGGAACTCACTGATGAGGTCAGAGTAGCTAGCCAGTAAGCCCTCGGGATCATTTTATCTCTGCCTTCCCAGCACGGAGGTTCAGGTGTGTACCACCACACTCGGATTTTGCATAGGTTTGGGGGATCTGCACTCAAGTCCTCACACTTGCATAGCAAACGTTTAACTCACTGAGCCATCTCAGCCCTAGATTTAGTTTTTTAAAAAATATTTTTTAAATTTATTTGAGAGAGAGAGAGAGAAACAAGCAGGTAGAGTGAGAGGGAGAATGGGCACACCAGGTCCTTTAGCCACTGCAAAGCCAGCTCTCCAGCCCTAGTTTTGGGTTTTAAGATGGTCTCACTATGTAGCCTAGTCTGGCCTTGAACGTAAGATCTTCCACCTCTTGAGTGTTGGTATTACAGCTGTGTGCTACCACATCTGGCATGGATCTGTTTTTGAATGTGACAAATTTCATGAATGGAAACAGACTTTATTATCTGGTCTTTATTTATTTATCTATTTATTCATTCATTCATTCATATAAAAAATGGGGCCTTGGTATGTTGCCCAGGCTGGCCTTGAATTCATAATCCTCCTGCCTCAGTTTCCCTCTCTATCCCCAAGCACTACAGTTATAGACGTTCATCACCGTGGCTTTGTGCCTGGCTTTTAAAACATCAGCATAATTTCTTTGAAACGTATCCATGTGATTGCATGTGCATGTAATTTTTTCTCTTTTTACTGAAATAATATTCCTGTGTGTGTCTACTGAATAACTTGTTTATACATTGTACTGAAGAGCATTTGTGGTTTTTTTTTTTTTTTTTTTTTCAAGTTTTTCAAGGTAGGGTCTCACTTTAGCTCAGGCTGACCTGGAATTCGCTCTGTAGTCTCAGGGTGGCCTCGAACTCACGGTGATCCTCCTACCTCTGCCTCCTGAGTGCTGGGATTAAAGGCGTGTGCTACCATGCCCAGCTTAATTTTTTATTTTTATGTATTTATTCCCAGCTGTCTTTTTACTTTATTTTTGAGTCAGGATCTTCCTAAGTTTCCCAGGCTGGCCTTGAACTTGGAATTCTCTTGCCTTAGCCTCCCAAGTAACTGAGATTCCAGAGTTGCGCCATCTTGTTTTTTAATGAGTCATTGCTTATGTTGGATAACATTTTATTTAAGATTTGTGCATTCAGGGCTGGAGAGATGGCTTAGTGGTTAAGTGCTTGCCTGTGAAGCCTAAGAACCCCGGTTCGAGGCTTGATTCCCCAGGACCCACGTAAGCCAGATGCACAAGGGGGCACATGCATCTGGAGTGCGTTTGCAGTGGCTGGAGGCCCTGGTGCACTCATTCTCTCTTTCTCTGCCTCTTTCTCTGTCTGCTGCTCTCAAATAAATAAAAATAAAAAAACGATTTGTGCATTCACAGTCATAAAATATTAATTTGCAGTTTTCTCTTTTGGCTATCAGGTTTGGATACCAATGTTCCTTTCTTTCTTTCTTTCTTTCTTTCTTTCTTTCTTTCTTTCTTTCTTTTTTTTTTTTTTTTTTTTTTGGTTTTTCAAGGTAGGGTCTTACTCTAGCTCAGGCTGACCTGGAATTCACTATGTATTCTCAGGGTGGCCTTGAACTCATGGCAGTCCTTCTATCTCACGAGTGCTGGGATTAAAGGCATATGCCACCACGCCTGGCTTGCTCTGGAAATTTTAAATCACATGGGATTTTTCTTGCTTTTGAACTTCCTGCATAAATTCTCTGTCATTATATGGAAATAGTTGTGCTTACGCTTTCTACCTCTAAGAGGATCAATTTTTGTAAATGTCATGACATTACTCATATTACCTAGAGTCCACATTTATTTTTACAATTCTCTAAAGTAGTCTCATATTATTGTTTTTTCTTGTTAATAATTTCCCATTGTTATTTCCCTACCTTCCTCTTTCCCTCTCCCCTTCTATCCTTCCTCTTTTTTTTCCTCCTCTCTCTTGGATTTGTTAATTCCTCCTTTGTTTCCTTAGCTAGTACTCTGTCTGACTTGTGTATTTTTTTTCCCCAAGTGTCAGCATTTTCATTTATGTGTCAGTGCTAACTTTGTGGTCACAAACCTTGGTGTGCCATCATGTCACAGTTACTAAACTGAATGGTGGCTGTCCTTTGTAGGCGAGGGTTGAGGGTAGGGGTGGTGCTGGGGAACTGAGCTCCCTAACGTTTTCGAGTCACCGAGGCCAGGTGACAGCATTTTGTCTGAGTTCACAGTATTTTCTTTTTCCTAATTATGCTGTAAGCGTAAGTTAGAGGATTTTTCTCCCTTCCTTTTGCTCAACCCCACCCCTTTTGTATGCGAGAGAGCGAGACAGAGTGAGTAGAATTGATGTGCCAGGGCCTCCAGTCACTGCAATCAAACTCCAGATGTGTGCATCCCTTTATGTGCATGTGTGACCTTGCATGCTTGCATTACTTTGTGCATCTGGCTTACGTGGGATCTGGAGAGTTGAACATGAGTCTGTAGGTTTCCTAGGCAAGCACCTTAACCGCTAAGCCATCTCCCCACCCCCTTTTTGAAGTAGGGCCTCGCTCTAACACAGGCTGACCTGGAACTCACTCTGTGGTCCCAGGCCTTGAACTGACAGCAATCCTCTGACCTCTGCCTACCAAGCACTGGGATTAAGGGTGTGCTCTACCACGTCCAGCTCTTTCTGTGCATTTTGACCTAAAGAGTACAGACAGATTTTTTTTTTTTTTTTTTTTTTTTTTTTTTTTTTTTTGTTTTTGAGGTAGGGTCTCACTCTGGTCCAGGCTGACCTGAAATTAACTATGTAGTCTCAGGGTGGCCTCGAACTCTCAGCAATCCTCCTACCTCTGCCTCCCGAGTGCTGGGATTAAAGGCGTACGCCACCACGCCCGGCTCACAGACAGATTTTGACAGGGATAGCTGCTATTGTCTAGTGAGGACTGCAGATGTTAGTTGTAATAGCAAAATGTTGGAGCTGGGTGTGGTGGTGCATGCCTTTTATCCCAGCACTCAGGAGACAGAGGTAGGAGGATTACTGTGAGTTCAAGGCCACTCTGAGACTACATAGTGAATTCCAGGTCAGCCTGGGCTAGAGTGAGACCCCACCTCAAAAAAAAAAAAAAAAGGTTGGGGCTGGAGAGATGGCTTAGTGGTTAAGGCATTTGCCTGCAAAGCCAAAGGACCCAGGTTCAATTCCCCAGGACCCACATGAGTCATATTCACAAGGTGGTTCATGTGTCTGGAGTTCATTTGCAGTGGCTGGAGGCCCCACTGCACCCATTCCTTCCCTCTCTCTCTTAAATAAATAAATAAACACTTTTTTTAAAAAAAATGATGAAGGTGGGGCTGGAGAGATTGCTTAGTGGTTAAGGCACTTGCCTGCAAAGCCAAAAGACCTTGGTTCAATTCCCTAGGATCCACATAAGCCAGATGCACAAGGTGGTACAATGCATCTGGAATTCGTTTACAGGGCGGGAACCCCTGGCACACCCATTCTCTCTCCCTCTCTCTCAAATAAATAAATAAATAAAATTAATTGTAAAAATGTTGAAGGTGGGGCTGAAGAGATGGCTTAGTGGTTAAGCACTTGCCTGTGAAGCCTAAGGACCCTGGTTCAAGGCTCGATTCCCCAGTACCCACGTAAGCCAGATGCACAAGGTGGCGCATGCATTTGGAGTTTGTTTGCAGTGGTTGGAGACCTCGGTGCGCCCATTCTCTCTCTCTCTCTCTCAATCTCTCTCTTTCTCTCTCTCTGCCTCTTTCTCTCTTTGTCGGTTGCTCTCAAATAAATAAATAAAAATAAACAAAAATTTAAAAAAAAAAAAAAAAAAATGTTGAAGGTGTTTGTAGAAGATTGGGCTGCTAACCTTACCCTACCACTTAATTGTCTGTAGTTGTCTTCCAGCCGCCAGTGCTTGCACCTCTTTGCCTGAGAGCTGTGAAGAGTTTCCACTCACACAGCATGGAAGTGCTAGGAAATGCAGGCTCCTTCCTACAGGGCAGCTCTGTCCTATGGCTGACAGGACTTGATTTCCCCAGCTTCTTCAAATCTTTGGTGAGACCCAAGTGTGATCAAGTGTGACGGTCAAGGTGACTTTCAGAGTCCAGCCTCATAACTCCTCACTTTATTGATCCCTTTTTCTTTGTCTTTTATTCCTACTCCTCTACCATCTTTCCTTTACTTCCCAATAAATGCCCTGGTTCAGAATGTCTTGCATTCAGATCCTTGTCTTGGGACCTGCTTCTGGGGATATCCATGCTGAATTCCTTTGAGAATGAGAGCTGGACCAAGTTCCTGCCATTTTACTAATGTTCTATATGTGCTGAAGGCCCTTAGTTATGGACTATGGTTAGAAAAGTAGCCGATGACAGACATGTTGGAAAGGGAGAAACAAAAAAGTTTTTGGTACAATTTGTTATATAGAAAACCCTAAAGATATATTATTCAAATTAATAAGAACATTAATCAAGACAGCTGGCTGAAAAAAATCAGCACACCAAAATCAGTTTCATTTCTATCTACCAGCAATGAACAGTTTGAAATGAATTTTTTTTGTTGTTGTTTTTTGTTTTCCGAGGTAGGGTTTCACTCTAGTACAGGCTAACCTGGAATTAACTATGTAGTCTCAGGGTGGCCTTGAACTCACAGCGATCCTCCTACCTCTGCCTCCCAAGTGCTGGGATTAAAGGCCTGCGCCACCACACCTGGCTCAGTCGAAATGAAAGTTTAAAAAGGTTTGCCTCTACCGAGCAGAAGAATCAAGTACCTGTGAATAAATATAAAAGACATGCAAGATCCTTGCAGAGAAAATTAGGCCCAAATAATTTGGAAAGTAGGTCTTTTTTATAGATGAGAAAATACTAGCTAGTCTCCAAACTGATGTATATATAAATTCAAAGCAATCAGAATGAAAATGTCAACAAATTCTCTCCTGCCTTCTTTACTTTTGTGGTTTGCAGACTTATTTGTGTATGTGTACACACACACACACACACACACACACACACACACACACGTAATTCAAGACACTCTTGAAGAAGACAACTTCCCTACCAGGTATCTAAGCTTCTTACAAGGCTGTAGTAATTAAGACAGTATATTAGTGGTTCAAGGATTGCCTGACCAATAGAACAGAATAGAGGTACGTGAATATCTGATACTTGTTTTGTGCCATAGTTTTTTCAATAGGTATGAACATTATATATTCATATGCAAAAATGAAATTGGAGCTCTACCAAATAGACAATTAATTACAAACACATTCAAGTGTAAAGGAAAAACAATAAGACTTTTAGAAAATATTAAAAAGAGATACTGGGCTGGAGGGATGGTTTAGCAGTTAAGACACTTGCCTGCAAAGCCTAAGGCCCCATGTTTGACGCTCCAGATCCCATGTAAGCCAGACACACAGGTGAGGCAAGTGCAAGGCCACACATGCCCACTAGGTGGCACAAGCATCCGGAGTTTGATTTCAGTGGCTGAGGCCTTGGCATGCCAATTCTCTCTGTCTCTCTCTAAAACAGTAAAGGGCCAGGCATGGTGGTACATGCCTTTAATCCCAGCACTTGGAAGACAGAGGTAGGAGGATTGCCATGAGTTCAAGGCCACCCTGAGAGTACATAGTGAATTCCAGGTCAGCCTGGACTACAGTGAAACCCTACCTCAAAAAAACAAAACAAAAAAATCAAAAAATTAAAAAATAAAAGAAAGGGAGAGAGAGAGAATGAAAGAAAGAGGACCTGTCTCCACTGCCAGTGAACTACAGATGCATACATTACTTTGTGCATCTGGCTTTATGTGGATACTGGGGAGTTGAACCCAGGCCATCAGGCTTTGCAAGTAAGCACCTCTAACCTCTAAACCATCTCTCCAGTTCTCTCTCAGGTTTCATTCCTTTTTAAATATTTTATTTATTTATTTGAGTGAGAGAAAGAGGCAGATAGAGATAATGGGTGCACCACAGCCTCCAGCCACTGCAAACGAAGTCCAGAAACATGCACCACCTTGTGCATCTAGCTTACGTAGGTACTGGGGGATTGACACATGCATCTGGAGTTCGTTTGTAGTGGCTAGAGGACCTGGCATACCCATTCTCTGTGTCTCTCTCTATATATCTGTCTCTCTGCTTACAAATAAATAAATAAAAGTATTTTTTAAATATTTATTGGAGCCGGGCTTGGTGGCGCATGCCTTTAATCCCAGCACTTGGGAGGCAGAGGTAGGAGGATCGCTGAGAGTTCGAGGCCACCCTGAGACTACATAGTTAATTCCAGGTCAGCCTGGACCAGAGTGAAACCCTACCTTGCAAAACCAAAAAAAAAAAAAAAAAAATTATTTGAGAGACAGAGAGAGAGAGGGGAGAGAATGGGTGCACCAGGGCCTCTAGCCACTGCAAAAAAACTCCAGATGCATGCACCACCTTGTGCATCTGGCTTACATGGGTCCTGGGGAACTGAACTGAGGTTCTTTTTTGGCCTTGTAGGCAAACATCTTAACCACTAAGCCATCTCTTCAGCCCAAATAAAAGTATTTTTTAAAAGAGAGATGGGCTGGGTGTGGTGGCTCATGCTTTTAATCCCAGCACTCAGGAGGCAGCGGTAGGAGGTTTGCAGTGAGTTCGAGGCCACTCTGAGACTACAGAGTGAATTCCAAGTCAGCCTGAGCTAAAGTGAAACCCTACCTTGAAAAGTCAAAAATAAATAAGTAAAAGAGAGATGGACAGCATTCCTGAGGATAGCACCTGAGGCTGTCTTTTGGCCTCCACATGCACCTGTGCACATACACACGTGCCTTCATAATATGAACACACATGCACGCACACAAAATAGTGTCTAATGTCAAATAATGCTACTATCTTTTAAAAGTACTGTTTACAGGGGATGGAGAGATGGTTCAGTGATTAAGGCACTTGCCTACACAGCCTAATAACCCAGGTTCCATTTCTCAGAACCCACATAAAGTCAGATGCATAAAGTGGTGCATGCATCTGGAGTTCACTTGCAATAGCTAGAGGCCCTGGTGTGCCCACATTTATATCCTCTCTCTCTCTATCTCTCTATATCTTAATCTGCTTACAAATAAATAAAATATATTTTAAAATATATATATATATTTTTTTGGTTTTTCGAGGTAGGGTCTCACTTTGGCCCAAGCTGACCTGGAATTAACTATGTAGTCTCAGGGTGGCCTCGATCTCACGGTGATCCTCCTACCTCTGCCTCCCGAGTGCTGGGATTAAAGGCGTGCACCACCATGCCCGGCTTAAAAGATAATTTTAAAAGTAGTTTGCAGCCTCAACACCATTTGACTTTCAGCAAAATGAACACCATCATTTTAAAATTCCATTTATTCACCATTCATAACCAAGCACCATGCAAAGAAGCATAGATACATCATTTCCCCAGATTCTCTCAGCAATTACATGAGGTTAATTATTTCATAAATGAGAAAACCAAGGTTCAGTAAACTTTTCTAAGAATCACAGAACTTGTAAGAGAGGGATTCAAACCCTGAGATTGGGCAGACAGGAAACTCCCGCACCTCAACCCGTCTTTGGCATTTCCCAACACTCCTCTGCAGTGTGGTCATAGCACTCTGGTGAAGGAGAAACTTTAATCATACTCTATTTTCTGAAATGGGCCAGCCGTGTTTCCCAGGTGTAAGTTCTCCCTGTCCTTTCATCCTACTGACCTATTCTAGAAGGATATCATCACTCAAAAGTGCAAACCTTGGCTGGAGAGATGTCTTAGTGGTTTAGGCACTTGCCTGAGAAGCCTAAGGACCCATGTTCGACACCCCATATCCCATGTTACCCAGATACACAAGGTGACTTGTGCAAGGTCACACATGTGCACAAGGTGGCGCATACATCTGGAATTCAATTGTAGAGGCTGGAGGCCCTGGCATGCCTAGTCTCTCTCTGTCTCTCTGTTTGTCTCTCTCTCTCTTTCTCTCTCTCATTAAAAAAAAAAAAAGGAAAAATGTGTAAACCCAGAGGCTGGAGAAATGGCTCAACATTTAAGTGTGCTTCTTCCACTAAGCATGAGGGACTGAGGGGGTCTGAAATCAACTGCGTTTGAATCTCCAGATCCCATGTAAACAGCCGGGCATGGCCATGCACCTGCAACCCTAGTCCTGCTCAGTGGAGCAGAGATCAGAGAATTACCCAGACTTGTGCAAAGCATCAAGCTCTGGTATGGGCGACAGACTGTCTCAAACAAGAACAGGGCAATGGAGCAATGCAGGTGAGCACATGGGGTGCCGCAAAGGCACATGCACATGTGTGCAATGTGTGCGCGCACACACACTGCATTACATAAACACACAAAGGGGGGAAAAGTGCAGGCCCAGAAGATGAGTCCATGCCCAGGCAGGCTCATGCCCTAGAAATCTGTCTCATGATGGACAGGCAGCAGCCTTTCACACCAAAACCACCTGGGGTTTCTGAGGTCCAAGCCCACAATGCGGAAAGGGACTGCAGATAGGCATCTCCAGGAGTCCAGCAAACAGACCAACAGGTGCTCTGTCTCACTTCAGTTGGGAGGTGCCTGTGACTTATCAGTGATGTGTGCATAAACGAGTGGGCTGAAAACTGCAGCACCTGGGGCTGAAGAGATGACTCCACTGTCAAGAGCACTTTCTACACAAACACGAGGGCTTAAGAGGTCCCGAGACCACCGAGTTCAAACCCACACAAAGAACTAGTCATGGCTAATCTCATTTGCAAGCCGAGAGACTGGAGAATTGCTGGGGCTTCAGAAAACAGACCGCTCTGAAATCAGTGAAGAGACTCTTGTCTCAAGGAAGCAAACGGATGAGTGATGGAGGACCCTGACACTCTCCTCTGGCATTGTGCATGCATGGGATTCTGCATCTGTACACATAAACGTACACCACATTGTACCTACCATAGACATGGCACACATTCCTCCCCCCAAAATATGAATCCTGGGCTGGAGAGATGGCTTAGTGGTTAAGGTGGTTGCCTTCAAAGCCTCAGGATTGACTCCCCAGAACCCACATAAACCAGATGCACAAGGTGGCACATACATCTGGAGTTCATTTGCAGAGGCTAGAGACCTTGGTGCACCCATTCTCTCCCTTCCTCTCTCTCTGTCATTAATAAATAAATAATAAAATATATATTTAAAGAAATACAGTCTGGAGAGATGGCTTAGCAGTTAAGGCATTTGCCTGCGAAGCCTAAGGACACAGGTTTCATATCCCAGTACCCACATAAGCCAGATACAAAAGGTGACACATGTGTCTGGAATTTGTTTGCAGTGATTGGTATGCCCATTCTCTCTCATAAATAAATATTTTTTTTAAATACTAATCTTGTTTGCTACCTGTGGCTTAATCTTTGTCTTCTTGAGGATGATCACAAAGGGAATTTCTTCAGAGATTTGAGGGCCTCCATTCAGGCCCCATTTCTTTCCTTCTTTCTCAGAGTAGTGACCACAATGACTGGGAGCAATGCTTTAACTCTCAGATAGTTTTCTGCGGACCAGAACCAGGAGAAACAAACCTTGACACAGTCTGGCTGCAGGTGAGGGCCTGGCCTCATTCCGGAAGGCTGAGCTCACCAGAGGTCTGTTTAAGGATGGAGGCTGAGTAAGGGCAGAGGTTTTTTTAAAAATTTTTAATTGTTTGTATTTTATTTTTATTTATTTGAGAGAGACAGAGAAGCAAATACACACACACACACACACAGAGAGAGAGAGGCAAATAGCTAGAGAGAATGGGCATGCCAGGGCCTCCAGCAGCTGCAAATGAACACCAGACGTATGCTCCACGTTGTGTACCTGGCTTACGTGGGTACTGGGGAACTGAACATGGGTCTTTTGGCTTTGCAAGCAAATGCCTTAACTGCTAAGCCACACCTCCAGCCCAAGGACAGAGTTTTATACTGGCTCAAGGAGGAGTGACAGGTATTCACTGAGGGCACCGACTGATAAGCTGCTGGAAGGGTGGTCAGGTGCATGGGAAGAAACCAGACTTTCTCCAAACACGACCAGCTCAATCTTGACCCTGCTGCTCCCCAGCCTCCACCTTATGCATGTTACTTGAGCTCTCCAAGCCTTCCTCCATATACTGAGAGGTAGGTGTGGTAACAATACTTACCCACTGGGACTGCTGGGGATTGAAGATAATGTATGAAAAAAGCAGGTCTGGACAGAAGGAAAATTTCCTGTTTTCCCACCAGAGGGCGCCCCACTTCCTCTGTCTCCCACTCATCCTTTCACAGGTTTATTCAACTGCCAGAAGCAGGCGCTGGGGCCCCTCCCTAAGGAGCAAACACTGGGCCAACATCTTGAAGCCACAGATGAGACCCACCTCAGAGGTTTCCAGTGATAGTTGATGGTGGTTTTGGTTGGCCTTTTGGGGGGGGGAGGGGCAATTGTTATTTATTTATTTATGTTTCTGCTGCTGTTGATTTTAGGGGATTGGATTTTTTTTTTTTTTTTTTTTTGTTTCTGTTGACCTGGAATTGATTTTAGGGTGGCCTCGAACTCTCGGTGATCCTCCTACCTCTGGATTTTTAAAGGCGTGCGCCATGAAAAGAGCCATAGCCAGTCCTTGGATGATGATGATGATGATGATGATGATGATGATGATGATGATGATTGCCATTTCAAGCTCTAGCTCAGGCTGACCTGGAATTCACTATGTATTCTCAGGGTGGCCTCGAATTCACAGTGATCCTCCTACCTCGGCTTCCCAAGTGCTGGGATCCAAGGCGTGCATCACTATGCCCAACTTTTCTTGGGGGATCTTTAAGGGAGTATGACGATCGGGTAGACATTGTGAAGGCTGATGCAGCCGGTGAGCACACACAGGAAGACAGGGAGACACGTGCGGAGCCTTGGAGTTTTCAGGTGGAATCTACCAGACGTGAATGGGACAGCTGGCAAAGTCCTTGCTGGATTCTTTCTAACACAACCTGTCCCTCAGTGAAGCTCCAATCCTCTCCTCTTTCAGTGAAACGGTTCCCAGTCCTGTCTCCATGGCAGCTGGGCTCCTTAGTTTCGATTGGTTGCTGGGCCAGGCATCATTAGTCCTGTGACTGACCTCACGACAGCGATGGCGATGGCGAATGGTTGCCATGGTTCCATCAAGTATGTAAACAAGCAGCTGCCATTCTTCTCCAAGTTCTGGGGACTTGACCCGGAACCTGATGTGTCTAATGGAAAATCTTGGAGGAGCTGGGGTGGGGCGCTGAGGCACCAGGGAAAGGCCTGAGTGATTTGTCTCTGGTGGGGAAACAAGTGGGAGGGAGTAGCAACCCGGTCTCTGCATGTTAATTGAAAATTCCTTGTTTCTTCCCATTTTAGGACTTCTCCACCACTGCGACTCTGAGTCACAACCTCCTAGCTGAATGTAAGGCTGCACTGGAAGTCTCCCACCTACCTCTGTGTTCCTGATGCTGTCAGCAAGAGCAATTGCAGGCTGGCCCATATCTCCATTATTAAAGATGGTTTTCAAGCAGGCTCTTTCACAGAGATCTATCTGGAGACAAGGTGGGTGGGGACAGAACCCAGGGAAGATGGGGCACAGGGCACTGGGAACACAGTCCACAGTCTCTGGTGGCCTGAAATCCTGGTTTCGGATGTCTCTCCTGGGTCATGTCTGAAGCAGGTGAACAGGGGTGGGAGGTGGGACTCACAGCTGGCATGAAAGGCAACCCACTGCGTCTTTGACTGTGTCTTCCTGTTCCTCCTTGCCCTGTGAAAGGAAACCCTTCCCTCCAGACCCAGGTTAGGCAGGCCTAGGGCTCTGCTTTGCCTTCTGAATCCCAGGTTCCCTCTGCTTAACAGTACCAAGTCATACCAACCCCACCCCAAGGATCTACAAAGACATCTCTGCAGCTAGAGGCTATAGACATTTAATATTTGGCACTGCAGTCAAATGTCCCTGTGAAAGGAGGGGTCCAGCCACCACTGCCCAGCCCAGCCAAACTTCAGCATGTCTCAGACTTGCAGCTACACATTCCTCAAAGCACCTTCACATTCAGCTTGTGTCCTCAGAAACCAAGAGCACATGGGAAGGTTTCCAGCCAGCCCACCCTTTCATGAAATGCAGAAAAGTTAAGTCACTCATACAGATACCACCAACACATATCCTCTCTCCTGCAACCCTGCTTGTAAAGACATAGCTAAATATAACGCTCAGCCGTATTTTATTTCTACACTGATGGCTACCACTCATCCTTTTCCTCTTTATTATTATTGTTTGTTTATTTATTTAATTTAATTAATTTATTTATTTTGGTTTTTTGAGGTACAATTTCACTCTGCTCCAGGCTGACCTGGAATTCACTATGTAGTCTCAGGGTGGCCTCGAACTCATGGCGATCCTCCTACCTCTGCCTCCCAAGTGCTGGGACTAAAGGCGTGTGCCACCACACCCGGTATTATTATTTATTTTACTTTGAGAGAGAAAGAGGTAGATAAAGAGAGAAAATGGGTATGCCACAACCTCCAGACACTGCAAAAGAACTCCAGATTCATGCGCCCCCTTGTGCATCTGGTTTACGTGGGTACTGGAGAATTGAACCTGGGTCCTTAGACTTTGCAGGCAAGCACCTTAACTGCTAAGCCATCACTCTGTTTCCTCTTTAGACATTCTCCTCTCCTTTTCAGCACAAAAATGCCTTTGGCGCTTGTAGTCTGTGATCCTTAGTGACACATGTGAGTGAGTGACATGGAAAAGCTTCAGTGAGGTGACTTTTGAGCAGGCTCTTGAGGTCTGGGTTCAAATTCAGTAGAAAATGATGGAGTAGCTGGGCGTGGTGGCGCACGCCTTTAATCCCAGCACTTGGATGGCAGAGGTACGAGGATCGCCGTGAGTTCAAGACCACCCTGAGACTACATAGTGAATTCCAGGTCAGCCTGAGCTAGAGTGATACCCTACCTCAAAAAAAAACACACAAAAAAAAAAAAAAAAAAGAAAATGATGGAGTATAGGTAGTATCAAAAATGACAGTTGGAGAGATGGCTTGGTGGTTAAGGCACTTGCCTGGAAACCTAAGGACTCAGGTTCAATTTCCCAGTACTCACGTAAGCCAGATGCACAAGGGGGTGCATGAATCTGGAGTTCTTTTGCAGTGGCTGGAGGTCCTGGCACACCCATTCTCTCCCTCCCTCTCTCTCTCTCTCTCTCTCTTTCTCTCTCTCTCTTTTTCCCTAGGTAGGGTTTCACTCTGGCCCAGGCTGACCTGGAATTAACTATGTAGTCTCAGGGTGGCCTCAAACTCACAGCAATCCTCCTACCTCTGCCTCCCGAGTGCTGGGATTAAAGGCATGCACCACCACGCCTGGCCCATTCTCTCACTTTATCTACCTCTTTCTTTCTCTGGGACAACGGAGGTAAAGCTGGAGAAATCAATGCGATGTTATCTTTTTAGATCATGGAAAGAAAGCTCAGGGTGTGGCACTGAGGAGGTTTCTAGATTTCTGAGGATTGGAAGACCCATGGGCTGAGACCCTGAACTGTAGAAAAAGGAGAAAGAGAGCCAGGTGTGGTGGCGCACGCCTTTAATCCCAGCACTTGGGAGGCAGAGGTAGGAGGGTTGCTGTGAGTTCAAGGTCACCCTGAGACTACAAAATGAATTCTAGGTCAGCCTGGGTTAGAGTGAAACCCTACTTCAAAAAAAAAAAAAAAAAAAAAGGCTGGGTTGGAGAGTAGGGGCAGGGGTTATGTATGAGAAAGAGACCACCACTTAGAACAACAAGGCAGAGACTTGCTGGAGAGATAAGGACCAGAAGTTAGGCAGAGAGGGAGCAAGGAGAAAGGAAACATCTTTCAGAGATGAATTAAGAATGAGTTGAGAGCTGGGCATGGTGGCACACGCCTTTAACCCCAACACTCAGGAGGCAGAGGTAGGGGAATCGCCATGAGTTCGAGGACACTCTGAGACTACATGGTGAATTCCAGGTCAGCCTGGGCTAGAATGAGACCCTACCTCGAAAAACAAAACAAAACTAACAAAAAAAGAATGAGTTGGGCTGGAGAGATGGCTTAGCGGTTAAGGTGCCTGCCTGCTAAACCTAAGAACCCGGTTCCAATCTCCAGGTCCCACGTTTAGCCAGATGCAGTGACGCAAGGGCGCAATGCCTCACTTGACCACAAGGTGGCGCACACATCTGGATTTCGTTCACAGCAGCTGAGAGACTGCTGGCACGTCCATTCTCGATCTGTCTCCCTCTCCCTCTCTCTCTGTCTCTCTCCAAAAATAAAAAAAATAAAAAAAAAGAAAGATTCGATAGGTCTTGGTGAGTCTGGGTTGCCGGGAAGAGAGGAGGAGGGAGAAATGAAGCTAACTTTAGAGAGCTGTTGGCTGCAGGAGTAACTGTGTGGCTTATGGAAATGAGGATGACTGGAGAAGGAGTGATTTGGAAAAGAAGGCTGTTTACTCCTAAGAATTAAGGCCAGAGGCCAACTCAGGTACACTACTCAGCAATTCCCTCCTCACTACATTGTTCTCCTGTATTGTCATTTTCACCTCAGTTCCCATAAATATGCAAACATACTGGAATAGTTCCCATATTAAAAACAAAAAGGGGGCTGGGGAAATGGCTTAGTGGTTAAGGCCTAAGGACCCTGGTTCAATTCCCCAGGACCCACATAAGCCAGATGCACAAGGGGGGGTGCATGCATCTGGAGTTCATTTGCAGTGGTTGGAGGCCCTGGTGAGCCCATTCTCTCTCCCTCCCTCTCTCTCTCTCTCTCTCTCTCTCTCTTTCTTTCTTTCTTTCTTTCTTTTTGTGTGTGTGTGTGTGTGTGTGTTTGAGGTAGGGTCTTACTCTAGCTCAGGCTGACCTGGAATTCACTATGTAGTCTCAGGGTGGCCTCGAACTCATGGTGATCCTCTTACCTCTGCCTCCCGAGTGCTGGGAATAAAGGCGTGCACCACCACACCTGGCATTCTCTCTCTCTTTCTATCTGCCTCTCTCTCTCTCTCTCAAATAAATTAATTTAATTAAATAAATTTTAAAAATTTTAAAACACCCAGCACTTGGGAGGCAGAGGTAGGAGGATCGCCGAGAGTTCGAGGCCACCCTGAGACTACATAGTTAATTCCAGGTCAGCCTGGACCAGAGTGAGACCCTACCTTGCAAAACCAAAAAAAAAAAAAAAAAAAATTTAAAAACAAAAAGGGGCTGGAGAGATGACTTAGTGGTTAAGGCACTTGCCTGAGAAGTCTAAGGACCCATGTTCAACCCTCCAGATCCCATGTAAGCCAGACATACAAAGGAGAGGCAAGCCCAAGGTCGCGCATCCCACTAGGTGGTTCAAGTGTCTGGAGTTTGATTGCAATGGCTGAGGCCCTGGCACACCAATTCTCTCTCTCTCTCTCTCTCTCTCTCTCTCTCTCTCTAAATAATAATAATAATAAAAGACAAGTTGGGGAGATTCCTCAGTCAGTAAAGTTTTTGCCACAGCCTAAGCATGAGTAGGCATGTCCAGCACATGTGAAAATGCTTGTTTTGGTAGCAGCCCGTCTGTAACACCAGCACTCAGGTGGTGGGAGATAGGTGGATCCGTTGGGCAAGCTGGCTAGCTGAGCTAAACAAATCTGTGAGCTCTGTGTTCAGGGTCTTAAAAATAAGGTAGAAAGTGATAGAGGAACTCAGCCAACATTGACCTCTGGCCTCCACACATGTACACACACTTGCACACACACAGGCACACACACACATGTACACTATACACATACACAAAGAACATCAGAAGGCTTGGGTTTGGGTCCTGAGAATGGTAAACTTGATCATTTTTGCCACCTCTTCTGTGGAGAACACCCATCTTCACCAACAAAACAAAACAAAACAAAGAGCAAGCAACCTTATTTTTAAGACCCTGAACCCAGGTCGGTTCCTTGGCAAATTCTACCAAATATTTAAAGAAGAAATGAAACTTCCACACAATCTCTCCCAGAAAGCATAGGGGGAGAGAATAAATCCCATGATGTCAGCATTGCCTTGATATCAAATCAGGAAAGGACAGCATGAGGCGAGGGGTCTGCAGACCTGCATCCCCTCCAGCACGTGGGCACGTGGCAAGGTCTCTCACAAATGGCTGCATCATTGATTCTTCCCTGTTCCCAGTGTCACTGAGGCTTTTATCTTTAGTTCTTTCTTTCTGGTGATGTTCCCCACATCAGCATTTAACTCCATCAACTTCCCTCTAAGGACTAAGTACATGCATCCCACAAATCTTAATATGCGTTCCTTATTGTTCTGTCAAAAATATTTTCTCATTTTCTTTAAGACTTCCTTTTTGAGCCATGGATTATTTAGGAGTGTTTTATGATGGCTAAGTGTTTGGAACTTCGTTGTTATTGATTTTTTTGTTGTTGTTGCTGTGCTGGGAATTGAACTTAGGGCTTTGAATGTGCTAAACAGACACTCTACCACTTGGTCATTTGTTACTAATATTTAGTTTAGTTGTGTTATAATCATAAAGCACTTTGTATAACTTTGCTTCTTTTATATTTATGAAGGCTTGTTTTATAATCTGGGATATGATGCCGGATCTGGGTAATGTTCCATGGAGCACTCCCTGCTGTTGGGTGGAATATTCTCTAAATGCCAATTAGAATCAATTGCTCACTGGTGTGGCTTCTATACCTGATGCTTTTTTGGAAGTTAAAAAATTATTATTTTATTTTTGAGAGAGAGAGAGAGAGAGAGAGGAGGGAGAGACAGAGAGAATGGACACACCAGAGTCTTTCAGCTGTTGTGAATGAATTCTAGATGTGTGCGCCCCCTTGTGCACATGTGCTATATTGCATGCTTGCATTACTATGCGTCTGGCTATGCGGGATCTGGAGATTTGAACATGCATTTTTAGGCTTCGCAGGCAAGCACCTTAACTGCTAAGCCATCTCTCCAGCCCCCCCTTTTTTTTCAAGGTAGGGTCTCATTGTAGCCCAGGCTAACCTGGAACTCACTATGTAGTCTCAAGGTGGCCTTGATTTCACAGTGATCCTCCTACCTCTGCCTCCCAAGTGCTGGGATTAAAAGTGTGAGCCACTCCACCCAGCCCTACTGCTTTTGTATATACTATTTCTCTTGGTTTCTAGGAGAAAATTGTTGAAGTCTCCAAGATATAATTGTGACATCTCTCTTTTCTGGCATCATATATTTTGAGGCTTTGTCAGGTATTGGGAGCTGTATGTCCTGATGAATTGATATTTTATAATTATGTAACATTCCTCTTTTTTCTCATAATTTTTTCTGTGCTAAAGTCAAATGATCTATTAATATAATTGCCTCAACTTTCTTTTGTTTTTTTTTTTTAAAGCCTGACAGACTGCCCTTTTTATGTGAGAATGAGTGAGTGAGTGAGTGAGAGAGAATTGGTGCACCAGGGCCTCCAGCCACTGAAATTGAACCCCAGATATATGCACCCCCTTGTGCACATGTGCGACCTTGTGTGTTTGCATCATTGTTTATCTAGCTTACATGGGACCTGGAGAGTTGACCATGAGTCCTTAGACTTCACAAGCAAGCACCTTAACCACTAAGCCATCTCTCCAGCCTTTTCTTTTGTTTCTTTTCCCCACTCATTTATGCTTTCTTTTTTTTTTTTTTTTTTTTTTTTTTTTTTTTTTTTTGAGATAGGGTCTCATGTGTTCCAGAATGGCCTTGAACTTACTGAGTAGTCAAGGATGACCTTGAGTTTCTGATCCTTTTGCCTTTACCTCCTGAGTATTGGGGTTATAGGTAAGTACTACCACACCTGGTTATTTTATTTATTTATTTATTTTTGGTTTTTCGAGGTAGGGTCTCACTGTAGCTCAGGCTATGTAGTAATTTCTTGCATCGCTGTCCTTGTGTAAGTGGTGTGTGATTTGAGGTTTTTTGTTTAGCTTTTAGACACTTGATTATGATGTGTCACATTGTGGGTTTCTCCTATTTAATGTTCCCTGAACTTTTTGAATTAGAAGGTTTATATCTTGTAAAAAAATTTGGGAAGTCTTCAGCCAGTATTTCTTTTTAAAAATATTTAATTAATTAATTTATTTGAGAGAGAGATAGAGGGCACACCAGGGCCTGTAGCCACTGCAAATGAACTCCAGATGCATGTGCCCCCTTGTGCATCTGGCTTATGTGAGTACTGGGGAATTGAACAAAGGTCCTTAGGCTTCACAGACAAGCCCCTTAACCACTAAGTCATCTCTCCAGTCCCCAGCCAGTATTTCTTCAAGGTCATTATCCTCTCATTCTGGAATTTAAATAAAAATGTTATACTTTTGGCATTGTCTTGTTCTACTATTGATTTCATCCAATTAATTTTTATTTTAGTTATTTTATTTTTTGAGTTTTTGTGTTATTTTGTTTTTGGGGGGTTGTTTTTCATTTAATTTTTAAATTTTCTTTATATGTGAGTGTGTGTGTGTGAGAGAGAGAGAGAGAGAGAGAGAGAGAGAGAGAGAGAGAATGGGCTTGCCAGAGCCTCCAGCTTCTGCAAATGAACTCCAAATTCATGTGCCACCTTGTGCATATGGCTTTACATGTATGTGGGTCCTGAGGAATCAAACTTGGGTCTTTTAGCTTTGCTGGCAAGCACCTTAAGCACTAAGCCATCTCTCCAGCTCTGGGTGTGTTTGTTTGTGAGACAGGGTCTCATGTATCCTAGACTGACCTCAAACTCATTATGTTGCCAAGGATAGGCTTGAACTTCTGATCCTCCACCTCCCAAGTGCCACCATGTCACATTTACATGCTGCTAGGAATCAAGCACAGGGCTTCATGCATGCTAGGCGAGCTTTCTACCAATTAAGTTACATCTTCGAACCTATTTTTAGTTCTTAATGGGATATCAGAAGAACAAACAAAACAGCTAGTGTGGATTGAAAATGTAACTCAGTGGAAGAGCATTTATGTAGCAAGAGCAAGGTTTCAGACTTTGGTTCCCAGCACTGGAAAAAAAACATTCACAAAGCAGCCAGTGAGGAGTCCAGCTTTGAGGAAAAAAAAGCCCAGACCTGACAATACAGTGCCTTGCAGAGAATAGGAAAGGGCTTAGATCTTTTTTTTTTTTGGTTTTTCGAGGTAGGGTCTCACTCCAGTCCAGGCTGACCTGGAATTATCTATATAGTCTCAGGGTGGCCTCGAACTCATGGTGATCCTCCTACCTCTGCCTCCCGAGTGCTGGGATTAAAGGCGTGCGCCACCACGCCCGGCCTAGGGCTTAGATCTTATGTCAAATGCACAAGTAAATAACTTGGGGCTCCAAGGAAAGGAATAGTATAATGACATGTACAATTTAAAAAGACTATGCTAACATTGTTGAATGTATGTATCATTAAAGGCAGAATGGGATGAATAGATCTGTTCCAAAGTGTTGTCTTGGGGGCTGGGGAAATGGTTCCGTGGTTAAAGGCACTTGCTTGCAAAGCCTGCTGGCCCGAGTTCAGTTGCCCAGTATCCACATAAAGCCAGATGCATGATGTGGTGCATGCATCTGGTCTTTGTTTGCAGTGGCAAGAGGTCCTGGCACACCCTTTCTCTGTTTCTGTCTCTCAGTAAAATAAATAAAGCAAAAAGAAAGTGTTGCCTTGGCCTAAGGCCAACTGTGGTGGCTTGGAATCAGCAGTTGTGGCATAGCTGAGGGTCTCCAGTGTGCCATGCACTCTGCCCAGAGCATCCGGAACCTCAGAGGGCTCCATGTCCTCCTGCCTTCCAAGAAATCTGCTTCTGACTCCTGTCACCATGGCAGCTGTGCTGCTTCTGCCTGGATTGGTTGCCAGGGTGACATTATCAGCATAGTGACTGATGCCCACAATATGAGCTGGTTGCCATGGTGCTACGAAGCATGAGAATGAGAATCTGCTATTCTTCTCTAGGTTCAGGGTCCTAACCAGCTCTGCACAGAGGGGGAACGGGGAAGGGGTGAGACCATCAGGACACTAGTTGAGGGCAAGCTAGCTCTCCGGTAGTTGCTGAGTCATTGTGCCTCAAGACTTGTGCAAATCAAGAGTATCATTGGAGCCCACTCTGAATTGAGTTTAGAGAGGGGCTTACCAGGTGGAAGGGAAGGCCTAACATACATACCCACAAACTCCAAGGCCTATTTTCCTCACATTTGGGCTCTTTCCTTCTCTGAGTAAAACTGTGTAGGAGATTCAGGCTTCCCTGCCCTCCATTAGGCAGTCTTATGCAACATGATACTAGTTCTTTGAAATGTGTTTTTCAGGCTGGAGAGATGTCTTAGAGTTTAAGGCACTTGCCTTTGAAGCCTAAGGACACAGGTTTGATTCTCCAGATCCCATGTAAGCCAGATGCACATGGTGGCACATGCATCTGGAGTTTGTTTGCAGTTACTAGAGGCCCTGTTGTGCCCATTCATTCCCTCCCTCCCTCTCTCTCTGTAATCAATAAATAAAACTAAAATATTTTTAAAATTGTGTTTTTCAGCTGGGTGTGGTGGTGCATGCCTTTAATTCCAGCACTCAGGAGGCAGAGGTAGGAGGATTGCCATGAGTTTGAGGCTACCCTAGGACTACACAGTGAATTCCAGGTCAGCCTGAGTTACCTCGAAAAATCAAAAAATCAAAAACAAAACAAAAATAAAAGATACAAGCACCTATGCTTATGTAAGGGTGTTTAAAAAATAATTTTAAATTTTATTTATGAGAAAGAAGAGCGAGAATGGGCACACCCAGGCTTCTAGTCACTGCAAATGAACTCCAGACTCATGTACCACCATGTGCATCTGGCTTAAACGGGTTCTGGGGAATAGAACCTGGGTCCTTAGGCTTCTCAGGCAAGTGCCTTAACTGCTAGGCCATCTCTCCAGTTATTTCCTGGCTGATTGGAATCTTACAAAGGAGAGGACACACCCACCTGTGCTTCATCCTGGTGAAGACTAGTAGGTCCCTCCAAACAAGTCCATGCTCATATTTCTAGGTCTCAAATTATTTCTATAAATCATTGAAAAATGAAATGTCTAGCACACAGCCAGTGAAAACCGGATATACTTTCTAGTGCTGAGAATCTATTCAATATGTACTCCAGGCCAAACACAAAGATAGGGCTGGAGAGATGGCTCAGTGGTTAAGACGCTTGCCTGGAAAGTCTAGTGACCTGGGTTTGATGCCCCAGTACCATGTAAAACCAGATGCACAAAGTGGTGCCTACGGAGTTTGTTTGCAGTGGCTAGAGGCCCTGGAGCATTCTTTCTCTCTCTCTCTCTTTTTCAAAATAAATAAAAATCTGTTTTAAAAAAACACAAAGAGGCCGGGCGTAGTGGCGCACACCTTTAATCCCAGCACTCGGGAGGCAGAGGTAGGAGGATTGCCAAGAGTTCGAGGCCACCCTGAGACTACATAGTTAATTCCAGGTCAGCCTGGACCAGAGTGAGACCCTACCTCGAAAAAAAAAAAAAAAAAAAAAAAAAAAAAAAAAAAAAACACAAAGAGGTCTGGAAAGATTACTTAGTGGTTAAGATACTTGCCTGCAAAGACTAAGAACTCATGTTTGAATCTCCAGGTCCCACGTTAGTCACACACACAGTGACTCAAGCACACAATGTCTCACATGTGCACAAGGGGAAATACATGTCTGGAGTTCATTTGCAGTGGGCTGAAGGCCCTGGTGCTCCATTCTCTCTCTCTCCCCCTCTTTCTCTTTCTCTCAGATAAATACACACACACATACACACACACACACACCCAAAAAATGCATAAACACATGTTCACTACACACATGCACATACACATGAGAGAGAAAGAGAGAGAGAGATGCAATTCAGAGTATACACCCAAAGTGTCCAGTTTTCAGCAAAACAAATTGAAATGTCAATCTAGAGTTTAAAAACTTCACACACAAGCCGGGTGTGGTGGCACACGCCTTTAATCCCAGCACTAGGGAGGCACAGGTAGGAAGATCACTGTGAGTTCAGGGCCACCCTGAGACTACATAGTGAATTCCAGGTCAGCCTGAGCTAAAGCAAGACCCTACCTTGAAAAAAAAAAAAAAAACTTCACACGCTGTTCTGTAAACACACAGGAAAACAATGGGTCATGGCGGTTTGTTTTTCCTTAACACTTCTGTGGCTTGGACTATGGCAACTGAAGTGGATATGGGAAAGTGCAACATATTTTAAAGGTTGAACCCATATCATTGCTAAAGGTTTTTAGTGAATTAGATAAAATGAATGTCAATGATTTTTAAAAAATCACTAAACTCATGGAATGCTTACTGACCTATTGCACTTCATGCTTTAATCTCACAACAAGCGGGTGAAGTAGGTACAATGCCCACCCTCCATCCTTCATGCCATCATGTTGAAGCTTGGGACTGACAGCAGAGGCTGTGGACCCCCAGACCAGACTTATGTCAGAAAGGAGCTGAACGAGGTGCGGGTAATTGCAAAGGTCGAGTTGGAAAGAGGCCATGGGGAAGGAGGAATTGGGTAAGCGTCTGCAGAGGCAGGGCCAGCTCGCGATTGGCCGAGTTGCAGAGGAGGGCTAAGCAGAACCCGCGTCGCCAGCGCCAGCGAGTGAGAAGGGACCGTCCTGCACTGCCCCTCCGGCCACTGTCGCTCCTCTCGCGATCCGGGAAGATGCAGTGGTTGCCGTGGCCTGCGGGCCCCGGGGCTCTCCGGCTGCTCGTCTGCTTCCTGCTGCTTTTCGCCTGTCCAGGGGGCTGCAGTGACATTGGTGCCCACGGTCAGGAGAAAAGCTGGGGGACAGGGAGGGGGGTGGTGTGCGGGCAGGACCAGAGAGCAATTCTGAAAGGAGAGGATGGGACCTCGAGGCTGGAAAACTCGAGGGGAAAGCCGTGTTTGGGAGCGTGGGAAAGAGAGGTCTCTCAGAAAGAGGCGCAGGCTTGGGGTGAGCTTGACATACAGGTCCAAATCTAAGAGGAGCGGGTCAGGGGGAAGGCTGGGAGTGCAGGAGGAGGTGGGGAAGACAAATGGGCCCAGGGCGGCCACAGCAGGTGCCAGATGAGCTGAGACGTCAGGAAGGAGAGGATCAGGACTAGGGATTGGCAGGGGACACGGAGCTGGTGTCCAGGGAGAAGGTTGGGCGGAAAGACCAGGGATGGCTGTGATCAGAATTCCAGGAAGGAGGGAAAAGCTAGGCCGGGGTGGAGGACCGGATGATGGGAATAGTCCCATCCTGCCTCCCTCTCCCCTCTGCGCCATCCTGGGTGGATCTAGCGAGTGCGCAGACTCAGAATCCCTGAGCAGACGTCGCAGTGACCAGGGCGCCAAGTCCTAGCCTGACGCCCGCTCTCCCCGCGCGACTCTTGGGTTTGGAGGGCCGTGCAGATGAGTCGCGAAGCACTGTGGGAGGAGGTCTGCTGGGAGACGAGAGGAAGACATGAGGACGTACGACTGCCAAGGCACTTGTGCAGGTTCTCGCACTGTCCTCCATGGGCTGCGACCACGCCGGGCTTAGGCCACATCTCAGCACCACGGACAGCGCCCGCGGCGCCCTGGGTCCGGATCTAGCGTCCCCATCGCTGCACTGGGAGTGCTGCCTCAGAGAAAACTCTGGTTTTTCAAAGGTCTTTCCCTTCTCGCTAAAGACGCTGGAGGTTCCACTTCCTCCTGAAGCCAGGAAACTGTTGTTAGACTTCCATTTGATGGGGGTGGTGGCGGGGGGGAAGATTGCCCTGGTCACTGCGACGTCTGCTCAGGGATTCTGCCCAGAACAAGGGTTGATGGTGTTTGTCTACAGTCCCAGACCAACCTACATAGGGAAACCTTTTCTTAAAAATTAGCGAAGGAGAGGCAGTTAAGGCACTTGCCAGCAAAGCCAAAGGACCTCGGTTCGATTCCCCAGTATCCATGTAAAGCCAGATGCACTAAGTGGCACATGCATCTGGAGTTCATTTGCAGTGGCTGGAGGCCATGGCACACCTATTCTCTCTATATATATCTCTCCTCTCTCTCTCTCTCTCTAATAAATCTAAAATAAAATTAAAATTAAAAAATTAACGAAGGAGGGCCTAGAGAGATGACTTAGCGGTTAAGCGCTTGCCTGTGAAGCCTAAGGACCTGGTTCGAGGCTCGATTCCCCAGGACCCATGTAAGCCAGATGCACAAGGTGGCACACATATCTGGAGTTCGTTTGCAGTGGCTGGAGGCCCTGGCGTGCCCATTCTTTCTCTTCCTCTTTCTCTGTCTGCCTGTTGCTTTCAAAATAAATAAGTAAATAAAATTAACGAAGGAGGCCAGGCATGGTAGTGCACGCCTTTAATCCCAGCACTCAGGAAGCAGAGGCAGTAGGATTGCTGTGAGTTCAAGGCCACGCTGAGACTACATAGAGAATTCCAGATTAGCCTGAGCTGGAGTGACACCCTACCTTGAAGAAAATATATACAGGATGATGTTTGTGGGACCTATACAAACATTAAGCCACTTTGTATGAAGGACTTGAATGTCCACAAAATTTGGTGTGGAGGGTGGTCCTGGATCCAACCTTGTGAAGATAATGGGGGAGCTGGTACATTCTCTGAGGATTCAGGTCTCCTCCCTGGTTTCTCCTTCCTTCAAAGGGCTATCTAAGATGGAGTGCACCTGTTTCTCCACACCTGACCTGTCCATCTGATTATCCATCCCACCTGTGTAGCTCTCGGAGCTTCTTCACACCTGAACTCTCACAGGCCATTTTGTGACTAAGAGATTGATTCATACCTGGAAGTAGATACAAGGGTGAATGGGACCTGGGAGCTGAAGAACAGGGGGAGAGAGAGAAAAATGACAAAAGGAAGACATGAAGAAGGGACAGGGTCAAGCTCAGGGGTGACATGGAGGGATGCTAGGGGCTTCTCTTCAACTGGGATTGGAAATGCTCTGGTTAAGGTCCTTCCTGACATCACTGTTTTGTCCTTAGATGGTCAGGGACAAGCAGGAGTGAGACAGTTCTGGCCATTTCAAGGACTTGACAGCTCCAGTCTTCCGGCACTTACAACTTATACTCCACCAGATTGTACCGCAAGGTGAGTAGAAACCCGAGAGGAGCCAGAGGCCGGGTCAGATACGAGAGGCATCTTCTTCCTCATATGTCTACTTGAAACTTTCTCATGCCCATCTCTGTGGGGAAGGAAGAAGACAGGACTGGGAGAAGAGTCTAGATGAGGGGCTGTTTGCACTTGAGCACCCTGGAAAACAGCACGTGCTCCTTGGGACTAGTGAGATTTTCCAGAACCTGGACTCCTTAAGTGTTCAGCAAGGAAGCAATGCACATGCTTTAGCCTCTGAGTGGGAAATGGGAAAGTGACAGAGGAGTCAAGTAAAGAAAGTGGAGAGAGCTGGTTGTGGTGGCGCACGCCTTTAATCCCAGCACTCGGGAGGCAGAGGTAGGAGGATCGCCCTGAGTTCAAGGCTGCATGAGACTACATAGTAAATTCCAGGTCAGCCTGGGCCACAGTGAGACCCTACCTCAAAAACCAAAAAACCAAAAAAAAAAAAAAAAAAAAAAAAGATATGGAGATTGGAGTTCTAAAGGGGAATGGGGGAGGGGAGGGAAATATACATTTTTGTATGTAAGTATAGAAGTTGTCAATAAAAAAAGATAGAAAGGAAGGAAGGAAGGAAGGAAGGAAGGAAGAGGAGAGGCCACTGGAGACAGATGGCTGAGATGGCTGACCCTTCAGAGTTTCATGAAGGGGAGAGAGGCACATAGAAGATCTAGTTTTAAAATATTTTATTTATTAATTTGCAATGAGAGAGAAAGAGAGATAATGGGTGTGCCAGGGCCTCTTGCCCTTACAAATGAACTCCAGATGCATGCACCACTGTGGATCTGGCTTTATTTACATGGGCACTGGGGGATCAAACCCAGGTTGTCAGGCTTTCAAGCAAGCACTTTTAACTACTGAGCCATCTCTACCCTAGGCTGATCTGGAACTCACTCTGTAGCCCAAGCTGACCTCAAACTCACAGTGATTCTCCTATCTCAGGCTTCTGAGTGCTGGGATTAAAGGTGTGCACCACCACATCCAGCCTAGAAGATCTGTTACATCCAGTAAGTGTATAATTCCTTAGAACAGTAGGTCTCCAAGAGTATCCAGACCAACAGCACCTTTACCAGCACATGTATTTATTTGCACACACGCTCGCACAGGCACAACACACCATGGTCTCTTGCCAGTGCAACCAGATGCCTGTCTGGCTTTACATGATGGCCAGGGAATTGAATGTGGGTGTAGCAGACAGCTTCAGGTTCGCTGAGATGAACTTCCAGACCAGGCACAGTTATGGAGGAAGGGATATTATTTATTGAAGCTTACAGATCCAGGGAAAGTTCCATAATGACAGAAGAAGCGGCCTGCTCTCCACAGGGCCAAGCAGAGAGAGCAAAAGCCAACCAGCCACCACAGCACACAGAGCAAAACTACTGCCAAAAGGTCACACAGCACACTTCAGGAACTCCTGCTAGGCACATTTGCATATCTTTACAATGGAATCTCAAACCCACACCATTAACACCTTAAGACTGGCCCCCAGTGACATTGCCTCTAGCAAGGTGATTGCAGATGCAAACTATAACTAGTAAAACACTGAATATATTGGGGGACATATATTCAAACTACCACAGTGGGCTAGCAGGCTTTGCAAGCAAATATCTTTAACTGCTGAGCCATCTTCCCAACCCCAGAAATACTAATTATTGAACTTCACTCCAGAGCCATTGGATCAGAAATTCTAAATGGACAAAACAGAAATCTTGTATTAACAAGCCTTGCAAAATATTCGGATGCATAGTAAAGCTTGAGTCACTGACTTAGAGTTTTTTTTTTTTCTTTTTGTACTCTTTACATCCTGAACCTAATTTAATCCTCACTGTGATATCAGGTGATCAGAGGTTCATTAAATATAACATGACAAGCATTGTGCTGCACCATGTCATTTAATATTCATAAAATGTGGTGGTGTTCTGAGTTCTTAAGGGAGAGGTCACTCTGGTCCCTGGTGTCAACTCACCCTAGTCTTTGATCTGGCAGGTCTGTTCTGGACGGATGATATTACCCAGGATGTGATGACCCAAAAGACGGAGCACAGCAGCAGACTCCACCCCCAAGATCCATGCCCGAAGGATGGGAAAGTGACTTTTCCCACTAAATCCACTGGAGTGAGGTGCGTGAGGCTCGTGATTGGCCCGTGCTATCTGGCAGACAGACAGGGGTACTAAGCCTGTAAGCAGGAGCCCCTGAGAGCAGTGTGCTCCAAGATCAGCAGGGAGCAGTTCCATGATATATTCATTATACCTGTAAGAGATGAGGGCATTGTCAAGCCTCGGTCCCACTGGTCACCCTTGTCTCTTCTAGAAGCAAGCAAGAGGTGAAGCTTCGACTCTTATTCCCTAAGGTGAGAGTCATGTATCTTCCCAAGAATTGTACATCTCTGACTTGTATGCTGTAGCTTTCTTTCTCAGACCCTCTCTTCTGGATTCCTTGCTTTTCTCCCCAGAGTCCATCAGCCACGGTGAACAGAGGTCACTGCCTTACCTCCAAAGTGGCTCCAAAGGCCCCAAAACAAGAGTTGACCCACCCTGCCAAGGTGAGGGACTCCCTTTTTCTAGGGAGGCTGGAACCAACAAGGATCTGTTTAAATGAGGGAGGCAGGTATGAAAGAGCAAGTGGGTGTCTGAGTGGTAGATCAGTGCTAAGACAAAATACCCAACCAGAAGCAGCTAATGGAAAGAAAAGGGTTTGCCTCAATACAGGTATTTTTATGAGACAGAGTGGGTGGGGGAGAACTGGAATGCCAGGGGCCCCAGCCACTGCAATTGAACTGTGTCATCTTGTGTGCATGTGCGACCTTGCGCTTGCATCACCTTGATCATCTGGCTTACATGGGACCTGGGGAGTTAAACATGGGTTCTTAAGCTTCGCAGGCAAGTGCCTTAACCACTAAGCCATCTCTCCAAGCCCTCAAAACAGTTTTGAGAGAAAGTTTTATCATGGAGGGAAAGGCATGGAAGGCTAGAGCAGAGTACCCCCACCCTAACCATCTCACCAGAGTCAGGAAGCAGAGAGAACATTGAACTTGCATTCAGGACATCAGCCTCAAGGCCTGCTCCCAGTGACACACTTCCTCCAGCAGAGATCCTCCCCCTAAAGCTTCTGCCACCTTCCCAAATAGCTCCACCATCTGCGGATTAAATGTTCAAACACATGAGCCTATGGGGGAGGGGATGTGTTACATTCAAACCACCACAGCTGGGAACAAATAAATGTTCTTAACAAAGGGCAGCCCCGTTTTTCTGTATCTCTCACAGAGTGCCAATAGCCAGGCATCTAGATTAGAGGGGAGGGGTGGGGCAGGGCAGATGATGGGAGCTGTGATCCTTCATAGGCTCTGAGGGTAAGACAGATGTTGAAAACTGAGCAGGTCTCAGTTTAGATAAGAGGGTCCCTTGTATATAGCAGCTGATTGTAAAGCTCCCTTAATGAATGAGAGGCAGAATTGAGAGGCCTTACCCTCGCTGTACTCTGTGGCCTGCACAAGTCACCTGGGCAAGGCTCAGAGACATCACCTTAGAATCCTTGAAACCCTAGGGCCCAGACTATAACCACCCACTTAGGACTCCTGTCCATCTTTCCAGTGATAAAGAGGAGCCTGGGCTGGTCGTGGGACTTACTCAAGGCGATTATATTGTGGTCGTGGCAGTGCCATGACTGGTACCCAGGCTTCCTGATTTCTAGCCCTTTCCCCTGCCCAGCCCTTGTCCTTCCTCTCAAGGACTACAGCGGGGGTGAAGCTGCTCCAAACATCAGACTTCCCCGCACTGAAAATTATAGAAGGTGACAGCCAGAGGAAGGTCTAACAGAAGGGCATTGCAACCACACATGCCTTGAGGCAAGCATGCCATGGTGTGTTAGAGGAGCAGACAGAGCAGTCAGTGACAGGGATAAGCATGCAGAAGTAAGCCCAGGGCTTAGCGCACAGGGCCTCACAGACCACACAATAGAAGGTTTGTGTATTCCAAGTACACTGGGAAGTTAACTGGGATGCTTTAAGGAAGCAAATGGAATGTGGCTTATGATTGTAAAAGGTCACCCTAGTAGTGAGGCGTTGTGGTACACACCTGTAATCTCAGCCTCAGGAGGCTGAGGCAGGAGGATTGCAAATTCAAGGCCAACCTGGGCTACATGAGCAAAACTCTGTCCTGCCCTATAAAAAGCCACCAGTGGGGCTAGAGGCATGGCTTCGCGAGTTAAGGTGCTTGCCTGCAAAGCCAAAGAAGCCAGGTTTGATTCCCCAGTACCCACATAGGCCAGATGCACAAAGTGGTGCATGCGTCTGGAGTTCGGTTGCAGTGGCTGGAGGCCTTGGTGCATCCATTCTCACTCTTTCTCTCTCCTCCCTCTCTCTCTCTTTCTCCTTCTCTGTCTCTAATAAATAAATAGATAAAAATTAAAAAGCCACTATTGTGACATTGGGGGATGGATGGTAAGAACTAATAACTGAGAGGGTGTAAGGAGCCAACTCTGGCTCCAGGGAGATGGGTGAGCCCCGGCTTTGGTTGGGGTGGGGCCCCCTCCTCCCCGCTGGCCACACCTCCATCTACAGGCTGTCTACACTTCAGGGGGTGTCATTCCCTGGTGCTGTCCAGGGAAACAGGCACCCATAATGGGGCAGCTGGGCTTCCTAAACCTGGATTAGTCGCTGGGACAACATAATACAAGTGACAGAGACCCACCTCTGGGGAACTGGTAGTGGTGCTGTGAAAGCCCTGCCCATCTTCTCCAGTCCCAGCCCAGGGGAATATCACAGCCAGAGGAGGGGCCATCTGAGGAAGCCAGTGGTACAAATCCGTGGGGAAGGTTACTCAGATCAGGCAGTCTTTGGGGAAGGAGGGCGGGTGAGGGAGGGGCCACCTGCCTGGATCTCACGTGTCTCCAGGTCCTCTGTTTCTTCATTGTTGTTGTTTTTTCCAGGGCTTCCTTGGGCCATTTCCCACTGTGGGCCGCAACCTGGTTGCCGACTGAGACCTCCTATAAGGTCTCCCTTCCCCAGTGCCCTCCAGGGGACAATTCTTGGATGACCCAAATCTGGATGAAATTAAAGACTTCCATGCAAACAGTTTCTGTGAGTTTGTCTTGCGGCAGGGTAGGTGGGGTGTGAACTTGACCGCCGGCTCCAAGGGAGGTAGGCAATGAAGGAAACACAACCCTGAGTGCTTGGTAACAAGCTGGTTTCTGTCTTGTTTCCCTACCATTGATCAGTCCCTAAACAGGGAAAGTGACGGGCACCACCGCTGGGAAGATGGCCTTGCCCACGGGCACCCCAGCCACGCTGTGTGGTCTGCTTTCCCAGTCTTCCATGTTACAGGAAGAGGAACTCTCTATCTGCCAACAGTCAATTGACTGCAGACTGTACAAAAGACCCCGACTCCTCCAACCCTGAGGGGGACACTTGACTTTCTAGTCCCTCCTCCCTGAGTTCTGGGATCATCCCCTCCACAAACCACTGCAGCCAGTTTCTTGTCTCTCTTAAGTCCACCTACCCTAAGCCTACTATGTGCTAGGCACTCTTCTAGGCCCTGTGAAGACAAGACACTTGTGAAAGACAGTGTTTGCTGTCACGGAATTAGGTTATACATCATTTTCTTTCTCCTTTCTTTCCTTCCTTCCTTCCTTCCTTCCTTCCTTCCTTCCTTCCCTCCCCCCCCCCTCCCTCCCTCTTTTCTCTCTCTCTCTCTCTCTTTTCTTTCTTTCTTTCTTTCTTTCTTTCTTTCTTTCTTTCTTTCTTTCTTTCTTATTTTTGTCAGACAGAGATAGAATTGGCATACCAGGGCCTCAGCCACTGTAATTGAACTCCACTTACGCCACCTAGTGGGCATGTGTGACCTTGCGCTTGCCTCACCTTTGTGCATCAGCTTACATGAGACCTGGAGAGCTGAACATTGGTCCTTGGGTTTCGCAGGTAAGCATCTTAACCGCCAAGCCATCTCTCCAGCCCCAACATTTTTGTTTTTTTTTAAAAATATCTTAGAGCTGGAGAGATGGCTTGGCAGTTAAGGCGCTTGCCTGAGAAGCCTAAGAATGCCCATTCGAAACTCTAGGTCCCACGTTTAGCCAGACACAAAAGTGATGCAAGCACGCAATATAGCACATGAGCACAAGGGGGCGCACACATCTGGAGTTTGTTCTCAGTGGCTGAGAAACCCTGGCACGCCCATTCTCTATCTCTCTCTCTCTCTCTCTCTATCTCTCACTCTGTCTCTCTCAAATTAAAAAAATTTTAGCTGGGTGTGGTGGTACATGCCTTTAATCCCAGCACTTGGGAAGCAGAGGTAGGAGGATGGCCATGAGTTCAAGGAGAGCCTGAGACTACATAGTGATTTCCAGGTCAGCCTGGGCTAGAGTGAGACCATTCCTCAAAAAAAAAAAAAAAAAAAAACCAAATTATTTATTTATTGGGAGGGGATGTGAAGAAGCAGATAGGATGGGTGCACCAGGGCCTCTAGCCACTGCAAACAAACTCCAGATGCATGCATCACCTTGTGCATCTGGCCTACGTGGGTCCTGGGGAATTGAATCTGGATCCTTAGGCTTCACAGGCAAGTCTTTTAAGCACTAAGCCATCTCTCGAGCCCCAATACATTATGTCCTAATCATCTGTTAGTAGGGGGAAGTCTAAGCAATGTATGTGGCCCACAGAGCAATCAAGTTCTCTCCCCACGCTCTTCAGCATTGCAGGGCTCTCTCCTGTCCTGCCATCCTTTGTCCCAACAATTCAGCTCTAATCGTTTTACCCAAAGAGTGCCTGTCTAGCCTGTGCTCCTGGATCCCTGCGTCTGCCATGGGTGTCCCATCCCCAATATCTTGTCAATCTTATCCTAAAAATCTAAGTTATTCTCTGTACATGTTCTTCCTAACATTTCTATACCCAGAAAAAGTTGCAGAGGTTAGGATGATAAAGCCAACAGGGGAAGTTCAAATTCTGATCATTGTGGAAGAGTCAATGGGTGGAAAAGACGAGAGCATTTAAAGGAAGATGGGTTTGTGAGGAGATGGCTCAGTGGGTAAGAACACTTGCTGTGCAGGCATTAGGAACTGAGTTTGATCCCCAGCAGCCACATAAAAGCTGGGCTTGAGCATGCATGCCTGTAACCTCAGTGCAGTGGGGGCACACAGGAGAATCGCTGAGGTTCACTGGCCAGCCATTTTGACTTAAAACAAACCAACAAACAACCAGCAGCTTCAAGTTCAGTGATAGACTGTCTCAAAGAAGTAAAGCAGAAGAGGAAGAGGCCATCCAGCATTCTCCTGGGTCTCTGCCTGTGTGTGCATTCATGAAGCATATGTACCTGCATACACACGTGTGCATGCACCATACAAGAAATAATAAAGAAGAAAACAAATAGCAGTCAAGTAGGCTTAGTTTTTATTGCAGAGGCGCAGGTGATACAATTTGGTTGTTTTTTAAAAAATATTTTTATGTATTTTATTTTTATTTATTTATTTGAGAGATACAGAAATAGGCAGATAGAGAGAGGGAGAGGGAGAGAATGGGCATGCCAGGGCCTCCAGCCACTGCAAATGAATTCCAGATGCATGTACCCCCTTGTGCATCTGGTTTACATGGGTCCTGGGGAATTGAACCTGGGTCCTTTGGCTTTTCAGGCAAGTGCCTTAACTGCTAAACTATCTCTCCAGCCCCCTTTTCAATTTTTTTATGAGAGAGAGAGTGAGGCCAAGAGAGAATGACACTGCAATTGAACTCCAGACATGTGTGCCACGTTGTAACCTTATGTGCCTGGCTTATGTGGGTTCTGGGGAGTCAAATCTTAGGCTTTGCAGGCAAGCGCCTTAACTACTAAGCCATCTCTCCAGCCCTACAATTTGGATCACACTGACAATGAAAAGTCACTAAAGTTTTTTGACCAAAAGAATGTAGAGGGGCTGGAGAGATGGCTTAGTGGTTAAACACTTGCCTATGAAGCCTAAGGACCCCGGTTCAAGACTTGATTCTCCAGGTCCCACGTAAGCCAGATGCACAAGGGGGTGCATGCATCTGGAGTTCGTTTGCAGTGGCTGGAGGCCCTGGCACACCCATTCTCTCTCTCCCTGCCTATTTCTGTATCTCTCTCTCTCTCAAATAAATAAATAAATAAATAATAAAATATTTAAAAAAAAAATGTAGATTTGAGTTGGGTTTGGTGGTGCTCATTAATCCCAGCACTCAGGAGGCTGAGGTAGGAGGATTGCTGTGAGTTTGAGGCCACCCTGAGACCACATAGTGAATTCCAGGTCAACCTGGGCTAGAGAGTGAGACCCTACCTCAAAAAACCAAAAAGAAAAGAATGTAGATTTGTAGGTGTGTTGGAGTAAGAGTCAGTACTAGAGGCCAGGAAGCTAGAAGGAAGCCATGAGGGAAGGAGGAGGGGAGGGCTTAAGGAGAGGGTGTTACTATATGGAAGCAGAGGGGCAGAATACTGGGGTAAAATTGTCTACTTGGGGACAGGGGAGGAGATGGAGGACAATAAGGGGTGGGAGCAGGGTTAATCAAAATTAAAGATGTTAGCTGAAGCTGGGCGTGGTGGCGCACGCCTTTAATCCCAGCACTCGGGAGGCAGAGGTAGGAGGATCGCTGTGAGTTCAAGGCCACCCTGAGACTACATAGTGAATTCCAGGTCAGCCTGGGCCAGAGTGAGACCCTACCTCGAAAAACAAACAAACAAACAAAAAAAGATGTTAGCTGAGGGGCTGGAGAGATGGCTTAGCGGTTAAGCCTGCAAAGCCTGAGAATGCCCGTTCAATTCTCCAGGTCCCAAGTTTAGCCAGACACAAAAGGAGGCAAGCATGCAATGTCTCACATGTACACAAGGGGGCGCACGTATCTGGAGTTCGTTCACAGTGGCTGAGATGCTACATTCTCTGACAAATGAAAAAAAAAAAAAAAAAGTCAGCTGAGTGTGATGGTTCCCAGCTCTCAAAACTGAAGTGAGTTCCAGGTGAGCCTGAGCTACAGCAAGACCCTACCTCAAAAAGAAAAAAAAAAATTAAAGATGTTGTAAATAAGCCATATAGAAACCTACCTTTTTTGTTTGTGTGGTAGTTTGAATATATGTCCCCCAATATATTCAATGTTTTATTACTTTATAGTGTGCATCTGCAATCACCTTGCTAGAGGCAATGTCACTGGGGGCCAGGACTCTTAAGGTGTGGTAATGGTGTGGGTTTGAGATTCCATTGTAAAGATATGCAAATGTGCCTAGCAGGAGTTCCTGAAGTGTGCTGTGTGACCTTTTGGCTGTAGTTTTGCTCTGTTTGCTGTGGTGGCTGGTTGGCTTTTTCTCTCTGCTTGGCCCTGTGAAGAGCAAGCTGCTTTTCCTGCCTTTATGGAACTTCCCTGGATCTGTAAGTTTCAATAAATAATATCCCTTCCTCCATAACTGTGTCTGGTCTGGAAGTTCATCTCAGTGAACCTGAAGCTGTCTGTAACAGTAAAGTGGTACCGAGGAGTGTGGGGTGAGATGAACCTGAAACCTTTGTTTTGGAGGAATGAATGGACTTGGTGCTTGCAACTGAAGATGCCTTCTGGAAAAGCCAAGTTTTATAGACTATTCTGATGAGAGTTTGAGAATGCTAAGTGCAGACTGTATTGAACTTCGAGGCTTGGCTTATGAGCTTTCTAAGGAGAAGGAAAGACTGCAGAGGACTTTGTTACTGGGCTACTGGCATAAGGGAGGCTACGTTCTGCTATCCAGGCCCAGAAAGTTTGATCAAGGTTAAATTTGTAATGGACTGATGTGCTTGGCTGAAGATATCGGACTGAGATTTTAAGATTTTAAGTTGGAAAACCTCAAGCAAGGTAAAAGCAGAGGCACTGAGACTGGTTTTAGGTTACTGGAGCTGCTATTGTCAACCATTAGCAATCTTAAGGAAGGTGGAAGGAAGGTGGACAGACTTGATTTACATTAAAACAATGGAGAGGATGCCTGAGGAAAGACTGTTAAAAATGCAAATTCTTGTAAAGAGCTGACTGGAGAAGGAATCTGCTTTTCAAGGCTATGGTTTATTTTGTCCCTGGATTTAGAATATGGCTGTGTCCTGCACACCTGGTATTAGTTTTGGAAATATGAAAAATGCATGGAGTGGTCATGAGTTGCACATGGTTCCAGGAGCCGCTGCTGAGATGCAGCATGAAGGCAGGGCATGAAGACCCTCAGGAATAGGCTGGAAGAGCCTTTGGAAGATGGACTGTGGTTTTCATGGAGACCTGAAGATGTTTTGGATATACCAGGACTGTGCAAAAGGGCTACCATGGAGTGCAGTGTTGGCATAGGATGAAAGTTTTCCCTGGTGACTCTGCCCAGCTGGGGGGTGGAATTGGAAAACCTGGAGACTGTTAGTCTCTGGTTATATTGAACTTGAACTGCAGAAGTTTGATGACGGCTGATGGTGGTTGAGTTTGTATTGTTCTAGTCTCTCCTCTCCTTGCTATGCCTTATACCAGTTAAAAATGTTTACTCTGTGCCTTTACATGTTGAAAGTATTTAACTTGTTTGATTTTACAGGACTCACTATCTTAAGTTGATCAAGACTGTGAGAACCTTTGAAATTGGATTGAGTACAATTTACAATTGTGATAGTTATAAATCTATTGGGGCCAGGAGTTAAATATATTGGGGGCCAGGGCAGAATGTGGTAGTTTGAATATATGTCCCCCAATATATTCAATGTTTTATTACTTTATAGTGTGCATCTGCAATCACCTTGCTAGAGGCAATGTCACTGGGGGCCGGTCTTAAGGTGGTAATGGTGTGGGTTTGAGATTCCATTGTAAAGATATGCAAATGTGCCTAGCAGGAGTTCCTGAAGTGTGCTGTGTGACCTTTTGGCTGTAGTTTTGCTCTGTTTGCTGTGGTGGCTGGTTGGCTTTTTCTCTCTCTGCTTGGCCCTGTGAAGAGCAAGCTGCTTTTCCTGCCTTTATGGAACTTCCCCTGGATCTGTAAGTTTCAATAAATAATATCCCTTCCTCCATAACTGTGTCTGGTCTGGAAGTTCATCTCAGTGAACCTGAAGCTGTCTGTAACAGTAAAGTGGTACCGAGGAGTGTGGGGTGAGATGAACCTGACCGTGTGGATATTCGTCTTTTGGAACCTTTGTTTTGGAGGAATGAGCATGGACTTGGTGCTTGCAACTGAAGATGCCTTCTGGAGTGGTAAGCCAAGTTTTATAGACTATTCTTATGAGAGTTTGAGAATGCTAAGTGCAGACTGTATTGAACTTCGAGGCTTGGCTTATGAGCTTTCTAAGGAGAAGGAAAGACTGCAGAGGACTTTGTTAGAACTGGGCTACTAGCATAAGGAATGGCTACGTTCTGCTATCCAGGCCCAGAAAGTTTGATCAAGGTTAAATTTGTAATGGACTGATGTGCTTGGCTGAAGATATCGGACTGAGATTTTAAGATTTTAAGTTGGAAAACCTCAAGCAAGGTAAAAGCAGAGGCACTGAGACCGGTTTTAGGTTACTGGAGCTGCTATTGTCAACGCATTAGCAATCTTAAGGAAGGTGGAAGGAAGGTGGACAGACTTGATTTACATTAAAACAATGGAGAGGATGCCTGAGGAAAGACTGTTAAAAATGCAAATTCTTGTAAAGAGCTGACTGGAGAAGGAACCTGCTTTTCAAGGCTATGGTTTATTTTGTCCCTGGATTTAGAATATGGCTGTGTCCTGCACACCTGGTATTAGTTTTGGAAATATGAAAAATGCATGGAGTGGTCATGAGTTGCACACGGTTCCAGGAGCCGCTGCTGAGATGCGGCATGAAGCAGGGCATGAAGACCCTCAGGAATAGGCTGGAAGAGCCTTTGGAAGATGGACTGTGGTTTTCATGGAGACCTGAAGATGTTTTGGATATACCAGGACTGTGCAAAAGGGCTACCATGGAGTGCAGTGTTGGCATAGGATGAAAGTTTTCCCTGGTGACTCTGCCCAGCTGGAGGGGTGGAATTGGAAAACCTGGAGACTGTTAGTCTCTGGTTATATTGAACTTGAACTGCAGAAGTTTGATGACGGCTGATGGTGGTTGAGTTTGTATTGTTCTAGTCTCTCCTCTCCTTGCTATGCCTTATACCAGTTAAAAATGTTTACTCTGTGCCTTTACATGTTGAAAGTATTTAACTTGTTTGATTTTACAGGACTCACTATCTTAAGTTGATCAAGACTGTGAGAACCTTTGAAATTGGATTGAGTACAATTTACAATGTGTGATAGTTATAAATCTATTGGGGCCAGGAGTTAAATATTTGGGGCAGAATTGGTAGTTTGAATATATGTCCCCAATATATTCAATGTTTTATTACTTTATAGTGTGCATCTGCAATCACCTTGCTAGAGGCAATGTCACTGGGGCTGACCTGGTAATGGTGTGGGTTTGAGATTCCATTGTAAAGATATGCAAATGTGCCTTGAAGTTCCTGAAGTGTGCTGTGTGACCTTTTGGCTCCTTTTGCTCTGTTTGCTGTGGTGGCTGGTTGGCTTTTTCCTCTCTGCTTGGCTGGGATTAAAGCTGCTTTTCCTGCCTTTATGGAACTTCCCTGGATCTGTAAGTTTCAATAAATAATATCCGTGTCTGGTCTGGAAGTTCATCTCAGTGAACCTGAAGCTGTCTGCTACAGTTTGTTTGTTTGTTTTTCGAGGTAGGGTCTCACTCTAGTTCAGGCTGACCTGGAGTTCACTCTGTATTCTCAGGGTGACCTTGAACTCACAGCGATCCTCCTACCTCTGCCTCCCGAGTGCTGGGATTAAAAGCATGCGCAACCATGCCCGGCTGAAACCTACCTCTTTATAAGCTAAAATAGATAGATATGTGATAAATAGATAGATGATAGATACATAGACAGATAGATTAGATAGATGACACACAGATTAAAAAATTTTCAGTGAGTTGTTGTTCATGGAGGCCCCTAATGCCCCAAAACAATACCAATAATTGCCAAGGCTCTTGGTTGCCCACCAGAACTAGATGGTAAGACCCTACTGCTGAAGACCCTGCTGCTGAGAAATCAAGCTGGAGCTGAGCTGGAAGCCTCCTCCCTGTTGTCGAGTTGTCAGGATGCTGAAAAGAGCTATGTGGCCTATTGAGGGAGAAAAGTCATCAATGGTGTTGACCATCAGTGAACTTTGCAAGCATTAGGACAGGCCAACTAGGCCAAATGTGACAATTGGTGCATGTCTGTTACGGAAACAACTAACTGCTCTCTGATTGGAGCTGAGGCCCACTCCACAGGACGGAATTCATTCCTGGCACTGAAATCCCAGTCAAAAGCCTATGGCTGGGGTGATTATAAGCCCTAGTGGGGAAACTACTACTGTTGTCTGACTACATGGATATATTATGCCCGGGAAACTTCCCTCTAAATACTCATGTTTATGTCCATATATTAATGCTACTCTTACTTTTGGTTAGAGAAGCTTCTCTTTTCAGATAGCAGTAACTACTGGGGAGACACAAAACTCATCAAAGTGCTGAGAAGAAGTGACAGTGGGACTGGAGAGATGGCTTAGTGGTTAAGGCACTTGCCTCCAAAGCCTAAGGACCCAGAATTGATTCCTGAGTATGCACATAAACCAGATGCACAAGGGGGCACATGTGTCTGGAGTTTGTTTGCTTGGTGTACTCATTCTCTCTCCCTGTTTCTCTCTCTCTTTTTCTCTTTCTTGCTCTCTCTTAAATAAATTTAAAAAATGTAATATATATTATTTGAGAGGGGGGGAAGAGGCAGAAAGAGAGGAGAATGGGCATGCCAGAGCCTCTAGCCACTGCAAACTCCAGACACATGTACCCCTTGTACATCTGGCATATGTGGGTCCTGGGGAATTGAACCGGGGACCTTAGGTTTAGCAGGCAAATGCCTTAACTACTAAACCATTTCCCCAGCCCAAATAAAATGTTTTTTTTTAAAGAAGTGATAGTAGAGTGTTCATCACTAAATAAAACTTCTCTATCATCACACTCTGCAAGGCTCAAGAGCCATTGCCAAAGAGGTTGTGGAAAGAATGTAAGAACCTGGGTGTGGTGGCACACACCTTTAATCCCAGACTCAGGAGGCAGAGGAGGAGGATCACATGCCTACTATGGCCTCTTGCTGCTGCAAAGTAACACCAAATACTTGAGTCACTTTTTGCATCTGGCTTATGTGGATGACTTGGTGAATTGAACCCAGGCAACAAGCTTCATAAGCAACTGCCTTTACCACTGAGCCATCTTCCCAGCCCGCTGCATGGAATCCTTTGTGGGGATGCTTGCTTGCTTCCCATCTCTGGACTTATAAGTTTTGGGGGCCTGAATGCTTTCATTTATTTATTTATTTATTTATTTATTTATTTATTTATTTATTTATGAGAGAGAAAGAAACAGAGAAAGAGAGAGGGGGAGAGAAAGAGAATTGGCAAGCCAGAGCCTCAGCCACTGAAATCGAACTCCCACATGCTTGCATCACCTAGTGGGCATGTGCAACCTTGCACTTGCCTCACCTTTGTGCGTCTGGCTTACATGGGATCAGGAGAGTCAAACATGAGTCCTTAGGCTTTGCAGACAAGTGCCTTAACCACTAAGCCATCTCTCCAGCCAAAATTTGACAAATTTTTAATTGTAGTGAGTATGTGAATGTCCTATGTTCACTGACAGGATGTAGAAGCAATACCCCCTCGGTAGTCATTATCACTCCGAATATCCAGATTGTGTCCTATAAAACCAGTCCTTACTAAAAGCTATCACATCTTGCCTGTGGATGTACTGAGGGAAGTCTTATGTAACAGCACACATGAGGTTGGAACAGTATCTACAATATAGGATTCAGAGCAGAAAAATATTTGTTTTGTTAAAAGGTCTCGCACCTCTTTAAAGCAATGGCTGCTTCCATGTCTACAGAGGGGACTTAAGAAGACAACACGTTAGAGTGACACAAAGAGCAGGGGAGATTCTAGTGATTAAAAGGATATCTGGGATTAATAGGGTGTTGCAAAAGGACACTGAAGCCAGCTTAAAGGGCCTTCCACTGTCTTATTCTGGGATAATTTGAATATCACAAAGAATAATTACTGTGATTGAGGCATATTGAATATATAAACAGCAATACTTAAAATAGAAAATCAAGGCTGAAGAGATGGTTTAGTGGCTAAGAAGCTTGCCTGTGAAGCCTAAGGACCCAGGTTCGATTCCCTAGTACCCACATACCCAGATGCACATGTGGTGCATGTGTCTGGAGTTTGTTTGCAGTGGCTAGAGGCCCTGGTGCACCCATTCTCTCTTTTTCTCTCTCTCCCCTCATAAATAAATAAATAAATTTTTTTTAAATGGAAAAGTCCTGGCTGGAGAGATGGCTTAGCGGTTAAGGCACTTGCCTGCACAGCCAAAGGACTCAAGTTCTATTCCCCAAGACTCATGACAATAAGCCAGATGCACAAAGTGATGCATGCATCTGGAGTTCGTTTGCAGCAGCTGAAGGTCCTGGAACACCTATTTTCTCTCTCTTCCCCTCTTCCCCTCTCTCTCTTAAATAAAAAAAAAATAGAAAAATCATTTAAAAAACTTTTAAAAGGGGCTGGAGAAGCTGGGCATGGTGGCACATTACTTTAATCCCAGTACTTGGGCAGCAGAGATAGGAGGATTGCCGTGAGTTTGAGGCCACCCTGAAACTACATAGTGAATTCCAGGTCAGCCTGGGCTAGAGTGAGACCCTACCTCAAAAAACAAAAAGGCGGGGGGAGCTGGAGAGAAGGCTTAGCAGTTAAGGCGCTTGCCTGCAAAGCCTGAAGACCCAGATTCAATTCCCCAGGACCCATGTAAAGCCAGATGCACAAGGTGGCACATGTGTCTGGAGTTGTTTGCAGCCGCTGGAGGCCTTGACGCACCAATTCTCTCTCTGTCTCTCTCTCACTCTTTCTCTCTCTCTCTCTGTCTCTAATAAATAAATTAAAATAATTTTTAAAAAGACCTTTAAAAGCTTATTAGCTACTATTAGGCAGAACATAATTATTCATTACTCTATAAGTAGGTAAAAGGCCAAACCAAGATGTAAAAATCTTGTAAGCTTATGCTTAGCAACTTATTGTTGTTTTCTGATATTTTGTATATATACTCATAATAGTTCTTCTATAATAATGGTTTCCCTGAAGATTTTGTTAAAAGTAAATAACAATAATAAATGACTGTTGTAAATTGTAAAAGAAAAAAAAAAAAAGCTTGGCATGGTAGCACATGCCTTTAATCCCAGGATTTGGGAGACAGAGGTAGGAGTATGGCCATGAGTTCGAGGCCACCCTGAAACTACATAGTGACTTCCAGGTCAGTCTGGGCTAGAGGGAGACCCTCCCTCGAAAAACAAAACAAAAAATATATATATAAATGAATTATTAAGGAAAAATAAATACATAAGACAGTAAGTATAAGAATAGACTGTAAGAAAAAAAAATGATGTGCAGCCCTGGCTCCAAGCGACAAATGGACTTATGTAACCCTCACCTCCACTATGCGAGACAAGCCCCTGCACGTTACCAAATAGGGTAATCAACTAGTCCAAGGTTATCCTGGCCCGCCTGCCTAACCACCCGGGGGCTCACGGCTGACGCCAGCAGCGTCAATGAAGACGCGCAAGAGTTCCTATTCTAGTGCCTTCTTACGCGGCACGTCTTGGGGGTTACACTCCCTGACCCGCGTATATTTCCTGTTTCCTCCCACCGTACTTGAACCCTTGTGATCAACCCTGGGCCAGGAGGATGGAGGTGATGCACTTGAACAGTGTAGGTTATAGAAGGGGGGTGAGCCCGGTGGGAATTCTTGCGAGGCACTTACTATAGGATGGAGGAGGGCCAGGTGGAGTAGGGTGTTCCCCCCACCGCCGCCACCACCACGCTGACACAAGGCTTTTACGCCAAGTATGACGCAAATAGGCCCAAGAGCCGGGGGTGGACACGTCGTCATCAGCTGCCTGGGAGGTGGTGGGGAGAGGGGCATGTAGACCCCGCCTCGGAGGTGGGTGGGGAGTGGCAGGCTCCGCCCCGGCTCCTCCGGGCAGCTCCGGCCGCCGACTGCGACTCCGGCCCGGGGAGCAAGCGCGCAGAGCGGGGGGGAAAGGATGCGGCGGCCGCGGCGGCCCGGGGGTCCCGGAGGTTCCGGGGGGCTCCGGCTGCTCGTCTGCCTGCTGCTGCTGAGCGGACGCCCGGGGGGCTGCAGCGCCGTCAGTGCCCACGGTCAGGAGGAAACTTGGGGGGGGGGCTATGGAGGAGGGGACAAGAGGAGGTGCGAGCACAACTCGGTGGGGGTGGGGTGTAGCGCAGGTGAGAAGCTCAGGTAGCACGTGCGGGCTGGGGCTGGGGAATGGGGAGGGGGCAGAGGAGGAAGAGGAGAGGGCGGCTGGGAGGAAAGGGGCGTAGGCCGGGGGTGGGGTGGGGTGGGGCTGTGATAGGCGGGCGGGACCTCTGGGAAGTGGGCTCAGGGAAAGCCAGGGGCGCGGGAGCGAGAAGGGATGCTCTGGAGCATAGGGATTTAGAGGACCATGGTGGTAGTGGAGGGGGAGAAGCAAGAGGTTCCAGGGTGCCGAGGACCCGAGCTGAGGATAGGGAGGGGGAGGGGCACGGAGGAAGGAAGGAGGAGAGGTGACCACCCGACCCCAGTCATGGAGAGGGGGGCTTAGTTTAAGCTTCTAGGGGAGGATTGGCTCGAGACCGAAAAGCAGGTCTTTGAAGCTGAGAAAGACCGTTTGCTGCGGTTTGATCTCCTATCAGAAGAGACAGCTGGGAGAGGAGGCAGAAGAGGATGAAGAAGAGAGGGTCCTCTCTGGTCCCCCTCCCCACAGCCAGGCCTGGTGCTGACTCACATCTGTGCGGACAGAGTCAGCGCTGACTCACGGGCCGGGCCGGGGTGGGGGTGGGAAGGTGGCGCGTGGGGGAAGGGGCGCAGCCTCTCCATCTGGCGTCCTCTTTCCCCACCCTGGCATGGAGGGCAATACAGGCTACTTCCTGTGAGGCTGGAGGGTAACAGGATGGAACGGAGGAGTCAGGTCCCGTGGAGACTACTGGCCCCCACCACTCGCTCACTCCTTCCTCTCCCCGAACCGCGTCCTGACAAGCCCTTGGCCCCTGCAGACTCAGCACCACGGACAGTGCCACGGGCTCCTGTGTGGGAGCTGCCTCGGAGGACACGCACTCAACCCGCACCTCTTCACACCCACGCGGAAGGAAGTGTGCTAGAGTTTCTGCCTCTTCTGAGTCCCAGTATACTAGAGTTCTCCCCAGTAATCCTACAGGGATAGAAGTACATGCACCTGAAATGCTTTCCCTCAACTCTTAGCTCTTTAAAATCCAAAGCCAGACCCCACGTTTCCTTCTTTCAAGAATTCTATTCCTCTTTCCTGCTGTCTTCCCACCTTAGAGCCTTCTCTGTAATGAAAGAATGGACCTCGTCTACTTCCTCTATTCCCCAGCCCATCCTTCCATCTAACTGTTCTGCGTGTCTGACCCTTTGCTCTTCTACAGGCTGTCTGTTTGACCGCAGGCTCTGCTCTCACCTGGAAGTCTGTATTCAGGGTGAGTAAGGCTCTGTCCCTGGCATAGGATTCAAAGGACAGGGGGAGTGATCCCCCAGGGGAGGACAGGAACCCAGCTGGGTGCGGGGGAAAAGCGGCCAACAGCAGAGGTCTCCAGCCAGGAGAGGAGCTGGAGAGAGAGTCTACCTGCCGCCTGAACTCCGGAAGCCCCTGTGTGAGTTCCCTGCTGACACCACTTTTGTGTGCTCTTAGATGGCTTGTTTGGACAGTGCCAGGCAGGAGTGGGGCAGGCCAGGCCCCTTTTGCAAGTCACCTCCCCAATTCTCCAACGCTTACAAGGTGTGCTTCGACAGCTCATGTCCCAAGGTGAGCTCTGGGTACACTAGAGGAGAGAGAATGGGACTAGGTCACATAGGGGTGGGGAAGTGAGGGTTCACTTAATGCAAAGATTTCTCTTCATGAAATATTCTTATTATACCCACTTATGAAGTCACAACCTCCCAGATCTTTCTGGAGAAAAGGACCCTAGAGATGGATTGTTCAGATGTGAATTCTCTGGAGTTGCCCACAAGAGCCCTCCAGCTGAAATCACTGGAAATATCCTCTTTAGGACTGGCCCATCTCTCTCCCTGGCACTGAGTGCTTTGGAGGTGTGAGTTCTGAGGTCCTCCCACAGGAAAGCACCCACTCATCCAATGCACTCATTCAACAAGTACTTATGGAGTGTATACTAAGTGCCAGGATGTTTGGGATGGATCAAGGAAAAAGGTAAAGATCTCTTTACTGGGGTTTATCTTCAGGGGACAGAGGATAAAATACATTCTGTATGTTAACAGAATTCATAACATGTTAGATAGCAATGAGTGGTGTTGAATACAGCAGCAGGGTAAAGGAACTGGGAATGATGAAGTAGGAAGCAGAAGTCTTGAATCAGATGGTCAAGGTCAACCTTGCTGAAGTGATTTGAACAGATTTGAACAGATTTCAAGGAGGTGCGTGGAGGTTATGCAGGGGAAGAGTGTTTCAGGCAGCCACAAACAATGCTGTGAGGCAAGAGCACAAGGATGGAGACCAATGGCCAGACAGGAAGTATGGAGACGAGTAGAGGCTATAGTTGAGTAGGAAAAAGAAAAAGCGATGGGGATATTTATGAGGACTTCAAAGAGGATGCATGGACACTGGCTTTGCTCTGAGTGAAAGGGGAAACCATTACAGGGTTTTGAGCATAGGGTGTATGCTCTGCTTTAGAATGATCATTCTTGCTGCTGTGGCGAGAACACATAGGATGGGCCTCAGAGGTGAGGCAGGGAGTTCATGCACAGCTACTACATTAACTCAGGTAAGAGGTGAGTGCAGACTGAACCAGGGCAGCTACTTCATGACATATCAAGTGTGGCTGTAAAAAGGAATAAAAAAAAAAAATGACACATAGCTGGGGTGTGGTGGCACACGCCTTCAATCCCAGCACTCAGAAGGCAGAGGTAGGAGGACTGCCATGAGTTTGAGGCCACCCTGAGACTACACAGTGAATTCCAGGTCAACCTGGGCTAGAGTAAGACCCTACCTCAAAAAACCAAAACAGAAAAAAGAAAAGTGAGATCTGGGCTGGAGAGATATCTCAGTGGTTAAGGCGCCTGCCTGCATAACCTAATGACCAGAGTTCTATTCCCCAGTACCCACATAAAGCGAGATGTACAAAGTGACATATGCATCTGAAGTCCATTTGCAGTAGCTGGAGGCCTTGGTGTGCCTATTCTCTCTGTCTGTCTCATTTCTTTTTCTCTCTTCTTGCAAATACATAAAGAAAATTTTTAAATATTTTTATTTATTTATTTAAGAGAGAGAGAGAGAGATAGATAGATATAAAGAAAGAAAGTGGGCACACCAGGGCCTCCAGCCACTGCAAATGCATGCACAACCAGGTGCATGTGACTTATGTGGGTCCTGGGGAATTGAACCTGAGTCCTTTGGCCTTGCAGGCCTTAACTGTTAAGCCATCTCTCCGCCCCAATATTTTTTTAAATTTTTTATTGACAACTTCTATACTTACATACAAAAATGCATGATATTTCCCTCCCCTGCCCCCATACCCCTTTAGAACTCCAACCTCCATCATATCCCTTCCCTCTCTCCATTAGTCTCTCTTTTAATTTGATGTCATCATCTTTTTCTTCTATTATGAGGGTCTTGCGAAGATATTGCTAGGCACTGTAAGCTCATGGATATCAAAGCCAATTTCTGTCTGGACAATTGCATTGTAAGGAGTTGTACCCTTACTTTGGCTCTTCCATTCTATCCGCCCCCTCTTCCGCAATGGGCCCTGAGCCTTGGAGGGTGTGACAGAGATGTTTCAGTGCTGGACACTCCTCCATCCCTTCTTCTCAGCACTATGTTGCCTTTTGGGTCATCCCAGTGGTCATCTACATCTGAAAAGAGAAGCTTCTCTAACCAGAAGTGAGAGTAGCATTAATATGTGAATATGAACATTAAGTGTAGTGCTTTCAGGGCAGCTTGGTGGGAATAATATATACATTTAGCCAGACAAGAGCAGGCTTTATACCCCTAAGGCTCATGACCTCCCCTGCCATACACTTTTGCTTAGGTTTTTCAGTACCAGGCATGTATTCCCTCCCATAGAGAGGGTCTTCAGTCCAATTATGGAGCAGTTGGTTACCCCAAGAGCAGACATGCCACTATTGCACCCGTTCAATCATTTGGCCTATATGGCCAAACTTGAATACCCAATATTTTTTTAAAGTGAGATCTGAAAGTTGGCCATGGTGGCACAACTATTTTGTTCACCATGCCTGTCTTAGTTAGTCAGTTAGTTAGTTTTAGATAGTCTCATTGGGTAACTCTGGCTAGCCCAGAACTCACTATGTAGCCCAGGCTAGCCTCCCACCTCCGTCTTGAAATGCAGATTATAAGGTCCATTGCAGCACCCAGCCTCTGTGTAAGTCTTAAGGAGTTTGGCTACTAAGAAATGGACGCTAACTGAAGGGGAATGTGGAATGAAATAGTACTGTTCCCAAGATGGAAGCAATTGCATCATGTTTGTGTGCTAATGGGAATAATTCAGTAGGAAAAAAATGACACAGGAGGGCTGGAGAGATGGCTTAGCGGTTAAACGCTTGCCTATGAAGCCTAAGGACCCCGGTTCGAGGCTTGATTCTCCAGGACCCATGTAAGCCAGATGCACAAGGGGGTGCATGCATCTGGAGTTCGTTTGCAGTGGCTGGAGGCCCTGGCGCACCCATTCTCTCTCTCTCTCAACCTGCCTATTTCTGTATATCTCTCTCTCTTTTCAAATAAATAAATAAATAATAAAATATTTTAAAAAAAATGACACAGGAAATAGAGGAGAATTGCAGAAAGGATTCTTGGGTAGGTATGAGGATGAAATGTAGTGTTCAAGTGGAAGAATTAATTGACTGTAAACAGGATCACAGACAGTTCTTCTAATGCTAACAGACAAAAAGTCATGGGTTAGATGCTGGTGAATCCCAGCATATTGGTCAAGAACAGTCCAGGTTACAAATTCAGAGCAAGAGCCAGACATGGTAGTAGCACCCACCTGTGATGCCAGCACTCGGGCGTCTAAGGCAGAAGGATCACCACGCATTTTAGGCTGGCCTCTACTGCATAGTGTGGCATTGTCTCCAGAAAACAAGTCCTCAGACCTCTACACATATGCCATGACATACACATGCATGCACACACACACACACACACACACACACACACACATGCCCCATCCATATATACATACAGAAACACACACATAATTTCAAAAGAGCAAAAATCAAAACAAAATAATTGCAGAGAAAGAGAATGCAGGAAAGTGGGCTATTCCTTTAGAACAGGTGGACGGTCTGCTAAGAGCAGTTTCTTGGAGTAAAGAGTGAACCAGAAGCCCTGCCTCGTGGTAACGTGGTGATAATGGGGTGACAGGAGGTGACGAGGGCAGTCAGATGATGAGGATGGTAAGGGTTAAAACAGCTGTGTAACTGGGCGTGGTGGTACACACCCTTAATCTCAGCACTAGGGAGGCTGAAGTAGGAAGATCACTGTGAGTTAAAGGCCAGTCCGGAGCACAGGGTGAGTTCTTAGGTCAGCCTGGGCTAGAGTGAGACTCTGCTTCAAAAAAAAAAAAAAAAAAAAGAGGGGACTGGAGAGATGGCTTAGCGGTTAAGGCATTTGCCTGCAAAGCCAAAGGATCCCGGTCTGACTCTCCAGGACCCATGTAAGGCAGGTGCACAAGGGGGCGCATGCATCTGGAGTTCGTTGGAAGTGGCTGAAGACCCTGGCATGCCCATTCTCTCCCTCTCTCTCTCTCTCTCTGCCTCTTTCTCTCTCTCAAATAAATAAATAAATAATATATAGTTAATTATTATTATTATTATTATTGGCAACTTCTTAAAATATATATATATTTTTTAAAGGGGGGATCTGGAGAGATGGCTTAGCGATTAATGCACTTGCTTGTGAAGCCTAAAGGATGAAGGTTCAATTCCCCAGTACCCACATAAGCCAGATGCACATGGTGGCACATGCGTCTGGAGTTTGTTTGCAGTGGCTAGAGAATGGGCATGCCATTAGCTCTCTAGTAAATAAATAAATGAAAACAAGTTATTTTTTAAAAAACCACATATGGGCTGGAGAGATGGCTTAGCGGTTAAGGTGCCTGCCTCCTAAGCCTAAAGAACGCCGGTTCCAGTCTCCAGCAGTTCCAATCTCCAGGTCCCATGTTTAGCCAGATGCAAAGTGACGCAAGGGCGCGATGCTGCACTTGACCACAAGGGGGTGCACGCATCTGGATTTCGTTCGCAGCAGCTGAGAGGCTGCTGGCGCGCCCATCTGTATCTGTCTTCCTCTCCCTCTCTCTCTGTCTCTCTCAAAAAAAACCAAACAAACAAACAAACAAAAAAAAAACTCATATAATCCTTTAGAGTTTTCTAGGCATTTCATTTTCTTAACCACACTTGATTTTCACAACAGCTCCATGAAATATTATTCCCACTTTAAAACTAAAACTGAGGCTCAGAATTAACCAAAACAATGATGATGGCAGTGGTAGCATTTGTTAAGGGCTTATTATATAATAGTGTCTATTCCATTTGATGTGTGTTTGTTTTAATTATCACGTCAATATTAAGAGGTACAAATCCCCATTTTACAGATGAGAGAATGTAGGCTCAAAGAGAACTGAGGTGAGGGAATGGAGGCTCAGCAGCTTGCCCAGACTCACTCAGTTCTTCAGTAACTGACTCCAGCTCAGGCAGCTTGACTCCGAATGTTGTACCTGAGTGTAGGGAGGAGGTAGTTCAGATCACCCAGTGGGTCTCCAGACCCTCCACCACTCCTAGCCCTGCCAAACCGAATGCCCTGTGGACCACTGGCTCTATCTCTGGGCCCCAGACTCCAGCCAACCTCACCCTCTCCTTTGCTCTCACAGGACTGTCCTGGCATGATGACCTCACGCAGTATGTGATCTCACAGGAGATGGAGCGCATCCCTAGGCTTCACTCCCCTGAACCCCGTACAAGGGACAGGTAGGCATCCTTTCTTGACAACCTTGAGTTCTTGGCACTGGTGGTCTGTGGTCTTTCTGAGGGACGGGGTGGAGGAGGGAAGGAGACACCAAGGTCAACAAGATGGGACACAAGTAAGATAAGGTCAGGAATGGTCCCTCTCTCTCTCTGACATGCTCCCATGCCCAGTGGAAGCTGAGCTCACCCTGAGAATCTTGTCAACCTGGATATACTCTGGGGCTGGGAAGATGGCTCAGTGGGGAAAATGCTAACCAGAAAAGCACAAGGACCTGAGCTTGGATGCCCAGCACCCATGGACAATGTTGGGATTGGTGGCACGTGCCTGTAATCCCAGTGCTGGAAAGGCAGAGGGATCTCTGGGGCTTCCTGGTTTGCTAGTCTAGCCAAATTGACGGGCACTGCATTCAACCAGAGATGTTACCTAAAATAAATAAATCCCAGCACTCGGGAGGCAGAGGTAGGAGGATTGCTGTGAATTTGAGGCCACCCTGACACTACATAGTGAATTCCAGGTCAGCCTGGGCTAGAGTGAGACCCTACTTCGAAAAAACAAAATAAATAAATAAACTGGGTGTGGTGGCACACACCTTTAATCCCAGCACTTGGGATGCAGAAGTAGGAGGATCGCTGTGAGTTCGAGGCCACCCTGACACTACATAGTGAATTCCAGGTCAGGCTGGGCTAGAGCAAGACCCTACCTCAAGAAAACAAAACAGGGCTGGAGAGATGGCTTAGCAGTTAAGGCACCTGCCTGCTAAGCCTAAGAACATCAGTTCCAATCTCCAGGTCCCACGTTTAGCCAGATGCAAAGTGACGCAAGGGCGCAATGCCATGCTTGCCCACAAGGGGGTGCACACATCTGGATTTCGTTCACAGCAGCTGAGAGACTGGTGGCGCGCCCATCTCTATCTGTCTCCCTCTCCCTCTCTGTCTGTCTCTCTCTGTGTCTCTCACCAAAAATAAATAAAATAATAAAAAAATATATATAGTAGCATGTGAAAAAATTTAGGAAAAAAAAAAGAAAACAAAACAAAACATACAAGCATAACCCCCACCCTTCTCTTTCTGCTTTCTTTCCCAGGTCTGGCTTGGTGTCCAGGAGACCTGGTCCTTCTGGAGAGCTGCTTTCCCAGGGCATCCCTACTGGCTCTGCTCCTGCTGCTCAGGGGCTTCCTCGACCTCCAGTGAGTGGGGGTGGAGCTGGGGTGGGCTCCCCCCTGTCTCCTCTGCAGGCTGAGCTGCTGCCCCCTCTCTTGGAGCATCTGCTGCTGCCCCCGCAGCCTCCCCACCCTGCCCTGAGTTATGAACCTGCCTTGCTGCAGCCCTACCTGTTCCATCAGGTGAGCCTCTGACTCTGGCCATGCCCCACCCCACTGCCCAGCCCTGACCTTTGTACTTACCTCTCTGGTTTCCCACAGTTTGGCTCCCGCGATGGCTCCCGGAGCTCGGAGAGCTCTGCGGGGGTAGTCAGTGTCAGCTCCCTGCCCAAGGCCGAAGTTCCTGCCCTCTTCAGCAGAACTGCCTCCAAGGCCATGTTTGGGACCCATTCTGGCCACTCCTATGGGGACCTTCCAGGGCCTTCACCTGCTCAGCTCTTCCAGGACTCAGGGCTGCTCTACCTGGCCCAGGAGTTGCCAGGGCCTGGCAGGGCCAGAATGCCAAGGCTGCCAGAGCAAGGGGGCAACAGCCAGTCAGAGGAATCCTCAGAGGTCTATGAGGAGGAAGGACTAGGGAGTCGTGGGGAGAAGCCCCCATCCCCGATAGTGCAACCAGGTAACAGCCCACATCACCCACTTCCCTGCCTGTGCGGGCTGGGACTGCTTTGGAGAACTATGGGTTTCTTCCTGATTCTCCCTGGAGTCATTTGTTTGTTTGTTCATTTGTTTATGAGCAGAGAGAGGGGAGGAAGACAGTATGGGTATGCAAAGGGCCTGTAAAATGAACTGCAGATGCATGGACCCAGTCCATCAGGCTTTGCAAGCAACTGCCTTTAACCACAGAGACATCCCCCCAGCACCTGTTTTTATTTTTTAAAGACAAGGTCATGTTATTAGCCCAGGATGACCTTGAATTCACTGTTCATCCCAGGCTGGCCTCAATCTTGCAGCAATCCTCCCGCCTCAGCCTTCTGAGTGCTGGCATTGTAGGCATGCATCATCAGGCCTGGTTTCCATTCACACATCTAATGTCTACTGATCTATACGTGCACACTTTAGCATAGATGTGGGGACAGTGGGATGAGGTAGAACCAAAATGTCTGTGGTACACCAGGCACAATGGCACACACCTTTAATCCCAGCAATTGGGAGGCAGAGGTAGGACGATCACTGTGAGTTCAAGGTCAGCCTGAGACTACATAGTGAATTCCAGGTCAGTCTGGGCTAGAGCAAGACTTTAGCCCAAGAAAAAACAAAATAAAATGTCTGTGGTGGGCCCAGGTGGTCTTTCCCTCAAAGTGTGTTCAAGAGCTTTTTAAAATATATTTTATTTATTTATTTATTTATTTATTTATTTGAGAGGGAGAAAGAGGCAGAGAGAGAAAGAGAGAATGGGCGTGCCAGGGCCTCTAACCACTGCAAACAAACTCCAGATGCATGCGCCCCTTGTGCATCTGGCTTATATGGGTCCTGGAGATTTGAACCGGGATCCTTTGGCTTTGCAGGAAAATGCCTTAACTGCTAAGCCATCTCTCCAGGCCAAGAGCTTTTTTTTTTTTTTTTTGAGTTAGTGTAGCAGTCAGCTTGAGGTCACTGGGATGAACTTCCAAACCAGGCACAGTTATGGAGGAAGGGATTTATTTATTTTTTAAAATTTTCTTTCTTTCTTTATTTGAGAGAGAGAGAGAGTGTGTGTGTGTGAGAGAGAGAGAGCGAGAGAGAGAGAGAGAGAGAGTGAGTGGGTGTACCAGGGCCTCCAGCCACTGCAAATGAACTCCAGACACATGCACCACCTTATGCATCTGGCTTATGTGGGTCCTAGGGAATCAGACCAGGGTCCTTTGGCTTTGCAGGCAAGTGCCTTAAACACTAAGCCATCTCTCCAGCCCGAGGAAGGGATTTATTGAAGATAGAGGGGAAGTTCCATAATGGCAGAAGACTGGCCCACTTTCACAGGTCCAAGCAGAGAGAGAACAGCCACAAGCCACCACAAGCAAGCAAGCACACTTCAGGAACTCCAGGCAAAGCTCATGCACTTTGCATCTCTTTAGCCTGGAATTCCAAATCCACCCCACACTTAGGGCTAGAATCTAGGATCTGTCCAGTGACACCAAGTTTCCTGAATCAATTGAGGGATATTCATTCAAACTACCACAGCTAGGGTCTTGCTCTAGCCAAGGCTGTCCTAGAACTCTCTCTGTAGTCCCAGGCTGGCCTTGAACTCACAGCAATCCTCTTACCTCTGCCTCCTAAGTGCCCGCCCTAGTCTACATTCTTTTATTTTTATTTTTATTTTTTTAAATTTTTCAAAGTAGGGTCTCACTCTAGTCCCTGCTGACCTGGAATTCACTACATAGTCTCAGGGTGGCTCTTAAAGTCACAGTGATCCTCCTACCTCTGCCTCCCAAGTGCTGGAATTAAAGGCATGTGCCACCATGTTTGGCCTGGTCTTCATTTTTTTTGTTTGTTTTTGTTTTTGTTTTTCGGTAGGGTCTCACTCTAGCTCAGGCTGACCTGGAATTCACTATGTTGTCTCAGGATGGCCTTGAACTCATAGCCATCCTCCTACCTCTGCCTCCTCAGTGCTGGGATTAAAGGTGTGTGCCACCACGCCCAGCTTGGTCTTCATTCTTAAATGTGTCCATCCCCTTCTCCAACCACCTATGTGCAACTCACCAGTTTATCCTACGATCAACCCTAAACACTATGTTTGTCTCCCTGCAGATTCGACCCTGCAGAAACTGGCCGCTGTGCTGGCAGGCTATGGGGTGGAGCTGCGTCAACTGACCCCTGAGCAGCTCTCCACCCTCTTGACCCTGCTGCAGCTGCTGCCCAAGGGTGCAGGAAGAAATCTTGGTGAGTGTCCAGAGAGGGAAGCCAGCAACTCCCGGCTCTGTGGAGGCCTTTAGCCCCACCTATCAAGACTACACTGGGAGCCAGGCATGGTGGCACATGCCTTTAATCCCAGCACTCAGGAGGCAGAGGTAGGAAGATTGCCATGAGTTCGAAGCCACCCTGAGAATTCAAAGTGAATTCCAGGTCAGCCTGTGCTAGAGTGAAACCCTACCTCGAAAAAAACAAAACAAAACAAAAAGACTACATAGTGAATTCCAGGTCAGCCTGGGCTAGAGCAAGACCCTACCTCAAAAAAGAAAAGAGTCGGTCATGGTAGCACACACCTTTAAATCCCAGCATTAGGGAGGCAAAGGTAGGAGGAGTGCTGTGAGTTTGAGGCCAGCCTGGGATTACAGACTGAATTTCAGTTCAGCCTGGGCTAGAGTGAGACCCTACCTCGAAAAAACAAAACAAAAACAAACAAACAAAAAGAAGCTGGGTGTGGTGGTGCATGCCTTTAACCCAGCACTCAGGAGGCAGAGGAAGGAGGATGCTGTGAGTTCAAGGCCACCCTGAGACTACATAGTGATTTCCAGGTTAGCCTGGGCTAGAGTGAGACCCTGCCTCAAAAAATCAAAAAGAAGAAGGAGAAAGAAAAAAAGGAAGGAAGAAGGAAGGAGGGAGGGAGGGAGGGGGAGGGAGGGAGGGAAGGAGGGAGGGAAGAAAGAGAGTCCAAGGATGGAAGTTAATGGAAAAAGAAACCAGCAAAGGCTATGAGCAGGGAAAAGGGGTTCCCAAGAACGGCAGATAAGGGCTGGGGATATATCTCTGTGGTAGATATCCTTAGCATGAGCAAGACCTGGGGTTCCATGCCCAGCACTGAAGGACTAGAAGGAGGTGGAGGTCAGGCTATCGAAGACCCAAGGAGAAAGTATGGCCCGTGCAAAGGAGAAATCAGTGACGGATGGATCAAGGGAGGACTTGAACAAAGAATGGCTTTGAGAGCTGTGGCCAGTGACAGAGAGAGGAGCTAACAAAACAGTGACATATAAGGCTGAAGCAAAGAGGAATGTGGCCATGCACGGGATGGAACCATTGACAGCAATGAGGCCACAGTAGATGGAACAGGTTCAGGAGCTCCAGCCCTTTCTCCCTCTCACCTGTGTTTTGTGGACCTTGGCCTTGACACCTTTCCCCCAGACTTTTGCTTTTCCTGTCTCCACAGGAGGGGTTGTAAATGTTGGAGCTGATATCAAGAAAGTGAGTTCCCAGCACCTTCCTGACCACAAGTGCTCTTTACTGAAACCAAAATCTTAGGATCAGGGCCCAAATTCTATCTTCTAGTACCTTATTTGGGGGAGACTAAGGCCCAGAGACTTCAAATTATTGCCTGTGATCTCACTCCAAGTTAATGGCAGAGCTAGGACTAGAAGCCAGAATGCTTGATCTGCTTCTCTTTTGGCTACAATCCTTTTAGATCATGCTCTGGGCATTCCTACAGCAAGAAGGACCTTGACAATTGGGCAGGCTTCTGTCCCCCTGTAGCTGGAGGAGCTATGCTTCTGTTTTAGATCTTGGACTTCTAAGATGTTGTGGCTGAACAAAAAAAAAAAAAAAAAAAATCATTGCTCTTCTGTGCATCTTCCCAGCCTCACCCCAGATTCTCTGACTGTAGCATTTGCTCCCATTCCAGCCCCATCCTGTGGATATACAGACTGTGTTTCATTCATTCAAGGCTTTATTCACTCATTCACCCTCTACTGTATACATTTCCTGGATGTGCTTTATGTACGCAGCACTGCACTGGGCCCTGGGGGTAAAAAGTTAAACAAGTCCAGAACTCCACGATAGGGAACTCAGAGCCTAGGGTGTGGCCCTCAGACCCTTCACTCTCCAGAGGCCACACCTACATCCTCTTTTCTAACAGACAATGGAGAAGCAGGTGCAGGGTGCAGACACAGCAGAGCCTCTACCCCCCATGCCCTCCCTGCCCGGACACCCCACTGCCAGCCCCACCTCCAAAAAAGCCCAGCAGGTGCCGAGCCCTGCCTCCACAGAGCCTCCCCAAACAGTCAGTCCTCCTGGAGTCCCCGCTGTGCTTTTGGAGAAGAAAAGTCCCCTGGGCCAGAGCCAGCCCACAGTGATGGGACAGTCATCAGCTCGGCTCTCCTCGGAAGAGTATGGCTACATTGTCACTGACCAGAAGTAAGTTCTACAGCCTGAACACGCCTTCGAGTTCCTTAGGGGTTGGGGCTGGCCTGTCTGGAAGGAAGCAGAGAGCAGAAATCCAGCTGTGAAAAGGACGGGGAGCTGGTTGTGGTGGCGCACACCTTTGATCCCAGCACTTGGGAGGCAGAGAAAGGAGGATCACTGTGAGTTCAAGGCCAGCCTGGGACTACAGAGTGAGTTCCAGGTCAGCCTGGACTAGAGTGAGATCCTACCTTGAAGAACCAAAACAGAAAAAAAGAAATAGCTCAGCACCCCTGGCAAAGGCCTGTTTCAAAAAAGTGACTGAAAACCCCCACTTCCCTTCCTCTGCCTGTCCTCCCCCCCCGCTGCAGACCCCTGAGCCTGGCTGCAGGTGTGAAGCTGCTAGAGCTCCTGGCTGAGCACGTGCACATGTCCTCCGGCAGTTTCATCAACATCAGGTGGGGCGGACATCCTGGTGGAGCTGCTGGGGTCTAGAAGGCAGCTTGACCAAGGCAGTGCTGGAGGGACTTGGGAGAAAGGGAAGAAAAGTTCTGGGGTCATAGATGCTCGTGGCAATATTGAAGAGACAGCCACACCCAGCCCTGCTGCCAGCCCCACCCATGTGCTTGTCATCAGACGCCCTTGTGCCATCCCTGGTCCCCACAGCTGTCCTCTCTTTTAGAGTCCAAGGTCTCCGGTGGGTTAGGTTGTAATATAGCTCCTATTTGGCAGTGTGGTGGGACCAGCCCTCACCTTCCGGATCCAGCACAATGAGCAGAACCTGTCTTTGGCGGATGTGACCCAGCAAGCTGGTAAATACACCCCAACCTCAAAGCCCAAGCTGGGCCTGGCCTCAACGCTGTGGCTGATGTTCCCTTAAAATATTCCTAGCCCACACGAAGTCTGCCTGCATACTATAATGTGTGTGGGGAAGACGCCATGGGGCTGGAGACAAGCCTGATCTAATCCCTCCCTACAGGGCTGGTGAAGTCCGAACTGGAAGCACAGACAGGGCTCCAAATATTGCAGACGGGAGTGGGACAGGTAGGCACCCACTGGAGAATCTGTCGAAGCCCCAGGGGCTTGACACTACCCAAAGTGAAGCAAACTCCTGGAGAAATGGTGTTGAAACCCAGATAACTGGCTGGCCAGCTGCCTTCTCCCAGCAGCTCCTTTATGTGCACTTCTCATTCTGACCAGCAGAGGGAGCAGTGGCTCCTTCCTGCAAGACCAGGGTCCTGCAGAAAGACCTGTATTGGCGGAAGTGGCTAAGGTGACCTTGGCTTCCTGGAGCAAAGTCTCTAAAATTCAAGGGAAAACCTTGCACAGAAAGGACATTGTACTCAAAAGATGTTCCTATTCTGCATCTAACTCTGGTCTATCTCATGCCGATATCTTGCTGAATACTCACACCATCATTGTCAAGTCCTCTGTCCACTTGGGGGTTGAGGATCTGAGCCCTTCTGGCTATTACTTCCTTACTCCTGCCTAAATAGCTTTGCCACTGGAGGGGTGCTAGCAGGGTTCGGGGCTCGGGGCTGGAGTGAGGAACAACTCCTAAGTCTCCCTGATTCTGACGTTCTTCCTACAGAGGGAGGAGGCAGCCGCAGTCCTTCCCCGAGCAGCCCGTACCATTTCGCCTATGCGCTCGGTGCTGCTCACTGTGGTGGCCCTGGCAGGTGTTGCTGGGCTGCTGGTGGCTTTGGCAGTAGCCCTGTGTGTGCGCCACCATGCAAGGCAGCGGGACAAGGAGCGCCTGGCAGCCCTGGGTCCCGAGGGGGCCCACGGTGACACTACTTTTGAGTATCAGGTGCGCAGCTGCAGAAGTTCATGGATGGGAGGAGGTGCAAGGGGCTTGGGTGTCTGGGTCTTGTGTGGAGTGAAAGTGAAATGGGTGTGAGCTGCTGTTCTGGTTTGGGAAAAGGATGGAGACGCCATGAAGGGAGTGTTGTGGAGCACTCTTTTTTAAAAAAATTTTTGCTTATTTATTTATTTGAGAGAGAAAAAGCAAAGAGAGAGGGGGCAGATAGAGAATGAAAGCACCAGCTGCTGCAAACGAACTCCAGATACATGCACCATCTTGTGCATTTGGCTTATGTGGTTCCTGGGGAATTGAACCTAGGTCCTTTGACTTTGCAGGCAAACGCCTTAACCACTAAGCCATCTCTCCAGAAGGGGCACTTGTGAATGGATAGAAATTAGGAACAGCTGGTTCCTGAGATTCTGCCCAATGCTATATTCTGAGATTCTGGGATTCTGCTCTGTAGTATCTGAGGGTTTGGGGTGTTTTGTTTTGTTCTGTTTTGTTTTGTTTTTCAAGGCAGGGTCTTGCTCTAGCCCAAGCTGATCTGGAATTCACTATGTAGCTCAGAGTGGCCTTGAACTCACAGCAGTTCTCCTACCTATGTCTCCCAAGTGCTGGGATTAAAGGCGTGCGACATCACACCTGGCTCAGGTTTTGATAAGCCATATAAGACAAGGGCCAGGGCAAAGACCTTATGCAGAGGATATGCTTCATTCAAACTCGGTCAAGGATGAGTCCAGAGTTGAATATGTGTCTTTGATTTTTGGTCTTGGGTGTTGAACCCTGGGCCTCACTCATGCTTCCCAAGGCGCCCTACCACCGAGCTGTATCCACGATCCTATGGCCCTATTGAAAGGCTTCAGGAGTCCTGCCCCAATTCTTCCTCCACAGGATCTGTGTCGCCAGCACATGGCCACAAAGTCCCTGTTTAACCGGGCAGAGGGTCCTCCAGAGCCTTCTCGGGTGAGCAGTGTGTCCTCACAGTTCAGTGATGCAGCCCAGGCCAGCCCCAGCTCCCACAGCAGCACACCATCTTGGTGCGAGGAGCCTGCCCAGGCCAACATGGACATCTCCACAGGACACATGATTCTGGTCAGGAAAGGGACCAGGCCCTGAGTGGGGTGGGGACAGGATGGCGGGAGAGGCAGAACTAGCAGTGTGGGTCAGAACCAGACTGTGGTGCCCCTGCAGGCATATATGGAAGACCATCTGCGGAACCGGGATCGCCTGGCCAAGGAGTGGCAGGCCCTGTGTGCCTACCAAGCAGAGCCAAACACCTGTGCCACTGCGCAGGATGAGGGCAACGCAAAGAAGAACCGCCATCCCGACTTCCTTCCCTGTAAGTCACCTGCTGGCCAGTTTGTCCCCCCCCCCACTGATGGGAGCTCTGACAAGGCTCTGGGGAAGGGACTGGGCTTCTGGCTCAAGCTGAGTGGCAGATGACTCTGATGACCTAAGTGCCGTTATGTGCAGATGACCATGCCCGCATCAAGCTGAAGATGGAGAGCAGCCCTTCTCGGAGTGATTACATCAATGCCAGCCCTATTGTGAGTGGCTGTGATTTCAGCCCCTGCCCTGCCCCATCTGTCCTGCTACTTCCTCTTCATGCCCTGTAGTCACCTCTCAGCCCAGCCAAGGTCCTGAAATTGTGGGCCTGTATCCTGCCATTGAAACATGGGTTTCTCAGCCTTCCCTAGACCCTGGCCTACTCCTGACCAAGCCTCTCCATGGTGCCATTTCCCATTCCCAGCTCATGACGTATCCTCCTTGCCCCCAGATCGAGCATGACCCTCGGATGCCAGCCTACATAGCCACACAGGGACCACTGTCCCATACCATTGCAGACTTCTGGCAGGTGAGCTCTTGGAGGGGGCCTCTCTAGGGACCAGGGGCCCTTGTGGCCAGCCAGTACCAGCCAGAGAGGCTGGAGGGCACCTTGCCTGGTCTCTGTCCCTAGATGGTGTGGGAGAGTGGCTGCACGGTGATCGTTATGCTGACCCCCCTGGTGGAGGATGGCGTCAAGCAGTGTGACCGCTACTGGCCAGATGAGGGTTCCTCCCTCTATCATGTATATGAGGTCAGCAGGGCCCCACAGCTAGGGGACAGTGGGAATGGGGAAAGGTGGAGTGGTGATCTTGTCATTCATCTATGAATGTATATGTATATCGATGTTCATACAAACATGCATGTCTGCATGTTCTGTCTAGAACCAAAAATCTAGAACCATGAGTATGTGAGGTGGGGAAAATAAATATATCCAAAGACCAAGATTAACACTTGCTTCCAGTTTAACACAGCTAAGAGTTTCCTAGTGGGCAAAGCAAAGAAAGAAATACTACTAGTCACATTGTGTTGCTTATAGGAAATAAAAATAAACCTCATTAGGAGAGAAGATAGGGAGGAGCTGGGCAGAAGCAAGGCAGGGGGAAGGACAATTGGAACATGTCTCCCCAGGAGACAAAAGACCTTGGGAGCAGAAGTTTCCTAATACCAGATAGTCTGAATGCTCTTTTTTTTTTTTTTTTTTTTTTTTTTTTTTTTTTTGTAAATATTTTATTGGTCTTGGTCATTGGTAAAGAAAACAGTAGTATTATGGAATTCCATTACTTTTTTGGATTAAGCAGCAGATTACAGAGTGAGATCCTACCTCAAAAAAGAAAGAAGAGGCTGAAGAGATGGCTTAGCGGTTAAGGCACCTGCCTCCTAAGCCTAAACATGCTGGTTCCAATCTCCAGCGTTTCCAATCTCCAGGTCCCACGTTTAGCCAGATGCAAAGTGATGCAAGGGCGCAATGCCACACTTGACCACAAGGGGGCGCACGCATCTGGATTTTGTTCACAGCAGCTGAGAGACTGCTGGCGCGCCCATCTCTGTCGTCCTCTCCCTCTCTCTCTCTCCCTCTCTCTCTCTCCCTCTCTCTCTGTCCAAAAAGAAAAATACACATGACAAAAAAGAAAGAAGAAAGAAAACAGAAGGAGGGCAGGAAGGGAGGGAGGGAGGGAGGGAGGGGGGGAGGGAGGGGAAGCAAGGAAGCAAGGAAGCAAGGAAGCAAGGAAGAGAAGAAACTGACTCACTCGTAGTAGTTATGTCAGGGTGGGAACGCTACCAGTTGTCCTGGACTGTAAAATGACACTGGCAGCCAGACTGAGACTGCTAAGACAGTTGGGGTGAATGGGGTTAGCACGCTTCCTGCAGGATTTAGGGTTTGAATTGTCTGGGAAGTGGGAGGGATCCGAGTAGACGAGGCTGTATGGAGCATGTGCGCAGACGCGATACTGGAGCGCTTGGCTGTGCTCAAGCCAGTGGCATCCCGGGCAGGTGAACCTGGTGTCCGAGCACATCTGGTGCGAGGACTTCCTGGTACGGAGCTTCTACCTGAAAAACGTGCAGACCCAGGAGACGCGCACGCTCACGCAGTTCCACTTCCTCAGCTGGCCGGCAGAGGGCACCCCGGCCTCCACCCGGCCGCTGCTGGACTTCCGCAGGTGAGTACCCAGATGGAACCAGGGCCGGGGATGCCCCCAGGGAGACTCCTTCCACCCAGAGGTCTTATCCCAGAGCTGTTCACCAGCTCCTCCTGGGCCCCAGATCCGACCTGGAGCCTCGTCCTTGACCTCTGGCCGCCCCTCCCACCAGTCTCTCGGCTCCAAACCTCTGCCAGCCCTGTCCCAGCCCTCTTATATCCTGCCCTGCTCTACACGACCCCCCCCCCAGTTGTTTTGTTCTTTCTCTGCCTCAGTCATTCCCTCCCAGCTTCCTTCTTCATCCCTCACCTTGTCTCTTTGCTTCCATTTTTATTTCTCTTTCACTCTTTTCCTTTCTTCCTTTTCCTTTTCACTCCTCCATCTATCTCTGTCATTTTCTACTTCACTGTCTCCATTTCTCCTCTCTCCCTCCCTCCCTCCCTCACAGCTGCCAGCATCATTTTTGTGATCTGCAGCTAGTATTCTCATCCCAGTTGCATAGTCACAAAAGTGGTCATTGGCAGGTGTGGCAGCTGCATGGACAGAACAGACAGGACACAGCCTGAAGGCTACTGGGAGAGCTGGGGCAGGAGTACAGGAAGCAACACAGACTGTCAGAGGAATCCACGAACAAGGAAGGGGCTGGGACAGGAAGTAACTGAGGAAGTTAGCCTACCATGGCATTGAACCCAAGACCAGGCCATGTTTCCAACCTCTCGTGTCTCTCCCCCTCCTCGCGCCCACACAGGTGGCTGAGGAACGAGCCTCCAGAGCCCCTGGCCACTGCAGCCTTCTGTTCCTCTTTCCCTGCTGGGTTAGCTTGGGTCTTCAGTGCCTGGCAGCCTGGCAGCCTGGCAGCTGCTGGAGGAAACCTGGGGAGTTTCTGAATCTCAGGACAGTCGTTTCTGGCTGATGTCTATGCAGTTTGAGATATGTCTTGAAAGCAGCATCAGGGTATTGGAACTGTTTCTTTTCTTCTTTTTTTAAATCACATCTTAAAAATCCTAGCAGGGCATGGTGGCACTCCTGCAATCCCAGATATTCAGGAGGCTGTGGCAGGAGGATGGCAAGTTCAAGTCTGGGCAACCTAGCAAGAACCTGTCTAAAAAAAAAGTAATGGGGAGCAGGGAATGTAGCTCCATGGTACAGCACTTGGGTTCAATCCTTACTACTACATAAAGATAAATAGAATTTGGGCTGGAACATGGTGGAGCATGCCTTTAATCCCAGCACTGGAGAGGCAGAGGTAGGAAGGTCACTGTGAGTTTGAGACCAGCCTTGGACTACTTAGTGAGTTCCAGGTCAGCCTGGGGTATAGTGAGACCCTACCTTGAAAAAAAAAAAAAGAAAAGAAAAAATTTGGGCTAGAAAGATAGCTTAGCAGTTAACGGTTCTTGCTTGCTTGCAAAGCCTGCCAGCCTGAGTTCCCCATTGCCCATATAAAGCCAGATGTACAAAGTGGCACATGCATCTGGAGTTTATTTGCAATGGCAAGAGGCCCCAGTACACCCATTCTCTCTCTCCCCTTTCAAATAAATATTAAAAAAATAAAATTGTTAAAAATAAAGATTATGAAGAAAAATAAAGAATATGATTGGCCCAGAGGAGTGGCTCAGCAATAAAACATATGAAAGGCTTTGGATTTGACCCCACACTTTGCCCTAAAATAAAATTAGTAAAGGTTCTGATAGAGCCACTACACAGGTCTGTTTTAAGGCCACACAGATAAGCTTAAATGTTCCTGTAACTTGGGCCAGAATTATATAAATACACTTGGCATATGACATCTAAAACAAGCTAATAGTCCTTATTACACGCAGTTTGGTAGCCACCAGCGGGAAAGCAGATTAGTAAAAGAGGCCCCAGCAAGTGCCTAGCGCAAACTCCTGAGCCCTTCCCTGTGAAATGAGGATGCTGATAGTTCCAAGATGCAAAAACAAAAAGGACATAAAATCTAGTTAAGTGTCTGGTGCATGGCAAGGGCTCAGCTGACTGCAGGAGAGTTATTGTCATTCTAAGTGGCTATGGACCCCTGTAAGGACCATGTCCAATCTAGCCCTCAGTGCACCACCAGTGTGCAGGACAGCCACGAGCTCCTTAGCTGAAAGACCACAAAGTCCCAAGCGTCTCCAAGCCAATCTAACCCTTAAAGCCCCCTAGTCCTGGGGCTACTAGGAGTGTGCAGGTGTCAAAGCAGGGAGGTTTTAAGGGACAATGGAATAGGCACAGAATATCCCTCCTGCTCCTTTGCTAATCTGTGGACAGGGACAGCAGAGAAAGGTCTGAAGTCCAAGTGGACTCCAAGTCTGAATATAACCCAGGCAAGAATGCTTGGGCCAAAGTGGAGCTGATCCAGGGAGATAGACAACCATGTTCAGAGTGGAGGGTTTGTCCTCCCCTGGCCAGAGGAATGCTGTGCCCAAGGCAACCTGACTTCAGGGGCGGTGTAGACTACTAGGGGCCTGAATGGGAAGAGAAATAACCTGGACAGCTGTGGAGCAGAGTGGAGTGGTGCCCTGACAGCAGTCACCAGAAAGCCTGTCCCTTCTCCCACCTTGGGATATTATTCTGCGTTGTTGTTTATTGTATGCAAGACCTTACACTTAGTTCTGTACATACATGGGTTATCTTATGCTGTGACATAAGAACCCTCAAGAGTGGGGTTACACTTATTATCATCCCCCCACTTTACAAGTAAGAGAACTAATGTTCTTAAGAGATGAACTCAGTTGTTCCAGGCGCATAGCTTGGGCACATAGCTTCTAAGTGACAAAGCAAGCACAGGGCCATCCACACCAGATCTGGGCCTTTGTTCCCAGCCCTGACTCCTTTCTCCCCTTTCCCCCCACACTCTCCGCAGCCTCATAGAGGGAAAGGAAGAAAATCTGTGTGATCAGCTCTTCCTCCCCTCCGCTGGCAGCCCCTGGCCCTCACACCCACTTTTCATTGCAGGAAGGTGAACAAGTGCTACCGTGGCCGTTCCTGCCCCATCATCGTGCACTGCAGGTGGGTGGGGACCCAAGGAATCGAAGCAGCCTCCCAAATCGGAGGCCGTGGCCTGGGCCCTCCCTGATTCCCAGCCTTTTCTGGGCCTATTCCCTCTGCACAAATCTCAGGCACACTTCCTGTCTGTCCTTAATGTCAGCAAACAACAGCCTGTGGACCAGACCCATCTTTAACAGTCCATGAGTTAAGAATGGTCACAGAAAAAAATGCAGATGTGAGCCATCAAAGTTGGAAATATTTACTGTCTGCCTCTTTCCACAAAGAGATAGCAGAACCAAAAAAGCCTGACCCTGGGTGGAAGAGTGCCGTTTCTGTTCCGTTCTGTGCTTCTACTGCAGGCTGAGCCACACCTGTCCTTTCTTGGGGACATGTCAAGAGCCCACAGGTCTACCCATCATGGCCCTTTCCTCTCATTCACGGCTCAGTCATGCCTTCTGAGGCCAACCAAAACGGATCAGCCATTGTTGTCCCCACCCCAGCCTCCATGTCCCTCCCTTCTTACCTGACCAGCACTAAGCCTGTCACCAACTCCTGTTTCAGCGATGGCGCAGGAAGGACGGGCACCTACGTCCTCATTGACATGGTACTGAACCGCATGGCCAAAGGTAAGGACTGGGCCTCCTCTGTACCCAGTGCCCTCGGGAGCTCTTTGGAAAGCGAGCTGAAACACCTCCATGCTTGGCCTATCTTCTGAGCCACCCAACCTAGGGTTCCAGATTTCCCAGATTCTGCCCTCCCCTGGAGATCTCTGAGCAAACCCTGCCTCCTTCCATCTCCAGGAGTGAAAGAAATCGACATCGCTGCCACCCTGGAGCATGTCCGTGACCAGCGGCCCGGCCTCGTCCGCTCTAAGGTAACCAGACCTGCTTGCCTAGCCGTAGCTGCCTCTTTTCCATGTACCCAGCTCTTGGTCACCCCCAGGGAAACCAAGAACAGCCTTTTCCCTCGCTCTCTCTGGGAGACTCCCCTCCTTCCAGCTACCCAGCACTCCCACTCCTATAAGGTACCCTGGGGCAGCAGAGGCCAGGCCTCCCCTGACCCTCCTGCCACCACCCTTGTGCAGGACCAGTTTGAATTTGCGCTGACAGCTGTGGCAGAGGAGGTGAATGCCATCCTCAAGGCCTTGCCCCAGTGAGACACCCCTAGGCCCCTTGGTGGGCAGCTCTGCCTCTGCTCCCTCTGCCTGTGTGAGCATCTCCCTCAGCCCCCACCCACCCTCACCTTGGCCCCTCTTAGGGCAGCCAGCCCTTCCCAGTGCAGTGTGGAAGTGGGGGGAAGATGGGGCAGCCCGTGGGCGGCTGGCAGTATCCAGGAGGAGCAGAATGAGCAGCAGGTGTGCCCAAGTGTCATCTAGCCTGAGTCCCTGGGCTCCTGTCCTCCAGCTCTGGATGCTCCCAGCCTGTATGCAGCATAGACAGAGCAGGGTAGGAGACCCCAGCTCTCCCAACCCTGCCACCACTGACCTGCTACCTTGACCCACATACTGGCATTGTGCCCTCCCCGTCCCCCAGGCCTCCTCCCGCCATGTGCCGCTCCATCTCTCTCCCTCTAGCACAAGAGAACATTTCTAGAAAAATCTACTTTTGTATCCATGTGAATAAAGTTAGTGTGTCGTCTGTGCAGCTGCAACCATATGCCTACACTTCTGCTTTGCTTCCACACTCCAGCCGCAGCCTGGGTCGGACCCAGCCTGGACCATCTCCACCGGCTGCAAAGGTCCATTCTGTTTGAGTAGTGCGGCTTCTAGGTAGCTGGCAGGCTCCAAAGTGCCTTGTATCCACTTTTCTCTTCATAAAACCACACCCGGTGACCTGCCTCATTTTACAAAGGAGACTGCAACACCATCCTGGCTCAGACTACATGACCTGGATGTAAGTGGTGGAACCAGGATTTGAAGCTGGGCAGCGAGGCCTTGTCACAGCCTTGGGACAGCAGCTTTGTGCCCTTCAGCCTCACGCAGGAGTGAGGTTAAAGCTGTGGGGGTGACCTACCTAGTGCCTGCCACACCTCAGGCCACACTGCAGCCAACTTTTGACAGTGGAATGCCAGGATGGACCTCCACCTGTGAGGGAGGGCCATTTTCTTACTTTCGTCTCACCCCAGCCTCCAGCACTCTCCTCCTTCAGGGTGATCCTAGCCTTTCTCCTCCCAGGAGTCCTTACCTGTGGGGTCCTTGGACAGGGATGGTGGTCACAAAATTAGGGACAGATGAGCCTTGTGCATGGGGTCATTTGTCCATACTGAGGTTCAAATGGGGGGGGGGACAGGTAGACTACCAGCCGCTGTTGGCAAGAAGTAGAAGCCCCTACTGGCTGTGCTCAGCCCAGGCTCGGCCTCAACACATTTCACATCTCAAAGGCTAGACGTGGGCGACCATTTTGCAAACCTCGGCATTCTCTCAGGATAGAGGCCTGAAATTCCTTTCAGAGCAGGCTGCTACTCTGCTTTGAAAAGTATATTCTGAAAGCTAAGAGTGGGTCCTGGGGCAGGGAAGCAGCGGCCACACACCCCTGTAGAGTAACACAAAGATGCTGGCCCTGTGGCTGGAAACAACAGGGGAGGGGACCTGGCTCTTCGGTCTCCAGGTCCAGCGGACTAGTGCCATTCCATGTGTCCCTGCCTCATCCTACTGACTGTGAGTCATGGAGCTCTGTGAGGGACTTGGTCTAGGGACTCTGGGGTAGAACAAAAGCTTTCTGTGATCGTGCACAATCAAGTCGTTACAATCAAGTCTGCTCCTACACATGCTGCTGGCCAATATAGTACCAGAAAGTGGGTCTCCTTACAGGTGAAGGAAGTGCAAAGCCTGAGCTGTCACCCAAAGGAGGAACAGGGGGCACCGAGCTCTCACAACAGCTTTATTGACTTCCAGTTTCCCTCTTGATCTGGGCTCGGCTCAGCTGGCTTTGATAGGTCTCTGAGGCTCAATGTTACCAGGGCTGGCAACAGCCTGTCCACCAGTCCCCTCCCTGACCTTGGGCTCCCCAGGCAGGGAGGAGGAGAGGCGCCTCGAGGATGACAGTGAGAAAGAATGGGCAGCAGGGTCAGAGGCCAAAGAAAGCCATTCATGCAGCAGCATGCCTGGCACTCCCATTGCATGCCAATCCCAGCCACACACACTCCAGCCAGGGCAGCCCTCCCTCCCTTCCAAGTTCTGCCAGCCCACAGCCATCAGCCTTCTGGGACCAGGGTCTGCCTACTCAATTCACTGCTCCACTGCTTGTCAGAACCCAGGCAGCCCACAGGGAAACAGCCTGTTAGGGGCGACAGGACTCTGGTGGGCCTGCTACATTCTGGGACCGACAAGAGGTGTCAGGGAAACTGAGGCTCTGGTCTTACTCCCCTTCATCCACAATTCTCAGCACCCCTGCCAGGGACAAGTCATCAAAAAAACAACATCTCCCTGAACAGGGTGATGGGCAGGCCTAGGATGGAACTACGTATCCCAAGAAGCACAGTTTTGTAACCAAGTACCACTTCCCCTGGGATAAGATGTATCAGAAATGAGGCCATGATACCCTGCATTCTGGGACTTGTAATCCCCCAAGAGACAGCAACAAACACCCAGGGAAGACGGTTCAGAGGCTTAGACTACTGATGCCTCCCACCCACCACCCAGGCCCCAGCTCTACACTCAGCGGGGTGAGGAAGAGGAATGGTGTATCCCTCCCAGCACATGGGGGGAGGGCGCTGTCCTGTTGGAGCTGCAGCCACTCTGGATCCCGGATATCCAGCTCAGAACACATCTGGGGAGAGAGCAGGGTGGGTGACAGGAGAGAGGGTCAGCAGCAAGCTGGTGGAGAATGGAGCTGAGCATGCAAACCTGGGCTGGCCCCGGGGCTGATCTCTGAGTGAACCGTGATGGGCGAGTAGGACAGTGAGAGTCCCTGTCTAGACCTTCCTCTGGGGACCCTGGCCTGATCCTACCACTGTTGGGACAACCAGCTTCAACTCTACTTAGGCTCGATGAGAAAGGAGAAGTGGACTCCAATTCTGACCGGACAGCTGAAAGGTTCCTGCCCCACCCACCTCATGGCATCTTCCAGGGCACACTGAGGCTTCTCAGGGAAGGAAAGGCAGGCAGCCATGAAAGCAAGCGATGTGGCCCGCAAGGAGGTGTAGAGAGCAGAGCAGGAGGAAGGAGAGCAGTGCCAGAGGGAAGCACAGAGGTGGAGAAAGCTTAACTCTGCACAGAAACCAGAGGTCTGTAGCTGGACAAGGAGAGCGGAGACTCCACTCAGCCTGCACTGCTCCCCAGGGGGGGCTGCCAACTTGGGCTCAGAGCACGCCAGACCAGGTCCTCCTTCCTTGACTGCATCAGCAACACAGGTGGCACAGGAACTGGGTACAAAAGGCCCACCCCAAACCACTGATGCCCCTCAGCAAGGCCCCATGCCTCCAGGCTCCTCAGGCCCTTCCACTGCCCAGACACCACCCACCAGGTCTTCACCCACGGACCTATCAGCTCTGGGCTGAGCACAGCAAACCCCAGGTTTACACTGGAGGTGGGTCAGCCCAAGAGGAAAACTTATGGAGGGATAGAGAGTTCAGGCTCCGGGAACCTGGGCCACACTCCACCCTGAATTGATGACAGTGAGCCAGACCCCAGGTTGGGGCCTGAATCAGGTTAGGCTGGGCCTGGTGTTCAAAGGATGAGGCAGCGAGAAGCCTTCTCCTCTGTGGTTGGGCTGGATGTGGCTGCCTCGCTTCTTGCTCCCTTATGGGTGCCCCCCACGTCAGGATCTTGGTGCTGGGCCTTGGGCCGCCCCTGCCTTCGTTGCTGTGCCTCCCGCCCACCTGCTGGCTTCTGCCCAGCTGCTTCCATCTCTGACAGGCTGTAGGCCATAGCAAGCTGCAGGTCTTCATCCTCAGAGAGATCACTGTCAGAGGGTCGGGAGACAGGGGTCTGCCGGACCTGTGTGCCCCCCAACCTGGAGGTGACTGAAGGCTGCTGTTCACGACGGCTCAACTCCAAGCCCAGTGCCAGGTCATCTGGGACACCTATAAGAGTCACAACCTCCATTAGGTCCCAGACCCAAGCCCCAGGGCACCCTACTGGGCCAATGTCACATAGCAATGACCCTGACCACTTATAGCCTCTCTTTGGAAGTGGTACATATATCATGTCCTAATGTAATGGTTAGAGGAGGTGTTCAGTTTCCCAGGTAGCAGTTCTGTCTACTTGGGCACAGAACTCAACCTTCCTGCATCTCCCTCTCCTGGTCCATGACGTGTGAGTGACGATAGTTCCTACATACACACATCTTCTCAGTGATTCGATAGAATAAGCCACATAAAGTACTGGGCACAGTGCTCAGCATCACAGGCAAGTAGTCACAGCAGGGACAATCCTGGGGGCATGGTTCGACAGGAAGAACGCTGCTCCAGCAATCCTCTGTCCTGAGCTGATCTGGCTCACTTTACTGTGGGTGGTACGAAGGAGTCTTGAGCTGGAAGCTCGCTGGCAGTGAGGGCCATTTAACCATGCTGTGATTCCAGCTCCTCAAGTAAAAACTGGGCAATTACTACCTGCCTTGCTTACTACACTGTTGCAGTAAGAACATAGGAGAAAGCTGGGTGTGATGGCACACGCCTTTAATCCCAGCCCTCGGGAGGCAGAAGTAGGAGGATCACTGAGTTTGAGGCCACTGTGAGACTACATAGTGAATTCCAGGTCAGCCTGGACTAGACTGAGACCTTACCTCGAAAAACCAAAAAAATAAAAATTAAAAAAATAAAAAGCTGGGCATGGTTGTGCATTCCTTTAATCCCAGCACTCAGGAGGCAGAGATAGGAGGATCACTGCGAGTTTGAGGCCACCCTGAGACTACATAGAGAATTCCAGGTCAGCCTGGACTAGAGTGAAACCCTACCTCAAAAAAAAAAAAAAAAAAAGGGAAGTCCTGTGTGTGTGTGTGCGTGTGTGTTGTGTGCGCGCACGCTTTAAGAGTGATGTGCAGTCTCAGAATATGGCTCAAAGGAAAGTGCTTGCCTAGCATGTGTAAGGTCCTGAGTTCAATCCCAAGCACTACACACATTTTCTCTCTCTCTCTCTCTCTCTCTCTCTCTCTCTCTCACACACACACACACACACACACACACGACATGCCTTGCAAATATCAGACACCCCACTAGTGATGTTGGTGATTAGCTGGCCCTCTGAGACGCCTCTGCTCCCCCAGGCCCATCTCCAGGGGAGCTCAGTAGAGGCCATGGGAGCGGGGCTTCCTGACAGGAGCTGGGTGGTGGAGCTAAAGCTCACCATTGATTGAGACCGACTTCAGCTGCCCGTCCTCCTCCACTTCCACCCGTTCCTGTCCGTTCTCCATGATTCTGTGGGAGACAATCCAGTTCAGTCAACAACCAGAGACCAGTCCAGGTGCTGACCTCTGCCGTGGACAGGAAGGAACTTCCACGTGCATACAGCTCCCGCCTCCACTCTCCCCCTCAGCGCCCTCTGTCTGTACGTCCCCAGAAGGAGCACTCACCTGCGCGTGGTGATGCGGCGTCCTTGGACGAAAGTGGTAGATGTAGAGACAGAGCGAAAAGCGCCAGCCCCAGGGCTGAAGGAGAAAGATGAGGAGGAGAAATCTGGCCGTGAAACAAAGAAGGTGGAGAGGGGGCTATGAGAAGGAGGCTGTGGCTACCTGCTGCCATCACAGAAGGCCAGGAACCTCAGAGGCCTCCCTCAGACCTGTCCAGGCTAGGAAAGGTGATAAGCTGACATCAAAGTCACAGGACTAAAGAGCTTACAAAAAAAAAATGGTCAGGGAAGTGCTTACCAGAATGCCCAGGGAAGGAGGAAGAGAAGGAAAAAAAGGGACCCGAGTGTCGGGAGCCCCGGTTCTGAAGTTCTGAGAAGGGACCCAATTCTTCTGCAAGAAGTAAAGATTAATTAGTCGTGATGAAGAGATTTCCTTCAAAAAAAAATGTGTGGCTCTTAATTTTAAGTCTAGAAATATAAACTGCTAAGCAACTGGGTACATTTCTGATTTTTCTGTTTTTTTTTTTTTTTTTTTTTTTTTTTAATGAGAGAAAAAGGCGGACAGAGAGAGAATGGGAGCTCCAGGGCCTCTTGCCACTGCAAATGAAGTCCAGATGCATGTACCATTTTGTGCATCTGGCTTTACATGGGTACTGAGGAACTGAACCCCAGTGCCTTAACCACTGAACCATCTCTCCCATCCCCTTCTTTCTGTTTTTGATTGGACTACTGTACAAAATTATTGTTTTTTTCCTCCTTTGTTTCAAATATTTTATTTATTTTTTTATGTGAGAGAGGGAGAGAATGGGCACACCAGGCTCCAGCCACTGCAAACGAACTCTGGATACATGCGCCACCTTGTGCATCTGGCTTACATGGGTCCTGGGGAATCAAACCAAGGTCCTTTGGCTTTGCAGGCAAATGCCTTAATCACTATGCCATCTCTCCAGCCCAAAATTATTATTTTTAAGGCTTTTTAAAGTTTATTTATTTGAGAGCAACCGACAGAGAAAGAGAGAGAGGGAATGGGTGCACCAGGGCCTCCAGCCACTGCAAACAAACTCCAGATACATGTGACACCTTGTGCATCTGGCTTATGTGGGTACTGGGGAATCAAGCCTCGAACTGGGGTTCTTAGGCTTCACAGGCAAGTGCTTAACCGATAAGCCATCTCTCCAGCTCCATTTTTAAAGTTTTAAAAAAATGTTTTGTGGGGAGTGGTGGCATACACCTTTAATCCCAGCACTCAGGAGGCAGAGGTAGGAGGTTCACGGTGAGTTCAAGGCCACCTTGAAACTACATAGTGAATTCCAGGTCAGCCTGGGCTAGAGCGACTCTACCATGAAAAACAAAAACAAGTTTTGATGTGTGTATGTGCATCCACATGTACAAAAAGGACAACTTTTGGGTTAGTCCTGGCCTTCCACCTCTCTTGAGGCAGGGTCTCTCATTATTGTTCATTGCTCTGTTTGTGAGCTTCCAGAAAATTCTCCTGTCTCCATCTCCTGTCTCTCCACAACTGGGATTACAGAAGCCTGTCACATCATCTGGCTTTACTCAGGTCCTTGGAGTTGCATGACAAGTGCTTTAGCCACTGAGCCATCTCCAGAGTATTTTTTTTTTTAAGCTCTTTTGAGACAGAGTCTCAAGTAGACCAGGCCGGCCTCGAATGCGCTATGTAGCCGAGTTTGACCATGAACTCCTAATCCTCTTGCATCCACCTCCTAAGTGCTGAGACTACAGGCAAATGCCATCACGCCCAGAGGAAAAAAATAAAAATAAACCACCAGAATCTTCTCATCATCGTATTTCTTTTTGTTTTGTTTTTGTTTTTGCAGTGCTAGTGACTAAACCTGGAGCCTTATACATGCTAGGCAAGTGCTCTACCAGAGAAATGTCCCACCACCCAGCTCAGCCATTTGCAGTGGGAATCTAAGCAAGGGAGTGTGCCTCAGTGTTCTCATCTGCTCAGGGGTTCCCAAGAGAATTAGGGGATATAAAATTCTCGCACATATTAAACATCCCAAGAACTGGTGTCTGTTGTTAGGTGTAACACTACCACAGCTGTCACATGATGCTTTGAGTCTTGCTCCCATGGTGCCTGTTGTGAAGGCCTAACAAAGTGTTCTTGTTGTCATTCAATAAGGCCAGTCTGTGAAGTGTCACTACTGGGTCACGTGGGTTCTGTCATGTGTGAGGTTCTGTCCCAGCTTTCCCTGAACTCACCCACAACATGAAAATCTGCCTGTGGAATTCCACTTCCCTCCTGGCCTCCTGCTGAAGTGCTCCCCAGTGTACAGAAGACAAGGAGGCCCAAAGGAGGGGAAGTGAGCCATTCTTCTGAGTCCACTCACCAAACAGCTCTGCAAAGGGGTCTCCACTCCCGAAGAACTCCCGGAAGACTTCCTCAGGACTGCGGAAGGTGAAGGTGAAGCCAGGTCCCACACCACCACTTTCTGCTCGAGAGGGGCCAGTTCCTGAAGGAGAGGGTGGGGTGACTTAGGGTGACTCCTGGCTCTGAATAAAAGGACCCCACATAAAATGTGGCCAGGAGAGAGCATGTACTCCCAAGAATTTGCCTCCTTTCCTCCATGATCCACTTCCATCTCAGCATCCCACAGCTCCACCTACCTGCCCCAGTCAGCCCTTCCCGGCCATAGCGGTCATAGATCTCTCGCTTGTGCTCTGGGAAAAAAAAAGAGACCCAATCATTTCCATTCCCTCTAGGCCGGCCATTGTGGGGATAAAGACCTTCCCACCTAGAATAGGCTAAGCCTCAGAGGACTTCCCAGAAACTGCCACTTGGAGGCAGCAAGGTATCCAAAGGCAATGGGTTTTAGCAACAACTCAGCCTTTACCACAGCTGTCGGCTTCTCATCTGTAAAATGGGTACACTAGGAATGGTGAGATGGCTTAGTGGTTAAGGTACTTGCCTGCAAAGGCAAAGGACCTACGTTTGATACCTCAGGACCCACGTAAGCCCGATGCACAAAGTGACACATGTGTCTGGAGTTCGTTTGCAGCAACTGGAGGCCCTGGCGTGCCCATTCTCATTCTCTATCTGCCTCTCTCTCTCTCTCAAATAAAAAAAAAATATTTAGCCAGGCATGGTGGCACACACCTTTAATCCCAGCACTTGGGAGGCAGAGGTAGGAGAATCGCCATGAGTTTGAAGCCAGCCTGAGACTACATAGTTAATTCCAGGTCAGCCTGGACCAGAGTGAAACACTACCTCAAAAAGCCAAAAAAATGGGCTGGAGAGATGGCTTAGTGGTTAAGGCGCCTGCCTCCTAAGCCTAAGAATGCTGGTTCCAGGCCTGGAAAGATGGCTTAACGATTAAGCGCTTGCCTGTGAAGCCTAAAGACCCCGGTTCAAGGCTTGATTTCACAGGATCCACGTAATCCAGATGCACAAGGGGGCGCATGCATTTGGAGTTCATTTGCAGCGGTTGGAGGCCCTAGCGAACCCATTCTCTTTCCATCTGTCTGCCTCTTTCTCTCTCTCTCTCTCTGACTGTCGCTCTCAAGTAAATAAATAATAATAATTAAAAAAAAAAAAAAAAAGAATGCTGGTTCCAATCTCCAGCGGTTCCAATCTCCAGATCCCACCTTTAGCCAGATGCAAAGTGATGCAAGGGTGCAATGCCGCACTTGACCACAAGGAGGTGCACACATCTGGAGTTCGTTCACAGCAGCTGAGAGACTGCTGGTGCGCCCATTCTCTATCTGTCTCCCTCTCCCTGTCTCTCTGTCTGCCTCTCTCTGTGTCTCTCTCCAAAAATAAATAAAATAATTAAAAAAAATTTTTTTTAATTTAGAAAATGGACACACTAACAGCACCTACTTCTTAGGATTAAATAGGATAATCCACACCAACTGCCTAGCAGAGTGTCTGACACATAGAAAATGTTCAATAAATGTCAGCAAGGGGATAGCAGTGTAGCTCGGGGAACAGTATTTGCCTAACATGAGCAAGACCCTACATTTGATCCTCAGCTCTAGACAGCTCAACAAGCAAATAAATGTCAACTAGTCAGGAGCTAGCTTGATGATGCCACTTCCTCAGAGAACCACAACAAAAGCAGGTGCCACTACTGCCTATTGCATCACCACGCTACTCCTCCTTGGAATGTTCTTCAGGCCCATAACCTGCCTGTGCATTGACCTGGCTGGTGTCCATCTTTTCCAACTAGAGTAAGGGATAAACTCTGAGGATTGAGAATAAGGCCTACTTGTCCTCCACTGTTTCCCCAATACCCAATAAATATCTGGCACCATCAGTATGCAGCAGATACCTTCTGGGATGGCTGTTTGTTTGTTTGGGGGGGGGTTCTATTTGTTGTTTTGAGGTTTATTTGCTTGTTGTTTGTGACAAGATCTTGCTATATATAGCCTATACTGTCTTTGAAATCCAGGTCCTCCCTCCTTGCTTCCTGAGTAGCAGGATTACAGCTAGAATACTTTGAATAAATGAATAACCTGGGGCTGCAGAAGATGTAGCTCTCCAGTGAAGCACTTGCCTGGCATGTACAAGATCCTAGGTTAAAATACAAACCAAACAGACAGATATGGACTCATATTCTAGCTCCATAAGACTGTGAGCAAAAAAATTATTTCACTTCTCTCAGCCTCAGTTTCCTGAGCCTGCAAAATGTAGGTAATAAAACCAGCCTGGCGGTATGGCTATGAGGACCCATGAGTTACAGAGGCCTGGCAACCTTTCCTATGCCATTTGGCCTTTCCCTGGTTAGGCCCCTGCTGCTCTCCAAACCCTGAGCGATAGGATGCACTTCAATGCCAAGTTGTGAACACACACACACACACACACACACACACACACACACACACACGGGACAGTAGGGTGGTGGAAGCTTGGCTTTGAGAAGGAGAGGGATAGGCATGAAATAAGGTGTGTTGGGCCCTGCCTGACCCCAGGCCTTACTGTCAGACAGCACTTCATAGGCCTCTGCCACTTCCTTAAATTTCTTCTCAGCAAACTCCTTATTATCTGGGTTCTTGTCTGGGTGCCACTGCAGAGCCTTTTTTCGGTACCTGCAGGAAGCGAGCACAGAGGGTGGGTCAGGGTCTTACCATCAGGCAACTGAATCACACATTTTTCCTTAGCCCATCAGCATCCTGTCACTGTCTGGATTCCAGAACAGCTGGGACTACAGCCATGTTTTTAGGAAGCTCGCTCTGTGCCAGGGCTATAAGCAAAGGGGGAAAATACTCCACTCGAAGTCCTCCCTAGGGCCCACTGGACAGGACTGCAGAAGACGCAGGGACACTGGCCTTTCTCATAGCCCCTGGGTTTCTTAGCACTGCAGGCTAGGAAAGGTCCCAATTTAGAAGATGAGGGTTAGGGGAGTGGAGGGATAGGACTCGAGTGGCCCTGGAGAAGGACCCATAGTGTGGCTCCCAGCACTTCTTTCCTCTCTGCGGGGGGGGGGGGAGGGTGGGTGTCTCCTTGCTCCCACCATAAGCATCCCTCCGGAAGACCCACAGCGCCGAGGGGTGGGGTGGGTGTGGGTGGGGGTGCCAGGTTCCCCGATGCACACCCAGAGGTACTTACGCTTTCTTGATGTCATCAGCAGACGCACTGGGCGGCACGTCGAGAATCTCGTAGTAGGATGCCATGGCAACTGGTCAAGCGTCAGGCGGGCCTCCTCCCGGGCTGCAGGAGAGATGGGAGTCAAGGGCAGTCGGGGAGGAGGGGGTGTGTGTGGGGGGAAGCACAGCCTCGGCCTGGGGGGCTCGGAAGTGGAAGCGGGGACCCACGGGACCGAGCCTGCAGCCGGTGATGAAGGCTCCTTCCGCGGCTTTATCTGCCCCTGCAGGCCGGTGTCCAGGCTGTATCACGGGGCGCAGGGCGGGGGAGCCCTATCAGAATCCAGCGTCTCCAGCAGCCTGACCACGTCCCCAACCTGCCCGGGCTCCGGGGTGTGTGTGTGGGTGGAGGTGGGGGGTGCGCACCTCCACGACCGGGAGTCCCGCCCCTGCCCCCCGCGGGGAACCGTCTGGCCCCGGCCGTGCGGCTCCGGCTGCGGCGGCTGCGGCTGCTGCGTAGGGCGCGCCGGGCCGGGCTGTGCGCGCAAGCGTGCGTCAGCGGCACGGAAACTACTAGAGAGCCCGAGAGGGCCGGCTCGGCCCCGTCGCCCCGCGGGGGAGGGTGGCCGCGGGGGCTGCTGGGAGCAGGGGGCGGGGCCGCCTAGCTTCGTGCTGCACCCCGTGACGTCATGCTCCCGGGTGGGATTTCCGAGGCCTAGTTCAAAGCGTGTCGTTGTGCAACGGGACGCCGCCCTTCGCTGGGACACTTGATGCAGTTAGCAAACACGATGTCGTCCCCCCGCTCCGGGCCCCCGGGCTCTCCGCTTGTTGGTCCATATTACTCAAAGACTCGTCCATTGTCATCTGGACCCAACTCCTTCCACTTCTGCATTCTCCTTAACTCCAGCCCCAGCTCCTCAAGAGACTGCCCTAGCTTTCCAGACTAGGTCAACCTGCTTTTAATAGCATTTCCTTCTCCAGGCTCATGAGAGCCATACATTAGCATTTACTTGATAACCATTTACTTCTCTCACTAGAGGGTAAATTTCAGAATGCATGTCCTCCTTTTCCCTCACTAGTTTATAGGGCAGTAGTCAGGGTTCAAAGCTCCTGGAGGACCCAAGAGATGGCTTAGATGGTTAACGCGCTTGCCTGCAAAACCAAAGGACCCAGGTTGGATTCCCCAGAACCCACTCAAGCAAGATGAACTAGGTGGTCCATGCGTCTGGAGTTCGTTCAGCCGCTGAAGGCGCTGGCGTGCTCATTAATTCTCTCCCCCCACCCTCCATTGGAAGCTAGGCATGGTGGCGCACCCAAACCTCTTGGTGACAGTTTTGACTCTGGAGAGGTGAGGTAAAGGAGTTTGGTAAAAGGAAAGTATCAGAGTCAAGATTTTCTTCCCCAATTGAACCTGAATAGACCTATTCAACCTCAGAATGACACAGGGTTTAGACCTCATGAGCGAGTTAAGGAAGTTTCCAGAATTGGCCCCTGCTTTATAACTTCGGGCCAATCCATGGCACCTTCTGTATACTGGGTGCTGCCAGGATGTACTAAGAAAAATATGGGGCTCTGAGCATAGCTCAGGGTTAGATGTTTGCCTACTACTCCTCAGGCCTTGCTGAGTCTCGGTTCCCAGCACTTGAGGCAGGAGGAGGAGGAAAACATGATCCAGTCCCTGCCTTTACCAAGCTGGAACTTGCTAACATAGCAGCCCATGGCAAGAGCTCATTGGGTCACACAGGGCTAACAGGCAGACCTGGGGTTTCAACCTGGCACTGCTGTGTGACTTGGGGAAGCTTTTAAGGACTGTATTTATTCTCCTTAAATATAGGTAACACCTAGAGTTGTTTGAAAGTTGAAGTGTGGTAGGTAGAAGGTGTCATTAGTGTAGTCATTACTGGCATCACAGTTGACCCAAGGACTAATGGTTGTGTGAGTCCAGAGGAGTGTTTCAGCATGGGTGACCTGAGAACGCTTCATCAAAGAGACTTGAACAGGACCTGAGAGAGGAAGGTAATATGAATTCATACAGTTTGCCTGGCTACCCACCAGCTGAACTTTCTGCCTACATTTGGGGAATTTTTCTCTTTAAATTTATTATTTAATTTATTTTAGAGAGAGAGAGAGAGAGATACAGAGAGAGAATGGGTGTGCCAGGGCCTCCAGCCACTGCAATCGAACTCCAGACACATGCATCACCTTGTGCTTCTGCCTTATGTGGGTTCTGGGGAATCAAACCTGGGTCATCAAAAGGCAACATAGTGCTGAGAAGAAGGGATGGAGGAGTGCCCAGTACTGAAACATCTCTGTCACACCCTCCAAGGCTCAGGGACCATTGTGGAAGAGGGGACGGATAGAATGGAAGAGCCGACGGAAGGGTATGACTTCTTACAATGCAACTGCCCAGACAGAAATTGGCCTCGATATCCATGACCTGGCAATACCTTCGGAAGACCCTCAAAATAGAAGAAAAAGATGATGACATCAAATTAAAAGAGAGACTAATGGAGAGAGGGAGGGGATATGATGGAGATTGGAGTTCTAAAGTGGAATGGGGGGAAAGGAGGGAAATATCAGGTGGGGTTTTTTTGTATGTAAGTATAGAAGTTGTCAATTAAAAAAATAATAATTAAAAAAACCTGGGTCATTAGGTTTCACAGGCAAGCTCCTTAATCTCTAAGCCATCTCTTCATCCCCATTTTTGGGGGGAATTTCTATTGTGTGGGTTCTTGTGGGAGGTAGACCACCTAACACAGACCCCAAGAGTGCAGGCAAAGGCATAAGCCCTGCCAGTGAAGGGCTGCTGCAACAGGGACTTGAAATTTGGAGCAAGGCTTGGAGAAGCAGGTGTAGGTGACTGAGAAATCTGCGTGGTAGCCGTGCCATGGGGGAGCTGCAGCGCCCTCTAGTGTCTGGGGAAAGAAGTAGCCTCAATGCCTGTAGTGAGGGAAGGTGGGCAGTGCAGGGGGGTGGACAGGACACTGGTTTCCTACACAGGCTGCCCTGTGCCCTGTACCCTGGCCTTGACTGTGGTACTAGCTGTCATGTTTACTTTGATGCCTGCCTGTTTGCTGAGCCTTGGTTGTCAGCATCTGTTGTGGTGGTTTGAATGTGTGGCCCCATAGACTCAGGTGTTTATTAAAATTGAGTTTGCAGGGGCTGGAGGGATGGCTTAGCAGTTGAGGCATTTGCCTGCAAAGCCAAAGGACCCAGGTTCGATTCCCCGGGAGCCACATTAGCCAGATGCACAAGGAGGCGCATGGATTTGGAGTTTATATGCAATGGCTGGAGGCCCTGGAGTATCCATTCTCTCTCTCTCTCCCTCTTTCTCTGTCAAATAAATAAATAAATAAAAATAATACAAATAAAATATTTAAAATTGAGTTTGCAGCTTGAGCCCCTAGCAGGCTCACTCCTGCTACAGGGGGTGTGTTACTGGGGAAGGATCTGAATTCCAACCCAAAAGTATACAGAGAAGGTCTGAGCTCTGGTGGGGTCCCTGTTTGCTGTCGGTTTTTGTTTGCAGCTTTTGGTGTGTGTTGGCTGTTTGGTAGTTTCTCTCTCTTTTTTTAAAATTAATTTATTTATTTATTTATTTATTTATTAATCCATGAAAGGGGGGGTCAGCTTTTTCCATCATGGATGGAACTTTTCCTGGATTTGTAAACCTGAAATAAATCCTGTTCCTGCCATAAAGTGTGTTTGGTTGGATGTTTATGGCAACATCGTGGAACTCTCCACTACACTTGTAGTGATTGATTTAGTGTTCTGTGGCCTATGCTGCTAATTTGGTGGGTGGCAGAGCTAGTGGGTTTAACTTGGATTTTGTTGTTTGTTTGTTTGTTTGTTTGTTTGTTTAAGAGAGAGAAAGAGAAATAAAAAGGGAGAGGGAGAGAATGGGTGCACCAAGGCCTCTAGCCACTGCAAACGAACTCCAGATACATGCACCATCTTGTGCATCTGGTTACTTGGTACTGGGGAAATGAACCTAGATCCTTAGGCTTCGCAGAAAAGTGTCTTAACAGCTAAGCCATCTCTCCAGCCCAGATTTTGTTGTTTTGTTTTACTGTTTTTTAAAACTTTAGACTAGAATTAGCTTCTGTTGTTTACAGTGAGTTCTGACTAACCCAAAGACTGAGGGGCTTACATTTGGTATAAAAGTGGTGCACACCTTTAATACCAGCATTTGGGAGGCAGAGAGAATCACTGTGAGTTTGAGGCCATCCTAAGACTACATAGTGAATTCCAGGTCAGCCTGGGCAAAAGTGAGACCCTACCTCAAAAAAAAAAATGAACATGATATAAAAGTCAAGAGCACCAGCTGAGCATGGTGGCACATGCCTTTAATCCCAGCACTCAGGAGGCAGAGGTAGGAGGAGCACCATGAGTTTGAAGCCAACCTGAGAATACAGAGTGAATTCCAGGTCAGTCTGGGCTAGAGTGAGACCCTACCCAAAAAAAGTCAAGAGTGGTGGCTTGTGGTGGCACACACAGCACTCAGGAGGCCAAGGTAGGAAGATCAATATGAGTTCAAGGCTAGCCTGAAACTACTTTCTTACAGCTCAACAAACATTTGTATAGCACCTATGAGCTTTGTGATATTACATTAAGAACAGGGGGGCCTAGGAAGATGGCTCAGCAGCTAAAGGCACTTGCTTGCATTGCAATGGCAAGAGGCCCTGGCATATACACACAAATAATTTTTTTAAAAAATTGGGAATGCTGGACATGGCACATGCCTATAATTTGAGCACTCAGGAGACATAGGTAGGAGGATCACTGTGAGTTTGGGGCCAGCCTGGAACTACAGAGTGAGTTCCAGGTCAGCTTGGTCTAAAGTGAGACCCTACCTTGAGAAACCAAAAAAAAAAAAAAAATTAGCCTGAGCTAGAGCAAGACTCTGCCTTGAAAAAACAAAACAAAACAAAAATAAAACAAACAAACAAAAAAAGAAGCCAGGATGGTGGCTCACGCCTTTAATCCCAGCACTTGGGAGGCAGAGGTAGGAGGATTGCCATGAGTTTGAGACCCTGAGACTACGTAGTGAATTTCAGGTCAATCTGGGCTAGAGTGAGACCCTAACCTTGAAAAAAACAAAAAACAAAAACATGAAGAAAAAAAACCCACCAAAATGGATTTTTTTTTGTTTAAATTAGGAAAACTGTAGCCAGGTGTGGTGGCACATGCCTTTAATCCAAACACTCAGGAGGCAGAAGTAGGAGAATTGTTGTAAGTTCAAGACCAGCCTGAGACTACATAGTGAATTTCAGGTCAGCCTGGGCTAGAGTGAGACCCTACCTCAAGAAAAATAAAAAGTTTTTTTAAGCTTAGTTGGGGAACTAGGACAATGAAAAAAGCTACATGCTATTGTACAAGGCAGCTTACACTAAGTGCCAAATGTGTGACAGGGACAGACAGATGGTAGAGGCCAGGAGAATCCAATTGAGGAAGAGCTCCTAGGCGCTGGGTGGCCGTGACATAAGCCGGGAGGGGGAGGTGGTGTTCTAGGAGGAAATTGCAGGAGATGCAGCTCTGGAGGCAGGCAGATCCCTGACATAGCAAAAGTAAGGGAAGAAATTTGTTGGGTGGAATCCAGGGCTGGGAGCTGGTCTCATGTGTCTGCCTGCAAGAGGTAATTGTACTCTGGTTTTAGAAGCGTCTTCGGGGATGAAAGCATTCCCCTGCACCAAGGGAGTCCTTAGGAGCCAGGCTAGGTGGTACTCCTAGCTGCTATAGGAGGTCTGTGTTGCCACGTTCCCATGCTACACCCCATCCAAACCAGGCCTGCCTGTGCATGCCAGCAGAGGGTACGAGCTGGGAGATCTGGCTGAAAGGAGTCAGCTACACAGCCACCCCTGGTGGGCTAACTGATACAGCTAAACAGAGGGGGACACTGGCTGCCTGGCTACCTGCCTTGACACCAGGCCATTCTGACCTTCCTGTTGGGTTGTCCCAGGTCCTTACCCCTTTTCCTGTGAGATATCAAGAGACCCTTCTAAAGGGGAATAACAGCCCAAGCCTTTTCTCCAAAGAAGTTACTGCCCTAATTCGGGCCCTGGGCCCCACCTTGATCCCATCTATGCCAGAGTCTGGATGGGGAGTGGCAGGTGTCATCCCCTCCCTGCCCTCAAGGTGCTTGAGTCACAGTCTAGGCATTGGGCACCTGACAGGCCAGAAGAGGTGATGTCTGGAAAGGTGCCTGGCACCAGTGGGCGGGAGGAGAGACTGTCTGAGCAAGGGGAACAGTGGCACTAACTTCAGCTCAGGCTGACCGAAGTTGAAGTCCTGGTCTCCCCATTTACTAGCTGGGTAAGACTGTGCAAGACGCCCAGTCTCCACATCTATAAAACAGACACTCTTGTAACCAGTTCTTTCAACAATTATTGCGTATCTAACAAAGCACGCAACATTTGGGGTGCTGACAGCGGAGCAGCGAGGAAAGCCTTTGTCCCCATGGAGATTCCATTGCAGATGGGACGACCAGACCCATCTCAGGATAAACACGATATTATGGATATACAAGGGCATTGCACACAGCAGGTGCTCAACAGACAACAAGAATTTCTTGGGGTTTAAAGGGCTCCAGTGTAACTTTCTTCTGTCCCCAAGTTTGAAACCAGGTGAGGAAGAGGTGGACACAAAGTTAAACTTTAAGCCTGGTGTGGTGGCACGTGTCTTCAATCCCAGCACTCAGGAGACAGAGGTAGGAGGATCACCGTGAGTTTGAAGTCACCCTAAGACTACATAATGAATTCCAGATCAGCATGGACTAGAGTGAAACCCTACCTTGAAAACAAACAAACAAACAAACAAAAAGTGTTGTTGGAAATGACAGAGAAGTAAGCTCTTCTGCCAGCTATGCTGCCGCTCCATGTGGGGTCATGATCAAGATCCCACCCCTCCACAATGACCTTATTCCTCCATGTGAATGAAGAGACTACCTGGTGCACCCACTTCCAGGTGGAGATGGGCAACTCGAATCAACACTGGCCTGAGACCCGTCCACTCAGGGAGCCAAAATATATACCAGTCGGTTCCTCTCTCCTCACAGCCCACCTCCTGCCTGGACAAGACCAATCTCCAGATCCCAGAAGGAACCAGTGAGCATGAGCCACAGACTCGAGGCTCCTGTTGCAGCCCCAGTCAACTTCACAGCATGCAACTTCACAGTGCCTCCCCCCGCCCCACAGGTTCCTGTGTGTGCACTGCAGTAACCCAAGTGGGTGCTTAATGGGGCAGAGGCTTTTTAAAAATTATTTACTTATTTATTTTGGTTTTCCGAGGTAGAGTCTCAGTCTAGTCCAGGCTGACCTGGAATTCACTACGTAGTCTCAGTCTGGTCTCAAACTCACAGCCATCCTCCTACCTCTGCCTTCCCACGTGCTGGGATTAAAGGTGTGTGCCACAACACCCGGCTATTAAATTTATTTTTATTTATTTATTAGAGACAGAGAGAGGGAGAGTGAGAGAAAGAATGAGTGCATGCCTGGGCCTCCAGCTACTGCCAAAGAACTCTAGACACATGCGCCACCTTGTGCATCTGGCTTATGTGGGACCTGGAGAATTGAACCCTGGTCCTTAGGCTTTGCAGGCAAGCAGCTTAACCAATAAGCCAGCTCTCCAGCCCAATGGGGCAGAGGTTTAACCAACAGACCAGCACAGAGCCAGTGTGCGAGATCCCCACATTTACCCCTTTGCCTGCTTGCTCACCCAACAATGGCCCCAAGAAGCCTTTGTCCCAGCTGCATCTTCTCCAGGGGGAGTTTCCTTTCTTGCTTTACAGTCACCTTCTGCTCCTTGGAATTGCACGGGAATGAAATCTAAAATCAGGGCAGCTTTCTGAGCATCCCAGGCTAAGGCAGCAGCTTTGTCATATGGAGGAAAAGTCTGATCCCATGGATTTTCCCAAGAGAACAAGAGTCCTGTGAGACAATAAGGCTACAGAATTTATGTAGCACAGATAGACAGGGTCCCTACTCTTTATCCGCCACCTCTTCCTTTGCTTCCCCCACCCCACTATCCATGCCCACTTCCTCGTAATCCTTCTCCAGGGCAGCCATATCCTCCCGGGCCTCAGAGAACTCCCCCTCCTCCATGCCCTCACCCACATACCAGTGTACAAAAGCCCTCTTGGCATACATCAGGTCAAACTTGTGGTCCAGGCGGGCCCAGGCCTCAGCAATGGCGGTCGTGTTGCTCAGCATGCACACTGCTCGCTGCACCTTCGCCAGGTCACCCCCTGGCACCACAGTGGGCGGCTGGTAGTTGATACCAACCTTGAAGCCCGTGGGGCACCAGTCCACAAACTGGATGCTACGCTTGGTCTTGATGGCTGCGATGGCGGCGTTGACATCCTTGGGCACCACATCTCCACGGTAAAGCAGGCAGCAGGCCATGTACTTGCCATGGCGGGGGTCACACTTCACCATCTGGTTGGCAGGCTCGAAGCAGGCATTGGTGATCTCTGCCACCGACAGCTGCTCATGGTAGGCCTTCTCTGCGGAGATGACTGGCGCATAGGTGGCCAGGGGGAAGTGGATGCGGGGGTAGGGCACCAGGTTGGTCTGGAACTCTGTCAGGTCCACGTTGAGGGCCCCGTCAAAGCGCAGGGAGGCCGTGATGGAGGACACGATCTGGCTGATGAGGCGGTTGAGGTTGGTGTAGGTTGGGCGCTCGATGTCCAGGTTGCGGCGACAGATATCGTAGATGGCCTCGTTGTCCACCATGAAGGCACAGTCTGAGTGCTCCAGGGTGGTGTGGGTGGTCAGGATGGAGTTGTAGGGCTCCACCACAGCTGTAGACACTTGAGGCGCAGGGTAGATGGAGAACTCCAGCTTGGACTTCTTGCCGTAGTCAACAGAGAGCCGCTCCATGAGCAGAGAGGTGAAGCCCGAGCCCGTGCCCCCTCCGAAGCTGTGGAATACCAGGAAGCCCTGAAGTCCTGTGCACTGGTCAGCCTACTCAGAGAAAGAGAAGGGAATGTGGGGAGTGTAGCACAGCAAAGGAAGAGGGAAAACCCAGCCATGCTGTTTCCAAGTCCCCAGAGTTTCATGAAATTCTTGGAGAACTTCTAAGAGTGCAAGACAGCCATATGGGAAGGGCCCACTCTCCTCCTCCTCCTCTTCCTCCTCTTCTTCTTCTTCTTCATCCTCTTCCTCTCCTGACATAAAATGACATAAAACTCTCTTGAACCTTTTTTTTTTTTTTTTTTTTTTTTTTGATTTTTCAAGGTAAGGTTACACTCTAGCCCAGACTGACCTGGAATTCACTATGTGAATTCCACAATGATCCTCCTACCTCTATCTCCTGAGTTCTGGAATTAAAGGCATGCACCACCATGCCCAGATTGAAGCTTAAAATAGGGTGATTTTTGTCATAAGTTATCAACACCAACCAGCTTCATGTCTATGCCCCTAGATATAACATCAGAAATTTCTAGAGGGCTTCTATATAGATATCAGCAATGAAGAATAATCCTTAGTGGAAGTCAGTCAATCACAGAGCCTTGGATTAGCATTTCTGGGACCCCTGATTTTCACAGGCATTTCTTCCCACATTCTTGCAATATATACTATCCTGGGGGTGTCTGTGGACTTCCCTAATTTGGCCAAGCAGCCCATCAACACATTTGCACAAAGGGTCGCTGCGCCTAGCACTGGCCCGTTCCTATGGCAGGCGAAGAAGGTGGCTCCAGGCTAGAAATACAGTGGGCCTCCACTGATCAGAGTGCAAAGTGCCCCTCACTAGTCTAGCAGAGCCTGAAGCTCCTCTCCTCTAGTCAGGTTTCCAGAACATTTCACCTCAGTAACCCAGACTCCCTACCCCAGCCCTCAGTCTTCCCTCACCAGCTTCTGGATCCGATCCAGCACCAGATTGATGAGCTCCTTGCCAATGGTGTGGTGGCCTCGGCCGTAGTTGTTGGCAGCATCTTCCTTGCCTGTGATGAGCTGCTCTGGATGGAAGAGCTGGAGGTACGTGCCAGTGCGCACTTCATCTGCAATGATCAGAGGTTTGGACCCTGAACCTCCGGACACCCAGAAGGAATACGATCACCAGACCACAGATTCTTTTTTTTTTTTTTTTTTCTTGGTTTTCCGAGGTAGGGTCTAACTCTAGCTCAGGATGACCTGGAATTCACTCTGTAGTCTCAGGGTGGCCTTGAACTCATGGCGATCCTCCTGCCTCTGCCTCCTGAGTGCTGGGATTAAAGGTGTGTGCCACCACGCCTGGCTCAGACCACAGATTCTACCCTAGAGGACATATGTCAAAGCTGCTGTCATTACCCTGCCTGGACACACTTTCAGGTGGCATGGAAAGGGACGTAGGTGGCCTTGGGACTCGGGTATTGAATAACTTTGATTTTATAGATCTGGAGTTCTAATGAGCTGCAGCAATCAGCAGGCTGTACCAGCTAACTCCAGTGATAGAGTAGGCCTGTGTACTTAGGGACAAGGCTACGACAGAGGCTGGTCACCACTCACTGATCACAGTGGGCTCTTCTAAGTCCACAAACACTGCACGGTGGCTCATGTTTTCCAGCCCCAGTTTCATTAAAGAAGGTGTTGAAAGAGTCGTCCCCTCCTCTAGTTGTCTTGTCATCGGGCATCTGCCCATCTGGTTGGATCCCATGTTCCAGGCAGTAGAGTACCCATCAGGCGTTGCCAATCTACACACTGGCCTGCCCCACATGGACTGAGATGTACTCATGCTGAGCAGCCAGAGGGCAAAGAGCATCTTTAGAGACATGTGTCTTGGGCTGGAGAGATGGCTTAGCAGTTAAGGCACTTGTCTGAGAAGCCTAAGGACCCAGGTTCAGTTCCCCAGTACCCATGTAAGCCAGATGCCACAAGGTAGTGCATGCATCTGCAGTTTGTTTGCAGTGGCTTAGAGGCCCTGTTGCACCCATATTCGCTCTCTCTCAAATGAGAGATGTCTTGCCTCTCTTCCTTGAGTGATTTCTCTGGCTAAAGGCCAAGGAACCTGGACTCTGCGACTCTGCTCTCCTTGCCCCACCTCCTGTGTCTAAGCATTTAGTGGTGGCATTGAAGACTAACAGACATTTGCTGTCAGGGGATATGCCACAATTCTGGGGGAAGCAGATGTGGGCAGATCTAAGATTATAGAGCCTTGCTCAATGACTAAGCATTTCAGTGAGGAATGTGACCGGGCCAGATGGGTCTGGCAGAGTGTGATAGTCAACCCATCCGTGTTCCCGAAGAAATGGGGAGCCAGTGGTGAGGGAAGCAAAGGAAAGCAGCACAGAGATCATGGCAGCAAAAGAAAACACTAAAACCCTAAGGGTGTAACGTCTGCTGGTGTCTGGCTAAATGTATATACTATGCTCACCAAACTGCCCAGTAAGCACTTCTCTTAATATCCACACCCATATATTAATGCTACTCTCACTTTTTTTTTTTTTTTTTTTTTTTTTTTTTGGTTTTCGAGGTAGGGTCTCACTCTGGCCCAGGCTGACCTGGAATTCACTATGTAGTCTCAGGGTGGCCTTGAACTCACGGCGATCCTCCTACCTCTGCCTCCCGAGTGCTGGGATTAAAGGCGTGCGCCACCACGCCCGGCTTACTCTCACTTTTGTTTAGAGAAGCCTCTCTTTTCAGATGGTGGCAGCCTTGGGATGACTCAAAAGGCACCATGGTGCTGAGAAGTGAAAGAGGAGTGCTCAGCACTGAAACATCTCAAACCCACCTTCCAAGGCTCAGGGTCCATTGTGGAAGAGGGGGTGGAAAGAATGTAAGAGCCAAAGGAAGAGTAGGACTCTTTACAACGTGCTCCTCCAGACACAAAATGGCCTGGATATCCATGACCTCACAGTGCCTGAAACTACCTACACAAGACCATCATAATAGGAGGAAAAGATCATGACATCAAACTGAAAAGAGAGACTGATTGAGAGGGGGAAGGGATATGATGGAGAGTGAAGTTTCAAAGGGGAAAGTGGGGGAAGGGAGGGAAGTACCATGGGATATTGTCTACAATTAAAACCAAATTCGGGATAATAGTCTCTGGCAAGGCAGGGAAGCCGATGCAGTTGGAGAGGTTCACTATTTGTCAGTCTTGGTAGCCAGTATTCCTGATATTATTTCTTACATCTTTTTTTTTTTTTTTTGAGGTAGGGTTTCACTCTAGCTCAGGCTGACTTGGAATTCACTATGTAGTCTCAGGGTGGCCTCAAACTCATGGTGATCCTCCTACCTCTGCCTCCCAAGTGCTGGGATTAAAGGCATGCGCCACCACACCCGGATATCCTTATATCTTTTTGAATGGATGAAGTATTTGGTATTTGGTATTTTTTTTCACCACTGAGGGTTAACCTAAGGCCTGGCACGTGCTAAGCAAGTGCTCGACCACTACAGCTACATTCCCAAGCCAGTGTTTGTTTTGTGTTTATTTATTTTTGAGACAGGATTTCACTAAGTTGCCCAGGCTGGCCTTGACTCATGATCTTTCCACCTCAGCCTCTGGGATAGCTGAGGTTACAGATCTGGGCCACCACACCTGACTGATATTCTTCAATGGTTAATGAGGATGCTTTCTCCATAACTTTAGCACATCACTGACTTTTAAACTATGACACAAGGGGAGCCACAAGGTGGTACATGCAACTGGAGTTTGTTTGGAGGGGCTGGAAGCTCTGGAGCATTCATTTTAATTTCATATGTGTGTGTGTGTGTGTGTGTGTGTGTGTGTGTGTGTGTGTCACAAGGACCTTGATTTATAATTTTTGGGTGACTGAGCTTTATCCATACATAATCTGTATTTGAGACCTAGGACTTCTCTACTCCTCTTGAACAAGAGTCTTACCCTCCCTCAAAAGATTCTTAACCATTTTATGAATGTCCTCCCTGAAAAAGAGGGGTGATAATAAGATCCCTTTCCTAGAATGAACAACTATGAGGGTTAAATGAAAGGATGCAAGGAACCTGACCCATTACCTTACACACATTCTAGGGTGCAGCATACTTGTTGGACCTCCCCACTAATTTCCCATCCCCCCAGTCCCCAGTGTCATGATAAGAGAAGGTAATTAGGGCTGGAGAGATGGCTTAGTGGTTAAGCGCTTGCCTGTTAAGCCTAAAGACCCCGGTTCGAGGCTCAATTCCCCAGTACCCACGTAAACCAGATGCAAAAGGGAGCGCATGCATCTGGAGTTCATTTGCAGTGCCTGGAGGCCCTGGCATGCCCATTCTCTCTCTCTCTCTCTCTCTCTCTCTCTCTGTGCCTCTTTCTCTCTGTGTCTGTCACTCTCAAATAAATAAATAAACAAAAAAAAAACTTTTTAAGTTTTAAAAAGAGAGAGCGAAGGTAATTAGTTGAGCTAGAAGAAACTTGGGCATACAAGGACTCAAGAACTCGCCAGGTCAGGGAGCAGGGCTCTCTTGCCTTGCCTATCACCTGGTAAAACCAGCACCAACGGAAGCACCTCTGAGCTGCCCCGGGCCCTGTCCATGAACTCAGACACAGTTCTGGTCCCTAGAACTACCAGCCTATGTGGGTGTCTCTGGCTTCTCGGGAGAGGTACTCCTCACTGTGGAGCCACAGGTTTGGAACAAAAAACTCAGCCTCAGGAGACCCGTTTCTTCACCGGAGTTTTCAAACGTCTTTTTCTGTAAACGTGGTATCATCTCCCACCCAGAGGGCTTTGTTGTGTTGTTTAGTTCCCATTGAATAAGCACTAGTTAGATACCAATCCAAGCCTTACATGCTTCGTATACACATCGTCCCATCTTCACAACAATCCCCTTGGGTAGATGCTTTTCCACCCCTGTTTTACAGAGCAAGAAACTGACCCTCAGAAAGGTTAAGCAAGCTGTTCAAGGTCATGAACAAAAATGAGCATATTGAGAGCAGGGACCATGTGGCTCCAGCCATGCCCTTAACTGCTCTTCTATCTTGCCTGGCAGAGACAGTTGAACATATCAAATGTGCCCCATGCACGGCACAGCATAGCGCAGCAGCTCTAGATAGACACAGCACTGCCCTCTCCTCCCTTTCTCCCCCGCTGATCTGAAATGAGAGGTCAAAGGTGCAGTAGAAGGGCAGGGCTAAGAGACCAGTGCACAGTAGCTTCTGTAGAGGATATGTGTCCACAGCGGGGAGGAGGGACCAGAGGCCAACAACAGATCGGCTTCAGCGGGTGGGTTCAGGGCTTAAAGATTCTGCCAGTATGGAAAGCATCTTCTCTTTCTTCTCGGGTTCTACTCATCACGTGCCCCTCTCCATTCCTGAATTCAGAGTCCTTCAGCAGACCTGCTTTTAAGCCTAGACAGACCCACTCCTAGACCACCCCGTACATGCTCCCGCATACCAGCACATACCAGGCCATGTTCATCTGGAAGTCTCTTCCTGTCTCCCTCACACCTCACACCTCACATGCTCTAACCCCATGAACACCTGCACTCCCAAGGTTCCCTCACCCCAGCTTTATTTATCCACACCATTGGACACCCACCCCTCCCCGCTGCCACTCCCCATGTTGCTTGGCTGGAGGTAGCTAGGATCTGCCACTTGTATGTCTGCCACTGGACAGGAGCGGGATGGATCTGTGAGAGATCCACTCCTGACCTCTTTATACTCTCTGACGGAGCTCAAGGGGGAATGCTGTTAGATACCATGCCCTAGCAGGGCTGGCCTGTTGACTTGGTAACAGAGCAGCAGGCAAGCACTGGGCCTGGGCCCAAACAGGGGAGCCGGGTGGGGTAGGCAGAGGAGGGCCCAGGACTAGGAACCCCACACAGGTATCCAGGCCTGTGCCTGTTGCTAGTCACACAATCCCATCTCCTGGTGGCAGTCTAGCCTTCACAGGTGGGAGAAGACTTAGAAATTAAGCCCCTAGAGCTCCATCTTTTTGAGGTTGGGAAGTGTTGGGAAGTGGAGTGTGAGGGGGACTAAGATGTCTGCGGTGGTCCAGAAATAGTGAGTCCTCAGGCAAGAAGCAAAGTCCACAGCATTCTGGGTAATGCTCAGAGTGACATGAAGCATAAGGAATGGCATCTAATGTCTATGAACTCGTGGCTTCTTTTGCTCTAGTTTCTCATGTGTAGAATGGAGAGAGGGAGGACTGTGAGGCTCACACAAGAGGAACTTCCTGAAGTTCTTGGTCCAGAGTTGCCGCATCTCGCTGGCAAAGCAAGATGACAAGCAGTGTCAGGCCTATGGTGGTTTTTTTTCTTTATTTGCTTGATTCCATATTTGTTTGATTTTTTATTTTTTTATTCATTAGTAGGGGTGTGTGCATGCCACAGTGTATTGTGGAGGTCAGAGGATAAACTTCAAAGTGTCTGTGTCCACTTTCTTTAAGACAGGGTCTCTTGCCAGAACATGTCCTGGCCAGTGAGCTTCTTCAGATTCTCCTGGCTCTGCTTCCCATCATCGTAGGCAGGTTGGGATCACAGATGCATGCACAGCTTTGCATCCAACTTTATGTGGGTGCTGGGGAAGTGAACCTGGGCCAGCAAGCTTTTGCAAGCAAGTGCTTTTAACTGCTGAACCATCTCCCCAGTCCCTGATGTTTTTTTGTTTTTTTTTTGAAGTAGGGTAGAAGCAGGAAAATCAGGAGCTCAAGGTCAACCTCCACTACACAGCAAGTTCAAGGCCAACCTGGGCTACATAAGACTTTGTTTCCAAAAAAAAAAAAAAAAAAAAAAAAAAAAAATCAGCCGGGCGTGGTGGTGCATGTCTTTAATCCCAGCACTTGGGAGGCAGAGATAGGAGGATTGCTGTGAGTTCAAGGCCACCCTGAGAATACAGAGCAAATTCCAGGTCAGCCTGGGCTAGAGTGAGACCCTGCCTCAAAAAACAAAAACAAACAAACAAAAATAAAATCTCCCCCAAATTCACTGCAAGTTATAGATGCACTAGCCTGTGTGCCCATGGGAGTCTCCCTATGAGCTGGGCAAAATTCTAAACTTGTATCCTGCTTTACACACACATACACACACACGTATATGTATATTTAGATGGACAGGTACTCTAGGCCATGCTGGTCTAGAACTCACTATGTAACCTGGACTAGCCTCAAACTTGTAGCAATCCTCCTGCTTCATCTTAAGTGCTAGGATTACAGACAAGTCCACCACACCCAGATTCTGCTTTATAATTCTTTTTTCTGTTGTTGTTGGTTTGTTTTTCAAGGTGGGGTCTCACTCTAGCCTAGGCTGACCTAGAATTCACTATGTAGTCTCAGACTGGCCCTCAATTCACAGTATTCCTCTTACCTCTGCCTCCCGAGTGCTGGAATTAAAGATGTGTGCCACCATGCCTGGCTGCTTTATAATTCCTAAGGCAATTTTGTCTCTTGTCTCCTTTGAGTCCCTCAGCAGTTTTGTGAGGTAGACAAGATGGTCCTCCCACTCCCATGATGAAGAAAAGGAAATTGAAGTCTCTGGTGTTCTGCCTAAGGTCACATGGGGGCTCATTAGTGATGGAATTAAGATTCATCTGAGATTTAGGCTCAGCTTTTCCTTTGTATATGGCCAAGTGTTCACATCTCCCTGGCCCCTCCTATGTCATCTGAAAATTGTGTTACATACACACACATACACAAGACATCAAAGTAGAAGGTCTATCTGGGAAGAAGGGGTTTGGTGGGATGGGGAGGTGAAAAGAGAAGGTAATTGAGAGGTTATTATAATTAAAAAATTATATACATGAATAAAACACTTCTAAAACTGTATATATAATTTTCCCCTTCATCTTCATTTTCTTCCTTCCAATCTTCAATTCCATGGCCAGCCAAGATGGCTTCCTTGAATGCTCCTTAACTCTCTTTCCTCCTTCTAGCTTTGGCTCCCTTATTTAACTAACCACTACCCTGGATTAAGTCTAATCTTCACCAACTCCAAGCATGTGCTCACCCACCTGAACAGGAACTGTAGAGAAACCCAGAACCTTACTGACAGCTCCAACTTCAAATAAAGGATGCTTTCACCAGACCCCAATGCTGCCTGGACACCACACTGCATTTTTGCGGTCCTTCCTCTAGAGAGAACCACACCCAGGAATGGGGTGTTAGATCTAGCAACAAAAGATATTTCATTTAGCAATCCTATACAGTGGCTAGTGTGAAATTCCAGCTACTGTGGCCAATGTTAGGATTATTTTGAGATAGGGCCTTTTTCAGAGACCCTTTCATCACCCACATGCCAGGAAATGTCACAGACTCTCCATAGCCAAAACTCTTCTCTCTTCTGGACCAATAGGCCCAGAGAGAATACAAAGGCCACCAACACATCAAGGTGAGTCAGCCACGTCACCTGCTGGATTGGTTCATAAAGCCAGAGACCTCAAGAATTGTTATCCAGGTGGAGAGGCCTGGACCTGGAAGTCCTACTGAGCCCCAAACCCTTTTGTATGGCCCGTGAACTTCTACTAGGCCCTTGGATTCATATATCTCAGAATTAGCCTAAGCATCACTAATTCTACTGTACAAATGGCAAGTGGGTGGGTGTCTTGTGTAAAATGGATTTTAAAGGGACTGAGAAATTTTTTGTTTGTTTTCATTTTTTGAGGTAGGGTCTTGTTCTAGCCCCAGACTGTCCTGGAATTCACTATGTAGTTTCAGGGTGTCCTCAAACTCATGGAAATCATCCTACCTCTGCCTCCTGAGTGCTGGGATTAAAGGCGTGTGCCACCACGTCCGGCCAAAGGATTGAGGATTTTTTAAAAGATTTTTAAAATTTTTATTTATTTATTAGAGACAGAAAGAGAGAGAGGAAGAGTGAGAATGGGCGTGCCAGGGCCTCTAGCCACTGCAAACGAACTCCAGACGCATGCACCCCCTTGTGCATCTGGCTTATGTGGGACCTGGAGAATCAAACCGGAGTCCTTAGGCTTCACAGGCATGTGCCTTAACCACTAAAGCCATCTCTCCAGCCTGGATTGAGGATTTTTGCTTTTGCTTTTGCTTTTGTTTTGTTTTGAGACAGTATATTTCTTGCTATGCAGCCCAAGCTATCCTGGAATTCACTATATAGTCCAAGCTGGCCTCAAACTTTCAATCTTCCTGCCTTAGCCTTCCAGGGGCTGGGATTACAGGTTTGCACCACCACACTTAGCTGAGACAGATTTTAAAGGCATGTAAGCCACCACACTCAGATTTTAAAGGCACATGAATATTATCTAAATTGTAAAGTAAGAGGCAGACAATACTCTTAATTCCTTCAACAAGTATTTATTGAGTGGTGGCTACATGCCAAAAGCACTGGTCCCAATGCCAGAGATACTGTTGTAGATAAGAAGTCCTCTTAAGGAGCTAACTTTTTTTGTGGGAATAACAGATAATAAGCAAACAATCAAATTTCAGACAGTACATAAGAAAACAAAACAGGCTAAGGCTATAGAAGGAGACGAGTGGCTACTGTTTCAGGTTGAACACAGGAGGAATAGCTCTCTAAGAAGGGGTATTACAGCTGAGGCCTGATTAAGGAATCAGACACAGCAAGAAAAACACTTTTTCCAGAAAAAGTGTTCCAGACAGAACAACCAAGCAAAACTTCAGAGGCAGGAGCATGCCCAGAGTGTTCAAAGAAACCAGCGGTAGAAGGGGGAGATCCCAGAGGGAAAGGGGCCTCAAAGGCAATGGCTTTGTGTTAGGTGCAGTGGGCATGTTCTGAAGAAGTCCCATTGCCTGGTTTGTGTTTTGGAGAGACCACTGCAACTCCTACGTGCAGAGAGTATTTCAGGGGCTCGAGGGAGACCAGAAAGCTGGTTGGGGGGGCTGAAGCGAGTACAGGTATCCAGGACAGAGGCAAGCATGATGTAGCAGGAGGTAGTGGAAGTAGCCACTTTCCAATGCAGGAGGCGATTGAGCTGCTAAACAGCCTTGTTGCCCCTTTCTCCATCTCTTCGGCAGCATCCTGGTTTTCTTTTCTTTTTCTTTCTTTCTTCCTTCCTTCCTTCCTTCCTTCCTTCCTTCCTTCCTTCCTTCCTTCCTCTCTCTCTCTTCTCTTTATTTCTTCCTTAGACATAGAGAGAGGGAAAGAGAGAGAGGGAGAGAGAGAATGGACACACCAGGGCCTGCAGCCACCGCAAACAAACTCCAGACGTGTGAGCCCCCTTGTGTATCTGGCTTACGTGGGACCTGGAGAATTGGCCCGGTGTCCTTAGGCTTCGCAGGCATGTGCCTTAACAGCTAAGCCATCTCTCCAACCCTTTTTTAAAGAGAAAGCTCTCTATAAATTTCTCTTTAATGGGACCAATGTCTTTTTTATAGTTTTATTTTTTATTTTTATTTATTTATTAGAGACAGAGAGAGGGAAGAGAGAGAGAGAGAAAGAGTAAGAGAGAGAAAGAGTGAGAATGGGCATGCCAGGGCCTCTAGCCATTGCAAACGAACTCCAGACGCATGCGCCATCATGTGCACCTGGCTTACATGGGACCTGGAGAATCGAACCAGGGTCCTTAGGCTTCGCAGGCATGCACCTTAACTGCTAAGCCATCTCTCCAGCCCCATCCTGGTTTTCTTTAAGTATTGCCTTTTCCACTTGCTCAGGATGGCTTTTCCTCAGACCCAGGGGTGAGTATAGATCAGTCTAAGCCATTTCCTCCTTCCAACAATTGATTGAGGAATGGGCTAGGGAGACACAAAGGGATATCTGCTAAGGTGTTGCTTCTTTTACCTTTCTTTCCCTTTCCTTTCCTTCCTTTCTCTTCTTCCCTCCTTTCTTTTACACTTTGTGTGGGGGAATGCTTTAAGGAAAAGTTTTGTTTTTCCAAGGTAGGGTCTCACTCTCGCCCAGGCTGACATGGAATTCACTATGTAGTCTTGGGGTGGCCTCAAACTCATGGCCATCCTCCTACCTCTGCCTCTTGGGTGCTGGGATTAAAGGTGTGTGCCACCATGCCCAGTTTAGGAAAAGTATTTTATCCCTGATGAGCAAAGATATGGAAAGAATCATCTCCCCTTCTCTGCCTTAAGACAGTGTTATATAAGGTCACGATACTTGGAGCTGCTATACCCATCTTGTGATCATGAGAGAAAATGTCACCAGCGCATTGAGGATGCCAGAGTAAAAAGCTGGAAATACTGGAGTTATTGGTGACATCACCGAATCAACCCTGGACCTGTCCTACTCTGTTTTCTAATGGGATAATGAATATCTTCTTTGTTTAAGGCATGTTTAGATATGCTTTCTATTATTTGCTGCCAAAAAAAATCAAATTAAAAAGGAGAGAGGAAGGCTAGGAGTGGTGGCCCACACCTATAATCCTAGTCCTTAGGAGGTTGAGGGGAGAAGAATGAGAGTTTGAGGCCAGCCTGGGCTACACAGTAACCTCCTATGAAAGAGAGAGATGTAAAGGTGGGGACAAAAAGAGAGAAGGAAAAGAGGAAAGAGATCTTAAGTTCTTTTTTCCAAATATTTTTATTTATGAGACTGAGACAGAGCCAGGGGTGGTGGTGGTGCATGCCTTTAATCTCAGCCCACGGGAGGCAGAGGTAGGAGGATCACCCTGAGTTTGAAGCTAGTGTAAGACTACATAGTGAATTCCAGGCCAGCTTGAGCTACAGTGAGACCCTACCTTGAAACCGCCCCCCCCCCAAAAAAAATCAGAGAGAGAGAGAGAGGAAGGAAGGGAGGGAGGGAGGGAGGGAGGGAGGGAGGGAGGGAGGGGGGAGGGAGGAGGAAAGTGGTCCAGGACCTTTTGCTGCTGCAAATGAATTTCAGACACATGCACCTTTGTGTATCTGGCTTCATGTGGGTAATGGGGAATTGAATCTAGGCTGGCAGGCTTCACAAGCAAGTGTCTTTAACCACTGAACTATCTCCCTAGCCCTGATCCTAGGTTCTTAAGCACTTGGGCATAAAGTGCTGTATACCTGGGCGGAAATGCCTAGAACAGAAGCAAGCATGGCAGGGAGTTGATGAGGGTAGAGCATTGAGGATTCCTTTGTCACTGTCCTTTGTCTTAGGTCTAATGGGCTTTCAGGTAGAGATATCAAACAAGCAAATAGACATATGAGTCTGAGGAAAGGTCCAAAATGAAGTTAAAAATTTGAGAGTTGCCGGGTGTGGTGGCGTATGCCTTTAATCCCAGCACTTGGGAGGCAGAGGTAAGAGGATCGCCGTGAGTTTGGGTCCACCCTGAGAATACAGAGTGAATTCCAGGTCAGCTTGAGTTAGAGTGAAACCCTACCTCCAAAAACAAAACAAAAAAAATTAAAATTTTGAGAGTTGTATCTGTGACAAAAATGTATTTATTTGTGGGCTGGAGAGATGGCTCAGCAGTTAAGGCCCTGCAAAGCCTAACAAACCAGGTTTGATTCCCCAGCACCTACATAAAGCCAGATGCACAAAGTGGTGCATGCATTTAGAGTATGTTTGTAGTGGCAGGAGGCCCTGGTGCACCCATACACTCTCTCTCTCTCTCTCTCTCTCTCTCTCTCTCTCTCTCTCTCTCTCTCTCTGTGTGTGTGTGTGTGTCTTGTATCTCTCTCTCTCAAATAAATAAAGATAAAAAAAATTCTAGCTGGCTGGGCATGGTAGCACATGCCTTTAATCACAGCACGCAGAGGTAGGAGGATCGCCATAAGTTCGAGGCCACCCTGAGACTATATAGTGAATTCCATGTCAGCCTGAGCTAGAGCAAGACCCTACCTCAAAAAAAGCTAAAAATAAAAAATCTAAAGCTGGGCGTGGTGGCGCACGCCTTTAATCCCAGCACTTGGGAGGCAGAGGTAGGAGGATCGCCGTGAGTTCAAGGCCACCCTGAGACTACATAATTAATTCCAGGTCAGCCTAGACCAGAGTGAGACCCTACCTTGAAAACCAAAACAAAACAAAAACAAAAACAAAAACAAAAAAAATCTAGCTGGACATGAAAATAAAAAAAAAAAAAAAAAGAAAGAAAGTCCTGTGCAAAGCCCTGTAATGTAATGTAATGTAATGTAATGTAATGTAATGTAATGTAAATGTAATGTAATGTTATGTTATGTTCCAGGGGTTAGAATATGGACATGGGGAGGGATAGCATTATTCTGCCTGCCACAGTTGCTAAGTGAGAAAGTGGGCCTGGTATGAACAGAGTATCCAGTTCTTTGTAAAGGAGGTGACTGTAAACGAGAGCAGGCCTGCAGAATGTGGAGGCTCTTGCCAATAATCCCAGCATTCAGGATGCACAGGTAGGAGGATTGCTGTTTGTCTGAGGCCAGCCTAGGACTACAGAGTGAGTTTCAGGTCAGCCTGGGCTAGAATGAGACCCTGACTCAAAAAGAAAAAAAAAAAAGAAAGAAAAGAAAGAAAGAAAGAAAGAAAGAAAGAAAGAAAGAGAAAGAAAGAAAAGAAAAGAAAGAAAAGAAAAGAAAAGAAAAGAAAAGAAAAGAAAAGAAAAGAAAAGAAAAGAAAAGAAAGAAAAAAGCAGGTCTAAGACCACTGTCCTTAGCATGGCCTGCTTGCAAGGCTGATTCTTGTCTGGGAATCTGAGTCTCAGAGTGTTCCCAGTCAACAGTTAACTGATAAGGATGGATCGCTGTGTCTAGACTGTTTGTGCAAGCAATGTGGCTTATGTCAAATACCTGCTTTTCTTCTAGGGTCTGAAATTTCAATATGTGCTAAGCAGAAGTATCTATGTGACAAGCCTCCAATAAAACCTCAGCTACTAAGTCTCCAGTGGGTTTCCTTGAACAGAAACATTGTACAGAAATGTTTCTATTTTTTTAAATAATATTTTAGCTGGTTTTAGTGGGACAAGCCTTTAATCCCAGCACTCAGGAGGCTGAGGTAGGAGGATTGCCATGAGTTTGAGGCCAGGCTGGAGCTACAAAATGAGTTCCAGGTCAGTCTGAGCCAGAGTGAGACCCTACCTTGAAAAACCCTAAGAAGGGCTGGAGATAGCTCAGCAGTTAAGGCACTTGCCTGCAAAGCCTAAGGACCCAAGTTCAATTCCCCAGTACCCATGTAACACCAGATTTACAAGATGGTGCATGTGTCTGAAGTTTGTTTGCAATGGCTAGAGGCCCTGGTGTGCCCATTCTCTCTCTCTCTTGTTATTTTTTTTCAAGGTAGGGTCTCAATGTAGGATGACCTGGAATTCACTATGTAGTGTCAGGGTGGGCTTGAACTCATGGAGGTCCTCCTACCTTAGCCTCCCAAGTGCTGAGATTAAAGGCAAGTGCCACCACACCAGGCTTCATTCTCTCTATCTGCCTCTTCCTTCCCCCTCCTTCCTTCCTTCCTTCCTTCCTTCCTTCCTTCCTTCCTTCCTTCCTTCCTCTCTCTTTTTCTTAAATAAATAAATAAATAAATAAATAAATAAATAAATAAATATTTTTAAAAACGAAGCTGGGTGTGGTAGTGCACGCCTTTAATCCCAGCACTTGGGAAGCAGAGGTAGGAGGATCGCCATGAGTTGGAGGCCACCCTGAGACTACAGAGTGAATTCCAGGTCAGCCTGGGCTAGAGTGAGACTCTACCTCGAAAAAACAAAAATAAAATAAAAAAAAAAAAGGAAAAACCAAAAAAGAAAATATTTATTTATGTGAGAGTGAGTATGGGGCAAGCTAGGGCCTCTTGACACTGCAAATGAACTACAGGTGTATGCACCACTTTGTGCATCAGCCTTTACATGGGTACTGGGAAATCGAACCTAGACTGACGTTTTTTTCTTTTTTATTCTTTCCTGCTTTATTTTTTTATTTTATTTTACTTTTTTGGTTTGTTGAGGTAGGGTCTCACTCTAGCTCAGGCTGACCTGGAATTCACTATGTAGTCTCAGGGTGGCCTCAAACTCTCAGCAATCCTCCTACCTCTGCCTCTTGAGTGCTGGGATTAAAGGTGTGCACCACCACGCCCAGCTACTGACAGGTTTTGTAAGCAAATGCCTTTAACCACAGAACCAACTCTCTCCGCCCCATTTCTGATTGCTATTTTGGAGGAAGAATGTTCTCTGTGTGAGCCCTGGCAAAAGGGAGAAGGCACAGATTCCTCTAGACACCACCCATATCTTTCTCCTTCTGACCCAGCCAAGCATCCTTACCACATCACTGCAACCAACCCCAGCTATGAGCACAACTACATGCTGGGGCCTGTGAGTCCTTCTAGGGAATCCCTTAACATGGGCTCTTTCCACATGCTGAACACTGTGGTGTTAACACCACCAAAGCCAAATAAAACATTCGTTTGTTTGCTTGTTGCGGTACTGGGGATTGAACCTAGAGCCTCACACATGCTAAGCAAACACTCTACCACTGAGCTACATTCACAGCTACACACTCAAAAAAAAAAAAAAAAAAGATTTCTGAGAGGGACTTTGACCTCCAGGCTGCTCACTTGCAACTCTGTTGGCATCTCATCTTAGAAGTGAAGTTATTCATGAATACACACTTAGCAAGTGCTTGACATGTGTGCTGAGCACCAAAGAGGAATGCAACAAGGCCCATGGCTTCTTGCAGCATGCTGTCTGGTAAGACAGGCATGTTCACAAATACTACAGTATGGTGTGTCAGAGACACTAAAATAATGTGAACTGGACAGGAGAGATGGCTTAGTAGTTAAGGCGCTTGCCTACAAAGTCTAAGTACTCAGGTTGGACTCTCCAGTTCCCACATAAGCCAGACACACAGTGGCAAGTACACAAGGTTACACATGCGCACAAGGGGGCACATGCATCTGGAGTTTGATTGCAGTGGCTGGAGGCCCTGGTACACCAATTCTCTTTCTCACTGTCGCATATATACACACACACATATATATATGAAGGCAGTCTGTTGGGCTTGCCCCCCAAAATAATAATAATGTGAACAAGGTATTCCAAAAACCCAGCAGGCCATGTGGTGTGCAAAAGCACCCCTGTGTTCATTGTTCTTCACAAGTTGTCAGTCACCCCAGTTTTACAAATGAGGAACTGCACCTGAAGGTCAAACAGGTTTAGGGTTTTGCCCAAGATTGCTCAGATCTCTACTGTATTCATTTCGCTGAGGCGTGGGTGCATAAGGAAAAAAAAAAAAAAAAAAAAAGGCCTCTAAGAAGCCACTGGGTCTGGTGATCACTGAAGCTCTGTAGAGACCATGAGCCTATTTGTGAAAACATCTTTACCAAATGCCCTTGTCAGTTTTTTTTTTTTTTTTAATGAGTCAGTCTCACAACCAGATGGGCAGTCTACCTTCTCATATTTCACTGTATCCTTTTGGATGCCTTGCCTAAATCCAATGCCAATTAGCTACTTTGTTGATAGAAAGTTGCCATCACTAGTTATTTTATAGTCTTGTGTGGCCAGACAACCCTGGGTCAACAGAAACGGGATGGGAGAAGAAGGTGAATCCTTTCCAAATGAAGACTAGCCTGAGACACAAGGGTTTTTTTTTTTTAAATTTAATTTTATTTATTTACTTATTTGAAAGAGAGCTAGAGAAGGAGGTGAGGGGGTGGGAGAATGGGCACACCAGGGCCTCCAGCCACTGCAAATGAACTCCAGAGGCATGCACCACCTTGTGCATCTGGCTTAAGGTGGAAATGGGTCCTTAGGCTTCACAGGCAAACACCTTAATCACTAAGCCTTCTCTCCAGTCCCAGGTTTTTTAAAGACATGCCAACTAGCACATGGACTCTGCCTGATGAATTTTCCCCAGGGGAACAGCTAGACCATGTAAAGCAAGTCTGGGGACGGTCAAATTTCTTTGGGAAAGGCCCGTCCTTGTAAGAAATGGAGCTAAAACGTAGAAAACATCTTCTACTGAAGACGCCAAGGACTCCGCAAAGTTAAGTCATTTGTTCAAGGTCGTACAGTCTAGACCGACCCGCGGCAAGCGAGCGGTGGCAGATTCCCGGATCGACCCTGGCAGACAGATTGCGCGGCTCGGCTCGGCTCGGCTCTTCCGGACAGTCGTCACCCTGGGGCTCGGGCAAATGTTCTCGGTCCCCGGCGGCCCACAGGTGTGGGCGAAGGAAGGCCTGCCATCCCGGCCGGGGACCGGCAGGGGGCGTTCGGCTGGAAGGAGGCCCCGGGCGCGGAGGCGGTGCGGAGAAGACCCCGGCGAGGTCACCCTTAGCCACCTCGCGACCGCTTCCAGCGCATCCGCCCGGCATCAGAGCCCGGGGACCACCGGCGCCCGCATGACGCAGGTGCAATCGAGACACGCCTTGTCACCGCACCCTGCGTCCCGGCTCGGGCCCTCGGGCATCCGGGGCGGTGGCTAAAAACCAGGAACGAAAAACGGGTCACTAGTCCTAACCCAAACCCGCCAGGTAAGGGATCCCAGGCGAGGCAGGGCGGGGAATCTGACTTGACCCCACCTCTAGGGCCCGCCCATTCCCCGTCAGGGGCGTGGTGTGTGGACGGTCCAGCCCCCGGGTGGGCGGGAGGCATGTGAACCCCGCCCCCTGCATATAAGAACGGTGCGCCACTGCAGCTAGCGCAGTTCTCACTGAGACTCGTGACCCTGACTCGACGTGAGACGCACCGCCCGGACTCGTCATGGTGAGTGAGGCCCCGTTGGGACCTCGCCTGTCCCTCCCTTTCCTTTGGGGGCGCCTCCCCCGCTGGAATGCTTGGGACCCTTTATGTAGCTCTCCAGGTCTTGGGAGGTGCAGAGATTTTGCACCCCACCTCCCCCGACCCCAACCCTCTCTGGGTGACTTTGGCCTAGTGCGTGGCCCACTTCACGATGGGAGAGGCCATTCTCCAGCACCGAGCAGCCCCTCCTGGCAGTCCCCTCCTGCCTGACCAAGCGTCTGTGCCCCTACCCTCCCGAGGGGAATCACGCGGTCCTGCACCCAGTACTCCCCGCGGGCGGAGGAAGACGTGCCTGGCCGCCCTCGCCACCCATCACTCCCCTTCGGTCCCTGGAATGGACTGAACACGTGCTTGGCGCAGGGAGGAGGAAGGGGGTCAGGCCAGAGCCGCATCCCCCCATCTTCCTCTCCGGGCCTCCCTTCCACCCACAGTCCCCCCTCCCCTCCAGCCGTGACTCAGCACCCCTCTTCTGAACCGAAAGGGTGGTGGGAATGGGGTTCGGCCCCGTGGGGCGAGCGGGCCCCTCCTGCGGGTGCGCAGGGGACGGGCAGGGACAGCTGGCGCTGAGCGACGGCGCGGGCCGAGGCCAGGTTGGGGGGAGGGGAGAGAGGTGTATGGAGGGGGCTGGTATTTATAGCCCAGAAGCGGGGGGCCGAAACCCAATCCCGGCTTTCGGCTGGGAAGTGGAAAGACGCTGGAGGGAGAGCGGATGTAGAGCTCAGGTGCAGATGGTGCTCCCCTTGCTGGGACCAGGCGGGTCACCTCCGAGGGAGGCCACACCGCAGGTTCCACTTCCTCTTCAAGGGTGTTTACGAACTGTCACTCCGCCATTCGGTTTTAGGAAGCTAGGCTCACGAGCCCTACGGATTTTGGCTCTCAAGGGTTAATTTCAGACTGGCAGGAGGGAGCCCAAGACAGCGAGTGGCCCAGTATCCCCTACCCGCATCGCCCGCCCTTGTCCCCTCCGCCTGCGCTTACCGGCATTATCGCTGCTATTTCGGTGCGGGCTGACGCGGGTGGATGAAGGTGGTGCAGCCACGCAGAGTGCGGGGGTGGAGGTAGGGAGAAGCGCCAGATGGAATTGATCCCCAGAGCCAGATGGGATTTAAAGGTGTGGGGGGGAGGACATCCTGATGTCATAGGGGGATGGTCGGTTGATGCCAGATGGAAGGCTGAAACACCTCTCTGCCTACAGGAAGGAAGGGGAGAGAGGGTTGTGGGAAATTCTAGCTGTTCATCCCAAGTGGGAGGCTTCTAAGCTGCAAACTGCAAGACCTGCTTCTGGGAAGCTGGGTTTGTGGGCAGCACTGGTCCTAAGCAGCTGGAGTCTTTTACAAACCCTGTTTGATGACTGCCTGTGATATGCGTGTACCCTCTCTGTCATCCCTGAGTGTCCTGTTGAATGCATGTACCAGGGTCACACAGATCTCACTTGACAAATTCTCCACTTGAGTAGGCCAAGGGATTGGCTTGACCTCCTGGTTGCCTCCAGTTTGGAGAGTCCTGTGCAGGGGAGACGGGGGAAGGCTGCCGGCTGCTTTTGACCTCTGCCTACCCCAAGCCCCCCCCCACCACCCTTTTTGTTTGTTTTTGTTTTTCGAGGTAGGGTCTTGCTCTACCCCAAGCTGACCTGAAATTTACTATGTAATCTCAAGGTGGCCTTGAACTCCTTCCTGGTGATCCTCCTACTTCTGTCTCCCAAGTGGCATTAAAGGCGTGGGCCACCATGTCCAGCAGGTCTCTCCTTTTTGCCAAGTCTTCCTAGCTGCCGGCCGCAGGGTGGGACACAAGCTGGGGGAAGGACTTACAGATGTGGTACTTATGTGGTGACCCTTCTATCCCTCAGCGTGAATGTATCTCAGTCCATGTGGGGCAGGCTGGCGTACAGATGGGCAATGCCTGCTGGGAGCTCTACTGTCTGGAACACGGGATTCAGCCTGATGGGCAGATGCCCAGTGACAAGACCATTGGTGGAGGGGACGACTCCTTCACCACCTTCTTCTGTGAAACGGGTGCCGGAAAGCATGTGCCTCGGGCAGTCTTTGTGGATCTTGAACCCACGGTTATTGGTGAGAAGAGGGTGCATATTTAAGGGTAGTGGAGCGTTTAGTGTGTCTCTTGATAGAGTGTCTAAATTGGAGTTTGCTGGCTCTGAAAACTCCTAGCCCTACATGAAGTTGGCATGGGCCCTGGAGGTCTGTTTCTCTCACCCTCTGGTATCTCAGTCTGGCAGAAGGATGAGCTAGCTCTTGCATATATCGGGCTTGTAGTTACCACCCTGAGGGGGTGGGGGCAGGAAGGTCCCTGCTGAGCATAGCCTTGTGGTTTTTGCCCCAGCAATGTGGTTTATGGTCTTCCAGATGAGATCCGAAATGGCCCATATCGGCAGCTCTTCCATCCAGAGCAGCTCATCACTGGGAAAGAGGATGCTGCCAACAACTATGCCCGTGGGCACTACACCATCGGCAAGGAGATCATCGACCCAGTGCTAGACCGAATCCGAAAGCTGGTGAGAATGCAGCATGGCGGGGCGGGCGGGGAGCTTTGTTGACATTGGTCAGGGACAAATCTTTTTAGATCCATTTGGGAGACATCTCTAGTTGTACATGTCCCAAAATGTGGTAACTGCTATGGGACACTCAGTTTTACCCTGACTTCTGAGATATCCTAGGCTTCATAGAACTAGAAGAAAATTCCTCAGGCTTCTTGTCTACCTACATTTCTTCCCCTCTTCTCCCCCTTGCCTTTCAGTCTGACCAGTGCACAGGACTTCAGGGCTTCCTGGTATTCCACAGCTTCGGAGGGGGCACGGGCTCGGGCTTCACCTCTCTGCTCATGGAGCGGCTCTCTGTTGACTACGGCAAGAAGTCCAAGCTGGAGTTCTCCATCTACCCTGCGCCTCAAGTGTCTACAGCTGTGGTGGAGCCCTACAACTCCATCCTGACCACCCACACCACCCTGGAGCACTCAGACTGTGCCTTCATGGTGGACAACGAGGCCATCTACGACATCTGTCGCCGCAACCTGGACATCGAGCGCCCAACCTACACCAACCTCAACCGCCTCATCAGCCAGATCGTGTCCTCCATCACGGCCTCCCTGCGCTTTGACGGGGCCCTCAACGTGGACCTGACAGAGTTCCAGACCAACCTGGTGCCCTACCCCCGCATCCACTTCCCCCTGGCCACCTATGCGCCAGTCATCTCCGCAGAGAAGGCCTACCATGAGCAGCTGTCGGTGGCAGAGATCACCAATGCCTGCTTCGAGCCTGCCAACCAGATGGTGAAGTGTGACCCCCGCCATGGCAAGTACATGGCCTGCTGCCTGCTTTACCGTGGAGATGTGGTGCCCAAGGATGTCAACGCCGCCATCGCAGCCATCAAGACCAAGCGTAGCATCCAGTTTGTGGACTGGTGCCCCACGGGCTTCAAGGTTGGTATCAACTACCAGCCGCCCACTGTGGTGCCAGGGGGTGACCTGGCGAAGGTGCAGCGAGCAGTGTGCATGCTGAGCAACACGACCGCCATTGCTGAGGCCTGGGCCCGCCTGGACCACAAGTTTGACCTGATGTATGCCAAGAGGGCTTTTGTACACTGGTATGTGGGTGAGGGCATGGAGGAGGGGGAGTTCTCTGAGGCCCGGGAGGATATGGCTGCCCTGGAGAAGGATTACGAGGAAGTGGGCATCGACTCCTATGAGGACGAGGATGAGGGAGAAGAATAGACAGCTGCTTGGAGCCTGTTCACTGTGTTCATTGCAAAATCCTTTCGAAATAAACAGTCTCCTCGCATGGTTTCTTGTCCCCTCTGTGAGCGCTTGAGCTTCAGCTGCTTCTGCTTTGTGCTGCTGCCCCGCTTGCTGCTCGTGACCTTTTACCCTTCCATGGCTGAAGGTGAGACTTGCCAAGGGGCCCTTCCAAGGCCCAGGAAGCATGACCCTAGGGACCTTGATGTAAGAGCCTAGGAGCACCCAAGAAAGGGAAGAAATGAGGATCAAATCCTGTAGCTGCTTGTCCAGCCACAAGTGATAAAGGATATTGAGTCTTCACTCCTTCTCAAGTAGGAGTTGATGGCCAGTGGTTTCTCTGTTGGAAAGCAGAATGGCTACCTATTCTTCTTGCTGCTTCTGCACCATTTTTCCAGTTTTGGAAGCAAGGCTTGGCCCAGGCTGGGCTGTACACTATGTGGGTTTGGGAATGGGGGCAGGGCTGGCTCAGAGTTACTGGGCATGAAGCCACGTCATAAGGTCGGGGGATGGGCAGGAACAAGGGCAATCTCCTAGTTTGTGCCATTCACCTCTTGGCAGCTTTGCATAGCTCACTGTCTGTCTTGCTGCTTTGCTGGAGCCGGGGCTGTGTTATTAAAAGTCAGGTCGTCTCTCCTTTTGTGCTTTCTTTCCGCCTCATGTTTGCTGGTGGGAGCCTCCTGCCCAGCCCCTAGGGTCAAATTCTACTTTGCTAATAGGCACCCCAGGACCCATGCTGACGTCAACATTTGGGAGTGGGCATGGTTGGTGGGGGGACAGCTTTGATCTCAGGAGCAGGAGGTACCAACTCTGCCTTTGCTCCCCTCCCTAGTGATTCAGGGCTTCGGTGCCCTTCCCTGGGGAACAGGTTTCAAGCTGGGTTAAGCAGGCGCCTGTTTACTCAGCAGAGAAGGCAGGAAGTGGCTGCTGGATACTGCCACAGGGCACTGGCCTCATTAATTATTAACCATATGTGAGCTGGAATAATCAAGGAGACTGGTAAAAATGGCTGCCGGCTCCACTCCCCTTGCTCCAGGCTGAGGATGGGAGACCTGTTATGTAGCTGTCCCAAAGCCTCCTCAGGTGTCTCCACCCAGAGGTCCTTGGCCTAGCAAACTGGCTGAGCTACTCTGACTAAGCTACCCACCCAGGGAGTGAAGGAGAAAACTAGTTGAGTGTGCTTTAAGGGGATCCTGGTCCCAGTACAGGCCAAAACCAGCTCAAGCCAGAGCAACTTTAAGTATTTAAGGCAAGCCTGGAGAAGACCTGTCCACCATCAACCAGCCAAATCTCAAGCAAGGACACCTACTGCCTCTTGGAAATCACACCAGTCCCTCTTCCCAGGCTGTTCCCTTGGAAATGGTGACCAGATTCTGGCCTTTTACACCTCCTCTCCTTTCAGACACATTGATACTACAATGCAGACCAGCCCTGCTTTCATTTTATTCTGTTTATACATTCTCCTGTTCCCAGATTAGAGGCAGAATATGATGTGAGCCCAGCAGTCCAGCTTCGAGCCATGTACTTTTTTTTTCTGTTTCACTCCCCTACCCACCCTTAGTTAGGACCCTTGCCCAGGTACTGGGGCAGAAGAGCTGACACAGGAGTGAGGTGACAGGCCTCACCCCTGCTGTAAGCAGTCCTGGGTAGAATGGATGGAGTTCCGTGAAGGATGGAAGCCTGCCTCTCTGTAAGGCACATGGGGCCATCTTCTCAATGTGCCCATTGGTTTGTTTAGATTTGAGTGGTGTGCTGGCCAAGAGCTGGCGGCTGCATTGCCTCCAACTGACTGAGAAGGAGAGCAACGTGAGGGCGCTGTTGGGGGTCCACAGTCATCATAGAGTCCAACAGTTGCCGCATTGCTGAAGAATGCCTGTGGAGGGAAGAGGGCAAGGTGACTAGACACCTCCGCTCCCTGCTGAGGCACCAACTCGCCTAACCCTAGGAAGAGTCTGCAACGCTTGCTGCCCTTCTCATTGCTCACCTGGGGCTTTGTGGGATGCAGAGTTTATTCTGCACGGCAAGGGCCACACTGTCACCCTTCTGGAACACCATGTCATAAGGGCCTTCTCCAAACATCATGGCATAAAGCACACAGCCTAGGGACTAAGCATAACTTGGGTTAGTTCCTGGAAGGTGACCCAAGGGAGGTGACATCTGTCCCCTCACTGAAATGGTGAAAGGAGACTACATAAGCTGAGAAGAACACACCAACTTCATCCATGAGGTCTACCAGGTTCCAAAGGAACTGTGTTGGTTGGAGGCCTCTGTAGCCCCTGCTTAGCCACTGCTTTCAGCAGTAAGCTGCCCCCACCCACTGCAGCCACAAGGATTATACTACTTCCTGAGTTCAGTATCAGTGACAATTTGCAGAAAGGAAGTTGAGGGGTATGGAGACATATTGTGGTTCAGGAGCTCCATGCAACAGAAACAAAGATCTCCTTTCCTCTATTCCATGGTAGGTACAGAGTTATAGCCCTCTCCACACAGGTGCCCACCCTCATGCTTCTCACCCAGACATCAGTCCGTTCGTCGATGACACAGTGGCTCTGCACAGAAAAGAGCTCAGGTGCCCGGTAGGAGATGGTGCACCGCTGGGCCGCCCAGTCCTGGAACAGTGGCCCCAGAACTCAGAAATGGAGGGGGGGGAATAGGTCATGGTCATGTGACCAAATTGGTGCATGCAGCTGAATGAAGTGGGGATGGGGAGCAGATTGCCAAAGGAAGCTTGGAGATTCTTACCTGCAGAGCTAGGGCCTGGCGTGAGCTCTCTACCCGGATGCATGCTTGATTCATGGAACCCAAATCCATTAAAACTGGCTGCCCCTCATCACTAAGCAAAATATTGGTGGGCTTCAGGTCCCTGGAGAGAAATGAAAATGACTCAAGAGCATCCTTGGGCAAGGAAGCTGGAATGCCAATGAGCAATAGCATCACAGGGAGAGAGGAGACCTCCCAATTCTCTTGGGAAGGCTCTTCCTCTTGAACCCAGCAAGCACACAAGGCCCTCCCACTGACCTGTGTGCATAACCTTTGGCATGAATGGCCTCTAGGCCTCTGCAGATACCCAGTAGCAGCCGAAGGATTTGGTCCTCAGTCAGGAAGTTGCCTTGATCCTTCAGCTTTTCTATCTCATTCCACAGTGTACCTCTCTACAATACAAGTTTGCCAGCAGTTGAGATGTTTTTGAAGCCTCCGTTCCCTGGGCCTCATTCCTGCCTTGTGTCAAAGCCTATCAACCTTTTCACCACATGCACCTCCACCTCACAATCCCACTTGGACTCCAATAAGCCCCAAATTCAAAGTGGCCAAAACCAGGATGTGGTATGTTTCCTAACATGCTTACATAACATGCGTGACTACCAACCCACCCTGGTAGACGGTTCTGTTGCAATCCCCTTTGTAACCAGGAGTCTTTCTGACCTTGAAGAATGGTAGCAGCAGCCAGGCTTCATGCTTAGCACCTCGCTCTTTCAGACAGTAAGCCACAAGGCGGAGGATGTTGGGGTGATGGAAGAGACGATGCAGGTCTGCTTCTCGCTGCGCCTCCTCCCGATCTTGCTGCTCATGACACAGGATTCGCTTCAGGGCGTAGAAGTGTCCATCATGTAACCCCTCCACTAGGTCCACATAGCTGAACCCACTGTGGGCCAAAGGGGTCAGTGAAGGACCATAGTCATCTCCCACATGGCTTGGACCCAGAGGAATTCCCTTAGGGAGAGATGCCTTTTGAAAGAGTAGAAACCCTCCCAAGATGTGGCTCGGATAGGTTGAAAACTTGTAGTTTGAGATTCTCAAAAGCACAGAAAAACAGTCATTAAGATGCTGTGGTCCTGGGCTGGAGAGATGGCTTAGCAGTTAAGGTGCTTGTCTGCAAAGCCAAAGGACCTAGGTTCGATTCCCCAGGATCTATGTAAGCCAGATGCACAAGGGGGTACCTGCATCTGGAGTTTGTTTGCAGTGGCTGGAAGCCCTGGCACACCCATTCTCATTTCTCTCTCTCTCTCTCTGCCTTTTTCCCTCTCTCAAATAAATAAATAAATAAATAATTTAAAAAAGAAAGAAAAGACGCTGTGGTCCTAACATAAAGCTCTGCACAAGACAGACGCTTAACCAGTATTAAATGAGAGCCACCATTTCATCAAGTGCTCATGCACCAGACACTGGGTGAGACATTGTATATGTTATTTCATTTAATATTCACAAATCCTTCAGCAAGGCATTACAATCATCTACATTAAGCAAATAAAGAAACCAGAACCTACCAAGGCCACACGGGTGGGTCCCAGAGGCCTGGGTTGACCCATTCAGATGGTCTCACCCATTCAGCTAAGGTATCAGGTGAGGTAGAGGATGCGGATAAGAAAAATCTGTACCTCTATCCGATGCAGACCATTGCCACTCAATGACCATAACCCTGGGGACCAGGCAGCTAAGTGACTTCCAAACACTCACCCCTCCCCCAATTTCTGGATGAAGAGGTAACGCTTATTATCAATGATGACAGTTCCCCGAGAGCAGACACACAGTGCGTGGCCCATAATGTCTCCGTCATCATCCTCAAGGACGGTCTTTGGCTGCCAAAGGGCTGGTCCAGGGCGAGCGGGCTCTTCCAGGCAATGGGCTAGGGATCCGGCGGATCATGCTGGAAGAAAAACAGTGGCAGGTTGCGGGACAGGCACAATCTAGACCTTCCCTGAAGTGTCAATGCCCAGAGCTCAGGCCCAGCCCTGGGAAGTCAGGTTCCGGTCTAGTATCAAACAGGCCCTGGCCACGCCACCTCCAAGAAGGCTGGAGTCGTCAGTGTCTTAAAGCCTCGGGCCACGCAGCTGCTTCCAGGCCGCTTCCTCCAACCCCGCAAAGGCTGGGCATAAGGCAGCCGCCCAGGAGGCGAGGAGCGCCCACCCACCGCACTATCTGCCAGCCCGGACGCCCCACTGACCTGGCTCCAGCCGGAGCAGCGCGCTAGGGACCGGAAGCCGCGGTGACGTCATCATCCCGCGCCGAAGCAACGGCTCACAGTATCCTAGCAACTGCTGTGCCCCAAGAGGTTGTAGGGTCCCGGAAGTGAGAAGTTAGACGTGGGGTGGAAGGATCCCAGGACCCAAGTCAGGGTTCCCCCCACTTGGCTTTCCGTGAGGGTCAAGACGCGGGCGCTTGTCCCGAGACCCCCCCCATCTCCCAGTGTCGGAGGTAGGAAGCCCATGTTCCCCCCCGCGATGGCGTCAGGAAACAGGCCACTCTGCAGGGCAGCCCCCAAGCGGGACCCAGGAAGGAAGGGGAGGGTCCTGGTGGCCTGGACGCCTGACGTAGGTGATCCTGGGCACCTGCAGGGCCCTGGTCTGGGTCCCACTAACTCAGATGTCAGTGGTTAAGAGGACACTCTTGAGCCCCACTGTCAGTTGTGAAATATGGGTCCCCGGAGCTGTGTGATCTATAGCAATTTCCTGAGCTTCCCGGACTCTCACTCTTCCTAGCTGTAATAAGTGCATGAACTGTGAGGCCAAAGTGCTTAGTTCCAACTCCAGCCCTACTAACTAGTGGGACAGGCAACTTAACATTTCAAACCCTCGGTTTCCTCATGAGTACAATGAGGATGGAGTTGCTTGAAGATTAAATGAAGTGGGCTGGAGAGATGGCTTAGCGGTTAAACGCTTGCCTATGAAGCCTAAGGACCCCGGTTCGAGGCTCGATTCTCCAGGACCCACGTAAGCCAGATGCACAAGGGGGCGCATGCATCAAGTTCGTTTGCAGTGGCTGGAGGCCCTGGCGCACCCATTCTCTCTCTCTCTCTCTCTGCCTATTTCTGTATCTCTCTCTCAAATAAATAAATAATAATAAATAAAATATTTTTTAAAAAGATTAAATGAAGTTAGCTCAGTATCCGGGTACATAGCCCTCAGTGTGTGTGAAAATAAGAGTAATATCCATTACTTATTACCGGGATCCTCCTGTCTTTGGCTTGGGACTCTGAAGCAGAAGGAATGGAAATGCATATTCCTAAATTCTTGCACCAAGCAGTTGAGCTTAACAATCTCTAGCCTAGACAGGCAGAAAAATCAAGAGGGGTGCACCTCCAAAGGAAAAAAAAAAAAAATGTCAGAATGACCAAGACAGCGTCCTGTGCTGAAACAGGGCTCCCCAGGAGAGAAAGGTTCGCCTTGTAACCTCCCACACCTGTGGTCCCCAGGAAGTTTGGTTCTGAGCCTGTTTAAACCCTCAGTACTGTCAGCCATTCATCCAGATTTAAACTGCTAGGTTAGCCTATGTTAACTCTATGCTAGTTGACAAAGCACCCAGGGCCCTCAGGAAGTTCACTGTAGCAGAGCAGTGCTTTTCCCCCCTTTTCTTTTTCTATTTTTTGTTAAAATATGAATTCTGCTTCTATAGATCTAGGGTAGCACCCGAGGTTCTGCATTTCTACCAAGCCCCCAGGTGACAGGGTCGTGTACAGCAATTTTGAGTAGCAAGATGTGTAGAAGATTTTATAAATTAGAGTGGAGGGGTGGATGTAGACTGGAGACAAAGTCTAGGCTATTCGCCTGGAAACTTGAGATGGTCTCCACCCCCTTGCTTGCTGAAGTTCCCTCCCAGGAATCCGACACGTGATGGTCAGACTTGCTGCTCAGACAGATGAATCCCGTGAGCACTATGGCTCCCAAGACGCTGCCCTGCCTGCTGCTGCTGCTTGCCACGCTGGCACTGCTGCTGCTTTGCCCACTGCCCCAGGTTAAGAAGGGAGGGTCAAACCTGCTGGTCTGGGGTGGGAAGTTGCGAAAAATCTGGTGGAAGAAAGTCTGCTATCAAACGACAGGCGGCACCACTTCCATCTCCGTCGGGCTGGCGTTGACCTCACTCCAGACTCGAGGATGAACCTGGGCTCTCTCCCTGTGCAGGCAGACACTCGCTCCTTCACAGTGGATCGGAAACATGACAGGTTCCTCCTGGACGGCGTCCCGTTCCGCTATGTGTCTGGCAGCCTGCACTACTTTCGCGTACCACCGGTGCTTTGGAGAGACCGGCTTTCCAAGATGTATTTGAGCGGCCTCAACGCCGTGCAGTTGTAAGAAGGGCTTGAGAGAGCCTTGCGGGGTCGGGATTTACTCTTTTTACTGCCCCTTAGAAAGGGGTGGGAGGAAAACTGGGTGTGCCAAGTGTGGTGGTGCATGCCTTTAATCCCAACACTTGGGAGGCAGAGGTGGGAGGATCGCTGTGAGTATGAGGCCAGCCTGAGACTACATAGTGAATTCCAGGTCAGCCTGGGTTAGAGCAAGACCCTACCTGGGTAGGGAGAGGAATTGGCTGGATCTGAAGAGGATTTCGAGCTCCAGGTCTCATAGGGCAAGGGTGGGAAAGGGCAGGCCAGGACCTTTTCAATTGCTTCCTGCAAGGCCTGAGCCCCTGGGCACCTCTGGGTCATGTTAACCTCTTCTTTTCTCAGTTATGTGCCCTGGAACTACCATGAGCCAGAGCCTGGGGTCTATAACTTTATTGGCAGTCGGGACCTCATTGCCTTTCTGACTGAGGCAGCTAGAGCAAACCTGTTTGTCATACTAAGACCAGGACCTTACATCTGTGCAGAATGGGAGATGGTGAGTTAGTTGGAGAAGGGACAGAACCAAAGGTACCCATGGGCAGTTTCAACTGCTCCTTTCTACCCATGTTCTAGGGCCAAGTCCAATATCCTCAGCCCCTTCTCTTTACCTCCCCCATTGCACCCCAAAATAAAGCCTGTCGGTAGCCACATGTGAGGGTTCATTTCTGTCAACCCAGAACGTGAGAGGCAAGAGGATTGCTAACAGTTGAAGACCAGCCTGGGCTACAGAGTGAGACCCTGTCTCAAACAAAGAAACAAAACCTCCAGAAACTCTAAATGTTTCTTTGTTTTTCTCAAGGGGGGTCTCCCGTCCTGGTTGCTTCGAAAACCTAAAATTCGTCTGAGAACTTCAGATCCAGGTGAGCTGAGATAAAAGATTTAACCAAAAAAAAAAAAAAAAAAAAAAAAAAAAAAAGATGGGTCGTAGCCAAAATAGCTCAGTTATAATAGCATTAGAGGGTTAGAGAGATGAGTTAGTGGTTAAGCCAAAGGATCCAGGTTTGATTCCCCAATACCCACATAAAGCCAGGTGCACAAAGTGACACATGCATCTGGAATTTGTGGCTAGAGGCCCTGGTACACCCATTCTCTCTGTGTCTCTATTTGCCTCCCTCTCTCTTTCTCAAGTGATATTTTTTAAAGTGCATCAGACTGAAAAAGATGGGTCATTTGAATGTACCAAACAAGGGAGCATCTTCAACTTAAAGGTCCTTCATTTATATACTATTGTTTCCTTCATTGGCAAGCAGGACGTTAGACACTGAGACCAGAAGGGCCTCATTCCTGTGCAATAGAACATATAACAGTGGGAGAGCTGGATATGGTGGCCTATGCTTGTAATCCTATCACTTGGGAAGTGCAAACAGGAGGATCAAGAGTTCAAGGTCATTCTTGGCTATCCTGGCCCAGCCCTGCTGCTTTACTTTCTCCAGTCCTGTTGTGTTCTCTCTTGTCTAAGGGATGGAACATTTTTGCCATGTTATTTTTAATTTTTTTAAAAATTATTTATTTGAGATAGAGAGAATGAGTGAGAGAGAATGGGCACGCTAGGGCTTCCTGCTGCTGCTGCAAACAAACTCCAGATGCATGCGCCACTATGTGCATTTGGCTTACGTGGGTCCTGGGAAATTGAGCCTGGGTCCTTTGGCTTTCCAGGCAAATGCCTTAACTGTTAAGCCATCTCTCCAGCCTTTTTTTTTTTTTTTTTTAAAGAAACAGCTTTTATTTATTTATTTGAGAGAGAAAGAGAGAGAAGAGCAGATAGAGAGACATAGAGAATGGGCATGCTAGGGCCTCCAACCACTGCAAACTCCACATGTATGTGCTACCATGTGCATCTGGCTTATGTGGGTATTGGGGAATCAAACCTGGGTCCTTAGGCTTCACAGGCAAATGCCTTAACCACTAAGCCATCTCTCCAGACCTTACCTCATTCTTTACATGACCAGTGCTGTCTTCACTAGAAACCCTTCTCCCTTGCCACACTGGCCTCATTGCTGGTATTCAAACCTACCAGCCTCCGGTTTTAAGGCCCTTGTATGTGGTGTTCCCTCCACGCTCCTACAGAAAGCCCCTCAGTGAGGCTTCCTGCCACGTTCTACGTGTTAAGCTCTCCACCACACTATTTGACACCTCCTTTCCTGCCTTATTTGTTCTCTTTGGCACTGACACACTATGTATTTTCCCTGATTTATTTTTCAAGTCAGTGTCTCACTGTAGCCCAGGCTGACCTGAAACTCACTCTGTAGCCCCAGGCTGTCCTCAAATTCATAGTGATCCTTCTACTTCAGCTTCCTGAGTGCAGAAATTAAAGGTGTGTGTGCTTCCACACCTGGCTCCTGATTTATTTATTGTTTTAATTAAATTATATTTATTGCCAGGCATGGTGGCGCATGCCTTCAATTCCAGCACTCAGGAGACAGAGTTAGGAGGATCGCCGTGAGTTCAAGGCCACCCTGAGACTACTGATTAACTATGTAGTTTCAGGGTGGCCTCGAACTCACGGCGATCCTCCTATCTCTGCCTCCCGAGTGCTGGGATTAAAAGCATGCACCACCACACCCGGCAAATTTTTAATCCTTTCTTTTTAATCCCTCCATCCCTAGAATGGAAGCATGAGTTGTAGTCAGAGAGGTAAAGATGGATAGTAGAAAAAGTATCAGGCAGGAATGGAGAGCTGGCTTAGCAGTTAAAGGTACTTGCTTGCAAAGCCTGATGGCCTGGGTTTTGATGCCTCAATACCCATGTAAAGGTAGATGCACAAAATGGCACATGCATCTGGAATTTGTTTGCAGTGGCAAAAGGTCCTGACGTGTCCATACTTACTCTTTCTCTCTGCCTCTCTTCCCTCCTCAAATAAAAAATATTTTTTAAAAAAAGTATCAGGCAGAAGAAACAACATGTATGACCTCAAAGATAACTCACAAAAGTAAAACTAGGAGAGTTTAAAGCATGAAGTCACCTGGACTGTTAGTTACATCAGAGTACAAGCTAAATACTACATTTCTGTGAATTCATACATGATGTTACTTCACAGCAATTTCAATATAAGTGTTTGTGCACAACTCCTGAGTATCTGAGTTCAGATCCCTAGATCCTACGTAAAAACGTGAAGCTATGGAAGGCTCTGTAACCCCAGTACGCCCATAGCAGGAAAGAAGGCACAGACAGAATTTCCTGGAAGCTCAGAAAAGGAGCACCTCAAACAAGGTGAAAGGCAAGGACTGACCTGAAAACTTTTCTCTGATCTCCATACACATGTACCCACACTCACATACATGAAACATGCACACACACACATAACCCCAAATCAATCAATCCATCTATCTTAAATAGTTTTAGAGCCAGGTTTGGTGGCTCACACTACTAATTCCAGCACAAGGGAGGCTGAAGCAGGCAGATTACCATGAGTTCAAGGCCTCCCTGGTCTACATAGTGAGTTCAGGATAGCCTGAGCTACAGAGTGAAACTCCATCTCAAAAATAAATAAATAAAAGCTAGATCTATACAATGTTTAACCCTTTTCTTACATGTGATTTTAGAGAATACTACTTTTGTTGTTGTTGTTTCTTTTTTTTTTTTTTTTTTTTGGTTTTGCAAGGTAGGGTCTCACTCTGGTCCAGGCTGACCTGGAATTAACTATGTAGTCTCAGGGTGGCCTCGAACTCTCAGCGATCCTCCTACCTCTGCCTCCCAAGTGCTGGGATTAAAGGCGTGCGCCACCACGCCCGGCTTTGTTGTTTCTTTTGAGATAGGGTCTCACTAGCCTAGGCTGACCTGGAACTTACTCAGTAGTTCCAGGCTGGCCTTGAACTCTCCTACCTCTGCCTTCCAAGTGCTAGGATTAAAGGTGTGCACCACCACACCCAACTTTTTTATTTGCTTTTTTTTTTTTTTTTTTTTGGTTTTCCTATAGAGTCTCACTCTAGCTCAGGCTGACCTGGAATTCACTGTGTAGTTTCAGAGTAACCTCAAACTCATGGCAATCCTCCAACCTCTGCCTCTGAATACTGGGATTAAAGGCATGCTCTACCACACCCTGCCCTTATTTGCTTTTTTTTTTTTTTTTTTTTTTTTTTTTTTTTTTTCCGAGGTAGGGTCTCACTCTGGTCCAGGCTGACCTGGAATTAACTATGTAGTCTCAGGGTGGCCTCGAACTCTCGGCGATCCTCCTACCTCTGCCTCCCGAGTGCTGGGATTAAAGGCGTGCGCCACCACGCCCGGCTCCTTATTTGCTTTTTTGAGGTAGGATCTTGCTGTAGCCCAGGCTGACCTGGAATTTACTATGTCATTTCAGGGTGGCCTTGAACTCGCTGCAATCCGCCTAACTCTGCCTCCCCAGTGCTGGGATTAAAAGCATGTACCACCATGCCAGGCTGGAAACACTATTTGTTTTTTTTTTGTTTTGTTTTGTTTTGTTTTTGAGGTAGGGTCTCACTCTAACTCAGGCTGACCTGGAATTTACTATGTAGTCTCAGGGTGGCCTCGAACTCATGGTGATCCTCCTACCTCTGCCTCCTGAGTGCTGGAATTAAAGGTGTGTGCCATCACACCAGGCTCTTGGAAACACTATTTTTAAGGTTTCTTGCTACAAGAGTTTTTTCTAAGTCATTGCTTCCCAGATTTAGTTGTGGGCAAGGGAGATGGAAGTTAGAGCGTAGAGTATGTGAAACACTGAGGTGGCTAGTTAGGGGCTGGGCTGGGCTGCGAAGGTGGTGGTAGCTCCTAATAAGCACCCTGCTCCTTCCTTAGACTTCCTTGCTGCAGTGGACTCCTGGTTCAAGGTCTTGATGCCCAAGATATACCCATTTCTCTACCACAATGGGGGTAACATCATTAGCATTCAGGTACAAGGAGTACATTGGCTGGGCAAGGGAAGGAGTTACAAAGGGTCCTTAACCTTCTCTTCCTTCTACCTGGGCTCCCCTTTCCTTTCCCTGGCAGGTGGAGAACGAATATGGCAGCTACAAGGTCTGCGACTTCAGCTATATGAGACACTTAGCTGGGCTCTTCCGTGCATTACTTGGAGACAAGATCTTGCTCTTCACCACAGATGGGCCTGAAGGACTCAAATGTGGCTCCCTCCCGGGACTCTATACCACTGTAGATTTTGGCCCAGGTCTCCTAAACAGGGTTAGGAGTGGAATCTGGGAGAGGGCCATCCCTTCTGTGATCTTATCTTTTTTTACCTTTGCTTCCTTTTGGCAGCTGACAACGTGACTAAAATCTTTGCCCTGCTTCGGAAGTATGAACCCCACGGGCCATTGGTGAGGGATTGTGGGGAATGGAAATCAAAGCAAGAATCTGGTGGGAATGGGTCCAGCTTAGTTTCCACCTCACTTATGGTTTCCTTTTCCTTCACACTCTAGGTGAACTCTGAGTACTATACAGGCTGGCTAGATTACTGGGGCCAGAATCACTCCACACGGTCCAGCTCAGATGTAACCAGAGGACTGGAAAGCATGTTGAAGTTGGGAGCCAGTGTGAACATGTAACTAGAGACACATATGAATCTATTACTGGGAACTGGTGATAAAAGTTGATTCTAAAATGGGCGTGGTGGTGCACACCTTTAATCCCAGCACTTAGTAGGCAGAGGTAGGAGTATTGCCATGAGTTCAAGGCCACCCTGAGACTACATAAGGAATTACAGGTCAGCCTGGGTTAGAGTGAGACCCTACCTCCAAATAATAATAATAATAATAATAATAATAATAATAAGCTTATTTGAACCAAAGAAAAAAGTATAAAAAATACTAATACACACACACAAATTCTATGGACCAGTTTTACCTTTCCTCTCCACCTTCCTCCACTTTAGGTACATGTTTCATGGCGGTACCAACTTTGGATACTGGAATGGTGAGTACAGATGGTCCTGGGGCAGAAACTGGAGGTAACATAGAATCTCGGGGCTGGATAGATCAGGGTGCCTAGAAGTTGGATATGGTCATTACTTTGCTTAGTACCAATAATAATTTAAAAAGATGAATTACTGGGCTAGAGAGATGGCTTAGCAGTTAAGGCACTTGCCTGCAAAGCCTAAGGACCCAGGTTTGATTCTCTTGTACCTACATAAAGCCAGATGCATGAGGTGGTGCATGCATCTGAAGTTTGTCTAGAGGCCCTAGGGTACCCATTCTCTCTCTCACTTTCAAAGAAATACATAAAAGATGAATTATTACTAAACTGTTCAACCCCAGGTGCTGATGAAAAGGGACGCTTCTTCCCGATTACTACCAGCTATGACTACGATGCACCCATATCTGAAGCAGGGGACCCCACACCTAAGCTTTTTGCTCTCCGAAAGGTCATCAGCAAGGTGCTCTTTATTAACTTGAGAGAAAGGAATGCCCAGACTGGAAAGGAATCCTATAAATCTGTGGTGGTTGTCTGGGTGACAGAGCCCTTTTGAGCATCATGTGGGAGTATTTCCCACTCACCCAAACAGAACTATTTGGGGAGTTACATGTGTGTGCAAAATTACCATGTTTGCATGATCCCCTGCGGCCCTTCCCTGGGCTCCAAGTTAAGAGCCTTCTTTTAGGGTCTTGGAATGGGGTTGTTTTAGGGTGTTTTTCTTTACGGTTCCTGAGATAATTTGGGCTCAGTTCCAGGAAATTCCCTTGGGACCTTTACCTCCCCCAAGCCCCAAGATGAAGCTTGGACCTGTGACTCTGAAGCTGGTAAGCTCCTCCCCATGTCTTTGGATTTGACATCAGTTTTCCTAAAAAGCCTATCCTACCCAGTCCTCCATCCAGAAGTGTACCTGCTTTCTTGATTATTGTCCCTTATTCTTACAGGATGGGAGTTTGCTAGCTTTTCTGGGTTTTCTCTGCCCCCAGGGGCCCATCCACTCATTTTTGCCATTATCCTTTGAGGTTGTCAAGCAGGTAAGACATAAACTCACATCTATAGCTCCCTCAATAGCTATAACCAAAAGATCCTCTAGCTACCAATTGTCCCCACAATGTCCTTTCTTCTCTCTTGGTTCATCATAAAGTACGCATTTTTTTCATAAACAGGACCATGGCTTCATGTTGTACCGGACCTATTTGACTTATACTGTTTCTGAACCAGCGCGATTCTGGGTGCCAAATAATGGAGTTCATGACCGTGCCTATGTGATGGTAGATGGGGTAAGAAGCTAATTCCAGGCTAACTTTTGAGTCTCAATTTCCTCCTTATCACAGCACTTGATGGCCTTAAGTTTGCCCATCTCCATCTTTTTCCACCTACCTGCCCATATCTATAGAGGATTCATGTATAAGCTGAGATGTCTAAGATTGTGATTAAGGAGTGTGGTGAGGCATCCCTGTAAACCCAACACTCAGGAAGCTGAGGCAGTGGATCATGAGCCTAGGCTACATAGTGAGTTCAAGGCCATCTGAGGCTGTACATAGAGACCCTGCCTCAGAGTTCAATGATGGTAGGCTACAGAGATGGCTTAGCAGTTACGTTGCTTGCCTGTGAAGCATAAGGACCCAGGTCCCACATAAGTCAGATGTACAAGGTGATACAAGCATGCAAGGTCACACATGCACACAAGGTGGAGCAACCTCATGTGGTTGCAGTGGCTGGAGGTCCTGGCACACCAGTTCTCTCTCTCTTTTGCTCTCATAAAAAAAATGCAAAAACAAACACAAAAAACCATGTGTGCCTTTAATCCTAGCACTCAGGAGGCAGAGGTAGGAGGATTGCCATGAGTCTGAGGCCATCCTGAGACTACAGATTGAATTCCAGGTCAGCCTGGGCTACAGTGAGACTCTATCTCAAAAATAAAAAAATAAAAAAAGGAAAAAAAAAAAAGAAAAAAAGAAAAGAAAAAGAATGATGTTGTAGCAGATAGCTTCAGGTTTGCTGAGATGAACTTCCAGACCAGACACAGTTATGGAGGAAGGGATTTATTGAAGCTTATAGATCCAGGGGAAGTTCCACAATGGCAGAAGAAGCTGGCCTGCCTTTACAGGACCAAACACAGAGAGCAAAAGCCACACAGCACAGCACACCTGAGGAACTCCAGCTAGGCACACTTTGCATATCTTTAGATAGAAATCCTAAACCCACCACACCTTAAGATCCACCCAGTGACATTGCCTCCAGCCAGGTGGATGCAGATGCAAACAACAAATAAAGCACTGAGTATTGGGGGGCCATCTATTCAAACTACCACAATGGTAGAGGGTGCTAGAGAGATGGCTCAGTTGTTAAAGGCTCTTGTTTGCAAAGCCTAACAGCCTGGGTTCAATTCCCTAGCACCCTTGTAAAGCCAGATGCAAAATATGGCACTCAGCCGGGTGTGGTGGCGCATGCCTTTAATCCCAGCACTCGGGAGGCAGAGGTAGGAGGATTGCCGTGAGTTCGAGGCCACCCTGAGACTACATAGCTAATTCCAGGTCAGCCTGGACCAGAGTGAGACCCTACCTCGAAAAACCGAAAAACCAAAAAAAAAAAAAAAAAAAAAATGTGGCACTCATGTCTGGAGTTTGTTTTCAGTGACAGCAGACTCTACTGTGCTTCCTGTCTCTCTAAATAAGTATTAAAAAAAAAAAAAAAAAAGAATGATGGTAGTTAAGTGACAGATAACGTAAGGTTACATTCCCCTTACCCTCCAAATTAAGAGTTCTAATGTGATTTCCAGAGTTAGATGCTGAATTCACCCTTTCATAGAGCCTACTTCTTACCCACAGGTGTTCCAAGGTATCCTAGAACGAAATATGAGACACCATCTGTTGTTGACTGGGAAAAAGGGGGCTAAAGTGGACATCTTGCTGGAGAACATGGGGAGGCTCAGTTTTGGATCTAACCACAGTGACTTCAAGGTAGGCTGCTTTTTCCTGTTCTTCCCCTAGTACCTTTACTAACACTTATCTTACCTATCTTGGAAGACAAGGACCTAATGGAAGGTAAACTAGAATCCTGTCCTCAGGCAGAGATAGTGGCTTGTGAGGGTGTGGCTATGACCACAGTTAACATTCTGTAGCTTGATTAGGGATGTGTGGCTTTTGAACCCAGTGACTGATGGTTTTATTTGCTTTCCCACAGGGCTTGTTAGAGCCACCGATTCTGGGGCAAACAACCCTTACTAAGTGGAAAATGTTCCCCCTGAGAATTGACAAGCTTGTAAGGTGGTGGTTTCCCTTCCATTTGCTGAAAAGACCACACCCTCATGTTCCCTCTGGCCCCACCTTCTACTCTACATCATTTAAAATTTTAGGCTCGATTGGGGACACATTTCTATATCTCCATGGATGGACCAAGGTATTACTAATGGTGGTAATGGGGGAGGGCAAAGGAAGGAGAACAGAAATTATTCATCTGATTAGAAGCCTGAAAGGGGGGGAGGTTAGGAAGATCGCTCAGTGGGTAAAGAAAGCACTTGACATGCAAGTGTGAGGACCTGAGTTCAGATCTCCAAAACCCATGTGGAGCTGGACACAGTAGCTAGCACATGCCTGTAATCCCAGTGCTCCTAGTGAGATGGACGTGGAGACAGGAGAATCCTGGGAAGCTCATGGGCCAGCTAGCATGCCATTGAACACAGCAGTAGACTCAACAAGAGACCCTGCTTCAAACAAGGTGGAAGGTGAAGACTGACATCTGAGGTCCTCTGATGTACACACACACACACACAAAGAGAGAGAGAGAGAGAGAGAGAGAGAGAGAGAGGGCGCAAAAAGAAGCTGGATGTGGTGGTGCATGCCTTTAACCCCAGTACTTGAGAGGCAGAGGTAGGAGGATCATCATGAGTTCTAGGCCAGCTAGAGTGAAACCCTACCTCAAAAGGGGGGCCAGGCATGGTGGCACACGCCTTTAATCCCAGCATTCAGGAGGCAGAGGTAGGAGGATCACGGTGAGTTCAAGGCCACCATGAGAATACAGAGTAAATTCCAGGTCAGCCTGGGCTAGAGTAAGACCCTATCTTAAAAAACAAAAACAAACAAACATCAAAAGGAAAAAACAAAGGAAACCTGAAAGGGTATGATTTTATCCCTTGGAAAGCTGACTTTTCCCACTCTATCCCTCTCTCACAGGGCCAAGTCTGGATCAATGGGTTTAACTTGGGTCGGTACTGGACAAAGCGGGGGCCACAACAGACCCTGTATGTGCCAAAACCCCTGCTATTGCCGAGATCTGTCAATAAAATCACAATCCTGGAGCTAGAAAATGTACCTAACCCACCGCAAATCCAATTTCTGGATAAGCCTATCCTCAACAGCACCTTGCGTTCAACATATACGTACTTTCTCTCAGAAAAACAAAGTATTTATGAACCAATGGAATTAAGTGGGCACTGAATAAAAGGTGACCCTAAAGCCCGGGACATGGGGCAAGACCCTTCAGTATTGGTCACAGTAACCATACAAAGGCTACAGTACCTTTGAATGTAAGTACAAGTACAGTTTCCTTGCCAAACTTTATTGTGATTAAAGACAGTACCAGCTCCACACACCCCTGTGGCTCTGTCTTTGCCCTGGTTCCTTAGTATCCTTCACCCTAGTCTTCCACATGACCCTGTGCTTGATGGGGAGAAAGAAACAGAGCTTGTGAGTGGATCCTCTCAGGGCCTAGTACTGGCCCAACTGCCGAAGACATCAGGAAGAAGGCCTCGATGCCTGACTGCGATGATCTTGGAGGCACCGTGTGGAGCAGAAACAAAAGTCAAGGTAGTGAAATGGAATGAGGCCTTGGAGTGACATTCCACAACTCCAGCAGCGTCTGAACAAGAGGAAGAAAAATGGCTGATGGGTATCCCAGGAACTCTCCAGACCTCGAAGGTCCCAGAATAGCTCAAATCATCCTTAGCAACCCTTCTGAACACCATGTGGGCCACTCATTCCACTTGCTCCAAATAGTCTTTACAACATAGGAGCCTGCCCCCCAACACTCATCCCATGGCACCATACCCAGTGTTGACTGTAGAGTCAGGAATTAGAGAGGAGCAGGCTCCCAACTGTGCAGCAAGGCGCCGCTCTGCAGCAAGAGCTCTCTGAGAAAGAGAAGGTGTGTTAAGGACAAAGCCCCAGTGAGAACAGCAAACTCAGAAAGTGACATCTGCACTCTGGAGACAGGAGGAAGTCTATGAAGAGGCTTGCTCTGGAGGAGCTCTAGGCTTCACCTTTTCTCGGTCACTGAGGGCAGCAAAACGCTGCTGCTCTTCTCGCTCCTGCTCTTCCTGCTCCCGCTGCTTCCGCTGCTGTTCCTCCCGCTGTCGCCGTGCTGCCTTCTGCTCTCTCTTGCGTGTGGCCTGCCGGGCCTCCATTTCCTTCGTGAGTGGCCCTGGCACCTGGAGGATTTCCGGACGAGATTAAGGCCCACACAAGCTATCCTTTATAAAGCTGAAAGGAAGTGAAAAGGACATACGGTGCCCTCCCACTCTGTCTTCCTTTTCCAGCTGACCTGAGCCTTGCTGTAGTCATGGGCATCAGGATTCTTTTCCATGAACCTTCGGAACTCATTTCGTGTTGGTTTGTCAGCTGCTACAGTATAAGGTGGCCGAGCCCTGGAGTCCCTAGGTGCAAAATCCAAAAACTAGGTTCAACATGCCTCCTGCCTTTCCTAGCATCACCAAACCAATCCAAGGAAATGTAAGGAGCCAAACTGGCTCAGAATGGAGGCTCTCACTTACCGCACAGTGGGGTCAGCACCTGCCTCCAGCAGCAGACGAACTACAGAGCCTCTTCCAGCTGCTGCTGCTGCATGCAGGAGAGTGAAGCCACCAGAGTCCAAGGGGGCATTGAGTAGGGCCATAACTGCAGGGTCTGAAGGCCCAGCAGCTAGCTGAAGCTTTAGCACTTCAACCTCTCCAGCTCGGCAGGCAGCTAGAAGCATATCCCCCAGTTCTGGCTGACTAGGAGCTTTGGCCTCATCAACCAAAGTGGCCAAAGGGGTTGCACCCTCCTGGATGGACTGAGAGAATGGCTCGTTTTCTTGAGGTTGCTGGAGAAGCATCTTATGTGCCCCAGACTGCTGGTCTTGATTTCTCTCCTTCTTGTTCCTTTTTTTCCTCCTCCGCTTGGGCAATACTTCAAACTCACGAAGATCCAGGGTCCTCAGTGTCAGTTCTACTAGCTCCAGCTCTACCTGGGAATCATCATCTCCCTGCGACCCTGAACCTAGAGAAAAATGTAATATGTTAATCCCATCTAAGGAATAACCAGCAAGTGGAAGGATGTGGGCTTCCTCACAGATGCACTGTCTATAAAAAGATAATCCAGAACATCCTGAAAGAAAGTGTTTTTATTTTGTCCCTGGACTCTCCCTACAGACATCTTTAGGATGCTGGAGTAGAAGAAAGCAACCCTTAGCCCCAAACATCACTCCATGAGACAGACTTAAGCAACACAGTCCTTCTGTAGCAAGACTTTTCTGAGTACCAGGATATATCCATGAACAAATGTAGTAACAAGATATTTGGTAAGGTTACTAACGTGTCTCAGTTCATGGGTGTGGCAACACATGCCTGTAATCCCAGCATGTGAAAGGTTAAGGCAGAGGGATAATGAGTTAAGGCCAACCTGGGCAACATAAAGAGCTCCAAGTCACTTAACTACACATTGAAATCCTGCCCCACACAGATTTAATCCCAGCACTCAGGAGGCAGAGATAGGAGGATTGCCATGAGTTCAAGGCCACCCTGAGACTACATAGTAAATTCCAGGTCAGCATGGGCTAGAGTGAGATCCTACCTCAAAAAAAAAAAAAAAAAAAAAAAAAAAAAAAATTGGGGCTGGAGAGATGGTTTAGTGATTAAGGTGCCCATGAAACCTAAGGACTCAGGTTCGATTCTCCAGGACCCATGTAAGCCAGCTGCCCATGGTGGTGCATGCATCTGGAGTTCATTTGCAGTAGCTGGAGGCCTGATATGCCCATTCTCTCCCGCTCTCTCAAATAAATTAAAAAATAAATAAAAAGGACTGGAGAGGTAGCTTAGCAGTTAAGGCGCTTACCACAAAGCCTAAGGACTTATGTTTGACTCTCCAGGTCCCACATAAGCCAGATGCACAAAGTGATGCAAGCACACAAGGTTGCACATGTGAACAAGGGGGCGCACTGGAGTGTGACTGCAGTGGCTGGAGGCCCTAAACCAATTCTCTTTTATTAAAAAAAAAAGGGCTGGGTTTTGTGGCACACCCCTTTAATCCCAGCACTCAGGAGACAGAGGCAGGAGAACTGTTGTGAATCTGAGGCCAGCCTGAGGGTACATAGTGAATTCCAGGTCATCTGGGCTAGAGGAAAACCCTACCTTGAAAAACAAAAATAAACAACAAAAAAACCCCAACAAACCTCATTTTATAAACATGCTGGAGTGAGGGGGTGAGTATGTATAGTACAGGGTCTACCTATCAGTTGGGAGATGGGTCAGTTTTAAGAATTTGTCACCACATTTCTCGAACAGACACCCATATATATATGGCAGTTGCCAGATGGTGCTCACACCCTGTTTGGGTGATTCTTCATCCTGCTCACGTGCTTCATGTTCATCAATGAAAACCTTTGTTCTTTCCTTCTCAGCAGCCTTCTTCCTGTCCTCTCTCACTGGTTTCCAATGTGTCTGAGGTGAGTGTGATCTCACTACTTCCCGAGGGTCTTCATCTGTCATGAAACAAAACATCTTTCTCAATTTAGACAAGAAGGCCAGCCACAATTCTCTCCAAATGTCATCAGGCTGCAGTGAAGGACTAGGAAACCCTGGGGATGCACATGAGAACCAAAAGCTCTATGAGGTCTAGAGCTCTGGATCAGAGGCTCACCATAGACATGCAGGGTGGTCAGCTTATGGAGCACACGCTGAAGCTCTCCGAATGTAGGTCTGCGGGTGGCAAGGGGAATGTCCCAGACCCGGGGATCATCCCTTTGTAGAGGTGCTCCCTGGTTTCCAAAAAACAAGGACCGGCCAGAATGGGGGGCACGTAGCAGTATCATTTCAGCCTCTCTTAGTGCTTTAGCCCAGCTTGGTCCTGTCAGCAGGTCACGGACATCCTAGGGAAGACAGTAACTCCACTTGGCATATCATCATTTGCTATTTTTTAAATCATCCAAACAATGGGCTGGAGGGATGGCTTAGCGGTTAAGGCCTTTGCCTGCAAAGGCAAAGGACCAAGGTTCAATTCCCCAGGACCCACATTAGCCAGATGCACAAGGCGGAGCGCATGTGTCTGGAGTTCAGCCTGGAGTTCATTTGTAGTGGCTGGAGACCCTGGCGCACCCATTCTTTCTCTTCCTCCCTCTTTCTCTCTGTCAAATAAGTAATTAAATAAATAAAAATATTTTAAAACCCTCCAAACAAACAACAAACAAAAATGGTCCTCTGGGCAGGCATGGTGGCATACACCTTTAATCCCAGCACTTGGGAGGCAGAGGTAGGAGAATCACTGTGAGTTTGAGGCCAGCCAGAGACTACATACTAAATTCCAGGTCAGCCTGTGTTAGAGCAAGACCCTACCTTAAAAAATAAAATTAAAAGCCGGGCATGGTGACGCACGCCTTTAATCCCAGCACTTGGGAGGCAGAGGTAGGAGGATCGCTGAGAGTTCGAGGCCACCCTGAGACTACATAGTTAATTCCAGGTCAGCCTGGGCCAGAGTGAAACCCTACCTTGCAAAAACCAAAAATTAAATTTAAAAAAATTAAAAATAAATAATAAAAATAAATGGTCCTCTGATCATGTGCTTAGAGAAGTAGAGGACAACCCAGAGGGAGAGAGAATGAGGGAACTAATGCTCCTGGAGATCCTTTCCTCTGTCTACTTAGAAAATTGGAAGGATACAGAAGAAAACCTCCCTACTGTTAACTTAAAAAAAAAAATTATTTATTTGAAAGCAGAGAGAGACAGACCGAAAGAAACAGAATAGGTGTACCAGGGCCAATTACTGCATTCAAATGCCAGATGTATACACCATTTTGTGCACTGGCTTTACATGGGTACTGAGGAGTCAAACCTGGGTCATTAGGGTTTGCAAGCAAGCATCTTAACTGCAAAACCATCTCTCCAGCCCTGTTAACTTTTTTTTTTTTAATATTATTTATTTATTTGAGAGAGATACAGAAATAGTCAGGTAGAGAGAGAGAGAACAGGCATGCCAGGGACTCCAGCCACTGCAAACGAACTCCAGATGTGTGTGCCACTTTGTGCATCTGGCTTACATGGGTCCTGGAGAATTGAGCCTCGAACCGGGGTCCTTAGGCTTCTCAGGCAAGCGCTTAACCGCTAAGCCATCTCTCCAGCCCCCTGTTAACTTTTTGAGAGACAAAAAAGTGATCCTAAGACCCATTAGATTGGGAGGCCTAACTCACCTTATAAAGTGTGGCTTCATTGTAACGTCTCAGGTTAGCTCCAGCAGAACGTGGTGACCTACCCTGAGCATCCCGAAGTCCCTGAGCAGTGCCCCTCTTAGCCCGCACAGTGTAGCGGTGAAAGGTTTTGTGTGTCACTGCTTCTTTTCTGTAGACAGCACAGAATCAGTACTGGAGACCAGCCGGTACTCCTGGACTAAGAGGAACCATTCTATCCTTACCCCACACAGCAGCATCCTCTCACCCTTGAAAAACAGCACCAGCAAAGTGCCCAGCTGCAGCCATGAGCACCACGCAGTATCGTGGACCTCCACTCTGCAGGTTCTGCAGCAGAAATTCTGCCTTTTCCGGAGGAACCTAGACAACAGACGCAGCAAAAACATTCTACTTGCTGCTTCCACTGGGAGCAAGAAACCAAGCACCAGTGCTAAGTACTTCACATGCATTAAGTCATTTATTACAATCAGCCTGAGCCTTGTTTCCATTTTACAAGAAGGCTTGGAGATAGTGGCAAAAAAATCAAGTGGTTGGGCTGGAGAGATGGCTTAGCAGTTAAGGTGCCTGCCTCCTAAGCCTAAGAACCTGGTTCCAATCTCCAGGTCCCACATTTAGCCAGATGCAAAGTGATGCAAGGTCGCAATGCCGCACTTGACCACAAGGGGCGCATACATTTGGATTTCATTTGCAGCAGCTGAGAGGCTGCTGGCACACCTATCTCTATCTGTTTTCCTCTCCCTCTCTCTCTGTCTCTGAAAAAAAAAAATCAAGTGGTAGAATCACAGTTCAAATGATTCATTTGCTCCCAAACAATTCCATTACACTTGACCCTTTCAAGATCCAGGCTAGTTTCAATCGGAGTGTGCTATTATTGCTGAAAAGGAAAGAAGGGAGGTGGTAAGACATGGACTGGCTAAGGAGAAATTTAGGCTGAGTATACAAAAGCTGGGAATGATCACACAACCTTTACTGTCACTTGCCTGGTGAGGGCCTAGGACACAGCGATAGGCATAAAGAAACTGGCCCTGGGCATTTTGGAAAAGGATCCGATGGGGGTAGAAGCCTCGGTGTCGATTGGGCTTCTCACGTTCAGCCCTGCTTTCATTTAGTGTCTGCAAGTCCTCTTCGCTAGTTGAGTCTGAGTCTTCTGATCCTGAGATGCTGGAAAGATCTCCTGAAGACAAACAAAATGGGACACCAAGTTTGGCACTGCTTCTTTGACCTTTTAAAAAAATTATTTTTATTCATTTATTTGAGGGAGAAGGAAAGAGATAGAGAGAGAGAATGGGCACACCAAGGCCACCAGCTGCTGCAAACGAATTCCAGATGCATGGGCCACTTTGTGCATCTGGTTTATGTGGGTCCTGGGGAATCAAACCTGGGTCTTTTGGCTTTGCAGGCAAGCACCTTAACCACCAAGCCATCTCTACAGTCCTTTTTTTTTTTTTTTTTTTGTGGTAGGGTCTTGCTATAGCCCAGGCTGACTTGAGATTCACTATGTACTCTCAGTCTGGCCTCAAACTCACAGTGATTTTCCTACCCTTGCCTCCCAAGTGCTGAGATTAAAGGTGTGTGCCACCATGCCCAGCTATCTTTGAGCTTTCACCAAGCCCTGTGGGGCCTTTGTCCACCCGTGTCCTGCTCCCACACAGGCCTCCCACCAGCCATCACCTGTGGAACTGTGCTTTTCAAAGTCTACAGCCGACAGGACAGGCTTGTTCTTGAGACGTTGCTTTAGGTTAAAGCGATGCCAGTCAAGTTTATAATGTTCTCTCTGGTACAATGAGGGAAGCAAAGGATGGAAATGGAAGTATGCTCCAGCGTAGCCTTGTGCACTAGTTAAAACCAGTCACAAAGCGCTGGGAAGTATAAACAGGAAACACCAAGTTCATTAGACAAAGCATGATCCTTTATTAAGTTACAACCAATGTCTACTCCCCCCACTCCACACTGCTACAAGTACACTTTTTTTTGTTTGTTTGTTTGTTTGTTTTCCGAGGTAGGGTCTCACTCTAGCTCAGGCTGACCTGGAATTCACTATGTAGTCTCGGGGTGGCCTTGAATTCACGGTGATCCTCCTACCTCTGCCTCCCAAGAGCTGGGAATAAAGGCGTGCGCCACCACGCCCGGCTCCACCAGTACACTTTTGCTTCTAACATTTAGGCCTACACTCTGGCCTGTTACCTGTTCTTGGTGGTTCTGGAAAGTCTGGTCACAGGCTGAACAAAATAATTTCTCTGAAATATCCAGAGGGCCTTGGAATACTTTTCTTTCTGGGCTTGCTCTGTCACCTGAACACAAATAAAGGGTAAAAAGAAGGAAGGGATTATATTCAATATACCTTGAACCCAATGTCTAAAAAAACAAACAAACAAAAAAAGAATACAAAAGAAAAAGATAGCATGACCTTGTCTTCAAGGAATTTGCTATCTAGTAATTATGAAATCAATAGTACAGCTATCAGTTTAAACAATAAACATGCATCTAAAAAGATATGAGCTGCAGTGACAGTTCAGTTCTGTTGTCAACTTGATCTGCCTGACTAACACAGTGGCATAAGTGAAATATTGCAGTTCAATTAGGCAAATGAATGTTTAGAGGAGTTTTATAGAAAACCACTTGTGAGCTGGGTGTGGTGGCGCACACTTTTAATCCCAGCACTCGGGAGGCAGAGGTAGGAGGATTGCTGTGAGTTCGAGACCAGCCTGGGAGTACAGAGTGAATTCCAGGTCAGCCTGGGGCTAGAGTGAGACCCTCAGGAAAAAAAAAAAGAAAGAAAGAAAAAGAAAATCACTTGTGGTAAAGTTAAATGTTGTTCTATTTGTTGCTAGCAATTAACACATGCTATGGATGGGCTCTATCGCTGAGTTCTAGCTCCCTTATTTTTTTCATTTGATTTCATTAAGTGCTACTGAACACACTAAAGAACTTTCTGTCAAGAGTGAATGACCACAGCGGGGTCATTTTTTTACCATCAGTCAGGACAATGCTTCCTTAATCAAAGTTCTTCAAATCCTTTGATATATCCAGAAATGTGTCTTTTGCCATAAAACTACACTGTTGTGGATAATGGGAAAACTTTTTTTCTGGTTCTGCCAGTGAACTTATGGGAAATATGCACAGAGACAGAGACAGTGGGTATGGGCACGCCAGGGCTTTCTGCCACTGCAAACAAACTCCAGACACATGTCCCACTTTGTGCATACAGGTTTATGTGAGTACTGGGGAATCAAATCCAAGCCATCAGGCTTTGCATACAAGTGCCTTTAGCTGCTGAGCCATCTCTCCAGCTCCTAAAATTATTTGATTTGTCCCCTCAAATTATTACTTTTAATATTTTATTTATTAATTTATTTCACAAAGAGAGAGAGAGAATGGACACAGTAGGGCCTCTAGCCACTGCAATAAATTCCAGACGCATGTGCCACCTTGTGCATCTGGATTTACGTGGGTACTGGGGAATCGAACCTGGGTCCTTTGGCTTTACTGGCAAGCGTCTTAACCACTAAGCCATCTCTCCAGCCCTCTAAAATTATTTTAACTGTGTAAAACAACTTCCTAAATGCCATTTTAAAAAGATTTTTAAAATTATTTATTTATTTATTTATTTATTTGCAAGCAGAAAGAGAGAGAGAAGAGAGGCAGACAGCGAGAGAATGGGCACACCAGGGCCTGTAGTCACTGCAATCGAACTCCAGATGCATGTGTCTCTCGTGCATCTGGCTTATGTGGGTCCTGGAGAACAGAACCGGGATCCTTTGGCTTTGCAGGCAAACACCTTAACTGCTAAGCCATTTCTCCCGCCCTAAATGCCATTTTTTAAGTTTACAGTTCCAATCACAGTGGAATGCTAATCTAAAAAGAAATGCAAGAAAGCACAGCCCAAAACAAGTCTACGTTCCAAAAAATCAGTGCATTATTGTGTATTCAGCATAAAGGAATACATTTAGTATTATTCCTCGTTAGTGTTGAAATAGAACTAGAAAATGTGTTTTTAAAGGCAGTGTTATTAATGTGACAAGTCAAACGACAGATACGAATTTGTTTGGAGTCAACTCGTGGGCTCGTGCTGTAAACCCTCCAAAGTTTAACAAGAAATGCATCGAACAGAAAGAGAAGTCCATGTGGCCTCCCAAGCTGGGAAATAGCAGTGAGAAGTCTTTCCAGGAAGGAGTATAAGGACCCTCATAATGTTCCTCGTGGGCCCACCCCAAACCTTCCCCGGTACCTGGACAGGAAGTAAGCGGAGCCCCAGGCACAGCATCCCCGGGAGCTTGGCTCACCAGGCTCAGCCCCCGAAGGAGAGGAGCATCCGCGCTGAGGTCCAGCAGGGAGACGGACGCAGGAGCCGCGGCTGCACCGGGAGCCGGCGACATGGCCGACGAGGAATCAATCAGTTCCTGGAGCAGAAACAGGGGAAGAAACAGAGCGCTCCAGGGTGACAGCCTGCTGCCACGTCTCCAGCCTGCCTGACCTGGCCCTCCCCACGCCGAAAGGCCAGCAGCCGTCAGTTCTGCGGCAAATATGCGACCCGCGCCCGCTCGCTCAAGCCTCTCGTGTCGGACCAGAGAAACACGTGGAGCATCCAGCACCCAAGATGAGCCCAACGGTTAAAAATGGAAGGTAACCTAACCCACCTGCAGGCTCCGGCAGGGCCTCGTCCCCGCCCTCGGAAGCGACACCGCACCGCCCGGCAACCGAGCCGCACGCACGTCCACGGTTCGAAAGCCAGATTTCTGCAACACCACAACAATCTCGTCACTACGGAGCAGCGCAGAGGACAAACGGCGGCGCCCGCGCCCAGCCCCGCCTCACGCCGAGCACACTATTGGTCCTGTGCTTTCCAACACCCGCCTCCCTCTAACCATTTGTCCTGCCCCTTGGGCCGAGCATTGGCCATCGTGTCTCCACCCCCCGTGTTCATTGGCCAGGCTGGCTGCGGGTGACAGTGAGTGGCAGACGGCGGCCTAGAGCTCCGGGTCTGGCCGAGCCCAGCCGAACCGACCGGGCCCCTGGAATCGCCCGGGTCCCAGTTCCTGTGGTGACACGCGAGACTGGTTATTGGAATCCCCAGGCCCAGGCTGGATTTGGCCCCGGGTGTCCACAGAGCCCCAAGTGAGCTTGCGACGGGTAACGGGGGAAGGGGAGCCGCGGGCGGGCCAGGGGCGCGCAGCCCGAATGTTTTGCTAGAGGGCGCGCGCGGGCGGGAGCGCGCGAGCGGCGGGGCCGCGCGCCCGGCTGTCCGCTGTTGGGAACCTGGCCCCATGGCCTGGGGCCCAGCGACCCTGGGCCGCACGGTGCTGAGCTCTTGGGGGCTGGGTTTGGGGAGGCATCCCAGGCCACCAGGGATATGAGCTGGAGGTCTGGCTCGATCCCTCCACCATCCACAGGCACTCCTGAGCCCAGGCCATTCTGCTGGGGATCAATGGGCCCTGGGCACGCTGACCCGGTGGATGTGTTTCCTGAGGGACAGGGCTCTGACTAACCCAGGTAATCCCGACAGAGCCAAGATCCGCCTTCCCCCAAGCTCTGTCTGCACTGACTTGTATACCACCTTGGCTCTGTCTGGCTCCAGGGACCCTCACAGATTTATTCACCCAGGATTCTGCCAGAAGATGTGCCTGTTTTCCTGGTCTTTGATCCTTGCTTTGGGGTTGACCAGAGAGATCTTCCTCATGGAAGAGTCTGGGGTTTTGTGGGCCCGGAAAGGCACGTGTGAGTTCTCAAAACAGTCCAGAGGGCCTGTGTGGCCTTTGGCCTGTACTGACTCTCACCACGGGGTCAGAAAGTTATTCCTGGGTATCCTAGAGGGAGATGGCCCCTATATAGAACAGCCAGGGGACGTCTCAGTCCTAGACTGGAAAGGTGCCTCTTCCCCTGTGACTTTGTCCGCCTCTTGGGGCTTGAGAGGGTGGAAGGAGGGTTGGCATCCTTTCTATCCCAATTCCCCACTCTTTAAGGCCTCACACCGTTTCCTTCCGCAGCTGTCCAACCAGGGCATCCAGGGCTGGAGTGGAGCAGACACTGTCCATGGAGCTGGTAGGGCCATATGTTTATCTTAAACTTTTATTTTATTTTATTACAAAATACTCCCAAACTGCTAGTTTCCGGGGAGACCAGAGTTTCCAGGAAGGGCAGGAGAGGAAACTTTCTCTGCATTGAACAGAACATGAAGCAGCTCACCACCCCCCACCAAAGGGGCAAATTCTGGCCTCAGGCAAGGGAATGTCAGTAGATTCCCTGTAGTTTCTGGAAATAGCCGGGTGTGGTGGCACATGCCTTTAATCCCAGCACTAAGGAGGCTGAAGTAGGAAGATTGTCTTGAGTTTGAGACCAGCCTAGAGCTACAGAGAGTGCCAGGTCAACCTGGGCCAGAGGGAGACCCTACCTCAAAACAAAAAAGTTTCTGGAAATTACTGAGCAGAGTTAAGGCCCCCTTAAGCCTCAGGCTTACTGCTGTCCTTGGGTTAATACTCCTGCTGTGCCTTTAAGCCAAGGTAGTTGGTGATAGAGATAGCTCCCAAGGATTCTTTCTCATTCCTTCTGTCCTGGTTGGCAGGGCAGCAGATGGCCAGTACCTGTGTCTGATTTAGGGTCTCTTCTTCCTCCCCATTGGCAGGTGGACAAGGTAGACAGGGGGCTGCGGTGATGGCGCAGTTTGACACTGAATACCAACGCCTAGAGGCTTCCTACAGTGATTCACCCCCAGGGGAGGAGGATCTGTTGGTGCACGTTGCTGAGGGGAGCAAGTGTGAGTTCTTGGGCATGACAGCCAGAGCAGAAGCATGGGGAGATTTATTGGAGGGAGTTAGGGGCTTTTGTTCCTTCAGGACTCTGACATCTCTGCTCCTGTGTCCACAGCACCTTGGCACCACATCGAAAACCTTGACCTCTTCTTCTCTCGAATATCCTTTGAATCTCAGTTGGCGTTTTAGGACTTTAGCCCTTCTTTGAGCTGGGTCTCTGATGGGAATTGGGCGGGTTCAACTCCAGTCCATAGAAGAGGAAGTGAAACTTATCCTAAAGCTGAGACTAGTGAAATAATGACTGTTTCACATAATGATACCCACATCTACTGAGAGCTGTGTGCACTTGCAGTGTTAATTTATAAGGAACTTTTCCAAGGGTGATCCTCCTTTCAAAAGGGCTGTTAATAATTGTAATAATGAATGCCTTTTGACTCATGCTTTCTCAGTTCATTGTTAAATACTTTGCGTAATTTTCTTAGACCTAACAATCCCAGGAGATAGGTGTTGCTAGTCCTAATTTATCACTGTGGGCAAAGCTGAGAAAAGTTAAGTAACTTGTGTAAAGTCACACTCACAGCCAGGAATGAAGCTCAGAAGTGTGACATCAAAGGTCTGTGATCTTAACGTCTTCGCTGACCCGTTTTTCTTAACACATACACGTTTATAATCTACACCAGAAGAATGGCTTCACGTGTATGCTCATCGGGGAGATTTTTGAGCTCATGTAAGTACAAAGGGAGGGATGCCATGGTGAAGGAATGCATCTCAGTCTTCCTTTGCACTCTCCCCTGCTCCCTTCTCCTACCTGCCGATGCAACTCAGTCCTAGGCTCAACACTTAGCAAACATTTATAGTTCAGGACTGGGTGTTGTACCAAAACTTACAGCCTCTTACAAGAAGTGCTTTCTAGGTCCTATCTCTTTCACGAAGAGAACTCACGTTGATCATTCCATCAGCAGTTAGATGTGTGTGGTTCAGTTAAGAGGTCTTGGATAGCACTTGAGGAAAGAGCCTCTTTTCTGCTTTGGCTGCACCTTATGCCTGCTGTTGGGAAAGGAGCCTTTTAGAAGAGAGGAGCCAAAAGGGAGGAGTTAGAAAGGGAATATTAAATAAGGACTTCACATCCCCAAAGGGCTTCTAACTGCCATCTCAAAAAAAAAAAAAAAAAAAAAAAAAAAAAAAACACCCGAGCGTGGTGGTGCACGCCTTTAATTCCAGTGCTTGGGAGGCAGAGGTAGGAGGATCACTATGAGTTCAAGACCACCCTGAGACTACATAGTGAATTCCAGGTCAGCCTGGACTAGAGTGAGACCCTACCTTAGAAAAATCAAAACCAACCAACCAAACAAAAAAAACCCAAAGATCAGGGACTATAGAGTATTATCACAAAACCTTTGAAAATCAAGTGTGGTGGTGGTGGTAGCAGACAGGATGTGAAGAAAGCAGGCTGAGGAGCGTGGTGGCGCACACCTTTAATCCCAGCACTCTGGGAGGCAGAGGTAGGAGGATCACCATGAGTTCAAGGCCACCCTGAGGCTTCATAGTGAATTCCAGGTCAGCCTGGGCTAGAGTGAGACCCTACCTCAAAAAAAATAAATAAATAAACAAACAAACAAAAAAGCAGGCTGATTATGTGATACCTGAGGCTAAGAGCAGAAAATAGCCAGTTTGGGCCTGAAAGATCTTATGAGGCTGAGCAATAGACAGCCCACTGGGAAGTCTTCAGCCCCTTTGATTGACCCATCTTGTTCAGCTTCCATACTCTTCTCTGATTCCACTGTTATTTCACTAACACCCTCTGACTCTTGGACTGTACCCCCTCTTCTCAATTCCTCAGGCAGTTCCTCTTTGTGGTTGCCTTCACCACCTTCCTGGTTAGTTGTGTGGACTACGACATCCTATTTGCCAACAAGATGGTGAACCACAGTCTTCATCCTACTGAGCCCGTCAAGGTCACTCTGCCAGATGCCTTTTTACCTGCCCAAGTCTGTAGTGCCAGGTAAGGCTACAAGTCCCAGGGAACTGGAGCTTCAAGTTGTAGTTGTAGCAGCAAATAGGACTGGAACAGGGCCTGGACAGTAACTCATACTCCAGACCACAACACTCCAGGACATGTTGCTAAGACTCTGTCTTCAAGGATGGAGTGATTGAGGACCTCACTTCCCTTCTTTTTTCCTGCCAGGATTCAGGAAAATGGCTCCCTTATCACTATCCTGGTCATTGCTGGTGTTTTCTGGATCCACCGGCTTATCAAGTTCATCTATAACATTTGCTGCTATTGGGAGATCCACTCCTTCTACCTGCACGCTCTGCGTATCCCCATGGTAAGACAGTTGGGCAATTGGCACCATAACCCAAGACATCTTAGAAAGGGTGTGATATATTCTTGAGTGTAACATGTCCATGTCATCGGTAGGAGTTCTAGTCAGCTTTCTATTAATGTAACAAAAAAACCTGAGATAATCAGCTTATTAGAAGAAAAGGTTTATTTTGGCTGAGTTGGCCAGGCAGGGAGGATTGGCATTTCATTCCATAGTTGGTTGGCCCAGTTGATTTGGGGCCTGTAGTGGAGCAGTATATCATGTCAAGAGGATGTGACAGAGGAAGCCTGTTCACCTGTGGTGGCCAGAAAGTAAAAAGAAAGGTAGGCCAGGCATGGTGGCGCATGCCTTTAATCCCTGCGCTTGGGAGGCAGAGGTAGGACGATCACCGTGAGTTCAAGGCCACCCTGAGACTACAGAGTGAATTCCAGGTCAGCCTGAGCTAGAGTGAGACCCTACCTCAAAAAACCAAAAAAAAAAGAAAGAAAGAAAGAAAGAGAGAGAAAGAAAGGAAAGAAGGAAGGTAGGAAGGGGTAGGGTCCAAAGGCTCAATTTGCCCTGATGATGTAACTTCTCGGAGTTCCTACCTCTTAAACATTTCACCATCCACCAGTGGCTGGGGACCAGGCCCTTACCTTAACACATGGGCCTTTGAGGGACATTCCAAATTTAAACTATAGCAGCAGGTCAGAAAGCATCTGTTTAAGGACAACTCTCAGCTAAGCACATAACCTTGAGATTCACATCTGTGTAAGGCAAGAAGTCAAGGTAATAACCCTACCTTCCATATCTTGTCTCTTCTTCACTCTACCCTGCAGTCTGCCCTTCCATACTGCACATGGCAGGAAGTGCAGGCTCGGATCGTGCAGACCCAGAAAGAACATCAGATCTGCATCCACAAACGTGAGCTAACAGAGCTGGACATCTACCACCGCATCCTGCGTTTCCAGAACTACATGGTGGCCCTGGTGAACAAGTCCCTCCTGCCTCTACGCTTCCGCCTGCCTGGCCTTGGGGAGGCCGTCTTTTTCACCCGTGGCCTCAAGTACAACTTTGAGCTGATCCTCTTCTGGGGACCTGGTTCTCTGTTTCTCAATGAATGGAGCCTCAAGGCTGAGTACAAACGTGGGGGGCAACGGCTGGAGCTGGCCCAACGCCTCAGCAACCGCATCCTGTGGATTGGCATCGCCAACTTCCTGCTGTGCCCACTCATCCTCATCTGGCAGATCCTCTATGCCTTTTTCAGCTATGCGGAAGTGCTGAAGCGGGAGCCAGGGGCCCTGGGAGCACGCTGCTGGTCACTCTATGGCCGCTGCTACCTCCGCCACTTCAATGAGTTGGAGCATGAGCTACAGTCCCGCCTCAACCGTGGCTACAAGCCCGCCTCCAAGTACATGAATTGCTTCTTGTCTCCTCTGCTCACACTGCTGGCCAAGAACGGCGCCTTCTTTGCTGGCTCCATCCTAGCTGTGCTCATTGCTCTCACCATCTATGACGAAGATGTGTTAGCTGTGGAGCACGTCCTCACCACGGTCACACTTCTGGGAGTCACTGTGACCGTGTGCAGGTGGGCCAGGGCAGCAGGTGGGAGCAACAGATTTGCATGGTGGGAAAGGCTTATATCTCACCATGATCCTGATCCCATTAGGTCCTTCATCCCAGACCAGCACATGGTGTTTTGCCCTGAGCAGCTGCTCCGTGTGATCCTCGCTCACATCCACTACATGCCTGACCACTGGCAGGGTAATGCCCACCGCTCGCAGACCCGGGACGAGTTTGCCCAGCTCTTCCAGTACAAGGCAGTGAGTGGAGTTGGAGTTAGGGCCTGCTAGAGACTGGCTGGTAGCTTGGTGGTGAGGGCTGGGTTCCCTCCTTCTTTCTTGTGACCTTGATTCCCTCCCTGTTAGGTGTTCATCCTGGAGGAGTTACTGAGTCCCATTGTCACACCCCTCATCCTCATCTTCTGCCTGCGCCCACGGGCCCTGGAGATTATAGACTTCTTCCGCAACTTCACTGTGGAGGTTGTTGGTGTTGGAGATACCTGCTCCTTTGCTCAGATGGATGTTCGCCAGCATGGTCATCCCCAGGTACTGGGAGAGTTGGGGTAGTGACATATAATGTCCTTAGGCAAACTGCAAAAAGCCACCAAATCACATAAAGGCAGCCCTACCGCTGGGCATTCCTGAACGATAGATGCACTACTTGGTAACCAGAAGCTTGGCAGGATTTCAGCCCTAATTGGCACTATTGGCCAAGTTTTCTTGAGAAGGGCATGACAAAGGTGACTGACTCAGCTGGGCATCAGGATCTGGACAGATAAGATAACGCACTGTAGTCTGTCCTCCAGGAACAAGGCCTCTCCTAGCAGGAGAGGAACAGGAAGAGTTCCTACAAGCAGACAGGCAGCTTCCTTCATTCTCTCTCATTTGTGCAGTGGCTGTCAGGAGGGCAGACTGAGGCCTCAGTGTACCAGCAAGCCGAGGACGGGAAGACAGAGTTGTCACTCATGCACTTTGCCATCACTAATCCTGGCTGGCAGCCACCACGTGAGAGCACGGCCTTCCTGGGCTTCCTCAAGGAGCAGGTTCAGCGGGACGGAGGAGCTGCTGGCCTTGCCCAAGGTGGTCTGCTCCCTGAAAATGCCCTCTTCACATCCATCCAGTCCTTACAGTCTGAGTCCGAGGTATGTACCTGGGGCCTGGGTGAGGATGGGCACAGCGGGTTCCAGAAGTGGGGGGTGAGCACGGGGCACAGGGTGAACTCTGCTTGTTCAGTCTGTGCTGTTGGGTCCTGAGATTCAGGACACCAGGGTACCTGCCTGAGAATTCTGCCTGCCCCTTTCTTTCATAGCCCCTGAGCCTCATTGCAAATGTGGTAGCAGGCTCGTCCTGCCGAGGACCCCCACTGTCCAGAGACCTTCAGAGCTCCAGGCACAGAGCTGAAGTAGCCTCTGCCCTACGCTCCTTCTCCCCTCTGCAACCTGGGCAGGCCCCTCCTGGCCGGGCTCCCAGCACTCTGACAGGCTCTGGGTGAGTGGAGGAGGTGGGCCTGGATGGGAGGGCATGGCAGTAGCCAATAGCAATTTTTGTGTCTCAAAGATGTTGACAACTGATATCTGTCTGTGCTGGGAGGGACAGGGTGGATGCCAGGACAGCCAGCTCCGGGAGCAGTGTGTGGGAAGGACAGCTGCAGAGCCTGGTACTGTCAGAATATGCGTCCACCGAGATGAGCCTGCATGCTCTCTATATGCACCAGGTAAGTGAGCAACTGAAAATAAAACAGGTTTTTTTTGGTTTTTTTGTTTGTTTGTTTGTTTTTCGAAGTAGGGTCTCACTCTGGCCCAGGCTGACCTGGAATTAACTATGTAGTCTCAGGGTGGCCTTGAATTCACGGTGATCCTCCTACCTCTGCCTCCCGAGTGCTGGGATTAAAGGTGTGTGCCACCATGCCCAGCTTTTTTTTTTTTTTTTTTTTTTTTTTTTTGAGGTAGGGTCTCACTCTAGTTTAGGCTGACCTGGAATTCACTTCTCACTCTGGCCCAGGCTGACCTGGAATTAACTATGTAGTCTCAAGGTGGCCTCGAACTCTCTGCAATCCACCTACCTCTGTTTCCCGAGTGCTGGGATTAAAGGTGTGTGCCACCACGCCTGGCTCAAACAGAGGGTTTTAGATGTGGAGAAGCTAGACTTTGGTTTCAGTCCCTTCTCTGCTCTGTTTTTCTCTATAGTGTCTGGCACTATCTGACACTCTGTTTTTTTCTTACTTGTCTATGATATGTTTTCCTCCACATCTACCACTACCAGTGAATAAGCCCCACAAGACTAGCAGTTCTGTTTTGCTCACTGCTGTTTCCCTGGCATCTTAAAATAGTACCTGCCCCTTAAACCCTCAGCCAGTTTGTTCTTGAATCAAGAGAATGGGTAAAGCCAGGAGTTGTGGCTCATACATATAATCCCAGCACTTGGAAGGCTGAGGTAGAAGGATTGCCAAGGGTTTGCGGTCAGCCTGGGCTACTGAGTGAGTTCCAGGTCAGCATGGACGAGAAAGACCGGCGGGAATGGATAAAATGAGGGATTTGATAGAGTGCTTGCCTAGCTTGCACAAGGCTCTTGCTTGACCTTCAGCTGTGCAAAAAAACACTTGTAATCCCAAGGGAGGTGGAGGCAGGAAGATCAGAAGTTCAAAGTCATCCTCAGCTAAATATCAAGTTCAAAGCCAGCCTGGGCTACATCTCCTTAAAAAAAAAAAAAAAAAAAAAAAACAGTAAAAGAAAGGCCCTGACAATTGACAACCAGCTCACAGGCTCTTTTACGTGTCTGTTGAGATTGGAACACAGAAAGCCTCATACATCGGTTGTATACTAGTAGCTAACCCTATAGGTGCCATGGGTCCAGGATTCTAGGTGAGTGTGTGTAAGTGGGAATTGGAGATAATATGGTGGGAACATCCTTCCATCCCCAACTAACCAGCCTCCCACTTCTCCAGCTCCACAAACAGCAGACCCAGGCTGAACCTGAGCGGCATGTATGGCACCGGCGGGAGAGTGATGAGAGTGGAGAGAGTGCTCCTGAAGAGGGGGGAGAGGGTGCTCGGGGTTCCCAACCCATCCCCCGCTCTGCCAGCTATCCATGTGCTGCTCCTCGGCCTGGAGCGCCCGAGACCACCGCCCTACATGGGGGCTTCCAGAGGCGCTATGGGGGCATCACAGGTATCCAACTGGAAGTATAGAAGCAAACAGACTGCAAAGAAGGGTGGTTCTTCTAGGAGGAAGGAGGTCAGAGGGATGGGGGTCCAAGGAGACTAGCCCCCCCAAATAGATCCCAAAGCCTTCTCATTTCTGTTTGTGTCTCTAGATCCTGGCACAGTGCCCCGGGCTCCTTCTCACTTCTCCCGGCTGCCCCTTGGAGGATGGGCTGAAGATGGGCAGCCAGCTTCAAGGCACCCTGAGCCTGTGCCGGAGGAGGGCTCTGAGGATGAACTGCCCCCTCAGGTGCACAAGGTGAGGGTTGTAGGGCCAAAAACATTTACCAGAAATAGTAACTTCTAGACTGAAGTAACAGCTTCCCATGTGAAGAGAGGTGCCTCCCTCTCCGTGCACTGGCACTGCAAATACCCCTTCAAAATACACTTTCTTAGCAGGCATGGTGGTGTACACCTTTAATCCCAGCACTTGGGAGGCAGAGGCAGGAGGATCACTGTGAGTTTCAGATCAGCCTGGGCCAGAGCGAGACCCTACCTTGAAGAAGAACAACAACAAATACACTTTCTTTAACTGTTCTGGAGTCCAGGGTTTCCTTCCTGGGGAATCAAGCTCCTTTTCCTTGATCTCTAATCTGTGGGGACAAGCAGATGGCTGAAGACTATCTCTACTACCAGTCATTTTCTCTCCACAGGTGTAGACAAGCCTGAAGAGGTCCCCATGCCCCAGGATGGAGGCGCCATCCCACCCACTCACCATGGGAGGCTCCTCTGAGTGTTGCCTGGCTCCACGTTGTGGTCTTTGTGTGTCCGTGCCTGGCCAAGGGAGGTGCCAACACTGGGCTTGCCACAGCCCCAGGAGAACTTGAGGCCTAGGGACTAGGAATGCTCAAGGCTCTAGCCTCATCCCCAGGACTCCCTTGGCTCAGAGTGTGGTGCTAGAAACTGGTCCCCAGCCCAGCCCCAGTACTGCCACCTTTGCGCCCACCCCTGCAAGTCTCCAGAGGGCTTCCCACCACAGAAGCTGCCAAGCAGGGAGATCCTGTGCCAACTGTGGAGTGGGGAGTTTGGACCTGAACCCTCAACCCCTGCAGCCTACTCCCTACCCAGAATAGATGAGCAGCTCAGGCTGTGGCCCTTACCTCACCTCCAGTCCTCGCCCAGTACTGCAGCCAGCTCACCTCTCTCCTCCCTGCCCATCACTGGCATGTGTGTGCCGCTTGGTCCTTTCTGTTCGCTTGCTTCCCTTTGGTTTGGCTTTCGCTTTTCGTTGGGGTGAAGGCCCTAGCTTCCAACCTCTCTCATACTATCTTGACACTAAGATGGAAGGTTTCTAAACTGCAGGAACAGGATGAAAATTCCTTACTGCCCTCTCCAATTTTTAGGATGGGGCCCTTGGGAGTGTGAGGCCTTCCTGGACCCCCACTGCTGCTTATTGTACTCCCCACCCTCACATATGGGACTGACAGGGCTGGAGTGTGACCTCAACTGTCTGCATCCCAGCAAGAGATCTCTGGCCTATCCCTCGGTCCCTGATAAGTGGATGGAGGGGAGATGAACTCTCCGAAGGCTTTGGGCTTCTGCATTGCATGCTGGGATTCAGCTCCTGCTCCACTCCTCTCCCAGCTCTGGTCCACTGTGGGAGGCGAACACGGCTGCTGGTGGTGAACTCAGCTGCCCCAGTCCACAGCGGAACAGGGTGGGAACTGTGTACAGCTTGATAGTCCTTAATAAAGAAGGGACTTTGACCAGGTTTCGGCTTGTTGTCTCACGCAGCTGGGGACCTAGGGAAAAGAAGAGTGATTGTTCTCAGGTTGTGTCGCAGGGATCTGCCGAGCTAGAACTAACAGAGGGCTGTTGGCAAAGGTCTCAGGATGTCGTTTCATGGCTGGCCTAATATGTACGGCCGTGGGTTGGATCCTCTGTACTGAAGCAAGCAAGCAAAAGTTTAAAAGCCGGGCATACAGGCTCATGCTTGTAATTCCAGCACTCAGGACGCTGAGGCAGGAGGATTGCCATGACCTGGAGACCAGCCTGGGCTACCCAATGAGACTGTCTCAAAGGGGAGGAGCAGAGAGGAAGGACTGATTCCCACAATTCCGCAGAGGTCAAGGTCTCTAGTAGGACAAGTGGTCAGATTTCCCGCCGTGAGCACGTGACCGTCCGGCTCTACCCCCCTCTATTTTGTGTTCCTCCGTGCAGCATTTACCCCGGAGACACCTGACCAATGGGAATCCAGCATAGGGGCTGGGACAGGCCTGGTGGGCGGGGCCGCTGCCATAAAGGGCGGTGCGAATTCCAAGCCGAACAATTCCTGTACGCCTGCCCAAAGCTTGAGGGTCCCGGGCTGCGAGCAAGGAGGGGGGGACTGGCGAAGTCGGCCTACGTGGCTTGCGTGAGTGCGTGGTGGTGGCGCGTGCGCGAAGCGAGTGGGTGGTGTGGCAGGGTCCACGTGCGTCCCTCTCCGCGATCCCCGCGGCGTAGCTCCATGTCCCAAGACACCCCGGCCTCCGCGGCCCTCCCCGAGTGGCCGGTCCCGTTCTCCGGTCCCGCAGTGACCTCGGACTCGGCCAGCAGCCACGCATCGCCATGGTGACTGTGGGTAACTACTGCGAGGCCGAGGGGCCCGTGGGCCCTGCCTGGGTTCAGAATGGCTTGAGCCCATGCTTCTTCTTCACGCTCGTGCCCTCGATACTGATGACCCTGGGGGCTCAGGCCTTGGTGGTGGCACTTCTCTGCAAGCGTGGAGAGCGGCCAGCTGGCACAGACGAACTGACTTGGGGGGCCGGCCCTCGCGTCGCTCCCTATGCGCTGCAGCTGTTTCTGGCCATACTTCGAGTGGCACTGCCCCTGGCTGGCCTAGCTGGCAGGATGGGCACCGCCCGGGGGTCTCCGCTGCCGAGCTACCTACTGCTGGCCTTCGTGCTGGAGAGTGTGGCCAGCGCCTGTGGCTTGTGGCTGCTCGTGGTGGAACGGAGCCAGGCGCGGCAGAGCCTGGCCATGGGCGTTTGGATCAAGTCCAGACACAGCTTGGGTCTCCTGCTCCTCTGGACAGTGGCGTTTGCAGCTGAGAACTTGGCTCTGGTGTCCTGGTACAGCCCACAGTGGTGGTGGGGAAGAAAAGATCTGGGCCAGCAGGTGAGGGACCTTATGGGGAGGAGGGGCAGCATTGATGGTTTGTGAAGTACTGCATGTCTGGACCTATTGGCTCCTGTCTTTGAGTTTTCTCTTCAGAAAAAAAGGCGTGTCTGGCGCCGGCTGGGAGCTGATAGCCAACTGGTGGGGTGTGTCTGCTGAGTCACTGTAGGGTTGTGTGTGTGTGTTTTAAACCTCTTAAATGCAGGGCCCATTAGAAGGACCAGGGTGTTAAGAGAGTTGTAATGAAATGGCACTACCTACCCAAGACCATTATAATAGGAGGAAAAGATGATGACATCAAAATAAAAGAGACTGATTTAGAGGGGGGAGGATATGATGGAGAGTGGAGTTGTGAAGGGAAAAGTGGAGGAAGAGGAAATTATCATGGTTTATTGTCTATAAATACGGAAGTTGTCAATAATAAAAATAAAGCCAGGCATGGTGGTGCATGCCTTTAATCCCAGCACTCAGGAGGCAGAGGTAGGAGGATCACCATGAGTTCGAGGCCACCCTGAGACTACATAGTGAATTCCAGGTCAGCCTGATCTAAGAGAGACCCTATCTCAAAAAACAAAAAAAATAAAAAAATAAAAACAAAGAGTTGTAATGAAATGGGATTGGGACCCTGGTTCATACTTCTGCGCATGTTTTATTTTAGGTTCAGTTTGGCCTGTGGGTCCTGCGATATGTGGTCTCTGGAGGACTGTTTGTCCTGGGGCTCTGGGCCCCTGGACTTCGCCCCCAGTCTTACACCCTTCAGGTTCATGAAGAGGACCAAGGTTTTGAAAGGAACCAGGTATACCTCATTTTCTCAATCCTGGATTGTATTTTTTTTCGGGGGGGGGGGTGTTGGGAATTGAACCCAACACTTCATGAACACTAAGCCTGAGCTCTGTCACGGAGCTACTTTCTCAGCATCTCTGAATCCTAGGCAGTATTTGTTTTAGGTTTAAATTTTGTTTGTTTTATTTTTCAAGGTAAGGTCTCTCTCTAGCCCAGGCTGACCTGGAACTCATTCTGTATTCTCAGGGTGGCCTCCAACTCCTGGTGATCCTCCTACCTCTGCCTCCGAGTGATGGGATTAAAGGCGTGCGCCACCACGCCCGGCTAAAAAAAATTTTTTTAAACATTTTTATTTATTATTTGAGAGAAAGTGGCAGATACACAGAAAGAGAATGGGTGCACCAGTGCCTCCAGCTGCTGCAAACAAACTCCAGACACATGTGTCACCATGTGCATCTTTGGCTTTGCAGGCAAGCACCTTAACCGCTAAGCCATCTTCCCAGCCCCCTAGGCTGTATTTTTGATTTCTCTCCCATCGTCATTTCTTACCTCACAGTGAATTAGTTCTTTCCAAAAATTCAGTTTTGACCCGTGGTTTTTCTTTTCTTTTTTTATTTTTACTTTTATTTTTTGTTTGTTTATTTGAGAGTGACAGAGAGAGAAAGAGGCAGATAGATAGAGAGTGGGTGCACCAGGGTCTCCAGACACTGCAAACGAACTCCAGATGCATGCGCCACCTTGTGCATCTGGCTTATGTGGGTCCTGGGGAATACGAGCCTTGAACCCCGGGTCTTTAGGCTTCACAGACAAGCGCTTAACCACTAAGCCATCTCTCCAGGCCCCTTCTTTTCTTTTCTTTCTTTTTTTTTTTAAAAGGAACTGACTCGAGCCTGACCCCTTTTATTTATTTATTTATTTAAGTTTATTTATTTGAGAGAGTCAGAGACAGAGAGAATGGGCATGCCAGGGCCTACAGGCACTGTAGACACATGTGTCTCTGGTTTATGTGGGTCCTGGGGAATCGAACCAGGGTCCTTTGACTTTGCAGGTAAATGCAAATGCCTTAACTGCTAAGCCATCCCTCCAGCCCAACCCATTGCTTTTCTGACCCCGTCAAGGATTACTTGTGGGTCACAGATACTTGTGAGCTGTGGCCCCATACATTCTTCCTGGGTGGTAGACGGGGAAGCGGATAGTCTTGGCTAGTATAATTCTTGTTCGTTTCTGAGCTCTCCTCATCTATGTGTCATTATCCTAGGTTCGGTCAACAAGTCCTCCATCCACATGGCGAGACCTTGGCAGGAAGCTGCGCCTACTGAGTGGCTACCTGTGGCCTCGTGGGACTCCAGTCCTGCAGCTGGTTGTGCTCATCTGCCTGGGGCTCATGGGGCTGGACAGAGCACTCAACGTGTTGGTGCCTATCTTCTATAGGGACATTGGTGAGGGGGAGAAGTACAGCTCAGCCTGGTGGATTGGGTGGCCCTTACCGAGCAAGGAGGCACAGAGTTGAAGCCTGGGTGATTAAGATGCTGTGGCTGGTGCCAGGGCAGTTTTACCTGAAAAGAGTCCTGGGTTACAGAAGTGAATCCTGACTCCTTTTATCCACAGTGAACTTGCTGACCGAGAAGGCCCCTTGGAGCTCCCTGGCCTCCACTGTTACCATCTATGTCTTCCTCAAGTTTCTTCAGGGGGGTGGCACTGGCAGTACAGGTATGAAAGGCTCTGTCCTCATCCTAGTTGGCATCCATTCCTCCTGTGGGACTTCTGTCACCCTCTTGCTTCTTTGAGCATTCCTTGCCCAGGTTCCTTGGACTCTTAGACCGTTAGCATGTTGGTGTTGGGCTGAAATCCTTCAGTCCCCAAGCCTTATTGAGGCTCTGCTGGCTCCCTCAGGCTTCGTGAGCAACATGCGCACATTCCTCTGGATCCGGGTGCAGCAGTTCACATCTCGTCGTGTGGAGCTGCGCCTCTTTTCCCACCTGCATGAACTCTCCCTGCGCTGGCACCTCAGCCGCCGCACAGGAGAAGTGCTGAGGATTGTGGACCGGGGCACATCCAGCGTCACAGGGCTGCTCAGGTGCCATAAGATGGAAAGGTTATGTGGGGGGGAGCTGTAAGAATAGACCCAGCCTGAGCCTCTGTCCCTCTGACCTTGTCTTTGCTTTTGTTTATACTATCATAATAACTCACGTAATACAGCCAGCCAGGTGTGATGGTACAAGCCCGTAATCCCAGCACTTGGTAGGTGGAGGCAAGAGGATCAGAAGTTGAAGGCCAGTTTCAGCTTTGCATGAGTTTGAGGCTAGCTAGACTATAATGAGATCTACTCTCAAAAAAAAAAAAAAAAAAAAAAAAAAAAAAAAAGTCCTGGGGAAATTGCTTAGCAGTTAAGGTGTTTGCCTGTGAAGCCTAAGGACCCTGGTTCGATTCCCCAGAACCACATAAGCCAGATGCACAAGGGGGCGTCTGGAGTTCGTTTGCAGTGGCTGGAGGCCCTGGCCTGCCCATTCGCTCTTTCTCTCTGCCTCTTCCTCTCTGTCTTTGTCTCTCTCCCTCTCAAATAAATAAATAAAATATCTTTAAAAAAAAAAAATGGCAGGGAGGAGCTGGAGAAAATATCTCAGTGGCTAAAGGTGGTTCCTTACGAACAAACCTTGAGGGTCCAGGGTTCAATTCCCCAGTACCCAATATATTTCCAGATGCATAAAGTGGTGCATGTATCTAGAGTGTTTGCATTGGCAGGAGGTCCTGACACATCCATCTTCTCTCCTCTTTGTCTCTTTCTCAAATAAATGAATTTTTTTTTTTAATGAGAGAGAGAACTGTTGCACCAGGGCCTCCAACCACTGCAGTCAAACTCCAGATGCATGTGCCACCTCGTGCGCATGTATGACCTTGCATACTTGCATCACCTTGTGCGTCTGGCTTGCAGGGGACCTGAAGAGTGGAACCTGGGTCCTTAGGCTTCACAGACAAGCACGTTAACCACTAAGCCATCTCTCCAACCTAAATAAATGAATGTTTTTTAAAAATATAGACAAATCTCTTTTAAACTCACTCCTCCAGAGTTTTCCACTGTGTTTAGTATGTTAAATTCTACATTTTATACATTGTATCTATGCAGACTCACAGAGATAATGTGTTATTGTGGAAGTTTCTTAAGCCAAGTGATATCACAACATAGATGTCTTTTTTTTCTTTTTCTTTTTTGTTTTTTCGAGGTAGGGTCTCACTCTAGCCCAGGCTGACCTGGAAGTCACTCTGTATTCTCATGGCAATCCTACTGCCTCTGCCTCCCGAGTGCTGAGATTAAAGGCGTGCGCCACCTTGCCCAGCTTATTTTTTATTTTTGGATTTTTTTCTTTTCTTTTTCCCTTTATTCCTTTCCTCCCTCCCTCTCTCCCTCCCTCCCTCCCTTCCTTCCTTCCTTTCTTTTTTTTTTTTCCAGGAAGTGTTTCACTGCAGCTCAGGCTGACCTGGAATTAACTATGTAGTCTCAGGGTGGCCTCAAACTCATGGTGATCCTCCTCCTGTGCCTCTCAAGTGCTGAGATTAAAGGCGTGCGCCACCATGCCCGGCTTGCTTGCTTGCTTATTTATTTATTTATTTATTTATGGTTTTTCGAGGAAGGGTCTGTACTATGTAGTCTTAGGGTGGCCTCAAACTCACGGTGATCCTCCTACCTCTGCCTCCTGAGTGCTGGGATTAAAGGTGTGCACCACCACACTTGGCTTCAGCTTTTTATTTTTGAGACAGTCTCACTAAGTTGCCCAGGCTGGCCTTGAAATTTTCATCTTTCTGCCTCAGTTTCCTAAGTGTTAGGATTATAGGCTTGCAGTACCGGAACTGGCTAGCCTTCTACTTGAGGGGCATTTAGATCGGTCCCAGTCTGTTGGCTGGTGAAATGAAACACAACACTATAGTATTGCTGGTGAAGCCCTCAATCCTTTCTTTGTCACTTGACTTGCCCTTCTAGCTACCTGGTGTTCAACGTCATCCCCACACTGGCCGACATCATCATTGGCATCATCTACTTCAGCATGTTTTTCAACGCCTGGTTTGGCCTCATTGTGTTCCTGTGCATGAGTCTTTACCTCAGTGAGTCCTGCGGGGAAACCATGTCTCTGAGCTCTTCAGGGGTGCCCTTGGGCAGGAGCCCTGCCTTCACCCAGTTGATTCAGCCAACAGCAGGCTGAGGACTGGTGGACTGGATTAGTCTCTGGTCATTCCTCAGGTGTGATGGGCAGGCCTCTTCCTCTGTCAAGTTGAACCTTCATTCACACTGGATGGAGACCAGGGAAGGGCATCTAGGTCACCCTAAGTCACCATTGTGTTGACCAATGAAGGGAAATTTCATTTGTGCAACAGGATGTGACTTGCCTTCATTTATTCACCAAAGGTGTTTTCTACACACGAGACTTCACAGGCTGAGAATGTCTTGCACATAGCTCCTTGCCTTGGAAAATTTACAGATCTCCCTCTGGGTCTGGGTCCCCGGGTGCTAGTATTGTTTTGGTATGAGTGGCAGGTGTGGGCTTCTACATTTGATCTCTGATGCTGGTGATAATGTGTTCTCCCTCTCCTTCCTGTCACCTTCCTCCAGTCCTAACCATTGTGGTCACTGAATGGAGAACCAAGTTTCGTCGTGCTATGAATACCCAGGAGAATGCTACCCGGGCACGGGCAGTGGACTCTCTGCTAAACTTTGAGACGGTAACGGAGGCCCTGAGGCAGTGGTGGGAGGCAGGAAAAGGTGGAGAAATGACTAATCCCTAGGGTGATAAGGAGCTGGAGAGGACATTAGAAATCAGGAAAAGGAGGCCAGGTGTGGTGGCACAAGCTTTTAATTCCAGCACTTGGGAGGCTGAGGTAGGAAGATCCTTGTGAGTTCAAGGCCACTCTGCGACTATAGAGTGAATTTCAGGCCTCTGGGCTACAGCGAGAACCTACCTCAAAAAAAAAAAAAAAAAAAAAAAAAAAAATAGCCGGGCGTGGTGGTGCACGCCTTTAATCCCAGCACTTGGGAGGCGGAGGTAGGAGGATCACTGTGAGTTCAAGGCCACCCTGAGACTACATAGTGAATTACAGGTCAGCCTGAGCTAGAGTGAGACCATATCTGGAAAAATTTAAAAAATAAAATAAATCAGTAAAAAGGGATCAGAAATCTAGATGATCTATCTCACAGCTGTGTGCTACTTGAATCCATCAGGTGAAGTACTATAATGCTGAGGGTTATGAAGTGGAACGCTATCAGGAGGCCATCATCAAGTATCAGGTAAGGGTGTCCATGCGAGAGGGTGATCCAGGTGTGAAGATGAAGATGCTTGGCCCCAGGTCGGATTTGGTGACAACATAAGTGGGACATTCCTGTCTCCTGTGTCATTGCCCCAGGCCTTGGAGTGGAAGTCAAGTGCTTCCCTGGTTTTACTGAATCAGACCCAAAACTTGGTGATTGGACTCGGGCTCCTTGCTGGCTCCCTGCTTTGTGCATATTTTGTCAGTGAGCAGAAGCTACAGGTGAGGTAGAATCATGAAAGAAAGGATAGGGCTGGGAAGGAGGAGGGGTCTGCATCCCACAGCTGAGCCTCCGGGCTCCTGGAGAGGAAGTGGGCAAGGTGGCAGCAAGAGCCACCAGCAGGCTCCTTGTGACACACCTGCTTCTCTGGGTCTCTGTAGGTTGGGGACTTTGTGCTCTTTGGCACTTACATCATCCAACTATACATGCCTCTTAACTGGTTTGGCACCTACTACAGGTAACCTGATCCCTGGCCCTCCCTGTGCATTGCTATTTCTCAGCATCTCGGGGAAGCCCCAACTTTCTCCCTTTCCACAGGATGATCCAGACCAACTTCATTGACATGGAGAACATGTTTGATCTGCTGAAAGAGGAGACAGAAGTAAGTGAGGAGGAGTGAGGCTTGGGTCAGGGGGTGCTTCTTGTGTCTGAGAATCCCAGGCCAGTCCCAGTAGCACATATTGGCTGTGTTTTCCCAGGTGAAGGATGTTCCTGGAGCAGGACCCCTTCACTTTCAGAAGGGCCGGATTGAGTTTGAAAATGTGCACTTCAGCTATGCTGATGGGTAAGGTCTCCCCTTTTGCCTTCTTTCTGCATCCGAATGCTGCCTTCCTACCCACAAGCCACCCCTGTGGGGGAAGAGGCAAGGAGAAACCTAGGCAGGAGATGGCAGGGCCCAGTCATAGCTTTTATGAGAAAGACACCAACTGAGCCTGTCCACCCTTTCTTGCAGGAAGGAGACCCTCCAGGATGTGTCCTTCACTGTGATGCCTGGACAGACACTGGCCCTGGTGAGAGAGACTTAGCTACTTGGTCCACACTCCTTAAACTTCCCTCATTCAATGCCCAGGCTGGGCAGTCAAAACCTGGACTATGGCCACCTGCCTAGATGATGGTGGCTTCTTGAAGTATCCCTAAAAGCACTGGGCCTGAGAATTTTCCTATGTTTCCAATGCAACAGGTGGGCCCATCTGGGGCAGGGAAGAGCACAATTTTGCGTTTGCTGTTTCGCTTCTATGACATTAACTCTGGCTGTATCCGAATAGATGGGCAGGACATTTCACAGGTAAGGTTGTTGGGGAGATTATGTAATCTTGGGGATCTATGAAAGAGCAAGGGCTGGGCATCTCAAAGTTTCAGCCCTCAGAAGCCACGTCTTGCCTGGCCTCATGGCACAGGCCTGTATTCCCAACTACTCTGGAGGCTGAAGCAGGATTAGAAGTTCAAGGCCTGCTCTCTCTATCAGCCTCTTTCTCTCTCTCTCAAATAAATAAATAGTAAAAAAAACATAGCCGGGCATGATGGCACACGCCTTTAATCCTAGCACTGGAGAGGCTGAGGTAGGATCACCATGAGTTCAAGGCCACCCTGAGACTACAGAGTGAATTCCAGGTCAGGCTGAGCTATAGCAAGACCCTACCTCAAATAACCAAAAACAAAATAAAAACAAAAACTCTTAAAGGCTGGAGAGATGACTTAGCTGTTAAGGTGCTTGCCTACAAAGCCAAAGGACAGAGGACCCACATAAAGCCAGACATACAAGGTGGCACATGTGTCTGGAGTTTGTTTGCAGCTGCTAGAGGCCTTAGTGTGCCCATTCTCTCTATCTGCCTCTCCCCCCTCCCTCTTTCTCTCTCTAATAAATAATAAAAGAACTTCAAGGCCTGCAGGGCTACAGATCTGAGTTCACTACCAGCCTAACTAAGTAACTTAACCAGATCACTTCCAGATAAGAAAAAAAAAAAAGTTGCTGGGCATGGTGATGCACACCTTTAATCCTAGCAATTGGAAGGCAGAGGTAGGAGGATCACTATGAGTTTGAATCCACCCTGAGACTACATAGTGAATTCCAGGTCAGCCTGAACTAGAGTGAGACCCTACCTGGAAAATTAAAAAAGAAAGAGCAAGAGAAAGAAAAGAGAAAAGAAAAAAAAAGTTAGGGTTGGGGAGGCAGAGAAGATTGGTTAGTGGTTACAGGTGCCTGCTGGCCTGGGTTCAATTCCCCAGTATCCACATAAAGCCAGATATACAAAGTAGCACATGTGTCTAGAGTTGATTTGCAGCAGTAAGACACCCTGGTATGCCCATCTCTCTCTCTCTCTCTCTCTCTCTCTCTGCTTGCAGATAAAATAAGAAAAAAAAGTGGGCTTGAGCTGTAGCCCAGTGGTGGAGCACTTGCCTACCCAAAGGCCCGGGACTTATCCCCAGCACCAACAAAAATGTTTAAAAGCTGGGCCTTCCTAATGCCATGTGATGAGCAGTCACAGACTAGGAAAGTAGTCACAGGGATGGTGTATGTAGTGCTACAGATCTCTTCTAAGTGTCCATGAAGCAGACAGAGGGCATATTTTCCATTCTTGAGTAGGGAAGATTCGAAAGTTTGAGTGATCTACCCACCCAGCCAGCACATGTGCTGCAGTGGCAGGAATCTTACCCTCCCATGTGCTTCCTGCCAGCCCATTCTGTCTACCAGGCCTGGGGGAACTCACACGACAGGGTATGTGGTCTTTTGGTTTGCTTTTTTTTTTTTTTTTTGGTTTTTTTTTTCGAGGTAGGGTTTCACTCTGGTCCAGGCTGACCTGGAATTAACTATGTAGTCTCAGGGTGGCCGAGAACTCTCAGCGATCCTCCTACCTCTGCCTCCCGAGTGCTGGGATTAAAGGCATGCGCCACCACGCCCGGCTTGCTTTTTTTTTTTTTTTTTTTTTTAAGAGAGCAAGGGAGACAGAGGCATAAGAAAATTAGAAAATTGGTGCACCTGGGCCTCAGCTAGTACAATGGAACTCCGAGACACTTGTGCCACCTAGTGGGCATGTATGACCTTGTGCTTGTCTCGCCTTTGCACATCTGGCTTACATATCTGGAAAGCTGAACATGGGTCCTTAGGCTGCACAGTCAAGCACCTTAACTGCTGAGCCATCTCTCCAACCCAGTATGTGGTCTTTTGGTTCCAGGTGACCCAGATCTCTCTTCGGTCTCACATTGGAGTTGTGCCCCAGGATACTGTCCTCTTCAATGACACCATTGCCAACAATATCCGCTATGGCCGTGTCACAGCTGCGGACAGTGAAGTAGAGGCTGCTGCTCAAGCTGCTGGCATCCATGATGCCATCTTGTCTTTCCCTGAAGGTTCGATCCTTCCCCAGAATCTCTCCCCTACCCAGTAGAGTCATGTTAATGTGCCCACCTGATCACAGAAACTGAGTTTATTTATATGTGACCTGATGGAGGTGGGCGTTATCCACAGGATATGAGACTCAAGTGGGCGAACGGGGACTAAAGCTGAGCGGTGGGGAGAAGCAGCGAGTGGCCATCGCCCGCACCATTCTCAAGGCTCCAGATATCATTCTGCTAGATGAGGTGAGGCCCCAACACTTCCCTTCCATCCCTCACATCTGTGCCAGAGCCACTCCTGCTGGGCAGTTTCCCACTTAGCAAAGACATCACCAGTCCATTTTCACCAAAACCTCCTTCAGTTCCTAAGTCCAGATTCTGTTCCCAAGGCCACCTCCCCTAGCAGCCAGCGCCCTCCTCCACATGGGGTTTCTGGGCAGCAGGATTGTTTCACCCAGTCCCTCTCTGTAGGCAACATCAGCACTGGATACATCTAACGAGAGAGCCATTCAGGCCTCTCTGGCCAAAGTCTGTGCCAACCGCACCACCATTGTAGTGGCACACAGGTACAGTCCAGGGCTGGTGCGGCTGGTGGTGTGGGCTACTTTGGGTAGGTAACTGGGTGACTGATATGTGACTTTCCAGGCTCTCAACTGTGGTCAATGCTGACCAGATTCTTGTCATCAAAGATGGCTGCATCATAGAGCGAGGACGGTGAGCCATGCAGGATTGAAAAGACAGGGGCTTCTGGAAGGGTCTCCCTTGTCCAGCTGTTCTCTGTGGGATTGGGGTGAAACTGATGGATGCCTTATACTTGCTTCTTTACCCCAGGCATGAGGCTCTGTTGACCCGAGGTGGGGTGTATGCTGACATGTGGCAACTGCAGCAGCAAGGACAAGAAGTCTCTGAAGATTCTAAGCCCCAGACCACAGCTCAGTGACAGAAGTGGCTCCTTCTCTCCTAAAGGCTAACTCAGGGGAATAAGACGTGTCCCTTCTCCCTGGCTTACTGCATCCTGGTCTAGGTGTTTGGTGCTAGCTGTTGGGAGGGAAGGGACCTTTTCAGAAAGCACTTTAGGGAAATAAAAGTGGACTGTGCAAGGATGACTGCAGCGTGGTTGTGCGGGGTACTGTAAGAGACCTCTACCCTTCAGTTGGATGAACATTCCTGAGAAGACCCATCCGGTTTTGGTTGGAGAGGGGAAAGAAACACCACTCACACATCTTACTGACTGCCAAGGTCTTTACTCCTTCCATGTCCCTACCTGCCTGCCACATGTGGCAGCCCCAGGAGACGGGGGATGACATGATAAAGTGGGCTGAGAGTGGGGTTCGGCCCAGCCAGGAAACAGTTCCCAGCCATTCTTCCCATGCCAGGAGTGCTACCAAAGCCTTTCCTGGGCTCAGCTACGCAAGCTTCCTCCAAGTTCTCCCTGGAGTGGCCTCCACCTCACACCGGCTTCTCTCTGCGCTCCAGGCTGCTCTGTGCCGCCTCTCCCTGTATACCCTGGAGATGTGAGGGCCACAGTCCTCCTCAGTTGAGCCTCCCTCCCCAAGCCCAGGACCCTAGCACAGGCTGCAGTTGGACGGCTTCAAGCTGCGGCTCTGCGCCTGGAGCAAGGAGAAGGGAAGGAAATGGTACAGAGGGGACAGGGCTCAGTACAGACTGGAGTCATGCTAGAAACCAAAGGGTGACCATCCCAGTACTCTAAACCACTTGAAGGAAACCGACTTACTGCTCTCACCAGTGCAGAACCATCCTTACCCACTGTCCTCATACCTGCTGCTGTTGCTGCTGGTACTCTGCCTCACTGGCTGACAGTGCTTGTGCTAAGGCCAAGTCTTCCTCCTCCTGAGAACTGAGAGGAAGGATGAGCTTAAGCTGATTGATGACAGTAATGTGAGCATGTGATCTATTCGGCATCATGATGCATGAGCACTTCCTGTGTGTGATTTCTACCTTCATAGGAACCAACAGGTTGGGTGAGCGTGGTCCCTGCTGGTACAGGCCTTCGGCTCAACAACTTGTGAGAGGTCACATAGTTCATCTTAATTTTGAACCTGAGTGCTTTGCTATTATCTTGCAGTATGTTGGAGTGATCCTACATCCATCCTTCCAAACAGTGCCTGCCCTCACACTACCCTCTCTCACCAAAGTAGATACCTTGGCACCTGGGGTTTGGTCTCTGCCAAGGATAGTTCCAGGGCACGTTGCAGAGCCTCATCTTCACTCTGCAAAGGAAGGAAGACCACTGTCCTTGGACTTCACTCTGTGTGGGTTTATTTCTGTCCATCCAACCTTGTACCCAACTCACCAAGCCATTCTGCAAAGCAATCACTGGGGCTGTCCGGGATGGAGACTGGGTTGTGACTCTATAGTAGACATTAAACAGACTGGTCAGAGACAGGAAGCAGGGAAAAAGGGAGAGGAGAAATGTGCAGGCCTACCTGCTAGGAGAGGTAGAGGAAGGCGAAGTCTGACTTGGGCTGGAGACAGTGCTTGTAGAAGCCACCAGACCTTGTGCTCTGGAGATAGCAGCAAGCCTGTAGGAAAGAGATGTTTCTTGCCTGCCTAGGAAGTCAGGAGGGGGTTCTCTAAACATTGGAAAACCATGTACTCAGAAAAGGAAACAATTGAGAGGGGGAGGGGACATGATGGAGAGTGAAGTTTCAAAGGGGAAAGTGGGGGGAGGGAGGGAAATAACATGGGATATTGTCTACAATTAAAGAAGTCAATAAAAATAAAACAAATTTTTTTAATTAAAAAAAAATTAAAACAAATTTAAAAAAAAAAAAAAGGAAGCAAACCAGGTCTGGTTGTCCAAGCCTATAATTCCAGCTACTTGAGAGACCAAGAAAGGAGGTTCAGAAGTCCATGGTTTGTATGGCCTACGGAGTGACTGCAAGGCCAGCCCAGGCAACTTAGTGAGATCTTATCTCAAGAGTGAAAAGGGCTCAGATGTTAAAGGCATTTGCTTGCAAAGCCTGATGTCCTAGGGTTCAATTCCCAATACCCACATAAAGCCAGATGCAGAAAATGACGTGTGTCTAGAGTTTGTTTACAGTGGCAAGAAGCCCTGGAGCACTCGTGTTTACACTCTATCTGCCTATTTATCTCTGTCTCAAGTAAATAAAAATATACAAAGGGGCCTAGAGAGATGGCTTAGAGGTTAAGGAGCTTGCCTGCAGAGCCAAAGGACCCAGGTTTGATTCCCCAGGACCCATATAAGCCAGATGCACAAGATGGTGTATGCATCTGGAGTTTGCAGTGGCTAGAGGCACTAGCTCATCCGTTCTCTCTCTCTCAAATAAATAAAATATTTTTTAAATATATAAAAAGAAAGCTGGATGTGGTAATGCACGCCTTTAATCCCAGCACTTGGGAGGCAGAGGTAGGGGGATCGCCATGAGTTCGAGGCCACCTGAAACTACATAGTGAATTCCAGGTCAGCCTGGGCTAGAGTGAGACCCTACCTCGAAAAAACAAAATATACATAGAGAGAGAGAGAAGACTAGAGAATCTGGAGAGATGGCTAGCAGTTAAGGGGCTTGCCTGAAAAGCCAAAGGACACAGGTTCAACTTCAGAACCCATAAAAGCCAGATGCACAAGGTGGTGTATGCATCTGGAATTTGTTTACAGGGGCTAGAGGCCCTGGAGTGCCCATTTTCTCCTTCCCTCTCTCTCTCAATCCCCGCAGTTGGGAGGCATAGGAGGATTGCAGTGAGGTTGAAGCCACCTTGAGACTACACAGTGAACTCCAAGTTAGCCTGGCCTAGAGCAAGACCCTACTTCGAAAAAACAAACAAACAAACAAACAAACAAACGAAATAATAAAGCACAAAGACACCCATGGCCAATGCAGACAAGACTGAAGCAATGCAAGAAGACTCTGTGGCATTACCCAGCCCGGCTGGTAGGGTGCCCCTCGCCAGAACAATCATGGTCCAAAGGGTGACGGTGTTTGATGCAGAAGTTTCGGCCACATCGGTCACAGGTCAGTTTCATCATCTCTCGCTGCCGGCAGCCAGAACGTTCACACTTATTGGTGAAGATCTGAGATGAACCAGGGTTTGTACTTTTGAAACAGTCCAATCACTGGAACTTACTGTTTAGGTTTCTAGGCATCAGGAGTCACCATGACTAAGCCCTCCATCACTTACCTTGCGTTTTTGCTGTGCTGGATCGGAGCGACAGTCGCGGTCAATGTGCTCTCCCACAGCCCGGTCTGGGGGCTCCCCTCTAGCCACAGGCACAGGCACATTACAGAGGGGACATACAGGTACCTGGATATCCTATAGTCAAGGAGTACGAGTTAGTCTGTGGACTACTGTCAATCCAACAAACCTCTACTCAAAGAACAAGGACATAACACCCACAGATGCACAAGAAAGCATAAAGTTCCCCAGTACTAAGGCTCAGAAAAGACAATATCGGAGGGGGAATGTGAGGCAGACAGGTTCCCTGGACTGCAAGCATCTGCCACCAGCGGCCCCACCCACCTGCACCCTCATGAACGCCCCCTCACCTTTTGGTAAGCCGACCCACAGTGATGTTGAGCATAGGCCACATGGTCTGCACAGAAGATACCGGAGCAGGCATCGCATTTGAGCGGCAGAAAATCTGCAGAGAATGGGTGGTAATGCAGGTCCACAGGGGACCTGGATGTCTTTCCCTCTCACTTAAGGCTGCCACTCCCATAGGGAAGAAAAAAAAAAGCCACCCTGTTTACAACACACTGCATCCCTTCCCTAGGCCACTCTCTCCTTGGCCACGCCTCCCTCGCCACCACCCCCAACTCTGAGCTCCGCCCCCGGGGTACGAGGAGCCTCGGAGCCCGGGGTCTCGCCCCACCTGCAGTCCGGCGTCCCTCGCGGCCCGGCCCCCCGCGCGCCCCGCCCCTCACCCAAGCGCTGACAGCTCGGCTCGGAACAGTGAGCCCCGAGGTCCGGAAACTCCATCGCCCGACCGTGCAGGACCTGCCCACGGGGAGAAGCGAGCGCTGAGCGCGCCCAGAGCTCCGGCTCCGGGTCCCCACCGCGCCCCGGCACTCTGGGGGTCTCTCTCCGCCCCGCCCCTTCCTCGCCCCCCACACCCCGCCCAGCGCAGGTTACCGAAGCCCGAGCGCCTGGCCGCCCCGGGCTCCGACTCCTTCGGCTGTCGCGCGCGTGCTGACGTCACCGCGCGGGGCGGGGCCACCGCGCGCCGTGGGCGGAGCGTCGGCGCAGAGCTAGGGAGCCCGAGGTCGGGCCCTGTTGTGGCTCTGCTCGCGGAGGGTCTTTCTGAGGTTTTTGGGATGAGCAAAAGGCCCATGAGGGGGCTGGAGAGATTGCTTAAGAGGTTAGGGCGTTTGCCTGCAAAGCCAGAGGATCCCGGTTCGATTCCCCAACCCACGTAAGCCAGATGCACAAGGGGGCGCGTGATGCACTAGGGAGCGCGTGATGCACTAGGGAGCCCATGCATCTGGAGTTCGTTTGCAGTGACTGGAGGCGTGCCCATTCTCTCTTCCTCCCCCTCTTTCTCTCAAATAATAATGAGGACTATTGCGTCCTGGAACTTCTAAGTCAGTAGGAAGCACATGAAGAAATTTTAAATTTTTATTGTGTATTTGCAAGGAGAGAGAAAATGTGTGCATACAATGCCCTGTGCCACCAAACTCCAGATGCATGTGCCACCCTGCCCATTTGGCTGTATGTGGGCCCTGGCTTGCAAGCAGGCATCCTTAACCACTGAGCTATCTCCAGTCTCCCCCCCCCCCACCCATGAAGGAATTTTAACACAGCTTGCTCGTACACTACATTTCAAAAAACACTAGCTGGCTGGGCGTGATGGCACACGCCTTAATCCCAGCACTCGGGAGGCAGAGATAGGAGAACACCGTGACTTCCAGGCCTCTCTGAGACTACATAGTGAACTCCAGGTAACCTGAACTAGCATGAGACCCTACCTCGGAAAACCAAAAAGAAAAAAAAGAAAAAGAAAAACACTAGCTGAGAATATTCTCAGTGGTTCTGAACTATTTTTGGAATGAAGGAAGCATAGGAATCATTAGATTGGTGCCCTGCTTTATCTTAGGAACAGCGGTGGAGACCTTCCTGCCTCTGCACATTTTGCTTCTCACAAGTTTCTGGCCACCCCTACTTGGGGTTAGTGATCACTGTCTTCCCACAGATCTAGGCATGGGGATGAATAAACAGGTGAAACAAGGAGCCATTCTCCCTCTCAACTTTCCTCTCCATCCCTAACTTGTTTTTTTGTGTCTGCAACCTCACAGCTCTAAGATCAGTAGAAATTTCCATTTTTCCTACATCCTCAGGCAGAAGGCTTAGGGTCAGCTGTAAGTGTACCCAATTGCTTTCACTTTAGTGCCTGTCACACCTATATTCATGTTGATTGAGATACAGGGGCATTCAGAAAAGCCCGGAGACAGAAACTACTGAGGCTGGTCATTTGGGTGGAAAGCCATCAGATGTCAAAGGAAATGTGCACTGGAGCAAAGCTGAAATCAGAGATGAGCTGGGTAGATGTGGCACAAGGCACCTGAAGTACATGCCAACCAAGTTCTTTCCTGATTGGAATCAAGGCCAAGATAATGGTTGAGCCTGGAACATACAAGCTATGTGATGACCATCTACTATATTGCTACAGTCATAATGACCAAGGGACAGGAAGGAACTCAGACTGATGAAACACAGTGAATTCCATAAAAAGACACTGATCTGGGCTGGAGGGATGGCTTAGTGGTTAAGGCGTTTGCCTGCAAAGCCGAAGGACCCAGGTTTGATTCCCCAGGACTCACGTTAGCCAGATGCACAAGGGGGTGCATATGTCTGGAGTTCATTGGCAGTGGCTGGAGGCCCTGGCATGCCCATTCTCTCTCTTTCTCCCTCTCTTTTCCTCTTTCTCTCTGTCAAATAAATAAATAGATAAAAATTTAAAAAGACACTGATCTCACTCATGTGCACATGCTCTCATAAAAAAATGAAAAATAAAATAAAAATAAATAATGGCCAGGGGCTGGAAAGATGGCTTAGCGGTTAAGGTGTTTGCCTGCAAAGCCAAAGGATCCCGGTTCGATTCTCCAGGACCCACATAAGCCAGATGCACAAGGGGGTGCATGCATCTGGAGTTCATTTGCAGTGCCTAGAGGCCCTGTACCCACTCTCCCTCTTCTTTCTCTCTGCTTCTTTCTCTCTCTCAAATAAATAAATAAAATTTTTTTTTTTTAAAAGGAATGGCCAGGCATGGTGGCGCCATCTTTAGTCCCACCATTCAGGAGGCAGAGGTAGGAGGATTGCCGTGAGTTCAAGGCTACCCTGAGACTATAAAGTGACTTCCGGGTCAGTCTGGGCTAAAGCAAAACCCTACCTTAAAAAACCAAAAATAAATAAATAAATAAGACAGTGACCTTGTAGCTCACACTCAAGAGTTTAAGTCAAATTATTATCTCAGTCTTTTTTGTTTGTTTGTTTGTTTTGAGGTAGGGTCTCATTCTAGCCCAGCTGACTTGGAATTCATTATGTAGTCTCAGGGTGGTCTCAAACTCATGGAGATCCTCCTACCTCTGCCTCACGAGTGCTGGGAGTAAAGGTGTGCTTCACCATGCCCAGTTTATATCTGAGTCTTTTGTCTCTTCAAAGTCTACAACCACCAGCAAGGCATGGCTAACTGCCACTACTTTATTGATTTCTCTCTGTCTCTGTTTCTCTTGGTCACTCAGTTTTCGGGTTTGTGTGTCTGTGTGTGTAGAGTACGTATGTGATGTGATGTGTGTTGTATGCACATATGTTTGCAAATATGTCCACCCTGTGGAGTGTGGGCATGTAGAGGCCAGAGAACATCAGGTTCTCTTATAACTCATGTGCTAATTTCTTTGAGACCGTGTTTCTTACTGTCCATCAGTGAGCCCTAGCGATTCTTCTAATCTTGACTGGGGGTATAGAGTACATGGCCACACCTAGCTTTTTTTGGGGGGGGTGGGTTTCAAGGAAGGGTCTCGCTCTAGCCCAAGCTGACCTGGAATTCACCATGTAGTTTCAGGATGGCCTTGAACTCATGGTGATCCTCCTACCTCTGCTGGGATTAAAGGCGTGTACTAGCTTTTTATGTGGTTTCTGGGAAGTCAAACTTGGCAGTTTATAGCCCAAGAGGGCCTCATGGTTATGTAGCAAGTGTTCTTAACCACTGAACCATCTCCTCAGTCGTCAAGTGTTTTTTGTTGGTTTTTTTTTTCTTTTTCTTTTTTTTTTTTTTGGATGTGTGTGTGCCTGTGTATGCATATAGGTGCACCAGTATCTCTTGCCACTACAAATAAATGCCAGACTCATGAGCCACTTTTTGCATCTGACTCGTGTGTGTGTGTGTGTGTGTGTGTGTGTGTGTGTGTGTCTGGCTTTATGCGGGTGCTGTGGTATTGAACCCTTTACAGCTAAGCAACCTTCCCAACCCTATCTGGTTTCTTTTAAGACAAGGTCAAACAATATAGCCCAGGTTGACCTTGAACTCCTTCTGACCCTCCAGCCTCAGCCTCCTTCAGGCTAGAAATATACATGTGATATCACACCTAAACTTTTGTCTCAAGATAGCAGTTAAGGCATTTGTCTGAGAAGCTAAAGGACCCAGGTTCAATTCCCTAGGACCCATGTAAGCCAGATGCACAAGGTGGCCCATGCATCTGGAGTTCCAGTTTATTTACAGAGGCGAAAGGCTCTGACATACCCATTCTTCTCTATCTGCCTCTCTCTCTCTCTCTCTCTCTCTTGAAATTAAAAAAAAAAAAAGTTGGGCATGGTGGTGGCACACATCTTTAATCCCAGCACTCGGAGAGGCAGAGGTAGAAGGATCGCTAGGAGTTCAAGGCTGTAAGGGTCTGAAAGTCGCTGAAGAAAGACCCTGGACTCAAATAGTATGTAAAAACATAGAGCGCTTATTCTGCAGAATCAGCCAGCATGTGGAGGTCAACCATTCATACAAAATGGCGACCATGGGAGGAGCACACAGACCCCTTATAAGGATAGCTAGGGGAATTCCAGGAGGCTTAGGTAATCTTCTAACATGATTGGCTAGGCAAGCAACAGTTAGATTTGTACATCTTTGATTGGTTGGGGTGAAAGGACATGTCTGGTCATGCCTGGGCATGTTTGGACATATCTCCAGGAACTGACTCAGCCCCCAGAGCCCGCCCCTCCTGGAAATTGAAACTTAGGCCTAGTTAGGGTGGCACCTTACTAAAGCCTGTCATGGCGTCAGTTTGGTCCCTTCATTACCCCCTTGAGTATGGTTCCATTTCAAATCCTGGAGGGGGGTCTAGGGGTATACATCCATTTACATAAGGGGTACACTTGGCTCTTAACAGGGCGAAGGGAAGGAGTTCCATCCATCCTTCACCAGTCTCTAGGATTAATTTAGTTAAAATCTCCTTCAAGGTCTGATTCATCCTTTCTATCTGTCCTGAACTTTGGGGATGATAGAAACATCAAAGATGATAGGCATATTGTAATTTTCAATTGATCCCCAATGTTTTGGTCAATTTCCTAGTGGTTTCTGACATAAAGGCAGGCCCATTATCTGATCCTATCTTGAGGGGAACCTATAGCAGGGAATTATCTCTAACAATTTTTTAACTATTATATGGGCTGTATCAGAATTGGTAGGGAAAGCTTTTATTCATCCTGAAAAAGGTATCAACATAAACAAGTAAATATTTATATCTATATTGACCTGGCTTTACCTCTGTGAAATTAATTTTTCAATATCTACCTGGCTCTGTTCCCCACTCTCTCTCCCCCATTGATGGTACCTTACCAGAGGAAGCATTTGTCTGTTGGCAGGCCTGACAGCGGGTGGTGGTGTCCTTGATGACTGAGTCCATACCTCGGAAGAAAAAAACTCTTTCCTCATTAGTTCGAATAGCTTGTTGCTGCCTAAGTGAGCTCCTTCATGTAGTTGTTTAGCCAGTCTCCACCCAAGAACTTGGGGCAGCAGCAGTCATCCATTCTCCACTTGGTACCATCTTTGTGGGGTCTGCTCCTTTATCAGATGAGAGGTGAGCTGTTTGTCCTGTTCTGTGTATGCCGGTTGCTCAGGAAGAGTGGGTGCTGGGAGGGTGACCAGACAATGTGATGGATGCTGAGAGGCAGCATTTTTTGCTGCTAGGTCTGCCAGTCTGTTCCCTCTTGCATCTGTGGTCTCCCCTTTCTGATGACCCAGACAATGGATTATGACCGCTTTAGTAGGTGCCCAAATGGCAGCCAATAAGTCCAGAATTTCATTTTTATTTTTGATGTCTTTACCTTCTGCTGTTAATAGCCCTCACTCCCGGTAGATGGCTCCATGTACACGAGCCATGGCAAAGGCATAATGGCTGTCTGTATAGATATTCACTGTCTTGTCTTTTCCCAATATCAGGGCCTTGGTCAGTGTTATAAATTCAGCTTTCTGGCAGGGCCTTAGCCCACAGGGTTTCTTCTAAAGTCACCACAGCCACCCCTGCATACCTGATTCCATCCATGACAAAGCTGCTTCCATCAGTACCCACGTAAGCCAGATAAGCCAGATGCACAAGGTGGTGCATGCATCTGGAGTTCGTTTCCAGTGGCTGGAGGCACTGGCACGCCCATTCTCTCCCTCTCCCTCTCCCTCTCTCTTTCTCTCTCTCCCTCTTTCTCTCTCTCTCTGTCTGTCACTCTCAAATAAATAAAGATCACATTTAATAAATAAATAAATAAATAAATAAATAAATAAATAAATAAATAAATAAAACTTAACAAAAATTAGCAGGTGTAATCATGGCCAAACATCTCTAATTTCAGACTCAGCAGGTTTAAAGCAAACAAGGTCTTTCCAACTAGCCCTTCTATTTTGATGTCTTTTGTTTGTTTGTTTTGCCAACTTCCATCATCTGTAACATGTTGATGGGCTCAATATTGTGTGAGTCATGACACAATTGTGAGGGCATGAATGCAATGGACACTTAATGCAGAAGACAGTGTTCAACTACAGTCCTTCTCGTCCTCTGGCTCTTATATTTTTTCTGCCACCTCTTCCACAATGTTTCCTGACCCTTAGTGGGTGTGCTAGGGATGTCTCAGTGCTTAGTACTGTCACTTCTCAGCATTTTGATGAGTTTTAAAAATTAGTTATTTGTGTGTGTATGTGTGTAAATGGATATGCCAGAGCCTCTTGCTTATGTAGGTGGCTTGGGAATTGAAGCTGGTCTGGCAGGCTTTATAAACAAGCACCTTCAACCACTGAGCCATCTTCCCAGCCACTTTGATGAGCTTTTTGTTTACCTGTTTGTTTGGTTTTGGTTTTTCAAGGTAGGGTTTCACTCTGGCCCAGACTGACCTGGAATTCACTATGTAGTCTCATGTTGGCCATGAACTCATAGCAATCCTCCTACCCCTGCCTCCCAAGTGCTGGGATTAAAGGTGTGCACCACCATACCAGGCTTTGACAAGTTTTTAAAAAATTATTTATTTATTTAAGAGAGACAGAGGCAGATAGAGAGAGATAAGGCAAATAGGGAGAATGGGCCCATCATGGCATCCAATCTCTGCAAACAAGCTCCAGATGCATGTACCACCTTGTGCATCTGGCTTACATGGGTCTTGGGGAATCAAACCTGGGTCCTTAGGCTACACAGGCAAATGCCTTTACCACTAAGCCATCCCTCCAGTCCTTATTTTTATATATTTTTGATTAGTTTTGAGTCTCTTCAGTAGTCACTGCCATCTGCAAAGAGAAGCTTCTCTGACCAAAAGTGAGAGCAGCACTACTATATGGGCATAAGCATAAGTATTTGGAGGGCAATTTGAATGGCATAACATATCCATTTAGCCAAACAACAGGAGTGGCTTCTCCACTAGGGCCTATGACCTTCTAATCCATAGGCTTTTGGCTAGGTTTTTAGTAGCAGGCGTGAATTCTCTCCTATGGAGGGGTCTTCAAATCCAATCAGAGAGCAGTTGGTTACACTCATAACAGTCATGCTGCTATTGCACTGTGGGCACATCTTGCTGGTCTGGCCAGTGTGTCTGTCATTAACAGGGCCCAATGCTAGTTAGGATTGCTGATGACTTTTCTCCTCTAGCAGCCTGCATAGTACATGCTAGCACTATGACAACTAGCCAGCAGGGTGGAAACTTCCAGCTCATTTCCAGGTTGGTTTCTTAGTGTCCTACAACCAACACATGTGGTGTCTTCAGCAACAGGGTCTTACCATCCAGTTCTGGTGAGCATTGGCAGTAGCCTGTATTGTGTTAGGGAACTCCTGAGCCTCCCTAACTAACAAACAACTTATTGGGAGGTTCCCACCCATGGTACTGGAATTTTCCTATAACAACCTATGGCTTCAGGGTGTAGCATTCCCTCCTCCCCTGAAAGTACTTCTGCTCAAACTCTATCTTTTCTTTTCCTTTTTTTTTTTTTTTTTTTTGAGGTAGCATCTCACTCTAGCTCAGGCTGTCCTGGAATTCACTATGTAGTCTCGGTGGCCTCAAACTCTCAGAGATTCTCCTACCTCTGCCTCCCAAGTGCTGGCATTAAAGGCATGTGCCACCATACCTGGCTCTTTCTTTTCTTTGCTTTTAAAAAAATATTTTACATTTATTTATTTATTTATTTATTTATTTATTTATTTATTTGAGAGAGAGAGAGGGAGGGAGAGAACAGGCAAGCCAGGGTCTCTAGCCACTGCAAACAAACTCCATGTGCCACCCTGTGCCTCTGGCTTTACATGGGTCCTGGGGACCTGAAGTTGGGTCCTTTGGCTTTGCAGCCAAGCACCTTAACTGCTAAGCCATCTCTCCAGCCCTCTTTTTTTCCTTTAAACTGTATTTTAATTGGAGCTTAAGAAATTTGGTATACCAGCTATGATCATCTCCTTTCAGTTAGTGTCTTTTTGACAATTTTCTGAACATTCAGTGCTTTTCAGAGTGGTGCGTGTGTCATACTGATAAGCCCATGCAAGCCTGCCTACGAAGAACTTGCCTTCATGCATATTGAAGGGAATGGGGGTGCTGTTTGTCCTGGCTGACTCTCTTGTCTTCACTGGATGAAAAGGCCAGAGTGCAATCTCTCTCCCAAACCCTGCACTGTGTGATAGGCTGCCTGTACTATCTCCCCAACTCAACTCTTGTCATTTTTTTTTTCATTTATTTTTTGAGGTGGCATCTCACTGTAGCCCAGGCTGACCTGTATTTCACTATGTAGTCTCAGGGTGGCCTCGAACTCACAACCATCCTCCTACCTCTGCCTCCCAAGTGCTGAGATTAAAGGTGTGCGCCACCACGCCTGGTTCAACTCTTGTCATTTGTTGGGAATCTGTCTTCAAGGAGCCAAGGCTCTGTGTGTTCTATTGGGCACTCCAAACCTGCTTTCATATATATGTCAGGTGCAAACTTGGTTTACATCTCTCCTCCTGAAAATCTTCCTGGATGCTTTGTTTTCCCTCTGCCAGGAATATGTAAAGTTGGGGTGGTCCTTTGATATACCAGCCAATGCCCTTGTAGTTGTGAGTCTATGATCACAGTCTGGAATATCTCCCCCACCCTGGAGCTAGCAACCTTGACCTTTTGGAGGCTGCTCTTAACTTGCCTGTCTGTTCATGGTCTTAAAGAGTAATCCAGGCCTGGCATGGTGGAGCATGCCTTTAATCCCAGTGAATTCCAGGTCAGCCTGGACCAGATCGAGACCCTACCTCGGAAAACCAACAACAACAAAAAAAGAGTAAGTTAGAATTGGGCCAGATGGAGAGTAGAGAAACATGTTTCAGTGACATGGAGTGAGGAGAACCTAGAATTACAGACATGCTACACAGTCACTGTGGTTGTATCCTACAATCCCAGCACTTGGAAGATGGAAGTAGAAGGATCTTGAGTTGGTGCCTAGCCTGGCTACCAGGTGAGTTTGAGTCCAGCCTGGCCTATAAAATGAGACCCAGTTTCAATCAAAACCAAAAGAAAAGGAAAAATAAACAAACTGAAAAACCAAAGAGCATTATAAATACTTGCTCTGTGCTTGGACTATCTCATCAGGGGAGGAAATAGGGAGAGATATGAAGTTGAACAGTCAGGTAGTTTTCCCTATTAAATTGCATTCAAATTTACTTAACTTACTTCTTCTTCTTCTTTTTTTTTTTTTCCGAGATAGGGTCTCATTCTGGTCCAGGCTGACCTGGAATTAACTATGTAGTCTCAGGGTGCCTTTGAACTCTCAGTGATCTTCCTACCTCTCTGCCTCCCGAGTGCTGGGATTAAAGGCATGCGCCACCATGCCCGGCTTCAAATTTACTTCTTGTTCCCAAGTTTAGTGACCTGGAATTCACTATGGAGTCTCAGGGTGGCCTCAAACTCACAGTGATCCTCTTACCTCTGCCTCCTGAGTGCTGGGATTAAAGGCGTGCGCCACCACGCCTGGCTTTTTAGGTTTTTTTTTTTTTTTTTTAATAGCCAAGAGGGCAATTTCATTTAGATCAATGGCTCAAGTAGGAACAATCTTGCCTCCTCCAGGGGACATCTGGCAGTGATGTGTGGAGACACTTTGCTTGTAATAAGAACAGGGGCAGGAGTGGGGTGAGGTGGAGGGTGTTGCTGATATCTAATCTTGGTGTGAAAGTCAAAAGGGAACAGTGAAGCCACTGTCAGTGCAACCAAAGATTTGTCTGGCTCCATGGGCTGGAGAGATGGCTTAGCGGTTAAGGTGCCTGCCTCCTAAGCCTAAAAGAACACTGGTTCCAATCTCCAGCGGTTCCAATCTCCAGGTCCCACATTTAGCCAGAAGCAAAGTGACGCAAGGGCGCAATGCCGCACTTGACCACAAGGGGTGCATGCATCTGGATTTCGTTCGCAGCAGCTGAGAGTCGGCTGGCACGGCCATCTCTATCTGTCTTCCTCTCCTTCTCTCTGTCTCTCTGTGTCTCTCTCCAAAAAAAAAAAAAAAAAAAAAAAAAAAAAAAAAATTGTCTGGCTCCAAACCTTATGGAAGTGATGTTGAGAAGCCCTGGTTTAAAGATTAAAGTGGGCTGGAAAGATGGCTCAAGCAAGGGGGACTGGAGTTCAGATCCCCAGCGCCCATGTAAAATGAACATAATGGTGTGTGCCTGCAATCCCAACCCTGGGAAGTGGAGACAGGCAGATCCCTAGGGTTACTAGATAGCTAGAGAAAGTTCAGTGAGAGACTATCCCAAAAAACTTCGAGTTGGGCTGAGTGAGGTGGCACACTCCTTTAATCCCAGCACTCGGGAGGCAGAGGTAGCAGGATCGCCATGAGTTCAAGGCCAACCTGAGAATACAGAGTGAATTCCAGGTCAGCCTGGGCTAGAGTGAGACTCTACCTTGAAAAACCAAAACAAGCAAGCAAGCAAACAAACAAACAAACTTCGGGTCAGGCGTGGTGGTGCACGCCTTTAATCGCAGCACTCGGGAGGCAGAGGTAGGAGGATTGCTGTGAGTTCAAGGCCACCCTGAGACTACATAGTGAATTCCAGGTCAGCCTGAGCTAGAGTGAGACTCTACCTTGAAAGAAAGAAAGAAAGGAAGGAAGGAAGGAAGGAAGAAAGAAAGAAAGAAAGAAAGAAAGAAAGAAAGAAAGAAAGAACCTAAGGAATCACCTCATTTTTGATTGGCTGCATTTTCATTGTTGTTTTGCTTTTTTATTTTTGTTGTTTTTTAAAGCAGGGTCTCACTCTAGCCCAGGATGACCTGAAACTCACTTTGTAGCCCAGGCTGGTGTCTAACTCACAACCATTCTCCTACCTGGGATTAAAAGTGTGGGCTACCACACCTGGCTGCCTTTTCAATTTTATTCATTATAACTTTTTTTTTTTTTTTTTTTGAGACAGAGAGGAAGAGAGAGAATGGGCATGTCAGGGCCTCTAGCCACTGAAAACAAACTCCAGATGCATGCACCAACTTGTGCATCTGGTTTATGTGTGACCTAGAGTATCGAACATGGATCCGTAGGCTTCCCAGGCAAGCACTTTAACTGCTAAGCCATCTCTGTAGCCCTGCTGTTTTTGTTTTTCAAAGTAGGGTCTTGCTGTAGTCCAGGCTGACCTGGAATTTACTATGTAGTCTCAGGGTGGCCTCAAACTCCTCCTCCTACCTCTACCTCCCAAGTGCTGGGATTAAAGACATGCACTACCATGCCCGGCCACTTGTAACATTTTGTTGTTGTTGTTGTTTGTTTTGAGGTAGGGTCTCATTCTAGCCCAGGCTGACCTGGAATTCACTCTGTATTCTCAGGGTGGCCTTGAACTTATGGCGATCCTCCTACCTCTGCCTCCTGAGTGCTGGGATTAAAGGTGTGTGCCACCACGTCCAGTTTGTAACATACTTTTTTTTTTTTTTACTTACAACCATAATTCTTTATTTCATGTTAATAGAAATATTAACAACTATCTACCTTTACAGGTTTATTGCACTTCAAGTGGAATTAATTTTGTTTATTTATTTATTTTTTGGTTTTTCGAGGTAGGGTCTCACTCTGGCCCAGGGTGGCCTCTAACTCACAGCAATCCTCCTACCTCTGCCTCCGAGTGCTGGGATTAAAGGCGTGTGCCACCACACCCGGCTCGGATTTTATTTTTACCTCCAGAAAAAGATCAGCAAGGATTGCCAATTTTAGTTCATTTGTTCTTTTCCTTTTTTTAAAATAATAAATTATGATTAAACGAGACACTGAATATTCCTATATAAAAGCATTATAGATTCTGATAAAAGCTTCAAGAAATAAGTTTAAAAAGACACATGTCTACTTTCATGATGCCTTGTGTAACTACATCTTAGCTGCATCTTTCCAGAATGTGCAACATTTTGGTGAGTCTACTATTCTTCCAACCAGTCACTAAATTTTTACCGAAGGTTAACATTCTTAGATAGAGCTCTCTATGAACTGGGGTAAGGACTCTGAGGTCAGCTGGGGGTGGGAGGTATGCCTCAAAGATTTACGCTTCTTATTAACAATGCACCTCATGGAATTTCAAGCTTTTTTTTTAAAAAAAAATCCCTTTTTAAAGAGAAGTATTGATGGCAATAACTATGTTATGGGGAAGCCATTTTGTTTCAGATGGCCTGGTAGCCAACCTCCATGGGAAAACTTCTTATGGCGCCAGGGAAGCTCAGAGAGCTTCAGCTCCATTGATTCTTTCAGAGAAGAGAGAAACAAGACACAAGGCACACCATATTTTTCTTTATGAGGAAATTCAGTCCGGACATATTGGCAGGAAAAAACAGATCTATCAAAACTAAATAATTTCTAAATTTTTCACTTCAAGATCTCTGACGTACAATGATCTAAACTCCACAAAACAATGGTCTTATATGTGACACTGAGCATCTATAGTCTTCAAACAATTTCTGTTCTACTAAATACATGTGAAGTCACTACAGTGATGTAAATAGTGGCACACAGCTTCATGATTTTTCAAACAGGGTGGAATGTAATATATGACATTCAAGTAAAATTCACTGTTAATGATTCATTAACGTATTATCTTTGTATCATCCTGAAAACCAAAGAATTCTATAAGGATAGCAAGAGAAGACATGTGGGAGTAGGAATTGTGGTTTCATGTTTAAAAAAAAAAAAAAAAAGTACACCAGCTTCACCCTAGTCATATAGCACTGGTATTGATTATAGTTCTGAAACCTGACATTTGTATATGTAAGTTACTTGACTATTTGCTGGTCAATAATTGCAAGGTAAAATGAATATCTTTGTAAGAACATAAAATGAATTTAAGTCAATCAAGAAAACCTATCAATAATATATAACCTTCATCATTCATCTACTTTGGGAGTGTCTACTGTCAAACTGGAAACCAAGTTTCCTTAACATTTAAATTAAGTTTTTGTATTCAGCCTGAGAACTTTTGGTACCAATTCACTGCTGGGACCTCTCTGATTTGAAACACAATAATGAAATTCAATCCTTTGCATGTATAAATTTTCCACCAATAATCAGTATATATTTACTGAGTATATATGGAGCACCTACTCCATGTCTACCAGTGCTTTTGAAAGCTCCAGGTGAGAGCTGGGATGTTGTCTTTGAAGTTGCAGTAAAATCTACCGGAAAGGCTTTTTTTTTTTTTTTTGTAAATTACAGTGTGGTTCAAATGTAAGGGAGGCCGATGTGGTTAGATGTGTGGCAGACACCTGAACTGTACCAGGCACTCTCATCAGGAGCAGCTTGACTGTAACATGGGATTTTTAAAGTTTTGGTGACTGGGCAGCCCCAGCCAAACAGGATTCCCTTGGAGGCTGCAGGAACTTGACAGATGACAGGAAGAGCTGGCCAGGGTCCCTTCCCCACTTCACAGGCTCTTGTTAAAATACACGCGCTGGAATTCAGGATGGCTCTTTTGGATGCTGGCTTGTAACTCGGCCTCCAAACTTGACACAGACATGGAACTTTTCTGAGGAAACAGAGCACAGCACAGGGGTGTGGCAAACACCAAACAGAAACCAACTCATGTGACTTGAATGGATGCGCCCATCCACTGGAACCTCTTCAGAAAGGCTTTCTTTTTCAATGTGTTCATGATGAATGGAGGAATGGCCATGCCCGGTGATGCCATGAGGATCCTGGAAATGACGACCTTTGTGATGGCTTGTTTCGTGGCGTTGGTCAAGTGGCCCAAACGATGCCATTTTCATCAGTGATGGGAATGCCAACCTTGAGTTCTCATTGCCTCATTAATGGAATATTAATGCAATTAGCAGCAGCCACAGCAGCAAAGGGAACAAAACGTCCTATCAGTGGTGAGACATGCTTGGTTAATGCATTAAGTCCTAGGGCTGTCACCACTGCACCAGTTGTTGCAGAAACATAAGCTGTTCCCAACTCATTGACAGTGAGGGGAGCAGCTCCTTTTCTGTTGGTGTAATTGACGAGGGCATTGAATGACTGGTTGATCCATTGCCAGAACACCACAGCTGGCGTGGTCCTATAAAACATCATCATGCAGCCCGTGATTGTCATGTTCATTGGAACCTGAGCTGACATTCTTCCTATCAGAATCTTCTTCTCACCTGTGTCAGGGTGGAAAGCTGAGTCGTAGATGTACTTTGCACAACTCATTCTTTGTAAGGCCTGGAGGGATGACCCCATGCCTGTAATCGTGCACTATTTTTCTTGCATTCTCTAGTTGTTCATTTGTTAAGAGGATATGCCTGGGGTCAGTTACAGTGAAGAAATGATTGGCCAACAAAAGAGCTTTGATCCCATCGAGGTTCCTTGATGTTAATGTTGGGTGGTAATTCCCCACCCCCAGCCACCAGTGCCGCTTGCAAGTCCTGCTCGCACTGCAGCCACTGGAAGCACAGCAGCCCAGCTCACCACAGCCCCAATGCACGCTGTAATACACGTTTTATAAACCTTTTTTGTTGTTGTTGTTGTTTTGAGGTAGGGTCTTGCTCTAGCTCAGGCTGACCTGGAATTCAGTCTCAAGGTAGCCTTGAGCTCATGTTGATCCTCCTACCTCTGACTCCTGAGTGATGAGATTAGAGATGTGCACCACCATACCCAGCCTAAGTATTTAAAATTTTTTTTTATTTATTTCAGAGAGAGAAACAGGTTGAGAGAGAGAGAGAGAGAGAGTGCGAGCGCGCATACCAGGGCCTCTAGCCACTACAAATGAACTCTAGGCGCATGCACCACCTTGTGCATCTGGTTTACATGGTTCCCAGGGAATCAAACCTGGGTCTTTGGCTTCGTTGGAAAGCACCTTAACCATTTCTCCAGTCCTCTATTTGGCTTCTGAGACAAGGTCTTAGTATGTGGCCCTGAAGCTATGTAGACCAGGCTGGCCTTGAACTTGTGCCAGTCCATGTGGTCTACTTCCCTGCAAATTTTGGGGCCATAGGTTTGTTCTACTATGCCAGGCTGGGGATTAAATTTCAGCATGAATTTCAGGGGGTGCTATGACTGAACATATCATACCTAAATTCATATGTTGAAACTAATAACTATATTAAAACACTCAGGGCAGCTCTGGCCACCTTAGTTATCACATTTTCCAGTTCCCACATCAAGGTTTCTTTGAAAGTCCAAAACATGCCTTCTTTCTCTTGCCCCTGTCAGGCATTAAAATAGCCAGGCTTATGAACCTAACATAGGCAAATAAGCCTATAATAATGTATATCAAAAGCTTGTGACCGCCGGGCGTGGTGGTGCACGCCTTTAATCCCAGCACTCGGGAGGCAGAGGTAGGAGGATCGCCGTGAGTTCAAGGCCACCCTGAGACTACATAGTGAATTCCAGGTCAGCCTGGACCAGAGTGAAACCCTACCTTGAAAAACCAAAAAAAAAAAAAAAAAAAAAGTTTGTGACCAACCTGGGCTACAATAATAAGACGGTCTCAAAACAAACAAAAGAAAAGATTAGCCCAAACTGCAGATAACTGAAGATCCTCTGGATCTGGGGTTCAGAGGATAGGCCATCAAGAGTGGTGGTGATAATAAGCAATGTAAATATACAGAAAAGGGTTGGAGAGATGGCTCAGCAGTTAAGGATGCTTTCTTGGAAAGCCTGATAGCCTGGGTTCAATTCCCTAGTGCCCATATAAAGCCAGATGCACAAAGTGGCACATGTGTGTGGAGTTCATTTGTAGTGGCAGGAGGCCCTGGCAAGCCCATATTCACTTTCTCTCTCTCAAATAAATACATTAAAAAGTTTTTTAAAAAACACAAAAAAGTTTAAAAAAATACAGAAAGAAAATCTTTTGGTTTGAGGCAAGTGAGGGGTGGAATGAAGAGACAAAAGAGAATGAGTTTGTGGATATCAAGCTAAATTGGGGAGATGTGGATATCAAGTTAATTTGTAACAGGGTAATCTTTGCCCAGGCTAAGCCTGAGGACATAGAAAATTAAAGCTATTGCACCTTGGGTGGAGCTTCTTTATTTTCATTTTCATTTTATTTATTTGCGAGAGAAATAGAAAGAGGCAGAGAGAAAGAGAGAGAATGGGTATACCAGGGCCTTCAGCCACTGTTAACGAACTCCCCAGGAGCTTGTGCCACCGTGTGCATCTGGTTTACATGGGTTCTGGGGAATCAAACCTGGGTCCTTTGGCTTCGCAGGCAAATGCCTTAACTGCTAAGCCATCTCTGGTTGGAGCTTCTTGAAGGCAGGAATTCACAGCTTCTCCAAAGATTTTTTGATGTAATAAACATAATTTATGATCTGGTCTGATGTCAACTCATGATCTGTCTTATGCTCAGACTCCCCATAGCTTTGACTGCCTGAAACTGAATAAAAGCTGCAAGTGCAGTCAGTTTGGGAGCACTTGAGCGCATCCCCTGACCTTCCTTTAAATCATAGTTTGTGTGTTGTGTGCTCATTTTGAGTTCTTCCAATCACCACTGGATGGTGGGAACATGAATTCAGTTTTTGGTCTGTTGAGCAGAAGGTACCCATGGGACAGTCAAAAGGAGATGCCTAGGAGGTAGTTCTGAGAAAGGGGATGAATTAAGACTTAAGCTACCAGCACGAGTGATAAGTAAATGTGTGAACATGTGAAGCTGCCCAGGATGAGTGCAAAGAAAAGCAAGCCAGTGGCCTGGAGAGATGGCTTACCTGTAAAAGCGATTGCTTGAGAAGCCCAAGGACCCAGGTTCAATTCTCCAATACCCATGTAAGCCAGATGCACATAGTGGCGCATGCATCTGGAGTTTATTTGCATTGGCTGGAATCTCTCCCTAATGGGCCCATATTCTCTCTTAGTGAGGTAACACAGGCCCAGAAAGCTGAATGTCACATGTTCTCTCTCATATGTGGATTCTAGCTACAAATGATTGGACTTCTAAGTGAGTAGGAATAAAACAGTAGCAGAAGCCAGTAAGCTAGAAAGGGATTAGAAAGGGAGGGAGGGGGACTTAATAGGATGGTATTGTATATGGTATTGTATAAGTAGAAGAACAGATTAATGGGGATGAAAAGGCCTAAGTGAGGTCAGGGGAAGAAACTGAGTAAAGCAAAGGTGGAGGGAGGGCTTATCAAAATCTAAGAAGATATAAATAATTCATATGGAAACCTACTTTTCTGAATAGTGCAACACTCAGAAGCCATAGAATGTTAATAGAAAATTTTCCGTGCCAGTGATGGGATACCTTCCAGTGAGTTGTTGGCCAGGGAGGTCCCTCAAAACATTACAGGCTATTGCCGAGGCCCTTGGTTTCCCACCAGGAACAGATGGTAAGACCCTCTTGCTGAAGACTCCACATACTTGGGCTGTAAGGTCACTGAGAAACCCTGCTGAAGCTGAGTTGAAAGCCTCCTCCATGTGGTCCAGCTGACAAAAGTTGGAAAAAGTTACACTACATGCAGTTCAATGGGAGAGAGAGAAATCACCAGTGAAGATACTCAACAGTGGACACTGCAAGCCTTAAATTTGGCCAGCCAGGCCAAATGAGCCAAACGGGTGCAATAGTGGCATGGGGGAATAGTGTTATGGGGGAAACCAGCTCCATGGGAGGGAATACTTCCCTGATACTGAAAACCTATGACAGGGGTAGTCATGAGCCCTAGGGGTGTAACATCTGCTGGTGTCTGGCTAAAGGTTTGGTATGCTTACCAAACTGCCCAGTAAGCACTTCTCTTAACGTTCATACCTATATATTAATGCTACTCTCACTTTTGGTTAGAGAAACTTCTCTTTTCAGATGGCAGTGACCTTCGGATGAGTCTGAAGGCACTATGGTGTTGAGAAGTGACAGAGGAGTGCTCAGCACTGAAATATCTCTAGCACACCATCAAAAACTCAAGGTCCATTGAGGAAGAGGTGGTGGAAATGTAAGAACCAAAGGAAGGGTAAAACTCCTTATAACATGCTTTTCTAGACACAAAATGGACTGGATATCCATGACCTCACAGTGCCTGACATTACCTACACAAGTCCATCTTAATAGGAGGAAAAGATGATGAAATCAAAATAAGAGACTGATTGAGAGGGGAAGGGGAAATGATGGAGAGTAGAGTTTCAAAGGGGAAAGTGTGGGGAGGGAGGGAATTACCATGGGATATTGTCTACAATTATGGAAGTTGTCAGTAAAAAAAATTAAAATTAAAAAAGGACATGATGTGATACATGGCACTTTCATGATAACATTCTTCTTAGAATCACTGACCTTGACCATTGTTAAATTTAAAGGTCATTTGGGAGGTGGGGGTGTAGCTTGGTGAAGTACTTGCCCAGAGCATCACATATATACAAAACTCACTTCTGTCTACTCTATTTTGCTAGGTATGGTGACAACACACATCTGTAATGCTAGTGTTCAGGAGGATGAGGTAAGAGGATCAAGGGTTTGAAGTCATCTTTGGGCTACATAGAGAGACCCTGTGTTAAAAACAAAACAAAACCCAAACAAAAAACTCTATTTTGTTTTATAGGATTCCTTGGTTAGCAAACTAAATTCCATCTAGCACTAGTATCTATTCGTGGTGATGCAGATTTAATTTCTGCCTTCTCAAGCCCTATTGACAAACCTTCATGTTTGAAGGCAGCTGACCAGAACCACCTCTCGTCTTGGATTAAACATTCCACTTCCTGCAATTTCAGCCAGTGCTTCTGGCAGACTTCTCTTGGACACATTGTGGTTTATCGATTTGTCAGTAAACAAAGCCATCCTCTGGCAGCAGGCTAACTTATGTCTGGTACAGGAGTACTACCTTCCTTAAAGATTGTATTTCTACGTTTTTTTGTTTGTTTTTCGAGGTAGGGTCTTGCTCTAGCCCAAGCTGGCCTGGAATTGACTATGGATCTCAGGCTGGCCTCAAACTCACAGCGATCCTCCTACCTTAGCCTTCCAAGTAATGAGATTAAAAGCATGTGCCATCATGACCACTTACATTTCTATTAATGCAGCATAAAATAAGTTTTTGAGACACCAAGTTATACTATTAGCTATTTGGACAGTTAACTAACATGCACTGTCCCCTCTCCCAACAACTTGTTTTCAAGGTAGGGTCTCACTGTAGCCCAGGCTGACCTACAATTCACTATGTAGTTTCAGGGTGGCCTTAAACTCACAGCGATCCTCCTACCTCTGCCTCCCCAGTGCTGGGATTAAGGGCATATACCACCACACCGGGCTAAGCTGTTTGAAAACGTTGAATTAGGGCTGGAGTGATGGCTTAGTGGTTGGGGTGCTTGCCTGCAAAGCCTAAGGACCCTGGTTGATTCCCCAGCATCCACGAAAGTTGGATGCACAAGGTGACACGTGTATTTTTTTTTTTTTTTTTTTGCAGTGGCTGGAGGCCCTGGCGGGCCATTCTCTCTCTGCCTCTATTTTAAGTGAATAAATAAAATATTTTTTTAAAAAGTTTAGTTGGGCTGGAGAGATGGCTTAGCAGTTAAGGCACTTGCCTGCAAAGCCAAAGGACCCTGGTTTAATTCCTCAGGACCCACATAAGCCAGATGCACAAGGTGGTGCATGCGTCTGGAGGCCCTGGGGTGCCCATTCTTTCTCTCTCTTCCTCTGCCTCGTTCTCTCAAATAAATAAATATAAATAAATTTTTTAAAAAAGTTGAGTTAGGGCTGGAGAGATGGCTTAATGGTGAAGGTGCTTGCCTGCAAATCCAAAGAACCCAGGTTCAATTCCCCAGGACCCAAGTAATGCCAGATGCACAAGGTGGCCCATGTGTTTGGAGTTTGTGGCTAGAGGCTCTGGCACACCCATTCTTTTTCAAATAAATAAATAAAATTTAAAAAATGGGGCGGGAGAGATGGTTTAGCGGTTAAGGTGCCTGCCTCCTAAGCCTAAGAACGCTGGTTCCAATCTCCAGGTACCACGTTTAGCCAGATACAAAGTGACGCAAGGGCGCAATGCCACACTTGACCACAAGGGGGCGCACGCATCTGGATTTCATTCGCAGCAGCTGAGAGACTGCTGGCACGCCCATCTCTGTCTGCCTCTCCCTTTCTCTGTCTCCAAAAAAAAAAATTTTTTTTTTAAATGTTAGGCTAGGCGAGGTGGCATGCACCTTTAATCCCAGCATTTAGGAGGCAGAGGTGGGAGAATTACCATGAGTTTGAGGCCACCCTGAGACTACGCAGTAAATTCCAGGTCAGCCTGGGCTAAAGCAAGACCCTACCTCGAAAACAACAACAAAATATTTGAGTAACAGTGTTCCCCACCCCTTCAGACAGTATCTCCCCCTGTAACTCACAAATCCTGTCTCAGGTTCTCAAGTGTTGGGACTACAGATGAGCTACTAAATCTGGCTGTAATACAATATATTTTAAAAGTTAAGGGGAAAAATTAATACGTATAAACCATGTATGACAGTGCCAAGCATGGATCACATTCAAGAAAATATTACATAGTAAAACTCTACCTCTAAAAAATAAACAAAAAAGGTTACATACTAAGCCCAGTATGGTGGCCCATGTCTTCCCCACCCAGGTAGGGTTTTACTGTAGCTCAGGTGGACCTGGAATTCACTCTGTAGTCCCAGGATGGCTTTGAACTCAGCGATCCTGATCCTCCTACCTCTGCCTTCTGAGTGCTGGGACCAAAGGCATGTGTCACATCAAGTTTTAAAAATTTTTTTGTATTTATTATTTGCAAGGAGAGAGCATGCACAGACACTGCAATGAATTCCAGATGCATGCACAACTTTGAGCATCTGGCTTTTCTTGGGCAGTGGGCAATCAAACCTGTGCAGTCACGCTTTCCAAGCAAGCACCTTTAATAACCGAGGAGCCATCTCTCCAGCCTGCGTATGTCTTCACTTATTTTTAGTTTTTTTTTTTTTACTTATTTTCAAGCAGAGACACGGGGGAGAATGGGCACACCAGGGCTTCTAGCCACTGCAAACAAACTCCAGATGTATGTGCCACTTTATGCTTCTGGCTTTACGTGGATAGTGGGGGAAGGAACCTGGATCCTTAGGCTTTGAACGCAAGCGCCTTAACTACCAAGCCATCTCTCTAACCCAGCTGCACATATCTTTAATCCCAGTATTTGGGAGGCTAATGTTCAATGTGACTTTAAGATCAGCCTGGGCTGCAATGAGACCTTTCCAGAAAAAAAAGCCAAAAAAATGTTACATACTTTCTTTAGGTTTTCCTATACACTCATCAGTTGACACAAAGTATCTAATTTCTCTGTCACTGGTTTTTCTGCCTGGCATAGCTAAATCAAAGTTGAATTTGCATGTAGATAGGTGAGCTAAGAAGACAGGGTTAGTTGGGCATGATGGTGTACACCTTTAGTCCCAGCACTTGAGAAGCTGAGGTAGTAGGATCACGGAGTTGAGGCCAGTCTGGAGCTACAGAGTGAGTTCCAGGTCAGCCGGATGTAGACAGAAACCCTGCCAGGAAACAAAACAAAAACCCAATCCCCCTCCCCACCTCCAAAAAAACACACAAAAAGAGAGTAAAGACATAAGGTAACATGGAAAAACTTATTATGGCTCCACATTTCCACTGATTGGGAAGACACAGCAATTTCCTCCTGCACATACTTTATTCACACATGCTAAGTCTCACTAAACATGTCACAGTCAGGAAAGATCACTGAGGGGCAGTTAGGGTTGTCAGGGCAATCCTTGCTTCTGGTCTTGTTCTGCACCAAGTTAAACAGCCAGGAGCAATACTGGGACGAGGGTTAAGAGTAAGGAAAGGACAAAGTGCACAATGTGGGAGGGCAGCTCACAGTGAAGCAGGCAGCACTTCTAGCCAATCAACACTTTTTATTTTTTCCAGTCAACACCTACCCTAGCAGGGGGTCCCAACCATGGCCCAGAGGAGGTCTGCTCTTTCTTCCTTAGGATGTCTCTCAGTCAACAAGACAGTGTATGCTCACCAACCTCAGCTCTGGTCAAAGTGCTGTGGGACACTGCTCTCCTGCATCATGAAGGTTGAACTGGGTAGTGCAGGTTACAGGCAACAGTGACTTAAGAGCAGAACTACTGGGCTGACCCACCACCCAGGTTACTCTTTACTTCCCAGACCAGAAGTTACCCTAAAGCTTGGCTTGTGCCTGTGGGGAGAAGGAACTGGCTAGGGTAGAGGTTGAGCTGCTAAGGACAGGACACAGCAGGGAAATAAAGCCAAGGGGAACATGGGACAGGAGAGAAAAATTATAAAGTGCTGGAACTAAACAGCCAAGTGGGACATAAGGGCAGAGCAGCACAGGTCCCTGAGGATAGGAAGAAAAAGAAAGGGCAGACCACCAGGGCTTTGAACATAGTGGAATGACAGAGATGAGGCAGGGAGGCAAGTACAGGCTGTGGGAAGGACTTCCCTAGCCCTGATTACATCCACTAACCCAAATGGAAAATTATTTACATACTTAAAACCTATCCTAGGCACAGGTACTATACCAGGCCCAAGACAGCAGGCAGGCAGGCAGGCAGGCAGAGGGTGGGCTGGCTACCACCAGACAGCCAGCTTCCCATGCATCCCCCCATCCCAAGTGGTAGGGAGAGAAGAAAGTGTCACTTCCCTATCCAGAAAGCCCTACTGTGCCTGCAGCTCCTTCTAATGGCTCTGCTACAGCATGAGCCTCTTGGTCTGACTGTAGCAGAGAATGGGTGTCTGGCCCCAGGGAAGGAGGAGGTGGAGCATCAGGGGGCTTAGGGGGTGTCTCTGGCCTCAAGCCCAGCTCTGCATTTAGCTGCTCCAGCTCCCCTTGATCCAGCAACTCAAAGTCCTCAGTGGTAAGTGCCTCTTCTTCCTCAGGGAAAGGTGGGGGTTGGGTTGAGTCCTGGGGAAAGGGTGGGAGTACAGAGGGGGAGAGGAGGGAAACTGGGCCACTTTCAGCAAGGCAAAGTGGGGGTGAGAGGATGCTGGGTGGAGCCACAAGGTCACCACTCACTGCTTCTGGGCTCAGTGTCTCCACTGGTCCTCCGGGAGAGCACTTCATTCCATCCTGTGGGGACCCTGCCCCATTGAAGTGCGTGTTCACAAAGTGAAGAGGGGATGAGAGCCGAAGCAAGGTTTCCTTGACTGCTCTGTCTTCCTCTTCCGAGTCCAGGGCTTGCCTTGAGAGGGCCTGAGGGGCACCTAGCAGATCTTCAGAAGGAGCTAGCTCTGCCTCTTCTCCCTCTCCTAGCTCCCGGCTTAGGGTCTCTTCTGGCTCACTTGGCAGGCTCTGCTGGTCCAAATCTGTTAAGAGAACAAAGGGTGAGGAATAGGCCTGCTCTCTGATTGGTAGCAAGTGTTGAGGATCAGGAGTTCAAGGTCATCTTCAGCTACTTAATGAATTCCAGGTCATAAGTCCTATTACTCACAAACAAACAGGATGGGATGCTGAGCCATTGTCTTTTAGGAACATAGGGTAGAAGGATCACGAAGAGTTTGAGGCCACTCTAAGATTAGTGAATTCTAGATCAGCCTGAGCTAGAGACCCTACCTCAGAAAACCAAAAAAAAAAAAATATATAAATAAATAAATAAATAAATAAATAAATAAAAGGATCAATCAGTTAATCAGACAGCACAACCAGTACTCCAATTCAGGAAACAGGAAGATCAGGGTGGCCAAGACTCCTCATACCCTCAGAGACATCTGTTAGTTGTGGAGTTGTGGCCCGAGATACGGAGAAGCCACCACTTTCCAAGATAGACGCCTCCTCATCTGACAGCTCTGAGTCTGTAATAGCTAAGGCCAGTGCTGTTTTCTTCACATCCACCTGCAAGAAAACCAGGATGAACACAATAGGTAAGGGGATAAGCGCATCCTGCCCTCAAACCCTCTGGTTCCCATCCACTTGAAAGGTGGCAGTTCTATAGCAGATAGATTCCCCACATGTTGGCCTCCAACTCATTATGTAGATGAAGCTTGCCTAGAAAACTCCTGATACTACTGCTTCCACCTTCCAGGTGCTGGGATTAGGTGTGTACCACCATACCCAGCTTCTACCCAGCCTTCTATTTGAGACCCCATCTCCCCTGGACCTCACCACTGGGGAGAAGCCAGCCAGCTCTGCTTCGCTTTCACTCTCCGTCTCAGCCAGTGGCTCATCACCTTCTGGGGGTGCATTCTTCCCTTGCCGCTCTAAGGAAGGACAGTAAGGCAATGATGAGAAAAGACAATGGTAGAGGATAAACATGGCCAAGGAACTGTTGTTAATTTTTTAATCCCAAGACACTTCCTGGGTTAAGAAAGAGAACTCCTTACTCCTCTTGTCATGTTTGTGATGCAGGGCATCCGCTTCTGCCTTCATGCTGTAGTCTAGCTGCATAAGCAAGGGCTCCAGGCGAGTGTACATCCTCTGGATCAATTCATGGTAAACCACCAGGGGCCACAGAAGGATACTCAGCACTATGGATGAGAAAGTCCAGAGTTCACTTGCCAATTTCCTAAGAGCCTCCATTCATCTGTCCTCTAAACAGGAAGGTCTGAAGGAAAATGAGGTCCTCTCCTGAAGTGGTACTACCCTATGTCTCACCCCATATCTACTGCCCTCGATCCCAGATGATTCTTCTGATGTTAATAGGGATATTCTACAATATCCTCAGACATCTCCACACTTCATTCAGCACAGAGATCAAAGTCTTTCCTTTGGTTCAGTCCAGGGAAAGAAGAATGAAAAAGGCTTCACAAAAGGCAAGGCTAGATCCACTTACAGACAATGTAGGAGATCATAATCCCTGGAACATAGTGTCCCAGCACAGCCAGCACAGCACAGCCAGAGCAGACTCGAGCACAGAACTGCAGAAAAGAGCACAGTCTAAAAAGTGGGCTAAGCCATGCACTCACTCCTCAATGTAAGTAACTACTGTTCAGCTGGTGGAAGGGTGGGAATTTCCTCTAGGACGTCAGCCAGTGATCCAGTCTAATCAAGCTTGGTCATGATCCAAGTCCACCAATTCAGGAAATTTACAACAGACACTGCTCACATCACTCCTCTCCCATCTTCCCTAACTCAAGGACAGTTATAGAATATTGGAGAAGTTTACCTGAGCTGGATTCTGCCTCTTGTACTGCAACAGCTCTTGCAGGTGAATCTGGAAGGTGAGCCAGCTCTCAGCCAGGTATCTGCACAACTCGGGCACACTCAGCAGGTGCGGCCGGGCGCCTGACCCCGCACCCTCACTGGGAAGACATGACATGACCCCTGGAGGCCTCAGACACCAGCTTCCTAGGCACTCAAATCCCTCTGGTATTTCTGATGGCCTCTTCAGTCTAGCACAGTAGAAAACCCCACCTCTCTAAAGGAGGCTGTCCTGGTCCTGGGAACAAATCCTCAAGGCACCCAAAGCTTGGTCTCAGAAGGCAAGGGCATACATGAGCTGCACAGGGGCCTAGGACCAATACACTATGGCTTGCTGACTCTCTCCTTTCTGTACTGAGGCCTGTGTCTGCAGAATCTGCAGCCTTCTCCTCTTTGAGGTGACAATGGCATCAGCAAGCAGACTAGATTTGGATATTGGCCAGTACTCACCTGTCAGAGTGTGGCTCCTCGGGGGATGATGCTATAGAGAAAGGAGAGGAACAGATAAATTAAGAGTGGAACAGACCCTGGAAGAAAGACCCCAAAGGAGAAAGAGTTGCCCCTCCTCTAAAGTCCCAGAGCATTTGTTTTTAAACAGCTTCTCCCTACGTGTGGCGGTGCAAACCTGTTATCCTGGCACTCAAGAAGCTGAGGTAAACTGAGCATGGTGGCACATGCCTTTAATCCCAGCCCTCAGAAGGCAGAGGTAGGAGGATCCCCAACAGTTCAAGGCCACCCTGAGACTACATAGTGAATTCCAGGTCAGCCTGGGCTAGAGTGAGAGCCTACCTCAACAAAACAAAACAAACCCAACAAGGTCTCACTATGTAGCCTAGACTGGCCTCCTGTCTCTGCTTCCTGAATACTGGGATTAGGATTACCAGCATGAGTGACCATACCTGGCCCAGGAACATTTTCTTCATATACCACCACTACCACCAACACTGGGGACTGAACCTAGAGTACATGCTAGGTAAGTGCTCTACCACTAAGTCACACCTTCCACACTTTTTCCAAGTATGCACATTTAACCACTGATTCATCTCCCCAGCTCCTACAATTAGTTTTTATTTTTTAAAATGTAGCCAGGCATGGCGGCACATGCTTTTAGTCTCAGTACTCAAGAGGCTGAGGAGGATCTCAGTGGGTCTGAGACTAGCCTGGGACTACAGAATGAGTTCCCAGTCAGATGGACTAGAGTGAAACCCTACCTCAAAACAAACCGACACAAAAACCCCAAACAAGCTGGGTGTGTTAATCTCAGCATTCAGGAAGCAGAACGGATCACTGTGAGTTTGAAGCCAGCCTTAGACTACAAATCAGTCTAAGCTCGAGTGAGACCCTACTTCAAAAAAACTTTTTGGTGGGGGTTGAGGTAGGGGCTCACTTGAGCCCAGGCTGACCTGGAATTCACTAAGTAGTCTGAGGGTGGCCTTGAACTCACCGTGATTCTCCTACCTCTGCCTTCCGAGTGCTGGGATTAAAGGTATGTGCCACCATGCTCAGCCAAACAACTTTCTTTTTTGGTGTGTATAGTATATGAGCACAGATGTACATTCCCAGTACACACCTCTGTCAGGGGTTTTCAATGGTTAAAGGCATTTGCTTGCAAAGTCTGAAGGCCTGGGTTCAATTCCCCACTATTCTCCTAAAATCATATACACAAAGTGACATATGTATCTAGAGTTTATTTGCAGTGGCAAGAGGGGTCCTGGTGCACCTCTCTCTCTTTCTGCATTTGTGTTTCTGCTTGCAAATGAATCAAAATATTTTAAGAAAAAGACTTAACAATAGGCCGGGAATACAGCTCAGTGGTAGAGTACTTGCCACGTACCCGTGAGACCCTAAATTCAATTAATTACCAGCAACACACACAAAGAGTACTGAAACAATTCCTATCTCGAGTGAAGCACTAATCATGTAACATGTAGATTATTTAATTCTCAGGTCTCTGTGAAGTCTCTGTTTTAGGAAACTTAGGGAGAGGTTAAGTGATTCTTTACAAGGTTAAGTGGCAGAGGAAGGTAATGGAAGTCAGGTCATCTGGCTACAGACTTCACAATCTTAACAACTACACCCACCAGAATGTTTTTTTTTTTTGGGAAAGGGGCAATTTTCACTTTAGACAATTTTCCAAAAGAGAGATTGGAGGGATGGGGAGCATGCCAGGCAGGTTGCACATTCCCCTCCTGGTTCAACCCCACGTAGCACAGCAGGGGTGAGGTTTCCCCCCCCCACCCCCGCCGCCATCCCCCCGAGCAGGTGCACAAGCGGTGCATGCTGAATGAAGAAAACGCTCACCTGCGACGTCAGGGAGGAAGCGAGGATGCCAGAGATCCAGCAGAAAATAGGTCAAAAGTGAGATGCTGAGCAGGAAAAAGGGCCGCAGGGACGACGAAGACAGCAACCTTAGGGAGACAAGACATCTCAGCGGAGCGTGGGTGAGAGGCTCCCGCGCCCATCGCAAAAGACCGGACAGCCGTCCAGGCCTGCACTGGCCAGCCGACAGCGAGAGTCCAGGAGGGGCGGGATGGCCGGCTCCCTGGCCCCGGCCACGGACAAGCCGGTGATGCTCGGGGTGCTCCCGCCCCCGGCTCCCCGGGCCCCGCCCCCTGCTCGGCGGCCGGCCGTTACCAGAAGAGGCCGTTGAGCGCGGCGGCCGTGACCAGGCTGTGCAGCGGTTTCTCCCACACCAGCAGCCGCTGCGCCGCCGCCAGCACCGCCTCCCAGCCGCGGAGCCGCAGCCACAGCGCCGTGGCCAGGCGACCCACCGCCTCGGCCGTGGCCGCCTCCTCCTCAGCCTCGCCGGTGGCCTCAGCCATGCCGAGGCTCAAGCCCAGGCCCGAGCCTATCCCGGAGGCCCCACCCGCGCCGGCGTTACCACCGCCCGTCGCCATAGCCGCAGCCGCTGCCCGAGCCCGCGAGGAGCCAGGGCAGCGCGGCCGCCGCCGGGAGGGTGGGGGCGCGTCAAGGCGGAAGGGGGCGCAAGCCGAGCGCCGAACCCGCCGACGGTGTGTCACGTGACGGCGGGACGCCGAGCCCGTCACGTGACGCTGTCTAACCGCCCGGATGCAGCGGCCCGCGCGTGCGCACGAGGGGCGGCCGGGACTCCCGCGCCTACGTAGGTGACGGTTTCTGACGGCTGGCGGTCGTGAGCCCGGGGGGTGGGGGGACGAGGGATCCGGCGGTGCAACCCACTCTGTCTTCCCAGTCTGGAAGGGGCGACTCGGGGTGTGGGCTTCCAGACGTCCAGTGTGGCTGGGTAGGATCTGCTCAGGCTCGGAGGAGGGCGGGGGCGGTGGCAATTACTCATCCTTGGACGCCCTGGTCCTCCCCAGCCCTGACCCTAACCTCAGCGGGTCAACACCCCCCCTCGGGGGACGCGGCTGACATGAAAGCAGCCCTCTCGGCCGAGTTGTTTCTTCCGTAAACTTGTGCCCCGCCTCCACGCGCCTGGGCCCCTTCCTCCCTCATCCTTCAGGGTCGTGTTGGGCGGGAGGCGTGTTTAAAAAAATAATAAAGCCTGGCGTGGTGGCACACACCTTTAATCCCAGCACTGGGGAGACAGAGGTAGGAGGATCGCTGTGAGTTTGAGGCCATCCTGAGACTACATAGTGAATTCCGAGTCAACCTGGGCCAGAGTGAGACCCTACCTCGAAAAACCAAACAAAAAAAATAAATATTTATATTTATATTTTATATATAATAAATAAAGCTTCGCCGAGAGTGGTGGCGCACGCCTTCAGCACTGGGGAAGCAGAGGTAGGAGGATCGCCGTGAGTTCGAGGCCACCCTGAGTCTACATAGTGAATTCCAGGTCAGCCCGAGCTAGAGTGAGACCCTACCCGGAAAAAATAATTTTCTTTAATAAAAGCCTCACTCAGGTGCTGTTGACTTTTGGAAGGGGACGTGTTTACATCGTTTTCTGAGCTCTCACATCCCTTGAGATCATTAAGCAGCTGACGTAACCCTACCAAACACGGTGCGTATCCAATGAGTTCAGACGGCTTGACACTCAGAGGGGCGTAGGCGTGACGGTTACCCGCCCTCCCACCCGGTGGGTGCACATCCTCCCACGGGTGACTGTGTCGTGCTCCCATCCTTCCAGTCGTGCATGTGCGTGGCTACGTGTGCACACACCTTCCCAGCGGAGCCCCTCTCTTGGGTCCCCCTCACACTAGGTCACTACGGGGGGGGCGGCGTGGGTCCCCTAGGAGCTGTCCCGTCCTCAGTCGAGGGAGGCGGGGGGAAGAGGTCGGGGTGCCGCGGTGGGCGACACGCCTGCGGCTTGTAAACGCGCGGCGGACGCGGCCCGGGCCCGCGGCGTCCCGGGCAGCCGGAGCTCCGACCCTCACTCACGCAGTCACTGGGCGGGTGAGCGGCGGCCGGGGCGGGGGGCGGAACAGGAAGAGGCGCCGGCATGCCGGGGCTCCGCCTGCCGCTCCCGGCGCCAGGGAGGGGGCTGCTCGGGCGAGGGCGGTGGCCCGCGGGAGAGGCGGGCGGGTGGGGGGACCGGCGGGCGCAGACGGCTCCACCGACCCTGACGACTCCTTCCCTTCCCTGCCACCTTGGTAGGACCGCGGCTGACGACGCGATGGACCTGTCCGGGCTCCTCCTGGACGAAGAAGGCACCTTCTCGCTCACCGGCTTCCAGGACTTCACGGTAAGCGCGCAGGCCGCCTCCTCCCCCGGCTTCCCGGTGTGGGAGTCTCCACCGATCCCCGGGCGCCCCCACCCCCTTGTGGGCCCGAGCGGACCGGGAGCTCTCCTACGTGCGGTACCCTGGACTGGGCGGACTCTGCCCGAGCAGTTTGTAATACGCGAGGCCCCGGGCTGCTTGGGCCCTGAGGTGGAGCCGCGGGTTACAGGAAGGGAGGGAAAGCTTGGTTGGACTTCTCGAAGCCCTTCTCTCTGGAGCTCCCGGTAAGGGCAGGGTGGCTTCCTTGTCGTTGTCATCTGTTCCCCCTCCCCACCACGAGACCAGGGTGCCTTTGGCAAACAATCAGGAGAACTTCAGCGCTGGCTGGGGCAGGGGGGAACCCTTAAAGCAAGATTAGCTTGCTGAGCCAGGATCTCCACCATATACCCTTCCCTGCCCTTCACCCTCCACCGCCCCTGCCTCGTTGCAGTTCCTCCCTGGACATCAGAAGCTGAGTGCCCGCATCCGAAGGAGACTGTACTATGGCTGGGACTGGGAGACCAACTGCAGCCTGGAGGAGCTCTCCAGCCCTGTGGCAGGTTAGGCTGTATGTTGTGTGTGACTGGGCACATGAGAAGCACGGGGACAGGGATGTCAACAGTCATTCAAATACCTGGAGGTTTACCCTCTGAACTGTACTTTGTTTCCTCAGAGCCAGCTCACTTGGTACTTAGTTCAGGAATGCAGGCTATTTCTTTTAGTTATGTGAGTAAAAACATCTCAGAGGGGCTGGGCGTGGTGGCACACACTTTTAATCCCAGCACTTGGGAGGCAGAGGTAGGAGGATCACAGTGAGTTTGAGGCTACTCTGACACTGCATAGTGAATTCCAGGTCAGCCTGAGCTAGAGTGAGACCCTACCTCATACAACAACAACAAAATGAAAAAAACCCAAAAACTAGTTTTATTTGTATTTGCAAAGTAAACAAGGCATGTTTATTTCTCAGACTGACATCAGTGACAGACAAATGTGGGCAATGCAGTAACTGGGATGTAAACTTTTCTGCTGCAAAGTGCTGAAATTGAAGCTTGGAATGGACTTTTTTTTTAAGCTTAGGAAAATTTAGGTTTTGGTATTTTGAGACAGGGTCTTGCTGTGTAGCCCAGGCTGGCCTTGACTTTGCATGATCCTCCTGTCTCTGCCCTCTCAGTGCTGGAATTATGGTCATGTACTGCCATGCCCTGTCACCCTAGGAGAATTTGATTTCTAGTTTGCTACTATGGTTCTGTCCCAAGACCTTCAATACTACAGACCTAGACCTTCCCTAAAAGCAGTAGGGACTGAGTGAGTGAGTGAGTGACTGACTGTGTGTGTGTGTTCACTCTGCCCTCCTGTCCCCTGCAGACATTGCTGTGGAACTGCTTCAGAAGGCAGCACCCAGCCCTATTCGCCGACTCCAGAAGAAATATGTAGCTCATGTATCCCGGTGAGCCTGGGGTTGAGGGGAGTAGGATTAGAGTGTTTGGGCCCTAGAGAAGAGAGAGAATGGGGAATGTTTAAATAAAGAGAAGGTAGAAGGACAGGGATGAGTGAGCATCTTGAGAGTTTCAAGAGCTGAAGGACCCTTGGGTTTAATTACTGATCCTTTCCACCTCCCAGGGAGGCATGTATCTCCCCTTGTGCTATGATGCTAGCTCTGGTGTACATTGAGCGGCTCCGGCACCGAAACCCAGACTACCTGCAGCATGTGTCATCCTCTGACTTATTTCTGATCTCTATGGTAAGGTTTCCCTTCCCCTTCATCTCCCTAGTGAGCCAGGCCCCAGATAGGTGCTGACACCACTTCTGGTTCCTCTCTAGATGGTGGCTAGTAAGTACCTCTATGATGAAGGGGAAGAGGAGGAGGTCTTCAATGACGAATGGGGAGCTGCTGGGGGAATGGCTGTGCCTACTCTCAATACCTTGGAAAGGGGCTTCCTGAGTGCCATGGTAAGTAGCTTTTCTTCTGTTTGTCTCTGACTCCCTTGTCCATCTTTGCTTTCCTTTTTCCTTTGTTCTCTCTCAGCTGTCTGTTTTTTTTTTTTGTTTGTTTGTTTGTTTTGAGGTAGGGTCTCACTCTAGCCCAGGCTGACCTTTTTTAATTTCTTGAGATAGAATCTTGATATGTAACTCGGCTGTCTTAGAAGTAACTTATTGTACTGACAAGGCTGGCCTTGAACTTTTTTTTGTTTTTTTGAGATGGGTCTCACTCTGGCTTAGGCTGACCTGGAATTCACTATGTAGTCTCAGGGTGGCCTCAAACTCACCGTGATCCTCCTACCTCTGCCTCCCAAGCGCTGGGATTAAAGGTGTGCGTCACCATGCCTGGTTTGAATTTTTTTTTAAAACAACAACATTTAAAAAATATTTATTTCAAGCAGAGACAGGCAGACACACACACACACACACACACACAGAATGGGCACACTAGGGCCTCTAGCTGCTGCACATGAACTTCAGATGCATGTGCCACTTTGTGCATCTGGCTTTATGTGGGTACTGGGGACTTGAACCCAGGTTGTTAGGCTTTTCAGGCAAACACCTTAACTGCTGAGCTGTCACTCTAGTCCCTGGCCTTGACCTTTTGATGATTCTCCTGTGTCTGTCTCCTGAGTGCTGGAGTTACAGGTGTATAGTATTGTACAGCTTTCCATGTCCTTTTTGGGCCTTTAAAAAATTATTTATCCAGGGCTGGAGAGATGGCTTAGCAGTTAAGGCGTTTGTCTGTGAACCCTAAGGACCCCAGTTTGATTCTCCAGGTCCCACATAAACCAGATGCACAAGGGGGCACATGCATCTGGAGTTCGTTTGCAGTGGCTAAAGGCCCTGGCATGCCCATTCTCTCTTTCCCTCTTTCTGCCTCTAATAAATAAGTAAATAAATAAAAATAAAATCTTTATGCCGGGCGTGGTGGCACACACCTTTAATCCCAGTACTTGAGAGGCAGAGGTAGGAGGATCGCTGTGAGTTCAAGGCCATCCTGAGACTACATAGTTAATTCCAGGTCAGCCTGGACCAGAGTGAAACCCTACCTTGAAAAACCAAAAAAAAAAAAAAAAAAAAAAATTAATAATATAAATAAATAAATAAAATAAATAAGTAAAATCTTTTAAAAAATATCTGGGCTGGAGAGATGGCTTAGCAGTTAAGGCATTTGCCTGCAAAGCCAAAGGATTCTGGTTTGATTCTCCAGGACCCACGTAAGTCATATGCACAAGGGGGTGCATGCATCTGGAGTTTGTTTACAGTGGCTGGAGGCCCTGGTGCGCCCATTCTCTCTCAAATAAATAAAATATATTTAAAAAAATTATCCATTTTGAAAGAGAGGCAGAGAGAGAGAAAGAGAGAGAGAGAATGGGTGTGCAGGGACATCTAGTCACTGCATATGAACTCCAGATGCATGCGTCCCCTTGTGTATCTGGCTTACATCGGTACCGGGGAATTGAACCTGGGTCTTTAGGCAAATGCCTTAACCACTAAGCTATCTTTCTAGCTTCTGTTTTGTTTTGTTTTGTTTTGTTTTTCAAGGTAGGGCCTCACTCTAGCCCAGACTGACCTGGAATTCACAATTCACTATGTAGTCTCAGGCTGGCCTTGAACTCACAGTGATCCTCCTACCTCTGCCTCCCGAGTGCTGGCATTAAAGGCATGCGCCACCACACCCAGCTCTCTAGCTCCTTTTTGGGCCTTTAAATTATTTATTTATTTATTTGCAAGCAGAGACAGAGAGACAGACAGAGATAATGATCATGCCAGGGCCTCTAGACACTGCAATGAACTCCAGATGCATGTGGCACTTTGTGCATCCAGCTATACATGGGTACTAAGGAATCAAACCTAAGTTGTCAGGCTTTGCGGGCAAGTGCCTTAACCTCTGAGCCATCTCTCCATTTGGGCTTTTTTTTTTTTAGTGTCTTCCCTTGTCCTTTTAGGATTAATCTAGAGGTCCTGGGGCAGTCAGGCCAGGAGGAGCACTTTTCCTCCTCTCCAGGTTAAACCCTGGGCACATTCTGAGTCAGAACTTGTAGTGTCAGGCTTTGAGTTTTTGTTTCCAAACTATCTGCCTTACACTGTGAGTTTCCTATGGACACAGACCATTCTCAGGGTTATTTTCTCCCTATGCAGTTAATAGCGGGTATAATGTAAAGGTAGGTAGGCAACAATTACATGATGCAATATGCAAAAGCACTTGGGACAGATAAGTGGCAGTTGTTATTGCACTCCTGGCTCTTGTCAAGACACTGGCTCATATGTTTTGTTGGTGCTCTTCCCTTTTCTTATTTATTTAGATTTTTGGGGTGGGGGTGGTTTGAGGTAGAGTCTCACTAGCCTAGGCTGACCTGGAATTCACTCTGTATTCTTAGGGTGGCTTCGAACTCATGACACTCCTCCTACCTCTGCCTCCTGAGTGCTGGGATTAAAGACATGCGCCACCACACCCAGCTTATTCAGAATTTTTTGTTCTGTTTTTATTTTTATTTTTAATTTTTGTTTTATTGATTTATTTTGGGGGGGTTTTCAAGGTAGGGTCTCACTCTAGCCCAGGTGATCCTTCTACCTCTGCCTCCCAAACGCTGGGATTAAAGGCATATACCACCATGCCCAGACAGAGAGAGGGAGAGAAAGAGACACAGAGAGAGAATGGGTGCACCAGGGCCTCTAGCCGCCGTGAATGAACTCCAGATGTGCTGTGAACGAACTCCAGGTGCATGTGCTACCTTCTGCATCTGGCTTATGTGGGTCCTGGAGAATCGAACCTGGGTCTGTAGGCTTCGCAGGCACGTGCCTTAACCACTAAGTCCTCTCTCCAGCCTTGTTCTATTTTTTTTTTCAAGGTAGGGTCTCACTCTGGCCCAGGCTGGCATTAAACTCACAGTGATTCTCCAACCTCAGTCTCCTGAGTGCTGAGATTAAAGGCGTGTACCACCTTGCCCTTCTTACTTAGATTTTTTTTTTCAAGGGAGGGTCTCGCTTTAGCCCAGGCTGACCTGGAATTCACTATGTAGTCATAGGGTGGCCTTGAACTCATGGTGATCCTCCTATCTTGACCTCCCAAGTGCCAGTACTAAAGGCATGCACCACCATGCCCAGCTACTTAGATTTTTTTTTTTCCCCCCGAAGTAGGGTCTCATTCCAGTCCAGGCTGACCTGGAACTCACTCTGTAGTCTTAGGGTGGCCTTGAACTCAGTGTTCTTCCTACCTCTGCCTCCCAAGTGCTGGGATTAAAGTCATGTGCCACCTTACCTGGCAGGTTTTTTTTTTTTCTTAGATTTTTAAAAAAGATTTTATTTTTATTTATTTATTAGAGACAAAGAGAGGGAGAGAGAGAATGAGCATGCCAGGGCCTTTAGCCACTGCAAACGAACTCCAGATGCATGTGCTACCATGTACATCTGGCTTATGTGGGACCTGGAGAGTTGAACTTGGGTCCTTAGGCTTTGCAGGCATGCACCTTAAACACTAAGCCATCCCTCCAGCCCAGATGTTTTTTTTTTTTTTTTTTGGTTTTTTCGAGGTAGGGTCTCACTCTAGCCCAGGCTGACCTGGAATTCACTATGTAGTCTCAGGGTGGCCTCGAACTCACAGCGATCCTCCTACCTCTGCCTCCCAAGTGCTGGGATTAAAGGCATGTGTCACCACGCCCGGCCAGCCCAGATTTTTTGAGACAGGGTTTCACACGATAACCCACGCTTGCACCCATAGCAGTCCTGCCTCAGGCTCCCAAGTGCTGGGATTTTAGGCATGAGCCACTATATCTGGTTTTCTTCCTCCTCACTCACAGGATTGGCGGCTTTACACTGATCCTCGGGAGATCTTTGAGGTGCTGAGCTGGCTGGAGAGCTGGTAAGTTCCAGAAATTGTGTTGGAGGGACTTGGGGACCTAGGCTTTCACTGTAGAAGTTGGAGATGAGAATCTATATATAACCAGGAGGGAGGTGTGAAAAAGAAAATTGCTCAAGGTGCTGGTTCTCAATCCCATCTCCGTCCTTGGTCTCATCCTCAGCTTCTGGATTAGCAAGTATCCCAAGGATCTGTGTACTTAACTATCTCCCCAGTGCTGCCTGCCCCTGGGCGGGCTGCAGGAGTTACTGATTCTTTCCCCCTCCCACCAGTGTGGCTGAGCAGCAGGGACGGCGACGAGGCTGGTACACCTACACAGACCTTTGTGTACTGCTGGAGCAGCCAGCGTGGCAGCTGGCTCTGGGCTCCCTCTGCCAGAGGCTGGTAAAGGTGAGGAGGGGTTAAGAAGGAGAGGAGCTTGTGAAGCTGGTGTTGCAAAGCAACAGAACATGGGGTTTGGGAGGCAGAGAGCTTCAACTTGAGAAACTGGGTTGGGGGGGAATGTGAATGACAGTTGGAAGCCTATTGTTTTCTTCCCTTCTCTCCTGCAGCTGTCCTGCCTGTTAGCTGTGGCATATGTGAGCAGTGTGGCCTTGACTGTGGCATCATTAGCTGTAGTTCACCAGTCCTTGGGGCTGTCCTACAGCTTTCCTCCTGGATCCCGCATATTTGGAGTACACTCCGAGGGCATATTGGAGCCCTCCCTACCTTCACCTGTGCCACAGCGCCTGCTCTCTTCCACTAATGTCTCCAGCTGCCTGGAAGAAGACACACGGCTCCGTTCACTCTGGGGCAGTCTTCTGGCCTCACTGACTCCCCCTCCACTTCCTCCTCCAGACCCTCCTGCCCCACCCACTCTTCTCTATAACTGCCCCTTTTGCCAGAAACTCCATAGAGACCCTCCAAACTGCCGTGCATGCTACTACCCTAACCATACTGTGTATACCGGGTCTTACCACCCTTGGTACCATGGCCATGGCCTGGCCCCACCCTGGCCCTGGAGCCCAGTGACCCCTCCATTCCTCCAGCCCCAGCAGTGTTCCCTTTTCGGTGTCATAGAGCTGGCCCGCCTCAAGTCTTTCATTTTCCCAGGCTAGGTGGGGCCCTGATGAGTGCATTGAGGGCTTGGGAGTCTCGAGAATCTGGAAGAGGAAAGCTTGATTTAGATCTTTGCTACCTCTCTGGGTCCTTGGCTAGTGCCCTGTCCTCCTGGGTAGGAGCATAAGGGGTTGTGGGGCAGAAGAACAAGGTCATTCACTCTTCTAGACCTCAGAGGCTGGCTGGTAAGTCAGATCACTGATGGAGCTAAGGGGGAGCTTCAGCTCAGTGACCAGGGGCATGTTACAGATGACAGAAGCATCTATCTCTGCCTCCTGCCCTCCCCACAAGGTTTGTCCAGACTTGCTTTTGAGTTTCTTAGGATGGAAGGGTAAAAGTGGGAGATGGGAGTGAGGTGAGGAAAGAAAGGAAACATTGGCACAGGCCTGTGTGATGTCCCTATAGCAGGAAAACCAGGGACTGATGGTGCCAAGTTGTAAAGGAAGGCTGTATAAGGAGGAATACTTGCCACATTTATCCCTTGGGTGTAGCCTTGACAGCCAAGGATTGCTGGGACCTTCAGCCTTGACCTTTTGTCTTCCAACCTGAGTTCCCTGCTCCAGGACTTCCCTCTCTTCTGGTTCCTCTCTAGGTGTTTTCTTCACAGGCCTCTCTGGCCACTGCTTTGTATCTGGGTTTTTCAAGCTTTTGTAGAACTGAGGTTTCAATAAATAGTTTCTGTTGCATGGCCTGGTCTTTGTCTTCTGCAACAGCCCTTGAGGACTTTTCCTCCCTGGTTCTGCCTTGCAGGTCTCATGGTTCCTGATCCTGTCATCTCATGAGCATTTCCTCTGAACCCTGTTTCAGAACTTCCCTATCAGTCTGATGGTAATAGGTTCCCATTTCAAGCTTCCATATATCTCTGCCCTGAGCACCCTGCAGCTCCCAAAGCTATTTGACTTGGCCTGCCATAGTACACAAACAGTCACTGTCACCCTAGACCTTGTCTATTGCATGTTCTGGGTGGAGTCAAACTGTGTATCTGGGGGCTGGAGATAGGCTCAGTGGTTAAAGGGCCTTACTTGCAAAATCTGAAGGATTTGATTCTTCAGTACCCATGTAAAGCTAGATACACTAAGTGGTGCATTAGTCTGGAGTTTGTTTGCAGTGGTGGGATGCTCATTCTCTATCTTTTAAAAAAGTAATTTATTTGAGACACATAGCAAAGGCAGAGAACGAATGGGCATGCCAGGACCTCTAGCCACTGCAAACAAACTCCAGACACATGTGTCACCTGGTGCACTTGGCTTTATGTGAGTACTGGGGAATCTAACCTGGGTCCTGTGGGTTTTCCAGCAAGTGCCTCATCCACTAAGCCATCTCTCCAGTCCTCAAATATATACATTTGGTTTTTCAAGGTAGGGTCTCACTCTGGCCCAGGCTGACCTGGAATTAACTATGTAGTCTCAGGGTGGCCTTGAACTCATGGTGGTCCTCCTACCTCTGCCTCCCAAGTGCTGGGATTAAAGGCGTGCACCACCATGCCTGGCTCCTCAAATACTTAAAAAAAAATATGTTATTTGTTTATTGAGAGAGAGAGAGGAGAATGGGTATGCCAGGGTCTCTAGCCTCTGCAAATGAACTCTAGACACAAGTGCCACCTTGTGCATCTGTCTTATGTGGGCACTGGTGAGTTGAACCTGGGTCCTTAGGCTTCTCAGGCAAGTGCCTTCACCACTAAGCCATCTCTCCAGCCCCCATTTAAAAAAATATATAAGTAGAGAGAGAAGAGAGAATGGTTGCGCCAGGGCCTCCAGCCATTGAAAATTGTACTTCAGATACATGTACTTTGTATATCTGGGTACTGGGGAGTCGAACCTGGGTCGTTTGGCTTTGCTGGCAAGTGCCTGAACCGCCAAGCCTAAGAACACCTGTTGGATTCTCCAGGTCCCATGTTTAGCCAGACGCAGTGATGCAAGGGCACAATGCCGCACTTGTCCACAAGGGGGTGCACACATCTGGAGTTCGTTCACAGCAGCTGAGAGGCTGCTAGTGCACCCTTTCTCTGCCTCTTCTGTCTCTCTCTCTCTCTCTCTCTCTCCCAAAAAAAAAAAAAAAAAAAAAAACTATTCAGCAGAGCTCCCTGAGCTTGAAGGCCAGACCCCTGGGTGTCTTCATCAGGCAGACTCATGGATGTAGTTGGTCTTAACTAGAACAAGCAGTCTAGGCCACCAGCCTGCCTTCCTGTTACCTGTAGGGGTCATTTGGGAGATGTGTGAGCAATATTTTTGGTAAAAAGATTTGCAGGGATGCTACTGTCATTATTCAACTTGACAGGGGATACGAGACATCCTAAAATGCTTAAAACCTCCCATACCATGAAGAATTTTCCACCAGCACCCATTTTCTCTCCTTTCTCTCTCTCTCTGCCTCTTCTCTCTAAAAAAAAATAAATAAATAAAATAATAAATAAATAAAATATATTTTAAAAAACAGGGGCTGGAGAGATGGCTTAGCAGTTAAGGCGTTTGCCTGCAAAGCCAAAGGATCTTGGTTCTGACTCTCCAGGACCCATGTAAGCCAGATGCACGAGGGAGCGTGTGCATTTGGAGTTTGTCTTCAATGGCTGGAGGCCCTGGTGCATCCATTCTCTCTCTCTCTCTGCCTCTTTGTCTCTCTCAAATAAAATATATTTTTTTAAAAAAGAATTTTTTCTGCCCGGTGTGGTGGCTCTCACAGCTTTAATCCCAGCACTTCAGAGGCTGAGGTAAGAAGATTTCTGTGAGTTTGAGGCCAGCCTGAACATGCTGAATTCCAGGTCATCTGGGTGAGATCCTACCTCAAAAAAAAAAAAAAAAAAATTCCCAGATAGGTCATTATCATAATGCATAGGAAAATCCTGTTATCTAAACCTGAATTTTTTTATTGATATATATTGTTTTGTTTTTTTGAGTTAGGGTCTTGCTCTAGCCCAGGCCTCAAACACATGGCAATCCTCTTTCCTCTGCCTCCTGAGTGCTGAGATTAAAGGCATGTGCCACCACGCCCAGCATTAATATTTTTATTTATTTGCAAGCAGAGAGAAATAGAAGAGAGAATGGGCACACTAGGGCTTTCAGTGGCTGCAAATGAACTCCAGATGCATGTGCCACCTGTGCATCTGCCTTTACAGGGTACTGGGGAATTGAACCCCGGTTGTTAGGCTTTGCAGGCAAGCACCTTAATTGCTGAGCACCCACCTTTTTTGAGACAAAGTCTGTGTAGGTACAAGCTGGCCTGAAACAATCTTCCTGCCTTGTTCTCCTGAGTGTTGGAATTACAAGCCACTATGTCTGACCAAGTCAGTCTTTTTCTTTTTTATTTTATTTATTTGACAGAGAGAGTGAGCAAGGGCATGGATTTGCCAGGGCCTTTAGACGTTGCACTTGAACTCCAGACATGCACCACCTTGTGCATCTGGTTTATGTGGGTCCTGGGGAATTGAACCTGGGTTCTTTGGCTTTGCAGACAAGTACGTTAACCACTAAGCTATCTCTCCAGCTGCCCCCCCTTTTAAAAAAAAATAAATAAATACATTTTAAAACATTTGGAGAGTGAAATGACAAGCCACATCTGGGAGAATGTACTGATAATGTAGATTTCTAATCAATAAAGTGAACAATTTGATTAAAAACTGAGCCACAGCCATAAACACTTCACAGGGAAGGCTATCCAAAAAATGGCCAGGATCCCCCCCCATGGTGGTGCTTATGGAGAAAGCAAATAGAAACCACAGGGGGGCTTTCACATGTCAAAATGAATGAAAACAAGACTGCCAATGCAGGGGTTGTCAGAGGTGTAACGCACCTGGAACTTTCATTTATCTTTCTTAACAGGGAAAATTCATACCAACTGTTTTAGATAACTGCTCAGATATTTTGTACAAAGTTTACTGTATTCCCATCCCATCACCAAACAATCTGAATCCTAGATAACAATCCAAGAAATATCAGTACACGGTTGTTCATCAGAAAACATGTACCAATCATTGGCTCAAGGTAGCCAAGAATTAGACATGTCCAACAATGTTTATAGACAGTAAAATGTATCTCTGCTATCTTTACATAATGGAACATTACCCAACAATGAAAGGAAGACTTATCTGCTATTCTCAATGCAGGAGAATGAATCACACACTTAAAGGGGCAAACCTAGATATTTATAAGGCTGAACATGAAGTTCAAGACTGGCCAAAGTCATCTGTAGCTGCAGAACCTGAGAAGAGCAGTGGTTACCCCTGGGGTGCTGGTTAGGGAGAGCACAAAAGCCCTGAGACTGGGAAATGCCTGGCTCCTTGATTTGGTGTTATTTATATGGAGGTGTTCAGGTTGTATGAATTAACCGTATGTTCATGTTATTTTCCATGTGTTATACTTCCATGGCAAATTTTGTATTAGTTACCTTGTTCATTGCTGTGATCAAATACCTGAGAAGAAGCATCATGAGGACAGAAAGATTCATTTTGGCTTCTGGTTTGAGGGGATATAGTCCATCATGGTGGGAATGTATGATGGGAGGGCACTACTTCTTGTCTGTGGCAGTGGGAGGGTGAGGCTGTGGCTCACATCTCAGTGGACCGGGAAGCAGGGAAAGGAAAGTCATTGTTGGTGCTCACCATTTTCTTTTTATTTTATTTTATTTTATTTTATTTTATTTTGATTTATTTTAGAGGTAGAGTCTCATTCTAGCTCAAGTTGACCTGGAATTCACTATGTAGTCTCAGGGTGGCCTCGAACTTAGGGCCATCCTCCTACCTCTGGAATTAAATGCATACGCCGCCATGCCTGGCTAGTGCTCCTCTCTTCCTTTTTTATTCAATTTTGTACCCTAGCCCATGAGATGGGTCTTCTGGGAATTAACCCTCTTTAGCAACTCCTTTGAAGATACACCCAAAAGGTGTGGCTCATTAATGCCCTACTTGTTTTTTTTTAAAAATTATATTTAAAATTTATTTATTTTGGTTTTTCAAGGTAGGGTCTCCCTCTAGCCCAGGCTGACCTGGAATTCACTATGTAATCTCAGGCTGGCCTTGACCTCACTGTGATCCTCCTACCTCAGCTTCCTGTGTGCTGGGATTAAAGGTGTGCACCACCACACCCAGCTTAAAATGTATTGTTTTTAAAATTTATTTTCTTAAATGCTTCATTGCTGCCTGGCATCCATGTCACCCCCATGGCTGGACAAGAACCTGTCCCTTTGACCCCTTCTGTACTTCCCACCTGAGTCTTTATCAGTGTCTTTGGCATTTAATTCCGAATCACTCATCCTTCAGCCAGTCATTTATACAGGATAATGCAGTTTACGTATTTCCTTGCTTACTGGCTCTTCTCACACCTAGACCTTTTCCTGAGTTTAATTTCCCAACTGAGGAACATGCTTGCAGCTCCTCTCTATCCAGCCTGAACAGTGCTATGGCTTGAATGTACCCCCGCAAAGCCCACACGTTGGAAACTGGGTCCCCAGTGTAGTCCTGCTAGGTGGCAGAGCCCTTGGAAGGTGATAAAATTATAGGATGTGTCCCCTGGGCTGTTGTAAGAGCAACTCTCTGACACCCTGGCTGTCTCCCCACCACATGATATCCTCCAGTATGCAAGGCTCCCACCAGCGTCTGACCCTGGGCTTGGATCTGCGGCCTCAGGAGCCCCAGGCCAGAAAGTCTCTCCTCCTTCCAAGCCCCCCTCCCTGGAAGCTCAGAAGTTTGGGACTCCAGCTTCTTTCCCCTCTAGGCCTTACTTGTTTTACTTGTCTCCTTCCCCACTCTGAATGTTCCTGACTACTTACAGAATTCTAGACCCAGTGTTTTCTCCCCTCAGCCTGGAGGATGCTCCCTTCCTGTTCCCTCAAATCACGATGCTGCCAGGCAAGTCTGACGACACTTCAGGGCTCCCGATGTGCAGTGTTCCAACATATGGCTCGAGACTGTGCCTCCTTAAACGGGATGAGGACCTGGTATTTCTTTGCACCTTGCTCTCACCTCCATATTGTGGGGCTGTCTTTGCCCCCTAGTATACTGGTTGTCCCTCAGTCCTGTCCAGTCTGTGACTTAAACCCATGTAATTTTGTCTCCCTCTAGCCCTTGTTTCCATCAGAACATCTAGGATTGGCTCTACATACAACACACACGTTGGGGGTACACCATCATCCCATTCTTCTTGGAGGACCCTAGCCCACGGGATGGGTCTTCTGGGAATTAACCCTCTTTAGGAACTCCTTTGAAGACACACCCATATTTACAGACAAGCCATGATAATTCCCTCCCCTCCCTCACTTTTCCTTTTACAAACCCACACCCCATCATATCCCCTTCCTCTCTCCATTAGTTTCTCTTTTATTTTGATGTCATATCTTTTCCTTTTATTATGAAGGTCCTGTGAAGGTAGTGCTAGGTACTGTGAGGCCAATTTCTGTCTGGACAACTGCACTGTAAGCAGTCCTACCCCTTCTTCGCCACCTCTTCTGCAATGAACCCTGAGCCTTGGAAGGTGTGACAGATGTTTCAGTGCTGAACACTCCTCCATCACGTGGTCACCATCACCTTTTAGGTCATCCCAGTGGTCACTGCCATCTGAAAAGAGAAGCTTTAACATATGGGTATGAACGTTAAGTAAAGTGTCTATAGGGCAGTTGGGTGGGCAAGCACCTTAACTGCTGAGCTCTTTCTCCAACCCTCTCCCCCTGTATTTATTTATTTATTTGTTTTTATTTATTTTGGTTTTTCAAGGTAGGGTCTCACTCTAGCTCAGGCTGACCTGGAATTCACTATGGTAGTCTCAGGGTGGCCTTGAACTCATGGTGATCCTCCCACCTCTGCCTCCCAAGTGCCCATGGGATTAAAGGTGTGTGCCATCATGCCCGTTTCCCCCTTTTTTTTTTTTTTTTTTTGGTTTTCCGAGGTAGGGTCTCACTCTGCCCCAGGCTAACCTGAAATTCACTATGTAGTCTTAGGGTGGCCTCGAACTCTCAGTGATCTTCCTACCTCTGCCTCCTCAGTGCTGGGATTAAAGGCGTGCGCCACCACGCCTGGCTCTTCTCCCACTTTTTTTGAGACAAGGTCTGTGTAGGTACAGGCTGGCCTGGAACTCACAATCTTTCTGCCTCAGCCTCCTGAGTGTTGGAATTACAAGCCACCATGCCTGACCAAGTCAGTCTTTCTCCTCTCCTCCTCTCTTTGTTCTTTCTTTCTCTCTCTCTCTCTTTTCTTTCTTTCCTTCCTTCCTTCCTTCCTTCCTTCCTTCCTTCCTTCCTTCCTCCCTCCCTCCTTCCCTCCCTCCTCCCTCCTTCCTTCCTTCCTTCCTTTCCTTCCTTCCTTCCTTCCTTCCTTCCTTCCTTCCTTCCTTCCTTCCTTCCTTCCTTCCTTCCTTCCTTCCTTCTTTTTTGGGTTTTCCAGGTAGGGTCTCACTTTAGCTCAGGATGACCTGGAATTCACTTTGTAGTCTCAGTCAGGCCTTGAACTCACAACATTCCTCCTACCTCAGCCTCCCGAGTGCTAGTATTAAAGGTGTGTGCCATCATGCCCAGCTTCTTTCTTTTTAAACATAAAAACATGGAAAAATTTCTTGTACATTTTGGAAAAATAAAAACTCGGGCTGGGGAGATTGCTCAGTGGTTAAAGACACTTGCATAGAAAGCCTGCTGGCCCGGGTTCAATTCCCCAGTACCCATGTAAATCCAGCTACACAAAGTGGTGCATGCAGTGGCAAGAGGCCCTGGCACACCCATACTCACTTTCTCTTCACAAATAAAAAGATGAGAAAAACTCAGTTTTCCAGGATTATAATTCCATGCAAATTATAACTGTTCAGTGCCTTTCCAAAAGTATGTTCAAGGGCTGGAGAAATTGCTCGGTGGTTAAGGTGCTTGCTTGCAAAGCCTAATGACCTGGGTTTGATTCCCTAGTACCCATATTAAGCCACATACATAAAGTGGTGCATTCTTCTGGAGTACATTTTCAGGGGCTGGAGGCCCTGGCTATTCATTTTCTCTCTCTCTTTCTTTGCTTGAAAATATTTTTAAGTTTGCACAAGACAGTGGTGATGCATGCCTTCAATCCAACACTCAGGAGGCAGAGGAGGAGGATCATCGTGAGTTCGAAGCCACCCTGAGACTACAGAGAGAATTCCAGGTCAGCCTGGGCTTTGTAGTCTCAGGGTGGCCTTGACATCACAGTGATTCTTCTACCTCTGCCTCCCAAGTGCTGGGATTGAAGCCATGTGCCACCACACCCAGCTCTGGCTTCACTTTTTTTTCTTTTTTTAAAAATTTTAAAATTATTTTTAAATTTATTTTTGGAGAGAGAAACAGAGAGAGATAGACAGAGAGGGAGAGGGAGACAGAGATGGGCGCGCCAGCAGTCTCTTAGCTGCTGTGAATGAAATCCAGATTCGTGCGCCCCCTTGTGGGCAAGTGCGGCATTGCGCCCTTGCCTCACTTTGCATCTGGCTAAACGTGGGACCTGGAGATTGGAACCGCTGGAGATTGGAACCAGCATTCTTAGGCTTAGCAGGCAGGCACCTTAGCCGCTAAGCCATCTCTCCAGCCCTTTTTTTTTTTTTCGAGGGCTTTTTTTTTTTTTTTTCGAGGTAGGGTCTCACTCTGGCCCAGGCTGACCTGGAATTAACTATGTAGTCTCAGGGTGGCCTTGAACTCACAGCGATCCTCCTACCTCTGCCTCCCGAGTGCTGGGATTAAAGGCATGTGCCACCACGCCCGGCTACTTTTTTTTAAAACTTTTTTTTAATTGACAAATTCCATAATTATAGACAATAAACCATGATCATTCCCTCCCCTCCTCTAATTTCCCCTTCAAAAATCCACCTTCCATCATATCCTCTCCCCCTCTCAATTAGTCTCTTTTATTTATTTATTTTTTTTAGTATTTTCAAGGTAGAGTCTCATTCTAGCCCAGACTGTTCTGGAACTCACTCTAGTCCCAGGCTGGCCTCAAACTCACAGAGATCCTCTTCCCTCTGCCTCCCATCCCCAGTGCGGGGATTAAAGTCATGTGCCATCACACCCTACAGTCTCTTTTATTTTGATGTCATCATCTTTTCCTTCTATTATGAGGGTCCTGTGCAGGTAGTGCCGCCGGGTACTATGCGATCATGGATATCCAGGCCACTCTGTGTCTGGAATTTTGCATCGTAAGCAGTCCTCCCTTCCTTTGGCTCTTACATTCTTACCTCCACCTCTTCTGCAATGGACCCTCTTCAGGCTATTTGGATAGGTCTCTCCCAACCTTCCTACTGTCCATCCAGAGTCTAGGATCAGAGGATCTGGATGAAAATTCTTGGGGGAGGGGTCCAGGGCTTAGCTTCCCAGTTAATGGCTGATGGAATTTGCACAAGAGCTGGGCAAAGGTGAAAGGGCTGTGTCCTGTCCCCAAGCCCTCATCCTTCGCTTCGCTTCAATGACACCCTCATCTCCTCCCCACTCCAGTCAGTCCCCCAAACTCTGACCTCTTAGTCTCTATTTAACTCTAGCCCCAAACAGCCAAGAAACAAAGTTAGGGCAGCATGAGCCGATCACCTCTCCGTCCCATCCCACTTTTATCTGTGGGCTTGCAGGATGCCCTGGCTCCCCTACCATCTCTGCTACCTTCTCTCCAACCTCAGAATTCCTCCTCCCACTCTTGGGCTTCCCGGTATGGGCCTCCCACCTGGCCTCTCAGCTGTCTCCTAGCTCTGCAGGTAGGAGATAGAGGTGTGGGAATAAGTGGTACTAACTAAAGAAGACATTTGGAGGGAATCACTGTGCCGTAAGAAAACCTCTACAGTCTATTTCTGAAGCTTGCCCATCCCCGTTCCTCCATTGGCAGCACTTCCTGGTCTTGGCATCTTTGCTGTGTGCCTCCCACCTGCTCCTGCTTCACAGTTTCCCCCAAGGAGGGCTCAGTTCCTCACCTGCTCAGCTCCTGGCCTCCAGCTTCTTTTCATGTGGTGTGTCTACGGTCCTGCAAAGTTGGATGGGCAGCAGGTGAGGGGAACTCCCTTGGAGAGAGAGGGGGCAGGATCTCAGGAGGGATCCTTGAGGGAATCCTATTGGCTGCCATGTTTCCAGACCTGCTGGGGCTGCTGTTCCTACAGGCTGCCTGTCATCCAGGCTCCATCCTTAGAGTTCCTTATCCCTGCTCTGGTGCTGAACAGCCAGAATCTACCTCTGGCTAACGAGACACGTGGAAATGGTGGGTACAGAACCAGGGAAGGCAGGGAGGGTTTGGCTGATCATCTGGACACATCCATTAGATAGGATGGAAGTTGAGAACTAGTGCAATGGCCAGCCACTGCGGGGGTCTTGGGGTTATGTGAGGCACCAGCTAGGTCCAGAGTACCGAGTGTCTCCATTGCATCTGCATGTTTCTCTGCACCCCAAACTCCTCCAGCCTCCCTCGCACTCCGCCTGTGTAGACTGGCTGGCTGCCATGGCCCAGAGCTCTGGAACACTTCTCTCCGGGAGGTGAGTGCTTGGAGATGGGCAGCGGGAGGACTGAATGGTCCAGGCATGCGGAGGTTCTTGGTTCCATTATGAAGGCCCTGAGATGCTCTGGGGAAGGGGTCAAGTGGGGACCTATCCTCAGAATTAGTTAGGAAGTCCAGGCTGAGCTCAACTTGTCTGAGCACAGAGTCTTTTATCCATCCTGTCTTCTCTTCTGCCAGGTGTCGGGGGCAGTGGTGGTATCCGGCCTGCTGCAGGGCACGCTAGGACTGCTGGGGGTGCCTGGCCGTGTGTTTCACTACTGTGGACCACTGGTGCTAGCTCCCAGCCTGGTTGTGGCAGGGCTCTCTGCCCACAGGGAGGTCGCTCAGTTCTGCTCTGCTCACTGGGGGCTGGCCTTGCTGTACGTGAGTTCTGAGGGAGGAAGAATGGTGCCCAGTGGGGTGTGCAGGCCTGGGGTGGACAGAGCTGATGACCCATCAGATGTGGAAGGCACCTGGGTAGGGGATAGCATTTGTAGATGTAGAATCGAAAGGTGTTTCTTGATTCATCCAGTCTCCTTGACATTGGGTCTCTTGTTGTGCCTCCCTTCCACGGGGGAGCATTTCTTCCTGCGGTTTCCTTTTGATGGTGTTCTGACCATTTCCACCTCCATTCAGCTGCCTTTGGACCAGAAAGTTCCTTCTCTCTCCTAGACTTATCCTGCTCATGGTGGTCTTTTCTCAACACCTGGGTTCCTGCCAGGTACCCCTGCGCCCCTGGAAACCAGCTTCAGCCTCTTCAACTCACTTTCACATCCCGGCCTTCAGGCTTCTCTCGGTATGTGGGGATTTCGACAGATGAGATTAGAGGGGCTGACATGGTCTTCTCCCTCAGCCCCCCTACTTGTGGGCTTCTGTTGACCTCCATCCTGGCAGAAGGTTCTGGGGGAGGGGCTCTTTCCCATTTCAAGTTTTGTCCCTTAGGTGCTGACCCCAGTGGCCTGTATATGGCTTACTTCTGCCCTCCTGGGTCTCAGTGCTACACCCCAGCAGCTGTCTGCCCCCACTGAGGCACCATGGTTTTGGCTGCCTCACCCAGGTAGGTACTCCCCACCCCTGATAGGCTCCCATTCTCTTGCTCAAATCAAGGTATGTATTTTTTTGAACTCAAGATTTAATGAATTTCAGTTAGATGTGGTGGTTCGTGCCTGTAATTCCAAAGTATTTGGGAGGTGGAGGCAGGAGGATCAGGAGTTCAAGGTCATCCTCAGCTACATATTGAGTTTGAGGCCAACCTGGGCTACATGAGATCATGTCTCAAAAATACCCAAAAAACATTAAAACCAAAGTTTTAGTTGGGCATGGTGGTGCATGCCTTTAATCCCAGCACTCAGGAGGCATAGGTAGGAGGATTGCCATGAGTTTGAGACCACCCTGAGAATACATAGTGAATTCCAGGTCAGTCAGAGCTAGAGTGAGACCCTATCTCGAAAAAAACCCAAACAATAACAACAACAACAACAAAAATAAAAACCTAGTTTTTTTGAGGTAGGGTCTTGTGCTAGCCCAGGCTGACCAGCAAGAATTCACTATGTAGTCTCAAGCTGGCCTCAAACTCATAGTGATCCTCCTACCTCAGTTTCCCATGTGCTGATATTGAAGATGTGTGCCACCACATCCCACAAAACAAAGATTTAATATATTTCACCTATGAGTTAAATTCTGGTCTTTTCTTTTCTTTTCTTTTCCTTCCTTCCTTCCTTCCTTCCTTCCTTCCTTCCTTCCTTCCTTCCTTCCTTCCTTCCTCCTCCCTCCCTCCCTCCCCCTACCTCCTTCCCTCCCTTCCTCTCCCTCTCTCTCTCTCCCTCTCTCTCTCTCCCTCTCTTTCTTTCTTTCTTTCTTTCTTTCTTTCTTTCTTTCTTTCTTTCTTTCTTTCTTTCTTTCTTTTTTTTGGTTTTCCCAGGTATGGTCTCACTCTAGCTCAGGCTGACCTTGAATTCACTATGTAATCACAGGGTGACCTTGAGCTCAAAGCAGTCCTCTTACCTCTGCCTCCTGAGTGCTGGGATTAAAGGAGTGCACCACCACCCCTGGCTTTTTGAGGTTATCTTAAAAAAAGGGGTAGGGTGCTGGAGAGATGGCTTAGCGGCTAAGGCGTTTGCCTGCTAAGCCAAAGGATCCCTGGAACTCAAGATTTAATGAATTTCAGTTAGATGTGGTGGTTCGTGCCTGTAATTCCAAAGTATTTGGGAGGTGGAGGCAGGAGGATCAGGGGTTCAAGGTCATCCTCAGCTACATATTGAGTTTGAGGCCAACCTGGGCTACATGAGATCATGTCTCAAAAATACCCAAAAAACATTAAAACCAAAGTTTTAGTTGGGCATGGTGGTGCATGCCTTTAATCCCAGCACTCAGGAGGCATAGGTAGGAGGATTGCCATGAGTTTGAGACCACCCTGAGAATACATAGTGAATTCCAGGTCAGTCAGAGCTAGAGTGAGACCCTATCTCGAAAAAAACCCAAACAATAACAACAACAACAACAAAAATAAAAACCTAGTTTTTTTGAGGTAGGGTCTTGTGCTAGCCCAGGCTGACCAGCAAGAATTCACTATGTAGTCTCAAGCTGGCCTCAAACTCATAGTGATCCTCCTACCTCAGTTTCCCATGTGCTGATATTGAAGATGTGTGCCACCACATCCCACAAAACAAAGATTTAATATATTTCACCTATGAGTTAAATTCTGGTCTTTTCTTTTCTTTTCTTTTCCTTCCTTCCTTCCTTCCTTCCTTCCTTCCTTCCTTCCTTCCTTCCTTCCTTCCTTCCTTCCTTCCTCCCTCCCCCCTCCCTCCCTCCCTCCCCTTCCCTCCTTCCTCCCCTCTCTCTCTCTCTCCCTCTCTCTCTCTCCCTCTCTTTCTTTCTTTCTTTCTTTCTTTCTTTCTTTCTTTCTTTCTTTCTTTCTTTCTTTCTTTCTTTCTTTTTTTGGTTTTCCCAGGTATGGTCTCACTCTAGCTCAGGCTGACCTTGAATTCACTATGTAATCACAGGGTGACCTTGAGCTCAAAGCAGTCCTCCTACCTCTGCCTCCTGAGTGCTGGGATTAAAGGAGTGCACCACCACCCCTGGCTTTTTGAGGTTATCTTAAAAAAAAGGGGGGGTAGGGTGCTGGAGAGATGGCTTAGCGGCTAAGGCGTTTGCCTGCTAAGCCAAAGGATCCCTGTTCGATTCTCCAGGACCTAAGTAAACCAGATGCACAAGGGGGTGCATGTGTCTGGGGTTCATTTGCAGTGGCTAGAGGCCCTGAAGTGCCCATTCTCTCTCTCTGCCTCTTTCTCTCTCTCAAATAAATAAATAAATAAATAAATATATAAATAAGGTATGTATTTTTTTGAACTCAAGATTTAATGAATTTCAGTTAGATGTGGTGGTTCGTGCCTGTAATTCCAAAGTATAAATAAATAAATAAATAAAATACATTTAAAAAACATACTGGAAGAGGGCTGGGCGTGGTGGTGCACATTTTTAATCCTAGCACTTGGGAGGCAGAGGTAGGAAGATTCTCATGAGTTTGAGGCCAATCTATCACTACATAGTGACTTTCGGGTCAGCCTGGGCTAGAGTGAGACCCTACCTACAAAAACTGACCAACCAACCAAACAAACAAAAAAACACATACAGGTAGAGGGCTGGAGAGGGGCTCAGTGGTTTAGGCACTTGTTTGCAAAGCCTAAAGGCAGGTTGGATTCCCCAGTACCCATGTAAAGCCAGATGCACAGAGTAGCACATGCATCTGGCATTCATTTGCAGCATCAGGAGGCCCTGATGTGGCTCTTTCTCTCCTTTTCTGTCTCTTTCTCTCTGCTTGCAGATAAATAAACAGAAATATTTAACACAAACAATCCTACAGGCAGAGAATTTGCCAACCTGAGGGGCTGCCAAACCTGCTGTAATTGTAAGAGACTGACATCTATAATTACTGTTTGTCCTACTCACTTCTGGTCCTCTTGACCAACCGACAAGTTTACATTACCAGCCCCTGTAGGCATCGCAAGTGAAGTTTCTTCATTCATACATTTATTCGTCATGGTGGTAGGGTGCAATCACCCCAGGAGCTCATGCATGCTAAGGAAGTGTTTTACCTCTGAGCTCCACCCCAGCCCTTCATTTATCAGTTTAAGAATGATCCGGTCAACGGTGATGATGCCAAGGCATACTGATAAATACTATAGGCACAACGCCTTCCTTCATGGTGCTGACGGTTGATAGGAGAATACAGGTAGTAATCAAACAGGCACCTGAGTGATTGTGAACTTATCTCTGTGGTAAGTGTACCCTAGAACTATGCTTTGAGGTGAGAGCGAATAATAGGGAATTTGATGCCACCAGGGAACCTAGGAGGTTAGGAAAAGTTTTCCTTTTTGTGTGGATCGAACACACACAGCCCCTTTTCTCCTTTTTTCCCTTTCCCTCTCTTTTTTCTCTCCCCTCCCTCCTTCCCTCTCTTCCTTCCTTCCTCTTTCTGCCTTCTCCTCCTCCTCCTTTTTTTTTTTTTTAGGTAGGCTCTAGCCCAGGCTGATCTGGAATTCACTATGTAGTCTTAGGGAGGCCTCAAATTCAAGGCACTCATACCTCTGCCTCTTAAGTGTTGAGATTAAAGGTGTCCACTACCATGCCTGGCTTCTCCTTTTCTCTTCCTCTCCTTCCTTCCTTCCTTCCTTCCTTCCTTCCTTCCTTCCTTCCTTTCTTTTTTAAAACTATTTTATTTATTTACTAGAGAGAGAGCGAGAGAGCGAGCATGCCAGGGCCTCCAGCCACTGCAAACAAACTCCAGATGCATGCGTCCCCTTGTGAATCTGGCTTATGTGGGTCCTGGGGAATCAAACCAGGGTCCTTTGGTTTTGCAGGCAAACACCTTAACTGCTAAGCCATCCTCTCCAGTTCTCCAGCCCTTTTTTTTTTTTTTTTTTTTTTTTGAGGTAGGGTTTCACTCTAGCTCAGGCTGACCTGGAATTCACTATGTAGTCTCACGGTGGCTTCGAACTCATGGCAATCCTCCTACCTCTGCTCCTGAGTACTGGGATTAAAGGTGTGTGCCACCACACCTGGCTCCTTCTTTTCTTTCTTTTTTTAAAAAAATTTTATTTATTTATTTATTTATTTATTTATTTATTAGAGAGAGAATGGTTGTGCCAGGGCCTCCAGCCACTGCAATCAAACTTCAGACACATGTGCCACCATGTGCATCTGGCTTACATGGGTCCTGGGGAAGTGAACCTAGGTCCTTTGGCTTTGCAGGCAAGTGCCTTAACTGCTAAGCCATCTTGCCAGCTCTTCTTTTCTTTCTTTGCCTCATATTGCCCAGTCTGGTCTCAAACTTTCTCCTTCTCCTCCTCCTCCTTCTTCTTTCTTTCTTTTTCTTTTTTTTTTTTTTTTGTTTTTTTGAGGTAGGGTCTCACTTTAGCCCAGGCTGACCTGGATTCACTCTGTAGTCTCAGGGTGTCCTCAAACTCACAGTGATCCTCCTACCTCTGCCACTGAGTGCTGGGATTAAAGGTGTGCGCCACCACGCCCGGCTCTCATTCTTAAAATATTTTTATTTATTTATTTATTTATTTGAGACACAGAGAAAGAGGTGGGGGGAGGGAGCAGAGAGAGAGAATGGGTGTACCAGGGCATGCAGCAAACAAACTCTAGATGCATGTGCCACCTTGTGTATCTGGTATACACGGGACCTAGGGAATTGAACCTGGGTACCTTTGGCTTTGCAGGCAAGCACCTTAACCACTAAGCCATCTCTCCAGCCCTGGTAGACACTTTTAATCCCAGCACTAGGGAGGCTGAGCTAGGAGGATCACTGTGAGTTTGAGGCCAGCTTGAGACTTCATAGTGAATTATAGGTCAGCCCGGGCTATAGAAAGACCCTACCTTTGAACAACAAAACAAAACAAACAAAAAACCAAGGTACCAGGAAATTTTGGACTCTTATGGCACAGGCAGTTAGAGACAGAGGGATGCTCCTGATTGGAGTCTGGCCTCCAGGGTGGTTCTTTCTCTTTTCCTAGGTGAGTGGGACTGGCCCTTGTTGACACCCAGAGCCCTGGGTGCAGGGATCAGCATGGCCTTGGCAGCCTCCATCAGCTCCCTGGGCTGCTATGCCCTGTGCGGTCAGCTGCTGCATTTGCCTCCACCACCACCACATGCCTGCAATCGAGGGCTGAGCCTGGAGGGGCTGTGCAGTGTGCTGTCTGGACTGCTGGGGAGCCCCATGGGCACTGCATCCAGTTTCCCTAATGTAGGCACCGTCAGTCTTTTCCAGGTATGTAGACCTTGGAGGGGGTGGAGGAATTGGAAGTGCAGGGGAGGGAACTCACACTGCTTTCCTGCCAGTGCCCTCTCCAGCAGGCAGTTCACATCAAGGATGTCACTGGAGGGAGGTGCCTGGAAGTGATAAGGGGTTAGGAGTGTAAGGAAGCAGGCACTTATATCAGGTGTAGAAGGTACCCTACCAAGGCTGGGGTGAAGAGAAGACCCTTTGCTCTTGGGGACCTCAGACAGAGGGGAAAAAAAAAAGGAAGTAAATAAAATAATTTCAGAGAGTGGTGAGTGCTACTGTGCAAACAGCGTGGAAGGGCTGGAGAGATGGTGCAGTGGTTGGGGCGCTTGCCTGCAAAGCCTAACGACATGGGTTCAATTCCCCAGTGCCCACGTACAATCAGATGCACAAAGTGGCACATGTCTGGAGTTTGTCTGCAGTGGGTGGAGGCCCTAGTGTGTGGCACATTCTGTCTGTCCTCTCAATCTCTGTTTGAAAAGAAGTAAAGATATTAGAAAAATCCAAAAGCAGTGTGGTAGTTGAGCCAAGGAGGCACTTTTGGAGAGTGGCCAGGATGCATGGAGGGGCAATATTTAAGTCAGGATACAAAGGATGAGAAAGAGTGGGCCAGGCAAAGACCTGTGGCGGTCTAAGGGGGTGGATGTGTATTAATGTCTCTTCTTCATGCAGGCTGGATCAAGGCGAGTGGCACACTTAGTGGGGTTGCTCTGCATGGGGGTTGGGCTTTCCCCAAGGCTGGCTCAGCTCCTCACCACCATCCCACTGCCTGTGGTTGGTAAGTGGATATAGGGACTAGCACTGGCATTAGAATAGTACCCATCCTCCAGTGTAACCCAAGCAGTTGGTTAGGCTGGTACCCTTTCTAAATAACCTCCCTGGATGGATGACGGATAGGAACATGTATGCTCATTTTCTCAGTCCAACATTGGTCTCTTGTCTGGGCTTCTTGCAGAATCTGATATAAGCCTGTTAACGATCTTTCCTCATCACAAGCTGCCTGTCCTGCAGCACTCTGGGCGGTGCGCGCGCGCTCTCTCTTTCTCTCCCCTCCTTTGATTTCTTTGTATGAGACAGGTGGGGTCCTGGGAGTGACCCAGGCTGTGGTTCTGTCTGCTGGATTCTCAAGCTTCCACCTGGCTGACATTGACTCTGGGAGGAATGTGTTCATCGTGGGCTTCTCCATTTTCATGGCCCTGCTGCTGCCAAGGTGGCTTCGGGAAGCCCCTGTTCTGCTCAACACAGGTAGGTGGGGTGGAGAAAGAAGAGCTGTTCAGAGGCAGGGCTGAGGCTTTAGGCTCTCTGAATTCCTGGCCTCACCCTTCTCTGGGATTTCATATAGATAGTTCATCCATTTATTTAAAAATACTTGTTGAGCACTGGAACTGCAAAGATGCTTCTAGGTGTTACCACCTTATGAGATGAGTTGTTCAGGAGAATAACCAGAAAGTTCCATGTAAATAGCTAGCTGTGGTGCTCAATGGCAGAGAACTGCCATCTGCTGATCTTGGAGTATGGACAGATATAAACATGAGACAGTTGTGATTGTTCTTCATTGTCTTTTTTTTTTTTTTTTTGTTTTCCAAGGTATTGGTCATGCTCTAGACCAGGCTGAGCTGGAATTCACTCTGTAGTCTCAGGCTGGCCTCAAACTCAAGTGATCCTCCTACCTCTACCTCCCTAGTGCCAGGATTAAAGGTGTTACTGCGCTACTACATCAGGCTTCATTGTCATTTCCTCCCTTCCTTCTTCTTCCTTTATTTATTATTATTATTTATTATTATTATTATTATTATTAGTAGTAGTAGTAGTAGTAGTAGTAGTAGTAGTAGTAGTATTTTGGTTTTTCAAGGTAGAGTCTCACTCCAGTACAGGCTGACCTGGAATTCACTATGTAGTCTCAGGGTAGCCTTGAATTCATGGTGATCCTCCTACCTCTGCCTCCTGAGTGCTGGTATTAAAGGCATGCACCACCACGCCCAGTGATTTATTATTATTATTATTTTTATTTTTGGTTTTTCGAGGTAGGGTCTCACTCTGGCCCAGGCTGACCTGGAATTCACTCTGTAGCCTCAGGGTGGCCTCAAACTCATGGTGATCCTCCTACCTCTGCCTCCCGAGTGCTGGGATTAAAGGCGTGCATCACCACACCCTGTTCCTTTATTTATTATTTTTATGGCACTGGGATTGAACCCAGGGCCTCATGCCCACCCTAGGTAAGTGTTCTACTATTGAGCTCTATCCCCAGCCCTCTTCCTTCTTTGTGTGTGTGACAAGGGCTCACTTTGTAGCCTATGCTGGCATCATGCTCACAGTTATCTTCTTGTCTCTGTCTCTTAAACATTAGGATTACAGATGTAAGCCACGTGCCTGGCTAATAAAGTCATTCCTGATGGAAGAACCATCATAAACAAAGACAAAGAAATAGGATCTGATTAAAGGATTGAAGTAGTATGTCCCAAGAGCAAATGGTTTAGTTTATCTTTCTTTCTCTTTCTCTCATTTTTGGTGTGTGTGTAGATGCCCCGTGTACATGTGTGTGGAGGCCACAGGATGCTAGTGTCCTCCTCTATTGCTCTTTTGCCTAATTTCCCAGAGACAGTGTCTCTCACTGAGCCTGGAGATTGTTTTTTCTTAATTTTTACATTTTAAAAATTTACTCATTTGAGAGAGAGCAAGTGAGCGAGAGAGAGAGAGAACAGGTGTGCCAGGGCCTCCAGCCACTGCAAACGAACTCCAGATGCATGTGTCACCTTGTGCATCTGGCTTATGTGGGTCCTGAGGAATCAACCCTCGAACCGGGGTCCTTAGGCTTCACATGCAAGTGCTTAACTGCTAAGCCATCTCTCCAGCCCAATTTTTGCTTTTCAGCTAGATTGGCTGACCAATGATCTTCACATGTGTGTTGGAGATCAAACCGAGGTTCTCATGCTTGTGTTACAAGTGCTCTTACTTATTAAGCTATCTCCCCAACCCCTGACAAGCTGTTTTCAACTGAGGGTTGAAATTTTGCCCCCCTCCCCCAGAGGGGACATTTAGCAATGGCTGGAGACATTTTTGGCTGTCACAAGTGGAGGAAAGGAGGATTGTTGCTGGCATTCAGTTCATAAGGATATGTTGCTAAACATCGCACAGCACACTGGACAGCTCTTTATGGCAAGGAATTACTGGTTCAAATGTTAGTACTGGGGAAAGACTCAGGCTAGCCTGTAGAAGGTCAAAGGTGGGAAAGAGTGGGACTTTTTAATACCATACTATCCAGGGGGAGAACCTGCAATAGCCAAAATGTATCTGGAAGGTACATAGATGCTCAGAAAATGATGCTTGGAGTGTTGAGGAGGGTATCTTATGGAAAGGGCCTGAGTGTGGAAAAATGGAGAAAATACAAGGATAAAATGTAAGACAGATGGAATGAAAATTCAGCAAGCTCTGCCCCTAGTTCAAGACTTAAAGGATAAGACTCCTGGCTTTGGGTAACATCAGAGTTCCCTTCCTGTCTGGCCCCAAACCCCTTGTAGGCTGGAGCCCCTTGGATGTGTTACTGCGTTCCCTGCTGGCAGAGCCTATCTTCCTAGCTGGACTCTTAGGCTTCTTCCTAGAGAACACTATTTCTGGTAAGTAGAGGCCAGGCCCCAGCAGACTGGCAAGCAGCCAGGAAGTTATTACTCTCTGGGTTGGGGAATGACTCGGCCAATCCCTCTTTTGTAGGTACTCAGCTTGAACGAGGCCTAGGTCAAGATACTCCAACTTCTTTTGCTACCCAAGAAACTCCAGTGCCTCAGAAGACCAGGAAGAAGGCTGCTCAAGAGTATGGGCTTCCTTTGCCTATCCAAAACCTGTGTTCCTGCATCCCACAGCCCCAACGTTGCCTCTGCCCGGTGCCTGAAGACTCTGGGGATGTGGAAGGAGGGCACTCCAAGGCAGGAGAGACAGAAGACTTGTTGTCTGGCTCTAGGGAAGCATGCCCTGCATTGAGCAGAGAAGGTCCCAGCAATGACTAGGACTACCTATTTCTATCCTTATTAGCACTAAGTCCCATCATGCTGGAGACTCAGTTCCAAGTTGTACTTTCTCCTAGGGGGAGGGTTTGTGTGTGTGCACGCATGCACATAGCATAGGCCTATTCACACGTCCCATTTACCAATAGGATGGGTTGTCTTTTTTCCCCCTCTCTTTTTCTTTTAACAAATGGGTGCAGCAGGGCCTCCAGCCGCTGCAAACGAACTCTAGATGCATACACCACCTTGTGCATCTGGCTTACATGGGTTCCGGGGAATTGAACTTAGGTCCTTTGGCTTTGCAGGCAAATGCCTAACTGCTGAGCCATATCTCCAGTCCAGGTTATCTTTTCTTTGCTTTTTTTCTTTTTTGGTTTTTCAAGGTAGGGTCTCACTCTGGCCCAGAACTCATGGCAATCCTTCTACCTCTGCCTCCCGAGTGCTGGGATTAAAGGTGTGCGCCACCACGCCCATCTCAGGTTATTTTTCTTGTTCTTAACTGGGCCTAGCTGCTCAGAGCAGGGTCCACTGTTGGTGGGTCATGAATAAATAAAAGAGATTTTTGCTGTGAACTGTCAATGCTACTTGAACCCTAGCATCTGCTTAACAAATACTTATTGAGTACTTCCTAATCCTGCATCCAAAGATATTTATCACTGGGTCCTTGTCCTCTCTAGGCATTTAAGGTTTAAAAAGACCATGTAATTATTAACTAAATGCAAGATGGTCTGTAATAAAGATGAAAACAAGGCTAAGGAGTACTGATGAAGCAGTATTTCATTCTGATTGGGGATAGCAGGAAAGGCATTATGAAAGCAGCACAGTTAAGGGTGGCCTTGACAAGTGAGGGAGACTTGGGGTTTTTGAAAAATGGCTGGAGCTGGGTGTGGTACAGCACACCTTTAATCCCAGCACTCAGGAGGCAGAGATAGGAGGAGTGCTGTGAGTTCGAGGCCACCCTGAGACTACATAGTGAATTCCAGATCAGCCTGGGCTAGAGAGAAGACCCTACCTCGAAGAACAAACAACAACAAAAATTGAAAAAATGTTCTGGGAGAAATTTTCAAGCTCATCAATCCAGGTTGAGCAAAAATATGAGTTGTTGTCTAGCTTTACTCCCAGCACTTAGGAGGCTGAGGTAGGAAGATCCTTGTGACTTCCAAGGCCAGCCTGGAATGAGTTACAGATCAGCTTAGGCTAGAGTAAGACCCTGACTTGAGAAAAACCTACATAAATAAATAAAGTAGAGTTGAAAAGTATAAGTTGAGGAGTTCACATCTTTTTGTGGTGATAGTCATGATAAGGGGTACAAAGAAGGAGAAACAAAGAAAAAAAATAGTTGAAGGGTGAGGTAAGGCTACATGCAGGCAACAACTCTAGTAGTGATAAGGACCCCAGAGATTATATATAGAATGAAATTCAATCTTCTCATTTGTTTTTTCTTTCTTTTCTTTTTTTCAAGGTAAGGTCTCACTCTAGCTCAGGCTGACCTGGAATTCACTATGTAGTCTCAGGGTGGCCTTTAACTCACAGTGATCCTCCTACCTCTGCCTCCCGAGTGCTGGGATTAAAGGCGTGTGCCACTATGTCCGGCCAATCTTCTCATTTCACTGGACAAACAAATAAACAAAAGGTCACTGGCACACTCGAACTCGTAAAGCTGGAATCCTTGATCCTCCTGCCCCCACCTCTTCTAAGTGCTGGGATCATAAGCATTAGCCAAGTTTTTTCTGTCAGAGTGATTCCTCCTAACAGCGTCATTCATGACCCCTTGACCCCTCGACTCATCGCCCACCTCTATTCCAGTTTACGAGCCGCGATGGACGTCAAGGGATCTGGCGCACTGAATCGGCTTAGTAGGGGCCCGAGGCCCCGCCCACCGCAGGCCTGGGCCCCGCCCACCGCAGGCCTGGGCCCCTTGTGTCCCCGCCTCCCCATGGTGGGGACCGGCCTTCCGTAGAGGGCAGGCCTGCGTGAGGAGGGTGGGCGCTCCCGCGGCCGCTGACGGTAGGTGGGATGAACCCCCCCCTCGGGGCCGGGGTCTGGGCTGGGCCCGGCCCCAGGGCCAGTGCGTGCAGGACCGACGGCGTGGAACCCGCACAAGCGCTTTCTCCACGAGGGAGCGCGTGCGCGCAGCCCGACCTCGAGTCAGGCCTTCCCGGAGTGGGCGGCGCCGCGCGTGCGCAGTCAGCCTCGGGCGGCCCAGAGGGTGTGCGGGCGGGTCTTAGCGGAGCGCCTCCTGGGTCACTTCTTTATTATTTATTTACTTACTTAGTTACATTTACTTATTTTCATTTGGTTTTTCTTTTTTTTTTTTTTTCGGGGTAGGGTCTCATTCTGGCTCAGGCTGACCTGGAATTCACTATGTAGTCTCAGGGTGGCCTCGAACTCATGGCGATCTTCCTACCTCTGCGTCCCAAGGGCTGGAATTAAAGGCATTCGCCACCTCGGCCGACATCTGGGTCGCTTCTTGTTTGGTCCTACTGGGCTGGGTTAGCTTTGTTATCTTTTTAGTGGTTCAGAGCTGTGCCTCAGTGCAGCTGGTGCTGTAAACACGGAAGGGCGGAGCGCGGGCTGGGGTGGCGGGTGGAAAATGCACGCCAGCAGGCGCTCCTGGGGTAGCCTGTGGTCGCGGTACCGAAGGTTGGCCCCTTGCTAGGGACAGGGCGTGGCCCAGGCGGCACGGTCTCTGGGGCTCTGCTGCCCTCTGCAGGCCGCCGCAGGAACTGCCCTGAGATTGCCTAGGCGAGCGGCCGCTGAACTTGGGATTGGTAGTTCTGTTTTGCTCCCCTCTCGCTCTAGGGTGAAGGTAGTTAATGTAAATGCAGAGAGACGAACCCAGGCCCTCACACGTTCTACCAACGAACTATCATTTTTTCCTTTTAAATTTTTATATATTGTTTGATTAATTTGAGAGAGAGAGAGAGAGAGAGAGAGAGAGAGAGAAGAGAAGAGAAGAGAATGGGCGTGCCAGGGCCTCTAGCCATTGCCAATGAACTCCAGACATGTGCCACTGTATATATCTGGCTTACGTGGGTGCTGGGGAATCGAAGCTGGGTCCTTTGGCTTTGCAGGCAAATACTTTAACCACTAAGCCATCTCTCCAGCCCTCCTATTTATTTATTTATTTATTTATTTATTTATTTATTTATTTATTTATAGTTTTTTGAGGTAAGGTCTTGCTAACCTGGAAGGCTGACCTGGAATTCAGTATGTAGTCTCAGGGTGGCCTCAAACTCACGGCGATCCTCCTACCTCTCCCTCTCAAGTGCTGGGATTAAAGACGTGCACCACCACACCTGGCTCCTTTTTTCCTTTTTGAGACAGATCTTGCTGTATAGTCCAAATTTATCTTCTGCCTGAGCCTTCTGAGTGCTGGGAGTTACAGGCATGCACCATCATGACTCAACTCAGACTTAGAACCAGCTAAGTGGTAGGAGCAGCTAGCCTGGATCTGGTGTTGAATGCTTTGGACCTTTTAAATGGACCACCTGATCCCTGGTCACATTTTAAACTGCCCACCTCCCCATCCAACACCTTGCAGGTCTTGACTTCTGGACTTAATAAAGAACTGGGTAGGATGATAAACACGATTTTGGTGACATCCAGAGTGCACACCAGGGTATGTCTATAAAGGCAATGTGAACTCCTGCCCAGTGAAGACTAGTCTAAATTGTTCCAAGACCACTTTGCCCTGTTGTAACAGCACATGGCAAACATAATGGAAATACCATCTCCAAGCACAACGATTTGAAACTGCTGCAACTCACAACCCCAAATCATGTATCAATTGACATTTGTTTTGAGAATTGCATTGTTAGTCAATTTCATCACTGAGTGAATATTATATATGTAATCATTAGATTAGATTTAAATCTAATCATTGCCATATGTCATATAGTCTATTCATGATTATATATATGTATTTATATATATTTATATTTCACCTGTCTAGTTACAATGCAAATTGAGTAATGTCACAAGCCAGTGCTTTGAAAACTAGAGAAGAGTGATGATTTGGACTAAGTTGGAAATGACTTAATCAAAAATTTCATTACTTCTCTTCATTTTGTATTTATAGACTGAAATAATGAAAGAAATAATGTTCCCTCTCCTTTTAACCCTAACAAAAATAAACTCTGTCAAGCAGCCATAGTTACTGAATGTTTACTAGGGTGAGGCTACTACATGTGTTGTTGAGGAGGAAAAGTTCATGGCCAGGAGTTCCAAGCTGTGTAGAGGGCATGATATTGGTGGCTGTGCTTTGAGCTCAATGGGATGAGTGAAGTGGAAATTGTCTTTCTGTATGATGTGATGTTGTGTGCTGAAGAGTCATGGCTTCCTGTTCATTTGTTGAAAGGGAATTTGGGCCTTTTCTGTTGCTTCTGGATACCAAGCTTATTAACTATCATTTTAATAATTACATGATAGCTGTGGATATCTCCCACATATGCCTGTACACATGAAATTTTCCATAATTCCAGAGGACTCACATGTATAGACTTTAGATTAAGAACCTATGTTTTAGGGATTTTTTTTTCAGGTAGGGAGGGTCTCACTCTAGCCCAGACTGACCTGGAATTCATTATGTAGTCTCAGGGTGGACTTGAACTCATGGTTATCCTCCTACCTCTGCCTCCCAAATGCTGGTATTCAAGTGGTGTGTCATCATTCCTGGCCTTTTTCTTTTTGAAAGCTTTGCTTTTATTTATTTATTTATTTATTTATTTAATTTTTGAGCTTTTTTTTTTTTTTTTTTTTTTTTTTTTTTTCCAGGTAGGGTCTTGCTCTAGCTCAGGCTGACCTGGAATTCACTATGTAGTCTCAGGGTGGCCTTGAACTCATGGCAGTCCTCCTACCTCTGCCTCCCCAGTGCTGGGATTAAAGGTGTGCACCACCACGCCCAGCAACATTTTTAAATATATATTTTAAATTAATTAATTTGATAAAGAGGCAGAGAGAGAGAGGGAAAGAGAGAGAATGGGCACTCCAGGGCCTCCAGCTACTGCAAAGGAACACCACACGCATGCACCCCTTGTTCATCTGGCTTACATGGGTTCTGGGGAATTGAACCTGGGTCCTTTGGCTTTGCAGGCAAACACCTTAATCGCTAAGCTATTCCTTCAGCCCAAATCTTTTTTAGCATTTTTATTTATTTATTTGTGAGAGAGAGAGTGAGAGAAAGAGGCAGAAAGAGAGAAAGAGAATGGGCATGTCAGGGCCTCCAGCTGCTGCAAACAAACTCCAGACACATGTGCCACCTTGTGCATCTAGCTTTATGTGGGTCCTGTAGAATTGAACCTGATCCTTTGGCTTTGCAGGCAAGCACCTTAACTGCTAAGCCATCTCTCCAGCCCCCAAGCTTTGCTTTTTTTTTTTTTTTTTTTTTTTTTACTTGTTTACTTCGCTTTGCAGAGTGAAGTTTGCTACATAAACCCACTGCACAGTCCAACACACATAAACATGGCGTACAAGAGAGGACGATACAAAAACACAACTCTGGATGGTAAAGGGAACTGCTTTCAGCTTGTTCCAGTCCATGCCAGGGAATGCCAGTGTCGCGGGTCAAAACAGGGGAGGGGGGAAATACTGTGGAATAAAAGTGGCACCAACAGCCCATCCAACACAGTTGTCCCAGTTAGATCCTAGACTGGGGCGGAGGGTCTCCCTAGCTATGCATTGATTTCTGTCACCTCTCCTCCTAGTCACAACAGCTACAAACCAGAGTGGAGCTTAACCCTGGGCCTGTGGGCCAAGAGATGTAAGGACACATGTGCTTTTGTATCCTCTAGAGAAATGTCATGCTCCCTCTCTGAGACTTCTAGACACTCTATCGTGCATGTGGTAGAGCAACAGGATGACGTGTGTGCATGTGTGTGCACGCGTGTGTGTGTGTCTGCCAGAAATCACGTGACTCTAGCATCACACCACTGTGTTGGCACACAGTTTTCATGGAGACCCCTGGCATTTTGATTCCCATTCTTTCTTTCTCTTTAACTCTCCTCTCTCTCTCTCTGTCTCTCTCTCCCTGGCACTTCTGGACAGACAGAAACAGAAAGCTAGCTACCCAAGGGGAACATGTGTGAGGACCTTGGATGGGGGCCCCCTCCCCCGCCTTCACCCCAGTCCTCATGCTTGACTTTCGATGCTGATGAATTGAAAGATCCCTGACATCTTCCTGGGGAGCACTGGGCTTGTTTGCTATCAGCTTTCAAACTTGGGGAATCTGTTCAACTCTCTCTGTAAAACTGGGGTGCATCTGGAGCTAGGACATATCCTCTCCTATTATCTCTGCCCCCCCCACTCCGGTGCCCCAAATGCCTCCCTACCTTCCTTCTCCCCTCTAGTCTTTCTGTCTGGTTATGGAGTGGGGCATAAACGTTACTGTCATGAAGGACTGAAGCGCATTAGGACAACTGTCCCCGGGGATGACGGCGGCATTGGAAGGCCCTGGCAGGTGGGCACACACAGGTCTCCATCCTCATCTCCCACAACCCTGCCCTCCACATCCTCCGACTCTGCACCCCACCCCCCAAGCTTTGCTTTTAAATAATGATCAAATAACTTGAATTTTGTGCTCTGGACACTTATGACTTACAATGTTTTTTTTTTTCTTTTTTCTTTTTAAAATATTTTATTTATTTATGTATTTATTTGAGAGCAAAAGATTGAGAGAGAGAGAGAGAGAGAGAGCGCGAGGGGGGGGGAGGAGAGAATGAATATGAATGGGCACTTCAGGGCCTCCAGCCATTGCAAAAGAATTCCAGATGCATGCATTACCTAGTGTATCTAGCTTTACGTGGGAACTGGGAAATTGAACCTGGGTCCTTAGGCTTTGAAGGCAAGTGCCTTAACTGCTGAGGCATCTCTCCAGCTCCCCATCTTTTATTTGTTTTAAATTTATTTTATTTATTTATTTGAGAAAGACGGAGAGAAATAGGTAGAGAGGCAGGGAGAGGGAGAGAATGGGCGCACCAGGGCCTCCAGCCACTGCAAGTGAACGTCAGATGCATGTGCCTCCTTGTGCATCTGGCTTATGTGGGTACTGGGGAATCGAAACTGAGTCCTTTGGCTTTGCAGGCAAGCACCTTAACTACTAAGCCATTTCTCCAGCCCCTTGTTTTTATTTTTTTATTATTTATTTATTTATTTATTAGTTTTTTCCTATTTTTTTATTGACAACTTCTATATTTACATACAAAAAATGCATGATATTTCCCTCCCCTGCCCCATACCCCTTTAGAACTCCAATCTCCATCATATCCCCTCCCTCTCTCCATTAGTCTCTCTTTTAATTTGATGTCATCATCTTTTTCTTCTATTTTTGAGGGTCTTGCGAAGGTATTGCTAGGCACTGCAAGGTCATGGATATCTAGGCCAATTTCTGTCTGGACAGTTGCATTGTAAGGAGTCGTATCCTTCCTTTGACTCTTCTATCCGCCCCCTCTTCCGCAATGGGCCCTGAGCCTTGGAGGGTGTGACAGAGATGTTTCAGTGCTGGGCACTCCTCCATCCCTTCTCAGCACTATGTTGCCTTTTGGGTCATCCCAGTGGTCATCGCCATCTGAAAAGAGAAGCTTCTCGGGCTGGAGAGATGGCTTAGCAGTTAAACGCTTGCCTATGAAGCCTAAGGACCCCGGTTCGAGGCTCGATTCTCCAGGACCCACGTAAGCCAGATGCACAAGGGAGTGCATGCATCTGGAGTTCATTTGCAGTGGCTGGAGGCCCTGGTGCACCCATTCTCTCTCTCTTTCTCTCTACCTGCCTATTTCTGTATCTCTCTCTCTCAAATAAATAAATAAATAATAAAATATTAAAAAAAAAGAGAAGCTTCTCTAACCAGAAGTGAGAGTAGCATTAATATGTGAATATGAACATTAAGTGTAGTGCTTTCAGGGCAGCTTGGTGGGAATAATATATACTTTATTTTAAAATATTTTATTTCTTAATCTATTTGAGAGAGAGAGGGAGAGAAAGAAAGAGGCAGATAGAGACGGAGAAAATGGGTGTGCCAGGGCTTCTAGCCATTGCAAATGAACTCCAGGTGCATGCGCCACCTTGTGCGTCTGGATTACATGGGTCCTGGGGAATCGAACCTGTGTCCTTAGGCTTTGCAGGCAAGCGCCTTAACCGCTAAGCCATCTCTCCAGCCCTTTAAAAATATTTTATTTATTTGCAAAGGGAGAGAGAGAGAATATATGAATATGGGCATGGGCATTCCAGGGCATCTTTCCATTGCAGTGAAATCCGGATGCCCATGCCCCTTTGTGCATGTGGCTTACATGGGTACTGGGCAGTTGAACCCTGGCCATCAGTCTTTGTTAGCAAGTGCTATCTCTTCAGTCTTATGATGATGCTTTCTTTTCTTTTTGTTTTTCGAGGTAGGGTCTCACTGTAGCCCAGCTGACCTGGAATTCACTATGTAGTCTCAGTCTGGCCTCTAACTCACAGTGATCCTCCTAGCTCTGCCTCCTACCTCTGCTGGGATTAAAGACTGCCAGCATGCCTGGCCTATAATGATGTTTTCTAAGACAATTATTCTTACTCTTGTAAAACTCCTGAGAAAGAATAGCATTGATATGTTTATTAGGGTTGTGATAAAGATTCAATGGGCACATTTGGGTTTCCACATTTTGTTATGTGATTAGAAAGCCAAAACACACCAATAGCTGAGGCTTAAGCATTATGAGAGAAGGAAATGCTTTTTCTTTTCTTTTTCTTTTTTTCTTTGAGACAGGGTGTCATACAGTCCAAGCTGGTCTCAAACTCCCCATCCTCTTGCCTCCATCTCCCAAGGGCTGGGATTTTTTTTTTTTTTGTTTGTTTTTTGAGGTAGGGTCTCACTCTAGCCCAGGCTGACCTGGAATTCACTATGTAGTTTCAGGGTGGCCTCAAACTCACAGTGATCCTCCTACCTCTGCTTCCCAAGTGCTGGGATTAAAGGCATGGACCACCACACCGGGCAAAGAGATGTTTTAGGAACTAAATTAAGGAAAATATTTCTCTTCCTCCTCCTTTTTCTTTCTTTCTTTTCTTTTTCTTTTTCTTTTTTATATTTTATTTTTGACAACTTCTTTAATTGTAGACAATATCCCATGGTACTTCCCTCCCTCCCCTCACTTACCCCTTTGAAATGTTACTCTCCATCATATCCCCTCCCCCTGTCAATCAGTCTCTCTTTTCAGTTTGATGTCATGATCTTTTCCTCCTATTATGATGGTCTTGTGTAGGTAGTTACATTCTTTTCACCCCCTCTTCTGCAATGGACCCTGAGCTTTGGAAGGTGGGTTTGAGATGTTTCAGTGCTGAGCACTCCTCTGTCCCTTCTTCTCAGCACCATGGTGCTTTCTGAGTCATCCCAGTGGTCATCACCATCTGAAAAGAGAAGCTTCTCTAACCAAAAGTGATCTCATTAATATATGGGTGTCGACATTAAGAGAAGTGCTTATTGGGCAGTTTGGTGAGCTTAGTATATACATTTAGCATGACACAAGCAGATGTTACACCCCTAGGGCTTATGACTACCCCTGTTGTAGGTTTTCAGTAACAGGGATGTATTCCCTCCCATGAGGTAGGGTCTCACTCTAGCTCAGGCTGACCTGGAACTTATGTAGTCTCAGGGTGGCCTTGAACTCACAGCAATCCTCCTACCTCTGCTTCCCAAGTGCTGGGATTAAAGGCATGAGCCACCATGTCCATCTTATTTCTCCTCCTCTAACCACTTCCTGCCTGGAAAAAAAAATTATTTATTTATTTTATTGACAACTTCTTTAATTGTAGACAATATCCCATGGTACTTCCCTAATCAGTCTCTCTTTTCAGTTTGATGGAAAAAAAATATTTTTTAAAGAGTTGATTTTTTTTTTTTTTTTTTTTTTTTTGTTTAGGGTCTTGCTTGAGCTCAAGTTGACCTGGAATTCACTATGTAGTCTCAGGGTGTCCTCGAACTCATGGTGATCCTCCTATGCCTCCCAGAGTGCTGGGGTTAAAGGTGTGTGTCATCTTGCTTGGCTGATTCTTTTTAAAAATTTTTATTTATTTATCCATTTTGAGAGAGAGGGAGAGGCAGATAGAGAGAATGGACACACCAGGCATACAGCCACTGCAAACGAACTCCAGATGCAAGTGTGCCCTTGGCTTATGTGGGCATTGGGGAATCGAATCTGGGTCCTTAGGCTTCGCAGGCAAACACCTTAACCGCTAAGCCATCCCTCCAGCCCTGATTCTTTTTCTACATATTTTTATTTATTTATTTGAGAGAGAGGGAGGGGGAAAGAATGGGCGCACCAGGCTTACATGAGTACTGGGAAATTGAACTTGGGCAGGCAAGCCCCTTAACTGCTAAACCATCTCTAGTCCTGGGAATTTTTTTTTTTTTTCAAGGTAGGGTTTTGCTGTAGCCCAAGCTGACCTGGAATTCATTATGTACTCTCAGGATGACCTCGAATTTAGGACAATCCTCCTACTTCTGCTTTTCAAGTGCTAGGATTAAAAGCATGCGCCACCATGCCCAGCTCTTATTTATTTATTTATTTATTTTTTGAGGTAGGATCTTGCTTGAGCTCAGGCTGACTTGGAACTCACTATGTAGTCTCTCAGGGTGGCCTTGGACTCATGGCAATCTTCCTACCTCTGCCTCCCCGAGTGCTGGTATTAAAAATGTGCATCACCATGCCCAATGGAAAATATTTTTAAATTATATTTATCTATTTATTTGGGAGAGAAAGAGGAAGAGAGAGAGAGAGAGAGAGAGAGAAAATGGATGCACCAGAGCCTCATGTGCCACCTTGTGCATCTGGCTTACATGGGTCCTGGAGAATTGAACCTGGGTCCTCTGGCTTTGCAGGCAAGTGCCTTAATCACTGAGCCACCTCTCCAGCCACCTTTTTATTATTTATTTTTATTTTATTTGTTTATTAGAGACACAGAGAGAGAATGGGCACACCAGGGCCTTTAGCCACTGTAAATGAACTCCAGATGCATGTGCCACAGTGTACATTTGGCTTACGTGGGTCCTGGAGAATTGAACCTGGGTCCTTAGGCTTCACAAGCAAGTGTATTAACTGCTAAGCCATCTCTCCAGCCCTGTAGCTCCCTTTTTTATTTTTTTGCATATGTAAATATGTGTATATATGTATAGGTGTATGTGCATGTGTGTGTGTGCATGCATGTAGAGGCCAGAGGTTGACTTTGAGCATTTCCCTTACGAATAGGGTCTCTCACTGAGTCTGGAGTTTGCCCATTCAGCAAGTCTAGCTAGCCAGCTTGCCCTAGTGATCCCTTGTCTCCCTGCTGGGATTACAGATGCGCTGCTGTGCCCATCTAGCAATTATGTGAGTTTTGGATATTCAAACTCAGATCCTCATGCTTGCATGGCAAGTGCTTTATCCACTAAGATATCTCTAGCCCCAGTTTTTGCCTCTTTTATCATGGAGGAGTTCTACAAGAGTTTATTCCTCATAGAGTTGTCTGGTGTTGCCCTTGGAGGCCTCAGTTTCCTGGAGGTATTTGGCTAAATTAGATCTTTCCTACAGATGGAGGAAGTGGAGCAAGGCCTGTTGACACAGCCGTGGGCATGGCTACAGCTTGGCGAGAACACATTCTTGGCCAAGGCATATGTCACCCCGCAAGGTTATGCCTTGCTGGTTTCAGATCTTCAACAGGTGTGGCATGAGCAGGTGGACACCAGTGTGGTCAGCCAGCGAGCCAAGGTGAGTGTGAAGAGCAGTACCACGGTGGGGTTGTGGAGACATGACCTTCCTACTGCAGGTTAGAGGGCATTAATAACAACCAGCTTGGCTGCCTGTAAGTTAGCAAAGATGACTGAATTGAACTGAGATAATGACAAGTTCAGTATCCCTAACCTGAAAATCCTGAATCCAACATGCTCTGAACCTTTGTAAGTTTTAGATTTTGGAACATTTTGGGTTTTCTGAGGTAGGGTCTCACTCTAGCTCAGGCTGACCTGGAATTCACTCTGTAGTCTCAGGGTGGCCTCAAACTCATGGCAATCCTCCTACCTCTGCCTCCCGAGTGCTGGGATTAAAGGTGTGCGCCACCATGCCTGGGCTTGTTTTTCTTTTTTCTTTTTTAAAAAAATTATTTTATTTATTTTTTGGAGAGAGACACAGAAAGAGACAGACAGAGAGGGAGAGGGAGACAGATAGAGATGGGGACTCCAGCAGTCTCTCAGCTGCCATGAATGAAATCCAGATGTGTGCACCCCCTTGTGAGCAAGTGCGGCATTGCGCCCTTGTCTCACTTTGCATCTGGCTAAATGTGGGACCTGGAGATTGGAACCGGGTTCTTAGGCTTAGCAGGCAGGCGCCTTAACCGCTAAGCCATCTCTCCAGCCCTTGTTTTTCCTTTTTTGATTTTTCGAGGTAAGGTCTACCTCTAGCTCAGGCTGATCTAGAATTCACTAGGTAGTCTCAGGTTGGCCTTGAACTCACAGTGATCCTGCTACCTCTGCTTCCTGAGTGTTGGAATTAAGGGCATGCACCACCATGCCTGGCCCAGATTTTGAGAATGGAATAGTTCAACTGGTAAAGTCTACATATATATCCGTAAATAAAAAAAAATTTTAGCAATTTGAAGCATTTTTGATCCTAAGTATTTCAACCTATCTTGTCTTACACTTCTACCTGAAACCCTGGAACCACTGTGTGTGTGTTTCTGCATGCATGACCATGCATAGTATGGTATATATTTCCTGTCTATATTGCCCTTCAGTAAACTGATCTTACCCCAGGCAGAACCTTGAGCTTTGTGATTCATTTCTTTTTTATTTATTATTTGTTTGCTTGTTTTTGAGGAAGGGTCTCACTCTAGCCCAGGCTGATCTGGAATTCACTATGTAGTCACTATGTAGTCTCAGGGTGGCCTGGAACCCACGGCATCCCTCCTACCTCTGCCTCCCACATACTGAGATTAAAGGTGTATACCACCACACCTGACTTATTTTATTTATTATTTATTTGAAAGAATATGAGACAGGGAGAGAGGGGGGAAGCGGGGTGGGGGGTGGTTGTGAAGAAAATGGGCATTCCAGGGTCTCTAGCCACTGCAAACAAATTGTAGATGCATTCATCAGGCTTTTCATGGGTCCTGGGGAATTGAACCTGGTTCCTTAGGTTTTTCAGACCAGTGTCTTAACTGCTGAGCCATCTCTCCAGCCCCACATTTCTTTTCTTCCAGTTGTGATGTTTTTCCTTCCTTTCTCTTCCTCTCATTCTCCTGTCTTCATGACATCAAGTGCTCTTCTTTACTCTCATTCATGAGGCAGTACTTTCCTTCCAGAACCCTCACTCTGCCCTACTGCTGTGTCTTTAGGAACTAAACAAGCGTCTGACTGCGCCTCCTGCAGCTTTTCTCAGTCATTTGGATGATCTGCTTCGCCCCTTGTTGAAGGATGCTGCTCACCCCAGTGAAGTTACTTTCTCCTGTGATCGTGGGGCAGAGGCCCTGATGCTGCGGGTGCGGAGTGAGCTGTCTGGTCTCCCCTTCTGTTGGCATTTCCACTGTACTCTAGCTAGTCCTTTCCTGGTAAGTGCCATTCAGATATGGGGTGAAGGTGGGGATACCAGTTGCCCTAATATTTCTGCAAATCCTGTTTGAAATTTTTCTCCAGTAAGAAAGCTGTTCTTAGCTGGGCATGGTAGTGCACGTATTTAATTCCAGCACTCAGAAGGCAGAAATAGGAGGATCACTGTGAGTTCAAGGCCAGCCTGGGTCTACACAGTGAGTTCCATGTCAGCCTAGGCTAGAATGAGACCATACTTTGAAAGATCCAAAAAAAAAAAAAAAAAACTTTAATAGATCAAATTTGTTATTTATCAAGATCACTCTGATAATGGAGTGGAATATGTGCCAATATTAGACACTTTTCTTTCTTTCTTTCTTTCTTTCTTTCTTTCTTTCTTTCTTTCTTTCTTTTTTTGTTTTTTTTTTTGGTTTTCGAGGTAGGGTCTCACTCTGGTCCAGGATGACCTGGAATTAACTATGTAGTCTCAGGGTAGCCTCGAATTCACAGCAATTCTCCTACCTCTGCCTCCCGAGTGCTGGGATTAAAGGCGTGCACCACCACGCCCGGCTTTATTAGACACTTTTCTAAGCATTTTCTCCTACTTTAGTCCTTATGACTGACTGTCCTGCCAGATATGTATTATTATCCCCATTTTTCAGAGTAAAAAACTGAGATTTGGGCAGGAGAGATGGCTTAGTGGTTAAGGTGTTTACCTGCAAAGCCTAAAGACTGATATTTGACTCTCTCCCATCCAAGTACTAACCAGGCCCGACCCTGCTTAGCTTCCGAGATCAGACGAGATCGGGCGTGTTCAGGGTGGTATGGCCATAGACTGATATTTGACTGTCTAGGTCCCATGTAAACCAGATGCACAAGGTGATGCAAGTGTGCAAGATTGCACATGCATACAAGAGGGCACATGTGTCTGGAATTTGATTGCAGTGGCTGGAGGCCCTGGCGTGCCAATTATCTCTCTCTGATAAAAAATTTAAAAAAAGATTTTTAAAAAACCAATATTCAAGATAACTTGTCCAAAGCATCCAGTTTATTAATGAGTGAGCTAGCATTTGAACTCCATAGTGGTCTAGTTGACTTGAAAGCCCTTTTTCCTAGACTAGGAGGGTCATGCCCTCAGCTTTAGTGCCCCAAGAACTTTTATTTGAAATTAAAAGTGGAAATTAAATGGAAATTTCAAAGCTGGGCACATGTGACCCATGCCTATAATCTCAGTCCTTGTGATGGGGAGGCAAGATGATCAGAAGTTCAAGACCAGCCTTGACTACATAGTGAGTTCAAGGCCCGCCTTGGCTACATGAGAACTTGTCTTGAAAAGCCAAAAACAATCAAATCTAAAAAAACTAATTTTTAGGGCTGAGGAGATGGCTTAGTGGACACAGCACCTGCTGTGCAAGCAGGGGGACCTGAGTTTGAGTTCCCAGCACCTGGGTAAAATACTGGTCATGTTGGTGCTGAGGTGCTGGAGACAGAATTCCCCAAGACTCACTGGCTAGCTAGTCTAGCTGAACTGGTGAGTCCCAGGTTCAGTGAGAGACCCTGTCTGAAAAAGACTAAGGAACATCTGATGTAATTGACCTCTAGTCTCCACATGCATGTGCACACGAATAGACATACACATGTATGCATACACTGTCCATACTTATGCAAAAAGACATTTTTTTGAAATTGGCTTTTGTTTTATTTGAGAAAGGTCTGGCAATGCAGACCAAGCTATCCTTGAACTCATGAACCCCTGCCTCAGCCTCTAGAGTGCTGCTGGGATTACAAAAGCTGTGACATCCAGCTTTTAAATAAATTTATTTATTTATTTATTTGAGAGAGAGAACGAGGCAGAGAGACAGAGAGAGAGAGAGAGAGAGAGAGAGAGAGAGAGAGAGAGAGAATAGGAGTGCCAGGACCTCCAGCCACTACAAACGAACTTCAGATGCATGGGCCCCCTTGTGCATCTGACTTATGTGGGTCCTGGAGAGTCGAATCAGGATCCTTTGGCTTTGCAGGCAAGTGCCTTAACTGCTAAGCCATCTCTCCAGCCCCTCTTTTTTGTTTTGAGGCTGGGTTTCACTCTAGCCCAGGCTGACCTGGAACTCATAGCCATCCTCCTACCTCAGTCTCCTGTGTGAGCCATCATGTCTAACAGGCTTTTTTAAATCTTTTTTTTTTTATTTGTTAGAGAGAGAAAGAGAGGGAGAGAAAAAGGGAGATAGAGAATGGACATGCCAGGGCCTTCAGCCACTGCAAATGAGCTCCAGATGTATGTGCCACCTTGTGCATCTGGCTTATGTGGGTCCTGGGGACTTGAACCTGGATCCTTGAACTCACAGTGATCCTCCTACCTCTGCATCTCAAGTGCTGGGATTAAAGGCGTGCACCACCATGCCCAGCTTATTTCTTCTTCTTTATTTTTTTAGTTTTTGATTTTTTCAAGGTAGGGTCTTGCTCTAGCCCAGGCTGACCTCCTGGAATTTACTATGTAAACTCAGGCTGGCCTTGAACTCATAGCGATCCTCCTTCCTCTACCTCCTGAATGTTGGGATTAAGCCAGCCACTTCCTGCCTGGAAAATATATATAAAAAGTTGATTCTTGGAGCCAGGTGTGGTGGCGCACACCTTTAAGGTAGAGGTAGAAGGAGTGCCATGAGTTCAAGGCTACCCTGAGACTACATAGTTAATTCCAGGTCAGCCTGGGCTAGTGTGAGACCCTAACCTTGAAAAACCAAAACAACAACAACAACAGCAACAAAAAACCCCACAAAAACCTTAAAAAAAAAGAGTTAATTCTTGGGCTGGAAGGATGGCTTAGTGGTTAAGGCATTTGCCTGCAAAGCCAAAGACCCAGTTTCGATTCCCCAGGACCCATGTTAGCCAGATGCACAAGGGGCACATGTGCCTGGAGTTTGTTTGCAGTGGCTGGAGGCCCTGGCATGCCCATTCTCTCTCCCTCTCCCTCTGCCAAATAAATAAATAAAATATTTTTAAAAAACTTAAAAAAAAAACCTAGCCAGGTGTGGTGGCATACACCTTTAATCCCAGCACTCGGGAGGCAGAGGTAGGAGGATCACCAGGAGTTTGAGGCCACCCTGAGACTACATAGTGAATTCCAGGTCAGCCTGGGCTAGAGTGAGATCCTACCTCAAAAAAAAAAAAAAAAAAAAAGAGTTGATTATTTCTTTAGAAAATATTTTATTTATTGGGCTGGGGAAGTGGCTTAGCAGTTAAGGTGTTTGCCTGCGAAGCCTAAGGACCCACGTATGCATCTGAAGTTCGTTTGTAGTGGCTGGAGGCCCTGATATGCTCATTCTCTCTATCTGCCTCTTTCCCTCTCTCTCTCAAATAAATAAATAAAATGTTGATTTGAGAGAGGGGTTGGGAAAGAATGGTCTCACCAGGGCCTGTAGCTACACAAATAAACTCCAGATGCATATGCCACTTTGTGCATCTGGGACACAAGTAATCCCCCTATCTCAGTCTTTCAAGTAGCTGGTATGTGCTACTGTGGCTGTCTTCATGACTAAGTCTCTAAGGCCTCTCCACATGGTCTACCATCTAGTAATAACATTTGTTACTTTAACTGGATTTCTTATGAAATCTTCCATCCTGCTTTAGGTACAGAATTTATTTCATTCAAAACCCTGTTGACTTTCTCAGGTGACACCAGAGGGCACTATTTCCTCAATAATATCTGTCTGGGGGGACCCAAACATTTGGACAGCCATACAGAATCCCAGGCAATAGCTGGTCTCATTAGGTGTTGCAGAGTTCTACAAAGTTAGAGTAGTGATTGGAGGCTGGTGGGCTCCAGAACCTCTCATAAGAGAACAGGGCGGATTAGAGCACTTGCCTAGAGTGTGCCGGGCCAGGCCCATCCCAGCACTGAGAAAAAAAAAAAAGGCTGTAAAGATCATTTGCATAATGATATTCTAATTGAAGAAAAATGAAAAAAAAAAGTGACTATTTTAGCACATTTTTCTGATTGAGGAGCTATATCATGGAAGAAGCAATAGTGTTTAGAGGAGAATGAGGGTTTTTTTTCTTTCTTTTTTTTTTTTTTGAGAATGAGGGGTTTTGTTTTGTTTTGTTTTTGGAGACTGAGTTTTTTGTTTGTTTGTTTGTTTTTTGATTTTTGAGGTAGGGTCTCACTCTAGCTCAGGCTGACCTGGGATTCACTCTGTAGTCTCAGGGTGGCCTCAAACTCATGGCAATCCTCCTACCTCTGCCTCCCATGTGCTGGGATTAAAGGCGTGCGCCACCATGGCTGGCTGAGAGTGAGTTTTTTTTTTTTTTTTTTTGGTTTTGCAAGGTAGGGTCTCACTCTGGTCCAGGCTGACCTGGAATTAACTATGTAGTCTCAGGGTGGCCTCGAACTCTCAGCGATCCTTCTACCTCTGCCTCCCGAGTGCTGGGATTAAAGGCGTGCGCCACCACGCCCGGCTGAGAGTGAGTTTTTAAAAAGTATTTTTTATTTTTATTATTTATTAATTAGAGAGAAAAAGAAGCAGATAGAGAGAGGGAGAGAGAATGGGTGTGCTAGGGTCTTAAGCCACTCCAAATGAACTCCAGATGCATATGCCACTGTGTGCATCTGGCTTACATTGGTTCTGGGGAATTGAACATGGGTCCTTAGGCTTTGCAGGCAAGCACCTTAACTGCCAAGCCATCTCTCCAGCCCTGGAGGGTGAGTTTTCTCTTTTTTTTTTTTTTTTCTTTTCTTTCTTTCCTCTCTCTTTATTTCTCCCTTCCTTCCCCCCTTCTTCCCTCCCTCTCTCCCTCCTTCCTTCCTTCCTTTCTGTTTTTCAAGGTAGGGTCTCTCTGTAGCCCAGGCTGACCTGGAATTCACTAAGTAGTCTCAGGGTGGCCTTGAACTCATAATGATCCTCCTTCTTTCTACCTCTGCCTCCCCAGTGCATGTGCCACCGCACCCAGCAAGAGTGAGTTTTGATTAGCCATAGGGAGAAGTTGACTTTGAACAATTGATTAACATATACATACATACATATGCATATATATAATTTATGAGAGAGAAAACATGCACACCAGGGCCTCTAGCCACTGGAAAGAAACTCCAGATACGTGCACCACCATGTGCATATCACTTATATGGGTATTGGGGAATCACAACTGGGTCCTTTGGCTTCGCAGGCAAGTGCCTTTACTGCTAAGCCATATCTAAAGCCCAATATATATATATATATGCAGTTTGTTTTTTCGAGGTAGGGTCTCACTCTAGCCAGGCTGACCTGGAATTCACTATGTAGTCTCAGGCTGGCCTCGAACTCACAGTGATCCTGTTACCTCTGTCTCCCAAGTGCTGGGATTAAAGGCGTGTGCCACCACACCCAGCTCCAACAAATATATTTTAAGTTAAAATAAACTACTTATCATTAAGAGCAGATAATATCATCCCAGGGAAACCCCCAAACCTGAGAGAACTTTATAGGGAAGAGTTAGAGCTGGTAGACACTGGCAGGGATGTAGGCGGATACTATTTCAGGCTGGTGTGTGTCTGTGAGGTCATGCGGTTGTAAGTTTTGTTTGTTACTCATTCTTGTGATACTTTCCATTTACATTTTTTTGAATGGGTAATTCATGCCAAAGACAAACATTTCAAACAGCTTTTAAAGGTATACAGTGAAAAAAAAACCCAGGTTTTCTTTCTGCCTCCTCCTCTAGTCCCCCATTTTCCTTCTCTAAAGCAATTGCTTCTGGTGGCTTTCTTTTTTCTTTTCTTTTCCTTTTTTCTTTTCTTTTCTTTCTCTCTCTTCTTTCTTTCTCTCTCTCTCTCCCTCCCTCCCTTCCTTTTTTCTTTTCCTTTTTTCTTTTTTTCCGAGGTAGGGGCTCTCTCTATCCCAGGCTGACCTGAAAGTCACTATGTAGTTTCATCTCAGGGTGGCCTTGAACTCACAGTGATTCTCCTACCTCAGCCTCCCCAGTGCTAGGATTAAAGGCATGCACCACCATACCTGGCTTCTTTCTTTCTTTTTAAAATATTTTTTATTTTTAAGCCGGGCATGGTGGCGCACACCTTTAATCCTAGCACTCGGGAGGCAGAGGTAGGAGGATCGCCATGAGGTCGAGGCCATCCTGAGACTACATAGTTAATTCCAGGTCAGCCTGAGCTAGAGTGAGACCCTACCTTGGAAAACCAAAAAAAAAAAAAATTTTTTTTTAAAAAACTTATTAGAGAGAGAGAGAGAGAGAGAGAGAAAGAGATGGGGGAGAGGATGGGTGCACCAGGGCCTCCAGCTAGTGCAATTAAACTCCAGACGCATGCACCACCATGTGCAATTGAACCTGGGTCCTTAAGCTTTGCAGGCAAGCGCCTTAACCACCGAACCATCTTTCCAGCCCTAAATAAATCTTTTTAAAAACAAAAGAAAGAGGGCTGAAGAGATGGCTCAGTGGTTAAGGCGCCTGCCTGCAAAGCCTAAGGACCCAAGTTCAGTTCCCCAATACTTATGTAAAGCCAGATGCACTAAGTAGTGCATGCATCTGGAGTTCATTTGCAGTGGCAGGAAGCCCTGGCATGCCCATACTCATTCTCTCTGTGTCTATCTCTTTCTCTCTCAAATAATAAAATAGATAAATAAAATTTAAAGATATTTATTAATGGTTTGGAGAGATGGCTTAGTGGTTAAGGCACTTGCCTGCGAAGCCTAAGGAACCCAGTTCAATTCCCCAATACCTACATAAGCCAGATGCTTCTGGTGTTTGCGGTGGCTGGAGGCCCTGGTATACCCATTCTCTCTTTCTTTCTCTTTCTGCCTCTTTCTCTCTCAAATAAATAAATCAATGAATTAAATATTTAAAAATATTTATTGACAGAAAGAGAGGGAAGAGGGAGGAAGGGAGAGAGAGTGAGGAAGTGTATGGGTGCACTAGGGCTCTTGCCACTGCAAACTAACTCCAGATGCATGCACCACTTTGTGCATCTGGTTTTATGTGGATCCTGAGGAATTTAACCCAGGCTGTCAGGCTTTGCAAGCAAGTGCCTTTAACAGTGCAGCTGTCTCTCCAGCCCCCTTCCCTTCTTCCTTCCTTCCTTCCTTCCTTCCTTCCTTCCTTCCTTCCTTCCTTCCTCCTCCCTCCCTCCCTCCCTCCCTCCCTCCTTCCCTCCCTTCCTCCCTCCCTCCCTCTCACTCTCTGTCCCTCCCTCCCTCTCTCCATCCCTCCCTCCCTCTCTCTGACCCTCTCTTCCTTTTCTTTATTTTCTTCCCTTTCTCTCTCTTTCTATGTAGCCCAGGCTGGCCTAAGACTTGAAATCTTCCTGCTTCTGTTTTCCAATTGCTGGGATCACAGGTATAGGCCACCATGCCTAAGTATTTGCTCTAAGAATGAATGAATGGATTGATTAATTAGACTTTTTTATAGCAGGGTGTGATTCTAGCCCAGGCTGACCTAAAAGCCACTGTGTAAACTCATGATGATCCTTTTACCTCAGTCTCCCGAGTGCTGGGATTAAAGCTGTGTGCCACTACACCTGACGTGGCTCTGGATTATTTGAAGGATATTATGGAATATATGAGACTTCCTATTTCTACTTTATAATTCTCCAGTCATCTCTACTGTGACAGACTTCTCCTTATCTCTCTCTAGCATATAATATAATTACAGTTTTTTGCATTTTGTTCTTAGGGTAGGATCTTTCTGTGTAGCTCAGGCTGGCCTTGAACTTGTGACCCAGCTGCTTCAGCCTGTTGAGATTATATTTGAGCATCACCATGCCCATTTTTGAATATCATTTATTATATATATTTAAATTAATTAATTTGCATGTGCACATGCATGTGCATGCACGTGTATGTCTGTGTGTATGGGTGCACTAGAGTTCTCCTCTTGCTGCCAATGAATGCTAGATGCTTGCACCACTTACAAACATTTTTTTTTGAGGCAAGCCCAACAGATTGGTCATTTAAAAAAATTTTAATTTATTTGTTTGAGAGAAAGAGGCAGATATATATAGAGAAGGAGAGAATGGGCATGCCAGGGTCTCCAGCTGCTGCAAACGAACTCCAGATACATACGCCACCTTGTCCATCTGGCTTACATAGGGTCTGGGGAATCGAACCTGGGTTCTTTGGCTTTGCAGGCAAGTGCCTTAACCACTAAGCAATCTCTCCAGCCCCCCCCTCCATTTTTTATGCAAGAGAGAGGCAGAGAGGAGAGAGAGAATTGGCATGCCACTGTAATTGAACTCTAGATGTGTGCACCATCCTGTGAGCATGTGCGACCGTGTGTGCTTGCATCACCTTGTACGTCTGGTTTATGAGACCTTAGCCTTCGCAGGCAAGTGCCCTAACCACTAAGCAATCTCTGCAGCTTGTTTGTACCACTTTTTGAATCCAATTTTATGTGAGTGCTGGGGAACTGAAAGTAGCTCAACAGGCTTTGCAAGTAAGCACCTTTCACTGCTGAGCCATCTCCCTAGCCCCTTGAATCACTTTCTTTTCTTTTCTTTTCTTTTCTTTTCTTTTCTTTTCTTTTCTTTTCTTCTCTTTCTTTTCTTGTCTTTTCTTTCTTTTTGAGGTAGGGTCTCAATGTAGCTCAGGCTGACCTGGAATTTGCTATTTAGTCTCAGGGTAGCTCTGAACTCATGGTGATCCTCCTACCTGTGCATCCCAAGTGCTGGATTAAAGGCTTAAACCACCATGCCCAGCTCCCTCTGTTTTTAAAAAGTTATTTATTTACTCGAGAAAGAGAGAGAGGCAGAGAGAGAGAAGGAGAGAATGGACATGCCAGGGCCTCTAGCCACTGCAAATGAACTCCAGATGCATGCACCATCTTGTGCATCTGGCTTTATGTGGGTACCGGGGAATTGAGCCTGGGTCCTTTGGCTTTGCAGGCAAGCACCTTCACAGCTAAGCTATCTCTCCAGCCCACATTCTTTTTTTAAAAAATATTTTAAAAATATTATTTATTCATTTATTTGAGAGAGAGAGAGAGAAAGACAGAGAATGGGTGCACCAGGGCCTCCAGCTACTGCAAATGAACTCAAGATGAATGCGCCCCCTTGTGCATCTGGCTTACATGGGTTGCAGAGAATCAAATCTGGGTCCTTTGGCTTTTTAGGCAAGCGCCTTAACTGCTAAGTCATCTTCTCCAGCCCCCCCCCACATTATTTTTTAAAAATTATTTATTTATTTGTAATCAGAGAGAAATAGAAGAGAGACACACAGAGAGAATGGGTGCGCCAGGGCCTCTAGCCACTGCAAACTAACTGAAGATACATGTACCACTTTGTGCATCTGGCTTTACGTATATACTGGAGAATCAAACCCAGGTCATTAAGCTTTGCAGGCAAGCACCTTAATCACTGAGTCATCTCTCCAGCAAATTATATATATATATATATATATATATATATATATATATATATATATATATTTTTTTTTTTTTTTTTTTTTTTGGTTTTTTCGATGTAGGGTCTTACTCTAGCTCAGGTTGACCTGGAATTCACTCTGTAGTCTCAGGGTGGCCTCGAACTCACTGCAGTCCTCCTACTTCTGCCTCCGAGTGCTGGGACTGAAGGTGTGTGCCACCATACCTGGCCTGAATAACATTCTTTTTAATGAAAATATCTATTTCTAAATTTATAGATATATTTATTTATTTGAGAGTAAGAAAAAGAGGCAGAGAGAGTGAGAGCACGAGCGAGTGTGCCAAGTCCTCCAGCCACTGCAAATCAACTCCAGACACATGTGCCATCTTGTATATCTGGCTTATGTGGGTCCTGGGGAATCAAACCTGGGTTGTTAGGTTTTGTAGGTAAGCACCTCAACCACTAAGCTATCCCTCTACCCTATGTATAACATTCTTGATAGTTTTTTTTTTCCTTCAGTTTTTCGAGGTAGTCCAGGCTGACTTGGAATTCACTATGTACTCTCAGGGTGCCTCAAACTCATGGTGATCCTCCTACCTCTGCCTCCCGAGTGCTGGGATTAAAGGCGTGCACCACCATGCCTGGCTCTCTGGGTGGTTTTGAACTCACAATGATCTTCCTACCTCAGCCTCCCAAGTGCTGGGATTACAGGTGTGCACCACCACACCCAGCTGATAGTCCATATTTGACTTTTATATTTGTTACTCCTTTGACTGTTTTATGATCCCTAGGAGGCACATCCCTAAGTTTTTTGTGATAGGAAGAACACAAGCTTTGGAAACAGCATAGAAATTTGTAATCAATTCTATTACCTTTAGACAATTTATATTATCTTGGATATGTCCTGGATTACAAAAATATAACTTTTTATTTATTTGAGAGGGGGTAGGGAAAAAGAGAAAGAGAAAATATGGCTGGTTGTGGTGGCTATGCTGTCAATCCCAGCATTTGGGAGGCAGAGGTAGGAGGATCACCATGAGTCCAAGGCCACCCTAAGACTGCATAGTGAATTCCAGGTCAGCCTGGACTAGAGCGAAACCTTACCTCAAAACAAAACAAAACAAACAAACAAAAAAGAGTAAGTATGAATATGCCATGGCTTCTTGCTGATGCAAATGAATTTCAGATGCATGTGCCACTTTGTGCATCTAGTTTTATGTGAGTATTGGGGAATTGAACTCTAGTTATCAGGCTTTGAAAACAAGCACCTTTAACCACTGAGCCATCTCCCAGCCCTGGATTTTTTTTTTTTTTTGGTTTTTCGAGGTAGGGTCTCACTCTAGCTCAGGCTGACCTGGAATTCACTCTGTAGTCTCAGGGTGGCCTTGAACTCATGGCGATCGCCCTACCTCTGCCTCCTGAGAGCTGGGATTAAAGGCTGTTTTTGTTTTTTGAGGTAGGGTCTGGCTCTAGCCCAGGATGACCTGGAATTCACTATGTGGTCTTAGGTTGGCCTCAAACTCCCAGTGATCCTCCTACCTCCACCTCCTGAGTGCTGTGGGATTAAAGGCGTGTGCCACCACACCCTGCCTATGTTATCTTATTTTGTTAGGTGTGACATTGGTTAAAAACAATTCTTGTCATATTTCATGTTGTTATATTTAACACCTGAAAGATGGTGCCCACCCTGCCCACCTCTGTGAGATGCTGGTCATTTATTTCAGGATTTCTGTTCATTGAATGGTGCAGTGTGACTTCTTGGTTCGCAATGATAATTATTTTCAGTTTGATCCACCACACCTTCTTAGATTTAAAAAAATATTTTATTTATGTAGTTATTTGCAAGCAGAGTGGGACAGAGAAGAGAGAGAGAGAATGGGCATACTAGGGCCTCTAGCTGTTGCAAATGAACTCCAGATGCATGCATCACTTTGTGCATCTGGCTTTATGTGAAGTACTAGGGAACTGAACCTGGATTGTTAAACTTTGCAGGCAAGTTCTTTAACCATGGAGCCATCTCTGCAGCCCCCTTCATCAGCTTTTATACCAGTATTTGCATGTTTTTCTTCCCGATCTACCTTGACTAGGACCAAACTTACAAAACAGTTTCTAAGAAGAGGGTTGAACCTAGAACAAACAAATCTTAAAGCCACATTTCTGGGCAGTCAAAGTCTGTCTTGAGGACCTGGGCTGGGAGATAAGATGTGCTGTATGACAGAAAGAAGGGATGGTTATCTACAGCTGGACTTGACTTTGACCTTCTACTTTGTACCTCTGCATTTCTTGGTACTGCTACAAGATGTCGCTACTACTCCCCGCCCTGCCCCCGCTGCATCTTCTCAACCACATCCCAACATCTAGTCTTTTTAAATTGATCCTTGGAGAAATGAAGAAAAAAGTCTTCTCATAATTTGAGTCACAATAGAAGTGAGTTTTATTATTATTATTATTATTTAAAGATTTTATATATATTTATTTATTTATTTGAGACAGAGAGAGGGAAAGTGAAAATGGGCACGTCAGGGCCTCTAACCACTGCCAACGAACTCCAGATGTGTGTGCCCCCTTGTGCAGCTGGCTTATGTGGGACGTGGAGCATCGAACCGGTGTCCTTAGGCTTCACAGGCAAATGCCTTAACCACTAAGCCATCTACCCAGCCTTTTCTTTTTTTTTTTGAGGTAGGGTTTCACTCTTGCCCAGGCTGAACTGGAATTCACTATGTAGTCTCAGATTGGCCTTAAATTCACAGCAACCCACCTACCTCTGTCTCCCGAGTGCTGGGATTGAAGGTGTGCACCACCATGCCTGGCTACAAGTGAGTTTACCTGAAAAAAAAATTAATGGAAAATGAAAACACAGGTGTTGAGAGCCAAGTGTGGTGGTGCACACCTTTAATCCCAACACTTGGGAGGCAGATGTAGGAGGATCACTGTGTGTTTGAAGCCAGTCTGGAACTATAGGTGAATTCCACGTCAGCTTGGGCTACAGTGAGTCCCTAACTTGAAAAAAAAAACAAAACCAAGAAAACAAAACAAACACAGTGTGTGAAGAGTCACCACTTCTGAGCCTGGTCCAGATGAGACTGGCAGGTATATCTTATGGGGCACTTAGTACTTTTTCCTTACTTCCAGCCCACACTGGAGTATTTCATCTGAAGTGCTCCCTTTTTACATATAGGTAGGGGTTGGTGTATGGCCAGCGGGCCAAATCTGGCTTGCTGCCTGGCTTTGTAAAGTTATATTGCAGTGTAGCCACCTCATTTGTTTACATGTTGTCTGTGGCTGCCTTCGCGTGCCACAATAGCCAAGTTGAGCAGTTGTGGCAGAGACTGTATGGGCCACAGAGCTGAAAATATTGACAGTCTAGCTCTTTATGCAACAAAGCTTGTTGACCCCCTGATCGAGGGCATTTCTTCTTTTCAGACCCTCTTTTAGTTCATATCCTTGGGGAAAGTGAAAGGAGCTCTGATGACATCCTCTAACTACAACTAAATGATTGAGGTTATTTTCTTTGATAGGCCAATGGACAACTTGTATAGGTGAATTAGATGATTCTTCTATACAGCTGTGCATTATGGCACAGAGCTCACCATTGCTTCCTTGTGATACAGCTGTGCTCGCATCCTTTTACCTCCTGTTAAAAGTAAAGTGTGTGAAGTGAGCTGATTTATTTCTCTCAAGGCAGCATTTGTGAGAATCAATTTTAACTCTGGGCTAACATCAGTCCTGAAATGGCTCTTAAAACATGATGAGACTGGGCGTGGTGGCACATGCCTTTAATCCCAGCACTCTAATTCCAACACTCAGGAGACAGAGGTAGGAGGGTTGGTATGAGTTCAAGGCCACCCCGAGAATACATAGTGAATTCTAGGTCAGCTTGGGCTAGAGTGAGACCCTACCTCAAAAAACAAAAACAGGGCCTGGAAAGATGGCTCAACGGTTAAGGTGCTGGCCTGCAAAGCCTAATGACCCGAATTCAATTCCCCAGTACCCACATAAAGCCAGATGTACAAAGTAGAGCATGTGTCCGGAGTTTGTTTGCAATGCCTGGAGGCCCTGGTGTGCCCATTCTCTCTGCCTGTCTTTCTTCTATCTCTCTCTGCTTGAAAACAATTATAATTTTTGTTTTTGAGCGAGAGAGAGAGTGAGAATGGGCACGCCAGGGCCTCTTGCCCCTACAGACAAACTCCAGATGCATGCATTACTTTGTGCAACTGGTTTACATGGGTACTGGGGAATTGGATCCCAGTCATTAGGCTTTGTAGGTAAGTACCTTAACCACAGGCCATCTCTCCAGCCCTCTCTTGATTCTTTTACTCCAGTTGGTGTGCTGTTTCAGCCACAGCTCCTTTCTTGAGGGTTGCCTAGATTTTTTTCTGTTATCTGACAGCCTCTGCTGAGAGTTGAGTCAGCCTTCCTCTTCTCAACTAAATCCAAGTATTCTCTTTAAATCATAACTGTTGATTATCTGTCCAAAGATGCTCTTCTTTCATCTTTCTTATTCTTTATCTAGGCCACAAAGAAAACCCTTGAGTCTCTTTAATATGTATAAATTTAATTCCTGTAATTGTATTCATATTCACGGCTGGAGGCCCTGGTGTGCCAATTCTCTCTCTCTCGCATAAAAAAAGAAAAGAATTATTTATTTACTTACTTATTAGAGACAGAGAGAGAGAGAGAGAAGCAGATAGAGAATGGATATGCCAGGGCCTCCACCCATTACCAACAAACTCTAAGTGCATGTGTCACTTTGTGCATCTGGCTTTATGTGGGTACTGAGGAGCTGAACTAAGGTTCTTAGGCTTTGAAGGCAAGCGCCTTAACTACTGAGCCATCTCTCCAGTCCAAGGAGTACTTTTTATTTTATTTTAAATATTTTATTTATTTATTTGCAAACAGAAAGAGAAGGAAAGAAAGAGAGAAAGAGAATGGGTGCGCCAGGGCCTCTAGCCACTGCAGTCAAACTCCAGATGCATGTATCACTTTGTGCATCCTGCTTTATGTGGGTACTCTGTGGAATCGAACCAAGGTTCTTAGACTTTGCACAAGTGCCTTAACCGCTGAGTCGTATCTGCAGCCCAGGAATACTTTTAAAAACATCTTTTTCTGTCTTTCTTTTTTTGAGGTAGGGTTTGGCTGTAGCCCAGGCTGACCTGGAATTCACTTGTAGTCTCAGGGTGGCCTTGAACTCACGGCAATCCTCCTACCTCTGCCTCCCAAGTGCTGGGATTAAAGGTGTGCACCACCATGCCTGCCTAAAACATTTTTTTTTTTTTTTTTTTTTTTTTTTTTTTCGAGGTATGGTCTCACTCTGGCCCAGGCTGACCTGGAATTAACTCTGTAGTCTCAGGGTGGCCTTGAACTCATGGCGATTCTCCTACCTCTGCCTCCCGAGTGCTGGGATTAAAGGCGTGCGCCACCACGCCCAGCTCTAAAACATATTTTTAATTTACGTTAATTTTATTGTTTTATTTGTGTGTGTGCATGCCATAGTGCTTGTGGAAGTTAGTGGACAACCTCAAAGTGTGGGTCCTCTCTTTCTACCTTTTTGAAATTTATTTTTTATTTTATTTTATTATTTTATTTTATTTTATTGTTTTTTTGAGGTAGGGTCTCATTCTAGCTCAGGCTGACCTGGAATTCTCTATGCAGTCTCAGGGTGATCTTGAACTCATGGTGATCCTCCTCCGTCTGCCTCCCGAGTGCTGGGATTAAAGGCCTGTGCCACCATACCTGGCTCTTTCACCTTTTTTGAGACAGGATCTCTTACTGTTTTGCTGCTGCATGTGCTGGCCAGAGAGCTTCCTGATTCTCCTGGCTTCATCTCCCATTGCCTTAGGTGTGTTGGGATCACAGATGCATGCACCTCTTTGGGCATGTTTTACGTGGATGCTGGAAAGATCAAACTCAGATCAGCAGGCTTGCAAGCAAGTGCCTAACCACTGAAACATCTCCCTAGCTCCAGGAAGTACTTTTAAAGACTTTGTTGGCTAATTGATATTTCTTCTCCATCAAAGGTCTCTCAGCATTTGATTCGTCCTCTGCTGGGCATGAGTCTGGCCTTGCAGTGTCAGGCGAGGGAGCTGGCAGCACTGCTCCGCATGAAGGACCTAGAGATCCAAGACTACCAGGAGAGCGGGGCTGTGTTGAGCCGAGGTGAGAGGAACTGAGTGGGGAATGATACAAGTAGTCCAAGGGTCTTGGAAAAAAGAGACAGACTCCCATTTGCATTAGAAAAATGCTTCTTCTCCCAGGATGGGTACTGGCTACTAACCAGAAGCTGGGGACCTGATACTAAGTGAACTTTCTGTCAGCCTCCAGTACCTGGGTGGGGCCCATGTGGCCATCAGAAGTTATAACCAATCCCAGACATCAATGACAAAGAAAGATCTTGGAAAGGAACTAACAGCTATACAAAATGGTATTAAGATAGCCAGGTGAGGTTCCACACACCTTTAATCCCAGCACTTGGAAGGCAGAGGTAGGAGGATCGCTATGAGTTCAAGACCAGTCTGGAGCTACAGTTCCAGGTCAGCCTGGGCTAGAGCGAGACCCTACCTTGAAATATCCAAAAAGGGGGGGGGGCTGGGGCAATGGCTTAGTGGTTAAGGCACTTGCCTGCAAAGCCTGAGGACCCAGGTTCAATTCCCCAGTGTGCACATAAAGCCAGGTGTACAAAGTGGCACCACATGCAACTGGAGTTTGTAGTGGCTAGAGGCCCTGGTGCACCCATTCTCTCTACCTGCCTCTCTCTCTCTCTCTTTCTCTCTCTCTCTTTTTTTTTTTTTAGTTTTTCAAGGTAGGGTCTCACTCTAGCTCAGGCTGACCTGGAAATCGCTATGTAGTCTCAGGGTAGCCTTGAATTCACAGCAATCCTCCTACCTCTGCCTCTTGAGTGCTGGGATTAAAGGCGTGCACCACCACGCCCGGCTTGACTCTCTTAAATAAATATATATATAGGGCTGGAGAGATGGCTTAGTGGTTAAGGTTCTTGCCTGTGAACCGAAGGATCCATGTTCAACTCTCCAGATCCCACATAAGGCAAACACACAAAGGTAAGGCAAGCACAAGGTCATACAAGCCCAATAGGTGGTGCAAGTGTCTGGAGTTTGATTTCAGCAGCTGAGGCCCTGGCACGCCAATTCTCTCTCCCTTTTGCTCTCTCTAAAATAAAGATTAAAAAAAATAAAAATATTTAAAAAATAGAAAAAAAAAACCCTAAAACAAGAAAATCAAAGACCAAAATGACGGTATTAACGCAATGTGAACTTGGGAGTTTAGGAAGCAACATAGCCCCAGTTTCAGTACAAAATTCCACGTGACCTTTGTTTTTGTGGCAGGAAAATCTTCTAAAGCAAATGCTGCCATTGAACCTGCTGCCACTGTTGCCAGTTCTGTTTCTTCTTGTTTGTTTGGCTCTTACCCCCTCATCCCTCTCCTGCTGGGCAGGGGCTTCCTCCCTTTCCAAGAAGGCAAGGCTGTCCTCTGAACATATCATTGGTAGGCTTACACTTCGTTTGTCTATTTCTCCTTAATTCCAGGTCGATTGAAGACTGAGCCGTTTGAAGAAACTTCTTTCTTGGAACAATTTATGGTTGAGGTAGGGTGTTTGTTGTTTCCTTTCTCTGTCTACAAACTCAGGTGCCCAAAGTGCCTGGGCGGCACCCTGCATTTTGGGTGTTAGGTGGCTTACGTGGTTGGAAAGCCCTTTGTCTGAGAAAGTTGCTGATGGAAAGTTTGATGAAGTTTGAGCTGTGCATAGAGAAGATGGGCAAAGAGTGAAAAAGGTATAAGTGGCCTTTTATCTGCTTTGACATCTCTATTAAATTGATGTGTGTGTGGCGTGGGGGGCGGAGTGTAATTTAGAATTCTTTAACCTTGGTTGGCCAGTAGTTAAATACTTGGTGACATCTGGATGGTGGAGCAGAAGGGTAGTTATTGGTTCTTGTCTAGTCCCTTCAGCAACCAGCAGCAGAGGAAGGTAAAAAGCTCAGGGCTACCATTTGGGGACTGTCTTGTGGGTACAGCAGGCTGTGGAAAATCACAGTGTTTATACAAGGGGACTGGCAAAGGAATGAATGGGGAGTAGATAATTGTGGCCTGTCAGAAGCTTCTGCCTCGGGTTCTCTTCTAAGGAGTAAGCTTGGCCAAAAGAAACATCTACTGAATGCCAAATAGTGGGAGTATTAATAATAGTGACCTTCGATAATGCCAGTCAATATTGGTCTTTCCCTCCTCTTTCTGGGACTTGTTGGTTATATAGTTAGTACCTTAGTATTATTGCCCCATTTTCTAATTACACACACTGCCCAAGTTGGTACTTTATTATGGAATTAAATATTGCTATTACATATTAGGGATAGATAGCTTGCTCATAATTCTATTTTGTCATCAGGTTAACTGTAAGTTTCTTGTGGACAAGGTCTATGCCTCATTTTTTTTTTTTTTTTTTTTTTCGAGGTAGGGTATCACTCTAGTTCAGGCTGACCTGAGTTCACTCTGTATTCTCAGGATGGCCTCAAACTCACGGCGGTCCTCCTATCTCTGCCTCCCAAGTGCTGGAATTAAAGGCGTGCGCCACCATGCCCAGCTGCCTCATGCCTTTTTTTGAACCTGACAATTAACATTTTTCATAGGGCCAGTCATAAAGCAGGTGTTCTTGATCTGAAACCTTCTGTTCTGCCTCTGTACATTGACTGAGCTCTGATAATTAGAATCTTAACATTAAGATTTAATGTTGAGGGCTGGAGAGATGGTTTTGCATTTAAGGCACTTGCCTGCAAAGCCTAAGGACCCAGGTTTGATTCCCCAGGTCCCATGTAAGCCAGATGCACAAGGTGGCACGTGCACCTGGAATTTGTTTGCAGTGGCTAGAGGCCTCGGTGTACCCATTCTCTCTCTATCTGCTTTTCTCTCTCTCTAATAGTGAAATACTAAATAATAAAAAGAATTAATGTTGAGGTGAGTGCTCAGCCCGTGGACCAAAGCAGTAATCAGTGAGGAGAAAACCTTGGACAGGAAAGTCCCACTGCAGAATGGATGTCCAGTCTTTATGAGGAAAGAGGAGACCATTAAACCTGACCTTGTAAGAGAGCTTTGCTAGGTAACTTTTCTCTCAGTCAGCTTCCTCTGGTAGTTGGAGAAGGTTCACTTGGGCTAGTGCTGCCACACTTGTTGGTGAGATACTGCAAGGCCAAATTCCTAGCTCTCTGTTGACTTCCTGCCTCCTTCTGCCCTAGCTTGACTTCTACGCCTTTCACTCTGCTTTTTGTTGTAGCCCTATGGAGTGACTTCTAATTTTCTCAAGTGCTATTTTTTCTTGCTTGTTTCTTTCTACACATTTTCCCTTGTTTAATTGTTTATTTTTATTTATTTATTTATTTATTTGCAAGCAGAGAGTGAGAGATAGAAGAGAGGCAGACAGAGAATGGGCATGCCAGGGCCTCCAGCCACTGCAAACGAACTCCAGATGCATGTGCCCCTTGTGCATCTGGCTTACGTGGGTCCTGGAGAATCAAACCAGGATCCTTTGGCTTCACAGGCAAACGCCTTAACTAATAAGCCATTTCTCCAGCCCACATTTTCCCCTTTATCTGGAATGCCCAATGCCTTGTTCTCATCAGCCTTGTGAACTTCTAGAAGTTCATCTTTCTTTTTTCTTTCTTTCTTTCTTTCTTTCTTTCTTTCTTTCTTTCTTTCTTTCTTTCTTTCTCTCTCTCTCTCTCTCTCTCTCTCTTTCTTTCTTTCTTTCTTTCTTTCTTTCTTTCTTTCTTTCTTTCTTTTTATGTTTTTTGAGGTAGGTTTCACTCTAGTCCAGGCTGACTGGACTTCACTATGTAGTCTCAGGGTGGCCTCAAACTCATGGTGATCCTCCTACCTCTGCCTCCTGAGTGCTGGGATTAAATGTGTGTGCCACCACGCCCGGCTTTAGAAGTTCATCTGAGTGTCAGCTGCAGCTTCTTTGGAGGCTTTTCTACTTCTCTTGTAAAGATCATCCGTATTCCCTGCAGGGATAGTACTTTGGTTTATACCTGTATCTTTACCACTTAGTACACTGATATAGACTGTAAGGTGCCTACAAGATCATGGCTTTCTCCTACATTGATCTGTGAACTTTTTTAATGTAGGTTTTATTTAATTTAACTTATTTATTTGAGAGAAAGAGGGGGTGGAGAGAGAGAGAGAGAGAGAATGGGAGCACCAGCTCCTCCAGCCATTGCAAATGAACTCCAGATGCATGTGCTTCTGGCTTACATGGGTCCTGGGGAATTGAACTGTGGTCCTTAGGTTTTGCAGGCAAGGGCCTTAACTGCTAAGCCAACTCTCCAGCCTGATCTGTGACCTTTTTTTTTTGTTTGTTTGAGATAGGGTCTCACTCTAGCTCAGGCTGACCTAGAATTCACTATGTAGTCTCAGGGTGGCCTCGAACTCACAGTGATCCTCCTACTTCTGCCTCCCAAGTGCTGGGATTGAAGGCGTGGTGGCACCGATCTGTGAACTTTTTGAGAGCAATAACCATGTTGAATGTAGCTCAGAATTTCTAGCATGATGGTAGTGCCTAGAAGCAGTTGATTCTCAATAAATTTTTAAAGACTTATTTATTTATTTGTGCGTGTGTGTGTGTGTGTGTGTGTGTGTGTGTGCGTGCGTGCGTGCCAGAATCTCTTGCCACTGCAAATGAATACCCATTTGGTTTTATATGGGTGTCTAGGAAATTGAACCCTGGCTGGCAGGCTTTGCAAGTAAGCATCTTTAACACTGACCCATCTCCTTACCCCTTCAAAATATATTTGGTTTTTTAAGGGAGGGTCTTGCTCTGGCCCAGGCTGACCTGAAATTCACTATGTAGTCTCAGAGTGGCCTTGAACTCATGGCTATCCTCCTACCTCTGCCTCCCAAGGGCTGGGATTAAAGGTGTGCACCACCACTCCCAGCTTTGTTTGTTTTTTTGAGGTAGGGTCTCACTCTAGCCTAGGCTGACCTGGAATTCACTATGTAGTCTCAGGGTGGCCTTGAACTCATGGCAATTCTCCTACCTCTGCCTTCCATGTGCTGGGATTAAAGGCATTCACCATCACACCCAGCTTCAATAAATTTTTTAAATGAATATTTTTTTTGAAGACTTCACTCTAGCCCAGGCTGACTGGAATTCACTAAGTAGTGTCAGGCTGGCCTCAAACTCAGAGATCCTCCTCCCTCAGCCTCCTGAGTGCTAGGATTAAAGGTGTACCACCATGCCCAGCTTGAATGAATATTTTGATAAATCCTGCTAGGGGGATTTTGTGAACATTGTGGAAACATGGCCTGGGATCCAGTGTTGCTTGTTAGAGGACTTAATGGTTTATTTTGCAGCCTTGAACAAATCACTTCTCTCAGAGCGACTGTTATCTCATTTGTGAAATCGTAGGCTCATTTTCTTTACACTGTTAGAGAAGAAATCCCGGTGTAATGGAATGAAAAAGCATGTTGCATGTAGCCCCAAGATGGTGTGGGTTTGTTTTGTTGTTTGTTTGTTGTTTTGAGGCAAGGTCTCCATCTAGCCCAGGCTGACCTGGAATTCACTATGTAGTCTCAGACTGGCCTCAAACTCAGCAATCCTCCTACCTGTGCGTGCTGAGTGCTGGTTAAAGGTGTGCACCACCATGCCCAACTAGGTTTTTTTTTTTTTTTTTTTTGGTTTTTCGAGGTAGGGTCTCACTCTAGCCTGACCGGCTAGGTTTTGTTTTGTTTTCTTTTCTCTTTCCTTTCCTTTCTTCTTCTCTCCTTTCCTTTCCTTTCCTTTTCTCTTTTCTTTTCTTTTCTTTTCTTTTCTTTTCTTTTCTTTTCTTTTCTTTTTTTCTTTTCTTTTCTTTTTTGAGATAGGGTCTTGCTCTAGCCCAGGCTGACCTGGAATTCACAGTCTCAGGTTGGCTGTGCCACCACACCTGGCTTTTTTTTTTTGTTGTTGTTAGTTTATTTATTTACTTATTTTTTTTATTTTTTGGTTTTGCGAGGTAGGGTCTCACTCTGGTCCAGGCTGACCTGGAATTAACTATGTAGTCTCAGGGTGGCCTCGAACTCTGGGCAATCCTCCTACCTCTGCCTCCCGAGTGCTGGGATTAAAGGCGTGCGCCACCACGCCCGGCTTTACTTATTTTTTAAATTTTTACTTATCAATTTTGAGAGAGAAAGAGAGGCAGATAGATAGAAAGACAATGGGTGCACCATGGCATCCAGCCACTCAGGTGAACGCTATATGCATATGCCCTGTTGTGCATCTGGCTTATGTGGATACTGGGGAATGGAACCTGGGTTCTCAGGCTTTGCAGGCAAGTGCCTTAACTACTAAGCCATCGATCCAGTCCTATTTACTTATTTTTGAATCTGAGTCTTACTTTGTAGCTCACTCTGGTCCAAAACTTAATTTGTAGCTCAAGTTGGCCTCAAACTCATAATCTTCAGCCTCCTACCTCAGCCTCCTCAGTGCTACATTTTTTTTTGAGATGAGATTTCTTTTTCTTTTAAAAATTATTTATTTTCAAATATTTTTATTTATTTATTTGTGAGCAGAGAGAGATAGAGAGAAGAGAGGCAGAATGGGCACACCAGAGCCTATAGCTGTTGTAAATGAACTACAGATGCATATGCTACTTTGTGCATCTGGTTCTATGTGGGTAGTGGGGAATTGAACTCTGGTTTTTAGGCTTTTCAGGCAAACACCTTAACCACTGAGAAATCTCTCCAGCCTCCCCTTGTTTTCTTCTGGGCGCGGGGGGCGCTTTCGTGCTAGCCCAAGCTGACCTGGAATTCACTGTGTAGTCTCAGGATGGCTTTGAACTCACTACAGTCTTTCTACCTCTGCCTCCCAAGTGCTGGGATTAAAGGCATGTGCCATCACACCCAGCTCCCCCTTTTTTTTTGAAAGATAAGAACTCACAAAGTAGCTCAGGCTGGTCTTGAGCTTACTATGTAACCCAGGCTGGCCTCAAACTCATGATCCTCCTGCCTTATCTTCCTGAGTGCTGGGATTGCAGGCATGTGGCATCTCACCCAGCCAGCTTTCTATTTTGTACATGAAGACACTGAACCTTGGAGAGATTAAGTGACTTGCCCAAGATCTATACATTTAGGACCTCCCTGTTTTAACTGGTTGCACACTATTTAGGGGAGGCACAAGAGCTAGGGTAATGTGCATTCTTATGACCTCTGGGGTCACCACACTATATTCAGAATGTCCTGCATAGCTAGAACTGAAGCCTTCTACTGGAGCTATGGAGCTTAAGCTATTGCATCTTTCCAGTTATGGTGCTTGCCTGGGGTCCTACAAACAGGATGTAAAAGAGTCAGGAGGTCACCCAAGACTGGACTGAAAGGATGTGCCATCAAAATAAACAACATGGAATAGGAAAATAAACAAACCAGGGAGACAGTTTGGGATGAAGGTACAGGGGGCCAGGCCAATGTCAGAGGGCCATGTGGTCAGTGCCTGGAGTCACTTCTTTCTATTTTGATTGGGACTATTGCTAGGCAGGAGGTCATAGGCATAGGTAGGGCACAAGGGCAGAAGGACAGGGAGATTTGTAAGATGCTGAAGCTTGGAAAGATATTTAAGGATCAAACAGAGGTTATGTCCTTTTGTTTTGCTTCTCCCCTTAAAGAGCTTCTGAGTTTTCACTTCTACGAGCCCAAGGGCACCAATAAATAGTGACCCAACTTGAGGGGAAAATACCAGCAATGTCAAGATTTCAGGGCTGGGTGGGGAGGCTATTGGTATGATCCTCATAGAAGGTAAGACCTGATCACTGTATAGAGCATTTCTCAGGACTGGAAGCTGAGAGGCACCTTTTAGCAGTAGAAAAAAAAAAAAAAAGTCAAGGAATTGGAGATGTAGACGGCAGTAGGAACTAGGTTAAACTTTACAGTGAGTATGTTGATATAGCCCCTCTCAGTGTAGCTCACTGGAGGGAGTTTCTTCCCCTGGCTCTGTCCATGCCTTTCTCTCTCCATCTGGTTGCTATCAGGCTGTGCGGCTGCTGGCAGGCTCTTTATTTATTTATCCCAGTGTAATAGGGTGAGGAGGGAGCTGGCCTGAGGTTGGCTTTCTGAGGCCATGCCACTGAGCCACAGGCGGTTTGCATGGGTGTGTGAGTCACTGGGGCTGCATGCTGCTCAAACCAGACGCGGCCAGGCTCTGGGACAGCAGGCTGCCCAAAATAGAGCCCCGCCCTCTGCAGCTGGCAACCTCTGGCTAGAACTCAGCCCTTGACACCAAAATTTGGGCAGTTGCATGAAATTGGCTTCCTTTGGGCGGGTCCCTTAACAGATAGAGGCTTTACAATTCTCTCCACCTCTGTTGATCTATAAGGGCATTGAGCATATCAGCGCCTCCCACTGTCGTAGTCTGAATGCCTCATAAGAGGTAATAATCTGTAAATTATGTTAACCAAGAAATTTGGGGGCTGTAGTTAACATCAATTTGACTCAGCCCAAACGCAGCCATGGTTATTGTATCTTGTCTAGTTTTAGCTACCAACTTCATCCCTGTCTGGTTATAGTCTCACCCCAGAGATGCTTCATGCTATAAAGAAGACACTCACTGCTGCCTTATGAAGCTAGAGTTTATATCAAAGTCACCTGAGGGAGATGGGGAAGACTTCTACCCTGACAATTGCTATCTGGTTGAGTTCATTCACAGAAGATTCCACTTGGTTTGTGTGGATGGCTCTATTCTTTACCTGCCTCGTAGATGTTGCCGTTTCCTAGGATTATGTCTGAGATCATCTCCCTCTCCACTATTCTTCCTTCTAGGCTGTTTCATCCGGACTTTGGTGTCAACATCATTGTAAACCATTGAGAACCAGTTTTTGTTGTTGTTGTTTTTTGTTTTTTGATTTTTCGAGGTTGGGTCTCGCACTAGCCCAGCCTGACCTGGAATTCACTATGTAGTCTCAGGGTGGCCTCGAACTCATGGTGATCTTCCTAACTCTGCCTCCCAAGTGCTAGGATTAAAGGCATGTGACACCATGCCTGGCCATTGCCATGTTTTCTAAGGTAGAAACTAAGGAGTCACCCATTGTTGCAGTCAGGTTCCCATTGCTGGGAAATCTCCCGACCAAGAGCAGCTTTTTTTGGGGAAAGAAAGGGTTTATTTTGGCTTACAGACTTGAGAGGAAGCTCCACAATGGCAGGGGAAAACATCAGCATGAGCAGAGGCTGGACATCACCCCCTGGCCAACATCAGGTGGACAACAGAAACAAGAGAGTGTGCCAAATACTGACAAGGGGAAGCTGGCTATAATACCCATAAGCCCGCCCCGAACAATACACCACCTCCAGGAGGCGCCAATTCCAAAACTGCCACTAGCTGGGAACCTAGCATTCAGAACACCTAAGTTTATGGGGGACACCTGAATCAAATCACCACACCCACCTTCTTTGTCATTATTTCCAAAGTCTGACTTATCAGCTGTCTTGGAATCTGCTCTTCTCTGTTCCAGTTTCTGCTTCATTCGATTGATCATAACTCTTTTTTTTTTCTTTTCTTTTTTTACTTACTTATTTATTAGAGACAGAGAAAGGGGGCGGGCAGAGAGAGAGAGAATGGGCACACTAGGGCCTCTAGCCACTACAAACGAACTCCAGGCGCATGCGCCACCATGTGCATCTGGCTTACGTGGGACCTGGAGAATCGAACCGGGGTCCTTAGGCTTCACAGGCATGTGCCTTAACTGCTAAACTATCTCTCCAGTCTGATCATGATTCTTTTTGGCTTGACTTTGCAGAGGCTTCCTAACCTACCCCACTTGAATTTACATTTCTTAGAGTGTTCCCTTTGACAAATAAAACCTGATTATAGCCAGGCGTGGTGGCACATGCCTTTAATCCCAGCACTTGGGAGGCAGAGGTAGGAGGATCGCTGTGAGTTTGAGGCCATCCTGAGACTCTATAGTGAATTCCAGGTCAGCCTGGGCCAGAGTGAAATCCTACCTCAAAAAAAACAAAACAACAACAACAACAAAAACCTGATTATACCACTCTCTTGCTTACGGTCCTTGAGTGGCCTCCAGTGACCTATAGAATAAAGTCAAACTCCTTGCCAGCCACACAAGACCACTCATGATGTGCTCCGGCTAGCCTTTCTCTTCATCTGTCATTCTTCCATACTGCCCTGCACTTCCATACCCTGAAGTGTTGATAGCTTCCTGCCCCAGTCTGTTTGCCTGGTATGTTCTTGTCCTGTCCAACAGTTCTAACTCTGTGGATTATCCCTTGGATGGGTCTTCAGTAACAATTTTTCCTTCCTTGGACCTCCTCTTCTTTCTTTCAGGGCTGTTGCACCATCATGCTGCTCCCATAACCCTCTGCTAGAGTATTTGTCATAAGGAAGAATATCGATACCAAAAAGAAGGGGAACTGGGGAGATGGTTCAGTGGTTAAGGTGCTTACCTGCAAAGACTAACGACCCTGGTTTGATTCCCCAGTACCCACGTAAAACTAGATGCATAAGGTGGCACATGCCTCTGGAGTTTGTTTGCAGTGGCTAGAAGCCCTGGCGAGCCTAGTCTCTCTCTCTCCCTCTTTGCAAATAAATAAATAAATAAAAACATTTAGAAAAAAAATGAAGGAGGCTGGAGGAATGGCTTAGCAGTTAAAGCATTTGACTGCAAAGCCAATGGACCCAGGTTTGAATCCCCAGGACCCACATTAGCCAGATGCACAGGGGGCGCATGTGTCTGGAGTTTGTTTGCAGTGGCTGGAGGCCCTGGTATGCCCATAATTCTCTCTCTCTTTCCCCCTTTCTCTGTCAAATAAAGAAAGAAAAATAAAATATTTTTAAAAATTAAAAAAATGAAGGGAAATAGGAAAGTGTTTGCCATCCTTTCTCCACTAGGCTTTTCCTTTATGGTACTTATCAGTCTTTCTCCTCAACTTTTCTTTTCTTTTTTTTTCTGCAAAGTAGCATCTTATTCTAGCTTAGGCTGACCTGAAATTCACTGTGTAGTCTCAGAGTGGCCTCAAACTCACAGTGATCCTTCTAGCTCTGCCTTCCAAGTGCTGAGATTAAAGGTGTGCGCCACAATGCCTGGCTCTACTCAATATTCTTTCTTAGAATGGTTTCTATAGTCCAATCATCTCCTCTTTTTTATTTAACCTCTTTGGTTGCTTCTTACAGTATTTTTCTGGTTGATCTTCTTGCCCACTGAACTGTTTGAGTGCTCCAGAACTAAGTCCTTGATGCTCTTGTATTTTTCCTTACTCCTTTATTGAACTCAACTAGTCCCTTGGCTTTAAATACTTTCTAGATCTTACCCCACAACTCCAGACTGCTTGCTCAATATTTCCACATGATAATTTGGTGTGGTGACTCCTGTGGTGACTCAGGCCAAATTGGAAGGCTAAGATAGAAGGATTGTAGGGAGTTCGGAGCCAGCTTGAGCTGCAGAATGAATTCAAGACCAGCCTGGACTACTTAGCAAGATCTGTTTTGGAAAACTGCAAAATCCTCTAAACAAATAAATTAACCAACCACCCCCAAACCAATCAATATTTTAAAAATTTATTTATTTATTTATTTATTTATTAGAGAGAAACTGCAAATGAACTCCAGATGTATGAACCAGTTTGTGCATCTGGCTTATCTGGGTTCTGGGGACTCAAACTTGGGTCCTTAGGCTTTGCAGGCAAGTGTTTTTACCGCTAAGCCATCTCTCCAGCCTCTTTTAAAGATATATTATTTATTTGAAAAAAAAATATTTATTTATTTGAAAGATAGAGATTAGTGTTGCAAGGCAGGCATGGTGGCGCACACCTTTAATCCCAGCATTCAGGAGATAGAGGTAGGAGGAGTTCAAGGCCACCCTGAGACTACATAGTGAATTCCAGGTCAGCCTGGGCTAGAATGAGACCCTACCTCAAAGAGAGAGAGAGAGAGAGAGAGAGAGAGAGAGAGAGAGAGAGATAGATCAGTGTTGCAGTCAGGTTCGCATTGCTGGAAGAAAACACCCGATCCATAGCAGTTTGTGGGAAAAATAATTTATTCTGGCTTACAGACTCGAGGGGAAGCTCCATGATGGCAGGGGAAAATGATTACATGAGCAGAGGGTCGACATCACCTCCTAGCCAACATCAGGTGGACAATAGCAACAGGAGAGTGTGCCTGCCCCTAACAATACACTGCCTCAAGGAATCTTCAATTTCCAAATTGCCATCAGCTGGGGATCTAGCATTCAGAACACCTAAGTTTATGGGGGACACCTGAATCAAACCACCACAGATAGATAGATAGATAGATAGATAGATAGATAGATAGATAGATAGATAGATAGAGGCATGTCAGAGTCTCTTGCCACTGCATATGACCTCCAGATGCATGTACCACTTTGTGCAGCTGGCTTTACTTGGGTAAAGGGGAATCAAACCCAGGCTGTCAGACTTTGCAAGCAAGCCATCTTAACCATTGAGCCATCTCCCCACCTCCAGTCAATATTACCATGTGGAAGTCTAATAGAAATTTTACATTCAACATGTCCAAAACTGAGTTCTTAATCTTACCTACCAAACTGCTTTTCTAACAACCCGACCTCTTCCTGTTTAAGCTGATGAAAATGTCATCCTTTTACTTACTTAGACAAAAACCTTGGAGTCACTCTTGGCTCTTGTGCTTCCTTCAGGAAGTCCTGTTGACTGTGCCTGCAAGAAGATTCCCATGATCTCACTGCTGCTGCCACAGACCTGAGCCACTGTTATCTCTTACCTGCACTTTGGCAATGGCCTCCTTACTGGCATCCCTGATGTTATTTCAGGAATGCAAGAGCAGCTTAGCTGGGCAGTTCTAGCTCAGAGTCGCTCATGAAGTTGCAATCATGATGTCAGCTTGGGGTGCTGTCATGCACTTCCAGGCTGACCTGGAATTCTCTATGTAGTCTCAGGTTGGACTTGAACTCACAGTGATCCTCCTACCTCTGCCTCCTGAGTGCTGGGATTAAAGACGTGTAGCACCACGCCCGGTAAGAGGTGCTATTTCTTTGTCACATAGCCTCTCATAAAGCTGCTAACATGTCCCTGTCCTCCGAAGCCAAAGATCTGAGATAGACCAAGAAAATAAGACCAAGGGATGGGATAACTTAGTGGTTAAAGCACTTGCTTGCAAAGCCTAAGGACCCAGGTTCAATTCCCCAGTACACATAAACCAGATGCACAAGATGACACATGTGTCTGGATTTCATTTGCAGTGGCTGGAGGCTCTGACACGCTCATTCTCTCTCTCCATCTGCCTCTTTCTCTCAAATTTTTTTAAAAAAATGGGCTGGAGGGATGGCTTAGTGGTTAAGGCATTTGCCTTCAAAGCCAAAGGACCACAGGTTCAATTCCCCAGGACCCACATTAGCCAGATGCACAAGGTGGTGCATGCGTCTGGAGTTTGTTTGTAGTGGCTGGAGGCCCTGGAGTTCCCATTCTCTCCTTCTCTCTGTCAAATAAATAAAAAAGAAAAATAAAATAATTTTTTTTTTAAAAGAAGAAGACCAAGACCAATGGAGTTGCAGTCTTTTATTTATTTATTTATTTATTTATTTATTTATTTATTTATTTATTTATTTTTATTTTGGTATTTCGAGGTAGGGTCTCACTCCAGCCCAGGCTGACCTGGAATTCTCTATGTATTCTCAGGGTGGCCTTGAACTCACGGTGATCCTCCTACCTCTGCCTCCTGAGTGCTGGGATTGAAAGTGTGCACTGCCGGTTTAGCTGGTCTTTTATAACCAAATTTCAGAAGTGACATAGCCACTCTACCTCTTATATGGCATTGGGTCAAGGAATTGGGGGATCTATATGAATTGCAATGGGCATTTGTTTATGTCTCACCTCCCAAATGGTGTTTTTTCTGTTGCTGCTGCTGCTGTGTTACTGTTATTGTTTTTTTTGTGGCGGAGTCTTGTTGTAGCCCAGGCTATCCTCCAAGTACTGATCCTCCCATCTCCGCCTCTTCAGTGCTGAGATTACAGGCGTGTGCCACCACACCCAACTCCACTGGTATTTCACCTGGCTATCTTGTTTAAAGTTGTAACTACTTCCTTGCCCTTCTGTACCTGGTGCTACACTGTCATTTTACCATACTCTACTTTCTATTTCTTTCCATTTCCACCAACACCCACCCCCTGCTGTAAAATTTGATTTTTTTTTTGAAGAGAGTCAGAGACAGATAGAGAATGGGCACGCCAGCGGCCTCTCAGCCTCTGTGAATGAACTCCAGTCGCATGTGCCCCCTTTGTGGGCAAGTGCAGTATTTGCGCCCTTGTGTCACTTTGTGTCTGGCTCAAGTGGGACCTGGAGAATGGAACGGGTGTTCTTTGGCTTATCAGGCAGGTGCCTTAACCGCTAAGCCATCTCTCCATCCCTAAAATTTACTTATTTTATTTTTAAAGATTTTATTTATTTATTTAGTTTTTGTTTTTGTTTTTGTTTTTTGTTTTTTGAGGTGGGGTCTCACTCTAGCCCAGGCTGACCTGATATTCACTCTGTATACTCAGGTTAGCTTTGAACTCACAGTGATGCTCCTACCTCTGCCTCCCAAGTGCTGGGATTAAAGGCGTGTGCCACCACACCCGGCTAGATTTTATTTATTTATTAGAGACCTACAGAGGGAAAGAGAGAGAGGGGGGTGAGTGAGAATGGGCATGCCAGGGCCTCCAGCCACTGCAAATGAACTCCAGACACATGCACCCCATTGTGCATCTGGCTTATGTGGGACCTGGAGAATCGAACCAGGGTCCTTAGGCTTTGCAGGCATGCGCCTTAACTGCTAAGCTATCTCTCCAGTCCCAATTTACTTTTATGACAGTCTATGTTATTCTATGTTAGAATGTCAGCTCCACAAAGACAGGGATTTGTTCTGTGCACTGGTTTAGCCCCAGGACCGAGAAGAGTACCACTCACAGAGTAAGCACTCAGTGAATATTTGATGAATGGATAAAGGAGTCTCCTCCATTTCCCTCATCTTATGTACAGGACATCAGATGACCACCTGTTGATAGCCTTAGTTCTGCATATGAGTAGGTGACTAGCCTAGATTCCCATTTGTGCCACCTGCCCTGTTTCTTTGACTTTTTTTTTTTTGGTAAGGTCTTGCTTTAGCTCAGGCTGACCTGGAATTCACTATGTGGTCTCAGGGTGACCTCAAACTCACCGCTATCCCCCTACCTCTGCCTCCTGAGTGCTGGGATTAAAGGCATGCACCACCACACCCAGCTTTCTTTGACATTTTTGCTTTTTGTAAAATGGTCCCAAAGTTGGGATAAAGCATAAATCCTCATTTAAAAAATATTTATTTATTTATTAGAGACAGAGAAGGGGGGGGGGAGAGAATGGGTGTGTCAGGGCCTCTAGCCACTGCAAACGAACTCCCGATAAGTGCACCACCATGTGCATTTGGTTTACGTGGGTACTAGGGAATTGAGCCTTGAATTGGGGTCCTTAGGCTTCACAGGCAAGAGCTTAACTGCTGAGCCATCTCTCCAGCCCTAAATCCTGATTTTTAAAATAAAATATTTTATATTTATTTATTTATTTGCGAGAGGGAGAGAGAGAAAAAGAGAGAGAGAGAGAAGATATACGTGATCCAGAGCCTCCAGCCACTACAAACGAACTCTAGACACATGTGCCACCTTGTGCATCTGGCTTACATGGGTCCTGGGGAATCGAACCTGGGTCCTTTGGCTTTGCAGGCAAATGCCTTAACTGCTAAGCCATCTCTCCAGCCCCCTGATTTTTTGTTGTTGTTGAAAGACACCAGAACTTCTTTTTTAGAGCCAGTTAAGATATTAATAACTTAACTCCCTCCCCCCCCAAAAAACCTCAAAGGAGTAAAGAACTTAAGAGAATCATGAAAAGATAATCACAAGCCGTAAGGACTCCATATCCATTCATTCTTTCTGTGTTCTGTAAACATGGACAGCATGGTAATATCACACCAAAGGGCTCACAGTACTTGATGAATGATAAAGGCCCTAGTAGTGGAGTGATTTTTGTTTGCAGTGGAAAGAGGCCCTAACACACCCATACTCACTCTCTCTTTCTCTGCTCACAAATAAATAAATAAATACATAAATAAATATTAAATTTTTTTTTGGCTGGGCGTGGTGGCACACACCTTTAATCCCAGCGCTTGGGAGGCAGAGGTAGGAGGATCACTATGAGTTCAAGGCCACCCTGAGACTACATAGTGAATTCCAGGTCAGCCTGGTCTAGAGTGAGACCCTACCTCAAAAAATCAAAAAAAAGAAAATTTTTTTTTTTTTGCTGGAGAGATGGCTTAGCAGTTAAGGCGCCTGCCTCCTAAGCCTAAGAACTCCTGTTCAATTCTCCAGGTTCCATGTTTAGCCAGATGTAAAGTGATGCAAGGGCGCAATGCTGCACTTGCCCACAAGGGGTGCACACATCTGGAGTTCGTTCATAGAGGCTGAGAGGCTGCTGTGAATGAACTCCAGACGTGTGCACCCCCTTGTGTGCATGTGCGACATTGCATGCTGTGTCACTTTTGTGTCTGGCTAAACGTGGGACCTGGAGTTTTTTTTATTTTTTTATTATTTTTTTTCGAGGTAGGGTATCACTCTGGCCTAGGCTGACCTGGAATTAACTATGCAATCTCAGGGTGGCCTTGAACTCATGGCGATCCTCCTACCTCTGCCTCCTGAGTGCTGTGATTAAAGGCATGAGCCACCACGCCCAGCTGGACCTGGAGTTTTGAACAGGCGTGCTTAGACTTTGCAGGCAGGCACCTTCACCACTAAGCCATCTCTCCAGCCCTAAAAATATTTTTTAATTAATTAATTTATTTGAGAGAGAGAGGCAGATAGAGAATGGACGTGCCAGGGCCTCTAGCCTCTGCAAACGAACTCCAGATGCATGTGCCACCTTATGTTTCTGGCTTACGTGGGTCCTGAGAAATTTGAACCTGGGTCCTTTGGCTTTGCAGGCAAGTGCCTTAACCATTAAGCAATCTCTCCAGCCCCAGTATTACTATTTTTTCAGTGTTGGAGATGGAGAGATAGAACCCAGAGCCTTGCAATTCTAGGCAAACTTTTTTTGTTGTTGTTTTTGTTTTTTTTTTGTTTTTCGAGGTAGGGTCTCACTCTAGCTCAGGCTGACCTGGAATTCACTGTGTAATCTCAGGCTGGCCTTGAACTCATGGCGATCCTCCTACCTCTGCCTCCTGAGTGCTGGGATTAAAGGTGTGTGCCACCACACCAGGCTTCTAGGCAAACTTTCTACAACTGAGCTACATTTCTAGCCCTTGGTTCATCATTTGATAGGGAACTATGTAGAAGGCATTTTAGGCTGGAAGCACATTGGCAAGGATGCAAAGTAAGAATAAGTGTGGGAGGATTGGTAGAACATACAATTAGCGCTGAGCATGGTCATGTGTGCTCGTAACTCCAGTCCCACAGGGGAGCAGAACACACACACACACACATGAATACACATACATGCAAACATACCACACACATATTTAAGTCCTTTAAAAAATTTTTATTTATTAGCAAGCAGAGAGAGAGATAGAGAGAAGAGAGACAGAGACAGAATGGGTGTGCCAGGCCCTGTAGCCACTGCAAACAAACTCCAGACGCATGTGCCCCTTGTGCATCTGGCTTACGTGGGTCCTGGGGAATTGAACCTGGGTCCTTTGGCTTTGCAGGCAAATGCCTTAACTGCTGCTAAGCCATCTCTCCAGATCCACACACATATTTAAATAAGGGTGGTTGGTATCTGAGAAATGACACCCGAGGTTCTCTGGTCTTCATATGCACATGCATATATACCTGCACATATGTGTGTACTCACATGTATGAACAAGTACACATATGTGTATACACACACAGTACACACACACAAAGACAATAGATGATTTTGAGCCTTTGGGACATAAAATTGCATGTCCCATTGACCCAGATAGCCTAGCACAGTTTAGCAGACAACCACTCCAAGAGATTATATATCTTCCTTTATTCAAAGTAAGCTATCACCTCATCTAAAATGAAAATTGTCTATCGTATATATGTGTATATACAGACACACACACACACACATTAATATATAAAATTTTCTGTTAGGCTTTATCAAATCCACTGTTAGCCTTTCATTTGGTTTAAACTTCTAGTCTGAAGCCCGATGTGGTAGCACAGGCCTATAATCTCAGCACTCAGGAGGCAGAAGTAGGAGGATCCCTGCAAGTTTAAGATCAGCCTGGTCTGCATAGTGAGTTCCAGGCCTGCCAGAGCTACATACCAAGACCCCAATCTCAAAAATACATAAATAAGCCAGGTGTGGTGGCACACGCCTTTAATCCCAGCACTCGGGAGGCAGAGGTAGGAGGATTGCCATGAGTTCGAGGCCACCCCAAGATTACAGAGTGAATTCCAGGTCAGCCTGAGCTATAGTGAGACCCTACCTTGAAAAACCAAAAACAAAATAAATAAATAGGAATAAAAATAAAAATATTTTTAAAAAGCTGGGCATGGTGGCACACACCTTTAATCCCAGCACTTGGGAGGCAGAGGTAGGAGGATCGCTGAGAGTTCAAGGCTACCCTGAGATGACATAGTGAATTGCAGGTCAGCTTGAGCTAGAGTGAGACCCTACCTCAAAAAACCAATAAATTAATAAATATAAAAATAACAATAAAAACAAACAAACAAATAAATACACTCTAGTCTGAGATATTTGCTTAGTTCAGGGTTGATTTGTCAGGCCATGATGATTGATGTCTTATTTCAGGCAAATAACTGCAGAACTCTCATCAGATAGTCCTTTCCTGTGTGGAAAATGAGCTTATAGGCCTGACTTGTGAGCTTCTTCTTCCTCCAGAGCATTTTGTAATGATTCAGATAGTTGAGTCTCCTTCCTAGTGGAGGAGGGTTTTCATGAAAGCCCATTTTTTCTATTTTTTAAAAATTGCAAGCCAGGTGTGGTGGCGCATGCCTTTAATCCCAGCACTCGGGAGGCAGAGGTAGGAGGATCGCCAAGAGTTCGAGGCCACCCTGAGACTACATAGTGAATTCCAGGTCAGCCTGGACCAGAGTGAGACCCTACCTTGCAAAAACCAAAAAAAAAAAAAAAAAAAAAAAAAAAAAAAAATTGCTTATTTTATTTATTTATTTAAGCAAGAAAAAGAGGGAGAAAGAGAAAGTGTGTGTGTGTGGATGAGAGAGAGACAGAGAGAGAGAGAGGGAGAGAGAATGGGCATATGGGCATGCCAGGGCCTCCTGCCACTGCAAACGAACTCCACATGCATGCACCACCTTGTGGATACTGGGGAATTGAACTGTAATGGGGTGCTAAGGTGAAAGTCCTTGAACTCCAAACCCTAGGTTTGTTTCTAATTTTAGTTAAAGAATTGAATAAAAAGAAGAAAACTAGCTGGGTGTAGTGGTGCATGCCTTTAGTCCCAGCACTCAGGAGGCAGAGGTAGGAGGAACTTTGTAGTTCAAGGCCACCCTGAGACTAGGTAGTGAATTCCAGGTCAGCCTAAACTAGAGTGAAACCCTACCTTGAAAAACCAAAACCAAACCAAAACAAAACAAAAATCTTGAGAAGTATAATTATTAAATTACTATATTTATTGAGGGAAGTAGAGCCAAGGAAAGGCACCCACATGGCTAGAGATCCCATGTGGAGGGCCTGGGAAGAAGCATGGAAAGAAAAGAGAAAAGAAAGTTCAAGGAGCTCCTGCCATGTGGGGAGCTGGAGGGGTAAAGAACCCATGCGGTTCAAGGCCATGGTTCAAGACATGGTGAATTCCAGGTCATCCTGAGCTAGAGTGAGACCCTACCTCAAAAAACCAAAAAACCCCCCAAAACAAAACAAAACAAACAAAAAACAAACAAAGCATTAGGTGAAGATCCTTTTGCTGGGCTTGGTGGTACAGAGATTATGCCTGTACCTGACTGACTGTCCAGGAAAGGCAGGAGGATCAAATGTTGAAGGCCTCTCTGAGCTAGAGTACTAGCCTGGGTAACTTTGTGAGACCCTGTCTCAAACAGGCCTTCATCCTAGCACTTAAGAGGTTAAGATAGGAGGATTATTGGGAGTTTGAGGCCAGTCTGGGCTGCAGAGTGAGTTAAAGTCAGTCTGGGCTAGAATGAGACCCTGCCTCAACCCCTCCCAAAAATGTGAAAGGAGGGCTGGAGCACTTACATGTATGAGGCCCTGACCCAAGTTAAATCCTTAGTACTGAAAAAATTCTCATGATGTATTTATTGTTTTTTTTTTTTTTTTCAAGGTAGAGTCTTGCTCTCACCCAGGCTGACCTGGAATCCATTGTGTAGTCTCAGGGTGGCCTTGAACTCATGGTGATCCTCCTACCTCTGCCTCCCAAGTGCTGGGATTAAAGGCGTGCACTACCACGCCCAGCTCCATGTTTAATTTAAATTAATTGTAGGACATATAAGCAGAAATTCTCAGCAAAGAGTTGAAAAAACGAGGTTGAAGTTTAGGTTGAATAAAAGACCTATAGAAATTGAAGCTTATGGGCTGGAGAGAGTTAAGACAATTGCCTGGAAAGCCCAAGGACCCAGGTTTGATTCTCCAGGTCCCATGTAAACCAGATGCACAAGGTGGCACATGTATCTGGAGTTCATTTCCAGTGGCTAGAGGCCATGGTGTGCCCATTCTCTCTTTCTCCCTCTTTCTTTCCCTCTCTCTGTCTCTAATAAGGAAAAATTGAAAAATCAAAATAAAATAAAAAGAAATTGAAGCTTATGTTGACAAAAAGACCTATAGTCACAGACTTGGGAATCTTCTGCAAAAGGAGCACTATTTGAAACCATGAGGATGGATGGGCATTTTGCTAAGAAAAACATGAAGAAAAAACAATGCCCAATGACAGAGATTAGTGAAGCCTCCCTAATTGGAAGGAGTAATGGGCACCTGTGTAGGAAATGTGAGCCAGGAAGTCAGGATATAACAAAATATAAAGCACTCTGTGTGTGTGTCATGTGCGAGACTCCACATAAAGCTAGGTGCTTTATCTAGCTCTTGACTTTCAATCCTTATAACAAACCTAGGCATAATTATTATCTTCATTTTAAAGATAAAGCAGCAGAGGTCCAGGAGTGAATTGATTTGCTTAAGGTCTGTCAGCTGATGTAGCCATGTCTGTCTTTAATCAGATCTTGTGCTCTTTCTGTCACCAAATAGTGCAATCACAGTGCCACATTCAGGAGACTCAGGAGAATGGTTGACCAGCAGAGTTCATTCAGGAGACTAAAGGAAATGGGTGACCAGCAGAGTTCAGATCATTAAGCAATTAGTGACCTTGGGCAGTCTCAGCAGTTAAGCCGGGCTGCGTGGTGGTGCACGCTTTTAATCCCAGCACTTGGGAGGCAGAGGTAGGAGGATGAGACTACAAAGTTAATTCCAGGTCAGCCTGGACCGTAGTGAGACCCTACCTCGGGAAAAAAAAAAAAAAAGATTAGTTGAGTTGGGTTTAGTGGCACACACCTTTAATCCCAGCACTTGGGAGGCAGAGATAGAAGGATTGCCATGAGTTTGAGGCCACCCTGAGATGACAGAGTGAATTCCAGGTCAGCCCTGGGCTAGAGAGAGACTACCTTGAAACCTTCCTAACCCCAAAAATAAATAAGGATCAATTGATAAGGTGATGCAGACAGCTAGTGTGAAACTCTCATGGGAGAAGTTTCACAAGAAGGAGACGAGAGCTCACTAGAGAGCTGAAGAGTGGGAAGACACATACGTGTTTGATGGCAAAGAAGCCAGTGGGAAAGGAGCAGCATGGGAACAAGTGTCCGTGGGGCTTGGGCAAGGTGGGAGGATGTGTCTTTGCACTTTGTGGATTGCTTGTGGGGACAGCAAGGAGTTTAACAGAAATGATTTGATTTATACACACTTCCAGCCCCTCCCCCCAGGGGATGTACTCTTTTCATCCAAGAATTAAAAAAAATTTTTTTTTGGTTTTTTGAGGTACGATCTCAACTCTAGCCCAGGCTAACCTGGATTTCACTCTGTATTCTCAGGGTGGCCTTAAACTCATGGTGATCCTCCTAACTCTGCCTCCCCAGTGCTGGGATTAAAGGCATGGGCCACCACACCTGGCTCATCCAAGAATTTTTAAAAATGTGTTTATTTATTTGCAAGCAGAGACAGACATTGAGAAGAGAGACAGACAGAAAGAAAGAGAGAATGGGTGTGCCAGGCCTCCAGCCACTGCAAATGAACTCCAGATGCATGTGAACTCCAGATGCATGTGAACTCCAGATGCATGCTCCAGGTTGTACATCTAGCTTCATGTAGATACTGGGGAATTGAACCCAGGTCATTAGGCTTTTCAGGCAAGTGCTTTAACCACTGAGAAATCTCTCCAACCCCATTACCCAAGAATTTTAAAGTCCCTTTTCTCTTTCTCTTTCTTTCTTTCTTTCTTTCTTTCTTTCTTTCTTTCTTTCTTTCTTTCTTTCTCTCTCTCTCTTGCTCTTTCTTTCTTTCTTTCTTTCTTTCTTTCTTTCTTTCTTTCTTTCTCTCTCTTGCTCTTTCTTTCTTTCTCTCGCTCTTTCTCTCTCTCTTTCTTTCTCCCTTCCTCCCTTTCTTCCTTTCTCTCTTTCTCTCTTTCTTTCTTTCTTTCTTTCTTTCTTTCTTTCTTTCTTTCTTTCTTTCTTTCTTTCTTTCTTTCTTTCTTTCTTTCTTTGGTTTTTCAAGATAGGGTCTTACTCTAGCCCAGGCTGACCTGGAATTTACTATGTAGTCTCAGGGTGGCCTTGAACTCATGGTAATCCTCCTACCTCTGCCTCCTGAGTGCTGGGATTTAAAAAAAATTAATTAATTTTAAAATTTTAATTATTTATTTGATTGAAAGAGGGCGAGAGAGAGAGAGAGAAAAAGAGAGAGAATGGGCACACCAGGGCCTCTAGCCATTGCAAACGAACTCCAGATGCATGTGCCCCCTTGTGCATCTGGGAAATCGAACCTGGGTCCTTTGGCTTTGCAGGCAAGCACCTTAACTGCTAAGCCATCCCTCTAGCCCTAACCTATTTATTTGAGAGAGAGAAAGAGAGAGAGAGAGAGAATGGGTGTGCCAGGGCCTTCAGCTACTGCAAACGAACTCCAGAGACATGTGCCACTTTGTGCATCTGTCTTACCTGGGTACTGGGGATTTGAACCTGGGTTTGCAGGCAAGCTCCTTATCTTCTAAGTCATCTCCCCAGTCTTTCCTCCTCCTCCTCTTCTTCTCCTTCTTCTTTTTTGAGGTTTTTGCCCAGGCTGACCTGGAACTCACTCTGTAGTTCCAGGTTGGCCTCAGACTCATTCTTTTACCTCTGCCTGAGTGCTGGGATTAAAGGCATGTGCCACCACCACCCAGCTAAAGTCCTTTTTCAAGGGCATTCAATTCTTCTTACTTAAAAGAGGTACAATGGCTAGAGAGAGCTTAGTGGTTAAGGTGCTTGCCTGTGAAGCCTAAGGACCCATGTTTGACTTTCCAGATCCCATGTAAGCCAGACACACAAAGGTGAGGCAAGCACAAGGTCTCACATGCCCACTAGATGGTGCAAACGTCTGGAGTTTGATTTCAGTGGCTGAGGCCCTGGCACACCAATTCCCTCTCTCTAAAAAAAAAAAAAAAAAAACAAAAAAAAAAAAAAACAAACAACTAAAATTAAAAATAATTCTAAAAAAAGGACAAGCTGGGTTATATTCTCAGCAGAGCAAGAAGATAAACAAGAAAAAAAGAAAAAGAGAAGAGGGACAAATGATTACATAAATTTTTTTGTTGTTGTGTGTGGGTTTTTTTTTCTTCCAAGGTAGGGTCTCACTCTAGCTCAGGTTGACCTGGAATTCACTATGTAGTCACAGAGTGGCCTCAAACTCACAGTGATCCTCCTACCTCTGCCTCCTGAATGCTGGGATTACCGCTAAGCCAGTTCCTCAGCCCCCCTTTTTTTGAGGTAGGGTTTCACTCCAGCCCAGGCTGGCCTAGAATTTACTATGTAGTCTCAGGGTGGCCTCGAACTCATGATGATCCTCCTACCTCTGCCTCCCAAGTGCCACATGACAAAAATAATGAAGGAAGGTGCCTAGAGAGATGGCTCTGTGGTTAAGGTACTTGCCTGCAAAGCCTAATGACCTGGGTTCAGTACCCCAGTGCCCACGTAAAGCCAGATGCACAAAGTGACATATTCATCTGTAGTTAATTTGCAGCTCTCTGTCTCAGTCTCTTTCTCTCTCTGTCACTTTCTCTGCTTGCAAATAAATAAATAATTAACTAAATTTTTTAAAAGTAGTGAAAGGGAGACTGGGAAGATGGCTCAATGACTAAAGGCACTTGCTTGTAACACCTGCTGGCCTGGGTTTGATTCCCAAGCCACCCATATAAAGCCAGACAAAGCTAGGCCTGGTGGCACACGCCTTTAATCCCAGTACTTGGAAAGCAGAGGAAGGAGTATCACCATGAGTTCGAGGCCACCCTGAGATTACATAGTGAATTCCAGGTTGGCCTGGGCTAGAGCAAAACCCTGCTTTGAAAAACCAAAATAATAATAATAATGGTAGTAGTGGTAGTAAATAAAATACAATAAAGCCAGATAAAAAGTGGCACAAGTGTTTGGTGTTCATTTGCAGTGGCAAGAGGCCCTGACAAAATTCCTCCCCACCAAACAAATAAAAAATAAAAAAATTGGGCTGGAGAGATGGCTTAGCATTTAAGGCGCTTGCCTGCAAAGCCTAAGGACCCAGGTTTAATTTCCTAGTACCCACATAAACCAGATATACATGCAGGTGCATGTGTTTGGAGTTCATTTGCAGTTGCTTGAGACCCTGGCACTCCCATTCTCTCAATCTCTCTCTCTCTCTGCTTCTTTCTCTCTTTGTCTCTCAGGTAAATAAGTAAATAAATAAAATATATTTTTTAATAGTGAAAGGGGTCTGGAGAGATGGCTTAGTGGTTAATGTGTTGGCCTGAGAAGCCTAAGGACCCAGGTTCGATTCCCCAGGACCCACGTAAGCCAGATGCACGAGGTGATAGCTGTGTCTGGAGTTTGTTTTCAGTGGCTAGAGGCCCTGGGGCACCCATCCCCTCTCTATCTGCCTTTCTCTCTCTCTCTCTCAAATAATAAAAAAATCAAAATACTGAAAGGGACAGAAGTTAAAGTACAAGCTATGTTCTTTTCCTTACCTGAAGTCCTGTAACTCTGGATTTTTCCTGTGTCACCAAGGCAGTGTATTGCGAGAATTTCTACACTCGTTTCCCATTAATTTACACAGTACTAAAGGGAAGAATGACTTTTATTGACTTATCGTTTCCTTTTCTGAACCTAGTTTAGTGCCTTTAGATGGAGGCACATAACCAGCCATTGTAGATTAAAGGTCTTAACATTGTAGAGGAACCTGTCACAATGTGTCTGGCTACAGAAATGAAGAGAGAAAATAAAGTATCAAACAACTTACCTTTAAGCATCTCCTGGTTTTGTAACTTTACCCTTATACTTAAAGTGGTCTCTTGTATTCTTTGCTTTTGGTGGTAATTCATGTGAATAGTAAGCCACATTGAAAAGTGAGAGTTCTGTTAGAGGTGGAGTGTTCTAGATTGGCAGCTTACCTGTCCATTGCTTATGGACTGAGACATCAGGATTCATGGGTATCCTCATTATTTCCAATCCTGGGATTGTCAAGACAGAAGGTTCCAGAAGGTATCAGAAAGGGTATTTTTAATTCTATGTGGAAGATCTATATGTGGTGTATTTGTTTTTATGTTTAGAAGTTTTAACTGTGTGTGCAGAATTTATTAGGCACCCCTGAAAATATTAAGCATGGTGGAGTCATACTAAAAAGTTAAAACAGGTCTGGAGAGATGGCTCAGCAGTTAAAAGCACTTGTTTGCATAGTCTCCTGACCTGGATTCAGTTCCTCAGCCCTTGTATAAAGCTAGATGGGCATCATTTGCATGCCCACACACACATGCACACAAAAAATAAATAAATAAATAATTAATTAATTAATTAATTAAAAATAAATAGTCAAGGGCTGGAGAGATGGCTTAGCAGTTATGGTGCTTGCCTGCAAAACCAAAGAACCCAGGTTTGATTCCCCAGGTCCCACATAAGCCAGTTGCACAAGGTGGTGCCTGTATCTGGAGTTGGTTTGCAGTGGCTGGAGGCCCTGGTGCGCCCATTCTCTCTCTCCCTTTCTCTTTCTATCTGTCACTCTCAAATAAATAAATAAAAATAAACAAAAATTTAAAAAGAATCAATATAACAAGGATGGGATTAATTATCTACAGAAGCAACCCATCCACTGGTTTATGGATATGCTGCTTATGAGACTAGTTTGCTGATCTCAAGAGTCCAGGCAAGAACATCAGTGAAGGACATTGTAGGACATTGTGGCATCTCAAATGCTTGGTGTAGAAGTTCATAGCCATAGAATTTTATGAGTTTGAAGGGACTTTATCAATCTAAAGATCTGCCAAGACTCTTTTTTACTTATGAGGAAATTAAGGTCTACAAGGGTAAAAGAACTCTTATAAGCCAGGCATTGTGATGCCACCTGTGATCTCAGCACTTGGACAGCAAAAGTAGGAGGATTGTGAGTTCAAGGACAACGTGAGTACATAGACTGTGAGATCTTGTTTTTTTTTTTTTTTTTTTTTTTGGTTTTGCAAGGTAGGGTCTCACTCTGGTCCAGGCTGACCTGGAATTAACTATGTAGTCTCAGGGTGGCCTCAAACTCTCAGTGATCCTCCTACCTCTGCCTCCCGAGTGCTGGGACTAAAGGCGTGCGCCACCACGCCCAGCTTGAGATCTTGTTTTTTAAAAAAGGAGGGTATTCTCTCTCTCTGTCTCTCTCTCTGACCCCATCTCTGACTGTCTCTTTCAAATAAATAAGTAAAATATTTTTTAAAAGGGCTTGGGAGATAGCTTAGTTTATGTTAAGGCACTTGCCTGTGAAGCCTAAGGACCTAGGTTCGATTCCCCAGGACCCATGTAAGCCAGATGCACAAAGTGGCACATACATCTGGAGTTCATTTGCAAGTGGCTAGAGGCCCTGATGTGCCCATTCTCTCTCTCTGTCTCTGTCTGTCTTTGCCTCCCTCTCTGTCTCTTTCAAATAAATAAATAAAATATTTTTTACAAAAAAGGGGGGGCATGGTGGCACCCACCTTTAATCCCAGCACTCAGGAGACAAAGGTAGAAGGATCACTGTGAATTCAAGGCCAGCCTGAGACTACATAATGAATTCCAGGTCAACCTGAGCTAGAGTGAGATTCTACTTTGAAAAACTAAAGAAAAAAAAAAAAAAGGCGGGCTGCAGAGATGGCTCAGTGGATAAAATACTTGTTGCGTGAGCACGAGTACTTTAGTTCAGAACCCATGTAAAGCTGTAGTGCTGGTATCTGTAATCCCAGTGCACCAAGGGCAAGAAGGGAGGTGAAGATAGGAGAATCGCTTGGTAGCTTGAAGGCCAGGTAGCCTGGTGACATGTAGCAGTGAACAACAAGAGACCCTGCCTTAAACAAGGCTGGGACCAACTTTGAAGTTGTTCTTTAATGCACATGCCTGCATTCACGCACATAGATCATGCACACACCAAGGAAAGGAAGGGAGGAAAGGCCCGAGAGATGGCTCAGCAGTTAAGGCACTTGTTTGAAAAGCCTGAGGGCCCAGGTTCAATTCCCCAGCAACCACATAAAGCCAGATACACAAAGTGGTACATGCATCTGGAGTTCATTTGCAGTGGCAAGAGGCCCTGGTGTACCCATTTACCCGCCTCCCTCTCTCTCTCTCTCTCTCTCTCTCTCTCTGTCTCTCTGCTAATAAATAATAAATAAATAAATAAGATATTTTAAAAGAAAGAACAAGAGGAAGGAAAGAAAGAGCAAGCTATTCTGTAGATGACAGTTTTAGAATTTGGCAGCAGGAACCAAGACTCTGAACTTCCAGTCTTTTTTTTTTTTTTTTTAAAATGTGTAGCCTGGTCTGGCCTTGAACTCCTGATCCTCCTGCCTCTGCCTCTTCAGCAATTTCCTCCCAGCATGTGCCACCACAACCAGCATGTGCCACCACAACCGGCAGAACTTCTCGTCTTGATGTGCTTCCATCAGGTCCTATTGTCTTGACAGATTACAGGGCTGTGCTTGGAACTTTATGTGGGCAGTAGGCATATCTGAAATCAAGTTGTGCGTGGTGTAGAGACCTAACTTGGTTTAAAGGTAGGGAAATACACTAGGCCTCCTCTGGGAGCCTCCCCTCCCCTTCCTTTTTCTTCTCTTTCTTCCTCTTCTCTTTCCTCCTCCTCCTCTACCTTCTTCCACTTCCTCTTCAGCTGGAGCCTGCATGGCCTTGACCCTTTGGGCCCAAGCAATTTTCCTATTTCAGCCTCCCGAGTAGGTAGGACTGTTGACATGTGCTGTCATGCCTGGGTCCCCCAGCGCTTCCTGTTGAGAAGACTGAGCGCCATCTTAGAGTTTCAAAGTGGGATGCTGTGCACTTCTTTGGATGCAGGAAAAGAAAAAGCTTCAATCACACAAATTCCTTCACTGATGTTACATGCATGTGAGAAATCCTCCCTCAGATCTGCTTGTCTGGAGAAGCCTTTTTTTAATTAAAATTTTTTTTTAAATTTATTTGAGAGAGGCAGACAGAGAAGGGGGGGGGCAGGGAGAATGGGCGTGCCAGGGCCTCTAGCCACGGCAAACGAAGTCCAGACGCATGCACCACCTTGTGCATCTGGCTTACATGGGTCTTGGGGAATAGAACCGAGGTCCTTTGGCTTCACATGCAAGCACCTTAACCGCTAAACCATCTCTCCAGCCCTAGAGAAGCTTTTTGGATGGAGAGTGAGAGGTGAAGTTTAACATGGAAAGGATCTCTCTAAGCACTCTCTCAACTCAGAGCTGCTTTTCTGCAACTTTATCATCCAGAGAAGGAGAGAATATCAGTGGCTAATTGCCTTTTGTATTTTCTTATATTTTGGGATATTTAAGAATGGCCAAGGGAATTTCTGGAGTTTTGCTCCCCTGTTCTAGACAGCCCTAATAACCCCAGAATCTAGGGACTGGTTTTAGCTGTCTTCACTGGTCAGAACCACCTGGGTGGACCAGCAGTGATACACAGACCAAGAGCCTGTCTCCCGAATCAAATGACCATTGTACTAGCCTCCGATTGGGGCTCCAAATGCCAGTGTTCAGCTTGTCCTCATATATAAATATAGGTCTCTCTAGATATAAAAAGTGAGAGAGTCTGTAAGTTACTTTTTTTTTTTTCTATACCTCCTTTCATGAGGCAACTTAATGAGATGCATATCATTAAAGGCTGATGTTTTGTGGGACGGAGCCTTTTAAACTGGATGTGCCTGGCTTAGTTATGGCAAATATTTACCAAAAAAAAAAAAAGGGACATACCATATAAAATTAGAGTTCTGAAAATAGTACTGAGAGAGGGAGAAAAAAAAAAAAAAAACCAGGACAGAAAATACAGGCCAGTCTGTTTGGGGAAAAGGGAAAAAGAGATAAAATGAGAGAAACCTCGGCAGTAAAAACAGCATCTTGGTAAACAGACTATAAAAAAAAATTGTGACCTGCTTTCTGGCAGCCCTGGCGGCTGTGGAGCGGGTGAAGGTGGTGGAGCTGGCGTCTGTGTGGACACACGGTGCCCGGGGCGCATGGCTCCCCTGGCCGCGCAGGGCGTTAAATTTAGCCACATAATGATGGGCCTGAGGAGCAGCCTCTTGTTGACCACACCGTAATTACTGCTTCGCTTTATGAATTTTATTTTGCTTATTCTGTTTCCTCCTCCTTTGGCACAAAAGAGGCCTGGAGTGGGGGGAGTCCCGCCCCCACACCGCTCCCCTTACTGGATAAATGAGTCTTCATGGAACTTGGGCTCCAGGACCATCAGAGTATCTAGTCAGCTCTGTCGATTAATCAGAGTGGGAAGAAGCATTACTGCCCCTCCCCCCACCCCCACGGTTTTATCTTGCTAGTCCCACTTTTTAGAACTCCTGGAAAAACTGTCCTGCAGCCTTTGGCCTTAGATGACACCTTCTACTTTCATGTGAGTCTGAAATGTCAAGGCTCTGTTTATCCCCTCAGGAACAAGTCTCACAGGTGCCCTTGGATGCTTTTGGACTTTGGTCCTAAGCCGGGAGCTAACCCTTTGAAGTTTAGTTTTTTTTTTTTTTTGAGGTAGGGTCTCACTCTGGTCCAGACTGACCTGGAATTCACTCTGTAGTCTCAGGGTGGCCTCGAACTCACGGTGATCCTCCTACCTCTGCCTCCCAAGTGCTGGGATTAAAGGCTTGCGCCACCACGCCTGGCTTTTTTAAAAAATATTTTTATTTATTTATTTATTGAGAGAGAGAGAGATAGAGAAGCAGAGAGAGAGAATGGGTGTGCCAGGGCCTCCAGCTGCTGCGAATGAACTGCAGATGCATGCGCCACCTTGTGCATCTGGCTTACGTGGGTCCTGGGGAATTGAACCGTGGTCTTTTGGCTTTGCAGGCAAGTGCCTGCATTGTATTTGCCTCTTTTTTTTTGTTGTTTGTTTGTTTATTTATTTATTTATGGCAGAGAGAGAGAAAGAGAGAAAATGGGTGCACCAGGGCCTCCAGCCACTGCAAATGAACTCCAGATGCATGTGCCACTTTGTGCATCTGGCTTACGTGGGTCCTGGGGAATTGAGCCTTGAACCGGGGTCCTCAGGCTTCACAGGCAAGCGCTTAACTGCTAAGCCGTCTCTCCAGTCCGTATTTGCCTTTTTTAGTTATGGTGATAACTAGGTTTGGAAGCAGAGGCTTGAATATATCAGTGACTCTTCAGGTAACACAAAATGCATGTTCGCAGCCTGGACTAGAGTGAAACCCTACCTCAAAAAAACAAACAACAAAAAAAGCATTTTCGGAATATTCTAGCGACACCTCAATTAGTGTCTTTCTTGGGCAGTTGAACAGATGCTGCTTGGGTTTAGTTGGCCAGAACATGCCATGGCCTTTGTCAGAGTGGCTTGCCCTCATCTGCTACTCCAGGGAAGGAGCCAGGATCATTGGCCTCAGAGCACAAGTTCCACACTGGAGAGGGAACACAGGCCATCAGAAGAGTTGTACGGATTAGGTACTGGGTCACTGGGGGTAAAGTTCTTGACTGTGACCTAGGCTAGCAGCTACCTATGGCCCCACAGTGGCCCTCCAACTGAGGAAGTGGTGGAAAAGGAAAAGCAAACAGGGCTTGTGGTCAAGGTACTGGCTTCTCCGTCATTCACCAAGACTGTCCTGTTTGTGTGTCATGGGCAGTGGGGCTCCTCCCAAGCCAGGCAAGAACGTGTCAAGGAGAAGCTTCATGCAATTCTTGTTTTCCCAAAACAAAGGAAGCTCCTTGCATTGCTGGAAGTCGCGTGCTTGGATGCTGGGTTTGTTATTGCCTGATAACCTGGCTACCAACTCCTGCCCTCCTCTTCACCCCATACAGCAAGTAGTTGAGCGGGAACAGCTTCCTGTCCTTACCCAAGGCAGCAGGTTCACTTTCTGCTGACCCCAGAAAGGAGGAAGAAAAAAGAGCTAGCCCTCTTACCTCAGATCTATGTGTTTCTTCTGTGGAAGTCTCCTAAAGCAAGTGCTTTTCAAAGTAATCTGCCATGTGGTCTTTCTGAGTGTAACTGATGGAAAGCCTGGGCCTCCGGCGCTTGCACAAGGTCTTCAGTGCTCAGTGTTTGAACCCTTCTTGTTAAGACGAGTCCTGTGGACACAGGTTTGGGTGTCATGGCAATGTCACATTAGTATAAACATTTTTAAATGCTTATGCTTAATTTTGATAACTATTTTGTCATGAACTCCCTATAAGGTCATGGACCAGCACTAGGCATTTCATCATACTCTGTGTAATGTTTTTTTTTTTTTTTTTTTTTTTTTGAGGTAGGGTCTCACTTTGGCTCAGGCTGACCTGGAATTCACTATGTAGTCTCAGGGTGGCCTCGAACTCTCAGCGATTCTCCTACCTCTGCCTCCCGAGTGCTGGGAATAAAGGTGTGCGCCACCACGCCCGGCTTTTATCTGTGTAATGTTTTAAGATGGATCTTGCTGTGTTGCCCAGCCTGGCTTTGCACTCAAGATCCTCCTGCCTTAGTCTCCCGAATAGATTGCTGGGATTAGAGGTACAAGCCACCACTCAGTATCTGATCATACTTTACTGTTGTAATATTTAAAGACATGGTGAAATCAGGTGTGGTGGCTTACACCTGTAATCCCATACTTGGGAGGCCAAGGCAGGAGTATCACATTCAAGTTTGAGGCTAGCCTGGTCTTCATAGAAAGTTCCAGGGCTACATAGTGAAATTCTGTCACAAAAAACCAAAACTGAACACACACACACACCCCCAAACAAACAAGCTTTATGAATGGAACTAACAATCTCAGCAGTCTTACCCTAAAGCTTTTTTTTAAAAAATTATTTTATTTTATTTTTTTTTAGAGAGAGACACAGAGAGAGACAGACAGAGAGGGGAGAGGAAGACAGATAGAGATGGGCGCGCCACCAGCCTCTCAGCTGCTGTGAATGAAATCCAGATGCGTGCGCCCCCTTGTGGTCAAGTGCGGCATTGTGCCCTTGTGTCACTTTGCATCTGGCTAAACGTGGGACCTGGAGATTGTAACCACTGGAGATTGGAACCAGTGTTCTTAGGCTTAGGAGGCAGGCGCCTTAACCCCTAAGCCATCTCTCCAGCCCCTTAAAGCTGTTTTGATGGGGATTCATTTTGTTCTGCTGTGTTTTATTTTGTCTTTGATGCAGGATCTTATTATGTAGTTCTGGATGGTCTGCTACTCACTATGTAGTCCAGGCTGATTTTGAACTTGTAGCAATTCTCCTGCCTCAGCCTTCTGAATACTCTGGTTATAGGCATGCTCACTATGAGCAAAAATCATGGAATCTCAATTGCCAACTCATGGGCTGGAGAGATGGCTTAGTGGTTAAGGTGCCTGCTTACAAAGCCAAAGGACCCAGGTTTGATTCCCCAGTACCCACGTAAAGCACAAGATGGCATATGCATCTGAAGTGCATTTGCAGTGCTGGAGGTCCTGGTAAGTCCATTCTTTCTATCTGTCTTTTTCTCTCTATGAAATAAATAAATAAGTATTTTTAAAAAATGTTCAAGCCAGATGTGGTGGTGCTTGCCAGGCATGGTGATGCATGCCTTTAATCCCAGCATTTGGGAGGCAAAGGTAGGAGGATCACCATGAGTTCGAGGCCACCCTGAGACTACATAGTGAATTCCAGGTCAGACTGAAACCCTATCTTGAAAAACAACAACAACAACAAAACTGCAAAAGAAAAAAATGTTTTTGTTCAATTGCCAACTCATGTTAAAGAGCTCTGACTGAGGTGGAACGTTGGACTAAAGATTTCTTTCTCAGCCAGGTGTGGTGGCACACGCCTTTAATCCTAGCACTTGGGAGGCAGAGTTAGGAGGATCGCCATGAGTTTGAGGCCACCCTGAACATACAGAACATACAGAGTGAATTCCAAGTCAGACCCTACCTCAAAAAAAAAGCCAAACACGAGCATGGTGGCACATGCCTTTAATCCCAGTACTCACGAGGTGGAGGTAGGAGGATCACCCTGAGTTCAGGCCACTCTGAGACTACTTAGTGAATTCCAGGTCAGCCTGTGCTAGAGTGAAACCCTGCCTTGAAAAACCAAAACCAAAAGAAAGATTTTCTTCTCAATGCCAAGGTTCTGTGATTCTAAGGTTAAATGGTGTGAGGCCAAAAGATAAGGTTAATAACCATGATGATTTTCCGGTAGAATATTGATCCAAAACTTTAAACTACCCCTGGGTGACTTAATGAGGTAAGGAAGAAAGCAAAGAAGGGGATGTTCTCATTGGTTTATTTTCTAGTCTGCCATTATCATCGAGATATGAGGTCATTCTTCACAGATTGAGCATTATCTTAGTCTTCTGTTAGTCAGCCACCAAGCTCTTTCTAGAGGTTGAGAGATCTAGCATTGAGAAGAAAAGTAAATATTTGCAGAGTTGGTGGAATTCAAGTGAGAGATAAGAACTGAGCTTTGGATTAGAAATGTGGATTATTGGCAGGGTTATTTGACAGTCCTATTTGGAGGGTGGTGATGGTGAGGAAATACTCAAGGAAGGAGGCTAAAAGCCAGGTCAATAGGAAAACTAGTTGGAGGACACTGGCCACACAATCAAAGGTTTTTCTTTCCAGAGTGGAGGGGGCAGTAAGGGAACTAAGTGAGAAGCCTGTTTGGAAAGCAAACCAAGAATTTAAAGGACTGGAGAGTCTCATAACGAAGGAGGTGGGAACCTACTGAATTCCATGGTTGCTAAATGGTAGAATGAGAAGAAATAAACCCAGCCTTTGCCCCTGCTTCTCTGCTGGCCCCCAAGATTCACAGTCAGGAAAAGAAACCATATAGAAGCTATTGATCAAAGAAAATCTAGTCATGTGTCCCTGTTTAAAAGTGTTGGTGGCTTTCCATTACCCTTTAAAGATAGAGTTTAAACTCCCCAATCAAACCATTAAGGCCCTAGCCAGGTGTAGTGGTGCAAGACTTTAATCCCAGGATCAGGTAGGAGGATCACTGTGAGTTCAAAGCCAGTCTGGAGACTACAGAGTGAGTACCAGATCAGCCTGGGCTAGAGTAAGACCCTACCTCAAAAGAAAAAACAAAACCCATTAAGGTCCTTTATAATCTGATTTCTACTAACATCTCCAATTTTATCTCCCATTTTTATGCATACTCACTTATGCCCCAGATGCTCTTGTTAGCCACAGTAAGCTGCTATCAATTCCTAGAGCCCATTGTTCTCTATTTCAAGTCCTTGGTACATGCTGCTACCACCGGAAATCCCACTGTCCACCACCAACAAAGATTTTTGCCCTCTTCTCCCTTTCTCCCTCCTCTTCCTCCTTCTCTTTCTCTCTCTTTCTCTCTCTCTCATGCTGGGCATGGAATCCAGGGCCTCACATGTTAAACAGGTACTGTACCACTGAGCCACATCCTCGTCCTTTCTTCGTTGCTTAGTGTTCAGTGAAGACCTTACTTCCTCTAAGGGGATGTCCCCTGGTCATCTGAGTTCAGTACGCTTGTCTTCCTTATGTGCTACTGTACTTGCTCTCTTGTAAGCCATCTCAATACGATGGTAACTACTGGTTGTTCTGGCTTTTCTCCATGGGAATGTTACATCTTGTTTAACTTGGCTGACCTGTTGAAAGCACCCAGTAGATTTTTGTGCTGTTTTCCTCTTTCCTCTTCTCTTCCTTCCCTCCTCCTTTCTTCTTCTACTTTTCTTTAATTTAAAAAAATTATTTATTTATTTATGGGTGGGGAGAGAGGGAGAGAATGGGTGCACCAGGACTTTTAGCTACTGCAAATGAACTTCAGACGCTTGTGCTACCGTGTGCATCTGGCTTATGTGGGTCCTGGGGAATTGAAGCTGGGTCCTTTGGCTTTGCAGGCAAATGCCTTAACCACTAAGCCATCTCTCCAGCCCTCTGCTTTCTTGATGTAGCATAGGCTAGTCTTGAACTCATGATTCTCCTACCTCAGCTTCCCTAGTGATGGGATTATAGGCATGCACCACCATGGCCATCAACTGCTAATGTGTTCTATAGAGGACTTTTGTCTTTATCATTTTATTTGGCTCCAATAGCTATCTTATGAAACTTCACTGAGTGGTATTTAACACAATTTTCAAAAAACTTTTCATTGACAAAAAAATTCTGTAAATATAGACAATAAGCCATGATAATTCCCTCCCATCATCCCTGTTGTCTCCCTCCCAAATCTACCCTCCATTGAATCCCTTCTTTCCAATTGGTCTCCCTGATATTTTGATGTCATCATTTTTTCCCACTCCTATTACAAAGATATTGTGTAGGTGGTGTCAGGTACTGTGAAGTTATGAATATCAAGGCCACTTTGGTCTGAAATGCAGTATTATAAGCAGTTCTACCCTTTCTTTGGCTCTTACATTCTTTCTGCCACCTTTTCTGCAGTGGACCTTGAGCCTTGGATGGTATGATAGCGGTATCTCACTTCGTTTTTAGAGGTAGGATCTCACTCTAGTTCAGGCTGACCTGGAATTCTCTATGTAGTCTCAGGGTGGCCTGGAACTCACGGTAATCCTCCTACCTCTGTGTCCTGAGTGCTGGGATTAAAGGTGTACATCACCACACCCACCTAACCATGGGCTTTTGACTAGGTTTTCAGAAGTAGGCATCTATTCCCTCCCCTGGAACAGGCCTCCAGTCCAGTCAGAGAAAGTTGGAGCTGGGTGTGGTTGTGCACACCTTTAATCCCAGCATTTAGGAGGTAGAGGTGGGAGGATTACCTTGAATTTGACACCAGCCTGGGACTACAGAGTGAGTTTCAGGTCAGCCTAGACTAGAGTGAGACCCTACCTCAAAAAAAAAAAAAAAAAAAAAAAAAACCCCAAAACATAACAGACATGCCGCTATTGCACCAGTTGGCACATTTGGCTTGGCTGGCCAGTCATAAGGCTTGCAAAGTCCACTGCTAGTTAAAACTGTTGGTGACTTCTCTCTCCCAAAAGGCTGCAGAGCTCCTTCCAGTATTCTGACAGCTAGTCAACAGGGAGGAGGTTAACATAAATATTTTGATCACCTATTTAGCTAAAAAAGAGAATTAAATAAAGGACAAATTTACAGTCATTGTTTTGTATTTTTTTAAACCTATTTGGCCATGTAAGGCTGAGTAGATATGATGGACTGGCTCAGAGAAATTGAGAAAACCCAAGTCCCACAAGTAATTGTGGTGGAAACCAGAACCTCATCCTTTGACTTTCTAGTACACAGCTTTCCCCAGCAGTCCATGCTGTCTTTGAGACTGCATGCTAATGGAATGTGTTTGAGATGGGAGAAAAATGCAGAGTCAGAAAGTATTCCTGTAATTCATCTTGAGTCTGTCCATCGCAGTGAAAGTTCTGAAGTTACAGAAAAAAAAATGGGCAAGCACCGAAGTAAATTATTCCCACATAGAAGGTCAAGGAAAAATGTTAGAATCCTGCGACATGGAAATGAGCTGAGACAGAGTTGGAGGGAATCCTTCATCCTGGAGAAGGATCTGAGAGACACTGACATTTTTAGCTGCCAAATGTTTTCCTTGGGGCTGCCCTGAGAATAGACTAGCCAAGTGGGATGAGAGTAGACGTGTGTGCGCGCGCATGGGGCGGGGGGAGGTGGATATATGCCAGCCCTCTTCCACCCCTAGCAATTCCTCAGACCCTGATCAAGGAAGATGGAGGAGCTAGAGCGTTTAGTGCTACCTCTTGACCCCTTTTACTCCTCAGCTCTTGGGATCTGGAGTGAATGGGCATCACTCAATCATGGAGAACTGGTCTACAGGCTGGGCTGTCTACAGGGCTGGATTCAGAATGATTCCTGCAGCCTGCCTTTGGGCAGAGAAGAGTATGGCCTTGCTTCTCTCCCCGACAGGGATCAGTAAATTAGAGCCACAGAGGACCCAGACGCTCTTTGTCCAGCTATGTTTCCCCAGTGTCTCCTGGGGAGTGATTCAACGCCAAGGTGACAGTGGGTTTGGAGCCCAGATGAAAGGATCACAGGGACCACAAGACAAGATCCCTTGTGTGGTGGCCTCTGGAAAGAGGAGGGAGTGAGTGTGTGTGGAGGTCAGTGACGCAATTGCCCTGGCTTGCAGGCGTGGAGGAGGAGAAGGCTCGCGGTGTGTCTCCTTATAAAGAGGACCTCACCACATGAAGCAGGGGGTGAAGGTGATCCCACTGTGAGTCACCCAGGAAGGGACGCCGTGTGCCCAGAGCCCAGAAGGGAGGGCTTGTGGATTTCCCACTCTTTCCTTCTATGATTTTCTGCGTAGCATGGGTTGTTTTAGTCACGCACGCTGTGCAGCTTCTCATTCTGGCTTCTGATCCATCCTTCCCCCTTCCATGCACTACCCCTGACACATATGGGTTTTCAATCTATCTATCTATCGTTCTTGATTTCTCTGGGGCTTTTTTTTTCCTACTGAAATTTACAATCTATTGATTTCAAGAAACCCAAACCATGACTAATTGTGTTTGTCTTTAAAAAGATGGCCCAGTGGCTCTTTGCCAAACGCAATCCTCATTCTTAGACCCCTGTTTGCTTTTCCTCCTTATCTTCAGCACGGCAGGTATCACATCCTGGACTGGAATCTGGAGGGATTCTGGGACATCCTGGATCCAATTGCCCCAATTGAAGGCAGCTATAGTCTAGCCTTTATTGAGGTTTGGGAATGCAGAGAGCTCTGGGGAGTGTCCCTGTAATCAGCCAGCCACCAACTGCACACTGCCTTGTAATAAAGCAGCACTATATTTGTTCTGTTTATAGTCTCCTCTGTAATAATGCCACAGCCCTCACTTCTCTTTCTCTTCAGGGAGAGTTTTCTGGGTAATAGAAAATTCTGAAATGGTAAAGTGAGCTGTAGACTGAGAAGATGTTTTTATCTACACTATGCCTTCCATTGGGAAGGTGCCCAGGGAAGCAGGCAGCCCATGCCCCGAGAACGCAGGGTGCTGTGGTGAGTGTGCATGCTTATGTGTGCATGTGTGTGTGTGCACGTACATGAAGAGGAGCTGTGTGGGAGAAGCTGTGGGTGTGTGCCGTGTGGGATGTGTCACTCTTGAGAGTGTAAGGTGTGTGCATGAATGAAGCAAGTGCATTGATGGAAAACCCTATCTTGCAGATTTCAAAACAGTCAGGTGTAGTGGATGGTGTTAGAAGTTGAGCTCCAGTCTGTTGTGCGAGTCTAGTGCAGCCTGAGCCTTTGGTCTTGCCAAGATGCTTCAAGCCTTATTAAGAATGTGTGGGTTGGGGCCTGGAGAGATGGCTTAGCAGTTAAGCGTTTGCCTGTGAAGCCTAACGACCCTGGTTCAAGGCTCAATTCCCCAGGACTCACGTAAGCCAGATTCACAAGGTGGCACATGCATCTGGAGTTTGTTTGCAGTGGCCGGAGGCCCTGGCACACCCATTCTCTCTATATATATCTGCCTCTTTCTCTGTCTGTCACTCTCAAATAAATAAATAAAAAATAAACAAAAAAATTTTTTAAAAAAAAAGAATGTGTGGGTCGACGAAACATCTCTATCACACCTTCCAAGGCTCAGGATCCATTGCGGAAGAGGTGGTGGAGAGAATGTAAAAGCCAAAGGAAGGGTATGACTCCTTACAACCCATTCCTTCAGACACAAAATGGCCTGGATATCCATGACCTCACAGTGCCTACCCACTACCTACACAAGGCCATCATAATGGGAGAAAAAATGATGACATCAAAATAAAAGAGACTGATTGAGATGGGCAAGGGATATGATCAAGAGTGGAGTTGCAAAGGGGAAAGTGGGGGGAGGGAGGGAATTACCATGGGTTATTGCCTATAATTATATGGAAGTTGTCAATAAAAAATAAATTAAAAGAAAAGAATGTGTGGGTCGAGCTGGAGAGATGGCTTAGTGGTTAAGGTGCTTGCCTGCAAAGCCTAAGGACCCAGGTTCAATTTCCCAGGACCCACGTAAGCCAGATGCACTAGGTGGCACATGCGTCTGGAGTTTGTTTGCAGTGGCTGAAGGCACTGGAAGCACTCATTTTCTCTGCCTCTGTCTCTCTCTCTCTCTCTCTCTCAAATAAATAAATAAATAAATAAATAAAATTTAAAAAGTAAAAAAAAGTGCGTGGGTTGTTCTGAAGCCCTACTATATCCAGGTTTGTCAAGAAATTTGGGTACGAGTAGGGTTGATGTCCTTGATTGTTTATAAAATCAGGAGTGCTGATAAAAGAAGGAAAGCTTTGAAAGGCTCCAGCCATATAGCTGCCCGTGGTCATCACTAACCAGCTCTCTGAGTCCACTCGAGATGAAGTATCAGTTGGCCTGTAGATTTAAGCAAGCTGTGTGAGATGGGAACTCAGAGCATTGCTGTACACTTGTCTAAGCTCCGTTTACTATGTGAATAATGTGAATAAATGTGTCTCTGTAAATAAGAATTTTTAAAAATCAAAAAACGAGTTGGTGGTGCACGCCTTTAATTCCAGCACTCAGGAGGCAGAGGTAGGAGGATCACTATGAGTTTGAGGCCACTCTGAGACTACATAGTGAATTCCATCCAGGTCAGCCTGGGATGGAGCGAGACCCTACCTCGAAAAACAAACAAACAAACAAACAAACAAACAAAAATTAAATAAAGAAGTTGAGCTCCAGGATGGAACCTTTTAAAGCTGGCATTCTGGGCTGGAGAGATAGCTTAGCAGTTAAGGCGTTTGCATGTGAAGCCTAAGGACCCAGGTTTGATTCCCCAGGACCCATGTAAGCCAGATGTACAAGGTGGCACATATGTCTGGAGTTCCTTTGCAGTGGCTAGAGGCCCTGGTGCACCCATGCGCTCTATCTGCCTCTCTCTCTCTCTCTCTCTCTCAAAAAAAAAAATTTTTTTTTAAGCTGACATTCTATTCATTCTTTCACTAGATGCCCCTTAACCCAGTCTTTTGAGGCCTAAAGTCTCATGGTTTTGCTGGTATCCCATATTCCTCGTGCCTGTTCATCCCAGTTACTCATCTCACAGTTAGCCAGAGAGAAGAGAGAGGCAGACTATTTTGGAGAGGGTCCTGTGTCTGTGCTGTGTGTTGTCACCCACCCTTGACTCCTGCCCTAAAACCTGAAGGTTCTGCGTTCAATCTGTATGACCAATATTGAGAGCTATTGCCGGGCTGTTGCTAACAATTCTGATTCTTCCTAATTCCCTCCCCCCTCTACCTCTGCCTACCTCCCTCAGATTCTATAAATACTTTATTATATGGCACTAGTAAAACTTCAAGTATTTTTTTTTATTAGTGCCACATAATATGGTAATTGTGTGACAGAACACAGCTCCCGTGAGCAGCCCCCACCCTCTTCCTAGGTGTGGCCTCTAACCACCTCAGCTTGGGCTAGGTCCACAAGCCCCTCTGTTCCTCTTGAGTGTGAGTGAAGGGGGCTGGGTCAGTTTTTCAAGCACAGCTGAGGGGTCAAAGCCTTTGAGCAGGATCAGGCTAGAGGAACGAAGAGCCACTTTCCTAGTTTATAGAGAAATTTGTCCTGATGTGAGAATATAGCAAGAATCTCATTACTGATGTCAAGTCCCACATAGGACTTCTTAACCTGTTTTTCTTTTAATATCTCTGTCATGTGGTATAGAAGTGGGCGTTGAACATAGAACCAAGGGGAGGGATACATGGGTTTCTTTGGTTAATTTTGGTTCACAATACTACTCATTTGTTTGTTTTTTTGTTTTGTTTTGTTTTTGAGGTAGGGTCTCACCCTAGCCCAGGCTGACCTGGAATGATCTCTGTAGTCTCAGGCTGGCCTCAAACTCACAGGCATCCTCCTACCTCTGCCTTTTGAGTACTGGGATTAAAGGTGTGCACTACCACACCCAGCTGGTTTAGTTTCTTTCTTTTTTTTTTTTTTTTTTTTTTTTTTTGAGGTAGGGTCTCACTCTGGCCCAGGCTGACCTGGAATTAACTATGTAGTCTCAGGGTGGCCTTGAACTCTCGGCAATTCTCCTACCTCTGCCTCCCTAGTGCTGGGATTAAAGGCCTGCACCACCATGCCTGGCTGGTTTAGTTTTTTAAGATAATGGTCATTCTTTAGGCTCTCCTCTGGGTTTAAAATTTGTAGTTATGAATATCTGCATATATGTACTTATGTGTTATTGGTTTTTTAATTTTAATTTTTATTTATTTTTGGAGAGAGACATAGAGAGAGGGAGACAGATAGAGAATGGGCATGCCAGGGTCTCTCAGCTGCTGTGAACGAAATCCAGATGTGTGTGCCCCTTGTGGGCAAGTGCAGCATTGCGCCCTTGAGTCACTACATCTGGCTAAACGTGGGACCTGGAGATTGGAACTGGGTTCTTAGGCTTAGCAGGCAGGTGTCTTAACCGCTAAGCCATCTCTCCAGCCTTGTATTGGTTTTTTAAAGATTAAAATATTTTATTTATTTATTTGAGAGAGAGAGAGAATGGGTGCACCAGGGCCTCTAGCTATTGCAAGTGATCTCTAGACACATGTGCCACCTTCTGCACCTGGCTTTATGTGGGTCCTAGGGAATAGAAGCTGGGTCCTTTGGCTTTGCCAGCAAGTGCCTTAACTACCAAGCCATCTCTCCAGCCCTGTATATTGTTTTTTTGAGGTAGGATTTCACTCTAGCCCAGGCTGACCTGGAATTCTCTGTGCAGTCTGAGTGTAGCCTTGAACTCATGGTGATCCTCCTACCTCTGCCTCCCAAGTGCTGGGATTAAAGGCATGTGCCACCATGTCCAGTGTGTGTGTGTGTGTGTGTGTATGTGTATGTGTGTATATATAATATATACATACATGTATGTGTATATGTAATACGTGTGTGTGTGTATGGAACACAGAACCTTGTGCATGTCACATAGGTGCTCTACCAGTGAAATACACTCTTAGATTTATATCTAAATAGACATTGACCTTTTCTATCTTTTACCTGTTCAGTCTGAGAGCATCTTTCCTCTTAAACCTGTTATTTTTTAAAGATTTTTAAATTTTTATTTATTTGTGTCAGAGGGTGGGGGAGGGAGAGAATGTGCACACCAGGGCCTCCAGCCACTGCAAACGAACTCCAGACGCATGTGCCACCATGTGCATCTGGCTTACGTGGGTACTGGGGAATCAAACCTGGGTCCTTAGGCTTAGCAGACATACACACCTTAACCACTAAGCCATCTCTCCAGCCCCCTTAAGCCTGTTATTGTTCCGTATGTCTCTCTTTTTTTGTTTTGTTTTATTTTCTTTTAAAGAACTCCAGACGCATGTGCCACTTTGTGCATCTGGCTTTATGTGGGTACTGGGGAATCAAACCTGCATCATGAGACTTTGCAGGCTAGCGCCCTAACCACTGGACCATCTCTCCAGTCCTATGTGTGGAGAATATAGGGCTGGAAACTTCTAATTCTCTCATTACTGTTAATATGTGACATGCCAACTATAGATTTTGCTGCCTGATTGAGCTTATGATTTGATTCTGGTTTCTGTCCAATGGGATCTGACTTTGAACCTTGCTTACCTCTCTGCTATAGCAATTGAACTTGGTCCTACTCTTCCTAGCAGTGTTTTTTCTGAATAGTGTATGATTTAGCTTCTACATCTTAACTTCTGCAAAGTGTGAGAATTAGGGATTACTGCCCAGGTAGCAGCTAATAGAGCCCCCAGTGCCAGTGATGTGGGACACAATATTTAGCCTTTTCTTAATTGCCCACGTGCCCATGTTTGTATAGAGGCCAGCCCCTAAACTGGCATCTGCTGTCCACCCATTACTCCCCGTAGGGACGTATGTGCATATGCTATTCCCACCTTTTGGGCCTAGCCAAGGTTAATATTAGACCTTCTAGCTGGGCATTTATTCCCGAAAGCCACAGGGCGTTGTTAATATTCATGTGACCACAGGGGCTCATCAATATTCATGAGATATCCACAGTCTTCCTTCAGGCCCTTAGCCTGAAGAAAACAAGAATGATTAGAGTTTCTAGAACTTAAAACTAACTCTGTTTCCTGAATTCTTTTGAGGAGGAGGCAAACCTTAAGAGTAAACGTCTGGGCTGAGAGTAAAGTGAGTTTTCATGCCAATTTCCTGAACTAGTCTGACAACTTAAGACTTGTGCTGGATAGCTGCTGTTAATGCCGTTGTCCTTATTCAGCGTTAACCGAATGTCTCTGGGCTTGGGGTCTTGTCTGACACAGGTACTTCAAAGGAGCATCTTTGTACTTGCTGAGTGCTAGGGACGCACTGATGGTTGACGCGATCCCTGCTCCAGAAGCAGATGGCTCAGAGAGGAGACAAGTGTACATGCACACATTCCTAGTCCAAGGAGAGTTCTTTATAGAGAAAAACAAAAATGCCTAACGAGACACATAATGGTGTCATTCTTTATGGAGAAATCAGTGAAGGAGTCCCAGGAAGCTTGCCAGAGGTAGCTGGATCTAGGGAAGGATGGTTTCTTTAAGGACCCTCAGTGAGGCATAAAGCCCATATAAATTATCAGCTTTCACAGCTATGACCTTCATCAGAGGCCTCTCCTATTCTCTGACCTGTTTAATAGAATTTTCCCATAAATTTGGTTTTTATATGCAGTTTTTGTTTTTCACATTATATGTGATTGGATGTGGAAAATGTGTCAGTACAGAACATTTTATTTGTAAACAGAGAAAAACAGAGAGAGAATGGGTGCACCAGGGCCTCTTGCCACTGCAAGCAAACTCCAGATGCATGTGACACTTTGTGCATCTGGCTTACATGGATACTCGGAATTGAACCTGGGTTGTCAGGCATTGCAAGCAAATGCCTTAACTGCTGAGCCATCTCCCCAGCCCTAAATTTTGTTTTTATTCATATATAGAGAATGGCATCCTGGTGTCCTTTCTTTCTGCCCTGAAAGATTTAACTTAATAAGTGCACCCAACTTCTTTGGTGTGGTTTGAGTGCTTGAGAAGGTAAATATATTTCCAGATGATAGAACTGAAGAATCGCACAAGAGCTGCAGGCCATCCTTCCATTATATTTAGTGTTAATTGGGCTCTTGAAATTTTGGTGTTATGTTTGAAAGATGCATGATAAACTTAGTGCCCAAGGAAGATCAGGGCAATAATAAAAGGAATAAAACAGAAAAATCCACCTGTCATTCCAGCACATGAGAAGTGGAAACAGGACGATTAGGAGTTCAAGATCAGTTTCAGCTACATAGCAAGAGAAGCTCTCTCAAATAAAAGCCAAAACAAAAACAAGGGAGCTGGAGAGATGGTTCAGAGGTTAAGGCGCTTGCCTGCAAAGCCTGACAACCTGAGGACATTACTCCAGTGATTTTTTTTTGTTGTTGTTGTTCTTGTTTTTGTTTTTTCAAGGGAGGGTGTCGCTCTAGCCCAGGCTGACCTGGAATACACTGTATAGTCTCAGGGTGGCCTTGAATTCACAGCAGTCCTCCTACCTCTGCCTCCCAAGTGCTGGGATTAAAGGTGTGCACCACCACGCCCGGCCTTCATTTCCTCAGTATTCATGTAAAAGCCAGATGCACAGAGTGGCACTTGCAGAGGCTGGAGGCCTTTGCATGCTCATTCTGTCTCTGTCCTCTTTCTGCTTACAAATAAATAAATAAAAATATTTAAACAAACAAATAACAACTACCCACTCCCTGAAAAATCCAAAAGCAATGCACATTTTTTGGCGGTGGGGAGAGGCAGGGTAGCCCAGGCTGGCCTTGAATGCCCAACTGTCCTCTCACCTCAGCCTCTCAAGGGCTACAATTACAGGTGTGGTTCTCCCCATGTGTGGTTCTCCTCTATGTGTATACAAACTCAAAGACAAGGGAACTATTTAATTCAGACACTAGATCTAATGGTAATTCATTCTGTTTTTGCTTGTTTACCTCCTTCTTTCCTTCCCTTCCCTCCCTCCCTCCCTCCCTTCCTTCCTTCCTTCCTTCCTTCCTTCCTTCCTTCCTTCCTTTTTCTTCTTCTTCTTCTTTCCCTTCCCTCCCTCCCTCCCTCCCTCCCTCCCTCCCTCCCTCCCTCCCTCCCTCCTTTCTTTCTTTCTTTCTTTCTTTCTTTCTTTCTTTCTTTCTTTCTTTCTTTCTTTCTTCTTTCCTTGTTTGTTTTTTCAAGGCAGGATCTCACTCTAGCCCAGGCTGATCTGGAGCTTACTCTGTAGCCCCAGCCTGGCCTCTAACTCATGGCAATCTTTCTGCCACATCCTCCAAAGTGCTGGGACTCAAGGTATGTGCCACCATGTCTAGCTAACTCATTCTTTTAAGTATGAAGAATTAGCTCATAGCTTTTCTGTATTTTATTCAGAATAGCCCAAGAAGGGATAGAGTCGAATCATAACAAGTGCAGAGAATGTTCTGGAGGTGTCTTTCAGTGCGACAGCATTTGACTGCAGAGAATGCTTTACTTGACTAGAACGTCTTACCAGAAGCTTTGGGAACTCCTTTTCTAGAATATTTTAAGATTCTTTCAAGACTGGTGTATCATTGCCCTGCTTGGGAGATTGGGGAGTGGGATTAGGAAAGGGTATGAGTACCCTAAGATTCGATGTCTGACTTTACCCCCTTAATCTACTGGCTTGTTCATAGGGTCTGTCAAAAATTTTTCTTTCTTCTACAAAGATGACACTACATTTGATGGATTCCCATGTGTTTTCTGTAGTAACGTTTGATAAAATGCTTACATATAATTTTAGCCATCAATCCCAGTATTCTTTATATTAATGACCTGTAAATCTTGAAACCTGAGAAAGTTGACCTGCAGTTTTCTCCCCCTCTTCTTCCTCTCTGTCATCATTCTGTAAGCCCAGTGTGCAGCTGCCTTTTTGTTGCTGGGACAAAGTACCTGACCAAAAGGAGCTGATGGGAGGAAAGTTTTTACTTTGGCTTATACTGTCAAGATGAGGCTTCATTATAGCTGGGGAAAGCATGGCATGAGCAGAGGCTGAACATCACCTCTGCCACAGCAAGTGGAAAACAGCAGCAGGTGAGCCAAACTCAGCAAGAGGGAGCTGGCTATAACACCTCTAAGCCCACCCCACAAAACACCCCTACTCCAGCCAGGCTCCACCTCCCAAATTGCCACCAGCTGGGGACTAGGCATTCAGAACACATGAGTTTGTGGGGAATATCTGATTCAAACCACCACACCCAGACTGGCCCAAAACTTACCCTATATGTAGCCCAAACTCGTGGCAATCCCCCCTCTCAGCCTCCAAGTACTGGGATGAGCCACCATGCCCGGCACATAATTATTTTTCTGTATTCATTTATTGCTCCCTCCACAATCTTTTTATTCTTATATTTCTTCATTCGTTTCTCATTATTTGTGTGTGCGCATGTGGTCATGTTTATTTTGCATGCTTGTGTGAGTGTGTGTGTGTGTGTAGGCAGGTCAGAAGACAACTTCTTTTTTTTTTTTTTTTTTTTTGGTTTTTCGAGGTAGGGTCTCACTCTGGTCCAGGCGGACTTGGAATTAGCTATGTAGTCTCAGGGTGGCCTCGAACTCTCGGCGATCCTCCTACCTCTGCCTCCCAAGTGCTGGGATTAAAGGCGTGCGCCACCACACCTGGCTTCAGAAGACAACTTCTGTGTTGGTCTTCACCTTTCTGTCTCATATGAGGCAGAATTTCTCACTCTGGATTCTCACTCCACTGTCCTTTGCTGTGCTCACCCTGAGCTTCTGCCATAGCTTCCAGCTTTTCATGTGGGGTCTGTGGACTCAACTTAGCTATTCCAGCTTGAGTCCCCATCCTCTCATTTTGTTTCTTTACTTTTAAGGTAGGATTTCACTCTAGCCCAGGCTGACCTGGAATTCCACTATGTAGTCTCAGGGTAGCCTTGAACTCACCGTGATCCTTCTACCTCTACCTCCTGAGTGCTGGAATTAAAGGAATGTGCCACCTGCCTGGCTCCATATATATATATTTAAAATAGGGGGAGCCAGGCATGGTGGCTCACACCTTTAATCCAGCACTCAGGAGGAGAGATAGGAGGATCACTGTGAATTCAAGGCCACCCTGAGAGTACATAGTGAATTCCAGGTCAGCCTGAGCTAGGTGAGACCCTACCTCGAAAAACAAAAACAAAGAAACAAAGAAATAGGGAGGCTGGAGAGATGGTTTAGTATTTGCCTGAGAAGCCTAAGGACCCAGGTTCAATTCTCCAGAACCCATGTAAGCCAGATGTGGTTAGGGCCTCTTTCTCATAAGTAAATAAATAACTTAAATATATATATTTGTGAGACAGAGAGTGAGAGAGAATGGGCACATTAGGTCCTCTTGCCACTGCAAATGAACTCCAGATGCATGTGCCTCTTTGTGTATCTGGCTTTATGTGGGCACTAGGGAATCAAACCCAGGCCAGCGGGCACTTTCAACTGCTGAGCCATCTCTCCAGGTCCCCTGGATGATGAATTTCTACATTGCCTAAATTAGTACATAAAAGATGCTGGATGGGGCTGAGGAGATTGCTCAGTGGTTAGGGTGCTTGCCTGCAAAGCCTAACAACCTGGGTTCGATTTCCCAGGACCCATGTGAAGTTGGATGCATAAAGTGGTGCATGTATCTGGAGTTTATTTGCAGTGGCTAAAGGTCCTGGCATGCCCATTTTCTCTCTGTCTGTCTGAGTCTGTCTGCTTGAAAATAAATAAATAAAATGCTGGACTGTAGTCCCCATGGGAGCACAAATATCTTAACCACTCTACCTCCAGGTCATGCTTGGTCTATGGTAGGTGCTACAGAAATATCTAGTAAATGAATGAACAGATGTCTGTGTCTGTGGGATGAGCTGACTTCTCAATGAGCTTATTACATATCAGAGAGCATATAAAATATCTAAGTCATTGCTTGTGGAGTAACACTGCTTTCCTTATAGTGTTTGATGACAAACACTAGCTTGTGTCATATAGGTGTAAAATTAGAGCTTCTACCTAAAACCAAGCAAACCAAAATAGTATACTATAGAAATCATTTAAAATATATGGACTCTATTAACTAGAGAAATGCTTGTTGAGCTGGGTGTGGTAGTGCACACCTTTAATCCCATCACTCAGAAGTCAGAGGTAAGAGGATCACTGTGAATTTGAAGCTAGTTTAAGACTACAGAATGAATCCCAGGTCAGCCTGCGCTAGAGTGAGACCCTACCTTGAAAATACCCACAAAAGAAAGAAAGAAAGAAAGAAAGAAAGAAAGAAAGAAAGAAAGAGAGAGAAAGGAAGGAGGGAAGGAAGAAAGGAAGGAAGGAAGGAAGGAAGGAAGGAAGGAAGGTAGATATTCAGTGTTCCCAAATCCACAAGACTTTTGGAGAGGGAACTTCACACTCAAACTAATCGCTTTAACACTGCAAATAAAAATGCAACAAATGGCTGGAGAGATGGCTTAGCAGTTAAGGCGCTTGCCTTTGAAGCCTAGGAACTGATGTTCAGATCTCCAGGTCTCATGTAAGCCAGACTCACGGTGACACAAGCATGCAATGTTGCACATGCGTACAAGGGGGCACATGCATGTGGAGTTCATTTGTAGTGGCTGAAAGCCCTGGTGTGTCTATTCTCTTTCTCTCTTTGCCTCTTACACATACACACACACTCTCTCTGTCTCTTCTAAAAAAAAAAAAAAAAAAAGCAAGCCAAGTGTGGTGGTGCACACCTTTAATCCCAGCACTCGGGAGGCAGAGATAGGAGGATTGCCATGAGTTCAAGGCCACCCTGAGACTACATAGTGAATTCCAGGTCAGCCTGGACTATAACGAGACACTACCTGGAAAAACAAAAACAAAAAGCAATGAAAAGTTTCTGTCTAGTAGAAGTTTCCAAGATACAAGAAGTAGGGGGCTGCAGGGATGGTTTAGCGGTTAAGGCATTTGCCTGCAAAGCCAAAGGACCCAGGTTCGATTCCCCAGGACCCACGTAAGCCAGATGCACAAGGTTGCACATGCGTCTGGAGTTTGCAGTGGCTTGAGGCCCCGGTGCACCCATTCCCTTTCTCTCTCTGTCAAATAAATAAATAAATAAATATAAATATTAAAAAAAGAAGTAGGAAACAGGAGTAGAACACTCCAGGGATCTCCCCTTGGAAGAAATTAAGCAAACACTCTATAACTGAGCTATATCCTCAGTCTAGAAATAATGGTTTCTGTTCTCTTGGACTTTGTTCCTTTAGCATTTACGATGAATTAAAGGTTAACTTCAGGTCCATCCTGTTCAAGGATCTGGTCCACCCGGCTATGAGAAAAGGACACCAGGTGGCGCCAAAACATTTGGCATACTTGGGCTGGCTTTGACAAAAAAGATTGAGAGGGAGGGAGTCTCTTCAGTTGAGACTGGAGGAGCCGGGATTGGTCACCCTGACTGTGGTTCAGATAAGAAATTTTTGTGGCTTGGTGCTTTTTAGCTCCCCTGTCACCCAGGGTCTGTACCTCGACACCCTACTTTGGCAAGAAGATTGGTGGGAGGGGGGAATCCCAGGAAATTGGAGTAGAAGATGATCTTGGTCACTTTTTGTCCCTGGTGTGACTGTCTGCTTTAGGCCTTAATCTACCAGCTGCAGTGGTTTTGGAGGCTCTGGCCCTGTTCTGTGAGATGTTTTTATTATTATTATTATTTCTGTGAATTTGACTTTTTGCTTTGTTCTACTTATTGTGCTGAGGCCTGAGCTCAGGGTCTCTCATAGAGCAAGTGCTCTGTTGGTGAGTGCACCCTCATCTCTGTTTCTATTTCATGTTGTTTGTTTTCTTGAGACCAGGTCTGTAGCCTAGGCTGACCTCATCCTTGTATACCCCAGGCTTGCCCTAAACTCATAGTGATCCTCCTGCCTCAGCCTCTGAGGTCCTGGACAGACGTGTGTGGCTCATTTCTATTTTTGACAGTTTTCCGTCTTGAAATATTTTCTGTTTTTCAATACATTCTTAAGGATAGATTCGTTTTATTTATTTATTTATTTATTTATTTATTTGGTTTTTCAAGGTAGGGTCTCATCTCACTCTAGCCCAGGATGACCTGAAATTCACTATGTAGTCTTAGGGTGGCCTTGAACTCACAGATCCTCCTACCTCTGCCTCCTGAGCGCTGGGATTAAAAGCATTAGCCACCACACTTGACTAGATATCTTTTTTTTCACCTATTCCCCCAGCTCCTGTTTCTCTGGGATATTTGGGGCTGGGGTGAAGGGGTTGAGAAATGATGTGTACCAACCCCTGAGAGCACGAAGGACTAGAACAGCGGACTGATTCAAGGCTCTGACAAGGAAGCAGAGCACTCACAACTGGGAGACACCAAGACAGACTGTTACAGCCTCCCCAGGATCTGCTTTAACTCCCCAGAAGGGCTTCTTAGCATCTCCAAGGTGGCACAGGCCCAGGCTCCGCCCAACCCCGATTGATTCCACAGCCTAGTTGTTAGCTCCCTTCTAGCATTGTCCCCGACGACGCCCCTAATTTCCCCACTCCCTTGGCAAACCCGCCGGGCTGTCTCCAACCTTCATTCCTGGAGCTTGTTCCTTGGGCCTCCCCCTTCCCTGAGGCGGGTTTAAGGGCTGGGCGGAGCTGGCCGCCTGAATCCCCTGTGGCCCCTTTGGTTCCTGGTTCTATATATATCCCTGTCCTTCTCTGCACAGGGTTTGATATGGCTTTATGGGCATTTCCATCCGCTTTACAGACACAGCCACCACAGAGGCCTGTTTCACCCGAGAAACCTCAGCGGAGCCCGGCCTGCAGCGGACTCAGTCTGGTCCTCTGAATCAAAGCTCTCTTCTTTTCCTGCCCTCCCCAGCCCTCCTGCCCTCCGCCTCCATCTCCATCTCCTGGCTGCTCACCCCCAGTGAGCAGCAGAGCCCAGGGGAGTGCTCAGTCTCCTTGGCAGTGTTTGGAGTCCCAGAGGCTTGCGGAGAAGTCCTCTGTGTCCCTCCTCTGCTAAGCTGACCCTGACTTCTGGCTTAGGCTTTGTGGTAACAGGGCATTTTAGAGAAAGCAGAATCCAGTGGGTGCTGGCAGGGTCTCTGGAGGCCTTTGATGAGGAAGAATGTCTTTCTGTGCTGAGACTGGGGGAGCCATTGGGGCCTAGTGACGAGGTGCAGGAGCGATCGTAGGTTTTATGAGTTCAAAGTGATATAGGGAACAAACAAGTTACTTGTGACAGTAGGGAAAGTTCCCACCTGTAATTTCTTGTACTTGGGAGACTGAGACTGAGGCGGAGGCAGGAGGATTATTGTAAGTTCGAGGCCAGCCTAAACTTATATAATGATCAGCATGGACTACACAGCGAGACCCTGTCTCTCTCTCTTTCTTGCACACACACACACACACACACACACACACACTCATGTGCACGCGCACGAAGAGAGAATAAATACTCTTAGGAAATTCCCTTTGGCTCATTTTTGAGCCAGATCAAGCAGTGGAGTCTGGCTTAGAGAGGGAAAGTTTGCATAGAATAACGAAGAAAACTGTTAAAAAGTCTAAATTTGCATAAGGAATGAATAGAACCTACCACCTCACCCCCATTTTTGCCACTGCATCCCAGGTCTCCACAGTAGCTAGCTGCCATGTTGTGTATGTATTACAGGCCAGGCACTTTGGCTCTGAAGCTTGCTGTTAAACCATCACAGACTTTTTTTATTTTTTATTTTTTGGTTTTTCGAGGTAGGGTCTCACTCTAGCCCAGGCTGACCTGGAATTCACTATGTATTCTCAGGGTGGCCTCAAATTCATGGCGATCCTTCTATCTCTGCCTCCCGAGCGCTGGGATTAAAGGTGTGCACCACCACGCCCAGCCCATCACCAACTTTTTATGAATTGGTATCTTCCCGTAGCACAAAGAGTAAAACTGAGATCCAGAAAATGTAAGTTACCCAGACTCATAATGATGAAGCCAACTTCCAGCTCCATTTAGCTAAACCCAAAGCCGGAGCTCATTCCATTACCCCATGCTGTCTTCTTATGGAGCCTGTAAGCAAGTGGCAACGCTGATTCTAGTCTGTGGTCTGAGTAATGTTTAGCCTCTTTCCGTTATTTGACATTTCACATTTCCACATGGTTCTCTGAAACTGGCACCTGTGTTTACCTGTGAGTTTTCCTGACATTCTGACTGATTCTTTGAGCCTGGGAATTCCCAGGGTGCTTGGCTTTGCTCCACAGAAGATTGGCACATCTCTGTGTGTATCTCTTTGTGACAGTCCAGCTGAGCCCAGGTAAGAAGGCAGCTCACTACTGTTGACTAGAGGTCTTCTTCCCTGGCTTAGGGACTTCAGTCCATTAGTGACTTTGCTGTCCAGAGCAGCCTGGCTAGGTATTTTCTTTCCTCTCCGATGTTTACTGTTCTTTCGTGGGATTTCAGATTTCCATGATGGCGGAAGGCTTGTAAAATGAAAGGGTGGGGAAGGGTTACTGTGGCAGAAGCCCTGGCCAGACCAGGTCGAGCAAGCAGCACAGACAGCTTTTATAATGGTGTGTAAGGCTGGGAGGCTTATAAAGGCGATGCAGGCAGATAGGGGAATCAATCATGTAAGCAGTGGGCAGGGTGGTGAAGCCGAGGTTAGGAATTAACTTTGTGTTGGATGGAGCCCAGGTTGTGGGATGGGAAGAGAGGCCTCTCCTCTTTTCCTTTCCCCTCTGCTCTGTTCTTTGCCTCTTCTTTCTGTTGGCCCCATTCACTGCAGGCTGTGACATGTTTGCCCTAGCCCTTCCTGTCGCTCCTCCAAGTTGCCTGAACTAAATTAACAAGGGAGAGTGTACCCCAGAGCAAGGGGAAGAAAGTATTCCATGCCTTTACTAATCAAACTGTTTTTTTTAAAACTTGAATGGAATAAGCTGATTCCTTCCCTCTTATACCACATAAAAGACCCCCACCCCAGTTCCTGTCTGTGTGTGTTTATGTGCTAGGATCTTCCTATCGAAATTCACTCCAATCCCTTGGAATCATAAGGAAGATAGAAAATGCCCTTCTAGCTACTCCAGATTCATGTTGATGTGATACCTCAGCTTTCTTGAGGGCGTAGAGTTGAATTGGCTTCTTTTAAAGGCTGGAACAAGTCTCTCTCTTCTTTTAGAGAGAGAGAGAATATGGGCGCACCAGGGCCTGCAGCCACTGCAAACGAACTCCAGACTCATACACCACTGGCTTATGGCTTGTACATCTGGCTTATGTGGGTACTGGGAAATCGAACCTAAGTCCTTAGGCTTCACAGGCAAATGCCTTAATCACTAAGCAATCTCTCCAGCCCAAATCTATATCTCTTAATTCAGGAATATCTGTTGGTATAAAATGTTTTCCTCATGAGGTCTCTACGGGTCATCCATGGAAATGAATAGGGGCATTGGGATAAATGCTGTGAATTAGCATGGATTTGTGTATGAACAGAGAAGTGGAGGTTAAATTTTCCTGAAAACGTGTGCAGATGTGTATAGTGGTTAGTGCTAAGCAGGACAGTATTTATAAGCCTCTCCAGGTTAAAGTGATATCTGCTGTGATCTTTATTTCTCCTTGCTGCCCTCTGTGTAATACATTGCCAGTGGTGTCTGATCAGTACATGCTTTTGACTATCTGCTCTGGCCCTTGACCTGCATGATCAGCCAGCCCCAAGCCCTCCTGTTTTGCTCCTTCCTTCTTCTCCATATCTCTCCCCATAAAATGTCCCTCTAATCATCACAACTTTCAAGTGGATTGGTCAGCCCAAAGGAAAGACACTGACTGCATTTCTTCCCCTCCAGATCTGTCAGAGAACACTACTTTTCTTTCTAATTAGGCCCTAATTGAAAACTGGTTGCATTTGGACTTCTTCTTTTTTTGCTTTTTAGTTTCAGTGGTGGAAAAACATTAAGTTGAGGTTTGGGGTTTTTCTTCCCCATACCCTACCTCCCTTTCTCTTCTCCTTCTTTTTAAATATGGTAGGATGCTTTTGGAAAAGCTGTCCCCAGCCTGTTGGAGCCCCAGTCACAAACCCCAGCCTTCTCCTAGAAGACCGGGTCTTTTCAAGTGGTTTGCATTGAACACGTCGGAGGCCCCCAATGCCTGTGACAGTTTCTGTTAATTATAGAGGCTCTTTCCCCCTCTCACATTAGTCAAAGGAGTTTTGTATGTTTTAACAGCGTTTTCCCTTGGCCTGAATAAGACTCTGTTTCCTAGGGCTGCTAAGTCGGCAGTCCTCATTGGTACCCGGTAGCAGTGTTTCCTTGTTTGCTCCTCTAAGGGCTTCAAAGACGATGGTGGAGGGGTGCTTCCCAGGATACTTGAAATTTAGTTGTTTCTGGATTGCATGCATAGTTCTTATGTAGTTAGAAACTTCTGTGATGTCTGGGAGTTGGTGTGTGGACAAGTCCGCTGGGTCTGCGAGTTTCTTTTTTGCCACTCTGACTCAGTTACCTAGTTTCCATGTAAGGACCTCCTTCTTGTCTTTATTGTTGGGCCACATACATGCATTTTCCTGGAACCTTGGCTTCCATGTCTCTTTTTCCTTTCTTCCTTCCTTCCTTCCTTCCTTCCTTCCTTCCTTCCTTCCTTCCTTCCTTCCTTCTTTCTGTTTATTTTTATTTATTTGAGAGTGATACACAGAGAAAGAGGGAGAGAGAGAGAGAGAGAGGGAGAGGGAGAGAATGGGCACGCCAGGGCCTCCAGCCACTGCAAATGAACTCCAGATGCATACGCCACCCTGTGCATCTGGCTTATGTGGGTACTGGGGAATCAAGCCTTGAACCGGGGTCCTTAGGCTTCACAGGCAAGCGCTTAACCTCTAAGCCATCTCTCCAGCTCTCCTTCCTTCCTTCCTTCCTTCCTTCCTTCCTTCCTTCCTTCCTTCCTTCCTTCCTTCCTTCCTTCCCCCCTCCCTCCCTCCCTTCTATCTTTCTTCTTAGATAGGGTCTTGCTCTAGCCCAGGCTGACCCAGAATTCACTGTGTAGTCTCAGGGTGGCCTTGAACTCACGGCAGTCCTCCTACCTCTGCCTCCCAAGTGCTGGGGTTAAAGGCGTGCACCACCACGCCCAACTCCATATCTATTTCTCACACCTGTGTGAGCATAGTGTTATCATCTTCAATGTTAAAGGATTCATTTGTTCAGAAGCTCCCAGGAATGACAATTTGCTTGCTTAGAACAAGATATACCAATTTTTTTTGAGGTAGGGTCTCACTCTAGCCCAGGTTAACCTGGAACTCTGTAATCCCAGGCTGGCCTTGAGCTCACAGCAATCCTCCTACCTCTGCCCTCTGCTTCCTGAGGACTGGGATTAAAGTGTATGCCACCACTCCTGGCTTAGATACGCCTTTAAAATTTTTCTCATTTTGGGGGCTGGAGGGATGGCTTAGCCATTAAGGCATTTGGCTGCAAAGCCAAAGGACCAAGGTTCAGTTCTCTAGGACCGACGTTAGCCAGATGCACAATGTGGTGCATGCATCTGGAGTTTGTTTGCAGTGGCTGGAGGCCCTGGAGCACCCATTCTCTCCCTCTCTGTCTCTCTCCCTCTTTCTCTTGGTCAAATAAATAAAAATAATAAAATTTTTCCAATTTTTATTTTTGGCAAGATATTCTAAATAAGAATAATCCCTAATTCATTATTTCCTTAGACTCCTCAGAGAGACCAATTTATTAGCTTGGTCAGAAGAAAGCAGGCCACTGAAACAAATAATGTTCAACTGGAAATCCTATGTGGGGTAGCAGTTTGCAAAACTGTGTTGAATTTAGATGGCCTGTATTTAGTGTGGGAGGGACCTGGAGGGTCCCACAGGTGGAGCTATGAGTAGAGGCAAGAGACTCCTGAGAGGCAAATGACATGTCACATCTACTTGCTGGCTGATAGTCACTTTGTCCCACTGTGGGAATTTCTGTTCTTTTCAGATATTTACTTAGCTTTGGCAAAGCCCTGAGTTCTCCCCTAAATATGCCTTGTCTTTTATGATGGTTGTCTCAGCCTTAGCTCCCCTCTTTTAGTTAGAGCCACTGGCATTTGGGGATGAGAATCTTGTGGGAGGAGGAACCTGAAGAGGAGTTAACCAAGTTTTGTTCAGGCCTTCCTCTGGGTGCTGAATTTTTGTGTGTTGGGGTATTAAAATAGGTGACATTCACAGTTATGGTGAATCTTCTATCTTTTCCTCTTTTTTTAATAGTATGGAATACCTTGAAAATGATAGTTCTGGCTATAGCCTGATAGGTTTGACAAGAAATCTTAGGTTCATACAAGGAAGGTCAGCTAATGCTACTTCTCCACAGTTTATAGAAGAGAGAATTAAGATGCACCAAGTGAAGCCGTTTGCCCATAAGAAAGATAGGAGTGGAGTGAGGAAAGGGCTCTGTTCTATGACGAGGCTCTAGAAGCTCTGAGGAGATGAGTCTTGGGGCTTACCACTCATCCAGAACTCATGGAAGGACAAAGCCATAAAGATGGTGACCAATAACTGCATTATTTATTTATTTGAGAGAAAGAGAAAGTATAGGTGTGCCAGGGCCTCTTCCTACTGCAAACGAGCTCCAGATGCATGCACTACTTTGTGCATCTGGCTTTATGTGGATCCTGGGAAATTGAACTCAGGCGGGCAGGCTTTGCAAACAAGTGCCTTTAACCATTGAACTATTGCCCCAACCCTTGGCTGTATAGTTTTTTTTTTTTTTTTTCGAGGTAGGGTCTCACTCTTAGCCCCAGCTAACCTGGAATTCACTATGTAGTCTCAGGCTGGCCTCAAACTCACAGTGATCCTCCTCCATCTGCCTCTCAAGTGCTGGGATTAAAGGAGTACACCACCATGCCTGGCTTGGCTGTATTTTTTTTTTTTTTTTTTTATTTTTGGTTTTTTGAGTTAAGGTCTCACTCTGGCCCAGGCTGACCTGGAATTAACTATGTAGTCTCAGGGTGGCCTTGAACTCTCTGCGATACTCCTACCTCTGCCTCCCAAGTGCTGGGATTAAAGACGTGCGCCACCACACCCAGCTTGTATTTGTTTTTAAATTTATTTTATTTTGGCGCACCCAGGCCTCAACCACTGCAATCGAACTCCAGTTGCTTGCACCACCTAGTGGGCATGTGAGAACTTGCACTGCCTCACCTTTGTGTGTCTGGCTAATGTGGGATCTGGAGAGTCAAACATGGGTTCTTAGGCAAGTGCCTTAACTGCTAAGCCATCTCTCCAGCCCTTATTTTACTTTAAAAAATTTATTTATTTGAGAGAGAGAAAGAAGCAGAGAGAAAGAGAGAGGGAGAGAATGGGCATGCCAGGGTCTCCAGCCACTGCAAATGAATTCTAGATGCATGTACCCCTGTGCATCTGGCTTACATGGGTCCTGGAGAATCAAACCAGGATCCTTTTGCTTTGCAGGCAAACAACTTAACCGCTAAGCCATCTCTCCAGCTGTATTTTACTTTTTATTATTGACAACTTCCATAATTATAGACAATAGACCATGATAATTCCTTCCCTCCCCCACTTTCCCCTTCACAACTTCACTCTCCATTGTATCACCTCCCCCTCTCAATCAGTCTCTTTTATTTTGATGTCATCATATTTTCCTCCTATTATGATGGTCTTGTGTAGGTAGTGCCAGGCACTGTGAGGTCATGGATATCTAGACCATTTTGTGTCTGGAAGAGTGCATTGTAAGGAGCTCTATCCTTCCTTTGGCTCTTACATTCTTTCTGCCACCTCTTCTGCAATGGACCCTGAGCCTTGGAAGGTGTGATAGAGATGTTTCAGTGCACTCCTCTATCCCTTCTTCTCAGCACCATGGTGCCTTCTGAGTCATCCCAAGGTCACCACCATCTGAAAAGAGAAACTTCTCTAAATAAAAGTGAGAGTAGCATTAATATATGGGTATGACATTAAGAGAATAGCTTACCAGACAGTTTGGTGAGCATAATATATGCATTTAGGCAGACATCAGCAGGCTTTACACCCCTAGGGCTCATGACTTCCCCCATCACACGTTTTTTTTTTTTTTCAATTTTGTTTTTTTGAGGTAGTGCCTTGGTGTATCCCAGGCTGACTTGGAATTCATTATGTGGTCTTAGGATGGCCTTGAACTCATGATCCTCCTACCTCTGCCTCTTTAGTGCTGGGGTTAAAGGCATATTCCCTCTCATAGAGCAGGCCACCAGTCCAATTAGAGAGTGGTTGGTTTCTCTTATAACAGACAAGCCAATATTGCATCCATTGGCTCATTTGGCCTGGCTGGCCAAACTTAAGGCTTGCAGTGTCCACTATTGTTTATCTCCACTGGTGACGTCTCTCTCTCTCTACCATGGAGCTGCACACAATGGAGCTTTTTCTAGTTTTCTGTCAGTTTGTCTACACAGAGGAGGTTTTCAGCTCAGCTGCAGCAGGATTTCTCAGTGACCTTGCAGCATATGGAGTCTTCAGCAATAGGGTATTACCATTTATTCCAGGTGGGAAACCAAGAGCCTTGGCAATGGCCTGTAATGTTTTGAGGGAATCAGTGACTTCCCTGGCCAACAACTCACTGGAAGGTATCCCATCCCTGACACTGAAAATTTTCTAGTAACAATCTATGGTTTCTGGGTATGCCATTGCCCAAAAAAGTAGGTTTCCATATGACTTATTCATACCCTCGTTGATTTTGATTAACCCTCCCCCTATCCTTCTGTCACTCCATCTCTTCCCCTGACCTCACTTAGGCCTTTCCACCCCCATTAATCTGTTCTTCTATTTACACATATACAGTACCATTCCCTTAAGTCCTCCTGTGTTTTTAATATAAGTTCAGGATCCAAAGAAGCCACACCTTTACCTGGAGCATAATTTCTCCATTTTCTCCCTGTGTCCATCCCTGACATCTCTCCCTCCCTAATTTGTTTTGAGTCTATGCGTCAGCACGTATTTGGTGCAGCAAATGCAAAACATCTTCCTGCCTTGTGACCACAGAGACTGCAGCGTTAGGATTCTTCCTGAATTGCTGACAAGGTTCTGCTGTACGTTGTTTATGTTTTATGACACACGTTCAACAATATAAACTGTGATATATTAAGGTAAAACATTGAACGAGCCAAGCAGAGTAACAAGATACCAGGGACTGGTTTGCTTAGCACCGAGGAGGTCAAGGGCTTTAACTTAGTCACCACCTTTTCCATCTGCACAAATGACAGCTGTGTCTACCCTGTGGTGTTAAGATATATAACATAACCAATGTGTAATATACAGACACAGTAGCATTCTATAAAAGTGGGTGACTGATTTTGTCAAAATCTGTTTATGCTTTTTTAATTTTTTAATTTTTTTATTGACACCTTCTATACTTACATACAAAAAACATATGATATTTCCCTCCCCTCCCCCATTCCACTTTAGAACTCCAATCTCCATCATATCCCCTCCCTCTCTCCATTAGTCTCTCTTTTAATTTGATGTCATCATCTTTTTCTTCTATTTTGAGGGTCTTGCAAAGGTATTGCTAGGCACTGCAAGGTCATGGATATCGAGGCCAATTTCTGTCTGGGCAGTTGCATTGTAAGAGGTCATACCCTTCCTTTGGCTCTTCTATTCTATCCACCCCCTCTTCCGCAATGGGCCCTGAGCCTTGGAGGGTGTGACAGAGGTGTTTCAGTGCTGGGCACTCCTCCATCCCTTCTTCTCAGCACTATGTTGCCTTTTGGGTCATCCCAGTGGTCATCGCCATCTGAAAAGAGAAGCTTCTCTAACTAGAAGTGAGAGTAGCGTTAATATGTGAACATGAACATTAAATGTAGTGCCCCCAGGGCAGCTTGGTGGGAATAATATACACATTTAGTCAGACAAGAGCAGGCTTTATACCCCTAAGGCTCATGACCTCACCTGCCATAGACTTTTGCTTAGGTTTTTCAGTACCAGGTATGTATTTCCTCCTGTAGAGAGGGCCTTCAGTCTGTTTATGTATTTTTCTTTGAAATACTTTCAGAATTTCGGTTCTTTGTGGCACAATAAGTATGTTAGTTAGATTTCCATTGCTGGGACAAATACTTAAGAAAATCAACTTCAAAGAATACAGTTTACCTGGGTTCAGGGGTTCATTCAGTCCATGGTCACTTGATACTGTTTTTCTGGGCTATAACAACATGGCAGGGAACATGTGATAAAGCAAAGCTGTTCACTTCATGGTGACCAGGAAGAAGTAGAGGGAGTGGGGTCTGGGGACATGATATGGTCCCCAACGACATGCCTCAAAGACCCACTTCCTTCAACTAAGTCACACATCCTAAGTTTCTATCACCTCCCAATAACCACATTGAATTATGAATCCATCAATGGATTAATCCATTGATACAATGAGTGCCCTCGTGATCCTGTTAACTCCCCCCCAAATCTCATCTCTGATCATCACTGCATTGGGGACCAAGATTTTAACACATGAGCCATTGGGGAACATTTTAAATCTAAACTATACACTAGGGTTGGAGGAGGCGTGTGTTGTGCTTTAGCACCATGGAACCGGACTTTTATCCTTACTGTTATGCATCTTAGAGTCATGAGCTCAAAGGACCACATAAAAGAAGGCAAAGCAGCAGAGGTTTAGAACAGAATTAACTTTCTCAGCATCTGTGATGTTTGTTCCTGAAAAACCTCAGGTGAACTTGAGTTCAGCTTTTAGGGAAATAGGATGGATAAGTCCTTTCTCCTCCTTGTCTGGCTGTCTTGCTTTGTGTGTGTGTGTGTGGGGGGGTGCAGTTCCAGCAGACTGACCTCCTCCTTGTCACTCTGCATGGGAAGGATCAAGGAGTAGTTTTTAGGAGGCTTTTAACATGTTCAATGCAATCTCAAGCTCTTTCTCCCAGACCCAGACTGCTCCAGGGAGATTCTAGTTTGTTGGCCAGTTTGGAATATGGAGACACACACTTAGCTGGGACAGAATTAATACATGATTCTGTCTATGTGATCTTTGTGGTTGGCAAGGCACTTTTACTTGTGCTGTCTTCCTTGTCTCTGGTTTTTGTGAATTAGGGAAATGTTTGTGTTAATATCCCTATTTAATAGATAAGGAAACTATAGATCTTTGAGTTTCTCCAGGTTACATAGCCAGTAAGCAGCAGAGCCAAGATTCAAACCAGGTCAGTTCAGATTGTTCTGTTAGGTTACTTAAATTGGTCACCTGGTTTTCTACCTTATGACTCTTGGTTTGACCAAGGGTCAGGGTTCAAAAGGATAAGCTCTCCAGAGTCCTCTCCATTCCCTTTCAATCTTTGTTTTGCTACTCATTCTCCCCCCTAAGGTAGGGTTTTACTGTAGTTCAGGCTGACCTGGAATTCACTATGTATTCTTAGGATGGCCTTAAACTCACAGCAATCCTCTTACCTCTGCCTCCCAAGTGCTGGGATTGAAGGTGTGCACCACCACACCTGGCTGCTGCTCATTCTTCTTAGCACTTTTTTTTTTTTTTTGATGAGTCCCTTTTCTTCCCTATTCCCATTTCTCTGACCCCCAACTTTCAAAGACTGTCGTCTTGACTTTCCTAGAAATTCTACTTGTAAGGCTTTGGGAGTTTTGACCTACAAGTAGTAAGAACATTTTAGAGAGTGTTTAAAATGTCTTCTGCCCCTCTCATTCACCCCCACCCCCCAAAGTGTGGCCTCGCCCCATCCTGCCATCATGCTGGCCAAGCGCGTGGGGCAGCTGTGGTCAGTCCCATTTATAAAGCTGGTAAATATGGGACCGGTTTCTGTCCCCTCCAAAGGTCAATATTTGTGCAGAGTTTAATTTTAACTTAACAAGTAGTTGTTTTCTGCAGCTGCCCTGGTGTGTTGTGTTGTGTGTGCTTTCCTTTCTCCTTTTTCTCCACTGACTACACGTCTGTGCACACACACACATGCATGCATGCATCTGTGTGTGTCTATGTGCATGTGTGTCTGCAGTCTTAATTGGTCTTCAGAGTCTGCAGCCCCATAACTTGGGCATCCTCTATCTCCCCAAAGACATTTGAGACTAAAAAGAGCTAGATAAAGGGCAGTGGCCTAACATGGGTGGTGGTGGTGGGGTGGGGTGGGGTGACTAGATTTTTTTTTCTAGGGGTCAGGGGACAGAGGCCAGTGTTTAGTCTTCAGTGATCCTAATGTCATCACCATATCTTTCTCTTACATATATGACAAGTTATAGAATATAGGATTTGAGAGAACTGTTTCCCTCTTTCAGAAGTTACACCATCTCCCCCTCCCTTTGCTTTCTAAGGAGTGTTAACCCTTTATTTAGGAACCCTGGCATCTAATTTAAGAAGCTGCTTCCTACAGCTTTTGATATTCTATTATGAATACTAAACCATTAAACTGGGCAACAAGCAAATTCCTATTCCGGTGTTAGCTTTAAATCATTCTAAAAATGATCCCTCTTTTCTCGTTGGTCCTCAGGTAAAGGAATATGATTTCTAGTCCTTACCAAGAAGTTGTAAGAATGGATGAGATTTTATTTATGGGAAATTTGAGCTCTATAAATTAAGAGAAATAGCTTAATATTAAGCTCACCTTACCTACCCATGTCACTTTCCACCAAACTATTTAGGTTGGTTCTGTTTTTTGGCAGGTCTGGCCTGGATGATTGAGTCCAACAGGCAGGCAGCCCAGACTACTCAGAGCCATAGGATCCAGACAGAGGAGGAGCTCTGTGATGACCAATGGCATGTGGGCTCAGCACAGTGGCCGCCTCCTTATCCTGGTGTGTCTAGTGACACTGAACATGTGCCCCACCTTTGGACCTTCATCCTTGCTCTTGCCTCTGCTGAGCATTCTCTCCTCAGAATCTGTGTGGCTCATACCATCTCTCTCTCTCTCTCTCTTTTTTTTTTTTTTTTTTTGTTTTGCAAGGTAGGGTCTCACTCTGGTCCAGGCTGACCTGGAATTAACTCTGGAGTCTCAGGGTAGCCTCGAACTCTCAGTGATCCTCCTACCTCTGCCTCCCAAGTGCTGGGATTAAAGGTGTGCACCACCACACCCAGCTCATACCATCTCTTGCTTTAGCTCTTTTTTTTTTTTTTTTTTTTTCCAAATGCTACTTTTGGGCAGGAGAGTTGGGTTAGCAGTTAAGGCACTTGCCTGCAAAGCCAAAGGACCCAGGTTCAATTCCCCAGGACCCACATAAGCCAGATGCATGGCACATGTGTTTGGAGTTTGTTTGCAGTGGCTGAAGGCCCTGGTATGTCCATTCTCTCCCTCTCTCTCTCTTTCTACCTCTTTCTCTCTCTCAAATAAATAAAATAAATGTTTAAAACAAATCAAATGTTACTTTCTCATGGAGGATGTTCTTACCACCCTATCTACAGTTCCAGCCTCACCTTCACCCCCACTGCCATTGGTACTGTGTATTTTTGCTATTTGTTTGAGACAGAGTCTCCCTAAGTAACCTTGAACTTACAATTTTCCTATATGAGCCTCCAGAACACACCATTCTCCCTCCAACACTTTCTACCCCATTCTGGTTTTCACTTAGTATTTATCATGACTCATATTCATAGATGGTGTTTTTTATTGTTTTTTTTTTTTTCTTCTCCATATAGTGGGCCTGGATTCTCAATGAGGGCAGGGATGGTGATGTTCATGCCTGTCCCCCTCAGTGCCTCTAGAACAATTTCTGGTACACATAAGCTCTTGCAATGTATTTGCTAAATACATGGAAGAAAGGAAGGGAGGGAAAGAGAAGTAGGCTTCCTAAACTCAAAATTCTTCGTAGGGGGTATATACCCTACAGAGGAGTCCTCTGCCTCCAAGTGCTGGGATTAAAGCCTTTCTAAGATACTCATAGCTTTTCCAAAATAATCTAGATGTGTGCTGCCTTGACTCAGGATGGGTAAGAATTGCTGCATAATGAACCACCTAGCTGCTGGTAGAAATCTGGGCTATGCTTCTTGTGTATTAGGTAGACGTTAACAGGTCAGGAACGGCAGTCTGACAGGGCGTGTGTCCTCCTGGCCTGTGAATCACAGCAGTTGTCCTGCTAAGGGCACGTTTGATTTTCCCCTTTCCTTTTCTACCTTTTCCTACGTCATTTATACCCCAGTCTGCACCTCCTTGCCCCTCCCCTTTCCTTTCTTTGCAGTCAGACACTCAAGGCTGCCTCCATTGTGAGTGGTTGTAGTTGTGACACAGAGAGCCCTTGACTACTGCAAGTGCTTCTTGTGACATCAGCTCTGTGGTTTTAGGGGGAAGGTTGTGGCTCTGGGTGCCCAAGGGAGGGGGCTGTTTTTCCTCTTCTTGATCATTCACGTTGGTGCCCGTCTGACTTATAAACTTTAATGGCCAGTTTTAAAGGTTACTGCCATGGGGCACCTTTGTTGCCAGTTTTAGTTTTTTAATTTGGAAACTTTTTTTTTCCCTTGTGGTCTTGGGAGGAAAGATTTGGGACCATTTGGGGCTGGGAGTTGGTATTTGTGGGTGATGATGAGATAGCACAGCAACATGCTAGTTCTGGCTCTGGAATAACCAGAACCCATGGCATATAATCCAATGGCCAAAGTGAACCCCAAAATGAGAAGAAGCCTAGGAGGATGGTCAAGGGCACAGAGGGATGGGAGCTCATTGCACTGTCTGGGAAGAATGGAAACCACAGTTTGGGTGACAGGGCACTGGAAAGGAAGGGGACATCTCACTGTTACTCTAAGCCTCCTTTGTCTCTAGTCATAATCCTTTGTTCTGAAGAGGAGCATAATTGTCAACCGTCAGACTTAATTGGGATGGGAATTCATGGTAGAGAATGTGGCTTATTGATGCCTGTCCAGTGCAACCCAGGCACAGAATTAACAGAGAAAGCATTTGGGCCAGTCCTTTTGCCTTTTCTCTTGTGCTTTATTTAAAATATTTTTATTTATTTAATTACTTTTTTTGTAACAGAAAGAGACAGAGAAGAGAGAAAGAGAGAGAAAGAGGGAAGAGAGAAGACAGAATGGGCATGCCAGGGCCTCTAGCCACTGCAAATGAACTCCAGATGCATGCGCCACTTTGTGCATCTGGCTTTACATGGGTACTGGGGATTTGAACCTGGGTCATTAGGCCTTAACTGCTGAGCCATCTGTCCAGCCAACTGTGCTTTCTTTAAAAACAAAAAAACACTTTTCTGTACTCAAGATAACTTCATATAGCCAAAGAAAAAGGTCATTGCTCATTTTAGCAATATGTATTTCTAGGGCAGCCGGGGCAGCGATATGGTTATGATTCTATATACTCAAACAGTAGCATCTTGGAATCAGAAGGGATTGTTCATGTCACTCTCATAAGACTCATATTCAGTATCTCTATCTGAAACTAAGGATGTTGAGAGTTTAAAATGTATTCTGCAGGTGAAGAAGGAATTTTGGTAAGTTAAAATTCTGAGCATGTATCCTGGATGCTCCGTGGATCCCTGGATACTTTTCTTTATTTTTCTTTTCTTTTCTTTTTTTTTTTTTTTTTTTTTTTAGGTTTTTCAAGTTAGGGTCTCACTCTATCCAAGACTGACCTGGAATTCACTCTGCAGTCTCAGGATGGCCTCGAACTCTCCACAATCCTACCTCTGCCTTCCGAGTGCTGGGATTAAAGGCGTGCACCACCATGCCCGGCTTCATGGATACTTTTCTTATGGACAGTGAGAATAGTGATGTGAATGAAGTAGTAATGTACATGAATGGGTGGATGATCCAACAGACCCAGAGGAGGCCAACATACAGATCCGTGGGTGCTTAGACACGTACTCAAAGTGATAAACTCTCTCCTCAACTGCTGGTTGGTATCCTTGCTAGCCGAAGTCCACATCTCCCCTCTCTAGCGTTGTAATGGGCTAGACTGAAATCAGGATTTCAGTTTGATGAACTTAGAGAAGTCAGGAGAGGAGCCCACTACAGAAGGAGGAGAGAGAGTTCATCTCTCAAGATATGAAGCATGAGGGTAGACCTTCTAGACAGTTTTGATACCTCTCGCAAGGCATTTAATACCAGGTCTTGGATTCAGATCTCACTCCTGGCTGTTCCTCCTGGCTGGACAAAGCTGGATTTGCTTCTTGTTCCCTGTGTTGCGGGGAGGGGGAGGAGGTATGGGGTTGGCTCAGGGTTGGGCCACAATTAGTGACCTGGAAGCTGGGCTGGGCACCCAGAGGCTATAAATAGCAGCCACGGAGCACTCGCTGAGCGGACTGGAAGCCCAGCCAGACTAGCCGCGTTTCAAGTGGTCTGGGTGGGATTTCTTTTCCCCTCTGTTAACCATTTGTACATCTGGTTTCCTCAGTGTTGGTGGGGGCAGAGGGGGAGGGTGGAGCTGTGAGCAGAACCAGCAGCTCGTATGTGGAGTGATTTCTGTTAGCTTCGTCCTATGTGGATGGTGGTGCTTCTTGGGCCCTTAGGCCCAGTATCTGGGGACAAGGATGGAGGACAAGAGAGTAGACACACACACACACACACACACACACACACACACACATACCATATATGTGTGTGTGTGTGTGTGTGTGTGTGTGTGTGTGTATGAGGGAGAGAGTATTGGCACACTAAGGTCTCATGCCTCTGTAAACATGAACTCCAGGTGCATGCACCACTTTGTGTACCTGGCTTTATGTGGGTACTGGAGGATTGAACCCAGGCCATCAGACTTTGTAAGCAAGCGCCTTGAACCACTAAGCTATCTCTCCAGTCCTCTTCCACATACTAAGCTTCCTGGTTTCTGATTACTTGCCTTTATCAAATGAGCAACTTTGATGACATACACTCTAATTAATTTCAGCAAATCGACATTTTAAACTGTGTGTGTGTGTGTGCGCACGCACATGTGCTTGTTGGTGTTTTGTGTGTGCACAGATGCACATGTGTACATATGGGTGCACATGTGTGTGAAGGTCAGAGTGTTGCTCCTCAGGAATGCTGTCCTTCCTCCCTCCCTCCCTCCCATCCTCCTTTTCTCCCTCCCTCCCTTCTTCCCTGCCTCCCTCCTTCCCTTTTTCTTTCTGTCTTGGGGACCAGATCACTCATTGGCCTGGAGTTCACAAATTAGGCTAGACTGGCTGCCAAGTGAGCTCAAGTATCCTCCTGACCCTGCCTCCCCAGTGATAGGTAACAAGAGTGCACTACCACACCTGACATTTTTACCTGGGTCCTGGATCCTGGGTCCTGGTGATAGAACCCAGGTCCTCTTAGGGCAGAGGCTTTAACAACTAACTCATTGCCCAGCCATTCCATTTTTATTTTTCCTATTTGGGAAGCTCATCTGACAGGAAGCCCACCCTGTCTTACCTTCCTCATACTTCACCGCAGTTTTGTCATTTATCTGTTTTCTCCTGCATGCATCATATGTTTCTCTGCATTTATTTTCTTGTTTTTGCATGCTTATATTTCATTTCTCTCTAGTGTACTTCAGGGTTCATAAGCAGAGCACCATGTCTTCCAGATCCACTCACAGCTCTCACTGTCAATGTCCTAGGAAATACAAAAGTCCACTAGAACCTACCAGAAGTCAGGCAGGAAGACTAGAGTGGTATGGGAAATGAAACATGAGCATGCTTTCAGCAAACTCCAGTTTGAGAGGTCTTATTGGTAAAGTGGGAAGGGGGGGTGGGGTGCAATCCAGCTCTGTTTTATGATCTTTTCTCTGTTTCTGCTTCCTCCTCCTCCTCCTTCTTCCCTCTCATCTTCTTTTGAAGGGACTTTCACTTACCAGAGCAGTCAGCACCAGTGGGTTTTGGATACTGCTTTAATAATACCTAGTATAGGGCTATATTTAGAATAATGGAAAAAAGAATTTTCTCTTCCAAGGATAGGCTTTATACACTGAGGTTCAGTTCAGTTTTTCTAGCTTAGGTAGTCCATCTTTTTGTAGGCCTCCTTCGTGCCTGTTGTTGTGGATAGGAACACATGGTGATATCTGTGGAAACGCGCGTGGCATTGTTTTCTCAGTCCAAGGAGAACAGTGTCTCTCCCAGTTGGCTCTCCTGACCCAAGGCTTTGATAACCCTCCCTGGTTTCACTCTGTCTCCTGCTTTGAGCTTGTTGGACCAGGCTAAACAATTCCTCCTCTCCTAGGTGTTTATACTCTCCCAATGTGAACAGAAGATTATCATGTCTAGTTTCACACATCACTTTGGCCACCTGTCTGGCTTGAGCCCCTCATTGCTCTTTTTTCATCCTGTTCTCCCCCAGCCCACATCAGTTATAGTACTCTTGCCAGAACACCGTTAAACTTATCTTCATAGTTTTAGTGCCAGACTGTGCCACACTGGGCATAGCACCCAGGCAAGGGCTCCTTAGAACCAAGAGAAAGAGATTATTTCTCTATCTTCAAGGCAAGATGCCTCCCAGCCCTGGGATTTAAGGCAACCTACTTATGTTGCAAAATTATCTTTCCTTCAGTTCATTCATGTAAGAAACATTTTGGTTTTGTTTTGTTTTGTTTTTCGAGGTAGGATCTCACTCTAGCCCAGGCTGACCTGAAATTCACTATGTAGTCTCAGGGTGGCCTTGAATTTATAGCTATCCTCCTACCTCTGCCTCCCAAGTACTGGGATTAAAGGTATGAGCCACTGTGCCTGGCTGTAAGAAACATTTTTTGAGCATCTAGTATATTAGACATCCAGGTATAATTTTACTTTGTGAAACATCAGACATTTAAGTATTTGCTATTGTGTTGTATGGGGGTTTGTGCTGGGCTTGGTGGCAATTCTAGCACTTGGGCATCTAAGGGAAGAAGACAATGAGTTCCAAGTCAGCTTGGGATACACAGGAGACCCTGTCTCAAAAGCAGAAGGAGATGATGATGGTAGGAGTGCAAGAATAATTAAAATCAGAGCCTTGCCTTCAGGGAGCTTATAACTCTATGGAAGAGTCAGACAAATGAATATTAAAGTATTGTTCAGTATAGAATGAAATTAGCTGGGGCTGATGGCACAGACCTGCAATTCCAACTACTCATGATCCTCCTGATAAGGCATGCAGGAGGATCATGAGGTCAAGGCATGCTTGGCCTATAGAGTGAGTTCAAAGCCAATAACAAATTACACACACACACACACACACACACACACTCACTCACACACACTCACACTCACATATGAAATTATATTGGAGGCCTAAGTAATGTGCTGTTGTGAAAATAATGAAGGGTTAATTTTGTCTTTTGAAGGAGGCAGGATAATGGGCAGCAAGAACAAATGTGGAAGATTTTGAGGAAGTGAATAAATTTAAACAGAACTCTGAGGGATGGGAATCCCCCCATTAGGAAAAAAGGGTATGGAAGACAGAGTGTTCATACTTATTTTAAGAAATATTTTTGGGCTGCAGAGATGGCCCAGCAGTTAAGGCACTTACCTGCAGAGCCTAACAACCCTGATTTGGTTCCCCATTGCCTATGTAGAGCTGGATGCATGGAGTGACACATGCATCTGGAGTTCGTTTGTAGCAGTTAGAGTCCTGGCACCCCCATTCTCTCTCTGCCTCTCTCTCTCTCCCCTTGCAAATAAATAAATAGAAATTGTTTTTTTAAAGAAATATTTTTGAAGGAACAGAAAAGGGGCATATTAAGGGGGACACATAATCTTTCTGTAAGTAAATACTTTTGACAAAAAAAAAAAAAAAAAAGCTGGGAGGCAGAGGTAAGGTGATTGCTGTGAGTTCAAGACCAGTTTGGGACTTTGAAGAAAGCTCCAAGACAGCCTGGCTAGAGTGAGACCCTACCTCAAAACAACAACCACAAAATAGCACTTTTGAGTGTCTCCTCTGTGCCAGTTGGTAGTATCCCAGAGGTGGTGACAGGACAGTGACAAAGCATGGTCCTTACTCCTGTGGAGTTTGCAGACAAAATGAATGTGGCATCTCCCCTCCTTTCCCATTGCTGTTATCTACTTATACTTGTGACTGTATGAAATCCTTTGAGCAGCCACAAAATGTCCCTCTTCTGCCTGGGCATTGTCATTTTCTCACTTGTGCCCCTAAGTCTTTCTAGGTATTTCTTCCAACTCTTTGACAGGTTCATGACTGAGACCAGATTCTGCACACCCCTCAGACAATAGAGACAACTGGTGCTTTTGATGAACTCCCCATGTTTTTAGAAGATTAAGCAGGGCTTACATGTTAATGTTATTTTTATTTTATAACATGCTTTCTAATTCTTTGACAGTTGGTAATCTGTATAAGAAACAAGTGGTAAACATTAAAGTAGAAAATGTGATTAGCCAGAATCTCCCCTTCTCCATCAGGCTGTTCTCGGCACATGGCTGTGATCAAGTTAACTGTGGCTGAAGCCTCTCCATTTCCTTCCGTCACTGCGTAAATGCTCAGGGCCTGTCTTCTGCCCTAGCTGATGTGTGTTTCTGTTTTATCCATGGTCTCCTCATGGCTTTAGGCCATTTTAATTTGGTCAAGTTAAGCCTTTCTTCCCAAGTCTGCAATTGCCTTTGCCTCAATTCTAAGAGAGGCTGACAGTAGGAATGAATCCAAAATTCCATTCATTTTATATTCACCACATCTGGGTTTCTTTTAGCATCATTTTCTCCCTTGAGAAATTTTCAAGGCTTTCCTAATTTTCTAGGGCTTTTTTTGAGGGGCTGGGGGGGAGACGTTTGGAAGATTGTGTAGAAGTTTCCAGGACTGATTATCTAGTCTTAAGTCTATTTCTGTATGTTCTTATTCTCTGCCACCTTCTCTTCTATGGGACAAATCATTTTCCTTGTCATTTACTGGGTAGTCATGTTGTTCTTGGGACCTGAGCCTCTGTCCCCTTCTTTCCTAGAGGACCATTGGTTTTCTGCAGAGTAGTCTTGATAGATCTTGCAAACCTCGTGGTGAGTACCCAGGGTTGAGAATGCAGTCATGGATATTCTCCTATCTCCTGATTAACATCAGTAGCCACCTACCCCAATTTGTCCACTGTTGGACTTCTCTAGCTAGATTTCTGCAGTTCTCAATACTATCATCAACCACCAGGGGACACTGTGTTTCCCTTAGCTCTCTTGGCTGCCTGTAGTTAGCCTGTATCTGCTCCTGGGCCACCATGTTGAGTTGCGTGTTGTGTACTGTACAAATCCAGTGATTCCTCCCATGCAAGATGCTGCTGGGGTGATGCAAAGCAGTGGCTGTTAATTGAACCAAGGCAATACTAGTATTTTTTTTAAACCTCGGGCAAAACAGAACCCAAAATACCAAAACCAGAACCAAAAGAATGTTTGGATAGTAATAAATTTCTCTCAATACTGTTATTATATTATTCATAAAGATAACATCACTTCTATTAAATGAGCACCTTACATTATATATGCTCTAGCATTAGACAGCCCTACTCCTACTCACTGGCTCTTCCACTGTGGGTGAGCAGGTTACTTCATCTGTCTAGATGGGGGCTTCAGAGACAGGGTTCAAACCTTGATACTCACTTACTAGCTGTGTGACTTTGAGAAAGTTACTTTATATATCTAGTTTCATTTTCTTTCTTTCTTTCTTTTTGGTTTTTCGAGGTAGGGTCTCACTCTAGCCCAGGCTGACCTGGAATTCACTATGCAGTCTCAGGGTGGCCTCGACCTCACGGCGATTCTCCTACCTCTGCCTCCCGAGTATTGGGATTAAAGACATGAGCCACCACACCTGGCTTTCATTTTCTTTCTTTTTTTTTAAACATTTAAAAATATTTTATTTATTTATTTATTTATTTATTTATTTATTTATTTATTTGAGAGAGAGAAAGAAACAGAGAGAGAGAGAATGGGCACACCAGGGCCTCCAGCCACTGCAAACAAGCTCCAGATGCATGTACCCTCTTGTACATCTGGCTTACATGGGTCCTGGAGAGTTGAACGGGGATCCTTTGGCTTTGTAGGTAAATGCCTTAACTGCTAAGCCATTTCTCCAGCCCTCATTTTCTTTTATGTAAAATAGAAACAACATCCTCTACAGAGAGCTCAACAAGGTCATAGACTTGGGTGCTTTTCACAGTGTCTGGCTCATTCTAAGTATTCAGAAGTAATACCTGTATGTGCAGTTTTGTTATTCTCAGGTTTCTTTCCCTTTGGGAGTCTATTTAATGAAAATGATGTCCTCTTGGTTCAATGTTTATGCATATTATTCTTTTTCTGCACGTGTGTTTGTGCATGTTTATGTGTGCATGAGTACATGTGTGTGCGTGTGGCGGGGGTGCATCCCTGAGACTATACCTGTATGGGTGCATGTGCGTGATTTCAGCCAATCAGGTTTTGTATGTGTGTTCTCGTGTGTGTGGGTACACATGGGTGGGCATATATGCACATGTATGTGGAGGCTACAAGACAACCTCAGGTGTCCATTCTTTTGGAGACAGGGTCTTTCACTGGCCTGGAGCTCCCATTTAGGTTAGACTGGCTGGTCAGGGAATTCCAGGGCTCCTCCTGTTCCGATCTTCTGTTCCGCCGTACAGATGTGTGCCATCATGCCCACATTTTTCTTTTTTTTTTTAAAGATTTTATTTTCATTTATTTATTAGAGACAGAGAGAGTGAGAGAGAGAGAGAGTGAGAATGGGCACACCAGGGCTTCTAGCCACTGCAGAAGAACTCCAGATGCATGTACCACCATGTGCATCCGGCTTACGAGGAACCTGGAGAATCAAACCTGGGTCCGTAGGCTTCACAGGCATGTGCCTTACACTCTAAACCATCTCTTCAGCTCATGCCCACATTTTTCTGTGTACACTGAGGATCAGTGCAAGACAAGCAATTTGTCCACTAACCCTCCCTTTTTTTTATTATTCTTAATCACACATTCTCTACTCACAAAAACTAACAAACAAAAATTCCCATTAAAGTGAAAGAGAGTCTCTGTTTCTATCAGTTAGCAAACATTAAGACCGTTATAGTTTTAATGAGAGCATAGAGAATTAAGTATGTCATGTATTTTTGGTACCAATGGTAAATTGGCACTTTTTTTTTTTGAGGCAAGGTCTTAGTTTAGCCCAGGCTGATCCAGAACTCACTCTATAGCCCAGGCTAACCTTGAACTTGCAATGATCTTTCTACTTAGCATGCCAAGTGCTGGGATTATAGACATTAGCCACCATGCCTGGCTAAATTGGTACATTTTTGGAGACATTTTTTTGGCATTATCAGAGATGTCCTTTAATCTAGCAGATAAAATGTAATCTATATAATTACTAATGTGAAAAGACATCTCCAGCAGTGCATGGTGGTGCACGTCTTTAATCCCAGCTCTAGAGAGGCAGAAGTAGGAGGATCACAGAGTTCCAGGCCACTCTGAGACTACATAGTGAATTCCGGGTCAGACTGGGCTAGAGTGAGAACCTACCTTGAAAAACGAAAACAAAAAGACATATCCAAAAGCATGTTCAAAGAAGCACTGTTTATAATAAGGAAAGTCAGAAATATGGAAAGGGATTAAGGATCATCACCCATGTGTATTTGTTTATATATGGTTGGGAAAAGGCTGGGAGAGGGCATACAAAGTTATTTTCAAGAGTTTCCCCTGAAGAGTGGGTTGAAATTACTTATATTTATATTCTATAGTGCTTAAGTATGAATCCACATTTTTCTGATATTTTTTCTAAAATGCCAACAAAGGGCAACTGTAAATGCCAGTTTTACCCAGCCCTAATTCTGTATCTTGATAGAGTTCTTTGCCACTTCTTCTCTCAGTTGGATGAATGACATGGATTCACAGGTCGCAGCCACCTTTCCTCACTCTTTTCTGGCTTAGTAGGATTCTCGGTTCCTCTGTAAATCTGCATTCTAATCTCTTTCAGAGACTGTAAACTCTACATCAGGTTGTCTGCATTCTGGGACATATCCCATTTTTTTTTTTTTTTTTTTTTGAGAGAAAGAGGCAGAGAGAGAGGGAGAGAGAGAATGAGAGAGAGAATGAGAGAGAGAGAAAGAGAGAGAGCCAGGGGCTCCAGCCACTACAAACGAACTCCAGATGCATGCGCCCCCTTGTGCATCTGGCTTACGTGGGTCCTGGAAAATCGAACTGAGGTCCTTTGGCTTTGCAGGCAAACATCTTAACCATTAAGCCAACTCTCCAGCCCCCTACTATTCTTATGTAGAGTCACTTTGACCGCCCTGTTAAATCAACCTAATTGTGGTCCTCTTATGAAGAAGGCCCTTTCTTCACTGACCCAAGATTTCTACTTAGGGCTTCAGACCTATCTATATTAACCTCACACAAGCTTCACCTTTCTTGAGAGTTTTCTTACCTCTGGGACACTTAAAATCCTTGCTATCATCTCTAGGTAGACTTATGTATATTTGCTCTACTTCCTAATATTAAAAGTAAGAAATTATCTACTTACCCTGGACTAGTTCTTGCTTAGGGTTTATAATCAGTGTAATTTCTAGTAGCATGTGCCACATTTCCAGTAGATTCCTATTTTATGCCCATCTTCTTGCCAAAATGTTGAAGGCATCTTTCTTCTTTGATTTTCTTTTATTTTTGGTTTTTCGAGGTAGGGTCTTGCTCTATCTAGCCCAGGCTGATCTGGAATTCACTATGTCTTAAGCTGGCCTTGCACTCAAAGTGATCCTTCTACCTCAGCTTTCTGAGTGCTGGGTTTAAAGGTGTGCACTGCCATGTCTGGCTCTCCTTTTATTTAAGAATTTGTTTGTTTGTTTGTTTGTTTTTTCAAGGTAGGGTCTCACACTAGCCCAGGCTGACCTGGAAATCACTGTGTAGTCTCAGGGTGGCCTCCTGAGTGCTGGGATTAAAGGCTTGAGCCACCATGCCTGGGTCCTTTTATTTAAAAAATAATAATCTGCCCCCACTGTACTAGCCTTCCCCTCAGGTCTCCCACTAGATTTCACTGTCCACTTTGAGGAATATATCTTGCTTTTTTCCATCCTGTCCTCTTTCTCCACTTATTCTTCCCCAGTTCCTGAGCACTTTCCCTGGAATTACTAGTTCATATTAGCAGTGTCTCATTTGTCTTCAGTCTCTTCTCTGAACACTGCTTGCTTCTTCCTGGTCAGAAACATGGCTTTTCCATGAGGATGCTCCTTTCTCTTCTGCCCTCTCACAGGGTGGTGATTTCTGCTCTTAGTCCTCTTTCTTATCACTGAGGATAGAGGTGGGATCCATTCCGTCTTGATTCTACTTACTACTTTCTCGACATTCTCCTGCCACCTCCCTAGGAAACCTCAGCATTGAATCTCATGTTGTCATATTAAATCACCTCGTTCTCCTTGTAATATAAGGACTGAGTCATTCCATTTATGTTACGAGGACTTTAGCCCCTGACTCACTGACACTCTCTCCATAACGTATCCTAGCATTTTATTTATTTATTTACTTGAGAGAGAGACACACACAGGAAGAGAGAGAAAGAGAGAGAGAGAATGGGTGTGTCAGGGTTTCTAGCCGCTTCAAATGAACTCCAGATGCATGTTTCACCTCATGCATCTGGCTTTACATGGATACTGGGGAATCGAACCTGGGTCCTTTGGCTTTGCCAGCAAGTACCTTAACCACTGAGCCATCTCTCCAGCCCCTTATCTAGCATTTTGTTGGAGATGGTGGTGGTGGCAAATATCAGTCAAGCGAACTTTTGTAGATCCCAAACCTCCACTTCTACTTCTTATTAATCTGTGTACCACTCCCCCTTCTATGCCTCCGTCTAGGCTTGCTCCTCCAATAAGCTTCTCATCTGAAGGCAACTTCATCTTTCCACTTGTTCAGGTTAAAAATCTTAGAGGTATGATTGACTCATCTTTCATACCTTGCATCTAATCCATCAGGTCATTCTGCTGGCTTTTCAGCCTGAAATAAGCACAGCATCTGCCTGTGCTTTGGCCACCTTGATCTGAGTCGCCTTGTTTCTGGCTTTGATGGCTACAGTGGTGTCCTACTGGGCTTGGTTCTTCTGCTCCACAGTGCTCTGTAGCGGCCTCCTGCTGGTCTGTGGGCTTTTTACTCTCACCATCGTCTTTTCTAAGTGTGGAACCTAAAGTGATCCTTCAAAATTTTGTGTCAGTTCATGCCACTTCTTTACTCCAAGCCCTGCAGTGGAGAATTCATTTTTAATTTTTCAAAATTTATTTTATTTACTTAGATAGAGTGGTGGTGGGGGGGGGAATGGGTGCACCAGGGCTTTCAGCCACTGCATACGAGCTCCAGATGCATGCACCACCTTGTGCATCTGGCGTACGTGGGTCCTGGGGAGACGTGTGCCACCAGGCCTGGCCTTTTTTTTTTTTTTTTTTTTTTTTTGAGAGAGAGAGATAGATGAGAGGCAGAGAGGAAGGGCATGACAGGGCCTCCAGCTGCATACACCATTTTGTGCATCTGGCTTTATGTGGGTCCTGGGGAATTGAACCCGGGTTATTATACTTTACAGGCAAGTGCTTTAACTGCTGAATCATCTCTCCAGCCCCCAGACCTCTTCTTTCACAGTGTTCCTTCACTTCACTGTAGCTACATTGTCCAGTTAATTGTTCTTTGAATACACTGACCACATTCCAGCCTCATACTAGCTAGACCCTCTGCTTCCAACACTTATCCCCCCAGATAGCCATGAGTTATCTTTTTTTTTTTTCTTTTCTTTTGTTTTTTTTTTGATGTAGAGTCTCACTCTAGCCCAGGCTGACCTGTAGTCTCAGGGTGGCCTCGAACTCACAGTGATCCTCTTACCTCTGCCTCCTGAGTGCTGGGATTTAAGGCGTGCGCCACCACGCCTGGCTCGATGAGTTATCTTCTTTCTAACCTTCTAACTTAGGCTGGCCTCAAACTCACTGCACTCCTCCCATCTCTGCCTCCTGAGTGCACCATCATGCCTGACTTTTTAATTTTTTTAAATTGAAATTAAGTGAAAACCCTTATTAAAAATTGACATAATTGGGCTGTAGAAGTGGCTTAGCAGTTAAGCGCTTGCCTGTGAAGCCTAAGGACCCTAGTTCAAGGCTCAATTCCCCAGGACCCATGTAAGCCAGATGTATAAGGTGGCACATGCATCTGGAGTTCGTTTGCAGTGGCTAGAGGCCCTGGCATGCCCATTATCTCTCTGTCTTTCTGCCTCTTTCTCTCTTGATCTGTCTGTCACTTTCAAATAAATAAATAAAAATAAACAAAAAAAATTTTAATTGACATAATTTAAGCCAGGTGTGGTGGCATGTGCCTTTAATCCCAGCACTCAGGAGGCAGAGGTAGGAGGAGTGCTGTGAGTTTGAGGCCACCCTGAGATTACATAGTGAATTCCAGGTCAGCATGGGCTACAGTGAGACCCTACCTTGAAAAACCAAAAAAAAAATTGACCTAATTTATATAATTTATTTATACCCCTTCCACTGACCCTCCCCCCACTTTTCCCCTACCATTCCCTCTTCTATATTGCTGTCCTTTAAAAAATATATATCTTATACATTTATTTGAGAAAGAAAGAAGCAGAGAAAGAGACACAGAGAGAGAATGGGCATGCCAGGCCCTCTAGTCACTGCAAACGAACTCCATATATATGTACTACCTAGTGTGTCTAGTTTACAGAGGTTCTGAGGAATTGAACCTGGGTTCTTAGGCTTCGAAGGCAAGCACCTAACTACTAGGCAATCTCTCCAGTCCCCCCTTTTTTGCCCTTCTTTGGCATCCACAACAACACATTGGTAGAGCCAGTATTATGCAGGTCTTATGCAGATAACACAGCTACAATGAGATCATGAATATGACCAGTGTATGTTTGGGAGACAGCATTCCAAAAACTCCTTATTCTTAGGCTCTTACATTCTTTCTGCCATCTCTTCTGAGCCATTGACAGTGTAATATAGAGGTCTCATTAAGTACTGAGCACTCAACTGTCACTTCCTCTCAACACTTGAATGAGTTTTGAGTCTTCCCAGCAGACACTACCATCTGAAAAGAAAGACTTCTCTAACAAAAAATGGGAGCAGCATTAATATATATGCATAGACATAGCATTTAGAGGGCAGTGAGAGGATATAATGTGTCCATATAGCCAAACAACAGTAACTTCCCCCCTAGGGTTTATAACCCTCCCAGCCAGAGGTTTTTGACTAGGTTTTCAGTATCAGGTATGAATTTCCTTTTCATGGAATGGGCCTCAAATCAAATTAGAGAACAGCTGGTTACCACCATATCAGACATGCCACGGTTGCACCAGTGAGCACATCTTGCCTGGATGGCCAGTTTTGTAGCTTGAAGTGGCTTCTGCTGGTTAAAACCATTGGTGACTTTTCTTCTCTAGCAGGCTGTATAGCACTTTCCAGCACTATATCCCTAGTCAGAAGGAGGAGGCTTCCAAGCCAGTTCTTCTGGCTTGATTGTTCAGTGTCTTGCAACCAAGCATGTGGTGTCTTTAGCATTAGGATTTTACCATCTAGTTCTGGTGGGCAACCAAGCCTTGGCCATAGTCTATATTGTTTTTGGGGACCCCAGGAACCTCACTGACCAAATCCTCACTGGGAGGTAATTGACCTAATTTATATAATTTATTTATACCCTTCCACTGACCCTCCCCCCACTTTTCCCCTACCATTCCCTCTTCTATATTGCTGTCCTTTAAAAATATATATATATTATACATTTATTTGAGAAAGAAAGAAGCAGAGAAAGAGACACAGAGAGAGAATGGGCATGCCAGGCCCTCTAGTCACTGCAAACGAACTCCATATATATGTACTACCTAGTGTGTCTAGTTTACAGAGGTTCTGAGGAATTGAACCTGGGTTCTTAGGCTTCGAAGGCAAGCACCTAACTACTAGGCAATCTCTCCAGTCCCCCCTTTTTTGCCCTTCTTTGGCATCCACAACAACACATTGGTAGAGCCAGTATTATGCAGGTCTTATGCAGATAACACAGCTACAATGAGATCATGAATATGACCAGTGTATGTTTGGGAGACAGCATTCCAAAAACTCCTTATTCTTAGGCTCTTACATTCTTTCTGCCATCTCTTCTGAGCCATTGACAGTGTAATATAGAGGTCTCATTAAGTACTGAGCACTCAACTGTCACTTCCTCTCAACACTTGAATGAGTTTTGAGTCTTCCCAGCAGACACTACCATCTGAAAAGAAAGACTTCTCTAACAAAAAAATGGAGCAGCATTAATATATATGCATAGACATAGCATTTAGAGGGCAGTGAGAGGATATAATGTGTCCATATAGCCAAACAACAGTAACTTCCCCCCTAGGGTTTATAACCCTCCCAGCCAGAGGTTTTTGACTAGGTTTTCAGTATCAGGTATGAATTTCCTTTTCATGGAATGGGCCTCAAATCAAATTAGAGAACAGCTGGTTACCACCATATCAGACATGCCACGGTTGCACCAGTGAGCACATCTTGCCTGGATGGCCAGTTTTGTAGCTTGAAGTGGCTTCTGCTGGTTAAAACCATTGGTGACTTTTCTTCTCTAGCAGGCTGTATAGCACTTTCCAGCACTATATCCCTAGTCAGAAGGAGGAGGCTTCCAAGCCAGTTCTTCTGGCTTGATTGTTCAGTGTCTTGCAACCAAGCATGTGGTGTCTTTAGCATTAGGATTTTACCATCTAGTTCTGGTGGGCAACCAAGCCTTGGCCATAGTCTATATTGTTTTTTGGGGACCCCAGGAACCTCACTGACCAAATCCTCACTGGGAGGTATCCCAACCCTGGAACTGAAATTTTTCTAACAACCTGTGGCTTCTGGGCACAGTATTTATAACACTGTAGCTTCTTTTTTTAATGAAATATTTATTTATTTATTTGCAAGAAGAGAGAGAAAGAGAAAGAGAAAGAGAGAGAGAGAGAGAAAGCCGGGAATGGTGGTGCACACCTTTAATCCCAGCACTTGGGAGGCAGAGGCTGGAGGATCACTGTGAGTTCGAGGCTACCCTGAGACTACATAGTGAATTCCAGTTCAGCCTGGGCTAGAGTGAGACTCTACCTCGAAAAACCACAAAAAAGAAAGAAAGAAAGAAAGAAAGAAAGAAAGAAAAAGAAAAAAGAGCGCGAGAGAAGGAGAGAATGGGCATAATAGGGCCTCTAGCTGCTGCAAAAGAACTCCAGATACATGTGCCACTTTGTGCATCTGACTTTACATGGGTACTGAGATAGTGAACCTAGATAGTTAGGATTTATAGGCAAGTGCATTAACTACTGAGCCATCTCTCCAGACCCCTGTAGCTTCTTTATTTACCCCCATGACATGTAACATTGTTTAATATTCCTGGTCCTGCATCACTCATGTAAACTTCACAAGGGCAGGGACGTTTGTTCATGTCTCAGTAGCAAAGAACAGTGCCTGGAACTTAGTAGGTCCACAATAAGTGCATGTTAAAGTAATACTAATCAAGTTTTTTAAAAATTTTTATTTATTTATTTGAGAGAAACAGACAGAGAATGGGCATGACAGGGCCTCTAGACACTGCAAATGAACTCTAGACACATACTCTACCTTGTGCATCTAGCTAACATGGGTCCTGGGGAATTGAACCTGGGTGCTTTGGCTTTGTAGGCAAGCGCCTTAAGCACTAAGCCATCCCCCCAGCCCAAGTTTCTTGGTTTTTTGAGGCAGACTGTCACTGTAGCCCAGGCTGACCCTGGAACTCTATAGTCCCAGGCTGGCTTCGAACTCACAGCAGTCCTTCTTACCTCTGCCTCCTGAGTGCTGGAATTAAAGGTGTGTGCCACCATGCCCTGCTCTAATCAAGTTCTGGCAGGATTACAGAGCATGAATGAAAACTTGAGCCAATCACCTCATTTCATATATCTCTGTGGTACCTTACATCTACAGGGTTTTCCCCAGACCATTACACTCTTTTACCTGCTTCCAGGTGTTCTGCTCCTGGCAGGTTAGTTTTGCAAAATTGTATCAACTTTATACCATAAGCAATGCAGAGTTTACCAGGTGTAGTGGTGCACACCTTTAATCCTAGCACCTGGAAGGCAGCGATAGAAGGATTGCTGTGAGTTCAAGGCCAACCTGGGACTACAGACTGAGTTCCAGGTCAGCATGGGCTAGTGTGAGATCCTACCTCAAACACACACACACACAACACAACACAACACAACACAACACAACACAACACAACACAACACAACACACACAGGGGGAGGGGAGGTGAGGAAGAAATTCATAGTTAAAAAAGACATAAATGGTGCAAGGTTGGTCCTGTCAATTTCTTCCTTTTTCTGAATTACTTAAAAAGAAGGAAATCTTAGAACACATGTATTCTTTTTTCTTCAAGTGGCCATCTCTTTGTTTGACTCCTTGAGAAGTATTTCTAGGAAAGGTATAATGTTGTGTGTCCAGGAGCCCCTTGAGTCTCTACCTTTCCCCCCCAGGTCTACATTTTGGTTTATTGTTCCTCTTGTTTCCCAGTGTTTGAAAGCCTTTCTTGCCTGGGTTCCACTCTGATGTAGCCTCATTGATATATTTATTGTGTCTCCCAGCTTTTATCTGGTCTTCTGCCTTGAGACCACCTTACTACCTCACTGAAAATGTTTTTCACTTTCTGTTACCTTGAAGCCTGTGTTTTGCTCTCTGATTGGAGTTACCACGCTGCCCATGTTCCTCCTCTCAGACTACAGAATATTTCATGGAGAAACAATTCTCTGCTCTATCCAGTGCTGTCTTATTTGTAAATTAATTCTCATCCATGTGGTAAGGATTCTCCTGAGCCAGATCAGGCCTGGGCACAAGGAGTTAACAGATAATTAAAGCCTCAGATTTAGATTGTAAAGAGGTGGTAGCTGGTGGTAGGGCTAAAGCATTGTACTGTATCACTGTGTTGTCTAGAAGGACATGCTAAGAACAGAAGGTGACATCTCCGCAGGCAGGTCTATTGGTAAGCAAATCACCTCTCAGTAAGATGCACCCTGCAGCTGAGACCTGGTGTCTGGGGCTAGAGCTGTGTTCACTGCATGGGTTGTGTTCTCATTCTTGTTCTCCCTCCCTGTGTCCCCCACCCCTCCAGTACTGAGGATGGAACCTAAGCCCATGGACCTTGTGCATCCTGTGCAAGTTCTCCACCACTGAACTATATACCCAGTGCAAGTGCCTCCTTTATTTCTATTTATTTATTTAATTATTTTTACAATGCTGGCATTGAGCCCAGAGCCTCATGCATGTGAGTGCTCCATCACTGAACTATACACTCAGTGCAAATGCCTCCTCTGTTTGTTTGTTTGTATGTAGGCATGTATGTATGTATGTATGTGTGTGTGTGTATGTATGTATGTGGGATTGAGCCCAGGGTCTCATGCATGGGAGTGCTCCGTCACTGAGCTGTATTTTATTATGGCAGGCTTTTATTCCCATCCTCTTCCCTGCTTTATTCTATACATCTTACAGAAGCTGCCTTAGCAGTGAGGCTCCATGGAGGTGGGAAGAAAGCTGATTTGGCTAAGCATTTCTTTACCTTTCTCCCTTATCTACTTCCCACCTTCCCTGTCTAGGAGGAAGTGATACAGCTACTTATTTATTCATTTATTTATTTGAGAGCGACAGACCCAGAGAGAAAGAGGCATATATATGTGTGTGTGTGTATGTATGTATATGTATATGTATATGTATATGTATATGTATATGTATATGTATATGTATATGTATATGTATATGTATATATAGAGAGAGAAGGGTGGCACCAGGGCCTCCAGCCACTGCAAATGAACTCCAGATGCATGTGCCACTTTGTGGATCTGGCTTACGTGGGTCCTGAGGAATCGAGCCTTGAAGCGGGATCCTTAGGCTTCACAGGCAAGCCTTAACCACTAAGCCATCTCTCCAGGCCCAATATAGCTACTTATATCCCCTGCCCACAGCAACCTTTTCTGGATCCTTTCTTTGGTGTTCTATTCTGGCTAGTGGCCTTTGAGGTAAAGTTGGGGGTGGTTACCCTGTGGAGTGGAAGTCAGAGGCTGTAAAATTCCTCTCCTATCTTCTCCCTCTGTTTTGATGGGTTGGAGGGCCAAGACCCTGACAAGGCAGTGTTTTATTATCAGCAGGTGTTCTAGATGCCCTGTAACCAGAGCCCAGGGTCTGGTCCTTCTTTCAGCCTCTCACCTGAAGATGAACCCTGGGGGAGCAGTATGTTGCCTAGGGTCAGCCTGGTGTCACGCTGCTTATTCTTGTCCCCAAGGCCAAGGATGGAACATTAGCAAATCAGTGAGAATTCCACACCCACAAGCTATGACTTCCTTTAAGGAAACGAAAAGTTTAGTTTTTAGGAAATGCTAAATTAAGTAACCAAGGTGCTCCTTCCTTCTCAGTAAAACCTGCATTCAAAAGAGCTGTGAGATGCACTGTACCAGCTACAAAGGACCTCTCTTTTTTTATGGTTTTTCGAGGAAAGGTCTCACTCTAGCTCAGGCCGACCTGGAATTTACTATGTAGTCTCAGAGTGGCCTTGAACTCACAGCAATCCTCTTACCTCTGCCTCCCGAGTGCTGGGATTAAAGGCGTGCACCACCATGCTTGGCTAGGACCTGGCTATTTTCTGACACATAGACCGTTGCTGGGAGCAACGGTAGGGATGCATAAATTCTAAGTTGAAGAACTAGACATCACAGGAGGTTCCTCTTAGCTGTAAACCTGAGCACATCCATTTAGAATCTCCTAACCCGGCCTTTCTTGACTTCTCTGTAGAGTCACACATCTCTCTTTCTCCAGTCGCTTCTCTCAGCATCCACCGTTCCTCCCCCGTAGTTCCACCATACTCCTGTTCTGACTTGAGGTTTGGATTTTGGAACTCAGCAGCTATGCCTTTACATAACTGAGTGTACATGCTCTGAAATAATGAAGAATTTATAAACTAATAGGATCTTAATACAGATTGAGCTTCCCTGACCCAAAAATCCCAAATCTGAAATGCTCCAGTGTCTGAACATTCTGAGTGCTGACATGACACCACACCTGACTTCACATGCTGGGTAACAGCCAGATTGCAAGGACACAAGAACTGTTGTATAAAACTGCCTTCAGTCAGAGTATGTAATGTGTACATGAAAATAAATTAATTTTGCATTTCTCTAATTCTTAATATGTCTTATTATGCATATGCAAATATTGCACAAGCTGAACAAAATCTGAAATCTGAAACATTTTTGGTCTCAAGCATTTTTGGGCAAGGGATATTCAACTTGTATAAACAAATATACAGAATATGTCATAAACATGTTGAATGAGCATATTTGCTTAACATTCAACAATTAATTTTAAGCAATTAATCAATTTAACAATACTTTGAATGAAAAGATTTGCTAAGAAGATTAGAAAAAACTTCTCAATACACAATCTGGGGATGTGTGTCCGGGCTTCACAGGACTTGGGAAGGCAAAGGGTCTCTTATCTCTGTTCCTCACAACCTGTTTGTTTCGCTCCTGCAGACCATTGACCTGCGACTTTGGCTTGCCTCTCACTAAGTCCACACTGCTCTTTCTAATTCAACATCCATTGTTATCCAGTCCTTTTTTTTCCCTGAGGTAGGGTCTCATGGTAGCCCAGGCTGACCTGGAATTCACTATGTAATTCAAGGTGGCCTCAAATTCATGGTGATCTTCCTATCTCTGCCTCCCGAGTGTGCCACCACACGGGCTCAGAGTCTTAAAAAAAATTTTTATTTTTATTTATTTATTTGATAAAAGGAGATGGAGGGAGAGAGAGAATGGGCACGCCAGGGCCTCCAGCCACTGCAAACGAACTCCAGACGCATGTGCCCCCCCTTGTACATCTGGCTAACGTGGGTCCTGGGGAATCCAATCTGGGTCCTTTGGCTTTGCAGACAAAACGCCTTAACCACTAAGCCATCCCTCCAGCCCCAAGTCTTTTTTTTAAATATTTTTTTTTATTTATTTGAGAGAGAGAAAGAGGCAAAAAGAGAGAGAGAGAGAGAGAGAGAGGCATGCTGGGGCCTCCAGCCACTGCAAATGATCTCCAGATGCATGCGTTCCCTTGTGCATCTGGCTTATGTGGGTCCTGGAGAGTCAAACCGGGATCCTTTGGCTTTGCAGGCAAATGCCTTGACCACTAAGCCATCTCTCCAACTCCCCCCCTTTTTTAATGTAGGGTCTCACTCTAGCCCAGGCTGACCTGGAATTCACTATGTAGTCTCAAGATGACCTTAAACTCATGGGGATCCTCCTCCTACTGCTTCCCAGATTCTGGGATTAAAGATGCATGCCCAGCCAATGAGTCTTTTGACAGGAGTTTTTTGCCCCTTTGAGAGCCACATATTTCTTGGGAAATCAGTGCTTAGAGTTCAAGATTACATGAATTGACTGGAGGGAAAGTGCATCTTTATTTTCATTAAACTGTTACTATAGCTTAGTATTTCTTCTTTTTAAAAAAATATTTAATTAATTTATTTATTTGAGAGAGAGAGAATGGGCACACCAAGGCCTCCAGCCACTGCAAACAAACTCCAGATGCATGCACCTCTTGTGCATCTGGCTTACGTGGGTCCTGGAGACTCGAACCTGGATCCTTTGACTTTGCAGGCAAATGCCTTAACTGCTAAGCCATCTCTCCAGCCCTTAGCATTTCTTTTCTTTTCTTTTCTTTTCTTTTTTCTTTTTTTTTTTTTTTTTGGTTTTTCGAGGTAGGGTCTCACTCTAGCCCAGGCTGACCTGGAATTCACTATGTAGTCTCAGGGTGGCCTCGAACTCACGGCGATCCTCCTACCTCTGCCTCCCGAGTGCTGGGATTAAAGGCGTGTGCCACCACGCCCGGCTTTTCTTTTCTTTTCTTTTCTTTTCTTTTCTTTTCTTTTCTTTTCTTTTCTTTCCTTTCCTTTCCTTTCCTTTCCTTTCCTCCCCTCCCCTCCCCTCCCCTCCCCTCCTCCTCTCCTCCTCTCCTCTCCTCCCCTCCCCTCCCTCCCTCCCTCCCTCCCTCCCTCCCTCCCTCCCTCCCTCCCTCCCTTCCTTCCTTCCTTCCTCTCTCTCTCTCTCTTTCTTTTTATTTATTTTTTTTTGAGGTAGGATCTGACCTGGAATTCACTATGTAATCTCAGGGTGGCCTTGAACTCACAGCGATCCTCCTACCTCTCCCTCCCGAGTGCTGGGATTAAAGGCATGCGCCACCACGCCTGGCAGCATTTCTTTCCGCTATACATGTAAATAAGAAGTCACCTTAGGGCTGGAGAGATGGCTCAGTGGTTAAAGAACTTGCTTGCAAAGTCTGAGGACCCAGGTCCTATTCTCCAGTACCCACATAAAGCCAGATGCACAAAGTGGCACATGCATCTGAAGTTTGTAGAGGCAAGAGGCCCTGGTGTACCTGTGTTCTCTCTCTCTCTCTGCAAATAAATAACCAAAAATGTCACTTTAACAGTAGGATTTTGTCACTTATAGAGAAACAAACAATTTTACTTATTGAGAAACACAAACAATTTCATATCATTTTATACATACTGCAGATACCTTGAAATATAGCTCCTGCTCTTTACTACTTGAAATTATGGTCATTAGACTTACTGCTAGATCTTGTTATTTAATGTGTTACTAAAGGAGCCCCTATGTGAATCCCAGTGCCTAAAATAGGTTAACCACCCCCCATCACCACATGTACACAGTAACTTGTTGGTCAGGGAGGGCCATGAGGCCCTCAAAACAATGCAGACCATTGTCAAAGTGCTTGGTTGCCCATCTTAAGTGGATGGTAAGACCCTATTGCTGAAGACACCATAAGCTACATTTGGAGGATGCTGAGAAATCAAGTTAGAACAGAGATGGAAGGCTTCTCTCTCCCAGATTAACTGTCATATTGCTGGAAGGCATTATGAGAGCTGCTGGGGGAGAAAGGTCCTCAATAGTCTGAACTAGCAGTGGATCCTGCAAGCTACAAAAACCAGGCAAGATGTACCCACTAGTGCAATAGTACAATAGTGTAACATAAGTTATGGGGGTAATCAAGTACTCTTTGACGGGATAAGAAGACCATTCAGTGGAAGGGAACTCACACCTGGTACTGAGAATCAAGTCAAAAACTTATAGCTTGGAAAGTCACAGACCCCAGAGGGAAACTTCCACTGTCCTTTGGCTAAGCAGAGACAGTATGCCCATCAGAAAGCCTTGCAAGTGTGTATGTATTCGTCCTTAGATTAATGCTGGTCTCACTTGTGGTTAGAAAACCTTCTTTTTACAGATGGTGGTGAATATGAGGGAGACCCAGAACTCATCAAAATGATAAGAATCTCAGGGTTTAGCACTGGATATGTCATGTTTATCACACCTGCCAGGGCTCAGAGAACAGTGCAGAGGTAGCCACAGAAAGAAACATGAGCGCTGCTGTCACTGCTGGCCAGAAAACCATCCCTATGGAGATGGCAGTACACACCGAGTGGCTCTGAACTCATCAAAATTGAAAACAAGAAGCTGTCAAGAGTTTAACACTAAAGGAGATTTCTGCCACACCCTCTCAGGCTCAGGGAACACTGTGAAAGAGGGGAAAGAAAGAATGTAAGAGCCGGGCTGGAGAGATGGCTTAGCTGTTAAGGCACTTGCCTGCAAAGCCATAGGACCCAGGTTCGACTCCCCAGGACCCACATAAGCCAGATGCACAAGTGGGCACACGCATCTGGAGTTCATTTGCAGTAGCTGGAGCCCCTGACATGCCCATTCTCTCTCTCTCTACCTGCCTAAGTTCTGTCTCTCTCAAATAAATAAATAAAATAAAATAATTAAAAAAATGTAAGAGCCACAGGGTACATAGGCATTGCATTCATGACCCCACAGTGGGTATGGACACTCCCACAAGACCACACAGTTTTGAACCCATCAACATTTTAGTGTGAATGACAGAGGGGGACAAAAGGAACACGACTATAAAACAGAAGAAGGACTACCTTGAAAGAGGAGGGTCCTTGGGGTGGGGTGGAGGAGAGGGGACCAAAAAAGGAAAAAAAAAACCCAGAAACATAAATTACTGTATTAAAGTTCTCAATAAAAGCACACATGTTATAATATTATAATTTTGCTTTTAAATGTTCAAATAGCAAACAACAGTTTCCTTTGTAATCTTATATTTTTTCTTCAACATTTTATTGAACTTTTCATATTATACAACTTACTATCTAAAACATTTAAAATGCTAGTGAGACAAAAACAACTACAACAGAAAAGCTAAACATACAAATATATCTTCTGGCTGAGGTAATACCATATAAGATAAATCACAAATTTTTGTTACTCTAATTAATATACAACTTGGTACTATATTAGTGATAATGACCTAAACATAGGACATTATATATTCAGATTGTGAGAAAAAGAGAAAGAGGCAAGGAAGATGGGAGAAGAGAGGGAGGGAGAAAGAGAATAGATATAGACTACTATGTACAACTATTTGTGGAAGAGAAAGCAGAAATACCAGCATTAAGTTGCCCTCAGATCCCAGTGTAATGTGAATTATTACCAAGGACTTTTATTTTCCTTACATGAGTTTTGAAAATAATTCAAAACTGGGCTGGAGAGATGGCTTAGCAGCTAAGGCATTTGCATGCAAAGCCAAAGGGCTCAGGTTTGATTCCCTAGGACCCATGCAGGCCAGATGCACAAGGGTGGCACATGTGCCTGGAGTTCGTTTTCAGTGGCTAGAGGCCCTGGCTTGCCCATTCTCTCTCTCTCTCTCTCTGTCTCTTTCTCTGTCTCACTCTCTCAAATAAATAAGAAAAAGAAAGAAAATAATTCAAACCTGAAGAATAATGGACATTGGAACCCCTTCAAGAGCTGGCAGGATAGTTTTTTGTTCTACAACATCCATAAGCAAACACAGAGTAAAAACCCCACTGTCTAAAGTAACAAAACAACTACCAACCCAGCATTTTCTATTTTCTGAATGGATACGTGAACACTTGGCTAGAGGCGATGGAACATTTGTGCCCAATGAAAGTGAATGCTAGGCCGGGCGTGGTGGCGCATGCCTTTAATCCCAGCACTCGGGAGGCAGAGGTAGGAGGATTGCCATGAGTTCGAGGCCACCCTGCGACTACATAGTGAATTCTAGGTCAGCCTGAGCCAGAGTGACACCCTACCTTGAAAAACCAAAAAAAAAAAAAGAAAAAAGAAAGTGAATGCTTTGTGCAGCTCTAATAAAGCCGTCGCTGAAGATAATTGTGCCTCGGTAGTCAGGCACATCTGAAAGTAAGCAAGATCCCTTACCTCTCATTTTGTTTTGAAAGTCACAGGATATCAAACACTCCAACCTAAACTTCTGAAGTTAGCTTGCTTTCAGCATTTTATAACATCTGGTGCTGGGTTTTGAAGGTTTGGGTAAACAGTTTTATTATCCTAGGAATTTTTTTGTGTGGGGGGAGGGATGGTTGAGGTAGGGTCTCTCTCCAGCCCAGGTTGATCTGGAATTCCCTATGTAATCTCAAGGTGGCCTTGAACTCATGGGTGAGCCTCCTACCTCTGCCTCCCAAGTGCTGGGATTAAAAGCGTGCACCAACATGCCCAACTATTCTAGGGATTTTATTAAGGGCCCATAATGAATTTGAAGATATTTCAGGCAGATCTATACACAATTTAGAAAATCAATTAGTAAACTTCTGTGATAGGTTAATTTTAACCACTTTTTAATTCAATAATTACTAGTCTATTCTACTCAAATTATGAAACCAAACCAGGTAAGAAAGCAACACAAATTCCCTGGCCCCAAAATCTGCCCTGTGCAACTATTTAACAGACTCATACCCATAATGAAATTTGCCATACTAAATTTAAAAGCATTATTCTGTTTTGTGATGATCTTAAGAAATGTACCCTATGAATACGAGGAAAATAGCAATTTTTTCAAAAGCATGTATCTAATGGATATTTCCTGTTTGTGTAATTTTATGTGTTTTATTTTGTGTTATGTATTTAGAAAGGGTTCCTAGCCTACACCAGATTCCAGAAGAGTTTGTGCCACAGGGAGAAGGTTAAGAATGCACGCCTAGCTTTTGGGTTACATATATATGACGCGAAAAATCTGATTGATGTAGGGATTAAGTTCTCTTGGGCAGAAAATCAGTGTCACGTGTACAGATTTGGTCTCTCATGTTTTATCCTTTCAAGAGAGGATGTGTGTGTGTGCGTGTATCTGTGTTTATCTTTGTGTGCATGTACATGTGTGGGCATGAATGTGGAAACCAGAGGACAGCCTCTCTCATTGGCCTGAAGCTTGCAAACTAGGCAAACTGGCTGGCCACCATGCCCCAGGGATTCCCCTACCCAGTCCTGAGATTACAAGCATGTACCACCATACCTGGAAATTTTCTGTTTGTTCGATTTTGAGGCAGGGTCTTCCTCTAGCTCAGGCTGACCTGGAACTCACTCTGTAGCCCGAGGCTGGCCTCAAACATGCTGGAATCCTCCTACCTCAACCTCCTGAGTGCTGGAACTAAAGGTGTATGCCACCATATGAGGTTCATACCTGGAAATTTTACATGGGTTCTGGGGAATCAATCTTGGGTCTTCAAGCTTGCATGGCAAACACTTTTCTAACTGAGCCATCTCAGTCTGGGAGAGTTTTGTTTGTTTTTTTGAGGTATGGTCTTACTCTAGCCCAGGATAATCTGGAACTCCCAGGATGGCCTTGAACTCACAGTGATCCTCCTACCTCTGTCTTGGGAGTACTGGGATTAAAGAGGTGTGCCACCATGCCTGACCACACATTAAAAAAAAAACATTTTAATTTTTTCATTTATTTATTTTTAGAGAGAGAGTGGCCCAGCCACTGCAATGGAACTCCAGATGCTTTTGCCACCTACTGGGTATGTGCAACCTTGTGCTTGCCTCACCTTTGTGCATCTGGCTTATGTGGGATCTGGAGAGTTGAACATGGGTCCTTAGGCTTTGCAGGCAAGCATCTAACCACTAAGCAATTTCTTCAGCCTTTTAAAAACTTCCTGCCTCAGCCTCCTGAGTACTGGGATTATAGGAATGCGCTACCATGCCTGACTTTGAGAGAAGCTTTCAGGGAGCATGCCTGAGTTGGACATCTTAGTTGACATTGTTGTCATATGATTTGATATAAAGTTTCCTTCCTTAGTGGTATTATACCATTCATCCAGAAAATATGTGCTGTGGGCATCAAAGGAACCCAGTAATGAAGTGCAGATAGATGAGTGTGCGTCCAGAATGAGTACCACCATGTCATGATGGTAAGAAAACAAAGAAATCAGAATTGTAACGTTTTGATGCAGAATGAATGCCCCCCCCCCATACACCAGAGCTCTGGATTCTGGGATAGCTAATATTCTTCCACACCCATTTTCTCCAAATTAAGGTCATTACATGATAAACTTGTCATAAATGGGTTTAGATTGTTGATCTAAAATATGGAAGTGCTTATACCAGGTGAACAACATAATATCATATTTACTACCAGGCTGGAGAAATGGCCTAGCAGTTAAGGCGTTTGCCTGCAAAGCCTAAGGACCCAGGTGTGATTCCCCAGTACCCACGTAAGCCAGATGCACAAGGGGGCATATGCATTTGGAGTTCATTTGCAATCTCTAGAGGCCCTGGCGCACCCATTGTCTCTCTGTGTGTCGGCCTCTTTCTTTCTCTAAATAAATAAATAAAATTTAAATATCATAATAAAATAATACTACCTATGTAAATAGGGGTAGGGGTCGGGGAGAACTGCTGCTTAAGATATGCATTCTTCTAACCTGGGGCTGAATTAGGAATTCAGGCACAGAGATTTCTAGAGAATTTTATTTTCTGGACTAGGGATGTAGCTCAGTTGGGAGGATGCTTGCTTTGCATGCATGACACCCTAAATTTCATCCCTAGCACTGTGAAAAAAAATTCCTAGGACACTCATACAGATTTGCTTGCAAAGCATCACTCCTAGGGCTGGGGAGATGGCTCGGCTGACAAAGCATTTGGTGCATAAGCATGAGGACCTGTGCCTGGATCTTCATGTAAAAGCCAAGCATGTTGGCACATCATGTAATCTCAGCACTGGGAGGCAGTGATGGGGGCTCCTGGGCTTGATGACTAGCTACATCAGTGAGTTCTAGGTACAGTGAGAGACCCTGTCTCAAAAATCTAGAGTAGAGAGGCTGAGGAGATGGCCTGACAGTTAAAGGCACTTGCTTGTAAGCCTGCCACTCAGGTTCAATTCCCTAGTCACCCACATAAAGCTAGTTGGGCATTTGTTTGCAGCAGTAAGAGGCTCTCGTGTGCGTGCATGTGTGTGTGCATGTGTATGTATGTTTTTACATATACAAACTATGTAAACAAATAAATAAAAACTAAAAACTAAGGTGTATAGCATTGACCTCTGTCCTACACACACACACACACACGCACGCATGCATGCACGCACGCACGCACACACACATGCAAACCACATACACATATGCATGCCCAAAACACTCACATGACCTCTCATACAAGGTTGTTTCTCCTTCTCATCTCTCCTATGCTCAGCATTAATTGTAGCAGGTCATTGGCAGCATTGGTTTGAATTAGGGTTATTAACTGACTGGTTCCTATGGATTTCCTTCCTATATTCAACTCAATATGTTCCGAGTTTATGGACTCACCTTTACCTCACCCCCATCTCTTCCAGAATAACCTGATGGTATCATTTCTAGTCTCCTCTAGTGTAGGTTAAGAGCAGAGCTGGGGTGGGGCAAGAAAAACCCCTGACAGAGCTGGGCAGTCCTTTTGGCTTGCTGCCGTTCTCTCAAAGCAGGCTGTAAATGAACCCATATCACAGACCTGAACAGATTCTTTAAACTCATAATAATTCATGTATTTCTTTGTACCTAGAACAGCCTGGCTCAGAGAAGGCGCCAAGCTAAGTGGCTCCTGAATGAATAAATGTATTTGTTTCTGTGGCCTGAGACTTTGTCTCTGATTCTGCAGTGAGGACATTATTTCCTGCTATTAAGCAAAGATTTGTTCATTAATTTTATACATACACACGTGTACATACCTACACTCCTGTTCATTTAATAAATAATTGGAAGCAGCTTTTTCAACAACCCTTTGAACGCTATTATCTTCTAGTCCTGGAAAAGGGTTCTTTTGTCCTCCAGGGAGTTTGTGGCCACATATTTTGATTCGGGTTGAATTCAGCATCCCTGAACTCAGGCTGGCTTAGCAAGAAGTAGGCTTTTGGATGAAGTCAGACTCATTTGGTAGAGAAGCTCAGAATATGGACAGCAGCCATCTGGGAACCACAGGACATTGAATTTCAAAGATGTGTAGGGCTCAGCTCTCCCAGGTTCAGTTATTTCATTTCAGTGAGACCTGGAAAGACTTACTCCACACTCCCTACCCCACTCTCAGTGTAGTCTCAGGCTGGCCTCAAACTCAGCAATCCTGCCTTGGCCTCCCAGGTGCTGGGATTAAAGGCATACACCACCATAATTGGCCCTGCCTCACTCTCTGCAACCCCAGGCACTATGTCCCATGCCTGACACTTGTCATACTTAACTCTTACTTAGAATACTGAAATGAGCAGTTCTATATGAAAAGAACTTATAGAAATGGGTCCAAGGTTGTACTGTTTGCCCTAGCTTAAACTTTTAGGCTGTGATCACGGGTATCCAGGGCTGCAGAAGAAGGAACTGTGTCCCAAGAGGTCCAGCTTCTTCTTCTTCTTTTTTTTTTTTTTAATTTAAATAATTAGCATCCAAGGACCAATTCTCAGACAAGGATCCTTAGCCAGAAGTGGAGTGAACATCCACCTCAAAGCTTCTTTACGAATATAGGTCATGAGCTCCAGGAAGTGGTGGCCATGTCTCTACCTTCACCTGAACTCCCAGTGCCTACTTCAGGGCTTGGAACATTGTACATGCTAAACACATGTTTGTTAGTTGAGTGGATATTGCCTGGGCACCAGGTGTGCACAGCCTAATAGAGAGATAGGAAATTTACAAATTAGTCATTGAAATTGGCCATGGTGGCACGTGCCTGTGATCTCACTCAGGAGGCCAAGGCAAGGGGGTGGACAGTTTGAGGTCAGCTACATAGTGAGATCCTGTCTCAAAACCAGCATGTTGGCTCATGCCTATAATACCAGCGCCCTCAGAAGATTGAGTTTGAGGCCAGGCTGGGCTACAGTGAGTTCTGAGCCAGCCTGGGATAGAGTGAGACTCTGCCTTAAAAAAAAAAAAAAAAAAACCAAACCCAAAAATTAAAACAAAAACAAACATATAAATGAGAAACAAAATAAATACAACCCCTGAGTAAGTGAAAATGTTTTAATTGTTTTGAAGAAAAGGAGTAGAGTGCTATAAGAACAAATACTACAGATGATGTGATGATCAGGGGCCAGAAGTGACCTGGAAGATGAAAGACCCAGCTGCCGAAGAGTACAAAGAGACAGATATAAAAAGGATGTCCTGACTGGGCAGATGCCCCGGTGGTTGAAGGTACTGTTAGTAAAGGAGATGTCCTTCAGTCCCTGGCCAGTTATTAGTAATGCAAGGAGGAAGTCTGCGTGTCTGTTTATCTAGGACTTTTGTAGGCACTTTGAGGGAAAAGAAGGGTCTACTGTTGATTCAGGGTTAATCCATTCACTGCCACCCCCACCCCACTGTTCCTTATATATCCAGCTTTGTTCCATAATGCCCCAGACCTGGTGCTATTGACTAGGAATCAAAGGCTCCAGTGTGTGCCTGGCTAGGAAGAACAATTGGTTGTTTATGTGTCTGACTCCCTAACCAGACTATGAGCTCCTTGAGGGCAGTGAACCCTGTTTCATCCTTAGGAAACAGCACATGATTGGTAAACTCAATAATTTTGTTTAGTGATTGAATGAATAATAACAATATTTATGGAGCATTTCCTAGGTGCCAGGCAGTGTCGTGAGTACTGTACATGCATCATCTCATTTAATCCTAGTAATAATTCTGTAATGCAAATAGAATTATAATTCTTTTTTGCACAGTTGATGAAATAAAAGGCTTAGAAAGATGACCTAAAGGAGCTGAATATTTGCATGTCCACCATTTAACTGCAGAGTCCCACTATTTGCTGAAATAAAGAATTTTTCTCAGTTGCCTTCACGTAGTTGAGATAGTTGGAAATTTTCAAGGAACAGAATTAATGTTACTTACATCATCTCTTTTAACAATCCTTGAGACAGCCCATGTATATGAGGGCTTATTTTCCTTTTTGTGATACTAGGAATTTAATTCGGGGCTGCAAGAATGCTAGGTAAGGTCCAATGTGGTGGGGGACATACACCTTTAATCCCAGCACTCAGGAGGCTGAGGTAGGATGATCACCAAGAATTCGAGGCCAGCCTGGGGCTACAGAGTGAGTTCTAGGTCAGCACAGGCTAGAGTGAGACCCTGCCTCCTAAAAACCTATCCCTCCCCCCCCACCAAAAAAAAAAAAAAGAGCTAGGCAAGTACACTAACACTCAGTGACATCCCAGCCCTTAATTTACTCATTTTCTAGTGAGAAAATTGAGGCTCAAAGAAATTAAGTTGCTTGGCCATGATTACAAAATAGTTATGCAGGTGGTAGATTTATTCAAAACTAGATCTGTCTAGTTCTAGGTTCAGTGATCCTCCACAATTCCACGATGACTCCTAGCCTCTCAATCACTGAGCAGATTCTGAAGTCCTATTTAAGTTGTCCAGGCCCCTCTGAGTATGGTGGTGCATGATGGTAAGTCCAACACTGAGACAGAGGCAGGAGTACTATTGTAAGCTTGAGGCCAGCCTAGTCTACATAGTCCACATAGTGAGTTGCAGGCCAGCTAGGGCTACATAGTGAGACCCTGCCAAAAACAAAACAAAACAAAACAAAACAAAACAAAACAACTTGTTGAGGTCTGACGGGGCTTGGAGGTATGCTGCTGTTATTCCAGCTACTCAGAAGGACGAGGCCCACCTGTGCTACAGAAAAGTTTTCCAGGCTATTGATAGCCTGAGTGTCTGTTCCTAATAAAAGGAGCAGTGTGGAGAATAAGCAAGAAGATAGAAGAACAGAGACTTTATCTTTTTGTGATCCTTTAAAAAACTGGGGTAGAAGTTAGAGAGAGGGCTTAGCGGTTAAGGCATTTGCTTGCAAAGCCAAAGAACCATGGTTTGATTCCCCAGGACCCACATAAGCCAGATGCAGAAAGTGGCACATGCATCTGGAGTTTGCTTGCAGTGGCTGGAGGCCCTAGGGTGCCCATTCTCTCTCTCTCTGTCTCTCTCATCTGCCTCTCTCATCTGCCTCTCTCTAAATAAATAAATAAAAATAAAATACAATTTTAAAACTGAGCTATAATCAACACATAATGAAATTTACCAATAAATATATAGCAGAAGCACACGATTCAGTGGTTTAAGTATATTCACAGGATTGTACAACCATGACTATCATCTCTTTCCAGGACATCACCCCAAAGAGAAATCCCATATCCATTTGCAATCATTCTCCATTCACTCTTCCTCAACCCATGGAAATCACTAATTTACTTTCTGTTACTGTGAATTTGCCTCTTCTGTGTATTTTATACAAATGGACTCTTACTGTATGTGGCCTTTTGTATCAGGTTTCTTTCACTTAGCATTACATGTTCAAGGTCCATCTATTGGAACAAATACCAATACTGCATTTCTTTTTATGGAAGGACAGTATGAGTATGCTGTTGTATGCGTATGCCACATTTTTGCTTATCCATTCATCTCTTGATTGGCATTTGGCTCTCTCTACTTCTTGGGTATTCTGAATAATACTGCTATGACTCTTTGTGTGTAACTGTTTGTGGAATTGAGACTGAACCCAGCACTCTACCACAGCTATACCCCAAGCCCATACGTGTCTCTACATTTTTTTAAATTTATTTGCAAGCAGAGAAGGAGAGAGAGAGAGAGAGAGAGAGAGAGAGAGAGAGAGAATGCCACAGCCTCCTGCCACTTAAATGAACTCCAGATTCATGAGCCACCCTGTGCATCTGGCTTTTATGTGGGTCCTGGGAACTGAAGCTGGGTCTCTGGACCTTGCAAGTGAGTGCCCCAACCGCCAGATTTATTTGCAAGCAGAAAAAGACAGTCTGAGATAGAAAGAGAGACAGAATGATAATGGGCAACATATTTTTGCATGAATATATTTTCAGGCTTGGTCATTAGCTTTTTAAGGAACTTTCTGCTTTTTGTAGTGGTTTATCTTTTTTTTTTTTTTTTTTTTTAATTTGAGACAGAGAGAGAGAATGGGCATGCCAGCCATCTCTCAGCCGCTGTGAACGAACTCCAGATGCATGTGCCCCCTTGTGGGAAAGTGTAGCATTGCACCCTTGCATCACTTTTTGCATCTGGCTAAACGTGGGACCTGAACGGGTGTTCTTAGGCTTGTCAGGTGGGCACCTTAACTGCTAAGCCATCTCTCCAGCCCCATTTATCTTTTTTTTTTTAATTTTATTTATTTTTGGAGAGAAACACAGAGAGAGAGAGAGAGACAGACAGATACAGAGGTAGAGGAAGACAGAGATGGGCGCACCAGCAGTCTCTCAGCTGCTGTGAACGAAATCCAGATGTGTGCGCCCCCTTGTGGGCAAGTGCAGCATTGTACCCTTGCCTCACTTTGCATCTGGCTAAACGTGGGACCTAGAGATTGGAACCGCTGGAGATTGGGACCAGCGTTCTTAGGCTTAGCAGGCAGGCACCTTAACCGCTAAGCCATCTCTCCAGCCCCCATTTATCTTTTTAAAAAAAAAATAATTTGGTAGCTAGGTGTGGTGGCACATGCCTTTAATCCCAGCGCTTGGGAGGCAGAGGTAGGAGGATTGCTGAGTTCGAGGCCACCCTGAGATGACATAGTGAATTCCAGGTCAGCCTGAGCTAGAGTGACCCTACCTCAAAAAACAAAACAACAACAACAAAAAAAAACAAGAAAAAAATTGGGGCCTGGAGAGATAGATTAGCCTAAGGACCCAAGTTTGATTCTCCAGGTCCCACATAAGCCAGATGCACATGGTGGCACATGCATCTGGAGTACATTTTCAGTGGCTAGAGCCCTGGAGCACCAATTCTTACTCTCTTTCTCTCCCCCACCCCTCTCTCTGTCTCTAATAAATAATAAATAAATTAAAAGAAATCTTTAAAAAAATTAAGAAAAATAATTTTAGCCAGTGTGGGGGCACACACCTTTAATCCCAGCATTCAGGAGGCAGAGGTAGGAGGATCCTTACCATGAGTCCAAGGCCACCCTGAGAATACATAGTGAATTCCAGGTCAGCTTGGGCTAGAGTGAGACCCTACCTCAAAAAAAATGCTTTATCTATTTATTTGCAAGAGAGAGAGAGATAGAAGACAGACAGACAGACAGAGAAAATGGGCACACCAGGGCCTTCAGCCACTGCAAACAAACTCCAGATGCATGTATCTCTTTGTGCATCTGGCTTTACATGGGCACTGGAGAATTGAACCAGGATCATTAGGCTTTGCAGGCAAGTGCCTTAACTACTGGGCAATCTCTCAAGCCCTGGTTTATCTTTTATTAACATTTTTTGGGCTGGAGAGATGGCTTATTGGTTTAGGCACTTGCCTGCGAAGCCTCAGGACCCAGTTTCAATGCTCCAGGTCTCATGTAAGCAAGACTCACAAGGTGGTGCATGTGTCTGGAGTTAGATTGCAGTGGCTGGAGGCCCTGACACAACATTTCTCTCTTTCTCTCACTCTCTCTCTCTCTCATAAAAAAAAAAAAGTTAAAAAAAATTTCATCAAGGGGCTGGAGAGATGGCTTACCGGTTAAGGCTTTTGCCTGCAAAGCCAAAGGACCTCGGTTCGATTCCCCAGAACCCATGTAAGCCAGATGCGCAAAGTGGCACATACATCTGGAGTTCATTTGCAGTGGCTGGAAGCCCTGGCACACCCATTTATTCTCTCTCTCTCTCTCTCTCTCTTTCTCTGTGTCTGCCTCTTTCCCTCTCTCAAATAAATAAATAAATAAATAAAATTTAAAAAATGTAATCAAGCAAGATGTATATGTGAAAATGCTAATATTGTAAGTGCCTACCTTGAAGAATATTGCAGTTACTATTTCTGGGACAAACCCCCCAACCAAAAGCAGCTGATGGGAGGAAAGGGTTTATTTCTGCTTAAAGTTTTGAGGGGAAGTGTCATCATGGTGGGGGAAAGAATGATGGGCCTGAGCAGGAAGGCTGAGTATCATCTCCATGTAAGTGGAAAGGAAGTAATCCCAGTGACCTAGCACTGGCCTGGAAGCGCTAGGCTGTAGCACCCGTCCCCAGCAACACACCTCCTCTAGCAAGACTCCACCACCCACATGCCCAACAACTTAGCCAAATTGCCACCAGCTAGGAACCAAGTATTCAAAACACAGGAGACTTCGGGAACATTTTACATTCAAACACCACAATGAATTATTGAAAAATGAATGGCTATGTAACTAGCACTCAGAGCAAGAATTAAAATTTGGGGCCAGGTATTGTGGGCACACCTTTAATCCCAGCACTTGGGAAGCAGTGGTAGAAGGATCACCATGAGTTCGAGGCCACTTTGAGACTACATAGTGAATTCTAGGTCAGCCTGAGCTAGAGTGAAACCCTACCTTGAAAAAAACAAAAACAAAACAAAACAACAACAGAAAAAAAGAATTAAAAATTTGGGCTGGGGAGCCGGGCATGGTGGCGCATACCTTTAATCACAGCACTCAGGAGGCAGAGGAGGGAGGATCACCCTGATTTTGAGGCCAGCCTGGGAATACAGAGTGAATTCCAGGTCAGCCTGGGCTAGAGTGAGACCCTACCTTGAAAAACAAAACAAAACAAAACAAAAAAAAGGAAAGGAAAGAAAGAAAAGAAAAAAGAAATTTGGGCTGGGAATATAGCTCAGTGGTAGAACACTTGTCTAACCCAAAGCTCTAGGTTCAATCTCTAGTACCTTAAAAAAAAAAAAAAACGGGCTGGAGAGATGGCTTAGCAGTTAAGGCATTTGCCTGCAAAGCCAAAGGATCCTGGTTTGACTTTCTAGGACCCACGTAAGCCAGATGCACAAGGGGGTGCATGTGTTTGGAGTTTGTCTGCAGTGGCTAGAGACCCTGGTATACCCTTTCTCTCTCTCTCCTTTTCTCCCTCTTTCTCTCTCTCAAATAATCAATCAATCAATAAATTTTTTTTAAAAAAACCTCAAAAATTTCCAGTACTCAGAAGCACTCCTCTATTCCTTCCCAGTGTCTTGGAAGGGTAAGCACTGTTTTAACTTCTAATTTGTCAGCCAGTTTTTTTTGTTCTTTAACTTCTGGGATCTGATGATCATCCAGTGCCATCCATTTTCAGGGCTAGCTGATCGGGCAGGTAAGTTGTTACACACTCCTTATTTCAACACTCCAACTTCCATGGCCACTGTCCTGCTTGTTTTTTTTTTAAGTTTCATATGGATGCAATCATATATACATTATTTTGTCTGACTTCTTTCATTCAGCAAAATGTTTTTGAAATTTGTCCATTGTATAGGTATGTAGTAATATTTTATTAATTTTCATTTCTATATGAAAGTTCATGTGAGGATATGCCAAAGTTTGGCAAGTGAACACAATCAACTGAAATGCCTGGATGACAGGAAATAAGTGAATATTTAGGTTGAGTAGGTACTGCCCAATCATTTCCAAAGTGATTACATTGACTTATTAGATACTCACAAGCAATATATGAGACCTCTGGTTGTACCACATCTTTTCTTTTTCCTTTTTTAAAAAAATTTAATTTGGGCTGGAAAGATGACTTAGTGGTTAAGGCGCCTGCCTCCTAAGCCTAAGAACGCTGGTTCCAATCTCTAGCGGTTCCAATCTCCAGGTCCCATGGTTAGCCAGATGCAAAGTGACGCAAGGGCGCAATGCCACGCTTGACTACAAGGGGGCGCATGCATCTGGATTTCATTCGCAGCAGCTGAGAGACTGCTGACACGCCCATCTCTATCTATCTTCCTCTCTCTCTCTCTCTGTCTCTCTCCAAAAATTTTTAAAAATTTATTTATTGGAGAGAGAGAGAAAATTGGCACACCGGGGCTTCCAGACAGTGAAATCAAACTCCAGACGTGTTGGTCATCTTGTGCAAATGTGCGACGTTGCATGCTTGCATCACCTTATGCATCTGGTTTACATGGGATCTGGAGAGTCGAATCTGGGTCCTTAAGCTTTGCAGGCAAGCGCCTTCCCTGCTGAGCCATCTCTTCAGCCCAAGTTTTTTTTTTAAGTTATGCTTCTCTACAAGTTCTTTTCCATATTTATTTATTGGTGTTTCTTTTTTTTTTCCTTTATTTATTTGAGAGTGACAGAGAAAGAAAGAGGAAGATAGAGAGAGAATGGGTGCGCCAGGGCCTCCAGCCACTGCAAACAAACACCAGATGCATGTGCCACCTTGTGCATCTGGCTTACGTGGTGTCCTGGGGAATCAAGCCTCGAACCGGGGTCCTTAGGCTTCACAGGCAAGCGCTTAACCGCTAAGCCATCTCTCCAGGCCCCCAAGTTTTTAATATATATTTTGAAAGCAAATCCTTTTGTTGGTTATTACATGTTTTCCCCTATTCTGTAACTTGCTTTTTTATTTTCTTGTGTCTTTCAATGAACAGAAGTTTCTAATTTTAACATAGTCTGTTTGTGTCCTATTAAGAAGTATTTACCTCCTAAGGTCCTGAAGATCATGTTCTTAGTGTGTGCGCGTGTGCATGTGCGTGTGTGTTGGGGGAATGGTGCATCACGTAGTGTAGTAAGATTTCTCAGGGCAGAGATGACATTGTTACCCTACAGACAGCAGGCAGCAAGCTGGTGGGGGCAGGGAGCTCTTGAACCCTGCCATGGGCTGTGTTCCCAGCTGTCAAGCATGTAATGTGGGGTGAAAGAGAATCTCCTTGGTGGCAGAGGTCCTGCAGAGAACACTACTGGGTCCGTTACTTCACCTCTGTGCTTGCTGGGCCCGCTGGACTGTCCTCTTTCCCAGTAACTAGGGAAGCAGTGGAATCCTCACCCAGCTAGTGGCAGAGGTGGAGTTGGGGCCTTCAGAGCCAAATGCCTGCTGTAGAGCTGTGACTTTCTTGTTAAACCTGATGCATCTATCTATCTGTCTATCTATCTATCTATCTATCTATCTATCTATCTATCTATCTATCTATCATCTATCTCTATCTATCTATCATCTATCTATCTATCTATCATCCATCTATCTATCTATCTGTCATCTTTCTTTATCTCTCTTTCTCTTTCTCTTTCTCCCTTTCTTTCTAATTTCTACCACATTGTTTCATTTCCACTTAGTGAAAGGATGTTGAGGTGGCAGAATCTGAGAGAGGTGATAACCTAATGTTCACACTGTCTGTCCCCTGCTAGGCTAGCTGGAGCCAGAGGACAGGAGCTGCTTGTTCTGGGGAAAGAAAAGAGTGGGCACAGAGCAAAGGAGGAGTGAGAGTTGCTACTGCACTTTCTGAGGGGCTCTGAGGACTCATCCCTCCCCCCCAGGAAACCACTTTCATCCCGTGAGCCCCTTCGCCTCTCATTAGTTGTTCTGCAGACTGGAAAGCCATGGTCTGGCCTGGGCTGGGTGGAGCTCCAGGACAGTTTGGGCTCTGGCCTTCGAAATGGGAGGGGGTGGTTATGGAGTGAGCAGAGGGTCACAGCTCACTCTGTACCATTAGCTTGTCACCTTGAGAAGTTCCACCTTGTCTAGCAAAACCCCCTTTCAGAGGCAGCCACCACAAAGGGCTCTTATGAGAGCAGCAGCCCCCACCCCCACCTCCACCTCCACTCCTTCTGCCATTATTTTTCTTTGGGGCCTTCCTGCATTGACTCTGAAAGTTTGTGCTTCTGTTAGAAGGAGATTCAGAGTCTGGAGCCTCCCTGTACTAGAGTCATTTTTGGACTTTTCTGGTGCCCTTGAAGACTACATAGGGTTACGTAAGGCCTCCCTCCGTGAGAAGGCATTTTGTCTTTCTCTCTCTCAGCCTCTTGGTCCTTTGGAGCCATAAGAAGGGAGGCGAGAGTTCGCTTTTAGTGCCACTAGATCTCAGAGCAGGGGCGGGGGAGAAGCGGGTTTGTCTGCAAATGCTTCTGTGGGGCGTTCTGGTGAGTGGGTCAAGTGCAGCTTCTGGAGTTCACCTCCCTCCCTGGGGCTTCTACTTTTCCTTCTGCTGTGACTTGCTAGGGTTAGTTAACCGAGTCTTTGTCTTTTCACACATATGAGAATGCTTAGTGCTCAGCTAATAGGGTAACTATGGAGCTTAATGGAGATAAAGTGTTAAAATGCTTAGCCTAGGGCTGGAGAGATGGCTTAGCAGTTAAGCACTCGCATGTGAAGCCTAAGGACCCTTTTTAGAGGCTCGATTCCCCAGTACCCATGTAAGCCAGATACACAAGGTGGCACATGTATCTGGAATTTGTTTGCAGTGGCTGGAGGCCCTGGTGTGCCCGTTCTCATTCTCTCTCTCTCTTTCTCTCTCTCTCCCTTTCTCTGTCTGTCACTCTTAAATAAATAAATAAAAATAAACAAAAATTTTAAAAAATGCTTAGCCTAGTATTTAGCACATAGAAAATATTTTAAAAGTTAATCTGGGGGATGGCCATGTACCTCGATGGCAAAACATGTGCTTAGCATGCATGAATCTCCAACACCACATTAAAAAAAATTAACCAGGTGTGGTGGCACATTCCTGGAATCCTAGCACAAGCTTGAAGCCAGCCTAGTGAGACCCTGTCTCAAAAAACCAAACCAAACCAAACCAAACCAAACCAAACCAAACCAAACCAAACCAAAAGCCCTTATCTTTACAAGTATTATTGAAGCCTTCTGTTTGACTTTCTTCTTTTCAAACCAGCCAGAGAAGTCTGAATAATGTAAGTCAGACTTGGACTGTATCTGGAACCCTTTTGTACTCTTCACCTGCTTACTTCCGCTGATTTCCAGCATCATGGAAGAGAGCCAGGTGTCACAATTATCCCACTCTGCAGAGACCACGGAGAAAGTGATGTAGTGATTTAACTGAAATACATACATGTATACTTGCACATATAATGCATTCATGCCTCCACTGTCTACCTTGTTATATAAAAGAGGAAGGGGCAGAGTGGACTGTAAATTTAATCTTTTACAAGGTTCCTAAGCTATAATTAATTTGGAAGGTCTCTAAACACAAGATTATGTCCAGACTGCTCTGTTATTATTTTTTTTTCTTAGCCCAGCACTGAGTTGATGCGTAGGAGCCAGAGGCTAAGAGTGGAGGTCAGCAGGGCTAGGGCAGCATGGCCAGGGGAGGCCCTGTGAAAGGCACAGACCCAAACAAAACTCAGTCAGACCAAACAGAGTAGCGCTGTCTCACTGATTTCACATGGGGACCTTCAAGGGCAACATGGCTTGTGTCCTTAGGATACTGTGTTCTTTCCAGGTCACCAAGGTTTCTCATCAGTGAGCTGATAGGAGTTTTTTTTTTTTTTAATTAGTGTGTATTTGTACAAAACAATGAGCTTCATAATGATATTTTTATACATGTATACAGTGTACTTCGAGCATATTCATTTGCTAGAGAGGTAGTATATGAGGGACAAACCAAGGGAACTCTTCATGGTTGGACCTTGCCTGGAAACTCAGAAACTATTTATCTAGGAGAGCTGCTGTCCAAAATTTGGAATGAAAAAGCTGGCCGTGGTGGTGCACGTCTTTAATCCCAGCGCTCGGGAGGCAGACATAGGAGGATCACCACGAGTTCAAGGCCACCCTGAGAATACAGAGTGAATTCTAGGTCAGCATGGGCTAGAATGAGACCCTACCTTGAAAAAAACAAAACAAAAACAAACAAAAATTTGGAACGAGCCAGGCATGATGGCACACGCCTTTAATCCCAGCACTCGGGAGTCAGAGGTAGGAGGATCGCTTTGAGTTCGAGGCCACCCTGAGACTACATAGTGAATTCCAGGTCAGCCTGGGCTAGAGCAAGACCCTACCTCAAAAAAACAAAAAATAAAAAAAATTAAAAATTTTTTTGGAATGAAGCTGGGCATGGTGGTGCACATCTTTAATCCCAGCACTCAGGAGACAGAGGTAGGAGGGTTGCTGTGAGTTCAAGGCCAGCCTGGGCTAGAATGAGAACCTACCTCAAAAACAACAACAATAAAAGAGTTGGAATGAGAAGCCAGGCATGGCTGAGGTAGAAAGGATCTGTGTGCATTTGAGGCCATCCTGGAGCTACAGAGTATTCCCAGGTCAGCCTGGGCTAAAGTGAGACCCTGCCTCAAGAAACTAAAAGAATAAAATAAAGAATAAAAATCCCAGCACTCGGGAGGCAGAGGTAAGGATCGTTGAACCCTGAGACTACATAGTTAATTCCAGGTCAGCCTGGGCCAGAGTGAGACCCTACCTCGCAAAACCAAAAAAAAATAAATAAATAAAAAAAAAAATAAAGTTGAAAGTGAGGAGAATGAATAGGTAGTTGTCTTCTGAGGCCTGGAGATCAACATCATACTGCTGTTTTCTGTCCTATTAATGTTCTTCTCAAACTTTGAGAGGTACCGTTAGTCCTAGCCAAACCATCTGGATGGCAAACTGGAGGGCCTGTTTCTTTGTTTTCCAAATAGCCCTGTGGAGGGCTGCTGCTGGGCCTTGTCACAACCCCATTAGGAAGCAGGACATGGCAGAGAGGCAGGGTTTCCAGGCTGAAGCACTGAGCTCCATGGTTGCAGTTCCTTTTTAAAAAAATTTATTAGAGCAAGAAAGAGAGAAAATGGGTGCACCAGGGCCTCTAGCCACTGCAATGAACTCCAGACACATGCACCATCATGTGCATCTTGCTTACATGGGTTCTGAGGAACAGAACCTGGGTCCTTAGGCTTCACAAGCAAGCACCTTAACCACTAAGCTGCCTCTCCAGCCCCATGTTGCAGTTCTGTGGGAAGCAGGCCACTTGCACATTTGTGTGCTTCTGGAGAAGCTGCATTTCTTTTGTACCTGCCCCTTTGCCTCTTGAGCATGTCCTGAGAAGTGGGAGAATAAAGGCTATGTGTGCGTGTGTGTGTGTGCGTGCGCGCGCGTGTGTGTGTGTGTGTGTATGCACATGTATGTACTGATGCGACACCCCATGCATTCACCTGTGGCACCCTGTGGGCTCATCTGTGGCAGCCAGAAAAAATATCAGGTGTCCCCTCCATAACTTACCCACCTGTTTTTCCTTTTGAGGGAGTCTATCACTGAGTCTGGGACTTGCCATGGAGAGCCCCAGTGACTCTCTAGTCTCTGCTCCCCCACAGGTCTATGGCTATCGATGTGTGTGTGTGTGTGTGTGTGTGTGTGTGTGTGTGTGTCACACTCAATTGTTTATGTGGGCTCTGGAGATTTGAGCTCATGCTGTCTCTGGTCTCCTCAGGCCCTCAGCCATCTCTCCAGCCCACTAAAGACTTTTGTTGTTGTTGTTGTTTTTTGAAGTAGAGTCTCACTCTAGCCCAGGCTGATCTGGAATTCACTATGTAGTCTCAGATGGCCTTGAACTCACAGCCACCCTCCTACCTCTGCCTTCTGAGTGCTGGGATTAAAAGCGAGTGCCACCATGCCCAACTTGTTTTGTTTATTAGAGGTAGGGTCTTCCTTTAGCCCAGGCTAACCTAGAATTCACTCTGTAGTCTCAGGCTGGCCCTGAACTCACAGTGACCCTCCTACCTCTGTTTAATAAAGGTATATGCCACTATGCCCGGCCCAATACAGATTATTATTATTATTATTTTGGAGAGAGACAGAGAGAGAGGGAGAGGAAGACAGATAGAGATGGGCGCGCCAGCAGCTGAGTCTCAGCTGCTGTGAACAAAATCCAGATGCATGCGCCCCCTCGTGGTCAAGTGTGGCATTGCACCCTTGCATCACTTTGCATCTGGCTAAATGTGGGACCTGGAGATTGGAACCGCTGGAGATTGGAACCAGCCTTCTTAGGCTTAGAAGGCAGGCGCCTTAACCGCTAAGCCATCTCTCCAGCTCAATAAAGATTATTTTTAAGAAACACCAAGGGGGCTGAAGAGATGGCTTAGTGGTTAAGGCGTTTGCCTGTGAAGACTGAGGACCCAGGTTCAGTTCCCTAGTACCCATGTAAGCCAGATGCAAAAGATAGCATGTGTCTGGAATTCATTTGCAGTGGCTGGAGGCCCTGGTGCACCTATTCTCTCTGTTTATCTTTCTCTATCTATCTGCCTCTCTCAAATAAATAAATAAATAAATAAATAAAATATTTTTTAAAAAGGAAGCATCAAAAGCTGGTGTGGGGCATGAAGAGCCATAACAGATACTAAATAGGCACCCTTCACAACTATCACCTGTGGAATCCATCTACTAGTGTACCACCACTAGGCTCTGGCCCCCTCATTTTTCCAGTGAGGGAACAGTGGCTGTCAGGGGCACAGCAGCAGTTGGTAACATAGCAGGGAACTGGCAGAGGCAGGATGTAGATGCGAGTCCTTAAGATGCAGAAGCCATGCTGTTTTGGTCTTTGCTAGAGACTGTGGTATAGGGTTATCTGATAGTGGTAAACAGTGAGCCACCTTCAGGTTACTAGCTAGGTTTCCGTGGCTGTCTCCCCATCTGAGCCTTGGTTAGCTGCTGAATTGTTTGAAGCTGTATGTTTTGGGATGCCAGGAGAGACCAGTTAATAACAGGACTAGGCCCTGGTTTCTCCATATATGTTATAGGACATTTCTTTTTAATTTTTTTTGTTTTGTTTTAGGATATCTCTTGAGCCAACTTGGAGCAGGAGAAGGGCCAGGCAAGAGAAGTCTCAATAATTAGGCATGGAGATGTACATCTGTAGTCCAAGCACTTGGAAGGTAGAAGCAAGATGATCAGGAGTTCAAAACCAGTCTAGGCAACATAGCAAGTTTAAGGCCAGACTGGGTTACATGAGACCCTGTCTCAATACACACACACATAACACACACACACACACACACACAGTGTGTGTGTGTGTCTTGGTGTGCCTTGCAAAGGGAAGGAACAGCCATTTCTTGGGTTCATGCATTACACTCATATTTGATCTTTTCACCAACTTTTGTGCTGTTAGTTTCAGTCTTTCCTCCTCTCTTTCACTTTCTCCCTCTCCTTCCCTCCTTTCTTCTCCTAAAATAAGACATCAAGTATAGGAACTTGCTCAAAATGTCACAACTAGCAAATAGAAAACCCAAAGTTAGAACTTAAAGCTTATTTCAATTCTCTTCTTCCCCAAGAATTCCAAGGATGCAGCTCAGAGGTAGAATGCTTGCCTAGCATGCCCAAAACTCTGGTTTTGATCCCTGTTGCAGTCAGGTTCACATTGCTGGCAGAAAACACCAGATCAAAAGCAGCTTGTGGCGGGGGTGGGGTATTTTGGCTTACAGACTTGACAGAAAGCTTCATGATGGCAAGGGGAAACGATGGCATGAACAGAGGGTGGACATCACCTCCTGGCCAGATGGACAATAGCAGTAGGAGAGTGTGCCAAACACTGGCAAAAGGGAAACTGGCTATGACACCCATAAGCCCGTCCCCAATAATGCACTGCTTCCAGGAGGATTCAATTCCCAAATTGCCATCAGCTGGGAACCTAAGTATTCAGAACACAAGTTTATGGGGGACACCTGAATCAAACCAGCACAATTCCTAACACTACAAATCAAAAGAAAAAAGAATTTCCTCTTTTCTTGATTGTTTTGTCATGTTTTCCCTGTTCTGGGGATCCCATTCCACTGTATCCCTAGCTCCTCCTAGTTAGGAGTGCTGCTTTCTTTTTGAGTGAGAGTTCTGGACTTTCTCTTGATAAGCTTTGTTTGGTTGGTTGGTTTTGGTTTTTTGAGGTAGGGTCTTGCTCTAGCCCAGCCTCAAACTTATGTGGTAATCCTCCAACCTCTACCTACCCGAGTGCTGGGATTAAAGGTGTGCGCCACCACACCTGGCTCTAGCTTTTTAAAAATATTTATTTATTTATTTTTTTTAAGAGAGTAAGAGAGGGAAAGAGGCAGAGAGAGGGAGAGAGAGACAGAGTGGGTGCATCAGGGCCTTCAGCCACTGAGAATGAACTCCAGACATATGCGCCACCTTGTGCATCTGGCTTACCTGGGTCCTGGGGAATCGAACCAAGGTCCTTTGGCTTTGCAGGCAAATGCCTTAACCACTAAGCCATCTCTCCAGCCCCCCTTTTTATAACATTGCTAGGAATCAAACCTGGGACCTCATTATGTTAGACAAATGTTCTACCACTAAACTAACGACTCCTCAGCCCCAGATACTCTTTTTTTTTTTTTTTTTTTTTTTGTTTTGTTTTTTGAGGTAGGGTCTTGCTCTAGCTCAGACTGACCTGGAATTCACTATGTAGTCTCAGGGTGGCCTCAAACTCATGGCGATCCTCCTACCTCTGCCTCCTGAGTGCTGGGATTAAAGGTGTGCGCCACCATGCACGGCTCCCAGATAATCTTTGATTTAGGGATTTCATTTTAGGTTTCTGAATCATTCCTCTTATATCCGCCTTATACCTGACTCCTCTTAGTATGATACCTAGCGCATCACCTTGGAGGTGTGCTGGCTATGCCTTCAGATTCTTCTAGAACCTCATCTTCTACTATCTTCACTGCTTCCAAGTGGGCAGAGCTACCTCCTTCTTCCTATGCTTATGGCCAGGTCTACCCACTCCCCTTTCTTTTACACTCACAGTGATCCTTGTGAGATGCAAACAGATCATCTCCCCCTCTGCTCAGAAGCCCAGGTAACTTTCATTTTACAGGAAAAAGATGCTATGCTACATAATGTCATGATTTCAGATAAACACAGACACATATCCATACACCTGCCCCACTCTTCCTCTGATAAAGAGTAAATAGCTAATTTGTCATTCAAATGGAGGCACTTTATAACTGAGAACGAGGCTCTAATAATAATGAAAATGGGACAGTGTGCATAGATGGGGCTGTTTCAGGAACAGTGGAAGCCTGGGTACTTGCTTCTCTCACTGCTACCTAGAACTTTGTGAACTGTCACCCTCTCCACAAATCCATAGGCTTTGCAAGAAAGTACCTTTAACAGCCAAGCCATCTCCCTAGCCAGCCTTCCTTCCTCCCTTCCTCCCTTCCCTCCCTCCCTCCCTCCCTCCTTCCTTCCCTCCTTCCTTCCCTCCCTCCCTCCCTCCCTCCTTCCCTCCTTCCTTCCTTCCTTCCTTCCTTCCTTCCTTCCTTCCTTCCTTCCTTCCTCTCTCTCTCTTTCTTTCTTTTTTGAGGTAGGGTCTTGCTGTAACCTAGGCTGACCTGGAATTTTTAAAAAATATTTTATTATTTATGTGATAGAGGCAGAGGGAGAGAGAGAGAGAGAGAGAGAGAATGGGCACACCAGGGTTTCCAGCTACTGCAAATAAATTCCAGATGCATGCACCTCCTGTGCATCTTGTGCATCTGGCTTATGTGGGTCCTGGAGAATCGAACCGGGATCCTTTGGCTTTGTAGGCAAATGCCTTAATCGCTAAGCCACCTCTCCAGCCCAGACCTGGAATTTACTATGTAGTCACAAGCTGGCCTGAAATTCACAGTGATCCTCCTACCTCTGCCTCCTGAGTGCTGGGATTAAAGGAGTGCACCACCACACCTGGCTATTTTTTTATTTTCTTAACATTTTTATTTATTTATTTTATTTTATTATTTATTTATTTATTTGAGAGAGATGGGGAGGAAGAGGCATATAGAAAGAGAATAGATGTGCCAGGGCTTCCAGCTGCTGCAAACAAACTCCAGACTCATGTGCTACCTTGTGCATCTGGTGTACATGGGCCCTGGGGAAATGAAACTGGGTCCTTTGGCTTTGCAGGCAAGCGCCTTAACTGCTAAGCCATCTCTCCATCTCTCCAGCCCTATTTATTTACTTTTTATTGACAGTTTGCATACATGTAGGTAATATATATTTATTTTTTTTTAAATTATTTTTAGACAAGCCCAATGGACTGGCTTTTGTTTTTGTTTTGTTTTGTTTTGTTTTGTTTTGTTTTTCAAGGTAGGGTTTCACTCTAGCTCAGGCTGACCTGGAATTCACTCGGTAGTCTCAGGGTGGCCTTGAACTTACAGTGGTCCTCCTACCTGTGCCTCCTGAGTGCTGGGATTAAAGGCATGCGCCACCACACCTGGCCTGGACTGGCTTTTTTATGCAAGAAAGCAAGTGCAAGGGGTTGGGGGGAGAGGGAGAATTGGTATGCTAGGGTCTCCAGCCACTGTAATTGAACTCCAAATGCATGTGCCACCTCGTGTGCATGTGCAACCTTGCATGCTTGCCTCACCTTGTGCATCTGGCTTACGTAGGACCTGAAGAGTCAAACATGGGCCCTTAGGCTTTGCAGGCAAGCACCTTAACTGCTAAGCCATCTTTCCAGCCCCATTATATATTTTGATCATAATCCATTTATCTTGTCCCTCCTCCCCCATACCCCTTTCCTTGAACCCTTTCTTCTTTTCAACTGGTCCCTCTTGTACGTTGATGTCATGTTTTTTGCCACCCTCCATCATCCATGATGACATGTTGATGGGCTCAACATTGTGCAGTCTTGTGTGCAGGTGAGGACTGCCACTGTGGGGTTGTAAATGCAATAGCTACCCTTGTCCAGAAGACAGGATGCCAAGCACTCTCCTCTTCCTCTGGCTCACACATTCTTTCTGTCACCTCTTCAGCAGTGTGTTCCCTGAACCTTGGAGGGTGTGACAGAGATGTCTCACTTAGTGCTGAGAAGAAGTCAGCTGTTACTTCTTCTCAGCATGGTGACAAGTTTTGGGTCTCCCCTGTAGTAATCACCATCTGCCAAAAGAAGCTTCTGTGACCTAAAGGGAGGGAAGCACTTCTCTGTGGGCATACATATAACTGTTTGGAGGGCAATTTGATGGGTACACAATAACCTAATTAGCCAAACAACACTAGTAGCTTTCTCCCTAGAGCCTATGACCTCTCTAGCTGTAGGCTTTTGACTAAGTTTTTAAAAATATTTTATTTATTTATTTATTTATTTGATTTATTTGACAGAGAAAGAGGGAGGGGGAGAGAGAGAATGGGAGCACCAGGGCCTCTAGCCATTGCAAACGAACTCCAGACACATGCATCCCCTTGTGCATCTAGATAACATGGGTCCTAGAGAATCGAACCTGGTCCTTTGACTTTGCAGGCAAACACCTTAACCACTAAGCCATCCCTCCATCCCTTGACTAAATTTTTAGTATCAGGCATGAATTCCCTTCTGTGAAACAGGTAGGCCTCAAATCCAATCAGAGAGCAGTTGGTTATCTCTATACTAGACATGCACTATTCCACCAGTGGGCACATCTTGCCTAGCTGGCCAGTTTTGTAGCTCACAGGATCCACTGCTGGTTAAGGCTGTTGATGACTTTTCTCCTTCAGTAGCCTACATAGCACTTTCCAACATAATGACGGCTAGCCAACAAGAAGGACGCTTCCAGCTCAGTTCCATCTTGGTTTCTCAGTGTCCTTGCAACTGCTTTGATCTCTATTTAAAATCACATCACAGGCTGGGGATATAGCTCAGTTTGTAGAGTGCTTGCATACTATGCAGGGAGCCCTGAGTTTGATCACCAACACCATATAAAATGGGGATGGTGGCTCATGCCTGCTATTCCAGCATTTGGGAGGTAGAAACAGGAGGATCAGAAATGCAAGGCCATCCCCAGCTACATAGCTAGTTTGGAGCCAGCCTGGGCTACATGAGACCCTATCTCAAACACAAAACAAAAATAAAATTACATCCCATCCTTGCCCCCTCCTACTCCACAATACTTTGGCTAATTTCTTTTACTCCATGGACACTTTTTTTCTCATGACTCTGAGACTATGATTTTTTTTTTAATATACAGTTTCATTTATTTATTTGGAAGTAGAGAGACAGAGGGGGGTGATAAGAATAGGCACACTATGGCCTAGTGCCTCCTCAAACAAACTCCAGACACATGTGCTGCTTTGATCTTCTAGTGGGGAATTGAACCCAGGCCTTTAGGCTTTGCAAGCAAGTGCCTTTAACCACTGAGCAATCTCTCTAGTCCTGAGAGTATGAGTTTTAATTAGCTGTATGTTTTTTATTGGTCTCCCCTCTAGAATATATTCCTTTAAAAAAAAAAAAAAAAAGCTAATGAAAGCCGGACATGCCTTTAATCCTAACACTTGGAGGCAGAGGTAGGAGGATGGCTGCTGTGAGTTCCAGGCCAGCCTGAGACTACATAGTGAATTCCAGGCCAACTTGGGCTAGAGCAAGACCCTGCCTTGAAAAAACAAACAAACAAACAAACAAACAAACAAACAAACAGTAAATAAATTGGCTAATGAAGAGCATCACCATGAGTCCAGAAACTGTGGGCCTATTGTAGGAAGAGAAGGCTTCTTACCTTTAGGGAAGTTACATGTCAGGGGCCTGGCCTCAGTGGTTGTCATACTCTAAGGGTGAGTCTCAGGACCCTGGGACTGTGCCAGAAGAGACAAATGCCAGGGCCCAAAGACCTACTCAGAGGAGGATGCCAGACAGCTCCAGCTGGCTTGTTCTACCTTGTCCTGTCCGTTAAACTTGTCCTCAGACCAAGGCACATATTCACAAAGTGAGTGATATATCAGAGTTGAATCTTTCCATACCCAGGATTCTAAAGATTTCTTTTCTAAAACACCTCAGAGGACCTAAGGGGCAAAGAAGGGAGAAGAAGCAGACCACATAGATCAGTTTCAAGTGGCCACTGGGATCATACCAGCAAATCTTCTGGGGGCATGTTTTGGACTGGATGAAGATGGGAGTTTTCATAAAAGAGGGTGTGCTTGGGCCCCACAAACAAAGTCAAGCTGCAACAAGGACAAGAAGGAAAAATAAAACACCATCTAGGACTTCTGTAACCTTGGTTTTCCTAAAGCTTCTGGTGAGGTTTAAACAGGATCCAGGGTCCTAGTGAATTCTCACAGGAGAATAAAATGTGTCTTGGCAATAGGAGAGGAATACAGCTGTTGTAGCTCCTGAAAAGTCACGATACTAGAAGTCAGCAGTGGAAAAGTACTAGGAGTTAACGTGACTGTAACCAAGAACCTAAAAAGGCAGAAGTCAGGTTCCTTGGAGGTGTAACCATTGATGTTGCCCATTCCAAAGGGAATAAATAAATAAGTAAAATATTTTTAAGAGATCAAAATACATGTATGAAAATATCAAGAATGGAAAACAAAAGAGAAAGAGTGAGAGAATGGGCAGGCTAGGGGGTCCATGAGAACTGGGGAATCAAACCTGAGTCCTTAGGCTTTACAGACTAGTGCCTCAATCGCTAAGCCATTTCTCCAGCCCTGTGTATTTTAATCTTTTTTGTTTGTTTTTTAGAGGTAGGGTCTTGCTCTCTAACACAGGCTGGCCTGGACTTCACTATGTAGCCCTGGTATGCCCATTTTCTCTCGCTATCTGCCTCTCTCTCTCTCAAAAAAAAAAAAAAAAAAAAAGTAAATAAATAAAATATTTAAAATAAATAAATAAAAATAAAAAGAATCTAAAAGGGAAGTCAGGCTGGAGAGATAGCTTAGCAGTTAAGAAGCTTGCCTGTGAAGCCTAAGGACCCATGTTCAATCTCCAGATCCCACATAAGCCAGATGCACAAAGGTGAGGCAAGTGCAAGGTCACACATGCCCACTAGGTGGCACAAGTGTCTGGTGTTCAATTGCAGTGACTGAGGCACTGGTGTGCCAATTCTTTCTCCCTCTCTCTCTTTCTAAAATTAAAAAATAAATAAAAGGGAACAAAAAGGGAAACCATCTGGGCATGGTGGTGCACGTCTTTAATCCCAGCACTCGGGAGTAGGCAGAGGTAGGAGGATCGCCATGAGTTTGAGGCCACTCTGAGACTACAGAATGAATTCCAGATCAGCCTGGGCTAGAGCAAGACCTTACCTTGAAAAACAAAAAATAAGCCGGGCATGGTGGCATACGCCTTTAATCCCAGCACTTGGGAGGCAGAGGTAGGAGGATCACCATGAGTTCAAGGCCACCCTGAGACTCCATAGTGAATTACAGGTCAGCCTGGGCCAGAGTGAGACCCTACCTCAAAAAAAAAAAAAAGAAACCATGGAAGTGTGGCAAACAGAAAGTAGAGAAAGTCACTTTGTAAAACACAAGAAAACTCCATCTGTTGCAACTTTGCATGGGCCTCGTCCATTCTATTCTCCCTCTCTCTCCTCCCTTTTTTTTTTGGTTGTTGGTTTTTCAAGCAAGGTAGGATCTCACTCTAGCTCAGGCTGACCTGGAATTCACTGTGTATTCTCAGGGTGGCCTTGAACTCATGGTGATCCTCCTACCTCTGCCTCCTGAGTGCTGGGATTAAAGGCGTGTGCCACCATGCCCGACTCATATGTTCTCTTTTTTTCCACACTTGTCTGCCTCACACACTTCCAGCACACTCCTTTGCAAGGCTTACCTTGATGTCACACTTCAGAAGCTTTTTTTCACTTGGCATTCTTTCTCCTCTGGGTTCTTTTGTTTACTGCTGTTACAGCAAATCATTTGAAAACACAAAATCAAACAACAAACACCTGCCTATCTCTCACACATGCAAATGTGAAGTCTCAAAGGCAAAATTCTTATTTATCGTTGTGTTTTTCACTCAGACCTGTTCCAAGGAGGGAGGGATTCATGTATCCATGCCCCTGCACCTAGTCCTGTAATGCCTGGCACCTGGCATCCCAATGGCTTTTGCTATGGCTAGAATTGACTCCGGGCTAATTAGGTGAATGGGTTGTGCACTAGGCTGGCCCGGCTCTTCTTCCCCTCCCATTCTGCGCAGTGACCCGCTTTGTGCTGGTACACTATGCTCCTGGCCAGGCATACTTACAGAAGGGGACACTATTTGCTTTGCTTAGACCTGACTCCAGCATTCTCGCTTTGATCTTTGCAGCCCTGCCCCACCTCACCCCAACCATTGTCCTGCCCTGGGAGCTAATGTTTCTCTTTCTCTAGCTCAGGCCACCCCACACCTCTCTCCCTAGGCTACTCTGAGAGGATGCCCAAGGAATCAGTGATGCTGGGGAGATTAGGTATGGCCCCTCAGCCCTAAACTGCATGGCTTTTTAAATCTGCTCTCTGTTTCTTTGTCACTTCAGGGATGATAGATAACCTGTGACTTGAGAGATTGTGGATTGTGGTCTTGGGAGAGGCTCAATTGTCGTTTTTACTAAAATTCTTCTGTTCAGAGACTAGGTAGTGATTGTACTTGTGGATTCTGAAGCCAGATTTTAACCCCGTTCTCCTTACTAATTGTGACTGTCTGCTTCAGCCAAATGAGATCCTAGTAGTGCCTGTCATGTTGATTCATTCACAAATAGTTATTGAGTCCCCAACATTGGCTAGGGTCTGTTCTAGATGCCAGAAAAATAATAGTGAACAAGACCAAAAAAATGGGTTAATAGTTAGAGTACTTAAGAGTGCCTGGTACATAGTGAGCATTTAGCAATATAATGCTATTCAGTTCCAGTGCTTCTCTGAAAATAGGTATGTGGATGGGTTAACCAGTGGCAGTGGCTGCAGGACCTTTTTTTTTTTTTTTTTTTGGTTTTTTTTTCAGATAGGGTCTCATTATAGCCCAAGCTGACCTGGAATTCACTATGTGGTCTCAGAGTGGCCTTGAATTCATGGCGATCCTCCTATTTCTGCCTCCCGAGTGCTGAGATTAAAGGCATGAGCCACCATGACTGGCCAAATCTTTTTTTTTTTATTTTAAAATTTTTATTTAGTTAATTGATAGAGAGGGAAAGACGGAGAGAGACAGAGAGAACGGGCATGCCATGGCCTCTAGCCACTGCAAAGAATGCCAAATGCATGTGCCACCTTGTGCATCTGGTTTATGTGGGTCCTGGGGAATTGAACCTGGGTCCTTCAGCTTTGTAGGCAAGTGCCTTAACCACTAAGCCATCTCTCCAGCCCCCAAATCTTTTTTAAACAATATATTTTATTTATTTATTGAGAGAGAAAGAGGCAGATAGAGAGATAGCCACTGCAAATGAACCCCAGACACATCTAGCTTTATGTGGGTACAAGGAATTGAACTCTGGTCCTTAGGCTTTTCAGGCAAACACCGTAACTTAACCATTGAGTCATCTCTCTCCAGCCCCCAAACCTGTGGGGTTTTTTTTTTTGTTTGTTTGTTTGTTTGTTTTCTGTTTTGTTTTTGGTTTTCGAGGTCGGGTCTCACTCTAGCTCAGGCTGACCTGTAATTCACTCTGTAGTCTCAGGGTGGCCTTGAACTCATGGCGATCCTCTTACCTCTGCTTCCCTAGTGCTTGGATTAAAGGCATGTGCCACCATGCCCAGCTTTTTTTTTTTTTTTTTTTTTTTTTTTTTTTTTTTTTGAGGCAGGGTCTTGCTCTAGTCCAGGCTGACCTGGAATTCACTATGTAGTGTCAGGGTGCTCTTGAACTCATGACAATCCTCCTACCTCTGCCTGCCCAGTGCTAGGATTAAAGGCATGTGCCACCATGCCCAGCTTACATATTTTTAAAAAAATTATTTGCGGGCTGGAGAGATGGCTTAGGGGTTAAGGCTCCCGCCTCCTATCCCTAAGAACACTGGTTCCAATCTCCAGGGGTTCCAATCTCCAGGTCCCACGTTTAGCCAGATGCAAAGTGACGCAAGGGCACAATGCTGCACTTGACCACAAGGGAGGCGCGCACATCTGGATTTCATTTGCAGCAGCTGAGACACTGCTCGCGCGCCCATCTCTGTCTTCCCCTCTGCCTCTCTCTCTCTCTCTGTGTCTCTCTCAAAAAATTAAAAAAATTATTTGCAAGTAGAGAGAGATAGAAAGAAGAGGCACAGAGAGAATGGGCATACCAGAGCCTCCAACTGCTGCAAAGAACTCCAGATGTATGTGCCATTTTATGCACCTGGCTTTACATGGGTACTAGAGAATGGAACCTGGATCATTAGGCTTTGCAGGCAAGCACCTTAAATGCAGAGCCATCTCTCCAGCCTCAGCACCAAATCTTTCTGAGAAGACAAAGGACAGAGCAAAGGCTATACTAGCTGGACGTGGTGGTGCATGCCTTTAATCCTAGCACTGGGAAGGCAGAGGTGGGAGGTAGAGGTAGGAAGATCACTTTGCATCTGAGGCCACCCTTAGAGTACATAGTGAACTCCAGGTCAGCCTGGGCTACCATGAGACCCTACCTTGAAAAACAAAACAAAACAAAACAAAATAAATCAAGGAAGGCTAAAATTGGAATCTGCTTTTGGATTTAGGTTCAAGGTAGCCCAGGCTTGAATGGCCCTTCACTTCTGGCACTTATATTCGAGGTTAAAGACCTAAGCTGGGTAAAGATCAGCCTGAAATATTTATGAGTCTGTTTAGTTCCGTAGAAAGGGCAGGAGGCAATGATCCCAGACTGCTGAGATTCTGCCAAGCCTATTTGTACAGACTGCACCATGCCTACCTGAGAGGTGCTACATTTCTTGAGAAATATGAAAATCTTAGAAACTGAAGGAGAGCTGCTGTTTGTCTTTGTTGTGGGGCCCATTGCCTATTGAGTGACCTTCTTTAGGAAGAGGTGGCTTGGGGATTAGGAGAAGAGGAGTGGAGTAGGATAGCTTGTCTTCCTGGTTCCAGGTCATTCCTTGGGGAATGTAGCTGAAGATGGCTGGTGTGATAACTCAGTGTGATTATTGCTGGAGGCAAAGTTTAGACTCCAGGCTTCTGATTCATCCATAGTTTCCAGTGAAAGTTTAAGTCTTACTGAAACCTGAGGTGACATTGCAGTAAAATGAGAAAGTCCAAGCCTAAGGCAGTCTTCATGGAAGAAGGGTTGGAATAGAAAAAGGTTTGTTTTTTGTTAAGATTTTATTTTTATATTTTTATTAGAGACAGAGAGGGAGACAGAGAGAGAGCAAGCTCACCAGGGCCTCTAGCTACTGCAACCGAACCCCAGATGCATGTGCCACCATGTGCATGTGGCTTACATGGGAACTGGAGAATTGAACCTGGGTCCTTGGGCTTCGCAGGCAAGAACCTTAACCGCTAAGCTGTCTCTCCAGCCCTAGAAAAAGGTTTGATTCCGTGGGGATCCTCAGGTTCTTCGACTACTACCCCATTCAGGAAAGACAACTGTGCAGTCCTAACTGTGGTTCAGCTCCTACTTCACTGCTTGCTTGCATTCTGCCATCCATTCTTCTCCTATAGTGAGTTTTAGAAATAAATATTGGCTGGGGACTATAGCCTGGTGGCAGAGCATTTACCTGCCATGTATGAGGTACTGGGTTCAATCTTCAGCACCAGGGAGTGGTGAGGAGAATGTCCTTACAGCACAGGAAAGGTGCCCTTGACATGAGATATTATGGTCCATAGGTTCTTGGGTTGGTTCCCATGTGAGCTGCTGGCATGGCTGCTCTTAGGGACCTGCTAACTTGGCTGGGAACCATCATTGTTGGCATGTATGGGGACAGAAGAAATTGTTTTGGGCCCATTCCAGGACTCTGAAGTGCAGCCAGGTTGAGACCACTGGACACCACATTTTTATCTCATTTTTCGTTACATTTTGTTCTGTCTTCATCTTCAGTCATTCTTTCAGCTTAGGTCAGCCAAGTATATGAAACTAGAAGTAGGCAGAGCATGTAGCTGTGGGTGTAAATTCACTGTTCATTCTACAGAGAAGGTAATAGAATGTGATTATAGCACTTTCTTAACCTTTATTTCATTATCACCTCCTTAAGAAGCCTTAAATTTTATTTCTATTCACCCCCTCTCAGGAAAATTATAATGCCACAGTGCCACCACACCCATTTTATTTTATTCATTATTAGGAGTTGAACCCAGGGCCTTGTTCATGCTAGGTGAACGGTCTACCAACTGAGTTACATCCTTCATTCATGCATATTATGTGTTATACTTTATTTTAAAGAATATTTTATTTATTTATTCATAAGCAGAGAGAGATAGAAAGAAGAGAGACAGAATGGGTGTGCCAGGGCCTCCAGCCACTGCAAATGAACTCCAGATGCATACACCACTTTGTGCATCTGGCTTTACATGGGTACTGGGGAATTGAACTCACATCATTAGCCTTTGCAGGCAAGTGCCTTAACCACTAAGTTATCTCTCCAGGCCATGTGTTAGACTTTAAACAAATAATATTTTTTAACTTCTCAAGAAATTCTTACCCCCTTTAGAAATATCACTTCTACTGAGGGTGTGTGGATTTTAGGTAAAGCCCAGTGAAATTGCAGTACAGTATATAAAATGTGAGGATGGCCTCAAAAGATCTTTCAACTTTATTTTCCATTTCTGACTAGCATCAATCCTCCATAATTTTTTTTGTTTCTCTGTCATTCCTGTTTTGCTCTCTCTTCCACCTTGAATTTCATTTTTTCCTTCTAGAATGGAAGCTCACATGTAAACTTAGTTAAAATAGTAAAATAGTAAACTTTACATCTTAGGGACACTTAGAAAAGATGTTTTTCTAAAACGCCCCTGCTGAGAAGTCATATCTTTAGAAGAAATAGTCCATAGGCCTGTGGCGTTTTCATGGGAATGCATAATACACCTAAGGGATAACAGAAATGGAGAAGACACTTGAGGTTAGCTTTTAGAGGAGACCTCCTAGAAAGTCTTCATCTTGGAGCCAGCCAGCAGGCTTGCATGTTAACACCCTATATTGGATCTAACTTATTTATTTGGTTTTTCAAGGTAAGGTCTCATTCTAGCCTAGGCTGACCTGGAATTCACTATGTAGTCTCAGGGAGGCCTTGAACTCATGGTGGTCCTCCTACCTCTGCCTCCCAAGTGCAGGGATTAAAGGTGTGTGCCACCATGCCCAGCTTTATTTATTTATTAAATATTTTATTTATTTATTTATTTATTTATTTATTTATTTGAGAGGGGGAGAGAAAGAGGCAGATAGAATGGGTGTGCCAGGGCCTCCAACCATTGCAAATGAACTCCAGACGCATGTGCCACCCTGTGCATCTGGCTTACATGAGCACTGGGGAATCGAACCTAGGTCCTTAGGCTTCACAGGCAAGTGCCTTAACCACTAAGCCATCTCTATAACCCTGGATTTAACTTCTTTATATATACCTGTTTGGGATTATTGGTAGCATTTCTATCAGTGGGCTACAGGTTCTTTTTTCTCTGACCAGACAGGCCAATGACAGTGTCTTCTTTCTTCTAGAAATTACCAGAGGCATGTAACATTGGCGATGGAAGGCCTTTTGCCATGAATCTTCAAAGTCTGTATGTAGCAGTGACCAAACAGGAGGTCCAAGCAAGGCAGAAGCATCAAGGCATGGGTGAGTAGCCCCAATGGAACTGGTCTGCTTGAGGTTGGAGTTGTAGGCCAGGTTTGTGCTATGCAGTTTTATAGCTATAGCACACATGTTTATTTAAATTTAAAAAAAAACTTAAATAAAACTATAATTTTTTTCTCATGTCCTTTAGCCACATTTCAAGTACTCAGTAGCTGTTGTAGTCAGCTCTTCATTGCTAGGATGAACATCCAAATCATGCACAGTTTAGAGTAGGAAAGAATTTACTTCAAGCTTACAGATCCAGGCAGAAGTTCCCTCAGTGGTGGAAGAAGCTGCTTCTATACATCCAAGCAGAGACAAAAACCATGACCAGTCAGTAAACACCGAAAGCAACAAACACAAACTTGGCAGCAAGCAGCAGGGGAGACCCAGGCAGAGCTCAAACCTCTCTGCATACCTCTGAACTGGAAATCAGATCTGCCCCTAAACACACCTTAGGGCTGGCCCCCAGGATTCACCCCCAGTGACACCTCTTCCAGCCAGGCAGCTAGAATTCCAAGTTATAAGGTTTAATAAAACTGAGTCAATGACAGTTTCACATTGTAAATTGCATTTGATCCAATTTCAAAGGTCCCCACAGTCTTTACCAATTTTAAGATTGTCTCAGCCTGAGCTAGAGTGAAAACCTACCTCAAAAAACAACAACAAAAAAAATTGTCTCTTAACTGTAAGTCCTATAAAAGCCAAACAAGTTATATACTTCCAACATATAATGGCACAGAGTAAACATTTCCATTGCTGTAAGGCATAACAAGGAGAGACTGGACCAATTCAAACTCAATAACCATCAGGTAAACATCAAACATCTGCAGTTCAAGTCCGACATCCATAACCAGTTCCCCTGCTGGGCTTAGTAGCCAGGGAAAACTTCCATCTAAAGCCAGCAGTGCTCCATGTAGTCTTGGTACATCCAAAACATCTTTGGGTCTCCATTGCAAACCATGGTGCATCCTACAATCGTCTCACTGGCCTCTCTGTCAGGGACTTCATACCCCGCCTCATTTGCCTCATCTCAGCAGTGGCTCCTGGAACTGTGTACACTCCATGACCCACTTCCATGCGACTTTCATGTTTCCAAAACCAATACCAGCTGTGCAGTGACACAGCCACTTTGAGGAAATAAATTGTAATCTTCAAGAGCAGGTTATCTTTCAGTCATCTCTTTTCAAAAGAGTTTTCATTCCTGTTCATTCAGTCTTTCCTGGGTGGAATTGCCTCAGGCATCCTTTCCATTGTTTCAATGTAAAGCACTTGGCCATCTTTAACAATAGCAGCTTTAGCAAACAGTCTCTGTGCCAGTAACCTTAAACTCAAATGTTTCCAACTTCAAATTTTTTTAACAATACTTTATTATTTATTTATTTGAGAGAGAGATAATGGGCTTGCCAGGGCCTCTAGCCACTGCAAACAAACTCCAGATGCAGTGCCACCTTGTGATTTGGTTTATGTGGGTACTGGGGAATCGAACCTGAGTCCTTAGGCTTCACAGGCAAGAGTCTCAACCACTAGCTGTCTCTCCAGCCCCCAAGTTTAAATTTTACATCTTTCAGTTCTGTATCTTCTGCCAAGCATATTAGTTCATTGCTTTCAAATTCAACCTTGATCAGACTCTTAGGGCTTGGGCAGAAGAACACAACCATCCTTTATGCCAGTAGCTCAGTCCTAACAAAGTTCTCTGTGATAATTTCTTCCCCTTTGAAAGTTCATAAGCAAAGCCTTCAAATACAATTCTATCTTCACTTAACATTTTCAAATTCTCACCAGAATAACTTATAAAACTTGGCTTAACACACTGTGAGGCTTCTGTAGTGACAAGTTCCAAGTCATACATATTCCTCCTCCAGCACGCAATTCCAAAAGACCAAAATCCACACGGTCAGATTCACTGCACAGCAACTCCACTTCTGGTACCAAATTTCTGTTGTCATCAGCTCCGTGTTGCTGGGATGAGCATCCAAACCAGGCACATTTTAGAGTAGGAAAGGATTTACTTCAGGCTTATAGATCCAGGCAGAAGTTCCCTCAGTGGTGGAAGAAGCTGCTTCTATACATCCAAGCAGAGACAAAAACCATGACCAGTCAGTAAACACCGAAAGCAACAAACACAAACTTGGCAGCAAGCAGCAGGGGAGACCCAGGCAGAGCTCAAACCTCTCTGCATACCTCTGGACTGGAAATCAGATCTGCCCCCAAACACACCTTAGGGCTGGCCCCCAGGATCCACCCCCAGTGACACCTCTTCCAGCCAGGCAGCTGGAAATGCAAGTTACAAGCTTTAATAAAACACCTGAGTTTTAGAGGGACACACATTCAAACTACCACAGTAGCTATATGGCTGGTAGCCACCAAGTTAGGCAGTATAGGTACAGGACACTTGCCTCATTGCAAAAAGTTCTTTTAGCTGGCACCAGCCCAAGTGCTTAGAGGTTGGCAAGAGAAACGTTGGTAAAATTAACCTCCCTGCTGAGAGATATCAGGGGATATGGAGGGGTATAGTCAGCCACTTTGAGTCAAGGAGACTCACCCTACCTGCTGAAAGTGCGCTTGAACAGTCGTTATAGAAACAGCTTTTTCACAGTCAGCTGGAAGTTGGATTTGTGGCTATTTCAGTCTGTTACTGTATTAGCACCGAACTGTCTGCTTTTATCTGAATGCTTGGTAAATGCTTCTGTCTTCCTGGTAAGGCATTTCTCATTATCTTCTCTTGATCTTCCTGATTTCAGCAGAGAGTCAGACCTCCAGCAGTGCCTCCCCTCAAGAAACTGATAGCCAACTTAGGAAGCAGCCAGAACAGCCTGTCCCCTCAACTCCAGCCCTCTCAGCACCTGAACCTGAGCCCACGGTGAGTCATGCATGGGCAGCTTCCTGGATGGTGATCTGAGCACTGGAGGAGTTGGCACCTATAACCCCTGAACCAGCGGTCCCAACGACAGCCACCTAGCTGACACTTCCTCAACGATTTGAGGGTTGTTCTTTCCTTTAACTTGTGGGGAGTCCTGGTCTTTCACACCTTCCCTTACCGTCTCCCCTTTGCCATTCATGGACTGAATGGCGAACCTTTACTCCCTTTTCACCTGATTCCACTTCCAGTGATAGTCTGTAAGACTGGGGGTAAAGGCATGCCTTCATGTCTGCTTATAACATGTTTATTATCTACTATAGACCTCAAAACACCAGATACTTCAAGAGGGCTTCATCTTAACCAGGAGCGAGGAGAGGAAAAAGTTACTTTCCTATCATAAATGGGTCTGTTTCAAAATCTCTATTAACTAGATTGTTTTATTATTTTTTTTAGGGTCCTTCAGGTTTTATGCAGAAACCTCCACTGTCAAAGGCCAAAAGGAAGAAGCCAAGGGGGCTCTTTAGTTAACCTGCCATGATCTTAGCCACTGAAAATGGAACAGAACAGCTGCCTGGCATCATGTGGAAAGGAGCTTGCATGGCTCTCAAACAGAGTTGCTGTCAGAGGCCTCCTGTCAGAGCCAGAAAACTAAGTTCATGTCAACAGGCATCTGAATGGGGACAGTTCACTACGGAGAGCTTGACTCCAGCTCATTGGCATTGCCTTCCCTGTGTGAGTGGAAGCCAGGCCCTCTTTCAGTAAAGGTCTCCCCCCCCCCAGTCCCAGCACACTGAGGTGGACTTAGACTTATGTATATAAAGCAAGTTTGCAGAAAGATGCAATAGGCTCAGAAAGCCTGTCTCCCATTTTCAGGGGTCCCTCTCCAGCACCAGATGCTCCTTAGAGATCCATTTCTCTCTGTAGCATGTAATAAAAGGCACACACTCCCCTGCATCTGAGGCTACCTATGTGTGAGCTCTAACCTGTTCACCTCTGGTTCTCTTGCTGTCTCTGGGTAACAGCTGAGTCCTCAATCTGATCTTAAAGATCTTCTTAGCTTCTGTAATGTGGTCTGAGTCAGTCACATTCAGAAACTTTGATCTAGAGAAACTCTCTCCATGGTAGCACAAGACTCACACACACTGCTGCTCCCCTTTGCCAAGCTTGGATGTGTTTTGCTGTTTGCTTCCAAAGCATAGACAGCAAATTAAACCACAGAGTCAGGTCAAAATTACAAATAGCTTCAGGTACTAGGGCCAAAGTTGCTTCCCATAGATGGGAGAAAGGGGAATTTGACTTTCTCATTCTCCATTCCATTTCAAATAATAAATAGAGCTAGGATGCCAGGGAACAGGAAATGACCCCAAGAGCTCCCTAGATTAACAGAATTGGCATATAGAACTAACAGTGCCTAACAAGAGGAAGTATAAAGGCAACGTGAGCTGGTTTTGATGGCTCGTATCTGTGATTCCAGAGCTTGGGAGGCTGAGGCAGGAGGATTGCCATGAATTTGAGAATGAATGAGAATGTCTCAACACAACAACGAAAGGCTATATGAGGCATCAGGGGATATGGATATATGAGACAGGCAGAGTCCTATGGTTGTTCTTGAGGACCCAGACTTGCGCATCCCCTTGACCTTGGAGAGCTCAAATGTTCACTGGGAACACTGAGGTAGAGAAAAGGGCCAGGAGCAGAATGCAGAGACCATTTTGGTGTACTTGCCTTGGTCCTCGTCCATGTGTCCTTTCACTGGGACTGATGTCAGTCCATGGGAGAGGATCATCCCCGTCATAAGAAGGTTCTGGTTGTTACAATAGTTACAGGAGCCGGGTGTGGTGGCGCACACCTTTAATCCCAGCACTTGGGAGGCAGAGGTAGGAGGATTATTGTCAGCTCAAGGCCATCCTGAGACTACATAGTCAGCCTGGGCTACAGCAAGACCCTACCTTGAGAAACAAACAAACAAACAAACAAAAATTTAAAGCAACAGTAATACAAGGCTAACATTTATTATTTTTCACAAATTCATACATATATGGTCTATTTTGATCTTATTCATCCCCATTACCCTATTCCCCCTCTCACTAATCCCTTCTTTCCAACTATTCCCTTCCCTACTTTCATGTTTGTGCGTGTGCGTGCGTGTGTGTGCATGTGCGTGCGTGTGCATGTGTGCTCATATTTGAGAGCTTGTTTGGAGGTTCTAGCAGGGGAGCACAGCTACTCATATACCCTTGACCGAAGATGGGTCCTCCTCTATTTGGAGAAGGTTGTCTTCTTCAACCAAGCACGCAGCTTCGGGAGGGACGCACATGGAGTGGTGAGGGAGGAAGGGGACACCCGCCTAGCCAACCAGCCAGCCGAATCAACCCTGGCCATCAATGGGGTGACAGATGTCGCAGCCAGATCGGCCTCACATCCTGGGCTCATATTTGAGAGAGAGAAAGAGAGGAGAGAGAGTGCAAGTTAAATTAAGGTTGCTTGCATGAGCATGGATGGGAAGATATTTACTGATCCTAGGCAATTCACCAGTAGCTGCACCGCTGAAAAACATGACTCTTCTCCCAGCAACCATTAACTGTCAATAATGACCTTGGGAGGAGTAGTGTCTGGTAAGCATCTCCTCCATCCATGATGGAATGAGGATGGGCTCAATGTTTCGCAGAAAACCACAGCTGTTGTGAGTTCGTGAGTGTTGAACAGTCATTTTGCTTTTAAAAGACAGCATGCTGGCATGCATGCTTTTAATCCCAGTGCTCAGGAGGCAGAGGTAGGAGGATTGCTGTGAGTTTGAGGTCAGCCTGAGACAACACAGTGAATTCCAGGTCAGCCTGGGCTAGAGTGAAACCCTACTTCAAAAAACAAAACAATATGCCACAGCAGTCTTCCCCATCCTCCAACTCTTACATTATTTCAACTCCCTCTTTTCATGAGCCGTAGAGATGCTGATAAAGATGTCCTGTTTAGGGGGTGGAGTGATGGCTCAGAGGTTAATGACCTAGGTTGGATTCCCCAGTACCCATATAAAGCCAGATGTACAAAGTGGCGCATGCATCTGGAGTTCATTTACAGTGTGTCAAGAGGCCCTAACTTGCCTATTCTTCCGCCCTCTCTCCTTACAAATAAATATTTCTTTAAAAGATGTCCTGAGCTGGGAGTGGTGGCACATGCCTTTAATCCCAGCACTTAGGAGGCAGAGGCAGGAGGATCACCATGAGTTTGAGACCACCCTGAGACTACAAAATGAATTCTTTTTTAAAAAAATATTTTATTTTTATTTATTTATTTGAGAGAGAGTGAGAATGGGCACACCAGGGCCTCCAGCCACTGCACACAAACTCCAGATGCATGCGTCACCTTGTTCATTTGGCTTACGTGGGTCCTGGGGAATCGAACCTGGATCTTTAGGTTTTGCAGACAAGCGCCTTAACCACTAAGCCATCTTGCTATCCCTACAAAGTGAATTCTAAGTCATCCTGGGCTAGAGCAAGACCCTACCTCAAAAAACCAAAGAAAGAAAAGATGTTCTGTTTAGGACTGAACACACAGTAGTCACTTATTTTCAGCATTATGAGTCTCTGTATTAACTCCTGCCTGCTGCAAAAGAAAAGTTCTATGATCTAGGCTGGGAGCCACACTGATCTAAGAGTATAAACATAAGTATTTAGACTGAGAACAGCACAAATCTATGAGTATAAACGTAAATATTTAGAAGACAGCTTGACAACCAGTACATTTAGTATAACAACAGTACTAGGCTCCTCCTTAAGGTCTATGACCTCCTCAGCCACAGGACTTTGACAAGGTTTGCAGTATCAGGCATGAATTCTATCTTGTGCAGCTAGACTTCAAATACAAGCAGAAAGTTGTTGGTTACCACCATAAGCCATGCCACTGTTGCATTAGTAGGCACATCTTGAAGAGGCTAACATTGTCTCTGACACTGATTCTTCACAGTGTAATCTGAAGAAAGTACTATTAGCCCACTAGGAAACTGAGTCTTGAAATGATTTATCAAAGGTCCTGCAGCTGACAGCCAGAATTGGAAATCAGACTATTGAGCTCTTCACGTCATTATTCTATACATTATGAAAACATTTTTCAGGAAAACTTTTGAGTTCTCTTCCAATCTTCCATGGTCCCCACTTTTATCTTGGACACTGTCTTCTTCTGGCAGGATGTTGTCCACCCTGCAGCTTCATCAAGGCAGGACCCCCCTCAAGTCTCTGGGCCTAGTGTCCTTTCCTTTTCCTGCCAGCTGCTTCTGCCAGAGTGTGTTCTCCAGCTGTCAATCGCTTTTCCTCACCCGCAGCTCACAGTACTGTGTCAGCAGTGAATGTGAAAATAGTCTATCAGGTGGCTCACTTCAGCCAGATTTCAAAGTCTACATGGCATAAGACCACGTGGAAAACAGAGAAAAGACTTCCCCGGCACAATATAGGTTCTTTATCCGAGATAAAACCTTTCTTAAATGGTAACCTCAAGCAGGCATTTTTAACCATAAGCCTCCTACAATTGCGAGGAAAATTCTGAAAGCGTAACTTAGTTCATGTTCTGATAAGATTGTGTGACTCATTCAAAAGGTTGTATGAAAATATGCCTAGTAACCTTTGGCTCCACTGTTCTTGTATTCCCAAAGGTTGTTCCCCCCTTGGGGGTATTACTCAAATGAGTTGTTAGGGAAACATTGTTGCCAGAGGCCTTGGCTGGGGCATCCCTGCTCCAAAGCCCTTACCCCTGAGCTAGGGTGGTGTCAGAATCATTCATCTCAGGGCAACTTCAGGGAAATCCCCGCTTTGACAAATTGGCCTAGCCAGGCTGTATTCCAGCCCTGCCCCCCTGGCTTGGGCCCCTCCCTAAGGCCCCCAGCCTGGCCCAACCCCCACTTCCCCATGCACATAAAAGGGTCGAATTCTCGTGGCTGCTCCATAAATTTTATTCCGTAAATATTAGTTTTCCCTGTGTTTAATAAAGCAGTGGCCCACCTCCCCGCCTGCCCGCCCGCTCCCCGGGGCCGGGGCTGGGGCCAGGGCTGGCTGGTGGGAGAAGGGACTCTTTCAATTGCTTTGGAGTATTTTTAGAAAAAAAAATAATATAAGGTGGTTTACACGAGCAAGCCAGCAAACCAGGAGCAGGGCTAGGGACCTCGAGGAAGTTCCTGCGGCAACTGGACCTAAAAAGTAGAGAAATAGCGCCACCTAGGTTGCAAGGCCTACTTGGCCTTGCTGGCTGATACCGAGCGCTCAGGACAGGCCCTCGCTTTGCCGAAGGGAAATCCTTCCTGGCGTCCAGCTGGGTAACACCGTTTTACACGTCTCTTGGGGGCTTTTCTGGGAACGCTTCAAGGCAGAGCCCAAACGGGGTTCTGGGAAATCCCACCAGAGCCATTCGATTGCCATCAGGAGCCAGCCTCCAACTCCACGAGTGTTTCCTAGGCACAGTGGAGGGACTGAGAACGGATGAACTTTCTAGTCTCCATCTTCCCGGAATTCCTCGAGTGTAAGGTGCTAAGGAGTGAGATCTGTGCTCTGCACTGGCAGAGCCTGGCCTGGTCAGATCAATAGTCTTCAAGAGCCCAGCGTAGTGGCGCACGTCTTTAATCCCAGCATTTGGGAGGCAGAGGTAGGACGATTGCCATGAGTTCAAGGCCACCCTGAGACTACACAGTAAATTCCAGGTCAGCCTGAGCTAGAGTGAGACCCTACTTTGGAAAAAAAAAAAAAAAAAAAAAAAGTCTTCAAGAGCAGGTGCCCAGTCCCTACCATGAGCACTGGGAGGGGACGGAGTGCCACCCTGATAACCAGCTTCTTGTTTGTATCCTGGGGTATGTTTGGCCTCTCCCCTTTCTTCTTAGTCATCTGAGTCTTCTGTTTCCCCAGTCTTTACCACCACTGCATGCAGCTTGTGGGAAGATTTGCAGGAGCCCCTTGTATCTCTGCAAAGATGGCAGTGGGAATGGGTCCTGGGAAGAGCTGCACCTTGCTGGCCCCCTGGTCCTGGATTTATTCTTATTCCTGATGATGTTATCAGGGACAGCATCTTCTCTTCACCCACTTGCAAAATGACAATGCTTTGTTCGAAAGAGTTGGGGGACCTAATTCCCTGTAATAATGCTTTCTCCTGACAGAAGCTTGCTATGCTGTGCCTAGTCCTCACGATTGTGTTATCAATGTAATGTGTGAGCAGACACATCACCCAGGTGCCTTTTTGTTGTCTTCCTTTCATTAGATCCTACTCCATGAGAAGAGAGTTAACACATCACAGTGGTGGCGTTACAGTACTAAAGGGTATAACTTTATGTTAACTCACTTTTCAAACAATCGGCATGTGTTTATCGAAGCCTTGTCTTGAGAAGTTTTGGTCTTATGCTATTCCTAGAAAAGAACTGCTCAAAAGGACTAAGTGACATATTGTAAGGAAGCCACCAAATTCAGAGCTCAAGAATCATGGCTGGGGCTGGAGGGATGGCTTAGCAGTTAAGGTGCTTGCCTGCAAAGCCAAAGAACCCAGGTTCAATTCCCCAGGATCCATGTAAGCCAGATGCACAAGGTGGCACCGTGTGTCTGGAGTTCATTTGCAGCGGCTAAAGTCCCTGGCGTGCCCATTCTCTCTGTCTCTCTCTTTCTCTCAAATAAAATAAATAAATAATAATAATAATAAAGAGTCATGGCTTCTAGTACCTGTTACCACAATCCTTCAATGTGTGAGCTGCCAACATTGTAACAGTTTATACTAGGCTCTTAGATACAGGGGGAAACCCTGGCAAAGTGTGGGGGTGACTCCCTTGCTGGTTGCTATCAGATGCTTAAGGTCCTTATTGCTGAAGGTACCCTCCTTGTTCCTTGGCCAAGGCCTCAGAAGATCCTAACCTGGTGAGTTGGAAAGGTGGCTCAGTGGTTGAAATTGCTTGCTTGCAAAGCCTGCCAGCCTGGGTTCAATCCCCCAATACCCAAATAAAGCCAGATGCACAAAATGGTGCATGTGTTTGGTGTTTGCAGCAGTAAGAGGCCCTGAAACACCCATTCTCTCTCCCCCCTCTCTCTCCATGCAAATAAATAATATTTTTATTTAAAATACTTTTATTAAAAAAAAGAATAAGAAGATCCCATCCTGAGGGGAAACCATCTAGAAAGGGCAGAGTATGAGGCAGCTTGTCTGTTTTTCATCCCAGGACCCTTTAAGAAATACTTTTTTTTTCTTGGTTTTCCGAGGTAGGGTCTCACTCTAGCTCAGGCTGACCTGGAATTCACTCTGCAGTCTCAGGGTGGCCTTGAACTCACAGTGATCCTCCTACCTCTGCCTCCCTAGTGCTGGGATTAAAGGTGTGTGCCACCACGCCCTGATAAGAAATACTTTTGTTTATCCAGACACCTTATGTATCCTTCAGTTCTGGGGTCTCATTTCTCTACCTGGCACATGGAATGTCATTAGGTACCTCCAGCAAATGCTCTATCTTCAAATGCTCCCTCTATCTTCTGAGCTGGTAAATCCCACCTCCAGCCCAGCTTTTCTTTTCTTTTCTTTCTTTTTTTTTTTTTTTCTTTTGTTTTTTCGAGGTAGGGTCTCACTCTGGCCCAGGTTGACCTGGAATTAACTATGTAGTCTCAGGGTGGCCTTGAACTCACGGCAATCCTCTTACCTCTGCCTGCCAAGTGCTGGGATTAAATGCGTGCGCCACCATGCCAGGCTCAGCCCAGCTTTTCTATCTGGAGCTAACAGATCTTTTACTGCTTTCCACACCCTTGGACTCCCTTCGAATGAGTGCTGGCCTCTGAGCACCCAACTTTCATGGACTTCTGAGAATCGGACCAGCCTACCAGGGGAACCCGGAAGAGGCATTGAAAGAACTTCAGGGTGTGGGGAGCACACGGCCATTGACTCACCTGAGAAGACTGTGCCAGGATTACTTACACTGCTGGGCCAAGAGCCAATGGTTAAGGTTGCACGTGGTGCCACTCTTTTTTCTTCGCACTTTGGGACCCAAAACAGTGGTAGGGCTGGAGCTAGGGAGGAGGGCTTGGGGGCAGCTGGGAGTCCCTTCTGAAATCTGGGTGTTGTATTTACTTTTTCATATTGGCAGCTGGAAGGGGAAGCCCATCCCAGCTCGGCATTGTTGTCTAACATGGTTAATCAGATCCTATAATCCTGCTGTGGAAATATTGGGCCTCACTCAAAACAATAGAGACCAAGAATATTGTGGTTAAATTTCAACCAACTGCCTCCTTGGCCTGTTTGCCTAACCCCTACCCCCCTCTCCCGGGCCAGAGTCCTCACAGCTTTATGGACCCCTGATAGGATCGACAGCCGGTCAGAAATCGGTGACAGGAGAGGGGAGAATGGAGGAGAGGAAGGGCAGCCCTCTTGACTGTCACTCCAACCTGCTCTCGCCTTCTTCCCTCTCCAGGCCCTCAAGAATGAGCAGGGCTTGGTAACATGGATTGGAGCTGGTGTGTGGGTCTTCACTGTGCAAAGAACAATGCCCCTGGGAATGATGGGTGGTAAAAAGATCCCACATTCAAGTAAAAAGGACTGCTTTTCACTTGAATAGGTAGAGAAGTTTACCAGTTTCATTTATGACTGGTCCTGCATCACACACAGGAGGAATGAAATACACTGGTTGGGGAGGTATAATTATTGATCATGACTTTGTTTTTCATTGTGCTAGTAACAATATAAAGACAAAATCCTGAAAGTGATATTGAAGATCAACAAATGGTGTCATGGTGATAGCTAGGTCCATTGTGTCACTCTCCTTAATAGTTATGAACTAAATGTGACAAGAGAATTTAATTACAATAGGAAGCCAAAAGGAGTAGATCATTTAAGAAGGATACAGAGATTTTGAAACAAAGGAAAAGATGAAGGACCCGGAAAGGGAAATGTAATACTGTGATCTATTCCCAACAGACAGAAGGCTCATTTGTCTTGCCGTCACGATGCCACTTCAGGTTGTACTTGGCTGTCATGCACCCCAGACACACAGGGCACAGGTTGCAGCCACACTGCTTTTGGAGGTGTCTCCCGTCAATGACGTGAAGTACAGTGAGGCCCCAGCTCCAGCCCTGTGGACTATTGAACGGTCAAAGTGTACATGCATTTTTAGGATTTGAAGAATGGAAGGAGAGAACAGTGCCAAACGAAACTGCACTAATCTGTTCGTGTAGGGTGGAGTGGCCCAACAGAAGAGATTTCTTACGAAGGGTGCTATGTGATGATGTGGGGAGTCACATGGCTCCTGGTGGTTATTTATCAAAGCGTTGTGACACAGAGACTACTTGGTGGGAGTGGAGCTTTGCATCGGAAAGGCATCTGGGAATCAAGCAGTTTCTGGACCAGAATCCAGAAAATAACTGAAAGATAGTCATCAAATAGAACTGAGGTAGATAGAGAAGACTGGCACCAAAGTGACCATAATATTATGGAAAGCATGTCAACAAGCAATTCAAGGGACCGGGTGGAAGAATTCAATGGGAAGGGAGATCCTCATGGAGGTGTGAGAGAATGAGCAGTGTTGCTGACAGAAAGTAGGATGTAAAAAACCAAGATAGCTGGTTCACTGCGTGTTGCTCATGAACTTGAATTGAAAATGGGAAAGTTCAGGGGGAAGACATTTCAGATTGCTACAAAGAAATTGAAAGAACTGGCCCATGTTTGTTGGTAAAGTGTTGGGAATAGATAGAAAATCCCATTTTCAACCAGAAACAGGAATAATTAAACATGCATTGACTCAAATCAGGTATGTATTGAGTATTTCCACCAACGGACTTTTTTTAACTTGCTATATGACCACAAAGACATACTTTGTTTTCAACCAGACTACAACCCAAAGTTGATCTTTTAAAAAATATTTTATTTTTATTTATTTGAGAGAGATACAGAAATAGGCAGGTAAAGAGAGAGAATGGGCATGCCAGGGCCTCCAGCTACTGCAAATGAACTCCAGTTATGTGTGCCCCTTGTGCATCTGGCTTACTCGGGTCCTGGGGAGTCGAACCTGGGTCCTTTGACTTTGCAGGCAAGCACCTTAACCGCTAAGCCATCTCTCCAGCCCCAAAGTTGATATTTTAAAAATATTTTTTATTTATGTGCAAGGAGAGAGAGAGAGCGAGAGGACACTTCTAGCCACTGCAAATGAACTCCAGATGTATGCTCCACTTTGTGCATTTGGTTTTATGTGAGTACTGGGGAATCAAACCCAGGTCATTAGCCTTAATCACTGAGCCACTGCTATAGTCCCCCAAAGTTGATATTTAAAGGATAGGTTTTTTTTTTCTCCAAATATTTTCAAATGTATGAAATAGAACTATGACAATACTTCTCTCTTCCTGAACTATGTTATTTTTATCTATATTTACATGTTAGTATATATATCCCTATAAAAGGTAAATTATCCTCACTTTGACTTTTATAAAAAGTTTGAAAATCAGCCAGGCGTAGTGGCGCACACCTTTAATCCCAGCACTTGGTAGGCAGAGGTAGGAGGATTGCTGTGAGTTTGAGGCCAGCCTGAGACTCCATAGTGAATTCCAGGTCAGCCTGAGCTAGAGTGAGACCCTACCTCAAAAAAACAAAAACAAAAAACAACAACAAAAAAAAAACCAGTTTGAAAAGCATCCTTATGGGCTGGGGATATAGCTTGGTGGTAGAGCGCTTACCCAGCATGCACAAGGCCCTGGGTTTGATTGTCCTAACATGCTTAAAACTATAAAGATTGAGGTGGAATCTTTTTTTTTTTTTCAAGAGAGGGTCTTGCTCTAGCCCAGGCTGTCTGGAATTCGTCTCAGGCTTGCCTTGAACTCACAGCGATTCTCCTACCTCAGCCTCCCAAGTGCTGGGATCGGAGGTGTACACCACTACGTCTAGCAAAATATTAAATTCGACGATAAAATTGCTTTAAAAAAAGAGGAGGAGGGAAGAAAGCCACCTTTGATTAGAAAGTAGAAAGTCAAGCTCACTCACTCTGTTTTCTCCCTTAATCTTATCTTTTCACTCATAGTGATCGCCTTCCTCTGTCAGGGGTATGTCAAACATGTCAAGGCCTTCACTCTAGGCCATTCTGTCTGCTTAATGCTCCTTCCCTGGATGTTTACTTGAGTGAAACCTTCACTTCTTTCAGGTCGCTGCAGTTTGCCCCTTCTCAAGGGGATTTGCCTTGACCACTCCACTAATGGAGCAAGCGACCTACTGACCCTCCTTTCCCTCCCCAAGCCAGCTGACCCCAAATCCCTTTGTCCTAGTTAGTACATTTTGCTCATGTCTCCCCCCTTTTTCTATATATATTACCCTTGCTTTTGGTTTGTTTTTAATTGTCTATCTCCCCAATTCCTCCCACTAGAATAAAAGTCCACGAAGACAGGAATCTGTGTTTTCTAAAAGAAATTTTGTCCTCTCACATTCTAATCCCTTAGACTAGTTACGCATTAAATATATGCTCCAGAATTTGTTGTTGTTATTGTTTGAGTAACTGAAGATTCACATGCATGTCTCTTTCCACATCAGCAAGATCTTGGGGCTGGGGCTGTGGAGATGGTTCAGAGGTTAAAGGCACTTGCTTATAAGCCTGCCAGCCAGAGTGCAATTCCCCAGCACCCATGTAAAGCCTGACTCAAAGTGGTGCCCATGGCAGGTGTCTGTGATCCCCACACCCCTGGGGCAACAGGAGGTGAAGCTAGGAGAATCCAGAGGCACCAAGGCCAGCTAGACTGGTGCACAAGCAGCAGTGAGAACACTGGAGACCTTGTCTCAAAAAGGAGGTGGAAGGAGAGGACAAACACCCTGAGGTTGTCCTCTGGTCTCCTCCACACCCAGGCCATGGAGTGCACATGTACACACACACACACACACACACACACACACACACACAAAAATATATATATATAGAAAAGATCTTGGGGCTGTTTTAGGAATTTGTGGATATGAGCAATGTAGTCTTTGTGTGTTTCGGGCAATCTGTTGTAGGGTGTGGGGTAAAATACCTTTTGTAGGGTCTCACTTTAGCCCAGGCTGACCTGGAATTCACTATGGAGTCTCAGGTTGGCCTCAAATTTACACCACACCTGACAAGCTATTACTTTTAATGGAATGATTTTCAGTTTGTGGAAACTAAAAAATTTAAGTAATTAAAACTCAAGTGAGGGGCTTGAGAGTGGGCTTAGTGGTTAAGGTGCTTGCCTACAAAGCCAAGAAACCCAGGTTCGAGTCCTAGTACCCACACAGGCCCATATGCACAAGGTGGAGCACGAATCTGGAGTTTATTGACAGTGGCTAGAGGCCCTTACTTGTGTGCCTTTTCATTCTCTCTCTCTCACTCAAATAATAAATAAATAAACAAACTATATATTTTTAAAAAGAAAGTGAGTATATACTTTCTTGCTTTCTTTGAACTTAGATTCCCCAGGATCCTTTGGGGTGCCATCTCCACCAGGAGAGACTGGGTAAGAATGTGAGTAGACTAGTTCAAAGCCAGTTACAGAAGCCAACAGGCATGCTAGGAGAATCACTTAAGTATTAACAGAACAGTAATCCCCCCTATTGAACATTCACTGAACTGGTATTTTCCAAGATTTTCTCTTAAGCAAACAATTCCTTCCCAAGTAGACACTGGGATGAACAGAAAACTCATTAGTTAGTCAACATGTTATAATCTATATACAGAAACATTTTTTAAGATAGCATACAAAGTAATGAGTTTTAGTATGACATTTTCAAACCTCCCTATCATTATATTTTATTCTTACTCATCTTCCTTCTTCACTGTACCCTCTTCCCTCATCCTGTTAGTGCCCTTTCTCCCTCAAATTGTCCCCATCTCTGCTTTTACACCACATACATTCCATTACCCATTCTGTCTTTAAAAAATATTTGTTTGAGAGAGAGAGAATGGGCATGCCAGGGCCTCCAGCCATTGCAAACGAACTCCAGACACATGAGCCACCTTGTGCAGATGGTTTACGAGGATATTGGGGGAATCAAACCTGGGTCCTTAGGCTTTGCAGGCAAATGCCTTAACCACTAACCCATCTCTCCAGCCCACATTAACTATTTTCTTCCCCACGCCCCTTTGCCTCTACTTATTTGTGTGGTACTGAGGATTGAACCTAGAGCTTTGCCATGTAATGCTGCCACTGGACAGTCCTCTCTCCAATATGGAGTGCTTTAGGAATTTGAGTGTCATTGAGCATCAGTATTTTTCTTTTCTTTTTCTTTCTTTTTTTATTTTCTGAGGTAAGGTCTCACTCTAGCTCAGGCTGTCCTGGAACTCACTATGTAGTCTCAGGGTGGCCTCGAACTCATGGTGATCCTCCTACCTCTGCCTCCCAAGTGCTGGGATTAAAGGTATATGCCACCACGCCCGGCTTTTCTTTTCTTTCTCCTTCTTTCCTTCCTTCCTTCCTTCTTAAATTTTATTTATTTCTTTATTTGAGAGAGAGCTAGTGAGTGAGAGAAAGAGAATAGGCATGCCAGGGTCTTCAGGCACTGCAAAAGAGCTCCAGATGCATGTGCCACCTTGTGCATCTGGCTTTATGTGGACCCTGGGGAATCAAATCTGGGTCCTTAGATTTTGCAGGCAAGTGCCTACACTACTGCCAAGCCATCTCCCCAGCTAGCTAGCTTGCTTGCTTGCTTCTTCCTTTTATTCTTTTTTTTCTTTCTTTCATTCATTCTTTCTGAGACAGGGCTCAAAAAAAAAAAAAAAGTGGCAGGCTGGCCGAGAACTCAGTCTATAGGCCAGGTTGGCCTTGAACTTTTGATCTTCCTGCCTCAGTTACAGGACTGTGCCCTCTGTCTATGAGTTTTCCACCATCTTTGTCTCTAACTTGAGAAACAAACACTCTTTGTAACTAATTTGCTGCCATGCCTTACCTTTTTAAAGCCATCAAAGCAAGCTCTTCAATGCCCGAGTCTCTCTGAAGTGCCTTGTAATGAGCTTATTGTTTGGCCAAAGGTAACTTGACATTCCATTTCTAATCAATAGCTAGCTTTCAAGGCATTGTTAGCTTTGAGTGACTCTAATTGGATCTCTAAATGTGTTCTGGGCTGATCAGAGAGTTGAAAGACAAGTGTGCTTCCATATGGGCCAAATTTGGTGGAATTGCTAATCTCTTTTTAAAAAAATCAACAAGCTAGGCATGGTGTCACTTGCCTTTAATCCCAGCTCTTGGGAGGCTGAGGTAAGATCACTGTGAGTTTGAGGCCAGCCTGGGCTACAGAGTGAGTTCCAGGGCAGCCTGGGCTAGAGTAAGACATTGCTTTAAACACACACACACACACACACACACACACACACACACCCTTAAAAAAGGCAACAACAGAAGTCAAAGTGATCCCAACTAGTTGGGGAAAGAGTCAGTGTACGAAGGCTTCAAAGCCAAAGAAAGTAATAACTCCTGAAGGGAAAAACAGAGAAAATGATTGACTTGAACAGAGGTCAGTAACTCAGCGTGCTTGTAGTAGGAATCACTCACCAAGAAACCATGCCATTGTGGAGTCACACAGGTCTGGATTCCAACTCCCACTCCTTCACGTGCAAGCTCTGAGCCAGCCTTACACCATTTTGCAAACAGTTTCCTCATCTGTAAAATTAAGGTAATGGTGTGAACTTTCGTAAGGCTTTTGTGACAGTTGGTGAGATGGTACTGCCTCCTCCCGCCCCTCACCCAGGTCATGTGTCATCGGCTCTTCACGATTGGTAGGACTGTCATCTTGTTTGTCCCATACCCTTTCCTCATATCCTTTTCCTACTGTGCAGTCATACCTTTCCCTCCGTTAAAACTGCGTTCTCTCCGGAGGTTCCTAGCCCTAGGCTGTTTCTCCATTCCACAGTCTCCTGAATCAAATTCATCTTATCTTCTAACCTACCTGGTTTATATTGCATTGCTCTGCGCTCTTTTATGAGTGGCATTTGTGGCTTTGTAATTGCCCCTTATTGTAGTGATTTATCTGGAAGGTTAAATAGTAAATTCCTGAGAACAACCACATCTTCTGCTTTGCTGTTTGCACTGTCTTTCTCTACTGCTGTGTCCAGGCATATGCATCCTAACTGAAATGACCACTGTTGCCCCCACCCACCCGCCCACCCCTGAGCATCCTCATGGGTTCTCTCAAGACAGGTCACAGGACTCACTATACCACTGCCACCCCTAGAGAACCAGAAGAAAATAAAAGTGACTTACATGTAACATTTGTGCTCGATGTTTACATTCTTCAGCCCTCTCAACTACCCTAAGAGGTAGGAGATTTTTGTTTTTTGTTTATTGTTTTTGTTTTTGAGACAGAGTCTTGCTGTGTTGCTGTGTGGCTCAGTCTGGTCTGGAAGTCACCATTCTCCTGACTCAGCTTGCAGAAGTGCTGGGATTACAGGCACATACCACCACACCTGGCTTTATTCTCAGCTTATTGAATGACAAAACTGGATTCCAGAAAGGTCACAGAGGTAGAAGACAATGTTCTGCTGCCTCCAGAGCTAGAGTCCTTTCTGCTGGATCAGAGCTACCAGGCCTGAGTCACTAGAGGACATTTGACTAACTGCAATCTGAAAACTCTGGTTGTGGCCTAGCACCCTTGAGTTCAGAGCTGGATTGATCTGCTCAAGTGGCAGAATTAGGAGAAAAGGGTTACTTTAGCAGTATGGGTCCTATACAGTTTGTGTGTGTATATACGCTTAGATATTACACGTGTCTATGATTATATCATATACTATAAGTACACTGTGTTTGTACTAGCATGTAAAATTCAGACTTACTAAAAATCGAACATGGTAGTATACAAAACAGATGTTTAAATTATCCAGACCCATGGAATGTTTTCTTCTTTTATAACCCATTTTCTTAAATTCTGCTTTTATAGACAAAACAATTATGCAAAGCATTAGATTTTTCTTTTTCTTTTTCAAAGTTGCTGATTGAGGAGAGATGGGATGTATAAAGGTGAGGAGAGAAAGCAATTTTGCCAGCAGGCCCAGGACTCAGACACGAAGGTGTCCTGATGAAGTTTTCACTGCCCCTCACTCCTGAGGAAGAGGTTGCTGACTGTTGGTGCCTCCAGAGTGACTCACCTCACCTCTAGTTTTAATGCTGACAAAGCCTGGAAATGATCAGAAAAAGAGTCGGATTGTTTGCTATGGCTCAACATTGGCCCACTGCAGTCACTACTGACATCTACTGAGCCACCAAGAACACAGACACCCAAGAAATGACCAGATCCTCGAGGCCCTGACTTAAATTAAAAGTGCTCCTGGCCACCACGTACGGTGATGCATGCCTGTCTTGTCTCAAACAAAAAGCGTGCTCCGGATAGCTGTTAGAGAAATCTCTTTCTCTCTCTTTTTTTCTTCTTCAGTGCTAGGGATTGCATACAGATCCTCACTAATGCTAAGCAAGTACTACCACTGCGCTGGAGTCCCTCCTTTCCTTTCTTCCTTTCCTCCTTTTTTCCTGAACTAAGGATTGAATCCAGGACTTAAACATGCGAGGCAAGCACTCTGTTAGTGAGCTATATTACTGGCCCCTGAAATAACCTGTTTTCAATTTTAATTGTGTGTGTGTGCCGGTGCATATGTGTGCCCCACATGCTGACATGTGGAGGCTGGGAGAGAATGTTGGGTGTCCTTGTCTCTCTATTTCATTGAGATGGAGTCTCTCACGGAACCTGGAGCTCCTGTTTGGTCAGACTGACTGACCAGCAGTGCCAGTTGTCCTCCTGCCTCTACCCATCTCAGCACTGAGGTTATAGACATGTATGGCCAGCCACAGTTGACTTTTTACATGGGTTCTGGGCCTTGAATTCAGTTCCCTATTCTGTTGCATCAAGCGCTCTTACACACTGAGCCATCTCTCCAGGCCTTTTTATGTTTTTTTTGTTTGTTTTTGTTTTTGTTTGTTTTTGTTTTTTTTGAGGTAGGGTCTCACTCTAGCTCAAGCTGACCTGGAATTCACTATGTAGTCTCAGGGTAGTCTCAAACTCATGGTGATCCTCCTACCTCTGCCTCCAGAGTGCTGGGATTAAAGTAACTTTTTTCAAAGATTTTATTTTTGTTTATTTATTAGAGATAGCGAGAGGGAGAGAGGGAGAAAGAGAGAGAGAGAGAGAAAAAAAGAGTGAGAAGGGGCACGCCTGGGCCTCTAGCCACTGCAAAGGAACTCCAGATGCATGCACCATCATGTGCATCTGGCTTACGTGGAACCTAGAGAATCAAACTGGGGTCCTTAGGCTTCATAGGCATGCGCCTTAAACATTATGCCATCTCTCCAGCCCCCTTTTTATTTTTTTTTTGAGGTAAGGTTTCACTCTAGCCCAGGCTGACCTGGAATTCACTCTGTAGTCTCAGGGTGGTCTTGAACTCACAGTGATCCTCCTACCTCTGCATCCTGAGTGCTGGAATTAAAGGTGTGCGCCACCACACCTGGCACCTCTTCCTCCTCCTCCTTCATCTTCTTATTTGGTTTTACAAGGTAGGGTCTCACTATAGCCCAGGCTGACCTAGCATTCACTATGTAGTTTCAGGTTGGCCTTGAACTCACAGTGACCCTCCTACCTTGGCCTCCCAAGTGCTGGGATTAAAGGCATGCACCACCATATGTGGCTTATTATTATTATTTTTGAGGTAGTCTCACTTGTAGCTCAGGCTACCTTTGAACTCTAGATCCTTCTGCCAGGATTACAAGTATGTGTCACCATGCCAAGCATGCTAGAGAAATCATGATGCTTCCAATCTGTGCTTACTCCCCTAAAGGGGACTGGATTAACAGTGATCTACATTTGAGAGTCAGAGCATTTGTTTGCTTCTTTCTTTGTGACTGGGTTTTGTGTAGCCCAGGTTGACCCTGACTCACTATGTTGCCAAGGATGACATTGAATTTCTGATCCTCAAGCACTGGGATTACAGGTGTGGGGCACTACACCCCATTCAATAGTCAGATCTTGAAAGCACCACGGTGTCCTCAGGAAAGAGCATAGTTTTAGAGTATAAAAATTCTAGGTTCAAGGGCTGGAGAGATGGCTTAGTGGTTAAGGCGCCTGCCTCCTAAGCCTAAGAATGCTGGTTCCAATCTCTAGCAGTTCCAATCTCCAGGTCCCACGTTTAGCCAGATGCAAAGTGATGCAAGGGCGCAATGCCGCACTTGACCACAAGGGGGCGCACACATCTGGATTTCGTTCTCAGCAGCTGAGAGGCTGCTGGCGCACCCATCTCTATATGTCTTCCTCTCTCTCTCTCTCTGTCTCTTTCTGTGTCTCTCTCCAAAAAAAAAAAAAAAAATCTAGGTTCAAATTTGAGCTGCAGTCCAACATGTAATCACCTGCAAGTTACTTCTAGAGCTTGGAGTTGTAGATTTGTAAAAGGGACGGTAGTGATTGCTGGGCATGGGACTAGGCTTGTAGCTCAGTGGTGGATCTTAGCAGGTGCTCAGCATGTGACCCAGGTTTAATCCCCAGCACACATCCACAAAACTGCTACCTGGGCACAGAGAGGCAGAGGGGTGATTGTGAAGATTTCACTAATAGGTAAAGCTCCTGCTACAAAGCAAAGATTCTGTACATGTAAGCCTCCATCATGAGCTTCTTACAGCGCAGACCTCAGGGACCACCACACCTCAGTGATCAGACTGGCAGAGGAGGCTCGGTCTACTCTTAGTGAAGCCCAGGCTCAGCTAAGGAGGTGGTGCTCTGCAGAGACACAGCTGGTGGCCAGCTGCTGCTCCGCCTGCGTATTTCTTATTGAACATAGATCAGATCTGTATAGACTTATTCAAAAAGATACGAATCAACATTTAAATGAGAAACTGATAAAGCTAATAAATGGTTGTACATTAGAACCTCTGACTCTCTCTCTCTCTTTGGTTTTCTTGAGGTAGGGTCTCACTCTAGCCCAGGCTGACCTTGAATTCACTATGTAGTTTCAAAATGGCTTTGAACTCTCATGGCAATTCTACTACCTCTGCACCCTGCCCCACACACACACAGTGCTGGGATTAAAGGTATCACCATGCCCAGGAACCACTGACTCTTAAACAGTCTTCTTTTTAAAAATATTTTTTCTAAATATTTTATTTATTTATTTATTTGATTTATTTATTTATTTAGACAGACAGAGGCAGAGAGACAGAGAGAGGCAGAGAGAGAGAGAGAAAGAAAAAGAGAGACAGAGACAGGGCGCACCAGGGCCTCCTAGCTACTACAGACAAACTCCAGACACATGTGTACATTTGTACATTTGGCTTTACATGGGTCCTGGGATATTGAACCTGGGTCCTTTGGCTTTGCAAACAAGCACCTTAACTGCTAAGCCACCTCTGTAGCCCCAGAAATAGTCTTTTAAAATATTTATTTATTTAGAAGAGATAATGCACCAGGGCATCTTACCACTGCAAACGAACTCCACATGCATGCACCACTTTGTACATCTGGCTTTACATGGGTACTGGAGAATGAACCCAGACCATTAGGCTTTGCAAGCAAGCACCTAAACCACTGAACCATCTCTTTAGCCCAAGAACTGGTCTTTTATGTAGAGAAAGAAGATGAAAAGTGAACTTCAAGACCATGCTTGTGAGCTACTGAGCAAGACAATGGCCCTAAGCTAAGGCCAGAAGAAGAAGAAGAAGGAGCAAGAGGAGGAGAAGGGGAGGAGAAGGAGAGGAGGAGGAGGAAAAAAGTTAAATCTGCATGAGAGAGGGATGGAGGAAGAAAGTGAATGTAAGGCTAAACTTCTTTAGAAGATTCTATTAAACACAATAGGGCAGGTGTGGAAGAAGCCTATGGGATTTTCTTTTGGGAACTCCATTAAACCAGAGTTTTGTTAGGGAAGTACTGAGTTGCTTAGGACCCTGTCCTTGGAACCTGAAGGCAGAGGGGTGAGAATACTGCCGGGATGGCTCTTGAATCCTGGAAAACACAAGTTAAAACCCTTAGAAAGATTTCAATGCAAAGAAACTGCACTCATGGAAGGACACTGGGGAGAAAGGAAGGATGGGTCAAGGGGAGGAAAACAGGCTGTCCACTGCACTTCCAAATTACAGGTGCCGCTCCATTCCTGGTGGAGCCATCCTATGTATGTCTCTCCTTGGGTCTCAGTTTTCCTTTTCTGTAATGCAAAGTGCTTGGATTAAGCACTCCTCTGAGTCCCTCCCAGTTCTGATTTTGTATTGGAAAAACTAAGGCAAAAAGCTGGGCATGGTGGCTCATGCTTGAAATCCCAGCACTTGGGATGATAAAGTAAGAGGACAGCCTCAAGCTTGAGGCCAGCATGAGCTACAGTGAATTCCAAGACAACAACAGCAAAACAGGCCACCACCATCCCGAGCCAGGCTGTGCTGCACAGAGAAAGAGTGTAGGTCCCAGCACCCTCAAAGGGTCAGTCCCCTGCCCCTCAGCTGTCAGCGGCTTTTCACAGCTGAGCTTCAGTATCCTCATTTCTACAGTGGGGATAGTAACTCATCGGGCTGTTGTGAGTTTAAATTAAGGTCACACAAACAGAACACAGTGCATTTAATAATTCTCATAAGTACCAATAAGATGTATTAATATTGGAATAATAAGAATGTTTAGACTTCTTTCTCATCGTTTATTTCCATTGATATTGAATTTGAGTGATCTATTGCAACCAAGTCCCATGGCGTTGGGCTGCGGGTGATGGTTTTCTTTGCTCACACTTGTCCTTTCCTGTTTTGGCAGTATACACACCATCCATTCAGCTTCTTTGAATGCCTGTGAAAACACACAACCTATGCTCACTTCTCTATCAGCATCCACATGGTAAGTGTGCTTTTTCACGTGTGCAGTAGAATTCAGAGGGCGCCTGCATACAGGTGGCTTAGGACCTCTTTGGCATTCTTACCAAACTTGCCTTCTGGGGTCATTGCTACCCTCTTCCACGCGGGAGGTTGGTGTGCCTCCGTACCCCGTGGATGCCCCTGTTGCGGCTGCTCTTCTCTTAATCATGGCCTATCTTTTTGAACCGTCGTCTTGCTTATTTTAACAGTGTTTTCAACTCAGGAACCCCTATATGACTCTTGAAGGGAAGTTTCACATCGAGCAGGTGGTGGGGTGTTCACCCGGTCAATACAAAAATCCGACACCCCCCCCCCCAAGAAGAAGACGCGTTGCCTGAGCTAGGGTGGAGCCAGCACCACGTTAGGAGTAGCCTCCTGCATTTTGGGTTGGCTTCTCCGCAGGGGACACCGTAGGCGGCGGTGCGGTCCAGGTCACTGTCCCCCGCCCCTTGCGTCCGGCTGAGCCGTGGGTTGCGGTCTCCGTGGGGGTGGCATCTCCTGTCCCGGAGGTTTACGCCTGGCGGGGCTCCCCGGAGCCGCGAGGAGCCCGGGAGGCGAGACTAGGGTGGGGTGGGGCGCGTCGGGGTAGGGAAGGCGAACGGCGAAGCGCAGGGAGCGCGGAGGGCAACGGGCTGGCGGACGCGCGGGCCCAGGAGCGCGCGGGACGAGGGCTGGCTAGCGGCGGGGCCGCCCGCCCGCCCGCCCGAGGGGGAGGAGGCTGGGCCGCCCTGGCTGCAGGTTCGCTGTCGAGCGCGCAGGAGGCAGGGACATGGATAGGGTGCGGTCTGCGCGGGGCCCGAGCCCGGATCTCTTCCATTTCCCCTCTCACTCGACCCCGGGCTGCGCCGCAGACGGCAGCAGCTCCCGCTCCGCCCGAGCCGCCTGACCGCCGGGCCGGGGTGCTAACCGCGGGTCCCTCCAGCCCGGCGGCCCCGGCTAGCCCTGCCCAGCCCGGCGGCCCGCAGCCCCGCCGCCCGCCGCCCCCCGCCGCCGCCGCGTTGCCAAAACAAACGGGCCGGCCTATTTATTGGCGGCCGGCGAGCCGGGCAGCTCAGAGTCGAGGCGCCGAGGGGGACAGCACGCCGCCGCCACCAGCCAGGGCCCCGGGCCCCCGCCCCGCACCTGAGTCCTGCCGGCCTCGAGCCGCGCTGCGCTGCCCATGGCGCCCCCGCCCGGAGTCCCCCGGAGCCACCCCGACGCCTGAACCCCCGCAGCGCTCCCACCGACCCGCCCACCCATCAGTCCACCAGGCACCCTCGCCCGCCGTTCTCCCGGGCTACCCGGCCATGTCTCCCGCCTGGCTCCAGCCCCGACTGCGGTTCTGTCTGCTACTGCTGCTGCTGTTGCTGGTGCCCGCGGCGCGGGGCTGCGGGCCGGGCCGGGTGGTGGGCAGCCGCCGGCGGCCGCCACGCAAACTTGTGCCGCTCGCTTACAAGCAATTCAGCCCCAACGTGCCCGAGAAGACCTTGGGCGCCAGCGGGCGCTATGAAGGCAAGATCGCGCGCAGCTCGGAGCGCTTCAAGGAGCTCACCCCCAACTACAATCCAGACATCATCTTCAAGGACGAGGAGAACACGGGAGCAGACCGCCTCATGACACAGGTGAGCGCCCTCCGTCTTCCCAGCGCGCCACCGAAGCACCATCACCTGCCCAGCCCTACTCTGCCGCCTGGCACCTTTTCTCCACTGCCTGGCACGCCCCTTGGCACCTGCCCCTCTTGCCAAGCGTGGGTTGTCTTCTGCCCTAGACCGGGGCAGGCTAGGGGTCCTAGAAAGGGTGTTAGCATCCCCGACCCTTTGGAAAGAGCTCCGGGCTGCCAAGCGCCACAGACCAGCAAGTTGGCGGGCGGGCTTCTTTGCCCCTGAGTGCTGGCGGCTCAGGTCCGACGCGTCCCCAGAAAGTATCTCGCCCCGACTGCCTTCACGCGCCTCCGGGGCCCGCGCGGTCCCTCCTGGCCTAACATTCCTCCCGGCGGCGCCCTGGTCATTTCGAAGCCATTTGGAGGAGCGCAGGGCGCAAGGGGCCCAATGGCCTTTCCTCCCCGCGGGCTCTTGTTCCCTGAGCTGCCCTCTCCTGGAGCAACATCCAGATCGGGTCTAGTGTTAGGGAAGAGTTGAGCCGGGAAGCGGAGGTGGCAAAGGGAGCCCGCTGGGCAAGCTCAAGTGTCTGTGGCTTGAGCTGAGCAGTGAGGTCGTGGTTAAAGGATGGAGAGCCCGAGCCTTTGGACTGTGGAATTGAAACTTGGGGAATCCTTGGGCTTGGTGGCAGGGTCGAGAAGGATTGCACTTAGAAATAGGAATGCCTAGGGAGGCAGGGAGCAGAGCTGACTCTTGTCACTGCATGCCCGGAGCCCGACCGGCGCTCCGCCAGAGCGCAAGGGCGCAAACTTCCTTCCCTTGAAGCACGGTGCGTTAGAGACTTACGCCCCTTTCCTCTGGGGCCTCTCCGGGTCTTTCCTCTGCTAACAGGCGGCCGGCTTTCTAAATCCTTTAGGAAGAGCAGCTAAACCACGGCCTTCAGCATGCGTCCTGGCGCCGGGGCTGGCCGGGCCGATGTCGGGGCCGAAGGTTGGCTGGTGGCCGGGCCGGGCTGGGCGCCGAGGAATGCAGATAAGGATCCGGGCCACAGGCTGGGCAATCATTGACAGCGAGCGCCCAGGCTCTGCACCCGAAGGAGGGAGCAAAGGGGGAGAGATGGGCGGGAGCTGGCCTAGTGAGGTGGACATACGGTTAGGGGCTAGAGGCTGGACCGCACGGATCAGGAAGAGGCACCTCTCCTGACAGCAAGCACCCCCAAGCCGGGCTGCGCGACCCGTAGGACGGCCAGACCTTAGATTGTAGTCACGGTTAGCTCCTGGGAGGCCCAGTTCAACGGTCTGTAGGGCCCGACCACATGGGCGGGCAGGGACTGCTCACACCTGGCAGGGCCCCTCCACACACACACACCTCAGAGTCAAGGACTGGTAGAAGGCCCCTTTCCTTACAGGTGGACGTCCCACCCCTTTCCCTCAGTCACCCAAGGAGCCCTGGGCTCTAAGGACCCAGGCACAGGGAGAGGCAGGAAAGACCCAAGATGTTACCTGTCTTTCACTGGGGCGCTTTTCTGTCCCCTACCCTATGAGGAGATGGTGAAGATACGGAGCCAGCTCTCTGAGACCAAAGGCTTCGTTTCCCAGGTCCCTTCCCCAAATAGGGGTAACTCACCCTCGTGAAGGTGCTGAGAGCTTGCAAGCCCCTTGAAAAGGGCAGACCGTCTACGTTTCCCACCCCAGTTGGGTGGTGGTCATGTTACTACTGGCCACCAGCTTCATAGTCCTTGCCTTGCAAGTTTCTGCGGCCAGAGCACACGGGCTTGGGGTTTTAGGACGGTCCCCGTAGGAATGCTTAATGGTGCTCAGGAGAGCCAAGTAGGCCTGGGATTTCCCTCCAACACATCCCTAGCCCCGTGCTGTTAGTGCTGTCTGCACCTGCTGGGTGCTTCCTGGGCTCGTGGTCCCGGGCTTCAGCCCTGAGGCTGCGGTGACACCTACTGGGCATCTTGGGCCTTGCATGCCTGGCAGGTCCGCCCGCAGGCAGTCACTCCTTCCTTCCCCGCCCGCGGGCCCACCCTGTGCCTAGGCGGGACTCAGGGATCCCCGAGCTGGAAAAGTGTGTCCGCCTGAGGAGGAACCACAAGCCAGAGCAGGGGAGATGAACTCCACTAACTGGAGAAGGGTGCGCGTGACTCCAGGTGCCCGCCAGCTTTGTGGCGCCATCATGTTTCCTGGGAGTTTCTAGGTGAAAGAATGGGGGTAGGAGGGTCCTCTGTTCCTAAGGAAGGACGGAGACCCTCCTAGGTTTTGCCCATCCAGTGGGTACTGTGGGATAGTAGGGGGATGGCTGCTTGGCACCTACTTGGGAGCCGACTCCTGCCCCTAAGTGCGCTCACATTCCCTCCTCAGCGCTGCAAGGACCGTCTGAATTCGCTGGCCATATCCGTCATGAACCAGTGGCCAGGCGTGAAGCTGCGGGTGACCGAAGGCTGGGACGAAGACGGTCATCACTCGGAGGAGTCTTTACATTACGAGGGCCGCGCGGTGGACATCACCACCTCAGACCGCGACCGCAACAAGTACGGACTGCTGGCGCGCTTGGCCGTGGAGGCCGGCTTCGACTGGGTGTATTACGAGTCCAAGGCCCACGTGCATTGCTCAGTCAAGTCCGGTGAGCAGCTGCCGGGGGGCTGGGCTCGGGGCCGGGGCCGCAGGGCGTGGGCAGGCAGATCGAGGCCCGCGAGGGCCAAGAAGGTGAAGATGCCCTCTGGGGGATGGAGGCGGGGACACAGGGAAAGAGGATTTCCGCAGCGTCGTCGTCGGCGGCGGCGGCGCTCCCCACGGCTGCTCTGGACTGCCTGCTCCTCCCATGTCTGGTAGTGTCGTGGCAAGAGTCTAGGAAGACAGGGCCTGTCCCCCAAGCCTGCAACAGGAAGTGCGAGAGAGATGGAGGAAGCCAGGAGCTCAGGCACCGCCACCTTCCCCTCCCCTCCCCCCCACCGCATCCAGGCATGGTGGGGCCAAGGGTCCGAGTGTGTCCAGACAACCAGTATGCCTGGCTAGGTGCCCAGAGATTCAGAACCCATCACCCAGCTGCAGGTCAGGCCTCCCAGGGGGCGCAGGCGTTCCCACCCCGATCCCCTCAACCCCGAAACTGGATATTTTGGGGGTAAAGCTAGCCATAAGAGCCGTAATAAATAAATTAATAAAGTGGATTTTCCCAGATTGGCCGCCTTGTTGTTCAGCACTGGCAGGCAACGGAGCCTCGCCCCTCCCCCCAAGTCTCATCAGTGTTCTTGTTGCACACATTGAACCCCTTCCCCTCATGGATGCCCCACACGGTTCCTGGCTGGGCTGCCCCCTCTGCCCTCCACATGGGCACGATATAGTAATTGCACTTAGAGACCATGCACCCTGACACCAGCCCTGCTTTTTGGAATCTGTGATCCACCTCACAGAGGTGATCTCACAGCCTGATTCAGTTCTGTGTACTTCAATTCACTTTCACCTTCACCTGCAAACACTCACTGGCCAAGACCAGCTCCCCCAGTGACCCCTGCCACTCATTAGACTTGACCTCAAACACTTCTCCATCCCACCTGCTGATGCTACTGTGTCCTGTCACCGCACGAGGAATCAGCTCATGAATTGAAGATGACGATTTTGTCCTTGCCCTTGAGCTGCCTCTGTCTATTCATTCTGAGGCTACCCACCCCCCTGGAGTCTATGTTGGTTCCATGAGCTAGCCTTTCCTTCCCTTCCATAGACTCAAAGGGCCGGCTCTGTCACAGAACTCAGAGTGTCAGTGTCGGAGGGCAAAGGGGTAGAAAAGGCCATCTAGACTCAAGAGGAGCTCAGCAATTAGCCCTCTACGTGAGCCAACAGCTTTCCTGGGGTCAGGCCACAACTAACCAATGGCCTCAGCCGGCTGCGTTGTAGCATTGCTAGGATGGGAGCACATTGGGGCATCACCCCGCCCTGGAGTCTCAGTGTGCAAAGGACTGGACTGCAGAGAAGGGCAGAGGATCATCACGTGGGTAGGTTCATGCCTCTGTGGGAAGAGGGGGTCAGGGATTTGGATAAGGCAACAGTGCTCTCTCTGGGAGCAAGAGGACCTATGGCTGGGCTATGTTGGCTATGATGGGGTGCTGTGCCTGAAAATGTGAGGTCCCCTCCCCCACAGTAACACCTTCATGTCCCCTTTCCCCACAGAGCACTCTGCTGCTGCCAAGACCGGTGGCTGCTTCCCTGCTGGAGCCCATGTGCGCCTGGAGACTGGAGCGCGTGTGTCCCTGTCAGCTGTAAAGCCAGGAGACCGGGTGCTGGCGATGGGGGAGGATGGGAACCCCACCTTCAGTGAAGTGCTCATTTTCCTGGACCGTGAGCCAAACAGGCTGAGGGCTTTCCAGGTCATCGAGACCCAGGATCCCCCACGCCGCCTGGAACTCACGGCTGCCCACCTGCTCTTCATTGCTGACAATCACACAGAGCCAGCAGCCCACTACCGGGCCACGTTTGCTAGCCATGTACAACCTGGCCAATACGTGCTGGTGGCAGGGGTGCCGGGTCTACAACCTGCCCAGGTAGTGGCTGTTTCCACGCATGTGGCCCTTGGAGCCTATGCTCCACTCACAAGGCATGGGACGTTGGTGGTAGAAGACGTGGTAGCTTCCTGCTTTGCAGCTGTGGCTGACCACCACCTGGCTCAGTTGGCCTTCTGGCCCCTGCGACTGTTTCCTAGCTTGGCATGGGGCAGCTGGACTCTGAGTGAGGGTGTACACTGGTACCCTCAGCTGCTCTACCGCCTGGGACGTCTCTTGCTAGAAGAGAGCAGTTTTCACCCTCTGGGCATGTCTGGGGCAGGAAGCTGAAAGGACTCCACCACTGCCCTCCCAGAACTGCTGTGTTGGATCCAAAGGCCTTGCCAGGAGGGCTTGGACCCTGGAAGGCACCTGAGCTAAGGATACTGGTTCCCATCCTCTGCTCCAGACTGGTGACACTGTATTGAGACTTGACTGGGCAATGCCAAGTTTCCCACCCCTACCTTGATGTAGTGGTAGAGCTGCAAGCTGAGCTGGTGAGGGGGTGGTGAGCTCCGTTTTTTTTTTTTTTTCTTGAGCCATCGAGACCCAGCCAGTTCTCACTGCGATTCTTCACGCCCTGCCTCCCCACCCCCACGGGGAGGGCCCAATCCATCTGTCTTTGGATTGCTTACTCCGGGTTTGTGACTTCACTGTTGGTAACAGACCGCAATATGAAGAGAGTCTGCCCATAGGCAGGCTTGCACCTCAGTTGATGCTGCTAGATTCCCTGGGAGCCAGCAGGGAGCTGGCTGGACTCTTTGCCTCCCATAACTTAGAAGGCCATAGCCAGCCTGGCCATCCTGAGGCATGACTTCCCCTACTGGCCACACTCCTCCAGATATCCTGAGACTGTCAGTGGGCAGAGTTCTCTGTTCCAGCCCATGCGATCACAGTGCCTGGGACTGGAGAGGAGGCCTGGATGTCCTTGCCATCCCTGCCCAGGCTAAGCTCCCTTTTCTGCTGAACCATGACCCCCACCTCCTCCATCAGTCTCCCCCACCTTATTTATTGGCATGGAGTGGGATGCCCATGGGAGAATTTTGGGAATGTTTTGGTCTTTCCTTCCTTTTGTAATAAAATTATTTAAGTTGTTAGAGTCTCGAGTCCAGGATGCCGAGAGACTATACAGAGCTGTGTGGAGCCATGGACAGGTGGGTCTAGAGCTTGCTTCCCTCTTTGGTGTCTTCCTCCAAGGACACCTCAGAGTTCCCATCCCTTCTGCAGGTCCTTTCCCACCCAGCGGCTGAGAGCTGGGCAGGGCCTTCTTTCAGATCACCCATAAACATGGTTGGTGCAGAGAGAGTGCTGAGCTAACTAACCCACAATCACTTCGCACACCTGGAACCACGGCATTGTGCCTTAGTCAAGGTCATTGTTGCAGTCACATTGCTGGTAGAAATCACCTGTCCAAGAGCAGCTTGTGGGAAAAAAAAGAGGTTTATTTTGGCTTACAGGCTCGAGGGGGAAGCTCCGTGATGGCAGGGAAAACAATGGCATAAGCAGAGGGTGGACATCACCCCCTGGCCAACACTGGGTGGACAACAGGAACAGGAGAGCGTGCCAAACGCTGGCAAGGGGACACTGGTATAATACCCATAATCCTGTCCCTAACAATACACTGCCTCCACAAGGCATTAATTCTCAAATCTTCATCAGCTGGGAACCTAGCCTTCAGAACACCTAAGTTTATGGGGGACACCTGAATCAAACCAACCACAGTCATTCTCTTGCCTCCTCTGATTCTTTTCAAGGCCTGGGTTTTGGACTCTTTGTTATTTGGTGATAGACCATGATATGGCAAGATTCTGTGGAATTCACATTTGTCTGTGGCCCATTCTGACATCTTGGACAAATTAGAGGTCAGTAAGCTGACAGCTGTCAAACCTCACAATTAACTGAACAGCTTGTTTAAGGGAGAGTCCTGATTTTACATCCAGTATTCTACCTTCGTACATCCCATTCAAGACCCAGAAACTGGGCTGGACAGACTCAGCTATTAAGGCACTTGCCCAGAAAGCCTAAGGACCGGAGTTCAATTCTCTAGTAACCCACATAAAGCCAGATGCACAAAGTGAGGTGGCACATGTCTTTAATCCCAGCTCTTGGGAGGCAGAAGTTGGAGGATCACTGTGAGTTCAAGGCTAGCCTGAGACTACATAGTGAATTCAAGGTCAGCCTGGGCTAGAGTGAGACCTTACCTTAAAAAAAAAAAAAAAAAGAAGACCCAGGCTGGAGAGTTGGTTTAGTGGTTAAGGCGCCTGCCTGCTAAGCCTAAGAATACCCATTTGATTCTCCAGGTCCCATGTTTAGCCAGATGCAAAAAGTGACGCAAGGGTGCAATTCTTGCCCACAAGGGGGCACATGTGTCTGGAGTTGGTTCACAGCAGCTGAGAGGCCACTCGTGTGCCCATTCTCTCTCTGACTCTCGCTCTTTCTCTGTCTCTCTCTCTCTCAAAAAAAAAAAAAAAAAGACCCAGAAACTTATTATTTATTTTTTTTTACAAATATCCCAAAAATGGCAAGTGGTCTTTATATGTTTGTTACTTTTTCATAACTGGGAGAAAATACCTGAGGAAAACAACTTAAGAAAAGCATAATTTATTTTGGCTCATGGTTTCAGAGTTTCACTCCATGGTTGGCTAGCTCCATTGCTCTGAACATCTTTCAGATGAGAACATGGTAGAGCAGAGGCACCTGATGACAGTTAGGAAGGAGCAAAAAAGCTTGGGGACAAAGATGTACCCCTCGAAGTCACACCTCCTGTGACCTACATTTTTCAAGCATTTTATAATTATTTATTTATTTGCACATGTGTCAGGGCCTTTTGCCCTTGGAGTCTGTTGTAGGTCCCCACAGGCCATAATGATAACAGCTATCATCTAAAGAAGGCTAACACTAACTAGGGCTGGAGAGATGGCTTAGTGGTTAGGGCGCTTGCCTGCAAAGCCAAAGGACCAAGGTTTGATTCTCCAGGACCCACGTAAGCCAGATGCACAAGGTGTCACATGCATTTGGAGTTTGTTTGCAGCAACTGAAAACCCTGGCATGCCCATTCTTTCCCTCCCTCTCTCAAATAAACAATAAGATATTTTTATTTTTATTTTATTTTATTTTGGTTTTCCGAGGTAGGGTCTCACTCTGTCTCATGCTGACCTGGAATAAGTCTCAGGGTGACCTTGAACTCACAGTGATCCTCCTATCTCTGCATCCTGAATGCTGGAATTAAAGTCATGCACCACCACACCTATCAAGATATTTTTTTAAAAAGAAGGATAACTATGGGTAGGTATTATTCTAAACTTTGATGCTTAGGAGCCCTTTTTTTTTTTCTCGAGGTAGGGTCTCCCTGTAGCCCAGGCTGACCTGGAATTTACTATGTAGTCTCAGGGTGGCCTTGAACTCACAGTGATCCTCCTACCTCTTCCTCCTGAGTGCTGGGATTAAAGGTGTGCGCCACCACACCTGGCTTTGGAGCTAATTTAATATGCATGGTTTTTTTGTATGTGTGTGTATGTGTATTTCAGAGGACAACCTTGGGTATCATTCTTCAGAAATATCACCCATCTTTTTTCATATTTTACTTTTATTTATCCATGAAAAAGGAGGGAGAGAAAACAGGCATGGCAGGGCTTCCAGCCACTGCAAAGGAACTCCAGACACATATGCCACCTTGTGCATCTGGCTAATGTGGGTCCTGGGGACTCAAACCTGGATCCTTAGGCTTCACAGGCAAGCATCTTAACTGCTAAGCCATCTCTCTAGCCCTCACTCACTTTTTTGAAATCAGTTCTGTCATTGGCCAGAAGTTCATCAATTAGGATAGACTGGTTGGCCAGAGAGTCACAGGAAGCCTACTGACTCTACCCCCTACCCCCAACCCTGCCACAGCGCTAGGATTATAGGTGCACACCAGCACACCCGGCATTTGGATGTGGGTTCTGGAGATTGAATTCAGGTCCCCATGCTTGTAAGGCAACCACTTTACTGGCTGAGCCACCTCCCCAGCTCCAGTTTTTCTTATACCCTGGGGGGCATATGCTCTAATATTGCCATTTTCCAGAGGAGAACACACTCCAGATTATACAGCTGGATGAGGTGGGGGAGGGGAGGGATCATGAGCAGAACGTTTCCAAAACTCCTCTGGCTACAGTGAGGGTACACTGGGGTGGGGGCAACTGGGGCAGCAGGAAGTCCATTCACTGGGGAAGGAAGAAGGTGACCTGGACTGAGGAACTGGCCATAGGGTCAGAAAGAAGGTGACCAATTGTAGACATTCAAGTAATAGGAACCAGAGTCCAGGGTTTTCCCATACCAATATCCCATCTCCTTGTTGCTGGAGGCTAGTCTGCTTGGGCTCAAGGGACCCTCTAGGCTCCTTCTGTCCCTGCTGGCACTCCTGCTCCTGTCTTAATCCATTTAGTGCTGCCAAGACAGAATACTATAGATGGGATAATGTACTGCTCAGTTCTTGAGGTGGGGGCATCCCCCAGCAAGGGGCTGCACCACCATTCATGAGACAGCAAAAGGAAGGCAGCCAAACACATCTTTGCATCAGGAACCCACTCAGCAACTATCCATTCCAAGCACATGGGCATTAAATCCTGACCACAGGCAGTCCTTATAACGAACCACTCTTACAGGTCTTGCTTCTGAGCATTGTTGCATTTGGGAGCTATGCTTTTATTATTTTTATTTATTTGTTTGTTTGAGAGAGAAAGAGAAAGGGGGGAGAGAGAGAGAGGGAGAGAAAGAGAGGGAAAGAATGGGTGTACCAGGGCCTTTAGTCACTGCAAACAAACTCCAGATGCCTGCGCTACCTTGTGCATCTGGCTTATGTGGGTCCTGGGGAATCAAACCTGGGTCCTTTGGCTTTGCAGGCAAGTGCCTTAACCACTAAGCAATTTTTCCAGCCCCCAACATATATTTTTTAAGAATTTATTTGCAAGAAGACAGAGAGAATTGGCACACCAGGGCTCTTGCCACTGCAAGTGAACTCCAGATTCATGTGCCACTTTGTGCATCTGGCTTTATGCAGATACTGGGGATTTGAACCCAGACTATTAGGCTTTGCAAGCAAGTGTCTTAACCACTGAGCAATCTCTCTAGCCCCTAAAACAAAAAAAAATTTAAAGTTTACTTATTCATTCATTCATTCATTTAGTGTGTGTGTGTGTGTGTGTGTGTGTGTGTTTGTGTGTGTACACATACATATGCATATGATGGGCCAAGGTCTCTTGTCAGAAACAAATTCCTGTTCAGCTTAAGTGGGTAACTGGGGAATTGAACCCAGGCTAGCAGGCTTTTCAAGCAAGCACCTTCAACCACAGAGCCATCTTCCCAGCCTCCAACACATAAATTTTGTGCATGGAAAGAATTCAGAGTGGCTCCCTATGTTCAGATGCACAGATTATGGTGGAAGCCATGGGAATAGCAAGACCTGGAGTTGGAGTCCAGGAGGTAAAGTGGGAGAACTAGCTGTGGGATCTCTGGAGCTGTCTAGACAGACCATCACTCCCATTCTTATCTTCACGGGGGCCTCTCTGCAAGTACACAGCCCAAGTAGTACCGGCTGCCTTTCTTTTGTTTGGAAAACCCAATGGCACTGGGCATGCTCTTTGGAAGCCATGTGGGCCTGCACTCCTTTTCCTCAGCACACATGGAAGGCTTTTGACAGTTGGTAGCCCCATGTTGGGAAGGAGTAAACCCAAAGTAACATCTCTTCTGGTGGGCGGTCTTGCTGCTTGTACCTGAGGGAACCTGAAATGGGTACCTTCCACTGAAAAGCATAGGGTCTTTAGAGCCATGAGTTGTTTGGTAAATGGAGCCTCAGGAGCAAATGCATGGAGGGGAGATTCAGGGCATGCTCAGGGACTCAAAGTGGCAGTGTGATTGGGACTAAAAGTGACAGAAAGAAAAGCTAAGACATGGGTCATGGGAGGGGTTGCTCTTGGTGGCAGGAGCAGAGACAAGGGCCTAAAATAAAGTGCCCAAAGCAGCCTTCCAAACAGGATGGACTCCAGAAATGGAGGACTATGAGGGTGAGCATAGACTTTACTTTTCACTCCAGAGGGTGCCCCTGTGCAGGTAAAACTCACCAGTAGTGGAAGCTCCCCTACACTGTGCCCTCTGGCCTCTGGGTGGCTGTACCTCCTGGGGCTCAGCTCCATGTACCACACCCCAGATTGATTCTCAAAGCCTCTTTGTTCCTCAGGCTGAACGGGGCCAGCCAGGATCCGATAAAGCCTCTTTGGGTAGATAGCTGCCCAGCCCTACGTGCTGCACCGCCCTGAGCCACACCTGCTGCCTTGCACGCATGCATTCACCCCAGCTGAGCAGGGACACAGGGACCTTCCATCCAGTTTGGGGCATATTTGACCCCTGGATTGTCCCTATAATGGCCTCTTTGAGACCCCTTTTGGCTAAGGTTGTAACTCAGTTTGTAGAGCACTTACCTAGCATGCACAAGGCTCTAGGTTTGAGGCATCTATATCCCAACACTTGGGAGTTGAAAACTGGAAGATTAGAAGATTAAGGTCATTTGCAAGGCCCCCTGCAGCAGGAAGCTAGGAGCTGAGAGCTGATAATTCCCAAACATGATGTAAAGAATCTGTGAAGCCAGAGGTGGATGGTCCTGGATCAGTAATGTTCTATGAATTGTGAGGGAAGCCAAGATAGGGTCTTAAGACACTGCATGGGGCTGGAGAGATGTCTTAGCAGTTAAGGTGTTTGCCTGCAAAGCCAAAGGTCCAGGTTCGATTCCTCAGGACCCACATAAGCCAGATGCACAAGGGGGCGCATGTATCTAGAGTTTGTTTGTAGCAGCTGAAGGTACTGGTGCACCCATTCTCTCTCCCGTTCTCTTCCTCTCCCTCATTTTCTCTCTCAAATATATTTTTTTAAATTTTTTATTGTTTTTTATTTATTTTTTGGAGAGAGACACAGAAAGAGACAGAGAGGGAGAGGAAGACAGATAGAGATGGGCACGCCAGCAGTGTCTCAGCTGCTGTGAACGAAATCCAGATGCGTGCGCCCCCTTGTGGTCAGGTGTGGCATTGCGCCCTTGCATCACTGCATCTGGCTAAACGTGGGACCTGGAGATTGGAACCGCTGGAGATTGGAACTGGCGTTTTTAGGCTTAGGAGGCAGGCGCCTTAACCCCTAAGCCATCTCTCCAGCCCTCAAATAATTTTTTTTTAAAGACACGTTCACAAATTCTTTGATACTCCTTAGGAAAGGGTCTGATCTGAGACTAGCTCAAAATATGCCTGGGCAGCTCCACCTGGCTTAGAGGTAGGTGTTCCCATTCATGGCCTAGCTGAGCTCCTGGACAGCTGTCAGCCACATGAATGTGCCATTCAGGACACCCTAAAGCTGGAAGCAGGGCAAATCAACATAGTATTGCAACTAGGGGAGACATCCCAAGTAAGAACTTCCTGGATGGACCCTGACTTCCTAACTCACAAAACCATAAGCAAAATGAAATGGTTGCTTGGCAACTTGACATTTCGGAGTAACTTCTTAGATGATGCAAGCCACCATAGAGAGCAAAGAGGGAAGGAACAGGGACTGTGGAATTCATCAACACCCTCTCTCTCTCTCTCTCTCTCTCTCTCTGTGTCTCTCTGTGTGTGTGTGTGTGTGTGTGTGTGTGAGAGAGAGAAAACAAACACCTTGTTTGGGACAGAGTCCTTTAGGTTCACTAGGATTAAAGACAAATGTGCCACTGGCTCTGGCTTTACGTGGGTTCTTGGAATCTGAACTCGAGTCATTAGGCTTTCATAACAAGCACGTTTAACCACTGAGCCATCTCCCCAGCTCTTTCCTGAGGTCTTTTCTATGATGTGGCTGAAAGGCTTTTGGACAGCCCTGGTGAGGCTGGAGAAGGTGGGGTGTTTCTTCATCACCTGGAGGAGCAGCATGAGAAGACACTGGAAGAAATTAGCTCAGGGCAGATGGAGATGGAGGGAAAGGAGGGTCAGATGAACACATCTCTCCAACTCAAATGACTCAAAAAGTGTGTGTTTGGTCTTTTGCCCTTTAAAAAAAAATTATTGATTGATTGATTGATTTGAGAAAGAGAGAGAGGGAGTGCATGGGGTGTGCCAGGGCTTCCTGCCACTGCAAACACAAACTCCAGATACATTTGCCATTTTATGCATGTGGCTTTATGTGGGTACTGAGGAATTTAACCTGGGCTGTCAAGCTTTGTAAGCGTGCACCTTTAACCACTGAGCCATCTTCCCAGCTCCATGTTTAGCTTTTTTGGTAGGATCTCTGATGATAGCCAAATCTTTTTTTTTTTTTTTGGAGAGGGGGTTCCTAATTAGAAACAGTTCTGACATTTTTTGTGTGTTATATGTGTACAAGTGCACATGAGTGTGCAAGCATGCATGCACATAAATGTGGAATCCAGAGATCAACATCAGGTGTCTTCCTCATTTGCTTATTATTTTATTCTTTTAAATTTGTGTGTGTGTGTGAGAGAGAGAGAGAGAGACAGAGAGACAGAGAGAGAAAATGGGCGTACCAGCGGCCTCTCGGGCACTGTGAATGAACTCCAGACATGTGCACCTCCTTGTGCACATGGGCAGCACTGCACTCTTGTGTCACTTTTGCATCTGGCTAAATGTGGGACCTGGAGATTCGAATGGGTGTTATTAGGCTTTGCAGGCAGGTGTCTTAACTGCTAAGCCATCTCTCCAGCCCTATTTTATTTATTTCTTTGCAAGCAGAGAGAGACAGAAGAGATACAGACAGTGAGAATGGGCGCACCAGGGCCTCCAGCCTCTTCAAATGAACTCCAGATGCATGTGTTGCTTTGTGCATCTGGCTTTACATGGGTACTAGGGATTTGAATCCCAGTTGTTAGGCTTTGTAGGCAAGCACCTTAACCCCTGAGCCATCTCTGCAGTCTGTTTCATTCTTTTCCTTTGAAGCAGGGTCTCACTCTAGCCAAGGCTGACCTGCACCTCACCTTATAGCTCAGGTTGGCCTTGAACTCATAGTAGTCCTCCTACCTCAGCCTCCCCAGTGCTGGTATTAAAGGATTGTGCCGCCATACTCAGCTTTTATGTGGGTTCTCTTGTGTGCATGTCAAACACTTTACTGACAGCTATCTCCCCAGCCCCAGAAATGGTGAAGTCTTTTATCTCACTTACGCTTCTCAAGCTTTTAAAGTAGCTGTTAAAGTTTTCTATGTTGGCTGATGAGACTGGGCCTTCCAGAAGTGAATGAACAGGATCTTAACAGGTCGTAAGAATTAGGGTTGGAGTTAAATCCAGTTTGTTGGCCCTTGGCCTCTTTCCTAACTCTTCCGCTCCACTATCTTCTCAAGGATGCTCTCGTTGAGTTTTTACCTTGGGGTATCTGTGTTGGTTGGGTGCATAGGGGAAGAGAAGTTAGAAAGTAGAGGGAAGGAGGAAGGGGATGGCTGTGTGGCTGGAGCTGTCCGTGGTGCTGCCACCTCTCAAATTGGTATTGAGCTGAAGGGCCAATAACAGACGGTGGTGGAGTGGGACATGGGGAGCAAGGAGAGCGGTCAGATGGGGTGGTGGATATTCTACCAACGCAGAGGAATCAAGATGCAGAGACTTCAAATTTGAGAGGTTCTATGTTGAAGTAAATAAATGTGTATATAGTAACTGGTGAGGTAGGGCTATGTTTTCAAGACTGTCTTGCAACCGATATATATGACAACACTGGTCATTAATATCTGGTAACACACTAGTACCCATTAGTAAATAAATAGTCACTGACTGAACCTTCCACTGTCATGATTACTCTCTCAGTGCCCTATTCACATGCTCAGACCCTCCTGTGATCCAAGAACAAAAGATTTAAGGCCGGATATAAAGTGGGCTTCAAGGACACTACTTCAGCTTTAAGGCCAACTAATATCCATTCTGGGAAAACCAGTGCCTGTACCTACCATTTGTTATGTGTTTTAAATACTGCCTCTATTTGTTCCCATGTTACAGATAAATAAAATGAGGCTTTACAATTTGCCTGATGTGCAGCTGTTAAAAATTGAAACCAGGGCTGCAGAGCTGGCTCGATGGTTAAGGTGCTTGCCTACAAAGCCTAAAGACCCAGGTTCGATTCCCCAGTACCCATGTAAAGTCAGATGCACAGTGGCACATGTGCTTGGAATTTGTTTGAAGTGGCTGGAAGCCCTGGAATGCTCATTCTCTCTATTCTCTCTCTTTCTCTTGTGCACATGCTCTCTCTCTCTATTTGTAAATAAATGAATAAATAAAATATTTTAAAAAGTAATAAAAGTTTAAAAAATTGAAACCAGTAGTTGAAGTTGAGTATTCTCATATTAAACCTCATGTTTTTTTCCCTCCATTTCATTACTACTGGCCAGTATGTCTTTCTAAGATGTAGTAATGTCAAGGACAGGTATAGAGGGAAATAGTCTAGGTAAGCTAGGTTATATTAGAAAAACTAGAAAAGTCCATGTTGGAGGGGTACAAGGAGATGATTCAACAGTTAAAGGTGCTTGCTTGCAAAGCCTGCTGGCCTGGGTTTGATTACCCAGAGCCATGTAAAGTCAGTTACACAATGTGGCACATGCATCTGGAGTCTATTTGCAATGGCAAAAGGCTCTCTACCCTGGTTCTCTCTCCCTCCTCTCAAATAGATAAGTAAACATAATTTTCAAAAAAGTTTAGAAAACCATATCTTGGTCCCAGGCACATTGGAATTCTCTCCTTTGAATTCTTTTGCCATATGACAGCTATGATAGTTAATTTTCATTGTCAACTTGACTTGATTTAGAATCTCCAAGGAGGCACACCTCTGAATGTGTCTGTGAGGGTGTTTCCAGAGAAGATTAACTGAGGGAGAAAGACTTACCTTGAGTGTGGGTGGCACTATCCCATGGGCTGGAGGGCCAGACCGAATAAAAGGGGGAAAGGAGAAAGGCAGCTGAGTGGCAGCATTGCCCCTTCTCTGCTTCCTGGTCCATCAAGACATGGGGATTCCCACCCACACCCTTCCTTGCCATGAGCTCCCCACCATGACAGACAGCCCCTCCTAGAACCTGGAGCCAAAATAAACCCTTCTTTTTATCAAGTATGTTGTCATAGAAATGAGAAAAGCAGGCTACCCCAAACTCTTCAAGTTGTAGAGAAACAGCCCTTTTAACTATAAGCTCTGGAGCTGTCTGGACTTATAAACTGACCAGCAAGCAGAACACCATCAGCCCCTTTCAGCTTTCTGTACCTCAGTGTGCAAATGCCCAGAAAGCTGGATGGCTTATTGACAGAGACCTTCCACTTCAGGAATCATCTTCGTCTGTGTGTGTATGTGTGATTTTATTGACTGCTTCTTCTCCTTTTTGGTGGGGGGGGGGTTCAAGGTAGGGTCTCACTCTATCCCAGGCTGACCTGGAATTCACTATGTATTCTCAGGGTGGCTTCAAACTCATGGCGATCCTCCTGCCTCTGCCTCCCAAGTGCTGGGATTAAAGGTGTGCACCACCGCACCCGGCTATTGGCTGCTTCACAGGTACTTGGTCACTCAATCTTCACATGACCTTTGGGAAATCATCCCAGAGAAAGCCAGGTATGGAGGCTGAGGCAAGAGGATTGCAAGTTTGAGGTCAGCCCAAGCTAGAAAAGGGACTATCACTCAAAAACAACAACAACAACAACAACAACAACAACAACAACAAAAAAAAAACAAGCAGATAAAAGGGAGAGAGAGAGAGAAAGAATTGTCCCCAACAAGCATGAGGAAATTGAGGCACAGTAAGATCATGTGACTTTCCAAACAGCTAGAAAAGTAACAGTCGTGATCAATTCTGGGTCTGCCTGATTTCCCAGTCCAGAATCTTCTATTCCTGGCAGTGGATTGGGGGCATGATGAGAAGACCTTTAGAACAAAAACTTAGCAAGGATAATTATATACTCATTGAAACCAAAAGTGTGCTGTGTCCCCCATTCCCAGCTCCAAGGCCAGGAGGATCTCAGGATACCTCTCCCTCATCCTTCTTCCTCCCTCCCATATTCTGGTCATCAATTTCCTGAATCATCACCCACCTTCATGCAAAGCCTCAAATTAAACAGCGCCTATCTCTGTGGGTCCAGGGAGGACATGAGCACCAGGCCCCAACACCTGTTATCTCCCATAGGCTCTAGGCTCCTAAGAAGGGGACTTCCAAAGCAAGCCTGAATTTCATTTCCTTCTCTTCATAACCAATCCCTAGCCATGCCTCTTTCTAAGCGACTCACTGTCCTGGGCAAAGTCCAGTAGGCAGGCCTCTCCCTGGGAGTTCCCTTCATGTCAGCTCAGGTCGCTCCTGCAGAGCTTCCAAGAGGCAGTTAGAATCCTGTGGAAGCACAAAGCACAGGGCCCTGCTAACAGAAGGAATCATTTCCTTTCTTGTCTCAAACTCTGAATCCATCAAAGCATGAGCAGGCAAGGACTCTGGAGGAAGACTCCTCTAGCGAAGAGACAACTGTGTGCAACAACTAGTAGGAATTTTATCTCCTTTCCTGGCTTTTCTTCTTGGATTCCCGAAGTCCCCAGTCAAACTTTGCTTCTAGGGTTAGTGCTGTCAATTTCTCTTTTAATCTAGGAATGAAAAGGTCCCTGTCTTTGTCCCCAACGTCCAGCTGAGTCGGGCTAACCATTTCAAAAAGAACGTGAGGAAAAACACAAAGGAACTCATTATGGAAACTATAAACAACATAAAAGTGTCATGTCCAAAGTACAGGTTTTCAGATTCTGAGAATCCCGTTAAAACTCGTGAAACGCTCACTGAGTTTCACATTCCTTGATCCCAAGAAAATATCAGGCTTAATCTTGCTGGCATGTCTTGGTCTGTCCCTTCTCTCCAGTCCTGCCTGACCCTGCCATGTGATCTCCCAAGCTGATTCGGGTCACTTTGCCATCCCAGGCTACCTTCAGTTTTTCACAAGTTAATCCCAAACCTTCAAAATGATAGCTTACTTTCTGGACTTACCTCTAGCCCTCTAAGCCCTCCCCTCATAACCATATCACACCCCTTTCACTCTGGGAAAAAATGGGTTTCACTATCTAGGCAACAAAGCATCTTTAATTGAGGAAGCATTGAAATCTGTGGGCTGGAGATGGCTTAGTGGGTAAGGCTCCTAACTGAGAACCCTAAGGACTCAGGATTGATTCCCTGAACCCACGGAAGCAGATGCACATGGTACTGCATGCTTCTGGAGTTCGTTTGCAGTGGCTAGAGGCCTTGGTGCGCCCATTTTCTTCCTCTCTGTCTCTAATAAATAAGTAAATAAATGGATAGATAGAGAGATAAATAAATTAATTAATTAATTTAAAAAATTGGCAGCTGGGCATAGCAGCACACACTTTTAATCCCAGCACTCAGGAGGCAGAGATAGGAGGATCGCCATGAGTTCGAGGCCACCCTGAGACTGCTAACAGTGCTCACGCCAAACACATGAACAACTGGGCTTCCCCAAAACCCACATGCAATAACGTCTTCAGAAGTTGATGGAGCAGAAGAAATGGTCATAGAAATCGCCACGGATATCCTCTCTCCTTGCTCTCTCATCAGCGGGAAGGAACCCATTTACAAACGGGCTCTTTTTTTTTTTTTTTTTTTAAAGCAAACAAGGCCAGCCCAGGGAAGGAGGTTCTGACGCCCCGTTCAGGGGTGGAGTCCATTAGGTAGTCTCCTGCGAATTTGATCAGCGGCTAAGTGATGCTTGCTGGGCCGTCCTGACATCCGGGAACTGTGTTCACCATGCCCGGACTGGTACTAGACACGGTCACTGCTAGAGAGGGAACATTGGGGAATCGCGGGTATTCCACTTGCTCCGCAGGATCTGGGATGTCGCTTAGTGCTGGTGGGGAGGGGGGTTTGCCTAGAATGCTCGAGGCCTTAGCATTGATCTCTAACACCGAAAACAACTACAACAAACCCCCAAAACGCAACACAAAACAACATTTGGGCGACGCGTTCGCTTTCTATGATTCTTGGCTCCTGTGGGTTGCCGTCGTTGCCCTGGGATACCGAGACGCCCTGTCCTACGCGTCCCGTTTCTATGGAGACGTCAGCATGGCGGCTGTTTGAGTTCTGAGCGTTGGGTCCCCGCGAGCGAGCTGCAGGGAAGGTATCCGTACCGAGAGACCGCCTCCTCCAGGAAGTTGTGGCCAGGGGTCCTCCACCTGCCCTCCACAGATTCCGGGGCACCGAGATCTGGATGAGATTAATCAACGAGAAACAGCTCTAGGCATGTTGTTGTTGTTTTTCTAAGTATGCTTTATTCTCTTCATTTTACCTGTTTCTTCTTCAACTCCCTCCAGTTATTCCATTGGTCATGGGAGGATTTGGGAGTAGTTTGTGGGCGGAAATTATGCAACTAAAGGAAGTTTGGTAATAGGTAAACTTTTCCTGTCAAGATTCGAAAACAACTAAAACCCACGATTGCACACTCTCTTCACAATTATTACAGAAGTGTCTTTGGGAGAGGAGTGCAGGCTAGTGTGGAAGTTGTGGTTGTTAGGTATAGTGACAGGTTTTGAGTGCTCTTAGAAATCCCCTATTCCTCTCGAGCTCCACTCTGACTGTCAAGAGGCCAGGACAACGCCCATTTACAGGCAAGGAAACTGAGGCTTGAGGAGACAGAGAAATTCATCTATCCCTTGCTGAAACCTGCTTTCCTTACCCTTTCTTTTTTAAAAAAATATTTATTTATTTATTATTTATTTATTTATTTATTTATTTATGAGAGAGGGAGAGGAAGAGGAAGAGGCAGAGAGAAAGAGAGACTACATGCGCCAGGGCCTCCAGCCACTGCAAATGAACTCCAGATGCATGCACCCCCTTGTGCATCTGGCTTACATGGGTCCTGGGGGATTGAACCAGGGTCCTTAGGCTTTGCAGGCAAATGCCTTAACCGCCAAGCCATTTCCCCAGCCCCTTTCCTTACCCTTTCTTTCCCATTGTCTCTTATATATTCTGGGCACTCTCTGTGATAGATTAATGTGTTGAGTGGAGACTTTTTCAGAGCCCGAAGGCAGTAGCTCTTTGTTGAATCCCTGAAGTCATAGACATTAACGAATAAGGGCAGGATGTGGAAGCCAGCCAGTGGCAGAAAAGTAACAGATATTTCCTCTTGGCCTCCTCAGCTTACATTTCTTGGATTCTGTCTGGACATCCATTTTATAACCGAAGGTAGGAGCCTTGCCTGTCTTGTCTCCTGTCTAGAACAGTGCCTACTACACTCAGTAAATGAGTGAGTGAGTGAATGAGAAAGGGAATTTGAAATTCAGTGAGCATTTTCATGGGTTTTAATGGGATTCTCAGAATCTGAAAACCTGTACTTTGGACATGATGACCTATATGTTGTTTATAGTTTCCATAATGAGTTCCTTTGTGTTTTTCCTCAAGTTCTTTTTGAAATGGTTAGCCTGACTCAGCTGGACCTTGGGGACAAAGAAGGGACCTTTTCATTCCTAGACCAAAAGGGAAATTGATAGTACTGACATTAGAAGCAAGGCTGGACACTTCAGGGATCCAGTAAGAAAACCCAGATGAGGGGATGGAGAGATGGCTTAGTGGTTAAGGCGTTTGCCTGCAAAGCCAAAGGACCCAGGTTCAATTGCCCAGGACCCACATAAGCCAGATGCACAAGATGGTGCATGCACCTGGAATTCATTTGCAGCGGCTTGAAGGACCTAGTGTACTCTTTCTATCTGTCTCTTTCTTTCTCTATCTCTCTCTCAAATAAATAAAATTAATTAAAAAGTTAAAAAAAGAAAACTCAGATGAAGAAGTAAAACCCCTACTAGGAGCCATACAGCATTCCCAATTCTCTTCTGTCTCTTCTTCCTTCCTTCCTCCTTTCCTCCCTCCCTCCCTTTCTTTTTTGAGGCAGGACCTCACTCTAGCCCAGGCTGACCTGATTTCACTCTGTAGTTCCAGGCTGGTCTTGAACTCACAGTGATCCTCTAACCTCTGCCTCTTGAGTGCTGGGATTAAAGGCGTGCGCCACCACACTTGACTTCATTTGCCTCTTTTTATTTCCCAGTATTAGAGCAATGCTGTCTGTTAAGCCACTAAGTAAATGTAGCTATTGAGGGCTTGAAATTCAGGCAGGCTCAACAGAGATGAACTGTGAATATAATATGAGCACCTAATTTCAGATTTGGGACAAAAAAGAATGTAAAACATCTTATTAATAATTTAATGTCAATTAAGCATTAAATGATAAAATAATATATATATAATATTCATGAATAATATACATTCATTTCACCTGTTTCTTTTTACTTTTTAAATGTAGCTACTAGACTTTGTTTAATTTTAAAAAAATATTTATTTATTTGAGAGAGAGCGTGCACCAGGGCTTCCTGCCACTGCAAACTCCAGATGCATGCACCACTTTGTGCACCTGGCTTTATGTAGGTATTGGGAGATTAAACCTGGGTTGTCAAGCTTTGCCAGTAAGTATCTATAACTGCTGAGCCATCCCTCTAGCCTGCGACTAGACATTAAAAAAATCTTTATTTATTGGGTTGGAGAGGTGGCTTAGCAGTTAATACATCTGGAGTGTGTTTGCAGCAGCTAGAGGCCCTGGTGTGCCCATTCTTTCTATCTGACTCTCTCTCTTGCTCTCTCTCAAACAAATAAATAAAAATATTAAAATATTAATTTATTTGCAAGCAGAGAGATAGAGAGAGATAGAGAATGGGCACACCAAGGACTCTTGCCACTGCAAACAGACTGCACATGCATGTGCCACTTTGTGTATCTGCCTTTATGTGAGCACTGGGGAATTGAACTTGGGCCAGCAGTCCCTGGACATGTTTAAGTAACATGTTGCTTGTATGAAGTAGGGATGGGCAGAGCCATGTTTGGTGACTTCATTGATGAAGGCTGCATGTGAATGGAAAGAGAACAAACGTGGTGCGTTTTGAGGTGGATCATTATAGAGGTCTGCAAACCTCTTCTATATGTGCCTGAGCAGGCTGGCCATAGCTGGAGCATCTGAGTGTGGAAACTGCTAGCCTCTTTAATAGACATACTTGCATGAGCAGTCTAAAAGAAACCTGTTAAAAGAAATGGTGGGGGGAGGGGAGGATCTGGGGAAATGGCTTAGTGGTTAAGGTGTTTGCCTGCAAAGCTAAAGGACCCTGGTTTAATTCCCCAGGACACACATAAGCCAGATGCACAAGGGGGCACATGCATCTGGAGTTCATTTGTAGTGGCTGGAGTCCATGGCGTGTCCATTCTCTCTCTCTCTGCCTCTTCCTCTCTCTCTCAAATAAATAAATAAATAAAATATTTTTTAAAAAAGAAAAGGGTATTTGAGGTGATAGAGCCAGAGCGTAAGACCTCTTTGTTCCTCTTCAAGCGAGGCCAAATAACATTTTTTTTTTAACATTTTTTTAACATTTTAACATTTTTTTCTGAGAGAGACAGACAGAGAGAGAGAGAAAGGGAGAGGGAGACAGATAGAGAATGGGCACGCCAGCAGTCTCTCAGCTGCTGTGAATGAAATCCAGATGCGTGCACCCCCTTGTGGTCAAGTGTGGCATTGCACCCTTGCGTCACTGCGTCTGGCTAAACGTGGGACCTGGAGATTGGAACCGGGCTCTTAGGCTTAGCAGGCAGGCGCCTTAACCACTAAGCCATCTCTCCAGCCCAACCTTTTAACATTTTTTGTTGTTGTTTTTCAAGGTAGGGTCTCGCTGTAGCCCAGGCTGACCTGGAATTCACCATGTAGTATCAGGCTGGCCTCGCACTTAGAGCTATCTTCCTACCTCAGCCTCCCAAGTGCTGGGGTTAAAGGCATGGGTCACCACGCCCACCCCATCCCCCTTTTAAATGAGGTGAAAGCTGTGGATGCACTTGCAGAGAACCAGCACTGCTGCACACACACACGACATCTTGCGTGTGGTTTACACGATGGTTGTATATGTTTGGATGAAATTTCCACAGCCATCTATCCTGTGCTCTAGAAACTGATTTGCTCCTCCTCTTATCAGCCCATTATTTCAGTTACTGTTGACTTTACATCTGGACTATAGAATGTGCTGTGGTAGAGGAAACTCAGAAGACCAAAAACCCTCCACTGTTTTTTGTCTCTTTTCTGCCTTTACTCCTTTTCTCACAGCAGATAAGATGCGTTTAAAGGAAACAAGTGCAGTGTAAAAACTGATGAAAAGTAAAGCATGCACTGGGGGCATATTGGGTAATGCCAGCTGTGGCCATGGAGGGTCATGGGTGCATGGGCTTTATCGCAAACCGCTCCTTCAAGTGGTTTCCTGAGTGGCGCTCTAATGCCAGGCAAAGCCCTGGGCCATTTCTCATGGTGCCACCTCATACCTCTTGCCAGAACTACAAAGTAGGCTCTCTTTTTCATCTCTGGGTTATCCACAAGTCTCCCCTCCTCAACTCACTTTTTCATGTTCCTCCTGCTCTGCCTTCCTCCAAGCTCCAGACTCATATGACTCTTCCTGGCTTAGCAGTTTTGAATTTATATTCCAGGTGCCCAATGCTCACCCAAGCAAATCTAAGCTCTGCCATAAGGCCCAAAAACAATGGGGCCTCCACTATAAACTCTGGTGGATCATGTCTGAGTGCCAGCACGATGCCTGTCCCCACCGTCAACAGCAGCAGTGGGCCCAGGAGTGCCCACAGCAGCAGCAGTGTCCAGGTGAGGACCTGGCCAGGGTGGGCAGAGCAGCGTGTGGCTGGGCCAAGTGGGGACATGGTAGCAGGGCAGTAGAGTAGAAATCTGGGTATGCAAAGTCTTCCATCTACACCCCAGTGGCAGCCCCTGCCTAAATGGAGCACCAACAGACTGGTTGCAGTAAACATGCAACAATAAGAAAAGCTCCAGGGAGGATGGAGGCTGGGTGGGTAGACAGCATTTCTGTGCTTATTTTTATTTACTTATTTATTTATTTGGTTTCCAGGCTGACCTGGAATTCACTATGTCATCTCAGGGTGGCCTCGAACTCATAGTGATCCTCCTACCTCTGCCTCCTGTGTGCTGGGATTAAAGTCGTGCACCACCATGCCCGGCTGTAGACAGCATTTCTCTCTTCTATCAGGAAGCACTTTTCGCCTTGACTTCTGGGATTTTGTGTTTGGCCAACATGTGGATGTCATTTACATTGTGTGTGACAGTATCTAGGAGTATGACTATATGTTTAGTGTGGTGTGTTTGTTGTATGTGGGATGATGCAATGTGTCTGAGTAGGGGTGATACCTTCCCCCTTACATGTGATGTTCTTTGCACCCAGGGGTCCATGGAAGATGAGTCTCCCTTCTGTCTGGGTCTGCTTGCCCTGGGTTTGCTGGTATCCCTCTCTCCTGTGCTCTGAGCTGACAGGAGATTGAGAAGAGGGGGAAAGCCAGAATATTTTCCTTCTTCTCTTATTAGAAAAAGAGGCAGAGAAGGAGAAGGAGAGAGAGAGAGAATGAGCACACTAGGGCCTCTAGATGCTGCAAATGAACTCCAGATGCATGCTCCACCTTGTGTATCTGACTTACATGGGTCCTGGGGAAGTGAACCTGGGTCCTTAGGCTTTGCAGGTGAGTGCCTTAACTCATTAAGGCATCCCTCCAGCCTCTTCTCTTCATAATATACTCATCATCAGCTGGATCTCTCCATTTCTCCTCTTCCCACCAGATAGGCCACAGGGCTCCAGTGTCCCCTCTTCATGTATGTATGTATGTATGTATGTATGTATGTATGTATGTATGTATGTATATCTACTTATCTATAATTTTCACTAGTGTATATTCATTGCATGTTGTACTGCATTACATAAGGACATGTTCATACTAGTATATAATATCCCTCCCTTCCACTTTCTCATTCTTCCCTTTCCCATTAGACCCCTTTGTTCTCCTAAACAGTTTTGCTTCTACTTTCATATCATACATACATGATTTTATGCATCTATATATCTAGGATCCACAAAAGAGAGAAAATAGGACTTTCTTGTCTTTCTGAGATGACTTGATTCACATAATATGATCACCTCCACTTATATCTATTTTCCTGCAGATGACATGACTTAGTTCCTTATGACAAAAAAAAAGCCCATTATGAGTCTGGGGTGTAGGTCCATTGGTAGAGTGCTTACCTAAAATGCACAAAGCCCTGGCTTCACTCCTAGGCATGTATACAAGCAGGCATGTGGGGCATGCCTGCAACCTCAGCTCTCAGGAGATAGACACATGAGGAGCAGAAGTTCAAAATCATTCTTGGCTGCAAGTGACTTTGAGGCCAGCCTGAGATACAAAAGATCCTGTCCATAAACAAAACAAAACAAAATTCACACACACATACACACACACACACACACAAACACACACACACACTCACTCACGTTTTCTTTATCCACTCTGTTGATGTACTCTAATTCTACAACTTAGCTATTGTGAACAGTGCTGCAATAAACATGGACGTGCAAGGATCTCTGTGACATGTTGACTTGGAATCCTTTGTCTATCTACCCAGGAGTGCTATGGCTGGGACATGTGGTAGATATAGTTTTAGTTGGTGCCTCTGTGTGTGTGTGTGTGTGTGTGTGTGCCTGAGGAAATCTTGGGTATTGTTCTTCAGGCAACTGAGCTATTCCACAACCCCTATCTTTAGAGAAATCTCCACTCTGATTTCCATAGTGTCTGGACTAGAATACAGTCCCACTGGGAGTCTGGGAGGGTTCCCTTTTGTCTGCACCTGTCACGGTGGCCACATCATGATGTTGCCAACCCCAGGATTACCTACTGGCCCTGTGAACTATACATTACAGGCCCTGTTTTAAACACAAGGGCGGCATCTGTTTTTCTGGTTGGATCTTGCCTGGTGTACTAACTGCTACTTAGGGTGCATTATCATTCATGTCCTTTTTTATCCATGGGCCGTCCAGAAAAGAATATCTCACATTGGCCATCCAGTCCTCTTGGTGAATGCTGACACTGAGACTATAAGCGCCTAGAGAAGATTTGGAGGTGTTGTTCACCATCGTAGTCCCAGCATCTAGCACACCATCTGGCACGTGACAGATAGTGAAGAATTACTTGTTGAATGAGTGACTTCATCCTGTGTTTTGCAACGACAGACAAGCAGTACTTGCTTAAAGATAAAACAGCCATGAGTTGAGTGTTTATGGCAATGGTCAGGGTAGGAAGAGGTGTCTGGTCCATCTTCCCTCCACTTTATTGTCTGAGGCAGGGGTGGGAGGTACCATCCCTCCCCCTTCTCAGATAGGTAATTGGCATTATCAATCTATGAAGGAGTCTTCACTACAGGCAAGGAAATATTGGCACATTGAGTTTTGGAGTGACTTAGGGAGGCATGATTGGAGTTTGGTCTCAGACAATGGGCTTCTTCCTCTGCTTCAGTGGTTAGTTGAGGGGTAGGAGAGGAAGTTGTGGAGTACCCAGAAATCTGGAAAAGGACCTTGGTTAGAACATTCCAGCTAGGAGAGGCTTCTATAGTTCAGGGCAGGATGGGGAAGAAGAGGAAGATGAGACAGCTGCCTATACCTGCCCAAGGACAGAGCACACCAGCCAACTGTGTTTATGTACCTGATAGAGTGGCTAGGTAGGACAGGCAATACTTCAGTGTCTGGGCTCTCATGGGCAAACTGTTCCAGGAACCTTGGAACATTGTCCATCTCCAAGTTCTGCCTTTTCTTCAACCCTGTCACACTGTAAAAGCCCTAGGGTGAAAGATATCCTTCTCCTTCTCTCCCTTCCTCCCTCCTTCCCTCCCTTCCTTCCTCCCTCCCTCCCTCTGTCCCTTCCTTCCTTCCTTTCTTCCTTCCTTCCTTAAGTTTTTGAGGCAGGATCTCACTCTAGCTCATGCTGATCTGGAACTCACTCTGAAGCTCCAGGCTGGCCTCAAACTAACTCATGGTGATCTGCCTACCTCAGCCTCCCAAGAGCTGGAATTAAAGGCATGTGTCACCACACCCAGCTGAGACGTTGTCATTTCTTATGTGCTGAAGGCAGGAATGGAGGTCGGGATCTTTGCTCATTCTTGGAGTCTTTATATCCTATTGCCACTAATGCAACCTTTCTTCGTCTCTTCTCCCTGCTACCTGAACAGCTTGCCAGTCTCACGGATGCTCAGGGGTGCTTCCCACAGAAGCAGGACAGAGTGAAGAAGAGAGTCATGTGGGGCATTGAGGTCACCGAGGAGCTGCAGTGGAAAGGCTGGGAGCTGGGAAAGGAGACTACAAGGAACCTGGTTCTGAAAAACCTCTCCTTAAAAATCCAGAAGATGAAGTACAGGTACCGGAAGAGGGACCAAGGACCCAGCCTCCGAACCCTCAACCCCTCAAAGTGGGCTCTCTTCATTTTTTAATTTATTTATTTGCGAGGAGAGAGAGAAAAGAATGAATATAGTATACCAGGGCCTCCAGCCACTGCAAACAAACTCCAAGTGCATGCACTACTTTGTGCATCTGGCTTTACATGGGTAATAGGGAATTGAACCCAGGTCCCTAGACTTTGTAGGCAGACACCTTAACCTCTGAACCATCTCTCTAGCCCCGAGAGCTTCCATTTTTCTATGCTGTTACTGTAAGTGCTATCATCAAGTTTGAAAATATTTGTCAAGGGTCTGGTTGCTTGCAAAAACCTGATGACCCAGGTTTGATTCCCCATTACCCATATAAATCCAGATACACAAAGTGGCTCATGTATTTGAAGCTCATTTGCAGTGGTAGGAAGCCCTGGTGTGCCCATACCTACTTACTCTCTCTGCTAAGTCATCTCTCTCCCCCTCTCTCTCTCTTTGGTTTTTCAAGATAAGGTCTTGCTCTAGCCCAGGCTGACCTGGAATTCACTATGTAGTCTCAGGGTGGCCTTGAACTCATGGCAATCCTCCTGCCTCTGCCTCCCGAGTGCTGGGATTAAAGACATGTGCCACCATGCCCAGCTTTAATTTTTTTTTTTTTTTAAAAATTTATTTAGGAGAGAGAGAATAGGCACTCCAGGGCCTCCACTACAAACAAACTCCAGATGCATGTGTCACCTTGTGCATCTGGCTTACATGGGTTCTGGGGAATCGAACCTGGGTCCTGTGGTTTTGCAAGCAAGTACCTTAACTGCTAAGCCATCCCTCCAGCCCCCAAATTTGTTTTTGATTTTGTTTTTTTGAGGCAAGGTCTCACTCTAGCCCAGGCTGTCCTGGAATTCACTATGTAGTTTCAGGCTGACCTCAACTCACAGTGATCCTCCCACTTCTGCCTCCAGAGTGCTGGGATTAAAGGTTTTTGCCACCACGCCCAGCTTACATACCAAATTTGAGCCTAGCCTGGGTTACTATGAGATACTGTCTGGAAAACAAAAAAAGAACATAAGGTTTTTTTAATATTTTATTTTTATTTATTTATGTATGAGAGAGACAAAGAGGCAGAGTGAGAGACAGTGAAAGAGAATGGGCACACCAGGGCCTTCGACCACTGCAAATGAACTCCAGATGTGTGTGCCACCATATGCATATGGCTTACATGGGTCCTGAGGGATTGAACCTAGGTCCTTTGGCTTTGCAAGCAAGCACCTTAACTGCTAAACCATCTCCCCAGCCCAAGAATAGGTTTTTTTGTTTGTTTGTTTGTTTGTTTGTTTGTTTGTTTGTTTTGTGTGTGTTGTTTTTTTTTTTTTTTTTTTTGGTTTTTCAAGATAGGGTCTCACTCTAGCCCAGGCTGACCTGGAATTCACTGTGCGTTTGCAGTCTCAGGGTGGCCTTGAACTCATGGGGCAATCCTCCTACTCTGCCTCCTGAGTGCTGGGATTAAAGGTATGCACCACCATGCCTGGCTTGATTAGAAGTTTTTAATTTCAAAAGAATCAAGCTTATCAATATTTTTCTCATATGGCTGCCATGTTTTTGTGTCTTGCCAAAGAGCTCTTTCCACACCACTAAGTCATGAAGATTTTTTATTTTATTTTTTCTTTTTGGTTTTTTGAGGTAGTGTTTCACTGAAGATTTCATAGTCTTGATTTTCAGATTTGACTCTTATCTATGTAGAACTGAATCTGTGAATGGTTTGAAGCAGGGACCTGGTGGTATCTTTCCTCAGTTGAATGTGCAGTTATCTCAGCAGCATTTATTGAGAAGTTTCAACTTTGATCTATGATCTGATATACACATGGCGAGGTCCATGTTTGGATGGTTCTGTGCTCCTGTTCTATTTGTGTAGTCCTGGGCCAGTACCTGCCTGAATTAGCTGTTAGCACTTATGATAAATCTTGGGATCTGGTAGTGTTAAGTCCTCCAGCCCCATTCTGCAAGATTACAGTGCTGTTCTTGGCCCTTGGGATTTTTTATTGTGGGTTAATTGAGCCTATAAATCAATTTAGAGAGAATACACATTGCAATATCAAGACTTTTAATCCATGAACATAAATACCTCTATACAGTATTGATTAGATTTTCTTTTCTTTCCCGTTTCTAAATAGAGTATATTTTTCCATAGACAGCATGCCCATTATAGTTAGCTTTAGCCTAAGTATTTACTATTTTATTTATTTATTTGAGAGAGGAACAGAGAGGAAGAGGGAGAGAGAATGGACACAGCAGGGCCTCCAACCACTGCAAAAGAACTCCAGATGCATGTGCCACCTTGTGCCTCTAGCTTATGTGGGTCCTGGGGAATCGAACCTAGGTCCTTAGGCTTTGCAGGCAAGCTCGCTAACCACTAAACCCATCTCTCCAGTCCAATTTACTATTTTCAATGATTTAATATCTGACAGATATATTTATATTTGCTTATTTGATTTTTAAAACTATTATTTATTTATTTACTTACTTGATAGAAGACACAGAGAGAGGCAGATAGAGAGAGAATAGGCATGCTAGGGCCTGTAGCCACTGCAAACAAACTCCATACGCATTTGCCACTTTGTGCATCTGGTTTATGTGAGTACTGGGGAATCAAACCCAGGTCCTTAGGCTTTGTAGGCAAGCACCTTAACTATTGAACCATCTCTCCAGCCCCTTGATTTTTTTGAGAAAGGGTTTCCCTGTGTATCCCAGCTGGCCTCAAATTCATAATCCTTCTGCCTCTGTTTCCCAAGTATTGGGATTACAGGCATATGCCACCATGTCCAACTATATGTGATGTATGTATGTATGTATGTATGTATGTATGTATGTATGTATGTATATATGTATGTATATGGTTTTTCGAGGTAGGGTCTCACTGTAGCCCAGGCTGACGTGGAGTTCACTATGTAGTTTCAGGGTGGCCTTGAAATCACAGCAGTCCTCCTACCTCTGCCTCCCAAGTGCTGGGATTAAAGATATCCACCACCATGCTTGGCTTCATATGTGATATATTTTAAAGTAGTTTTCATGTTTTTGTTTTCTCTTAGTTTTTTGAATGGTGCTAATTTTTTTTTGTTTTGTTTTCTTGTTTTTTGAGGTAGGATTTCACTCTAGCCCAGGCTGACCTGGAATTCACTATGTAATCTCAGGGTGGCCTTGAACTCCTGGCGATCCTCCTACCTCTGCCTCCCAAGTGCTGGGATTAAAGGCGTGTGCCACCACGCCAGGCTTGGTGCTAATTTTTATGTGGACATTCCACCCTCCCATCGTCCCTCCTTCCCTCCCTCCTTCCTTCTCTCTTCCTTCCTTCCTTCCTTCCTTCCCTGCCTCCCACCTGCCTGCCCTCCCTCCCTTCCTTTTTTTCCTCCTTCCATACCTGCCTTCTTTTCTCTGTATTTTTTTGTGGTGTTTATTATCTATTTATTTGAGAGCAACAGACAGAGAGAGAAAGAGGCAGAGAGAGAGGTGTTTATTATCTATTTATTTGAGAGCAACAGACAGAGAGAGAAAGAGGCAGAGAGAGAGAGAGAATGGGTACACCAGAGCCTCCAGCCACTGCAAATGAACTCCAGATGCATGTGCCACCTTGTGCATCTGGCTTATGTGGGTACTGGGGAATCGAGCCTCAAACTGGGGTTCCTTAGGCTTCACAGGCAAGTGCTTAACTACTAAGCCATCTCTCCAGCCCCTTTTCCTATGGTTTTGTTGTTGTTGTTGTTTGTTGTTGTTGTTTTTCGAGGTAGGGTCTTGCTCTAGCCCAGGCTGACCTGGAATTCACTCTGTAGTCTCAGGGTGGCCTCAAACTCATGGTGATCCTCCTACCTCTGCCTTCCAAGTGCTGGAAATAAAGGCGTGTGCCACTACACCTGGCTTGTTTTGTTTTTGAGACAGGGTCTTGCTGTATTGCCTTGCCTGGCCTAGAACTTGTTATGTAAACCAGGCTGGCTTTGAACTCTGCTGATCCTCTTGCCTTAGCTTCCCAAGCATTATAGGTGTGAGCCACCATGCCTGGCTATATTTTTCTAACATTTTAATTGAGATTATTATTTTTTAATTTGCTTTTTTCTCTCTTATTAAAATGGTAGATTATGTTAACTAATTTTCTATGTTAAACTAAGCCATGTATCCCTGGAATAATCCCAAATTGATGACTTAGCTTTTTATACTTTGATAAATTCTGTGTGTGTGTGTGTGTGTATGTAAGGTAGGTCTCACTTTAGCCCAGGATGACCTGGAATTCACTATGTGGTCTCAGGCTGGCCTCAAATTCACTGCAGTCCTCCTACCCTCTGCATCATGAGTGCTGGGACTACAGGTGTGCACCACCATGTCCTGCTCTTTTTGCTTATATTTTGTTTCTGGCTAAGATTGGCCTGTAGTTTCCTTTCTTCTGCCTTCTCCCGTCAGGCTCTGGTAATAGCACATGGTGATTTCAAAGAAGATGCAGAGTGTTCTCTTATTTTTATTATCTGGGTGAGTTTAAGACTGGAGTAGTTTTTCTTCCGATACTTGGTAGGACTCACAGTGGAGCTATCTGGCTTAGATTTTTTTGCTTGCCTTTTCCATTTCTTTGATGATTTTAAGTAGGATGATCATAACATTCATGGTATAATTCTTTTTTTTTTTTTTTTTTGTTTTTGGTTTTGCGAGGTAGGGTCTTACTCTGGTCCAGGCTGACCTGGAATTAACTATGTAGTCTCAGGGTGGCCTCAAACTCTCAGCGATCCTCCTACCTCTGCCTCCCAAGTGCTGGGATTAAAGGCGTGCGCCACCACACCCAGCTCATGGTATAATTCTTGAGCAAGTTTGGTAGGTTGTGTTTTCCTAAGAATGCACTTATTTGTTCATTGGTGCTGTGTTGTTGACAACACTGTATTCTTGTTTAATGCCTGTAGTGTCACCTACCCTGGATCCTGCTGCTCTGTGTCTCTGGCACTTCCCTTCCCAGCCTAGCTTCCCTGGTTAAGTGCTCAGGGATTCTGTTAAAACAGGGTGGACCGTCCTCCTTCCAGTCCCCATAGCCATCATTTTAGCAGAGATACAAAATTGTCTCCTAGGCTAAGCATGGTGGTGTAATCCTTGTACTTGGGAGGTGGAGACGAGGGGATTAAGAGTTCAGGGCTGGAGAAATGGTTTAGTGGTTAAGGCGTTTGCCTGCGAAGCCAAAGGATCCCAGTTCGATTCTCCAGGACCCATGTAAGCCAGATGCACAATGGGCACATGCATCTGGAGTTCAGTTTGCAGTGGCTAGAGGCCCTGGCATGCCCATTCTCTGTCTGCCTCCCTTCTCTCTCTCTCTCTCTGTGCTTGCAAATAAATAAATACAATAAAAAATATTTTAAAAAAAAGAGTTCAAAGTCAGCTTTGGCTACATGAGACCCTGTCTCAAAACCAAACAAATAAAAAAATGAGCTGGGGTGGGTGGCTAGAGAGATGGCTTAGCAGTTAAGGCTCCTGCCCGCTAAGCCTAAGAATGCTGGTTCCAATCTCCAGGGCCCACGTTTAGCCAGATGCAAAGTGACTCAAGGGCACTAGAGTTTGTTCTCAGCAGCTGAGAGGCTGCTGGAGCGCCCGTTCTCTCGCTCTCTGTCTCTCCCTCTCTCTGTGTCTCTCTCCAAAAAAGAAAAAAGAAAAAAAAATGAGCTGGGAGATGGCTCAGTCAGTAAATTCTTGTCTCACAAGCGTGCGGACGTGAGTTTCACCCCCAGTAGCTGTGTAAACTCCTGGGTGTGGTGGTGTGCAACTGTAACCCCAGTGCTGGGGAGGCAGAAACAGGTAGATTCTCGGAGCTTGCTGGCCAGCTAGTCTAGCCTAATCAGTGAGCTCCAGGCCAGTGAGAGTCCCTGTGTAAAGGAGGCAGATGGAATATCTGAAAACAACATGTGAGGATATCTTATGGCCTCCACGGGCACATGCACCCCACCCCGGCAAGTGAAGAACTATAAGAAATAGGAAAAGCAGGGGAGCTGGGTGTTGCAGTCAGCTCCTCATAACTGGGACAAACATCCAACCAGAAGCAGCTTATGGGAGAAAAGGGTTTATTTCCTGCTTACAGTACAGGGGAAGTACCATCAATGGGGTAAGAAGCTTGCTTCCTTCTATAGATCCAAGCAGACTCACAACAACAACCAGAAGCAGCTTATGGGAGGAAAGGGTTTATTTCAGGCTCACAGAGTCCAGGGGAAGCACTATCAATAGGGGAAGAAGCTGGCTCCCTGCTATAGATCCAAGCAGACAGACAGCAACAGCCAGCACCACAGAGTTACCAAAAGCCAGAGCTCAAACTGCTCTCCACACACCTTAGGTACAGACTTCAAGATCTGCCCCCAGTGACATATATCTTCCCCAGTAGGGCTCCGCCCACTGGAGACTCAGGATTCAAGCCTGAGTCTATGGGACCATACAGTCAAACTACCACACTGGGCATGGTGGTACACACCTGGAGTACCAGGGGTTCAAGGCCAGTTTCAACTCCGTACTGACTTTAAGGCTATCTTGTGCTACATGAGAGCCTTTTTTTTTTTTTTTTAGAAAACAAAACAAAACAAAACAAAACAAAAAAAAACTCTATTTGTTTGAGAGAAAGGGAGAAAGGCAGAGAGAGAGAGTGAGAGAGAATGAGCATGCCAGGGCCTTCAGCCACTGCAAATGAACTCCAGACACATGCGCCACCTTGTTCATGGGTCCTGGGGAATCGAACCTGGGTCCTTTGACTTTGCAGGCAAGTACCTTAACCACTAAGCCATCTCTCTAGCCCAAGAGCCTATGGTTTTTTTTTTTTTTTTTTTTTTTTTTCAGGTAGGGTCTCACTCTAGCTCAGGCTGACCTGGAATTCACTATGTAGTCTCAGGGTGGCCTCAAACTCACAGCGATCCTCCTACCTTTGCCTCCCGAGTACTGGGATTAAAGGAGTACACCACCATGCCCGGCTGAGCGTATGTTTTTTAAAAAAAGCATACATATGTTATACATGTGTTTTGTATATGTGGTGTGTGTGTGTGTGTGTGTGTGTGTGTGTGTGTGTGTGTGTGTGTGTGTGGGACCCTTCAGCTCCGCTGGTGGTTCTGAGCTCAGATCTGAAGTGCTCATCTCCTGACTTTTTTCCACAGGCCTCCCAAGACCAAGTTCTTCTTCACTGTCATCCCTCAGCCCATCTTCCTGAGCCCAGGCATCACCCTCCAACTCCCCATCATCTTCCGGCCACTGGAGGAGGTGAGGTCTACCTGACAAGCAATGGAGTGCAAGAGGGGATATGAAAGGAAAGCCTTCTGAACTGCAGGCAGGATGGGGAGCAAGGATCCCCCCAACCCAACCATATACTCTGCCAGCTCTAGCAAAAACTCCAGCTCAGGCTGGAGAGATGGCTTAGGCATTAAGCGCTTGCCTGTGAAGCCTAAGGACCCTGGTTCAAGGCTCGATTCCCCAGGACCCACATAAGCCAGATGCATGAGGTAGCACATGTATCTGGAGTTCGTTTGCAGTGGCCGGAGGCCCTGGCATGCTCATTCTCTCTCTCTCTCTATCTCTCTCCTTCCCTGCCTGTTTCTGTATCTCTCTCGCAAATAAATGAATAAAAGAAATTAGAAAAAAATTAAAAAAAACCTCCAGCTCAAAATGACCTCAGGAGGGGGCTTATACCTCAATATCATTCAGTAGAGGGGTGTTCCCCACTGGATATTGGTGATCACCAGAAAGCCCTAAATTCCATGGTGTCTTTTTATTCTCTGCATTTTTTCTCAAAATTATTTGTAAAACTTTCCTTCCTTTGAGACTTACTATGTTGAGCTATAGTTTCACTATGTTGCCTAGGTTTGCCTCAAATCCCTAGGCTGACATAATGCTCCTGCCCCAGCCTCCTGAGTGACTGCAATTATAGGTACATGCCATTACATTTGGCTCCTTAAAATTCCTTGTTCCCCACAAAAGAGGGTTTCATTTCTGAGACCAAAACAGTATAAGAGTTCTGGAAGGGGCTGGAGAGATGGCTTAGTGGTTAAGGCACCTGTGAAGCCAAAGGACCCAGGTCCGATTCCCCAGTACTCACGTAAGCCAGATGCACAAGGGGGCACATGCATCTGGAGTTGGTTTGCAGTGGCTAGAGGCCCTGCTGTGCCCATTTTCTCTCTGTCTCCCTCCCTTCCTCTCTCTCTCTCCTTGCAAATAAATAAATAAAATAAAAATTCTTTTTAAAAAGAGTTTTGGAAGGGACTGGAGAGATGGCTCAGTGATTAAGGTGCTTGCCTGCAAAGCCTAATGACCTAGGTTCAACTCCCCACTACCCACATAAGCCAGAGGCACAAAGTGGCACATGTTTCTGGAGTTCATTTGCAGTGGCTAGAGGCCCTGGAATGCCCATATTCTCTCTGTTTCTCTCTCTCTCTCTTCTCTCTGTCTCTCCCTCTTTCTCTCTCTCCCTCTTTCTCTCTGTCTCTCCCTCTTTCTCTCTGTGTGTCCATATCTCTCTGTTTGCAAATAAATAAAATATTTTTAAAAGCATTGTATTTTTTAAAAGAGTTCTGGAAGCTGATCCTCTCCTCAGACTGACGCAGTGGGTCATGGCCTAGCCCACCTGCCAGGGGTTGTGGGTGGGACGTGTGTTCCATGAGTGTCACCTGTGTACGACTGGCTGCTGACTGTCCCTCCACCTTCACCATGCCCTGCAGAAGGAGTACATGGACCAGCTATGGTTTGAGAAAGAAGAGGGGATGTTCTGTGTGGCCCTTAGGGCCACCTTGCCCTGCCACAAGCTAATGTGCCCACCATCCTTGAAGCTGCCCATGTGTGCCATTGGGGATGCAGTGGATGCCTGGTTCTGCCTGGAAAATGTGGGGTAAGGGGAGAGGCTGTGACTCCAGGGTGGCAAGAGCAAGCCCTGGGAAGAAGGCTGCAGGGAGCAGAGGAGATCAGCATCTACTGGTGGGGAGGAGAGAGGGGTGCCAACAGCCTTCAGGTCGCTGAGTCGGGAGCGGGATGAGGAGTGCCATGGCTTTGACCCAACCCCTTTGTACCCAGGGACCTGCCCACCTTCTTCAACTGGGAGGTTCCAAGCCCTTTCCAGGTACTTCCCACCACGGGGTTACTGGAGCCAAACATGACCTGCAAGATCAAAGTGACCTTTCAGCCTCTCGAAGCTGTTGTCCATGAAGTCGAGGCCATGTGTTGGTATGGGGAGGAAAACAAGGAGAAGAGCAGCATCCAGCTGCAGGCTGTAGGTAAGACATGCCTTCCCACCTATCCCTGGGACCCTGCTGCTGCCTCTTCCTTCCTCTCAAGTCCCCAGTGTTCCCCACAGACCCCTGCAGCCGCTCATCCTCTCCCTGCCCCAGTCTTTACCTTCCATCATGTCACTGACTCTTCTTTCCCTGGATTTCACTATGTAGTCTCAGGGTGGCCTCGAACTCACGGTGATCCTCCTACCTCTGCCTCCTGAGTGCTGGGATTAAAGGCGTGCGCCACCAGCCCAGCCGGGCAGGACATATACTTTCTAAGGGCTGGTCAATTGGAGCAACAGAGGTCCCTAAGTCTCGCCCATCCCTACCACAGCTAAGTGTGCCCAGCTGCTGGTGAGCATAAAGTGTAAGCTGCCAGAAGACCAGGATGCTGAGGGCTTGCAAAAGGTGCTGCACTTTGGCTCCGTTGCTGTGGGCTGCACATCTGAGAGGCAGATCTGGCTGTATAACCCGACTAGGGTATGTGCAGTGGAGGGGGAGGCTTGTACACGTCTGTGGACGCACATGCGTTGGAACAGGTGTTCTCTCCTCTCAGCTGGGGCTTGGCCCAGGTGTCCTGAGTCCCCTGAAACAACAACCCCTAGAGCTAACTTTTACCCCATGTCTAGCTCTTTTTATTTTTATTTATTTTTATTTTATTTTTATTTATTTTTTAATATTTTATTTATTTATTTAAGAGAGAAAGGAGAGAATGGGCATGCCAGGACCTCTAGCCACTGCAAAGGAATTCCAGATGCATGTGCCACTTTGTGCATCTGGCTTTATGTGGGTACTGGGGAATCAAACCTGGGTCCTTTGGCTTTGCAGACAAGTGCCTTAGCCACTAAGCCATCCCTCCAGCCTTCTTTTTTAAATTAATTAATTAATTTGAGAGAGAGGCAGATAGAGAGCGAGAGAGAATGGGCATACCAAAGCCTCTAGCCACTGCAAGCAAACTCCAGACGCATGTGCCACCTTGTGCATCTGGCTTACGTGGATCCTGGAGAATTGAACCTGGGTCCTTTGGCTTTGCAGGCAAGCACCTTAACCAATAAGTGTGACAGTACCTTTGGGTAAAGAAAAAGATGCTTCTCTCTGGGAAGCCCCCAGGAATGGCATACATCTTGGTTCTTTCCTACTGGTAGAGGTAGTATTACTGGCCAGTTGGCCTAGGCTAGGGTTCTGAGTTCTTTCTTTCTTTCTTTCTTTTTTTTTTTTTTTTTTTTTTTTTTTTTTTTTTTTTCGAGGTAGGGTCTCACTCTGGTCCAGGCTGACCTGGATTAACTATGTAGTCTCAGGGTGGCCTCAAACTCTCAGCGATCCTCCTACCTCTGCCTTCCAAGTGCTGGGATTAAAGGCGTGCGCCACCTTCTGAGTTCTTTTTCTTTCTTTCTTTTTTTTTATTTGTTTGTTTGTTTGGTTTTTTTCAAGGTAGGTTTTACTCTAGCCCAGGCTGACCTGGAAATCACTATGTAGTCTCAGGGTGGCCTAGAACTCACAGAGATCCTCCTACCTTCACCTCCCAAGTGCTGGGATTAAAGGTGCGCACCACCACACCCGGCTCCCATCTGGATTCTTTTAATTTCACTTATTTTTTTATTTATTAGAGAGAGAGAGGGAGAGAGAGAGGGAGAGAGAAAGTGAGAATGGGCACACCAGGGCCTCTAGCCACTGCAAATGAACTCCAGATGCATGTGCCACCTTGTGCATCTGGCTTACGTGGATCCTGGAGAATCATACTCGGGTCCTTATACTTCGCAGGCAAGTATCTTAACCGCTAAGCCATCTCTCTAGCCCCCATCTGGGTTTTTGATACAATGTACAGGCTGCCCAAACTGTGGTCTGTCCCTTCACCCTCCTACCTGGCCCCACAGGTAAATGCCCCCTTCAGGATTGAAATGGCTTCCGACATGCAGGCCAAAGACCAGATCTTGTGGTGCTCCATAAACCATGGCATCGTGCCCCCAGGAGAGAAAAAGTCCGTGTCAGTGCTCTTCCACCCCAAGGCCTTGGACCCCAGAACCATAGACTACTTCTCCATCGTGCCTTCTGGCTCTGCCGCCCAAACCACCATCCAAGTTGTTAGTTCCTGCCGAGGTACTGGTCAGCCCAAAAGACTGCACTCCTCAGGCGGGAGAGATCCTCCCAGGCTTCCTGAGGGTACCTGTCTGGTCTGCTCTTAAAGAGACCTTGCATCCTGGCCCCTTAGCCCAAATGTCTGCTGCCCCCTGGTGGTCCTGTGGAGAAGCATTATGAATACCTGGATCTTTCCATCATCCTAGTGTCTTGGGGTTCTGTCTAGGTTGCAGGGGCTCTGGGCCTATCCATCCTGTCCATGTGGATCCAGGGGACACCCCATCTCAGCAGTGGAACCCCTTCTGAGGCATCCTCTGAGGCTGATCTTCCAACCTCACCTAGGTGGCAGGGCCCCCTCACAGGAACCCATCTCCTATGCCCAGGTCCCGCTGTGTTCCTGCAGCACTGCTGCGTCAATTTCAGCTGGGTCAACCTTGGGGAGCACTCAGAGCAGACCCTGTGGATTGAGAACAAGTCGGACTGCTTAGCTCACTTCCAGTTTGACATGGACTGCCAGGAGAGCGTCTTCAGTATCAAGCCTGCCTTTGGGACCCTGGAGGGCAAGGCTCGCCTGACCCTGCACTGTGCCTACAAGCCCACTCACCCCATCATTTGCTTTCGGCGGGTGGCCTGTCTCATCCACCACCAGGTGAGTGGTGGAGAAGGGACCGAGGCTGCTGGCAAAGGGGCCCCTCTGACTCATGGGGATCTAGTCTGAGGCCTGGTGATGAAGACAGGGCTTGGTGGGTCCTCTCCTGTGTTCTGGAACTTCGGAGGCTGGCTGTCATGCAGGTCATCTTCAGAACCCCTGATCTGGACTTTGAAAGACGAGTATGACCACAGCATAAAGGCCCACTGAGCCAGGCAGATGTGCCAAGTTTACCCTGATTGCTGCCAGCCTAGAATCTTTGCTGTTGCTGCCATGAGTGAGCAGGCATATGTGGACACACCTGCCCCCCTCCAAACCCAGCAAGTGCATAGCAGAGAGCACTGAAGCTAGAACCCAAGGCCAGACCCTTGAAAGGGAAAGGGCACATAAGAGGCGTGCTGACCTATGGAGCTTGGGCATGATGGCAGGTAGGGGCTGCAGTCTAACCTGGACTTCTGGCCTCCTGCTGCCTATACACACCTGAGCTGGTCACCAGGCTCTGGTTATACCCCTTTGCCTGAGGGAGAAGAGCCTTTTCTGGGAGGCCTTGAAGCAGAAGGATGGCTTAGACAGGTTTCTATTCCTCCCAGGTGGGGCTGAATGGTGGCCTGGTAGGCTCCTGGCTGGCACTAGGATGGGCAGGAGGGTGCCCAGGAGCCGTAGACAGTGGAGGAGAGGCAGACAGATGGCTTTGACTGTCTCCTCAGCCAGTAGGCAGCTCTCAGGATGCTCCCTGCCCGTGTCTGTCCTCAGTTCAACCACTCATTCTGTGTCCTGTCTCACATGGACAATTGTCACAGGACCCCCTTTTTCTGGATCTGATCGGGACCTGTCACTCAGATAGCACCAAGCCGGCCATCTTGAAGCCTCAGCACCTCACATGGTACCGCACACACCTGGCTCGGGGCCTGGCGCTCTACCCCCCTGACATTCTGACCACCATGCTGAAGGAGAAGAAGCTGGAGCGGGATGCGAACGGGGCCCTCATGTTGCCTGTAAGCGGATCTCTCTGGGCCCCGTGTGTTCCAACCTCCTGGAGTCAGGCTGCCCTCCCTGGGTCCCTGCCACCTTCTCTCACAGTCACTGGGCAGTCTTGTGTTCCCAGAGCCTGCGGATGACACTGTAGCTGGGGATGACCTGCACAGAGCTCTTGTAGTCTTTTCTGGAAAGTAGGGGCCAAAGGAGGGCAGGAGCAGAAAGAGCAGTTGGGCCCTGTCACTGTGTCTTCCTGTGCAGGACCTGGAGGATTTTTCAGCTCTGCAGTACCCCTACGTCCCCCCGATGACAGAGTACTTCTTTGATGGCACCAGAGACATGGCCATCTTTCCCCCAGCCGTCAGTCTAGAGCCTGTTGAAGTGGACTTTGGTGCTTGCCCTGGGCTGGAGGTCCCCAACTCTATCCCCCTGTGCCTGAGGAACTATACCAAAGGCAAGATCACAGTGGTCTGGACTCGCAGGTCTGACTGCCCTTTCTGGGTGACCCCAGACACTACTGATGTGCCCCCGCTCAAGTCCACAGCCATGCGTCTGCACTTCCAGCCGCCCTCCCCCAACTGCCTCTACGCCACGGAGCTCGAAGCCTTCGCTGTCTACAAGGTGTGTACTTGCAGAGCAGTCAAACTGGAGAGACTAGCCATCTTTCTGGAGCTTAGGGGAAGGCTGGGTCAAGAGAGCTTGCTTTCCATGCTAGGCTTCTACTTTTTTCTTGGCTGGACAGCACCCTCTACTGGTTTGATCTTTCCAGACTCATGACCTAAGCAATGGCCCCTCCAGGGAAGAGCTCAGCTGGAATCAAGCATTTTAGGACAAAAAAATATAGTTCCTACAGAGGAACTCTCTAAGGGTTCTCAGCTAGGATGTCCCTAGCTTTTCTTTTAGTCCTGTAAGGAAATGGTTTGTTTTTGTTTTTTTCGAGGTAAGGTCTCGCTCTAACCCAGGCTGACCTGGAATTTACTATGTAGTTTAAGGGTGGCCTTGAACTCTCAGCAATCCTCCTACCTTTGCATCCCCAGTGCTGGGATTAAAGGTGTGCGCCACCACACCTGGCTTAAAGAATGTTTAAAAATATTTTATTTATTTGTTTATTTATTTATTTGAGAGAGAGGGAATTAGAGAGAGAGAGAGAGAGAGAGAAAGAATATGGGCACTCCAGGGCCTCTAGCCACTGCAAACGAACTCCAGGTGCATGCGCCCCCTTGTGCATCTGTCTTATGTGGGTCCTGGAGAATTGAACCTGGGTCCTTTGGTTTTACAGGCAAGTTCCTTAACCATTAAGTCATCTCTCCAGCCCAGCATAAATATGTTTTTTTGTTTTGTTTTGTTTTTTTGAGGTAGGGTCTCACTCTAGCTCAGGCTGACCTGGAATTCACTATGTAGTCTCAGGGTGGCCTCGAACTCACGGGGATCCTCCTACCTCTGCCTCCCGAGTGCTGGGATTAAAGGCGCCACTACACCCATGTTGCAGTCAGGTTCACATTGCTGGCAGAAATCACCCAACCAAGAGCAGCTTTTGGAGAAAAAAGAGTTTATTTGGCTTACAGACTCAAGGGGAAACTCCAAGATGGCAGGGGGAAACAATGGCATGAGCAGAGGGTGGACATCACCCCCTTGGCCAACATAAAGTGGACAATAGCAACAGGAGAGTGTGCCAAACTCTGACAAGGGGACACTGGCTATAATACCCATAAGCCCGCCCCCAACAATACATTGCCTCCAGGAGGCACTAATTCCCAAATCTCCGTCAGCTGGGAACCTAGCATTTAGAACACTTAATTTTATGGGGGACACCTGAATCAAACCACCACAACCCAGCTGTTTTTATTTCTTTATTTTTTTTTATTTTTGGTTTTCGAGGTAGGGTCTCACTCCAGTTCAGGCTGACCTGGAATTCACTATGTAGTCTCAGGATGGCCTTGAACTCTCAGAGATCCTCTTGCCTCTGCATTCCGAGTGCTGGGATTAAAGGTGTGAGCCACCACGCCCGCCTGTTTTTATTTTTTGAGACATGATCTAGCACTGTAGCCCAGGTTGGCCTGGAACTTACTGTATAGCCCAGGCTAGCTTCTCTTGAAAATCCTTCTGCCTCAGCCTCCCATCCTGGGATTACGGGCATGAGCCACACGTGACTCAAAGCAGTCTTTAACTGCCCCTTTCTCAGATGTTGACAGGAGCATGTGGGTGTATGTGGGGTAGTGCTGCTGATTTCTGGCCTGCCAGTCCTGGACGCATCAGAATTTTAGGTTGCAGTCTGTAGACCTGTAACCCACAAGACAGGCACTGTCACAAGTGACTGGTGAGTGCATGACAATGGCTGGTCCAAATAGAAATGTGCTGTGAATGTAAAATAGGCCCAGATTTCACAGACTTATTATGAAAGGAATGTAAAATCATTTTATAGTGCTTATATGGTAACGTGACAAGATTTTTAATTTATTGGGTTAAATAAAATATATTTTTGAAATTAATTTGTTGTGTTTTATTTTTTCGTGTAGCCACTGAAACATTTGAAATTGCATTTGCAGCTGGCTTGCGTGGCTCACGTTATATTTCCATTGGCCAGTACTTGTCTGGGTTCATTTCTACAAAATGAATGCCTCTTCCACATCCTGCCCCACCTTCCTCCTGGCAGCTGGGAGACTGTAGAGATGGCATGCTCAGTGCCTGGTACAGGCTCCTTTCAGGAGCGGCTATGCATGGCTCTTCTTTGCAGTCTCCCTGACCCTCCTCCCTGTGCCTGCAGCACGGGGCCAGGAAGGGGACGGTGGCAGCCTTCCAGGGTCAGACCCTGGGCGCTGAGCTTCTTCACGGCTGGCCTCCTGCAGGTCCTGCAGAGCTACAGCAATATCGAGGAGGACTGCACTGTGTCCCCATCCTGGTGTCTGACGGTGCGGGCCCGAGGCCACAGCTATTGTGCTGCCTTGGAGCACCACATCCCCCAATATTGCTTGGATGCACCTAAGGTGAGCAAGACCCCACCAACAGTGGGAGCAAGGTGGGGAACCCCAGCCTGCAGACCCTTGTAGCCTTGGAAACACAGCCTCAGCTCTTCAGGGCCGTCCTGTGGAACTGGGCCGGTGGAGGGCTTGCTCTTGGACCATGGTCCTGGCCCAGGAACAGTCTAGAGGTTGGACACCAGCCTCCCCTGCTCCATGTGAAGAACACACACCTGGTCCTCTCGTCCACCGCCTCCTTCATTTGTCAGTGTCCTAGTCACTGAACACTGCTGGGTCCCAAGTCCCAGGCTAGATCCTTGGGGATCCAGCAACCCAAACCATGAGCACTGCCCTTCAGGAGTGTCTCTCTGGGAGTCAGAGTCCCCAGGCCTCTTCTTGAGCCCCTTGCAGGCCTTGCTTGGCCTAGAAGCATGACAACATCGGGCTGAAAAGTGCAGAGCCTGGCGGTCCAGGCTCCCAGCTGCCTCCTCTGCTGCCTCCTCCAAGCTTCTAGCACCATGATGAAAATTTTATCAGTCTTGTTGCTAGGAAGGTGCCATTTTAAGACAATGGCTGCATCCCCGACAAACTGCACTTCTGCCTTCCAGCGCCAAGCCTGCACCACCCAGGCATCTGGCTCAAGACTCCCCTCCCCTCGCTCACAGGGCTTTTCTCACTGCTGTATTTCGCACCTTACCAGAACCTTCCAGCAACCTGAGGCCTTTCCTGCAGCCCTTATTCTGCCAGCCCATGTTAGTCTCACACCAACTGGATGGGAGTCTAGGACAGGGATTATGGGTCCTGTTCTGTGTAGACTGCTCAGCTCTTAGCGATCTTGACCACACTGGAGATGGCCAAGGAGAGTCTGGTAGCTGGAACTATTGCGACTGGCTCTCTTCTGCCACCTGAGTCAGAATCATCTAGAATGTGGACCGCCAAGCTTCCGGATTAGGATTGTTAGAAGTAGTTCTTAAGAGTGACTGGAGGGCACACTAAGAACCAACTTCTCTAACTTGGAGGACAGGCTTTGCAGCCAGGGTTTGGGCTGGGTTGTATGCAGGCCTCTTGGATTTCTCTGGAGACAATGCCACCCAAGTCAGTGTGCCTAGCTACGCCTAGGCTCTGAATGCGTATCGAAGGGTGGAGAATCTGAGCCCCTTCCCGCCTCTTCTCCCCCACCTTCAGCTGTTTCCCGCAGTGTCCTCTGGAAGCCCCTCCTACAGAAGCCTGCTTCTGGTCAACAAAGGCACCATGCTGCTGACCTTCAGTCTGTCCCCCAAGAGCAGCTCGGATATCACCCTGCGGCCCACTTCAGGCCTTATAGTCCCTGGGGCCCACCAGGTCTTCCTAATCTGCACCTACCCCAAGGGCACTTCCTGGAAGCAGCACCTTTTCTACCTGCAATTCAACTTCTACCCCCAGTATCTCAAGGTAGGAGGCAGGGTGAGGGGGTCGAGTCCTTGGGAGTAGGCCCTAATCCGGGATTTCTTTTTTCAAAATCACATTCGGGGATGGGCCTTGTGGCGGTGGGGGAGGCGCTGCTTTGGGAAGCAGTGTTACTGGAAGAGGCTCCCTGGTTCCCTCAGTGAACAACTCTGTCACTCTCAGTGCCCTGCATGTCCACCTCATGGAGCCTGGGACCAACACAGACGTCTCAGACTCCTACCTTCAGGTGGTAGAGGAGGACATTTGCAGCCAGCCCAGGGGTAGGGCTGGATGGTGAACCCACAGCTGACACCATGAAATGATCTGGACATCCTCTTTCAGTCCCTGAGAGTGTGTGTTTGGGGGGTGGGGGCAGGCTGGCCTTAGACTTGCAGTTATCCTCAGCCTCTCTAATGCTGAGATTGTGGGTGTACACCATCTCACCCAGCCCGCATTCCACACCCAGCCCTGAGTTATTTTTTAATATATTTTTTAAAGTGGAGTACGGATCTCTTTAATACATTTTATTTATTTATTTGAGAGAAAGAGGCAGAGAGAGAGAATGGGTTCACCAGAGCCTCCAGCCACTGCAAACGAACTCCATGTGCATGCACCCCCTTGTGCATCTGGCTTATGTGGGTCCTGGAAAATTGAACCGGGATCCTTTGGCTTTGCAGGCAAACACCTTAACCGCTAAGCCATCCCTCCAGCCCATTTAAAAAAATATATTCTTATTTATTTATTCACAAACAGAGAGAGAAGAGAGACATACAGACAGAGAGAGAGAATGGGCAAAACAGGGCCTCCAGCTGCTACAAACGAACTCCAGATGCATGCACCACCTTGTGCATCATGAGTACTGGAGAATGGAACCTGAGTGCTTTAGCTTTGCAGGCCAATGACTTAACCACAGAGTCATCTCTCCAGCCCAAGTTCTTCAAAAACAATAACAATAACACATTTTTGTGTTTTATTTATTTATTTGAGAGGAAAAGAGAGAGAGAAAGAGGCAGATAGAGAAAGAATTGGGTGTGTCAGGGCCTCCAGCCATGAAAATGAACTCCAGATTCATGTGCCACCTTGTGCATCTGGCTTACATGGTTCCTGGGGAATTGAATTGAAGCTGGGTCCTTAGGCTTCACAGGTAAGCACCTTAACTGCTAAGCCATCTCTCCAGCACCCCACCCCCGAGTTCTTTTTAATCTTCTTCCAACAGAAGCTGCTGTGCCCAGGCTGGCAGAGAGCCTTTGTTGCCCCCCTTCCAGGGTGGAAATCTGCACACCCACAGCCTCTTGGATGTGGGTGTGGGGAGCCAAAGGGTCATGGCGCTGCTTTCTTTCCTCTTGACCCAGGAGGTGAGCATGCAGAGTCGGGAGGAGCCACTGCAGCTGAAGCTAGACAACTCCAAGAGAATCTTCTTCAAGCCCACCTGGGTGGGCTGCTCCTCCACCAGCAACTTCACCTTCCACAACCCCACACGTATGCCCCTGGAGTTTGAATGGAGGGTCTCTCAGCAATACCGAAAGATGCTGGCTGTCCAGCCCTCGAGGGGCGTCATCCATCCTAATGAGAATGTTGTGAGTGCCTGAGCCCATTGCCAAGGGGAGAGGCCAGGGCGTCCATCACCTTCACCATCTCTCACGCATGACTTCCATCAGCTACAATGTATACCCTCCCACTCAATCCACAGTCACTCCCCCAGTCTATGAGTAGGGTTAGTACCACCTTTCTCCCTCCCATCTTAGAAAGTGTTGAGACTTGGGGAGGAAGAGTTCTCTGTTAAGATCAAGGTTAGGAAATGCAGAGCAGGGACTGGACCCAACACTGCTGAGCATGTCCATGTTCCATCACCCATAATGCCAAGCCACAGGAACCCTGGAAGGTTGTTTGAAGCAGGTGGATTTGGGCCAAATAGGTGGCTCTTACTAAGGGGTAGGGAAGGAGACACCCAGGGTCCTGGGGGCGGGATGTGTAGGGTGGGACCCAGAACAGTAGACTTTGTCTTGTCTAGGGAGGTCACACTTGGGGCAAGAACTACTAACACATGGCACTTGTGAACACTGAGGGACAGGAAATGGAGGTGTGAGAAAGAACATGAACTCAGGAATCGTCTTGGGTCCCCACCAAGTACTCCAGCACCAGCCGTCTGGCCCTAGGTCAGTTATTCTACTTCTGTGAGGCTCCAGTTTTTCACCACCAAATAAGTCTCAAAAAAAAAAAAAAAAAAAAAAAAAGACTTGTCCTTAAAAAAAAAAAAAAATACCCACCTGACTCGTGTACATACAGGATCGAGGGGCTTTGGGAGTGAGATGATCTGATGTGTATAAAGTACTTGACACTTAGAACCACAGACAGAAAGCATTACCAAAACATGGCCCTGCCTGCAATGGGACCTCCACCAGGCAGGAGCCCAGAGAGAGGTGTCCTGGAAGCCCCCATGCAGGGACCGCCCCCATCTCTGTTACCCCAGATGCTGACATGGGTCTTCAGCCCTTTGGAGGAGACCAAGTACCTGTTCCGAGTGGGGATGTGGGTCTGGGAAGCTGGCTTGCCCCCAGATGCCAAGCCCCGAGCCAACATGCACTACATGATCCGGCTGGTGGGCATGGGTATCACCAGCTGCCTGTCTGTGAGTGGATGCCCCAATGGGGAGCTGGACCCAGGTGGGAGGGAAAGCCCCAGTTGTTTGATCTCAGGAGGGAAGGGTGTAGCTCCCCACTCACATCCCAACCTACCCTTTCTCGGGGGATGCTCTGAGGTCTGGAGGCTTTGCGGAGTCCCCAGCAGTTGGCTGGCTGTGACCTCAGGCCCAGGTGCAGGAAGTGGACTTCGGGAATGTGCTAGTGAACAGTCAGAAGTGCAGGTCTCTGGTGCTCCTCAACGAAGGCAACTGTACCCTCTATTACCGCCTGGTGCTGGAGCAGCACGAACCCCAGGACTTCAACAGTGACGCTCCTGGTATTGGGGCCAGGGAGGTGTATGTGGGGGTGGGGATGGGGGGGTACTGCTTAAGACTGATCAACCACTCCATTGTGTGGGTCAGAGCTGAAAATGGAGTTCTTACTTTCTACATTGTGCTGCAGACACCAGTGATAGCAGAAAGAAAGTGTGGTCCTTCTGTCTCAGCCTGGGAGAAGGGCTCTGTTTTCTGTTTCCCAATTTGGGCCTGCTCTCGGGCAATGGTCTGCTGACCAGGGGAGAGTATCTAAAAAGGAGCAGAGGAGGCTAGCTGCCTCTGCCCACTGCCCCTTGCCCTCTGACCTCCCCTGTATTGTCCCCAAGCAGCTCTGCATCTGGACCCCTCAGAGAGGAGCATGCCACCTCACTCGCAGGACACCATCTGCCTGACCGCCTGCCCCACCTGCCACTCCCATTACTCCTGGACCATCAGCTACATTATCCTGTCCCACAAAGGTATCTGGGCACCCAGCTTTCTGGCGGGATCATGGGCAAATCCTCAGCACCCTGGGCCTCAGTTCAATCCTCCATGTTACTCACCTGCTCTATGGAAGCTGGAAGGTGAGCAGACACCAGAAGAATGTGGACTCTGCGGGATTGGATCCTGGTTCCCACATTTATTAGCTGTGTAGGCTTAGCCAGTTGTTTCATCTCCTTGTGCCTCGGTTTCCTCATCTATAAAACAGGGACGATCATGGCACACATGCTACAGAAAGGAATGAAGCAATAAGACATTCCACCATGTAAATAAACTTTGAAAACATGACGCTAAGTGAAAGAAACCAGTCACAGAAAGTCCCATGTTTCATAATTTCATTTATGTGACACATTCAGAGGAGATAAACTATGCAGATGAAGAGATTGGTGACTATCAGGGGAGGAGGAGGGTAGGTAGGGAGATAAATGACTATCTAGCCCTGGGTTTCTTGCGGGGGGGGGGTAATGGGAACTTTTCTATAAATAGATAGTGGTGGACTGGAGAGGTGGCTTAGTGGTTAAGGTGTTTGCCTACGAAGCCAAAGAACCTAGGTTCAATTCCCCAGGACCCACGTAAGCCAGATGCACGAGGGGCACATGTGTTTGGAGTTCATTTGCAGTGGCTAGAAGCCCTGGTGTGCCCATTTTCTCTCTGTCTGTCTCTCTCTTTCTCTCTCTCTGCTTGCAAATAAATAAATTAAATTTTAAAAAACCTACTTAAAAAAAAGATAATGGTGGTAAATGCTTAATTCTAAATATGAACAAACCCACTGGACTGAATGTGTTAAAAGAGTAGATTTTTATAGTATATAAATTATGTCTCAAAGCTGCTACTGAAAAGTAGCTTAAACTGGGCATGGTGGTGCACACTTTTAATCCCAGCACTTAGGAGGCAGAGGTAGGAGAATCGCTGTGAGTTCAAGGCCACCCTTAGACAACATAGTGAATTCCAGGTCAGCCTGGGCTAGAAGTGAGACCCTACCTTGAAAAAAAAAAAAAAACTCTTAAAAACAAATCGCAGTGTACATTAAATGTCAGGATGTGTATGAAGCACTTAGGACAGTGCCTGGCCCATAGAAAGTATCAGACAAAGGTTGGGGATGTCCCCGAGCCTAAGGAATGGCCACTGTGTCTCACCAGGGTCCTGCCCACTTTACCCAAGGAAGCTGGAAGGTTAGCTTTCTCCTCTCTCCCACACCCACTCTCCCAGGTAACATAATCAGCGAGAAGAAGGAGCTGTGTCAGGTCTCCCTGATGGCTGTGTACCCCTTACTCTCCATCCTGGATGCCTGCTCCATGGGCAGCGCGGAGGGCATCACCCGGAAGCACTTGTGGCACCTCTTCTCCCTGGACATGCTCAACAGTTACTTGGTGCATAACCCCACCCCCTCGGAGCTCACCTACAAGGTTCCCACCCGGCACAGGTGAGCTGGACTGGGGAACTGGCAAGGTGCACTGGGGATGTTCATGGCACTGTCAACCAGCACCCCAAATTCTTACCTGCTCCTGGTGTAGCAGGGTGGGGATAAGAAGCCACCTCTGCCCCCTGGGTCCCATGTTCTCCGTTTCGTGCCTGTGCAGGGATAGGAGGGATACCCAAGGGGAGTTTTATCCTGTCTCAATCCCCCACTCTGAGCCTGGCTTCTCCATTTCGCACAGCATGAGCCAGATCCCCCCTGTCTTCACCCCTTTGAAGCTTGACTTCAATTTTGGGGCAGCACCATTCAAGGCCCCACCCTCAGTGGTGCTCCTAGCCATGAAGAACAGTGGACTGGTACCCTTGGACTGGTATGGCTGGCCATAAAGGGGTTTCTGTGGGGGGCTGAAGAACAGGGTTGTAGAGGCCCAAGGGTGAAAGATCCATTTCCTGGGTGTTCCTAGGAGATATGACTACCAGGTGTCTGTGAGAAGTAGGCATCCTATTGACAGGACAAGGGAATCTGGGGGGACTGAGGTCACCCAGCAACACTCAAGACATGTCACTGATTGTAACTTGTCAATAACTCCGGAGCAAGGTAGAATGTCCCGGATGGAGACTGTATGGCTATCTTAGTAACTGAACGAATGACAAACATTCATTCAGCACTTGCAGTGTGGCATCCTGTAGTCCTCACATCTCCCCAGCATTCCTGTGAGAAAGTCCTCTCCAGGCTCATTCGTAGATAGGCCCTGAGGGTCAGTGTGCTAAGGACTCAGCCAAGGCCACTCAGCTATTAGTGTGCAAACTCACATCTGTCCAACTCCAGCTCCCCTGCCTATGCCAGTCAGCAAGATGGCTTCAAGTTGCTTCTTTGCACCCCAAGAGTGTCTAGGCACTGTGCTGCCTGGCATCCCAGTTCAGGGGTTAGGCCAAGTCAGGGGGTGGGGGGAAGTCAAGAGTATCAAGGAACTGAATGCCACAGTTGAGCCTGCACTCAAAGGTGTGAGGCTGAAGGAAGGGTGAGTGGAGGCTGGACATAGTCCAGTTACACCTTGCAGGTCACCAGGAGGCAGGCATGGAGGCCCGAGCCTGCCAAGCCTGGCATTTCTGTGCTCCTCTGTCTTCCCATTGGGGCCCAGAACTCGTGCCCAGCAAACCTCCTATCTCCATGCCAGGGCTTGTTCTTGTTCTTCCTGCCTGCCTCAACCACAGGCCAGGATTTCCTAGTAAGCATCCTTTTGAGGACTTTTAACTTTGCTTGGTCAATGAGAGGTTAAAAAAACAAAAAAGAGGGGCTGGTGAGATGGCGTAGTAGTTAAGGCGCTTGCCTGCCAAGACTAAGGACCCAGGTTCAATTCCCCAGAATCCACATAAGCCACGTGCACATGGTGTGGCGTATACATCTGGAGTTTGTTTACAGTGGCTGGAGGCCCTGGCGTGCCCCTTCTCTCTCCTCTCTCTCTTTCTCTCTAAAATTAAAAATTAAAGAAGAAGAAGAAGGGTCCCAATCTGGGTTAGTCTGGCAAGACAGAAGCAAGGGATGGCTTAGCAGTTAAGGTACATGCCTGTGAAGCCTAAGGACCCAGTTCAATTCTCCAGGACCAGGACCCACGTAAGCCAGATGCATATGGTGACACACGCATCTGGAGTTTGTCTGCAGTGGCTAGAGGCCCTGGCGTGCCCATTCTCACTCTCTTTCTCTTCCCCTCTCTGTGTCTCAAATAAATAAATAAATAAATAAATAAATAAATAAATAAATAAATAAAATCTTTTAAAAAGAGAGAGAGAGAGAGAAGCAAGGCCCAGCTTGAACATGGTGAGAGGGTGGGTGAGTGAGAGGCACGGGGAAGGGTGCCTGTGGTCAGGACTTGCTTGACTGAGCAGAGGGGATCATGGGAGTGTAGGGTAAAGGAGAGTGGGGATTGCACTGCCAGCTAGACACAGGACACGGATTGTCCCACTCCCTCATGATGGACTGAGATGGGGAGGTTGGCTTATTAGACAGGTACTAGGCAGGGTAGGACTGTGACTAGCTGGGAAAGCTTGGCAGGACTGTTGGCCTAGTGGGGAAAGCCCAGGGTCTGCCTTGAGGTCTAGCTCTGCATTCACTGCATCCCCAAGCAGGCTAAGAGCCAGACCCTACAAAACTCAAGGCATTGGCTTGTGTGCTGGGGTGTTTTGGTGGACATGGGCACGCGTATGTTTGTGTAGGACCAGCCCAGTTCGCACTCTCTGTGGAGTGGCTCCAAGCTGTTGGAAACTCGGCCAGGAGGGGGCCCAGGCAGAGTGCCCACTGGGCTGCATCTGCCAGCAGATCGTTTAAAGTGCAGGAAACCTGGCAGTGCTTCTCCAGGGCTGCGAGCAGCCGACTCTCCTGTGCTTTCGTGTTGTGTTTCCTTTCAATTTCTTAGAAGGCTATTTTTGCAAATTCTAATGTGTCTCTGCCGAGTGCATAAAGAACAGATGGAGGGTTTTATTCCTGCCAGGACCAGTAGGATCAGGGAGTGTGGACTTGGCCTGGAGATGGCAGCAGACAGGATGGAGGGAAACCTCAAATGTGTGTGTGGGGGGGGGAGCAGGGAGCTATGAAGTTGCCCCTCTCTTCCTGATGCCTCTGCTCTGTTTGGTCTGAGAATGTGGATGTGTAGGGTCACGTGTTTAAGTGGCGAACTCCTTACAGATGTCAAATATGTTGATTACTATTTGTTCACACATGAACTTTAAAAAAAAATTTTTTTGAGGCAAAACCAACAGACTCCTTTTTTTTTTTTTTTTTTTAATGAGAGAGAATTGGCACACCAGGGCCTCCAGCCACGACAGTCAAACTCCAGACACGTGTGCCCCCTTGTGTGCATGTGTGACCTTACATCACTGTGTGTCTGGCTTATGTAGGCCCTGGGGAGTCGAACATGAATCCTTAGGCTTTACAGGCAAGAGCCTTAACTGCTAAGCTATCTCTCCAACCCCACACATGAACTTTTTTTTAATAAATATATATATATATTTTTTTGGTTTTTCGAGGTAGGGTCTCACTCTGCTCAGGCTGACCTGGAATTCACTATGTAGTCTCAGGGTGGCCTCGAACTCTCAGCGATCCTCCTACCTCTGCCTCCCAAGTGCTGGGATTAAAGTCGTGCACCACCACGCCTGGCTATTTTTAATAAATAATTTTTTAATTTAATTTAATTTTATTTTATTTATTCATTTGAGAGAAAGGGGCAGAGACAGAAAGAGAATGGGCACGCCAGGGTCTCCAGCGACTGCAAAAAAAACTCCAGATGCATAAGTTCCCCCCTTGTGCATCTGGCTTACGTGGGTCCTGGAAAGTCAAACCGGGATCCTTTGGCTTTTCAGGCAAACGCCTTAACCACTAAGCTATCTCTCCAGCCCCACACCTGAACTTCTTTTTAATTTAAAATATTTTATTTAATTAATTTATTTATTTGAGAGAGGGAGAGAATGGGTGCACCAGGGCCTGTAGCCACTGCAAACAAACTCCAGACACATGCTCCCCCTTGTGCATCTGGCTTATGTGGGTCTTGGAGAGTCGAACAGGGATCCTTTGGCTTTTCAGGCAAATGCCTTAACTGCTAAGCCATGTCTCCATGCCCCCACATGAACTCCTTTTGTTTTTTTGTTTTTTCATTTTTCAGTTTTTCAAGGTAGGGTCTCACTCTAGCCCAGGCTGACCTGGAATTCACTCTATTCTCAGGGTGGCCTCGAACTCATGGTAATCCTCCTACCTTTTTTGCCTCCCGAATGCTGGGATTAAAGGTGTGCGCCATCACTCCCCACCCCACATGAACTTTTGATCCTACTGGCTGAACCTGTCCTGGGTACCTGCTAGATGAAGGCTTCTGGTCCTCAGAAAAATAGAAATGTCGACCAGTCCAGCTTCTGCCCTGCCCTCCCAGGGGGCAGAATAGCTTCTTGGCACAGGATGAGGGTGGTGGTGGAGAGATCAGAAAGACTTCCTGGGGAGCGCAAGGTAGAGTCCTCGGTGGTAGTACACGTGCTTCACATGCACCAGGCCCTAAGCTGGATTCCCAGTATGGCAATGTTGAAGTTACGTTGTTGCTGGCACAAAACGCCCAACCAAAAATTAGCTTATGGGAGGAAAGGGTTTATTTTGGCTTACAGACTTGAGGGGAAGCTCCATGATGGCGGGGGGTGGGAAATGTGGCGTGAACATCACCTCTGCCATGGCAGGTTGAACACCTCAGCATGAGAGTGAGCTAAACAATACCGGCGAGCTAGGGGTTAATACACCTCAAGGCCCACCCCAGTGCCCCACCTCCTTTAACAAGGCTTCACTTCCTAAAATTGCTGTCAGTAGGGGATCAATCATTCAGAACACATAAATCAGTGTATGGGGAGTGCCTAATTCAAATCACCACAGGCAAGCAAAGGAGGAGAAGGCAGACAAGGAAGAGGAGGAGGAGGAAGAAGAGAAGGAGAATAGAGAAAACTGGACCTACAGCCTGAGACAGGAGCCAAAGAGGCTGTGCTGCTGAAGCAGCCAGATGAAGGGAGAAAGGGCTTTTTAGATGTGGCTGGAGATGCTGGTAAGGGCCAGGGCATGCAGGACACGGAGTCCTCCAGAGGGTTTGGACTTCTTCCTGACCAGATAGGAGCTGTGGACAGGGACAAAAAAAAAAAAACCCAATGGGCTTTTCCATGACTTGTCACTCCGATTTCAAGAGGAGGATGGATTGGGAAGTTGTTGCTGTCTTCCACGTTAGGCAGTCAGAGGACATACCCACACTAGAGGCAGGTCAGGGGAAAGGAGGACTGGAATCATGTAGGCAGGAGTCCAGTTGAGTGTGTGTAAAGAAGATGTAGGTGGGCTGGGGAGATGGCTTAGTGGTTAAGGCATTTACCTGCAAAGCCAGAGGACCCAGGTTCAATTCCCCAGGACCCACGTAAGCCAGATGCACAAGGGGGTGCATGTGTCTGGAGTTCATTTGCAGTGGCTGGAGGTCCTGGCATACCCATTCTCTCTCTCGGTCTCTCTCAAATAAATAAATAACATATTTAAATTAAAAAAAAAGATGTGGAGGCTGGAGAGATGGCTTAGAGGTTAAACTGCTTGCCTGCGAAGCCTAAGGACCCATGTTTGATCTCTCTCCAGATCCCACATAAGCCAGATGCACAAAGGTGAGGCAAGCACAAGCACTGGGTGGCACAAGCATCAGGAGTTTGATTGCAGTAGCTTAGGCCCTGGTGAGCCAGTTATCTCCTTTTCCTCTCTGGCTCTCTCATTCTTTCGCTTAAGGAAGAAAAAAAAAAAAAAAAGACATGGGAAACTACCCAGTGGATCCTGAAGTAGCAAGATCTCCAATTGGGCACCTATTACCATCCCACCCCCAGATAAAATAACTGAAGCAGTTTGCTCCCCTGCAGCAAGCCAACTGACCAGGGTAATGGAAGAAAAGAAGTCCCCAGGTCCGCCGCTGAGGCAGCACTCCTGGCTTTCACACCAATACAGACACTTGGATGCTTTTACAGAATGGTTCTTTCCTGTTTGATTTTACATAGACAGCACAGTGCTACACATTACTTTCTGGAAACTATTTTCAGTAAGCATCCTATCAATAACATTCCTTCCAGATCAATACAGACCACTTCATAATAGATCTACTGCAGCTGATAATATTCCACAGTCCAGAGGGGCCCAAGTTATTAAGACACTCCTTTACTGAATGACTTTATTCCCAGGGGTTGTGGATCTTTTTTTTTTTACCTCTAAAAAGAAAGTTATTTAAAAATTGTTTTAATATTTATTTATTTATTTATTTATTTATTTATTTATTTATTTATGTTTAGTTAAAGAGAGGGGCAGGCTAGAGAAGGATGTGAATGGGCACTCTAGGGCCTCCAGCCACTGCAACCGAACTCCAGACACATGCGCCCCCTTGTGCATCTGGCTTAGGTGGGTCCTGGGGAATTGAACCTGGGTCCTTTGGCTTTGCAGGCAAGTGCCTTAACCACTAAGCCATCTCTCCAGCCCTAATTTTTTTAATTTATTTTAGAGAGACAGAGAAAGGAGAGAGTCACATAGAGAGAATGGGCACTCCAGGACCTCCTGTGGTTGCAAGTGAACTTCAGACATATGTGCCACTTTGTGCATCTGGCTTTACATGGGTACTGGGGAATCAAACCCAGACAGTCAAGCTTTGCAAGCAAGTGCCTTTAACTGCTGAGCCATCTCTCCAGCCTAAGAAAGTTATTTTAAAAAATATTTTATTTGAGCCATGCGTGGTTGTGCATGTCTTTAATCCCAGCACTCGGGAGGCAGAGGTAGGAGGACTGCTGTGAGTTCGAGGCCACCCTGAGAATACAGAGTGAATTTGAGGTTGCCTGGGCTAGAGTGAGACCCTACCTTGAAAACATATATATATATGTAATTTATAATTTATTTATTTGCAAGGAGAAGGAGGGGGGAGGGAGAAAGGAATGCATGTGTCAGGGCCTCTAGCCACTGGCTAGAGTGTAATTTCTACATTCCTACAGCATAAGGCACTGGGGCTCTAATTCTATGCATAGCCTAGCTTGCTTCGAGAGGGCCAGCCCTGCATAACACCTGCTCTCTACCTTGTGCCGAAACTGGCCTCCACACCCTCCCTCCCAAGAGCCCTTGGGAGGTACTATCAGCCCCCTCCTGAGAGCTCATGGAAGAAGGGTCAGTGGCCAACTCTTAAGTGGCCACATATACAAGTGCCACCACGGCCCCTGGCACCCACAATGGCCCCCTCAATCTTCTCTTCTCCTTTAGTTTACATGATTCGGCCTCTGGTCCCAGTTGTTTTATTTTGTTTTCTGTTCTTTTTTTATTTTTTATTTTAGAAAAAGAGAGAGAATTGGTCCAGGGTCTCAGCCATTGCAATCAAACTCCAGATGCTTGTGCCACCTAGTAGGCATGTGTCACCTTGCGCTTGCCTCACCTTTGTGCATCTGGCTTACATGGGATCTGGAGAGTTGAACATGGGTCCTTAGGCCTGGCAGGCAAGTGCCTTAACTGCTAGGCAATCTGTCCAGCCTGTGTTTTGGTTTCTTTTTTTGTTTTGTTTTGTTTAGTTTGGGTTTTGCTATTTATTTTTGTCTTGCTCTGTATCCCTGGTCTGGAACTCAGTATGCAGCCCAGGTTGGCCTTGATCTCACAGCAGTCCTCCTGCATCTGCCCTCCTCCCACCAGGTGCTTGGATTACAAGTGTGAGTCAGCATTCCCAGATGTTCCCATGTTTAGCACCATTATGAAAGGAAAATCCATGTAGCCTCATTTGCCTAGCTAAACATGGAGCACCCTACCACATGGGGGTGTGACATGCAGGAGATGTGACATGGCAGAAGTCCCTGTCTATCCACAGGGCTGAGAACTCCCTTCTCTGAGGCCAGCCCGTCCTCTGCAGAGCGTTACTCCCCCTGCTTCACACCCTTTCCCAGGGCCTTCCTCTTTCCAAGTGACCAGCAGATCGACCTGGAGATGTGGGCAGATCAAGCAGAGCTAACCCTCACTGAACTCCACCAAATGCGTGCAGAGGACAATTGCCTCTTCTCCATCAGTCCCAAGTCTGGGACCCTGAGCCCTGGACAGGAGCAGATGGTGGAATTCAAATACAGGTGTTCTTCTACCCCTCACCCAGCCAGCCCTTCCTGGCCAGGAAGACACCTTACCCTGGCCTTTCCCTGTGGGACTCCAGGGGATCTGAGGTCTTCCCCTGGGAGGCTAATCTTTTCCGGGAGGTCTAACATTGTTCCTGCCACATCTGAACTCAGGGTGAGTCCCTCCCAGTGGTTGGCTGGCTCAAGGCCACAAACATGCTATGCCCACTGGTTCTCCCACTCAAGTGGGGTTCAGGAGCTCTCGGTCTGACTGGTCTTTTCCCTTCCAGCCACCTGTTCATTGGCACTGATCGGCTCCCTGTACTCTTCAAGGTGTCCCATGGCCGGGAGATCCTGGTGAGCCCCCAGCATGCTGGTCCTGCCCTGGATGTCAAACTGAAGGATGAGCTTTCTGAACAGCCAAGAGAGGAGTAGGGAGTGATGGCCCCTAGAGACCTGGGGCCCAGATTTCTCTGTTGGTTGTTCCAGTTCTTCCCAGGGCAGGGTACCATCCTTGGGCTCTTTATTTCCAGTTACATTTCATAGGTGTGACAGTGAAGCCGGAGCAGAAGTACGTACACTTCACCTCCACGAGACACCAGTTCATCCCTGTCCCCATTGGTGACACACTGCCCCCCCGTCAGGTCAGTGGTCTCATGGGGTCCTGATCACCAGCTTAAGAGTTGATCTTGCATGTCTGCGTCAGGCCTTACAGATGACAGTCACTACCCTCAAGATGTGCCTACGGAGTGAGGCTGGCAGGCTGAACCTCCAGATTAGGCGACCAGGAAGACCCAATTCCAAAGACTTCTTGGTACCAAGCCCTTTTGGCAAGCTCTATTCCTGTTGCAAAAGTAAGGGGTTTTATTTATTTATTTATTTATTTATTTATTTATTATTTATTTATTTATTTATTTTTGGAGAGAGACACAGAGAAAGAGACAGACAGAGAGAGGGAGACAGATAGAGATGGGCGTGCCAGCAGTCTCTCAGCTGCTGTGAATGAAATACAGATGTTTGCGCCCCCTTGTGGGCAAGTCCTGCATTGCACCCTTGCGTCACTTTGCATCTGGCTAAACGTGGGACCTGGAGATTGTAACCGCTGGAGATTGGAACCAGCGTTCTTAGGCTTAGCAGGCAGGCACCTTAACCGCTAAGCCATCTCTCCAGCCCAAAAGTGAGGGGTTTTAACCCTTTAGTATAAGGGCCTTGCTACTTCTTTGACCATGAAGCATTATGAGTGTAATATATTTTATATAATGTATGCTTGCACCCTAGTTTTTATATGTACATACAACTAGAACAGAGGTATTGCAAATCTACCCTTAGTTTTCTAGATACAAAATACACTGATACTTTCTTTTAATTTTATTCTATTCTATTTATAAATGCTGACTATGGGGGTTAAGGAGATACCTAAGTGGATAAAGGGGTGCCCTGTAAGCATGATGACCTGGGTTCAATCCCCAGTGCCCACGTAAAACTGTTTGGTGTGGTGGCTGTGCCTATAATACCAGCACTGGAAAAGTAGAAATAGGAAGATCCCTGGCTTGCTGGCTAGCCATTGTAGTCTAATTGGAAAGTTCTAGGCCAATGATATAACTCTCTTAAAAAGAGGTGTTCCTGCTGGGCGTGGTGGTGCACACCTTTAATCCCAGCACTTGGGAGGCAGAGGTAGGAGGAGTGCTGTGAGTTTGAGGCCAGCCTGAGACTACATAGTGAATTCCAGGTCAGCCTGGGCTACAGTGAGACCCTACCTTGAACAACAACAAAAAGAAAAAGAAAAAAAAGAGAGAAAGCGAGATGTTCCTGAGGATAACACCCAAAGTTGTCGTTTGGCCTTCACACACCCATGCACACATGTGCACCCAAATGCATATAAACATGCATACATACACACATGCACAGTGTGTGCATGAATGCATACACACACAAACTAAGTATGCAAATAAATAAATAAACAAACAAACAAACAAACAAACCGCTGGACATAACCCACTAAATTCACGTACACCTGCTTGCTAATTGGTTTCAGCCATCATTTGGAAATCACTGCCCCTAGAACATCTTTCTGGAAGGTGGAAGACAAGACCAGGGATCCATGGGAAGTTGTAAATTTTACTTTCTTAATTGATAGGCAGAAATCTAAGTGCCTTTGCTTTAAAATGTATATTGGAGGGACTGGAGAGATGGCTTGGCAGATAAGGCACTTACCTGCAAAGCCAAAGGACCCAGGTTTGATTCCCCAGTACCCACATAAAGCCAGGTGCACAAGATGGTGCATGCATCTGGAGTGTTTGTTTGTTTTTTTAAAGAAAAACATAAAATGTACAAATGGAGCTGGGCGTGGTGGCATATGCCTTTAATTTCAGCACTCAGGAGGCAGAGGTCAGAGGAACACAGTGAGTTCCATGCCACCCTGAGACTACATAGTGAATTCCAGGTCAGCCTGGGCTAGAACGAGACCCTACCTCAAATAAAATGTGCAATGGAAATCTCCAGTGTATATTTTTCAAACACGTCAGATCTGGGGAGTCTCCAACCATTGAGAAGCCACTGCTTTGGGGCAGGGTCCAAAGCCATTCAGCCTAAAAGCCAACAAATTGGCTTCCTGGGCCTGAAAGGGGTTCTCCCAGCCCGGAGTCCTGTTCCCTACACCACTCTCTTCCCTTCTGGCTTCCCAGAAGCCTCCCTCAGGACTGTGACAGAGCAGCTGGCTTGAACTACAGGGGACATGCAATGCCACTTGTGAAAGGAGTAGGGTTTAGAGTGAAGAGCTGAGAGCTCACCCGGAGACAGTGGATGCTGGTTGTCGTAGTCCCTTCTGGATGCTGCAGTGAGCGACTTGGAAAGGACAGAGCTTTTTAATTTTTTATTTCTTACAGTTATAAAGGCTGGAAAATTTAAGGTGAAGGTGTGGTGAGGCCTTGTTCTCCTGGCTCATACATAGCAAGCACCTTCTCTCTGTATCCTCACACAGTGGAAGAGCCAAGCAAGCTCCTTTGGGCCTGCATGAATCCCACTCCTGAGCTCTCCCACCCTCCTAACCCAATCATCTGTTAAAGGACTCACCTCTTTATTTTTATTTTTTTTTTTTTTTTTGAGAGAGAGAGAGAGACAGATAGAGGTTGGTGCGCCAGTGGCCTCTCAGCAGCTATGAATGAACTCCAGATGCGTGCACCCCCTTGTGGGCAAGTGCAGCATTGCGCCCTTGCATCACTGCGTCTGGCTAAACATGGGACCTGGAGAATCAAATGGGTGTTCCGAGGCTTGGCAGGCCAGTGCCTTACCACTAAGCCATCTCTCCAGCCCTTTATTTTTATTTTTGAGAGAGAAAGAGAGAGAAAGAATTGGCACACCAGGCCCTCAGCCACTACAATCAAAATCCAGATGCTTGTACCCCCTAGTGTGCATGTGTGACCTTTGTGCATCTGGCTTATGTGGGATCTGGACAGTCTAAATAGGTCCTTAGGCTTCACAGGCAAGTGCATTAACCACTAAGCCATCTCTCCAGCCTAGGACTCACCTCTCAATGCTGCTGCACCAGAGATGAGGTTTCAGCTTATGGACTTGTGGTGGGCTGGGCACGTTCAGCCCTCTAGGTCTGGAGATCAAAGGGATGGGTCCAGCTGGAGTAGAAACAGTCAGCATAGTGAGAAGTGAATGTGAAAGGTCTAGGACTACACCCAGGTGAGCCCTTTATTCTCTCTGGCTTCAGTTTTCTAATCTCTAATGACAAGTATTGGACAAGAATGTTTCTTCCAGGACATTCTTTAGAGAATGTGGATTAGTAACTCAGACCTTCCCTCCCCCTCCCCCAACCACTTTAAACAAAGTAACTGTAGCTCTGGGAAGATACAGCATCATGGGGGACTAGAATGAGAGTCTGTAAGATGGTGAAGGGTCTAGATGGTGTATTTATTAACATTTCCTCAAATCTCAACCTGAAAGATGCTTATACTAGGGTCCCTTATAAACTTGACAGAGGTAAACTGGGAACAAATAAAACAAGCTGCTCCTTATAGAGTTCCAGATTATCCTAAAATGTCATAGATTCAATATGCAGGTGGTCAAGCCATAGGGAAGTCGGATCTTTGGGGAAGCTTGTGGACTTTCAGGGTGACTATGGAGATCAGCTTGCCCTCCCACGCTGGACACCGAGTTCTCTAGGCTTTCTGCTCTGCAGTTCTGAGCTGGTGTGGAAGTCTCCCTGTTCCTGTCCCCTGCAGATTTATGAGCTATATAACGGTGGCTCAGTGCCCGTGACCTACGAAGTGCAGACCAGCGTGCTGACACAGGTTCAAGAGAAAAATTTCAATCACCCTATCTTCTGCTGCCTGAATCCCAAAGGGGATATCCAGCCAGGCACTACTGCTCGGCTCCTGTGGATCTTCTCACCCATTGAGGCCAAGACCTACACAGTGAGCAGCAACTTGTATAATATGGGGCCGGGGGGGGGGACTGGGGGTTGCAGCCGTGACTTCTTTACCAGGTTGTGGTCTGACCAGACCCTATCCCACCACCCTAACTTCCTAGGTGGATGTGCCCATACAAATTCTGGGATGGAACTACGCCGTCATCTCCTTCCAGGGAGTAGGCTACGACCCCCATGCCATGGGTGACTCAGCCCCTTTCTACAACATCTCCACGTGGGACAACAGCTCCGTACACTCCAGGCTGATGGTTCCTGGACAGGTGGGAGAAAAAGATGAGGAGGTGTGATTCCTTGCAGGAGGGCCTTCGAGTCTAAGAGCTGGGGAGGCTGGGGAGAAAATATGAAGAGTTTAGGAGGGATAGATAGAAGCAAGGCCAGGAATCAACCTGGCTCCAACTTTAAACTTATTTATTTATTTGTGTTGGTGTTTGTACGTATATGTGGGCCATGTGTGTGCCATGGTGCATGTGTGGAGGTCAAAGGACAGTCTCAGGGTTTGGTTCTCCCACCTTGAGACAGGGTCTCTCATGTCACTGTTCTTTTAATTATTAACTTATTGTATTTATTGAGGAAAGTACAGAACCAAGGCAAGAAACCCACATGGCTAGAGATCCCACGTGGAAGGCCTGGAAAAACCATGGAAAGAAAAAGAGAGAAAAGAAATTTCAAAGAGCTCCTGCCATGTGAGGAGCTGGTGGGGATAAAGAACCCATGTGGAGAGTAAGGACTAGGGGAACCTCCCTGCTGGGCCTGGGTTGAGCCCAGACCAGGCCCAGCCATGGGAAAAACTCACCCACAGCTGGACGTTCCCAAGTGCTCTGAGCTCATATAACTGTTTTGCTGCTAGAAAGGCCAGTCTAACTGGCCCACGAGTCTATAGATTCTCCTGGCTCTGCCTGCCTCCTGTTATCATGAGGCATTGGGATTGCAGAGGCATTCACCACTTTGTATCCAGCTTTACACGAGTGCTCAGGATTGAACTCAGGTTGGCACACTTGCAAGCAAGCAACTTTAAACATGGAGTCATCTCACCAGCCCCCTGGCTCCAGCTTTAGAGGCAGCGCCAGCTTCACAAGAGGCTTACTCTGCCAGCCAGCTGGTGCCCAGTGTTCTTGCTCATGCTACTCCACGTGCTTCAGGGCCTTTGATTCCAGTTTTTTTTTTTTGTTTGTTTGTTTGTTTTGTTTTGCTTTGCTTTGTTTTTATGTAAGCATAGAACAGGGATGTTTCAAGGTTTAGAAAGAAGGCCTCCCATTCTAGGTATATCTTCATATAGAGCAGTCCCTGTCCTAGATCTAGATGGATTTTGCTGAAGACACTAATAATGCTATCTTTAGTTCTCTTTTTACACTTTATTTAGGAGAAAGAGAGAGAGAGGATAGGTGTGCCAAGGCTTCCTGCCATTGCAAATGAACTCTAGATGCATGCAATACTTAGTGTATCTGGCGTTTTGTGGGTACTGGGGAACTAACCTGGGCCATCAGACTTTGCAAGCAAGTGCCTTTAACTGCTGAGCCATCTCTCGAACTGTCTTTAATTCTTCTAATCATTGGGAAACCCAACCAGTTCATCCATCCATCCATCTATACATGCACTCATCTGACTACATACCACTTAGTGACCTCTGTGCTCATCTATCCATGGAACAACTCATCTAATCATTACCCACCTGTCCACCCTTCCATCAGAGCCTGACCCCCCCCCATCTCCATTGCAAGGTTCCGTGTCCAGGATGAGCACTGCGGAGGTGCTGAGGACACAGAGAAGAGCCTGACAAAGTCCCTGCCCTGGAAGCACTCAGGGTCTGCCCAGGGAGAACCTGCTCATTAGATGTGGTGTGTCTTTCCAGACATTCCTACAGTGCAGCTCTTATTCTGTGCCCAGTGAAGATGTCAAAAGCTGATTATCTATTCGTTTACACTTACCCATTAGAAACTCAAATTATGGGCTGGGCGTGGTGGCACACGCCTTTAATCCCAGCACTGGGGAGGCAGAGGTAGGAGGATTGCTGTAAATTCGAGGCCACCCTGAGAATACATAGAGAATTCCAGGTCAGCCTGGGCTAGAGTGAGACCTTACCTTGAAAAAAAGAAAGAAAGAAAGAAAGAAAGAAAGAAAGAAAGAAAGAAAGAAAGGGAAAGAAAGAAAAGAAAGAAACTCAAATTATGTTGGTGTGGTGGTTTAAATCAGGTATTCCCCCATAATCTAATGTGTAATACTTCTTCCCCAGCTGGTAGCAATTTGGGAGGTGGAGTCTTGCTGGAGGAGGTGTGTTGCTGGGGTGGGCTTTGGGGTGTTGTAGCCAACTCCCCCTTGCTAGAGTTTGGCTCACTCTCCTGCTGCTGTTTTCCACCTGCTGTGGCAGAAGTGATGTCCACCCTCTCTGCTCATGCCATGTTTCTCTGTCATCATGGAGCTTCCCTTCAAGACTGTAAGCCAAAATAAATAACTTTCCTCCCAACAGTTGGCTTTGGTTTTGCCTTCTGAACTTCCAAGCCTACAGAGAGGGAGAGGAAGACAGATAGAGATGGGAGCGCCAGCAGCCTCTCAGCTGCTGTGAACGAAATCCAGATGTATGTGCCCCCTTGTGGTCAAGTGCAGCATTGCGCCCTTGCATCACTGCATCTGGCTAAAAAGGGACCTGGAGACTGGAACTGCTGGAGATTGGAACCAGCGTTCTTAGGCTTAGGAGGCAGGCGCCTTAACCACTATGCCATCTCTCCAGCCCCCAAGCCTACTTTTAATAGTTGAAATCATAGGCTTCATAGTGAGTCTTTATGGGTTTACTCCAGCTCTACACATGAGAGGCATTTGGAAAAGTTATCTATGTTCTCTGAACCTTAGCAACAGATCTGTCAAATGAGGACTATGGCACAGAACCACTGTGAGGGTCAGATGCAGCTAACACAATACCTGGCCTGTAGAAAAATCTCAGGAACTGGTAGTGTTTGTGGGGTTATTTCCTTCCTTCCCGAAGTTACTGCTATACTGTCTTCATCAACAGACTGTCTTCCTGTCCCAGTCTCATATCTCCCTGGGAAACATCCCTGTGGAGAGCAAGTGCAGCCGGTTGCTGTTCCTCAACAACATCTCTAAGAACGAGACTATTGTTTTTACCTGGCAGCCACGGCCCCTCGACCTTGGAGAGGTGAGAAGTCCCTTTGCCCACAGAAGCAGGGCTCCAGTCTCATCCTGCCCTGCCCTATCTCACTCTATCCCATCTTGTCCCATTTGGACCATCTCAGCTTGTCTTATCCCATCCCATTCCATTCCACGGCGTCTCATCCTGTCCCATCACAACCTGTCCTATACTATCTTGTCCCATCTTATCCCATGCCACCTCACCCAAACCAGAGACTCCTTCCACAAATTGACAGGTATCTTTGAGTCCCGTGGAAGGAGAGGTGGGCCCTGAGGAAGCAATCCCAATCCTGGTTACCCTGAAGACCTCAGTGCATGCCAGCTTCTACAGTATGGACCTGATATGTAAGGTAGGGACCAACCACAGAGAGACGGGTGAGGATGGAGGAGGGCTGAGCTCCCTAGACCCTCAGATCTCTCAGGAAGAGAAGAGGAAGAATCAGCTCTTGAAAGAAATGGAATGGTCATGGCACTGATCCAGGGCAAGCTCTAGCTGAGACTCTCCACACCTAAGCCTTTTTAAAATGTTTATTATGACTTATTTGAGAGAGAGGAAGAGGCAGATAGAGATACAGAGAGAAGGCTGGAGAGATGGCTTAGCGGTGAAGGCACTTGCCTGTGAAGCCTGAGGACCCATGTTTGACTCTCCAAGTCCCATGTAAACCAGACACACAAGGTGACGCAAGCACAAGGTCTCACATGCGCACAAAGTGGCGTATGTGTCTGGAATTCAATTACAGTGGCTGGAGGCCCTGGTGTGCCAACTCTTTCTCTCTTCTCTCTCTCTCTCTCTCTCTCTCTCTCTCTTCCTTTCATAAAAAGGGGCAGTCTATTGGGCTTGCCTCAAAAAAGAAAAAAAAAAGATGAGAGAATGGGTGCCTCTAGCCACTGCAAACTAACTCTAGATGTATGCACCACCTTGTGCACCTGGCTTACATGAGTACTGGGGAATTAAACCTGGGTCCTTAGGCTTCACAGGCAATGTGCCTTTACCACTAAGCCATCCCTCCAGCCTCAGACCTAAGCATTTTTTTTTTTTTGGAGAGAGAGAGACAGAGAGGGAGAGGGAGACAGAGAGAGGCGCGCCAGCAGTCTCTCAGCTGCTGTGAACGAAATCCAGATGTGTGTGCCCCCTTGTGGTCAAGTGTGGCATTGAGCCCTTGCATCACTTTGCATCTGGCTAAACGTGGGACCTGGAGATTGGAACCGGGTTCTTAGGCTTAGCAGGCAGGCGCCTTAACGGCTAAGCCATCTCTCCAGCCCTTAGACCTAAGCATTTTGCTCACCTTATGCTGGGCCCAGGTCTACAGAAAGGAACTCATGAAGCAATACCACAAAGAGCTGAAGGAGTGGAATGAGGAGAAGGTGCGGCAAGAGGTGGAGTTCATCATCACCGACAGGAAAGTGAAGGTGAGAGGGACTAATGGGCCTCATCCACCCAGATCCCACTGGCCTTCTCAGAGGTCATGGGCTGGGGTGGCCCTTCGTGCAAAACTAGCCAGCCTGCCTTAAAATGTTAGATTCTTCTCACTAGACTTGGCATAGCATCTCCACATCCATCCTGGGCCACTCAGGGTGGAGAAGGTTGGCCAACCACTCCATGTTTCATGTAGCAGGATTTCATGAGCACTTACTGTGTGACAAGTGCTGGGGACCCAGAGAAAAACACAAAGTTCACCTTCTGAGGGAAGATACCGTGGCCTAGTGGCTTTGGGAGCAGGCTCTGGAAAGATCACCCATGTTTGATAATTGTCTTTGTTATCATTCTGTAATCTTGGTCAACTTACTTCACCTCTCAGTTCCTTCAGCTGTAAAATGGAGATAACATGAATTAGGGATTTCCTTCAAGATAATCCACAAGTAGGAAACAGACAAAATAATATTGAGCATGAGTTAAGTTTTTAAAATATGTCTTTTAAAGATATTTTATTTATTTATTTATTTATTTATTTATTTATTTATTTATTTGAGAGACAGAGTGAGAGAAAGGAAGAGAGAGAGGCAGATAGAAAGAGTGTGCCCGAGCCAGGCGTGGTGGTGCACGCCTTTAATCCCAGCACTCGGGAGGCAGAGGTAGGAGGATCGCTGAGAGTTCGAGGCCACCCTGAGACTACATAGTTAATTCCAGGTCAGCCTGGACCAGAGTGAGACCCTACCTTGCAAAACCAAAAAAAAAAAAAGAAAGTGTGCCCGGGGCCTCTAGCCACTGTAAACTCCAAACACATGTGCCACCTTGTGCATCTGACTTTATGTGAGTACTGGGGAATCAAGCCTGGGTCCTTCAGCTTTGCAGGCAAGTGCCTTAACTGCTAAGCCATCTCTCCAGCCCTAAAATAAGTTTTAATACTAGTGAAATATCTGTCCTGTAACATTATGAGAATTAAATGAGATAATACATATAACATGTCTACAATTGAGCCCAGCAAACAATGAGCATTCCCTAAACACACAGGGTTCCTACTTCTCAGGCCGGGATTTCAATAGTAAATACAAGACAAAGCTCCCTTGGCTCCCAGCCTGTCCATGCAGGTGTTCTTGCCCTTCAGTTACCTCTGCGACCATCACACGTCCTAGAAAAGCTCTGCTCCCCCTGAACCCCATCCCCCTTTGCATACAGATCCCTTCTGTGGGGGAAGATGGAGAGCTTTCCCGGTCAGGTTTCCACAGACTACTTTCTTGTCTCCACGAACTCCAGAGCCTCGGGATTGGGGAGAGGGCGGGGCTTCTTGCCTCCTAAACTGGGGTCTCTGCACTTCCACAGAGCAAAACGCATTGCACAGCCTGTGAACCTGGGAGGAAGTACAAGGTGAGCCATAAAGCCCAGGGGCATTCTTTGAATGACTTGGGAGGGTCCATGTTCACTCTCAGACATACCTCCAACCCCTGAGTCAGCCTTCTAGAAGGGGGAGAGTAAAGTTTGAATGAATAAAGAGGGTAAGCCAGGAGACCCACTGGTGGTGGGAATGTGGTCACCCTGTCACTCATGACCTCTACTTCCCACAGACGCTGCCCCCCATTACAAACCAGTCATCTATTAGCCGGCCTGCTAGCTGGAACCTGAACATCGCAAAGGAGAAGACATCCTGGCCTTGTCCCCAGCCACCTGAGCCAGGCCTGCTGTGCTTGGGCCTCACTGCCCGGGCCCATGCCACTGACTACTACCTGGCCAACTTCTTCTCCGAGTTTCCCTGCCACTTCTTGTACCGGTAAACTTGGGGAGGGGGTCAGGGGTCAGGGGTCATCTTTCTCCAGCCTGCGTTCCCTCCCCCACTTCAGAGCACAGCCTGCCCACCTCTAACATTTAATGAGGACTGGAGCAAGAACAGGGGCATTGATACTCACTGGGCACCATGGGCCCAAGACACCCCCATGACTGCTTAGGCCCTTGTGAGGAGGTAAACAAAAACACCCCTGGAGAGCCCACTCAGGCCTCCCGCCCCTCCTTGCTCCTTTGTTTGCCAGCTGGGAGCTTGTGGGTCCTGCACGGACACGGCATGGCTCACCAAGTGCAGCAGTGCACTATTGATATTTCCATGAAGGCTGGGGGTGCCTCCAGGGGTCTACGCTCTCACAACTGTGTAGCTGCAACCATGGCGGTGCCTCTCACCCCAGTGTGATGACTTACCCAGGCCACTCAGAGTGTCATGGCCTGTCCCAGGGAGCTGCCAAAGAAGAAGGCCCCCAGGGAAGAGCTGGAAGCTTCTGATGAAGAATCTCCCAGCAGCAAGGAGGCTCCTGTTTCTAGTCAGAGGAAGCAGCTTTTGATTGACTGCCTCACCACTATCATCAGGTACCCACCACTCTCTGAGCTCTATCCTTAGCCTCTCACTTCTTTAGCTCAATCTGTCAGTGCCCCTGAAGTTCCAGAACTTCCTTCTTTGAGAAATAAAGAATTGCCTTGCAAGATATTTCTATACTGGTGGCTCAGGACAGAACAGCTCCATAGAGCTGGCTAGAAGGTTCTTCAGGGCTCAGTCCTGATTCTGTCCTTCTCCTTAGCTAGTAGGTGAGGTCTATAGCCAGTTCTCTATCGCCTTGGGGACCCTGCCCTCATCTGTGTCATTCTGACCCGCTGGCTCTGCCAACACCATATCCTGCTCACTTCTAAGACTCCACAGGGTTTAAAGATGCCTCGTTCCAAGGGCTCTTCTGCCACACCTAGCCCTTGCTGATAAGACTAGTAAGCAGGAGCTGTCTCGTGGGAAGCCAGGGCTCTCTAAGGGGCTTCAAAGCTCCTCATCAAGTCCCACCTCCTCTTCCCTTCCATCTAGGGGCCTACTAGAAGACAAGAACTTTCAGGAGGCTGTGGACCAAAGCCTGGTAGAGCAGGTGCCTTACTTCTGCCAGGTCTGTAATAAGCAGTCATCCAAGGTCGTGTCCCAGAAGAACAGCTTGTACTTAAAGCCAGTCCTGTCCCCACACTCCAGTTGCAAGGGTGAGAAAGGCAAGGAGCAGAGGGAGGACAAGCACAATGTGGGGAAGAAAAAGAGGGGGAAAGAGGAGGAGGATGAAGAGGAGGAGACAGAAGAGGAAGAGTTGGGTAAGGAGGAGATGGAGGAGGAAGTAGAGAAGGAAGCGAAGTCGACCTGGTCAAAGATTAAGGGCACGCAGCAGTCTGTGTCTCAGCAGTCCCTACAGTGGCAATGGCAGCAGCCCCTGAAAGCCGTACTGAAGGAGGAGCAAGAACGCGATGAGAAGGAGGCCATTGGAAGGTGAGCTGTCCAGCCCCAGTGAGAGCTGGGAGGAATGGGATGCTGAGGCTGTGTGAATCTCTTCCTAAGTCAAGGATCAGCGACATCTGTTGTCAAGTTAAGGCCTGTGTGGGACTGTTTGCAAAACCCAGATTTGTTTTTTAAATTTTTTTAAAAATTATTTTATCTATTTATTTGAGAGAGTGTGCGTGCGAATGGGCGTGCCAGGGCCTCTAGCCACTGCAAACAAACTCCAGACACATGCCCTACCCTGTGTACCTGGCTTATGTGGGTTCTGGGGAATCAAACCTGGGTCCTCAGGCTTTGCAGGCAAGTGTCTTAACCACTAAGCTATCTCTCCAGCCCTCCCAGCTTTTTTTTTTTTTTTTTTTTTTTTTTTTTTAATTTTCCAAGTCTCCTCAGTGGGTGTTTAGGACCAGAGGAGAAAAACTACCATTTCTGGCATCACCTCCTGAGGCCTTTTGGGGGCCAGTTTTTTTTTAGGTTTTTTTATATTATTATTATTCTCCAGTCCTCCCATCAAGGTCTTCCGCTAAACCTGAGGTGTCAATTACATTGCCTGGGTTTGAATCTCACTATACCAGCAGTAGGTCACCTACTAATTAGTCTCTTGTAGCTACTCAGCTGGCATCTGAGAAGCTACAACAGGATGCCCCACAGTGCTAGGGTGGGGGTGAGCCGGTTAAATGAGGACCCGTGTAGAGCTCTAGCCCAGTGTACTGCACACAGGCTGAGTGAAGTGGCGCACGGGCCTGTGGCCTCACTCACACTCCCTTCTTCTCCCCCTCCCCGCAGGCTACCTGCCTTCGCCATCCTGCAGGAAGCCCTGCTGGAGAACATGATTCAGAACATTCTGGTGGAGGCTACCCGTGGGGAGGTGGTGCTCACCTCACGGCCACGTATCATTGCCCTGCCCCCAGTGACCATGCAACACAGGTGGGGCTCTGGGGCCCACTATCCCAGCTGGAGCAGCCCCAGCAGTAGGAGTGTGAACAAAAGCCTTGTCCACCACCACCACCTGGGGCTTTCTGTTTTCCAGGACAGATCCGATGCTGCCCATGCAGCAAGGAGGAACACCCTGCCCAGCGGGGCCACCTCTGACTGACTGTTTGCTGGTGCCCAGCCCCTCTTATATGCTGCCCTAAGTCATTCCTGCCATCCCCTCCCCACCCCGCCCCGCCCCGGCTTTTGTCCTCGTGTCAGTAAAGCAGCTAGATAGTCTTGTGAATATCTACCTGGGTTTTATTCTCCCGGGCTTAGGGAATGAATGCCCTGAAACGTGTAGCAGGTAGGAGCAGCCAGGGTAGATGGCAGAAACAGAAGAGCTGGGGAGGTGAGTAGATGGGTGATGGCTCTCTGCTCACGACGAGGTGCTAGACTCAGTCTGGCCAGTGGAGGGCGCTTGGAGAGGGGCCTGTCTGGCCTTTGCTCCTGCGTAGCCTGGTGGACAAGAGCCCAGCTCCAGGCCTGGTCATCTAAACAGATGTCCATGAAAGCAAGGTGGACACCCTTTCCCATGGCTCCTTGCTTCAGCATCCCCAGGGTCAACTTTTTAGCATTTGCCTGGCTCCTTGAACTCTAAGAGGTTAGGAAGAGAAAGTGAAGTGGCCTTCAGAGGGCCGGGAAGAGGGCTGGGTGCAGTTGGAGGTCACGATTAGTGGGCTACAGACCCCACTAAGCAACACCTCCCCTCCCCCACTGTGAACCCATCTCCCAACCAGATGTTCCACCACCTTTCCTAAGACACCCACCTCTCTATTACCCCTTAACCTCCACCAAGCAGCCTCTGTCTTCGGCTCCTCCCTACTCAGGGCCAGGTGGGTGGAAAAGTGACATCTGGTGTTGTTCCAGAGGCGCCCAGGTCCCCAGCACCCTCCCCTCCATCCCCCCACCGCCAAGGCCTCAGCAGTGGAGCTCCTGTCTCAGTGCCAGGGCAGGGAAGGGGAGGAGGGCTCTCCGCCTCCATGAGTCAATATTTGCCCCGAGCAAACGGGCGCTGGGACAGGTGTGTGCGTGCGTGTGCGTGTGTGCGTGTGTGTGTGTGTGTAGGGGCGGGGACTGAACTGGCAGTATAAGAGTGCCCTGAGCCAGGGCTCAGGCACAAGCTCCGGGGCGTGGGCTGGGGACGAAGCCAAGCAGGGCAGGGCAGGGCTTGGCTGGGCAGAGGGGCCGGGAAAGCCAGTGGAGGGTGGCCAGAGAGGCCGGGCGGGGCGGACCAGGTGTGCACCTGTGACTGCGCCGCGGGCCGCAGGCGACGTGTCAGCCCCGGGCGGTGCAGCGGGTGAGCGAAGTGGCTAGCGTGAGGACCAGGACCAGCAGATCGCCGAAGGCCACCTCCAGCCAGGCCCCGGGCCCTCCGCTCCCGCCCCGCGACGAGCCCCTCGCACAAACCGGACCTGAGCGTTTTGTTCGTTCGGCTCGCGTGAGGCTGGGGCGGCCTCGCAGCATCGTCAGCCCCGGGGCCGGCCGTAGCGCCACGCAGGCACCTGCTCGCCGCCGCCGCCGCCGCCGCCACCATATGGGTCATAGAAGCCGCGCGCCGCTCCCGGGGAGGGTTGGGGACATCCGGCTCCCATCCAGGCCAGCCCCGCCTGTCCTGCCCGCAGACTCTGAGCTGCCGGGTAATGCGGGCTGAGCGGGCTCCGCCGAGTGACAGAGTGGGCTGTGGCCCGGAACAGATGCCCTTTTGAAAAAGTGGAAACCTGGGTTCTTGTCCGGCTTAGTCCCAGCGACTTCTGTGGCCTTGGGCAAGTCTTTTCCCGGTCTTGGCTTTCCCATTTGTACAGTGAGGGGTCTGACTTGGCCTCCCAAGAAGAGGTGAGGACATCTCCGCCCTCCATTACCTGGCTGCTGGGCTCCTGGTCACACTTTTGACACCCCACCCCAGACCAGGCCTTTACAGGGGTTGCTGTGGAAGCTGCCAGGTGTGGAAAATGTAGGAGTGGTGAGCTGAAGACCCCGGCAGAGACTCATCCACACACCACACACCCCATCTCTGGCGTTGCTACCATCCTGAGTCTGTCACTCCTGCCTCCTCCCTGCCCCTCTTTCAGTCTCCCCATGTAGAGACTGTTAGACACAGGAGCTCACCACCTTTCCCAAACCCGTACTACAGCATCCTCTTCAGCTGGGCTGGGCTGGCTGAATCTAAGTAACCCATGGTGCCTTGGATGGGTGGATCATTCGCCACAAGCAAGACCTGGGAAAGGGCCACCCCCTTTCAGTTCCCCAAGTGCTATGATCTTGCTACAGAAGCAGGGGTGGAGGGGGAGAGGATCTGAGATTGCCTAGGCCCTGGCCAACGAGCCCAAACTGAGGACTCCACACAGGCCTGGGGTTAGGCTGGGTCAGGACTGAGTCTGTCCTGTGGCTCCAGGTGTCCTTCACTCCCACTTACCAGAATGTACTGTGACCGAGGCCAGTTGCAGGTTGGGGGATAGACAAAGGCTCCTTGAACAGCAATATGGAGCCCCGGGGTCGCGTGGTGGGGAGGAAACATGATGGGAGAGCTGTTACCACTTACACACCAAGGCAGAGGCAATCCTCAGGTAGATGGGAACTTGTGTCAGAAATTAAATGTTCTTGAAGGTGATGGCTTGTCCCTTCCACCGCTTTACTGTCCACACTCCCCCATCCCTGCTGCCAGTTATCCAGAGGCCCCACAGGATCTGCGTCTGCGTCTGAGTCCCTGTGTAGAGATGGAGAGATGAGTGTGATGAACCAGCAAAGGTCTGGGGAGAGGGTGCCTCTTGATGGAGCTGTCTCAGAGGCTGGGTTAGATCCCTGCATCCCTAGCTGGGCACATCCTGACCCTCCTGACCCCTCCTTTTGTCCCTTGTTGCCAGCAGTGAATGATTTACCTGTCAGGGCTTGACCTGGCCTGGTGCACTTTCCTTGTGTTGTGAGGGCATCTTCTCCCCTCCTGACCATGGCAAAAGGCTAGTACTTCCCTCACACAGGGATCCCAGCTCCTGAGATCTCCCTTTGGAATGATCCCACAAAGGCAGTCCTTGGAAGGAGGATGGGGGAAAGAATGAGGCCATCCAGTGGGCTGGCGATGGAGGCTACTACCCCTTCCATTTTTCCCCAGACCTCCACTCCCTACTCATCCCCAAGACCTTCATTTCCAGGCCATAACTAGGGATCTGGCTTGCCAGGTCCCTCCTCCCCCCCACTGAACTGGGGTGGAGTTTCCAGGCGCCTGGCAGGCCCGCAGGTGCAGAGCTGGAAGGGGGGTATTCAGCAGCTGGTGTGCGGGTGGCCCCTCCCCCTCCTGCTCCAAGCCAGAGCCTGCTTCCTGTCTTCCCTGTCAGCAGGGGGTGGGGGGAGGGAGGGGACAGGTAGTGGGGGAAGAGAGAAGGGGACTGAGCAGTTGAAGTGCAGGCCTGGGGAAACTGGAAAAGGGCAGAGGAGAAACGGTGGGGAAGGAAGAGATGGAGCTCTGAGGACATGGGCAGAAGAAAGCAAACCGAAACTCGGGGTGTGGGGGGAGACTCCCCAACAGTGAATGGAAGACCCAGGGGGAGACCAGAGGCAGAGATCACTAGAGAGACACAGAGAGGGACACTATGAGAGAACAAGAGGTGGGACCTGCAGCCGGTTAGAGATGAAAGCCAGGAGAGGGAACACTTTTTTGAAAACACACGGAGGTGTACAACTGACACCCAACAGAGGATACAGAGGTGGGCTACGAGTGGCCACAGCTAAGGTGAGGGTGGCACTGCGGATGCGCCTGCATGGGGAGATCATTCTTCTCCCATTCAAAGTCCAAGGCTCACTTCGTAGCTGGACACTGAGGGCCAATGAGCAATGATGACACCACTCCATCTCTCCCAGTCAGGTCACAGCTGGATAGACCAACAGCTGGGGCAGCTGCCCTGCCCCCACCACGACCACCACAGTATAGCTTCTGGCCCTCCTTGGAACTTCAAGGATTGGAGGCCTCCCAGGGTCAGTGTGAGTGGAGGACTCTGGCGGGGTGGTGGGGGGTTCACAGCCAGGTGCTAATCCCCATCCCGCCAAGGCAGTACCAGAGCTTTGGTGACCTTCGTGGAGATTAATCCCCATGGAGACCAGCAGCAGCTCGCCCCCTCACTCCTGCTAGGACAGGTGGGTGGTTGGTGGGGCAGACAGGGGAGGGGAGAAAGCCTTCCCCCAGACAAGGCAAGATCCCAGGCAGGCGGGAGGTCCCTCCAGCAACCAGTTTAGCTTACAGTCAAAAAAGAGAAAAAGAAAGAAAGAAAGAAAGAAAGAAAGAAAGAAAGAAAGAAAGAAAGAAAGAAAGAAAGAGAGAAAGAAAGAAAGAAAGAAAACAGAAAAGAAAGAAGAAAGGAGAGGAGGAAAGAGGAAAAGAAAAAAGAGAACTGAGGCCCCAAGAGGGGGAGTGACTGGCCAAAGGCCATGTATGGAGCCAAGAAAAGCAGAGTGTGCAGAAGACAAGTCACCACTCCACTCCCCAGCATGTGTTTCCTTGAGAGCAGAGAGGCCTGAGCAAGAATGAGAATCTCCTCAGACCCCATCAAGCTGAAGTCATGAGCAAAGCGGCTCTCGGTGGGTGAGGGGGGGAGAGCAAGAGATAGCCCATACTGAGTGCTTTGCAACCTCCCCCATGACCGAGGTGGGAAGGCGGCCATAATTGCTGCCCTGACTGTTCCCAACCCAGCTCCACCCAACCATCCCCCAAGGGCAGTGGGGAGAACCCATGAGACAAAGGCAGCTAGCTATGACCTGAAAACACAACAGTAGCAGCTTTGGTACATACTATAGGACAGTATTGTGTTTCATTTGCATTTGAGATTTCACAGCATTCAGGACAATCCCATTTTACAGAGGGCCAAACTCAGCAATAGAGCTGGGATTTGATGGCAGGCAGTAGCCTGGCTATAGCCTGGAAGTTACAAGGATGCCTCTCTGAGTGATGCAGAAGGGGCATGCACACACCCTCCAGGGTGAGTCCCACCCTCCCAAGTGTGTGGCATATGGTACAATTGGGCAAATGTCTGTCCACAAATGACTAGACGTTCAGGTGTCTATGAGGCCTACAACAGAGTTCACCTGTGAAGTGTGTAGGATGCCTGTAACTGTAAATGATTTGGTCTCTATTTGACTGTGAACTTGTCTGCTGCCCTGTGGCTTTGTGTCCAGGTGAGCTGCTTGTGGTGAAAACTACCACCCACCTGTCAGGATGGCAGCCAGTTCTCCAGCCCTACTGAGGGGAAGAGAACTTGGAGGTTGGATACAAAGTCAATGTAGGTGGAGTTCCCTCAAGCTTGACTGAACTGGGCTGGTCTCTGCACTGAATTATCTCTGTCTCCTGGGAGACCAGGCTTGTATAGCCCCAGGGAAGTTGCTCAATGCCTGTTCCAGACCTGGGCTTGGGCAGGGACTGAAGGAGCTGGACTGGAAAGAAGGGCCACGGATGGAACCAGGGTGGATGAGGGCGGCACACAGCATTTGCATGTTCAGTCTCCAATGCTCTGGATAATTTTCCAGTGAAATGAGGGGAAGAGGTGGGAGCAGGCCACCTTGAGAGGACACTGGCTGCCAGTACCTCTGTGCTGCCTATGAAGACTGAGAAGTCAGGCTTTTTAAAAAGCACTTATTTATTTGAAAGAGAAAGAGGGAGAGAGAGAGAGAGAGCTCAAGTGAGCCAGGGCCTCTAGCCACTGCAAATGAACTGCAGACTCATGTTGCCTTGTGCATCTGGCTTTACATGGGTATTTGAGAATCGAACCTGGGTCCTTTGGCTTTGCCAGCAAGCACCTTAACCACTAAGCCGTCTCTCCAGCCCAGAAGCTGGACTTTTCATGGTATGGGACATCTATATTAGGGTGATGCTATTTCTCTGGAATTTCTCAGAGCCTTTACCCAGGATTCAGTCTGACGGTTTCTTTGCAGTATTTTAAAAATATATATTTATTTGAGAGAGAGAGAGAAAGAGGAAGAGAGAGGAGAGAGAGAGAGGGAAAGGGAGAGAATGGGTGCGCCACAGCCTCCAGCCACTGCAAACAAACTCCAGACAAATGCATTCCCTTGTGCATCTGGCGTACGTGGGTCCTGGAGAATCAAACTGGGATCCTTTGGCTTTGCAGGCAAATGCCTTAACGACTAAGCCATCTCTCCAGCCCTCTTTGCAGGATTTTTATGTTCCCACATGGGATGAAGGATCTGGGTGGGGGGATCTGAGAGCCTGCAGGTTTCTCTGCTGGATCTAAGGGTCTACATGAGATGGGTGGGGGTTTTGTTTGTTTGTTTTGTTTTTTGAGGTAGGGTCTCACTGTAGCCCAGGCTATGTAGTCTCAGGCTGGCCTGTAACCCACAGAGATCCTCCTACCTCTGCGTCCCAAGTGCTGGGATGAAAGGTGTGCACCACCATGCCTGGTTGAGGTGGATGTTTTGGTAGAATCATGGTCAAGGTTCTGAGGATTTATTTCTCTGTGGAACCCAAAGGTCCCCACATAAGATGAAGACCTCCGTGGGATCAGAGGGGAGTCCATGAGGATTATGAGAAATGAAGTCTTGTGATGATTTTGTGACACAGATCTGAGGATTCTGGTGGGGGTTTTTGTGGGGTTTTTTTTCCTGCCTATTCCCTGAAGGTCAAATCTGTGAATGTGGAGGGGGTAGAGATGGTGCTGAGATGGCAAACAAAGCCACCTGGGCATCCATCCTTCAGGAAGCTCTAAGCTCAACTGATCTGGGAAAACAAACAGGAACAGCTGTAGAGGTGGGAGGGGGCATGAGGGGGATACTGGGGCTGGTGTTGGACCAGATTGGTGGGCCAAGGAGGAAAATGGGAGGGGGTCTACAGCACAGAAAAGGACAACACATTCCAGAGTCCCATTCTGGTGCACCAAGGGGTTGCCTGAGATTCTCTTCCTGACTTCCTCCCATCTATGAGGCCTGGAGGGGGGAAGGATGTGGGATTTCAGTGGCTGTAGATGGTAGTGACAGGTGTGTGCCTGTTTCTGAGGGAGCTGTCTGTATATATAACTAAAACCATGAGAAGGGTGGTGAGACCCACATACTATATTTCTTATGAGGAAACTCAGATACAGAGACTGGAAAAGCTGGCTTGTGCCAAGATTAGAACGTCAGACTGGGAAGGGGCGCAATTTATTTTATTTATATATATATATATATATATATATATATATATATATATATATATATATAATTATATATATATATATAATCTCCAAGATCCAATTCTAATGGGAACCTCACTTTCCCTTCACCCTTCCTTAAATTCTGGCACTTGGCGCAGGCACACACCTTTATGGAATAATATAGTTCTCTGACCAAGTGGCCTGGAAACTACCCCCACCCCACTTGGAGCCCAGTCCTCAGAGGCATTGCCAGACCTCAAACCCAGCTCCTGGCAAACACAGCCTCAGAACAAAAACACTCATCTCGCTCAACGGACAAGACAGACACACAGCCTGAGGCCATGGCCAATGCTGGAGGCCTTTCTGGATCTTAACCACCCACCAACGCCTGTGCCCACTGCCAGCACCAGCTTTCTGGCCAGTGTGGACTGGATCCGCCCCCTGGTGGCCACCTCTAGAAATGGATGAGTTTGAGAGAGAAGGAGGTCTGATTCAAGCCTTACCTCTGTCACAGTGGGGACTTGTGAAACAGACAAATGGCTGGGACATTGAGGGTCCAGGATTGACTTTTCTCCTCAGTTTTTGTGTTTGTCTAGCCCTAAGATCATGGAACTGTGCAGTGGTTCTGGCCCTGTCCCCTGTCAAACCCAGCCAGGTGTGTCCCCATTTCTCATCCATGTTCTTTTAACTTGTATTCTAGCTTCCGTTCTAGAGCACTCATCTTTTTTTAAATATATTTTTTATTTTTATTTATTTGACAGAGAAAGAGGGAGAGAGAGAGAGAGAGAAAGAGAGAATGGACAGCCCATGGACTCCAGCCACTGCAAATGAACTCCAGATGTGTGCGCCCCCTTGTGCATCTGGCTTACATAGGTCCTGGGGAATCGAACCTGGGTCCTTTGGCTTTGCAGGCAAACGCCTTCACCACCAGGCCATCCCTCCAGCCCATAGAGCATTCATCTTTATAACTGTGAGACCTACCAGCGATTTCTCACCAGTGAAAGGAGATGCTCAAGGGAGGTTCTACCTGGCCCTAGTGCCTGTTCCCAGCAACCTAGTCGGAAGGTCAGTAGCGTGCGCAGACCATCATCTCCCACTCCCACTGGAGAAATTACACACCTTCCATGGACATTTACACCATCGTGTTCACTTACTCACTTTATTGAATGCCCGCTATCTAGCACTGCGCTAGGTTTGAAGATAATTCTGAAGAAGGCCAGATATAGTCCTGCTCCTTTGAGTGGAGCTTGCAGCCTAGTAAGAGAAAGACTGGTGCCTCCATAAACACAAGTAGAAAAAGGTCTTCACAGAGTGACAAACACCAGAGAGAAAATGCGATGAATGGTAAGGGTGCCAGGAACAGCATCAGAGGAGTCAAGTGCCAAGAGCTGAGATCCTGTGGCTGACATGCCAGGGAATGGGAAGAGCTCACAGAAACCTTTAAGCTGGGAAGGAGCTTAGCAGGTTGGAAGGAAAAGGTGGCAGGTGGCGAAGGCACACTTCCACATGGGACCTGGGAGCCTGTGTAGGCACAGGAGTTGGCATGAGTAGTGGAAAAGCCCTAGCTTTGGATTCAGGAAGTCAGTTCTAGCAGTTAAGGAGCTTGCCTGCAAAGCCTCATGACCCTGACTCAATTCCTGGTGCTCACGTGAAGCCAGATGCACAAAGTGGTGTTTGCATCTGGAATTCCTTTGCAATGGCTGGAGGCCCTGGTGGGCTCATTCTCTCCCTCCCTCTCTCCCTCCCTCCCCCTCCCCTTGCAAGTGAATAAGTAAATAATTTTTAAAAAACCAAAAAGTCAGTTGTATTCTTGCTCTGAAACTGGCTAGCTATGAGTTTGGTGAAGATCCTGCATCAATTCAATTCCCACATCTACACATGCAAATTGACTTCTTTCTGCAGTTGTGAGCCTATAAAGGAAGCATTTGTCTCATAGGAGAAACAATAATAGTTGCAACCTTTCAACCCCTCACACTCCTGGTGGAATATTCTCCTGGCCATTGAGGAGTGCTTACATTTTAAATCTGCAAGAAGCCTTTATGTCTAGTTAGCAGCTATGGTGATGAGGCGAGCTTCTCGGAGCTACTAGCTTGGGCCTCTAAGCTTTTCCCATGTCTTGTACCCCCTTTCACCACCACCACATGTGGCACTGGGGCTGGGTAAAAACCTACATAAGACAGAGGCCCAGCTTCACCTCTCAAATAGGTCCTCCCCTCCTTTAGAAAGTACCAGCGACGCATCCACTTCCCAATGTTAAGATTTCTCTGAGGCCGTAGACTGGAAAAGCCTGAGCAAAGAGTCTGGCTTTCACTGAGCTCTGCTCGGGAGCTGCTAGCTCAGGGCGGGGGCTTCAGACCCTGAAGTTGGCAGCTGTGTGTATGGAGGAGGGGGGCGACTTGGCAGCTTTTGCGGGTAGGGTGGGAGATGAACGGTAGAGGCGTTCTTCCTAACTACCACGGTTAGCCCCCTCATTTGGCTCCTGTGGTTCCCAAGCCATCTGTAAGCAGCCCAGCTACCCTTGCCCCTGCGCTGTGGCGCCTACCCATCTTCTAGGGGAAAAAAGCAAGGCCGTTTGCAGAGAGTGTACTCCCCTCCCCTCGGGCCTAGCGTCACCTCAAAGAGACTAGCCCCTAGGGCTGCTGAACGGAGAACTTAGGCGCCTGGTCAGCCTGGGAGTGCGCTTTGTCCCTCCCCCTCTCCCCCCCCCTTCCCTTGCAGGCTGGGGACTCCCTGCCAGGCTCTGGCTGCAAAGAAAGAAAGAGCAGAGTCAGCCTGGGCGCGGACGTGCACCTCAGCAGTTTCTGTTGTGATCCCCGCTGATTGGGACCAGAGGGGTGGCTTTGGGAAACGACTCTGCTTGCCCCAGTGGACACCATGGCCGACTGCAGCCCGCCGGCTGACTCAGCTCGCCCACCCCACCCCCCGACCCCAGCCGGGGAGGTGAGGCCTGGGTACTTATAAAGCGGCTCGCGCGCGCAGCCTCTCCATTTTCCGTGCCAGCCGTGCTCACCCACCAGGTGAATACCCAGGGCTGGGGTGGGGGAAGGGCGAGATAAGGGAGAGCCTCGGGGAGTCGGGGTCCAGAGCCCGGCTAGGCCTAGTCCAGCCCCTGGGTCCTTCACACCTTACTGGGGATGGACAGGCTTTGGCGAGGCGGGAAGCTCTGCCGAGCTGAGCGCGCCGCCCGTCCCTTCCCGTCTGCAGCAGCATGAGCAGCGCCCCCGCGCCGGGCCCGGCGCCCGCCTGCCTCACGCTCTGGGACGAGGAGGACTTCCAGGGTCGTCGCTGCCGGCTGCTGAGCGACTGCGCCAACGTCGGCGAGCGCGGAGCCCTGCGCAGGGTGCGCTCGGTCAAGGTGGAAAGCGGCGCGTGAGTGATGCTGCGGCCGGCCGGCCGTCGCCGCTGGGCTGGTTGGGGGAAGGGGGAGCTTCTCTCTAGACAAACTTGGAACCGTGGAGGCAGCCCTTGTAAGCCCTGAATCTCACCAACATGGGAACCCCCGTGTTCTCTCCAAAACTCCTAACACGACAAATCATGTGAGTGTTCTCAAGTGAACTAGAGACAAAGACAAGAAGCTATCCAGGCGGCCACCCTGAACTCCAAAAAGATGTTCGTTGTAGGTATAGCCTTTGCCAAAGTTTTTCTTTGTGAAAACTTAACTGGCTTTGTAAAGCCAAATCTCTTTTCCTGGTCCCACCTTAGTCTTCTAGAGCACCAGGCTTGTGGTCCTGGGGAGACCCCGAGCCCCTGTTGTTTATTGCTATAGCAGGCTGGAGGATTAGGTGCCTCATTAACAGGAGCCTAAATCCTTAAATAAAAGTCTTGGTCCTGTGATTGTTGTAACTTGAAAAACTCCTTCCAACCTGGGGGCCTTGAAATGGGAAGTCCGAGCCCTTCAAACCGCATATAGCAACAAGTTCGGGGTTTTCGACCTCAGAAAGGCTGGCTTGCTGAGATGAGTGTGTCCAGGGGAAGAGTGTAGGGTTGGAGAAAGAGCTTGAGTTCTTTGACCTTTTCAACTACAGCAAGCAAGGGGAGAGGAAGGAGTGAGGCTGGGTACACGCCTCTGGATTCCTCTTCTTTTTCCAGATGGGTAGCCTTCGAGTATCCGGACTTCCAAGGACAGCAGTTCATCCTGGAGAAGGGGGACTATCCTCGCTGGAGTGCCTGGAGCGGGAGCAGCAGCCACCACAGCAACCAGCTGCTGTCATTCCGGCCAGTGCTCTGTGCAGTGAGCTCACTTCCCCTCCCCCTTCTCCCCCCCCCAGCTCTCGGCCCCATCTCAGAGCCCTGGAAAGGCCAAAATCCCTACATGGGGCATGCGAACAAACTCTTAGGTCTGTGAACATAAGAACAAGGTCTCTGAAAATTGGGACTCTGTGTGCGTGCGTGTGTGTGTGTGTGTCAGCACCACGGACAGCACCAAGGCCCTCCAGAGCGCCCAGGATAGTTACATTCAGCCCACCACAGGCATGAACAAGCTGGGACCCTTTGTCATCACACAGCTCTGAAAGGTTGGGATGGCTGCTGTTAACCCCACCCAGAAACAGGTTTGCACATGAGGCTCAGAAACAAGGGCTACCGTGGAGATGACAGAACTCAATCTAGGGACCAAGACAGAACCGTCACTGTTAGCATGTGTTTGTGTGTTGGAGAGGAAGGATGGTGAGTCAAATGCTCTGGGAAGAGGACCTCACTTTCTATTTATGCTCACTTAGGTACTTAAGAATCTTGGGGCTGGTTGGGGGGAGGACACTGAACCTGCCCAGCCAGCTTCTCTGTTCCAAGAGGCTAAGGAACCTGGCAGGAGGAAGGCTTTAGTACCAGACAGCTGTCTGTACAGGCTCTGCTATCCAGGACCCCTTAGCTGGGCTATGCCCTGTGAAAGGCTGTGACCAGGAGCTGGGCGGGGAATTGGGTACTCAGTGAGACCCATAGGCCTTGGCCAATGGACCAGACTTCTCTTGGAACTTAAGATTTCCTACTAAAACAGACCTAGATGGGTGTAATGCTAACTACTGGGGAGGCTGAGGCAGGAGGATCACAAATTGGAGGCCAGACTAGCATATGTAAGAAACTGTGTTCAATCTCCAATACCACAAACAAAACAAAACTTTTTTCTTTTTTTGGTTTTCTGAGGTAGGGTCTCACTTTAGCCCAGGCTGACCTGAAATTCACTATATTAGTCTCAGGGTGGCCTGGAACTCACAGCAATACTTCTACGTCTGCCTCCCAAATGCTGGGATTAAAGGCATGCACCATCACACCCAGCTACACAACAATTTTCTTTTTCTTTCTTTTTTTTTTGGGGGGGGGGTTCAAGGTAGGGTCTCACTCTAGCTCAGGCTGACCTGGAATTCACTGTGTAGTCTCAGGTTGGCCTCAAAGCTCACAGTGATTCTCCTACCTCTGCCTCCCAAGTACTGGGATTCAAGGCGTGCGCCACCACGCCTGGCGCACAAAACAATTTTTAAAAGCCCATGTCACAAGATGCCCTCTAGCCTTGACCTGAAAGGATCTCTGGGAACTCCCCCTACCCTCAGTCTGACTAAGTCAACCCAAAGTCATGGGAAGGTCCAGGTGGGGCCTTGGAGCAGCCTGTCTTGCCAGACTGCCTGGAAGCTGATGAGGTGAACTCTACCAGTGCTTGTAGTGTCCAAGAGGCTTGTGTTGGACGGGGGGGGGGGGATGGGGGCCTGGGGCTAAGACTGTATCCACGGACACATCTTTGGAGAACCTGATCTCTCATCACACCCCTTCCATTCCTGTGCCTCAGAACCACAGTGACAGCCGGGTGACTCTGTTTGAGGGAGAAAACTTCCAGGGCGGCAAGTTTGAACTCAGTGATGACTACCCATCACTGCCTTCCATGGGCTGGGCCAGCAAGGATGTAGGTTCCCTCAAAGTCAGCTCTGGAGCGTAAGTCCTGGGACTGAAACCTGGGGTGGGTGGCAAGGTCAGGGAAACAACGGGAACTAAGGAAGAGATGGAGAAAAGTGACAAAGGACGTTACAGCCATGACACAGAGAGATTGGGGACATGGAGGAGAGAGGAAGAGGATGGAGAGTTGGAAGAGGTAATGGAGGGAGCCAGTGGAGCCATGTGGGTAGGGATAGAGGGAAGGGTTGAAAAGATGGGGAAGGAGGCAGTGGAATGTGGGGAGAGGAGCAATGTAGAGACAGGCAGTAGGAAGAGACCACATAAAGAAAGTTAAAGCAATGGTTTTGAGCTCAAAGGGGGACTACTGGTAGATGGCACCAGTGGCAGTAAAGCAGGGTATATTCACCATCCCCTTTCCTCTCTGTCCTAGGTGGGTAGCCTACCAGTACCCAGGCTACCGAGGTTACCAGTATGTACTGGAACGGGACAGGCATAGCGGGGAGTTCCGCAACTACAGCGAGTTCGGCACACAGGCACATACTGGGCAGCTGCAGTCCATTCGGAGAGTCCAGCACTAGGCTCCACAGTCCCAGCCACATCCCCTAAGAACAATTCTCAATAAAGGCTCTTGAACCTGCCTGGCCTTCTTGGCTCCTTCTTGGGGTGTTGGGGTGTGTGTGTGTGTGTGTGTTATGTTGCTGTAAACAGGGCTTTGTGCATGCTAGGCAGGTACTCTGCCACTGTACTACATCCCCTGATGCCTCACATTGTGATCTTGATTCTTGTCTGTCTGAGAATTGCTCCTTGCCAACCTGGATCTCCGTCTGGTTCCAGGACCCAAGCATGACCTGGCTTAGGACGGAAACAGGTAGGTTCTGATGGGGTTAAACGGAAACAGCTGGTAAGAGTTGAAGGCCTGGTAGTGAAATACTACCAGCCTGCATCTCTCCTTGGAAAAGGCCCACCAATGTGGGTCTGGGGTACTTCAAAGCCAGATGGCACTTTTCCCCCCCCCCAATACACAAGCAAGACTCATAGCTAAATTTCAGTCTCCACACACTCCTGGACCAGGTACCACCAAGCACAAGCAGAATTCCATTAACCCAGAAGAAGCTCTGTGGGACTTGCTAAGCCCTGGGCCATCTTCACACTGGTTTCCCACTAATCATGGGAAGTTTGTCAGTCTCTTTCAATAGTCCCCTTTCTTCTGTTTTTAAGAGAGGAATTAGTAGGAGGTCTCATTGTCCCTCAGGCTTGTCTGAGGGGGAGACTTGGCCTTTGAATAATAGCAATCTCTTGTATGTCCTGAGATACTGAACTCTGGCATGTTCAAAGGATTTACAAACCTTCCTTTCAGCTGATCTGACTATTTCCTCTTCATTCTTCTTCCTCCCCTTAGAGAACAAAAGACCTGAACAAGCCACTCCTCAGACAGGCACTGACTGACATATAAGCCTGAGTTCTGGGACATCTGGCCAAAGCCCACAGCCATGGCAGCTAAGTATGACAGCAGCCATCAGAACCTCTGGCTCTGTGGTGCCCCCAGCTTCCCTCTATGGCAGTTAATGATTTTCCTGCTCCCACATAGGCAGAGCTTCATCTAACCCTTTGGACTCTCCTAGTCCTGTTCTTTAAGGACTCCCATGTTGTCATGTCCCTAGCGGAAGGGGTGGCACAGTTTAACCGGGATACAAACATTTGTAAACCCCAGAGGAGCCCAGGGTTCCTAGTAGGTTAATCCCTTGCAGGCTGGTAATAATGACAACAAGCTAAATGTATAAGAACCTGAACTAAACATTTCACATGTGCTCTTATGTAAAGCTCACAATTGTATAAGCAGGTATTTAAATCCCCATTTTAGCCAGGTGTGGTGGCTCATTCATGCCTTTAGGTAGGATGATCGCCATGAGTTCGAGGCCATCCTGAGACTACAGAGTGAATTTCAGATCAGCCGGGGCTAGAGTGAGACCCCACTTTCATATATATATATCCCCATATTATAGGCAAGGAGATTAAAATACAGTACAGGCAGAAAACAGGCAAGCTAGGAGTTGAAAGTAGAACCCAGACCAACTGCTTTCAGAGCCCATCTCCCCATCACCTGCTGCAGGCAATAGGCATCGGACAAAAGAGAGACCTGGTATTTCCCCTTACTGAGTACCTCTCTCTAGGAGGGCTTGTGGGCAGTGAGAAGTATCAACAAATATTCAGGAATGGGTAGAGACCCATAATATACCCTCTGTAGAATGGAGAAGCTGAAGCTGGAGAGATGGCTCAGCTGTTAAGGCACTTGCCTGCAAAGCCTAATGACCCAAGTTCCCCAGTGCCCATGTAAAGACAGATACACAGTTTTCAGCAGCTGGAGGTCCTGGAGTGCCCCATTCTCCCCCACCCTCTCTGTCCTTGAGAATAAATTAAAAATTTTTTTAAATAAAAAAAAAAAAAAGAGAACCTGTGGTGGTAATACTTACTGCAGTCTTTCCCAGCATGCATCTTTTTAGGTTTCTTGCACCCAAGGGTCAGGCTCTTCTCCCCACATTTATCATCCCTAGGCAGCTAGGGAGTTAGTCAGATCTGAGTCCTTTCACCTCCGCTCTGGCATCCTGATGGCAACTCTGTAGACTCCCCAGGGATTGTGGCACCCATCTAGGAAGGAGGAGGATGGAGAAAAACTGCCAAAGACTCACTGGCTCAATCCTCATCAGCAGGAGGGAATGAAGGACGTGGAGTAGAGGGACCTCTTTGCACACAAACTTTTGCCAGTACCCCACCCATTCAGCACCTGAGTCCTCAGCCAGACCGGACACAAAGCCTGACCAGCTGGCCCTTGCCCTGCTCAGAGCTGGGATGAATGGGGACACCTCCCTTTCTAAGCACTTCTCTCTCCTGCCTCAGCCTCCCACTGAAAGCATTAAGTGACCGAACCTCACTGCCTACTGTACTGGCTCTTCCCTCCTCCTTGTTGCTAGTGAGGACCCAGGAGGAGACCTGAGCAGCAGCCTCAGCCCCAAGCCTCTCTTGTGCTGTTCTATGCTTGGTCCCCAGGAACATTCCAACCTCTATCTTTGCTCCCATTAGATGCCCTGTCTGCATCCTGTAGTCCCCATCCTTGTCCCTCTAGGATCCTGGGTACTCCCCCCCCCCCACCAAACATACACTTTGCTCATAGACCACTACCTACTTACCTTCACCAGCAAAGATGAACACTCCAGCAGTTACAGCAAATGAGGGTGGGCAGGCCTGTAAAAACCTCAGGAGTTGAACTTCACAGCCATCCTTATACAGGTACCCTAGAACCAGCCACCCTGCAGGAAACTTGCCCACTCCCTGGCCTCTTCCCTCCTGGGTTCAAGTAAACAGAGAGAAGGCTCTCGAGAGTATTAAACCTGGTAGCAGCCATCTAAGTGCTACATGGCTGTAGGAGGTGCACTCCTGATTCAGGGTCACATCTTCAGCTAGCATCCCTCCTCAGTCTTCTGACCCCGAAGGCTCTCAAGTACCCAGACATTCTAGGTCTCCTGGGAACCACATCAGCCTCTTTACGTGTATTAGGGAAAGCATGCCAGGCATAACCTGACCCCCTACAATTCTACATGTGGTTCAGGTATAACCAAAATGGGAGTCGTTGTGAGGGATGACTGAGGGCGGAGGACGATAGGAGATAAATAGTTGGAGGAGAGAAGTGGAAGAAGGAATCAGGAGTCGACCAGAAAGGAAAAAAGAAAATTTAAGCAGTTCAGACTCTATGTGTCTCTGGAGCCAGATAGTATGCCCAATCACAAACAATTTGTGGGCGCTGAATGAATGAAAACAGAGGGAGGGAGAGAAGAGACTGGAAGAGAGAAAGAGAGGAAGAAAGAGAGAGAGAGAGAGAGAGAAGAGAGCAGAAACTGCTAGGAAAGACCTAGAAAGAGGATGGGGAGGAGGAAGGGGGGAACAACCAGAAGAAGTTGCCAGGGGAATCACCCCAGCCCCCCCCCACACACACACCAGAGGCCTGGGGGCCAGTGTAGAACAGGAAGTCTGTGAAAGCAAGGAGAGACCGGGAAGGGGATCGCGTCTCTAGGGACCAGCAGAGTGGGAGAAGAGGAGGGAAAAGGCGAGGGAGTGGGCTGAGATAAAGGGAGCGACGGCTGCAGGGCCAGGAGCGCAGCGACAGGCGAGAGGGAGGGAAGCGGAAATTTAAAAGTGAAGATGCAGATAACGCCGCCTGGAGACGGGAACCCGGGTGCGGGGGGGTGGCAGGAGGGGGCGGGAGCGGGTTGGAAAGATGACTCTGGGAAGGAGGCCTGGGGCTGTGGGCTCAGGGGTCCGAAGTGGGGCCAGCACTCCCGCCCCATCACTGTTTGCCGAGGGTCAGGGAAGCGGAAAAGAAAGGCGCTCCTGGCCCCCGTCGGCCCCAGCTTGGCCCGTCCCTCCCTCCCCCCACCAGCCGCGCGTCTCCCGGGCTGCGGGGCGCGGGGGGCTGCCGGGTGCGCTGGGCTCCGGCGCAGCGCGCTGGAGACTTTATTGCGATGGGAAGATAAGAGGGGCGGGGGCGGGGTCTGGGGGGCCGAGGCGGCGCACTTTAATTAAAACGGAAATTGCGGCCCCTGCCCGCGCGGGGCCGGAGGGTTCCAAGCGGCCCCGTAGCGTCGCTTCAGGACCCCCCTCCCTTCCCGCCACACCCTGACCGCCCCCTCCCGCCAGGCCTCGCCGGACCGGGCACTGTCTTCTCTGCGCTGTCACCCTCGGTCGCCTCGGGCGGGGATCGGCGCCCCAAAGCGCAGAGCTGACGCGCCCCCCTTTTCCGTCACCCCTCCCCATCTCCCACCGCCCAGTCCCCTGGCAGCGATGAGACAGAGCGGCGCCTCCCAGCCCCTGCTGATCAACATGTACCTGCCAGGTACCAGGGACCAGCCGGGGACTGGAGGCACCAGGACCATGGGCGGGAAGTCTAGGCCAGGGAAAGGGACCAGGGGTTCCGTGGTCTAAAGAAAGGGAACGCATCCCACTCGAATTGTGGGTGTGGGAATTGCTGGTTGCAAATTTAGGGCATTCAAGGCACCTGCAAGATAGATGGATGGAGGGCTCTGGGGTTTCAATGTGGGGTTTCTAGGACTTGCAGATGGAGAGCCTAGGAGACCAAGAGTAGAGGCCTGGGGCCCAGAACAGCCTGGTAGGGGCCCGCAGGGGTCTTTGTGGTGGACCCTACCGAGCGAGGAGGCCGCGGCTCAGCGGGCGGGCGGGCGTCGCCCCTGTGCGCTCGAGGGTCCTCACCTTCCCGCTCCGCGCTCCGCTGGGCGCGGCCCTCCAAGTGCCCCCCGTCTCCTCCGCGAGGGGCGTCGCTCGCCCAGGCTGGGCTGGCACGATCCTCAGCTCGGCTTTATAAGGCTCCAGCCGGCCCCTTCGGAAAGCGGATTTCCTTTTTCCTGGACGCGTTTCCTGACTTGGGCTCTACGGAGGGGCTCGGCGCCGAGCGCGCCGCGGTCGAGCTCCGGGAGGGAGGAGGAGCTGGGTGGTCTGGACACCCCCCCAGAACACAGCAACCCCCTCGATACCGGGGCAGGGGGCCCTTTCGGTCAAGCGCACAATTTCCGCCCCAGTCTGCTTGACTGTTTTCTTCTGCTGTCGCAGATCCCGTCGGAGACGGTCTCTTCAAGGAAGGAAAGAGCCCAAGCTGGGGGCCTTTGAGCCCCGCGGTACAGAAAGGTGAGCCGGCCGGCATGCTGGGAAGACGCAGGTGCGAGCAGTAGACTGGGGGGGGGGGGCTGGGGACCCCGTTCAGAGCTGTACCATCGCCACTGGACAAAGCGGTGGAGCGGTGTGCCTGCCAGTTAAGGAAAAGGGTTAAGTTAAGGTCTTGGCCGAATTGTGGGGAGGCTTGTGTGAGACGTTCACTTGACCTTCGGCTTGGTATCTTCTGAGTGCCGGTACTGGACTTGCAGGCGAGGGCAGCCGAAGAGCATTCGGGCCGCCAGACCTTTGTCTGCTGAGTGATTTTCCAAGCTTTAGGCCCTGGCGTCATTTTCCCTGCCGGCAGCACGTCGTAGCTATGCCTGGCAAGGGTTCCCCAAGAATTACGCCCTCATACCCCGCTGCTGAGTGCCTAGACCCAACAGGTGCTTCCGGCTTCGTCCACCAGAACCCGCAGACTCTCTCATCTCTGCCAGCCAAGCCTGCCCCCGTCCTTCGTTCCGAGGTTTGCCACGAGACTACCTCCAAGTCACTAAATGAACCCGTGGCCATATGGTCTTGGGTCTCACTCAATTTACATAAGACACACGTACGTGCACACAGCACACACATATATACATATAACCAAGGTTGACAAGTGATTTTTCTAGAAGAAAGGGATCATGGATGGGGGTCCAATCCTCTGATATTGCTCCCACTTGGTGTCAGATGCATCTTTTATCCCCAACTGTCCTTTGCTTCTGACCCTAAAACTCAACGTTGGCTAACTGGAACCTGGAGCTCCAGGCTGGGTTGACTTGGAGGGATTGGGGCGACTCACCAGACCCCATTTGAGGCAAAGTTGTTTTATTCTAAAAGGCAGTGGGGACGATTTAGCAAGACTTTTCTCTGCCTGAGGCTCCAAGACAGGAGAGTGGGAGCTCTGGGCCCTACACACTTATAAATGTAAGGGACACTTCATACCACCTCCAGTAATCCTGAACTCTGGATTTATCTGGAGTCACCTTGGACCCGTTCTTAGTCCCCACTCTCTCCTGGGAGATGTCCGCAGGACATAGGGAGTATGGTACCTTCCCATACTAGGAATCCTGCCTGTTCTGGAAAGAGATAACTCCAGTTCTCAGAACTCTCAGAGGTCTGAGCACCAGAAGGTGGCAAGAATAGGGGGTCCTCTGCGAGTCTACTTCTCCTTAGAGTACAGAGCATCTGTCCTGCCTGCCGGTGGGGTGCTACAGGAAGCTGCAGCAGCCCATTCTCAGGAAGGGTCTGTTTAATTGTATGCCTTCGGGGTTCCAGCGTGGTTGAGCCATTCAGCCTTCTGCACAGCGCTTTCCTGCGGTGTTGTGCAGGCTCTGTCCTACCCTGGAAAAGGAGGAAGGCTGGTGTCCGGTCCTTACCTTAGAAAGCCAAGGGCCATGGTTCACCACTTCTTCTTCATGAAGGAAAGAAGCAAGGCCTCTCTTTCTCCCCTCCACCCTCAATTCTCACAAAACAGTGTGAGCCCAAGAGCTACGTTTCCACTGTGTAAAAGCTTTCCATGGCTGGCTAGAGACCGCTCTGCTGGTCTCCCCTCCCTGACCAGCCGCACCCCCCTCCCACGTGCCCTTTTCCTCCCCAGGGTGGGCTGCCTCCCCGTACAGTTGTAGCTGACGGTCCCCGTTTTCCCCACAGGCAGCGGGCAGATCCAGCTGTGGCAGTTTCTACTGGAGCTCCTGGCCGACCGCGCAAACGCCGGCTGCATCGCTTGGGAAGGCGGCCATGGCGAGTTCAAACTCACCGACCCCGACGAGGTGGCGCGGCGCTGGGGCGAGCGCAAGAGCAAACCCAACATGAACTACGACAAGCTGAGCCGCGCACTGCGCTACTACTACGACAAAAACATCATGAGCAAGGTGCATGGCAAGCGCTACGCCTATCGCTTCGACTTCCAGGGCCTGGCGCAGGCCTGCCAACCACCACCCGCCCATGCCCACGCCGCGGCCGCTGCAGCCGCAGCCGCGGCCGCTGCCCAGGACGGTGCGCTCTACAAGCTGCCCGCCGGCCTCGCCCCACTGCCCTTCCCGGGCCTCTCCAAACTCAACCTCATGGCCGCCTCCGCCGGCGTCGCACCCGCTGGCTTCTCCTACTGGCCGGGCCCGAACCCCGCTGCCACCGCCGCTGCCACTGCCGCACTGTACCCGACCCCGGGTTTGCAGCCTCCGCCTGGGCCCTTCGGCGCGGTAGCCGCCTCGCACTTGGGAGGTCATTACCACTAGACGGGGATGGGGATGTGCGGGGTGGCTGGGTACCGCGTGGCCTCCCCCACATGTCCAGAGCCAAGACCAATCCCATCCACATCCCAGGGAGAAGGCAAGGAAAGCCCTCTTAGGTCTTCCTTAAACACGAGGCTAGCCCCCATCACACTTAACTCCCCAGAAAGGACACCTGTGTCCCCTCTTTAATATTTCTGTTCTGGGTCCTTAGATCCCGGAGGCAGGGGGCTCCTGGAACTTCGGTGTCTTTTAATCTCCTCACCTGAACCGCTGGCTCCTAGAGGCTCGACCCCTCCTTTTCTAGTTTGTCTTTTCTGCTTTTCTCTGACTCCCTGGCGGATCTGCCCCAAATCCCAGCACGTGATGGGGCGGGGGTCTCTCACGTTCCTTCTCCTTCCAAGGACCTGAGCAAATTGGGTAAAGACCACTGCTCCCCAAGACACATCGTTCCCCTTCCTCCCTCCCAGCCCCATTAAGGTGCCCCCCCACGTGTTTCTATTCTTCCCAGCCCCCATTAAAGCTCCCTGAGTTCCCCACTGCCTCCTCTCTGTTTTGTCGCACAGGACCTTTTTTTTTTTTTTTTTTTTTTTTTAGTTTTTCGAGGTAGGGTCTCACTCTGACCCAGGCTGACCAAGAATTAACTATGTAGTCTCAGGGTGGCCTTGAACTCTCAGTGATCCTCCTACCTCTCCCGAGTGCTGGGTTTAAAGGCGTGCGCCACCACGCCTGGCTGTACAGGACCTTTTATAAGGGGCTTAGAAGGTAGAACTCCAAGACACAGCTCCAGAGAGCTAGGGCAGAGCAAGCTTGGGCGTCAAGGATCGCTGGTGGGTGCGATCTTCAGAGGGAGACGCCCTGGGCACCTTCCACCCCCATCCATCTCAATTTCCAACCTAATATGCCTCTATCCCTCTTTCCTCCGTCTCATCATCTCTCCACCAGCCCACCTCTTTCATCCTCGCGCCACTTCACCTTCCCCACCTCCACGCCTTCCCCCAACTTCACCCCCTTTCTCCGCCCACTATCCCTAGATCTCTCCCGTTTTTCCCTCACAAACCGCCCGCAGCCCCCAGTAGCCTTGGTTATCTTTTTTTTCTGCATCTGTCTCTTGGTTTTCAGAAGGGATGTCCCTCCCGCCTACTCCCGAGCGGGCTGCTCCGGGTCGAGCTGGCCGCGGCTACTTCCCGCGGGTGGTGTGCGCCCTCTGCTGGTCACAGTTAGAGTAGACAAGGACTACCACTGAATTTCGGGTGCAGCATGGTGGAAACTCAGGTGTTTCTCCAGACAGGGACGGGATCTGGTTGGCTCCAGATTGCATTAAGATTTCAGAGCAGAGCGGGCGGGGGGGGCAGAGAGAAAAAGGAATCCAGGCAGTTTATCCTGGACCCGGCTTTGGTAAGTCTGGGAAGTGGGTCGTGTGGATCTTTATGACGGGGTCTTCTCACTGCCCAAAGGCCCTTCTGAATACAATTTACAACCGCTCCTGTCCTCATAACCCCCTTCTTGCCTTTTCCAAAACTTGTCTGGGAAGTGGCGGTCCGAAGCTTCCCTCAGAAGAAAATAACTGGCCAATCTTTCAAGATGCTCGCAAGCCGAGCCAAGCGCCCCCCTCCATCCCTTCCCCATGGTCCAGGCATTTCTTTCCGGAGGGTCTAACTCTTTCCAGAATAAGGGTTCCTCTTAGTAGGTGGAAGAACGCCTGGGCCTCTGCAGACTGACGAGATTTGCCTGTGTCCTGAAGACAGGAAGAGGAAAAGCGGGAGGCGGGGACACTTGGGGTTTGGGTTTGAGTTTGAGTCCCTCTTTCTTTCCGGAAAGCCCATGAATCACTCCGGTCCACCTAGGGAAGGAGCCTTCATTCATGTTCATTTTATTCTTCACTTTATCTTTTCTGGGTTTTCAAATAACACATACTTAATGTAGAAAATCCAGCCAGGTATGGTGGCGCATTCCTGTGATGGCGGCCCTTGAGAGGCAGAGGCAGAAGGATCCACTGTCTGAGGGTAGCATGGGCTAAAAGCAAAATTCTATTTCAAAAAAGAGAGAAGCAAACAAAAACCCTTGAATAATATACACATAAGGTCTCCATTAAATGCTGGTTGGATGAAGGGTGTAATGAGGCGTAGGGGAGGGAGAAAAATCCACCTGCAGTCCAACCACACAGAGGCCACTCTTCCCTCTGTCCCATCTCCTTCCAGTTTTTCTATACCTTTTAAATATTTATTTATTTATTTATTTATTTATTTATTTATTTATTTATTTATTTATTTCTGGGAGAGAAGAGAGACAGAGAGAATGGGCGGGCACGCTAGGGGTTTCAGCCTCTTCAAATGAACTCCAGAAGCATGCACCACTTTGTGCATCTGGCATTGGTACTGGGGAACTGAACCCAAGTTGTTAGGCTATGGCAGGCGAGTGCCTTAACCACTGCACTATGTCTCCAGCCCCTCTATGCCTTTTAAACAATTGTAGTTTCCATGCTAGGGCCCATAACCTCGCCTGCCACCAGATTTTCACTAGGTTTCTCCTTTATGACTTAAAATTGGGTGGCGCTCTACTTTGATCACCTAACATTCAGGCAGAAGCGTGTTCTGCATCATGTTATGCAGGCCTCCTGAGTGGGAGAATAGGATCGTGTAATCCACAGAGTACCTGGACCAGGGGACTCTGGCCTGCTGAGGGCTCAGTGACTTGCATAGAGCATTAGAGGGCTCTTTAGCGCAGGGAGGGAGTGCATCTGAGGAGACCAAGGCAGGATCCAGAAAGATATGAGCTGCTAATAATTTCCTAGCAAAGGTTGTGAGGTCCTGTTCTCAGATCTTTAAGTGAAATGACAGGAAGCCAGAGTGTTAGCTGTGGCAAGGTTGAAGCTAGCAAAGGCTGTGTATAGAGATTGATGTCTTAGACAGCACAGGGTGAAAGGCCGAAAAACTGTGTTCTGAGGATGCATCTATGGAGGAAAGGGTTCATCTGATGTAATGATTTCCCTCCCAGAATGTAGCACAGAAAAGTAGACACTACTTTTAGGAAATGAATGAAGGGAAGACACAGTGTAGCGGACCAAAAAGCAAAGTGGAAGAACTTTGGAGCCAACAACAGCACAGATACAGTCTGGCCAATCTACTGGGGCAAGAGGTTATCCTGAAGGAGAGGGCCTTACTTCATGGGTAGGATAAAGGGCTGCCACTGCCACATGTGCTTAGAAGCTGGAGGGGGACTGATACACCTTGGATCTAACAAAGAACCTTGCCATGTGAGTTCTCTGTCACTAGAGTGTCCAGCAGATCCCAGTCTGGGAGCAGTTGAAAGGGAAACTAGATGACTTCTCTGACCTTGCACCTCAGGAGGGTCCATTAAGGAGTGGGTAAAGGAGGGATTTTAGTCATTGTTGAGTAGCTGGGGGAGATGTTCACTGACGATATCTTCTCACTTATGAAATCCCATTCTTTTTTTTAAAAGTATTTTTATTTATTTGAGAGAAAAAAAGTATGGGTGTGCCATGACCTCCTGCCACTGTTTTATGTGCATCTGGCTTTACGTGGATAGTGGGGAATTGAACCCAGGCTGGTAGGCTTTGCAAGCAAGTGCCTTTAACCACTGAGCCATCTGTCCAGCTACATGCCTATTCTTTTTTAAAAATATATTTTATTTATTTATTTATTTATTTATTTATTTATTTATTTGAGAGAGAATGGGCACAGCAGGGCCTGTAGCCACTGCAAATGAACTCCAGATTCATGAGCCATCTTGTGCATCTGGTTACATGGGCTCTAGGGAATTGAACCTAGGTCCTTAAGCTTCACAGGTAAGTGTTTTAACCACTAAGCCATTGCTAAGCCATCTCTGCAGCCCTGTATTCCTTTTTTTTTTTTTTTTTTTTTTTGAGGAAAGGTCTCTAGCCCAGGCTGACCCAGAATTCTCAGGGTGGCTTTGAACTCAAGGCAGTCCTCCTACCTCTGCCTCCCAAGTGTTGGGATGAAAGGCATGCAATACCATGCCTGGGTTATTCCTATTCTGAAAACCCACCCACCTCTTTGTTCTTCCCTGAACACACAGCTAGTTTAGGAGGCTGATATAGGACTGGGACTAGAAAGCCTGCATTCCTGTCCCAACTTGTTAACTAACTTGCTATATGATCTTCACTTTTCTGGGATTCCTCTCACAGGGAAGAACCAGGGATTTGCAAACTCTACTGAGGCACCTCAGGGATCACACAGACTATCTCCACCCACAAAACAAGATTTGGAAAGCATTTTTCAGGGCAATCAATATGGGGAAATCTAGCCCCAGCACTTTAGTCCATGTCAGCCTTGGTAGTTCCCTGCTGGCTGTGATGTGTCCAAGCCCTGGGTTACTGTAGTCTGGGGATGATTATTCATTCCACTGAAGCTCTGAAGAAGACAATCTTGCAGTACTGGGGTTTGAATCCAGGGCCTTGGGAATGCTAGGCCAACACTCTACCACAGGCCCAAGAAGACAGACTCTTCTCATACCCAGCTTGATGACAATCCAGACCGGTCCCCACTAACCCTAACTCTTGACCCTCCAAAGTAATGATCGCACTGAAGGAGGCTAGGAGAAAGCTGGCTTCTTGTAGGCAGTTTCAGTTAGAGATTGAGGCCCACAGAAAACTAAGAGATGCCATCCCACATGCCACCTCGCCCTGGCACAAGAATGGAACACTTGGCAGGAATGGAACACATATCTGATTGAGACTGATCTACAGTTCCCCCTGGTGCCCACAGTCTAACATGGCATCTAAATAAAGTGGCCCAGGTAGGCGCGCGTGCTTCTCTCTGGATTCCCTCTTGTTTCTGTTTGTCTCTGCTTTATAGTTTGGAATAGATTCCCACATTGATTACTTGTATGATTTTCCTCTGATATCCAAATCTACCATGTGTGTATTTCCCTTACACTCCATATCTGCCATGTGGGTGCTCTCACCAACTCTAGACTTGCTACCTATGTAATTTCTTTAAACTTGGGGTAATTATGAGTGTAACTCACTCTCTCCCTCTCCCTCCCTCTTTTTTTTTGAGAGAGAGACACACACACACACACACACACACACACACACAGAGAGAGAGAGAGAGAGAGAGAGAGAGAGAGAGGAAGACAGATAGAGATGGGCACACCAGCAGTCTCTCAGCTGCTGCAAATGAAATCCAGATGCGTGTGCCCCCTTATGGTCAAGTGCAGCATTGTGCCCTTGCATCACTTTGCATCTGGCTAAACGTGGGACCTGGAGATTGGAACCGGGTTCTTAGGCTTAGCAGGCAGGCACCTTAACCCTAAGCCATCTCTCCAGCCTTTTTTTTTTTTTTTTTTTTTTTGAGGCAAACTCAACAGACTGGGACCTTTTTAATGCAAAAGAGCAAGAGTGAGAGATGGGGTGGGGGTGAGGAGAGAATTGGCGGGCCAGGGCCTCCAGCCATCATAATCAAATTCCAGATGTGTGAGCCACCTTGTGCACATCTGTGACCTTGCATGCTTGCATCACCTTGTGTGTTTGGCTTACATGGGACCTGGAGAGTCGAACATGGGTCCTTAGGCTTCTCAGGCAAGTGCCTTGCCTGCTAAGTCATCTCTCTAGCCCCTGTTTTTGGTTTTTCAAAGTAGGGTCTCACTCTATCCCAGGCTGACCTGGAGTTTACTATGTAGTCTCAGGCTGGCCTTGAACTCACAGCGATTCTCCTACCTCAGCCTCACGAGTGCTGGGATTAAAGGCATGTGCTACCACACCCAACAACACCCATTTTAAAAATCTATTTATTGAAATCTTCCATAAATACAGACAGTATATACACAATATATCATGATACCCCTCTCACAATCCCTTTTCCCTCTCCCAACCCTCCTCCACTGAATCCCTTCTTCTTTACAACTAGCCTCTCTCTCTCTCTCTCTCTCTCTCTCTCTCTCTCTCTTTTGGTTTTTTGAGGTAGGGTCTCGCTCAGGCTGACCTGGATGTACTTTTAGGTGGCACTTGAACTCATGGCAATCCTCCTGCCTCTGCCTCCCAAGTGCTGGGATTAAAGGAGTGTGCCACCATGCCTGACTTCTCTCTTCTTTTTTTTTAAATATTTATTTAATTTATTTATTTGAGAGAGAGAAAGAGGCAGAGAGAGGGAGAGAGAGAGAATGGGCATGCCAGGGCCTCCAGCCACTGCAAACAAACTCCAGATGAATGCGCCCCCTTGTGCAGCTGGCTTACGTTGGTCCTGGAGAATCAAACCAGGATCCTTTGGCTTTGCAGGCAAACGCCTGAACTGCTAAGCCATCTCTCCAGCCCTCTCTTCTTTTTTGATGCCATTATTTTTTCCTTCTATTATGCAGATCTGTGAGGTCATGAATATCAAGGCCACTTACTGTCTGGATGACAGCATTATGAGCAGTCCTCCCCTTCCTTTGGCTCTTATATTCTCTCTACCACCTCTTCTGAAATGGACCCTGAGCTTTGGAGGGTGTGATAGAGATATCTCAGTGCTGAACACTTGACTGTTACTTCTTGGCACTGTGGTGTGTTGAGTCACCCCAGGGGTCACTGCCATCTGAAAAGAGAAGCCTCTCTAACAAAAAGTGAGAGTAGCATTAATATATGGTATTAATTAATTAATTATTAAGTGTTTAGAGGGCAGTTTGGTGGGCATAACATATGCATTTAGCCAGACAACAGTAGACATTATTCCAATAGAGCTTATGACCTTCCCAGCTATAGGATTTTTGATTAGGTTTTCAGCTCCAGGCATGTATTCCCTCCTGTGAAACAGGCCTCCAGTCCAATCAGAGAGCAGTTGGTTTCCCCCATAACAGATATGCCACCACTGCATCAGTTGGTGACCTGACTGGCCAGCAGTAAGGCTTGCAGGGTCAACTGCTGTTTAACATTGTTGATGTTTCCACAGCCCTTTTTTTTTTTTTTCTTTAGTGCTAATCCCCACAAGGTTAGTGAGGAAAACAACATCTATTACTTCATAACTTGGCCAAAATCGCAGGGTTTATTCCAAGACCTATGTCATCTGGGTCCCCTAAAGGGCCATTTCCCATTCCTTTGATGACTTCTACCCTACTCCTGAGCACCCTTAATGGCTTTGCTTTTATGAATACTCCCATATAATGTTGCATAGACCCATGTCTCCTCCAATGCTCTGAGCGCCTAAACTCTCTCCCCCATATCACTTGCAGATGGAGTCCAAAGTCCTGCTAGCATCACATGGTGCCGACATCTATGTCCACTCTGAGAACTTTATGCCAACTAGGGCACCCAAGATGACAGTTCACTTGCCCTTATGTTTGTTCATGTTCACATAGACGCTTCCAAATATGCTGCTCTGATCTACTTTTCTCAGTGCCTTCCATTCTTCTGACCTTCGTTTTTCCTGCAATATCTTCTTTAAATATATTAAACCCATTTAGATTGCTATTTTGGCTATTTATAATTCATGTCAATTGGGTCTGCTGATAATAAAAAAAATTCCTTATCTTTCATTGAACCTGATTCAGTGCCAGGCTCTATTCCATGCTAATGTTTTACAAGTGATCTCTCCTATGACCTGGTCAGGGATTGTGAAATTGGGGTAGTCACCTCTATTTTCAGATGAGCAAACTAAGACTTGGAGAAATGAAGTGGCTGGCCAAGCCTGTGGTCCCAGAGCTCAAGTCCTCCCTAATCTACCAGTCCCTCTCTTGCTGAGCCTGCCTGGCTTACTGCAGGTGCACACAGCAGAAGATGACTGGCTATAAAGGGTAAATTGACAGCTTGTGCCTTAAGCATCCTGGCTTGGGCATCTGACTGATGAGGAACCTTGGTTGCTCCTGATAGAAATGAGTCAGGAGCTGTTTCTTGCTCACTGTCTTTTGCCAGCCTCCACTTTCCCACCCATGGTCTTATAAACTTGGAGTAGATCCCTGTGCTTTGGGATGGAGGTGGAGTCTGCCTGTATCTTGACTTTGGTGACATGGTCTTCCTCGATTTGGTCAGTGGAATTTATCCACAACCTTGCTTTGTCCCAGGACAGTGCATCTCATATGTAGACAAGTGGCTCAATATCCTGTTGACTGTGCCATCATTTTTTAATAGATGACAATTCTCTTTAGCTGAAACCTGTTTTTTTTTTCTTTCCTGTTTCCTCCTTTCCTAGCATAGCATTGTAATTAAAAGAGAATGGATGTAGCATGGCAGACCAAGACCAAGGACTCTGGGTTAGACTTGCTTGATTTCAGTGCTGACCCTGTCACTTACGAGCTGTGGGACCTCAAGCAACTCACTTAACTTCTTTGTGCCTCAGTGACCTCATCTGTAAAAATACTTATAATAACAACAGAACCTGCCAAACAAGGTTGCTATAGAGATTGAATGGCCATATAAATACCTTGGTACAACTATTAGTGTTTTCCACTATTAGACAAATAAAACCAATGCAGAGGAAAGCATCTGCGTCCTCCCCTTCTAGACTCAATCAGATGCCCAGGGAAGGAATTTCAGTGCCCACACATACTCCTCCATGCCAGTCCCGACTTGATGAGCTTATGCACAAAGGTGAGGAAAGTGTAAGGTGGTACATGCCCACTAGGTGGTGCAAATGTCTGGAGTTCAATTGCAGTGGCTGAGGCCCTGGTGAGCCAATTCTCTCTCTCTCTCTCTTTCATTCTCTCTAAAAATAAAAATACAAAAAAGAACGGGTCTGTTGACTAGTGATAGAGCCGCATCCATAAGCACCTGGGTTGGCTTGCTACCCTCAGAGCATCCTCCATTTCTCAAATATTTTTATTGATTCATTTATGTGCAAGTAGAGAAGGAAGGAGAAATAAAAAGAGAGAAGAGAGAGAGAGAATGGATGCACCAGGGTCTCTTGCCATTGTAAATGAACCCCAGATGCATATGCTGCTTTGCTCATCTGGCTTTTTGTGGGTACTGGGGAATCAAACCCAGGACATCAGGCTTTGCAAGCAAGCACCTTTAACTGGCCCCTGGAAAAGATGTCTGCACCACTCTGAGACATTGTTTTCTCCTCTAGAGTGTAGATAATAGTGCTGTTTACTTCCCGTGGTTATTGTGTGGACTATTACATGAAAATTGGAGGGGAATGGCTTTCTTGTTACAGCAACTCAAATATTTAACATCCAAATTGTGTTTGATCTTCACACCCATCTTCTGAAGTGAACATAGCTGTTTCCTGTTTTATAGATGAAGAGGCTGGGGAACATAGAGGATAAGTAACTTTTCTAAAGTCACACAGTAAAAAAAGTGTAGAGCAACATCAGAGCCCAGTTGGAGCTCACAGGCAGTGAGTTCTCTTAACCTCTAAGAAGAGAAGGGACATTATATGTTAAGGCCTCTTAAAAGTAAGTATAAGAAGGGAAAATACTGAACATTTATATCCCACTCACTAGTCAAAGAAGTTTACATTCATTTAAATAATTAAAATCCTCTGGAGGGCTGGAGAGATTGCTCAGTGGTTAGGGAGCTTGCCTACAAAACGTAATGACCCAGTTTTAATTCCCTAGTACCCATGTAAAGCCAGATGCACAAAGTGGTGCATGCATCTGGAGTTCATTTGCAGTGACCTAACACCATGGTGCACCCATTCTCTCTGTCTGTCTCTCTTCTCTCTGTCTCTCTTTGCTTGCAAATAAATAAATAAATAAATAAATAAATAAATAAATAAATAAATAAATAAATTTGAAAACACTCTGGAGTTGATTCTGGTATTGTATTAGTTATGTTGCTTATTGCTGTGACAAAATATACCTGACAGAAGCAATTTAAGGAGGGTGGGTCTGTGTCAGATCACAGTTTGAGAGGATACAGCCAGTCATGGCAGGGAAGGCATGGTGGCAGGAGCATGAAGCAGCTGGTCACTGTCAGTGCACAGTTAGGAAGCAGAGAGAGATGAATACTGGTGTTCAGCTAGCATTCTCCTTTTTATCAGCCCAAAACTCCACTCCAAGGAATGGTGTGGCCCACAGTTAGGGTGGGTCTTCCCACCTTGATTAACCTAATCTAGAAAATCCCTCACAGACAGGCCCAGGGATTTGTTTAGTAACCTAAATCCTATCAAATTGACAACTAAGGTTCATCACCACAAGTCAATCTGACACTCAAATATATCACTTATTTTTATAAGTTTGACTCCCCTCCCCTTTGTTTTTTTTTTCTAGGTAGGGTCTCATTGTAGTCCAGGCTAACCCAGAATTCATTATGTAGTCTCAGGCTGGCCTCAAACTCACAGCAATCCTCCTACCTCAGCCTCCCAAGTGCTGAAGGCTTGCATTAAAGGCATGCACCATGATGCCCAGCAATTTGTCTCTTTTAAAAATATTTTTATTTATTTATTTGCAATTGGGGGGGATGGAGGGAGAGGGAAAGAGAGTGGGCACATCAGGGCCTCCAGTGACTCTAACTATACTCCAGATACACGTGCCATTTTGTGCATCTAGCTTTACGTAGGTATTGGGGAATCTAATCTGGGTCATTAGACTTTGCAGGCAAGTGTCTTAACCACTGAGACATATCCCCCAGCCCAAATATATCACTTTTAAGCTATAACCTTTCACCTCCTGTCCCTGTAAGTTCAAATCCATCTCATAATACATTCAATCCATTTCTAAGAGTCCCCATAGTCTTTAACAGTTTCAACATTGTTCAAAAGTCCAAAGTCTTTTCTAAAACTCCAAGCAATCGCTGACAGCCCCTATAAAATTAATAAACAAGTTACATGCTTTCAATATACAATGACATGTTCCTATTCCAAAGGGGAGGGATGGGGACATAGCAAGGAGATAATAGAACAAAGCAAGACTGAAAACTAACAAGGCAGACACCAAATCCTATAGCTCCATATCTGGTATCTGGAGGTCCTGATGGGATCATCTGGGCTCCAAAGGACTTGAGTAGTCTCACCCTCCCACTCAGTTGCACGTAACTCACATGGGCCAGCTCCTCTGCACACTCACATCTTTCTTCCACGGCTGTTCTATGACTGTGGAATCTCCAACATCCTGGAGTCTCATTGCAACTTAGGGTTCACCTTCATAAACTTCACACAGTGGCATTGCACTGACTCAAAACTGCCACACCTTACCTGGCTTCTGCATCTCTCTGTACCTGTGGAGGAAGACTCCATGCTCCCACCCCCAATCTTGTAGCCTCCAAAACCACAACCATATGGACAATTCAGCCAAACTCTGCTGCTAGCCTGGGGTGCAGCTCCCATCCCCTCAGACCACAGATGTTTCTGCCTCTGTGTGCCTTCCAGGCTGACCTTGGAGAAACACTTCCCTGGGTGGTTGTGTTTGAGCAGGAGACCCCTTCAGGTGAGGCTTTCTTCTTTCAAGTGAATTTGTATTTTCACAAGATAGATCCTCTGGAGAGTAAGGTCTGGCCCTCAAAGCACCTTTCCTGCTGTCCCAATGCAGTCCAGGAGGTCTCTCTTCAATGGTGCTGATCTTTTTAACAATTACTGCTACTTCCTCAGCACCAGCCTGGAAGCTATCCTGTCTTCAGATTTCCTCCACCAAGCGAATCAGTCCATTATTTTTGAATTCAACCTCATTCTATTTTTCAGCATATGTTCCCTTTGAAATATTATGAGTCAGGCATTCATTTTGATCTTCCAAATCTCCACCAGAATGGCCCATTAAGTTTTGCCTACAGCATTATAGGGCTTTTATAGTCCAAAGCTTCAAAATCTTCACATTTCTCCTCCCCAACCCCTGCCACACAAATCAGTTACAAAGTCCTAAGAACCACATGGTCAGATTTATCATAGCAGTAGTCCCATTTCTTGGTACCAATTTTCTGTACCTGCCACTTTCTTATTGCTGTGACAAAAGCAACTTAAAGAGGAAGGTGGGGGTGTTTTGGCTTGCAGTTTGAGGAGTTACAGTTCATCATGACAAGAAAATCATGTTGGTAGGAGCATGAAGCAGCTGGTCACCATCAGTCCATAGTCATGAAGGAGAGAAGGGGGACAGAATGCTGGAACTCAGCTAGCTTTTTCTTTTTAAAATATTTATTTATTTATTTATTTATTTATTTATTTATTTATTTGAGAGAGAGAGAGAGAATGGGTGTGCCGAGGCCTGTAGCCACCACAAACAAACTCCATACTCATGCACCACTTTGTGCATCTGGCTTATGTGGATTCTGGGGAATCAAACCTAGGTCCTTAGGCTTTGTAGGCAAGTGCCTTAACTGATAAGCCATCTCTCCAGCTCACTGTTTCTTTTTTATTCAGTTCAGGACCTCAGTCCACACTTAGGGAAGGTCTTCCTGAGATTTGACTTCACTGTGATCCAAATCCTGTCAAGTTGACAACTGAGATCAGCCCGCACAGGTATATCATTCCCAGTCCATAGATGAGGATAACTGAGAAATAGAATGTTAACAAAAGTGTTTGGGATCCCAAAGCCACCATGTGGTAGGGATATGATTCAAGCACCATAGTCCAGTTTTTACTTCCCTCCCTGCTCCTTATCATCACATTCACAGGAGAGTAACGATTCAGAGATTCTGAGAAGCCCAGGAAGTGGCAGATCAAAATAACCAAGTCCCAGCTCAACACCAGAACAAGTTCCCAGTGCCAGCAGTCACCATGAGTTCCAGACAAATAACAAAGTGGGAAAAGCATTTAAAAAAATTTTTTATTATTTTATTTATTTCTTGGAGAGAGACACAGAGAGAGATAGAGAGGGAGAGTGAGACAGAGATGGGCACGCCAGCAGTCTCAGCTGCTGTGAACGAAATCCAGATGCGTGCACCCCCTTGTGGTCAAGTGCGGCATTGCGCCCTTGCGTCACTTTGCATCTGGCTAAATGTGGGACCTGGAGATTGGAACCGCTGGAGATTGGAACCAGCATTCTTAGGCTTAGGAGGCAGGTGCCTTAACCGCTAAGCCATCTCTCCAGCCCGGGAAAAGCATTTTAGAAGTCTCATGACCCACTGTGATCCTTGCACTTATCTATGATAGCATAGTGGAGAAAAGGGCCTTAGATAGATGTGGCTTCAAACTTTCCACTATTACTTGTAGCACTGAGTCTACTTAACTTTTTCTGAGCTTCAGTGACCTCATTATAAAATAGAGACTGGGCGGGAAAGATGGCTTAGCAATTAAGGCTCTTGCCTGTGAAGCCGAAAGACCAATGTTCGACTCTCCAGGTCCCATGTCAGCCATATGCACACAGTGATGCAAGTGTGCAAGATCCCTCATGCACACAAGGTGGCACACACATCTGGAGTTTAGCTACAGTGGCTGGAGGACCTGGCATGCCAATCCTCTCTCTCTCATATAAAAACATGGCCAGTCTGTTGGGCTTGCCTCAAAATAAAATAAAATAAAATAAAATAAAATAAAATAAAATAAAATAAAATGAGACCATAATTAGACTAACCTCCTCAGTTTTCTGTGAGGACAGAGCATGTGCCTGAACAGTCCAGCACAGAGCACTGTGCCAGGCCTGTCACTGCTCCCAGCATTGATCAGGGCAGAAACAAAGACACGCCCTGGGCGTTCCTGTCATTTTGCACTGTCTAATCCTCCAGTTCTGCACCCCAATTCTTCTCCTCTAGGAGTGAAAGAAACTCCCTCTGTGAGTTTCTGTTCTTCCTTTAGGTTGGAGGAGGAGGAAGTAGCTAAAAGAATCTGGAAGGCCAGGTTCTGAGCATCGGGTTCCTCTTTTAGGATGAGGAGGCCAAGTTGCTTAGCAACATAGCAGGAATTGTCAGGGAGGCTCCAGAAAGAGCTGTCCTTTTTCATCCTGCAGGATGGAGTGATCTGGAGGTCACTGGATGGGGAGATAAACGGGGAGGATGGAAGGGTCCTAGGCCCTGATGGTAGGCTCTTGAATGAATGCTCATTTTCCCAGTCCCCCCACTCTTTCTTTTTTGTTTCAACATAGATCCAGGGTCTGTCGGCACACACCATTTTGTGATGCCACATTGCTGAACATGCACTTAAAAGCCAGACTCAAGACCACCTTGTGTGATTTACAGCTTACAAAGGACATCCATCACCATGGTTTCATCTGAAATTTATAACAATTGTTCTTTACTTTTGGATATTTTTATTTATTTGCAAGGAGAGAGAGAGAGAGACTAATAGAGGGAGATAGAATGGGCACACCAGGATTTCTTGCCACTGCAAATGAACTCCAGATGCATTACCACTTTGTACCTCAGGCCTTATGTGAGTACTGGGAAATCTAACCCAGTCCGGTAGGCTTTGCAAGCAAGTGCCTTTAAATACTGAGCCATCTCTCCAGTCCTTACAGCAGTCTTTGAAATAGAGGGATGCTACTATAATTGGCCTTTTGTATCCAGGGGTTCTACACCTGTGAATTTGACTAAGCATGGATCAAAAATACTGTGTGTAGAGCCAGGCGTGGTCATGCACGCCTTTAATCCCAGCACTTGGGAGGCAGAAGTAGGAGAATCACTGTGAGTTCAAGGCTGCCCTGAGACTATATAGTGAATTACAGGTCAGCCTGAGCTAGAGTGAGACCCTACCTCGAAAAAACCAAACCAAACCAAAACAAACCAAAACAAAACAAAACAAAACAAAAAATACTATGTGTGGCTGGGTGTGGAGGTGCATGCACTTGGGAGGCAGTGATAGGAGGATCACCATGAGTTCGAGGCCACCCTGAGACCACATAGTGAATTCCAGGTCAGCCTGGGCTAGAGTGATACCCTACCTTGAAAAATAAAACAAAACAAAAAAAGTGGCACAAGCATGTAGCCTTTGTTTGCAATTGCTAGAGAGCCTGCACTCCCATGTGTGTACACGTACATGCCCACATGTGCAAATAAATTTAGTTTTAAAAATTACACTTAGGGGCTGGAGAAATGGCTTAGCGATAAAGGCGCCTGCCTACAAAGCCTAAGAATTCCCGTTTGAATCTCCAGGTCCCAAGTTTAGCCAGACACAAAAGCGATGCAAGCACGCAATGTTGCACATGCACACAAGGGGGCACACTCATCAGGAGTTCGTTCACAGCAGCTGAGAGGCCCAGGCATGCCCATTCTGTTTCTCTCTCTCAAATAAAGAAAGTACATTTGTGTTGAACACATAGAATATTTCTTGTCATTATTCCTTAAACAAAGCAATAAAGCAGCCATTTACATAGTATTCACATTGTATACGACATTTTTAGTTATCTAGAGGTACCATTTGGAGCATATAAAAGGAAAGGTGTATGTTCTATGCCAATACAACAATTTTTTTTTTGGTTTTGTTTTGTTTATTTTTCTAGGTAGGGTCTCACTCTATCCCAAGCTGACCTGGAATTCACTATATAATCTCAGTGTGGCCTCAAACTCTCAGAGATCCTCTACCTCTGCCTTCCAAGTGCTGGGATTAAAGGTGTGTGCTGCCAGACTCGGCTACCACACCATTTTATTAATTTTTTCCACACCATTTTATTAAAGGGACTTGAGCATCTACTGATTTTGTTATCCAAGGGAGGTGTTCCTCGAGTCAGTCCCCCAGGCCACTGAAGTATACTTCTATTCCTTTTTCACAGTTGAGAGAAACAAATTCCCACAGTGAGGGAATAATAGAGCTCAGATTTGCTGCGACTCACAAATTATGTTCCTCATTCCCTGTAGTATGAACACTAATTCAGGCAATCGTACACACAGGCATGCATGCCATCTTTAGGTCCAGGATACACCAAATATGCACCTCTCCTCTCCCGTGATCACAAAGTAGGTGAGTGGTGGAGGTGGAGGTGAAGCTCAGCTGTTCATCCCTGGAGTGAAGAGTTCCCAGAAAGGCCATGTCTGCTAGCAAAGGCCTAGACTGAGCAATGCTGCTGAGCTAAGCCAGGCTTGCTTGCACAGGTACCTATGCACTAGCAACTGAATCAAGTCCCCTGGCTGGCATTCCAGAGAGAGGCACGTGGGTCCCACTGGGCTTCAAGCCTGGCAGCAAGGAGTAAACACATGTCACCCAGGTCACAGGAGAGCTCATGGGAGGCCCAGGCCCCAAGATCCCCACTGCCTCAAGGGCTTGCAGAGCATGGTGAGGCCCCATTCTGGACTTTGTCTCCTATTTCCCTGACAATATTTATTAATAGATTGATTACCATAGTAATAGCAGTCACCAAAACAACAGCCCTATTGTCATTCCTATTACAGGTATTTGGTTAACACAAGAATTCTGAGAGTCTTATTTTCCACGTGAAAAGAGAACTGTAATTCAGAAAACTGAGATTACCGTTTTAGGTTCACCTATTAAATGATAAAGGAGAGACTCAGACCTCTGCTTCTCCCACCTTGTTTTTTTTTGGGGGGGGGAGTGGGGTTGTTTGTTTTATTTATTTTTTTTTATATTTTATTATTTATTTATTTATTTGAGAGAGAGATACAGAAATAGGCAGGTAGAGAAAGAAAGAGAATGGGCATGCCAGGGCCTCCAGCCACTGCAAATGAACTCCAGGTGTGTGCACCCCCTTGTGCATCTGGTTTACATGGGTACTGGGGAATCGAGCCTCGAACCAGGGTCCTTAGGCTTCACAGGCAAGTGTTTAACCACTAAGCCATCTCTCCAGCCCTATTTATTTATTTTTTGTTTTGTTTTTTCCAGGTAGGGTCTCACTGTAGTAGTCCAGGCTGACCTGGAATTCATTCTGTAGTCAGTCCTAGGCTGGCCTCAAACTCACAGTGATCCTCTTACCTCTGCCTCCGGAGTGCTGGGATTAAAGGTGTGCACCACCAGACCTGTTTTTGGACATCACATCTCACTGCCTCTAAATGCTATGAGAAAGAAGGAGTTTTAGGGAGACATTCATTGCCCTATCCTTTTTTTTTGGGGGGGGGTTGAGGTAGGGTATCACTCTTACCCAGGCTGACCTGGAATTCACTATGTAGTCTCAGGGTGGGCTCAAACTCACAGTGATCCTTTTACCTCTGCCTCCCAAGTGCTGGGATTAAAGGTGTGCCCGGCTTCGTTGCCCCATTCTTATATCCTCATATTCCATATGCCCTGAGTCATGTAGGCCACCATGGTTCGGTTGAGAGCTTAGTTCAGATTGAAATTTTTTTAAATTATTTTTTAAATATTTTTATTTATTTGCAGGGAGAGAACAAATGAGAATGGGCACATCAGAGTCTCTTGCCACTGCTAACAAACTCTAGATGCAGGTGCCACTTTGTGCATCTGGATTTACATGGGTACTGGGGAATTAAACCTAGGTCATTAGCATTTGCAAATAAGCACGTTTAACTGCTGAGCATCTGTCCAGACCCTTCAATTAAAGGTTTTTTTTTTTTTTTGTTTTTGTTTTTTTTTGAGGTAGGGTCTCACTCTGGCCCAGTCTGACCTGGAATAAACTATGTGGTCTCAGGATGGCCTTGAACTCTCAGTGATTTTCCTACCTCTGCCTCCCGAGTGCTGGGAATAAAGACATGTGCCACCATGCCTGGCCCCTTCAATTAAAGTTTTATACAACTTCCAAAAAATGACTCAGAGGGCTGGAGAGATGGCTTAGCAGTTAAAGCACTTGCCTGCAAAGCCAAAGGACCCAGATTCGATCCCCCGGTACCCACCTAAACTAGATGCACAAGGGGGCACATGCATCTGGAATTCGTTTGCAGTGGCTGGAGGCCCTGGCAACCCATTCTCACTCTCTCTCTCTCTCTCTCTCAGATAAATAAATAAATAAAATATTTTTTTTAAAGTGACTCAAGAGCTGGAGAGATGGCTCAGTGGTTGAGGCGCCTGCCTGCCAAAGCCTAAGAATACCCATTCGATTCTCCAGGTCCCACATTTAGCCAGACGTAAAGTGACACAAGGGTGCAATGCTGCACTTTCCCACAAGGGGGCACACACATCTGGAATTCTTTCACAGCTGCTGAGGGGTCCCTGGTGCACCCATTTTCCCTCTCTCTCTCTCTCTCTCTCTCTCTCTCTCTCTCTCTCTCTCTCAAAAAGACTCCAGATGGGAGTAGTGGCACACACCTTTAATCCAGGCATTTGAGAAGTGGAGGTAGGAGGATTGCCATGAGTTCAAGGCCACCCTGATACAACATTGTGAATTCCAGGTCAGCCTGGACTAGAGCTAGACTCTACCTTGAAAAAAAAATGACTTGAGATGATTTATTGCACAGGAATGTTCATAAAACTGAATATCCAAATTTGAAAGACAAATGTGTTTGTGAAATAAGAGAAGCATTCCCATAAAGTTGTGGATAAGGAACTGGGTGTGGTACATGCTTGGAACCCCAGCATTTAGGAGGTTGAGGTAGAAGGATTTTTAAGTCCAACCTGGGTTACAAAGTTATGCCTTGGCTCAAATAAATGATAATAGCAACGCTAAGGCATTCACCAGGGGAAAAGACTGTTCAACATTGGAACAACTTGCTATTAACTTGGGAAAAATAGTTATATCTCAACTTCCTACTATATACAAAAATAAATTCCCAAATAGCTCAATGGATAAAATAAATACACTACAAATGTACCAGAATAAATGTTAAAAATTTAAATAAATCAACCGGGTGTGGTGGTGCACACCTTTAATCCCATCAATTGGGAGGCAGAGGTAAGAGGATCACTGTGAGTTTGAGGCTACTCTGAGACTACATAGTGAATTTCAGGTCAGCCTGGGCTAGAGTGAGATCCTACCTTGAAAAACCAAAAAATTAAAAATTAAAAATTTCAATAAATCAACCCCCAAATCCCAGCATAAAACAATAACATCTGAAAAACAAAGAGAAATATGAATGTCTAAAGGTGTACTAAAGATATATTTATTTAAAATATTTTATTTATTTATTTGAGAAAGAAAGAGAAGGGTAGATAGAGAGAGAGAGCCAATGAGCACGCCAGGGCCTCCAGCCACTGCAAATGAACTCCAGATACATGCGCCACCTTGTGCACCTGGCTTTAGATGGGTACTGGGGAATTGAACCTGGGTCCTTAATCTTCACAGGCAAGCACCTTAACCACTAAGTAATCTCTCCAGTCTAAAGATATATATTTAGTTATACATTCATTGACAATGAAAGACTGTCACTTTTCCTGCTATTTTAAGGTAGGGTCTCACTCTAGCCCAGGCTGACTTGGAATTAACTTTGTCATCTCAAGGTGGCCTCGAACTCACAGTGATCTTTCTATCTGTGCCTCCCAAGTGCTGAGATTAAAGGTGTGCATGCCTGGCTTGACTGTCACTTTTAAATTTCATTTATTGACTTTTTTTGAAGGTTTAGAGAGACTTTATCAGATTAAGAGAGGGAAATAAGGAAGCCCAGAGAGCTCTTGCCACATGGAAGGCAGGAGGGGATAGAGCCCAAGACTAAGGGTCATCCCTCTATTCCAGCAGGGACCTGGAGGCTCAGGTGTCAGGAAAGATAAACAGCCAAAGAGCTACTGACAATTTTTATTTATTTATTTATTTATTTGACAGCAGAGAGAGAGAGAGAGAGAGAGAGAGAGACTAGAAGAGAGGCAGGCAGAGAATTGGCATGTCAGGGCCTCTAGCCACTGCAAATGAACTCCAAATGCATGTGCCCTTTGTGCATCTGGTTTACGTGGGTCCTGGAGAATCAAACCGTGATCCTTTGGATTTGCAGGCAAACGCCTTAAACGCTAAGCCATTTCTCCAGCCCCTATTGACAATTTTTTTTTTTTTTTGGAGAGAGAGACAGAGAGGGAGAGGAAGACAGACATGGGCACGCCAGCAGCCTCTCAGCTGCTGCAAACGAAATCCAGATGCGTGCTCCCCCTTGTGGTCAAGTGTGGCATTGCACCCTTGTGTCCCTTTGCATCTGGCTAAACGTGGGACCTGGAGATTGAAACCGCTGGAGATTGGAACCAGCGTTCTTAGGCTTAGGAGGCAGGCGCCTTAACCGCTAAGCCATCTCTCCAGCCCCCTATTGACAATCTTTATACATGCCAATCTCCATCATGTATTTGACCATAGCCACCCCATTATTTTCCTTGTCCCTCTACCACAGAACCTCTTCTTCCCAACTAGTCCCTCTTCTACTTTGATGTTTTCTTATTATTATTCTTCTTCTTTTCTGAGGGAGGGTCTCACTCTAGCTCAGGCTGACCTTGAATTCACTATGTAGTCTCAGGGTGGCCTCGAACTCTTGGTGACCTTCCTACCTCTGCCTCCCAAGTGCTTAGATTAAAAGTGTGCACCACTACACTGGCTTGATGTGTGTGTGTGTGTGTGTGTGTGTGTGTGTGTGTAACCCACTGAGTTTAATTAGGGTTGCTTATGTGAGTAGGGGTGGGAAGTTACTCATCAGAGCAATCACTAACTGCTAATAACTCCTCAGAGAGAGGGACTCATGTGCTCTCCATTATCCATGATGGAATGTCGATGGGCCAATCTTGAACAGGTCAAGATGGCTGACACCCAATAGCCTCTATGAGATCAGGAACACAATCACCCTGTCATGTCTGGAAGACAGCGCTTTAGAGCACTTCTCCGCATTCTCTGACTCATACATTCTTTCTGCTCCCTCTTCTGCAATGTTCCCTGACCCTTGGAGAGAGTAATATGGATGTTTTATTAGACTGTCACTTTAAAAAATATTTTTGCTGGGCATAGTAGTACGTGGCTTTAATCCCAGCACTCAGGAGGATTGCCATGAGTTTGAGGCCAGCCTGAGACTACATAGTGAATTCCAGGTCAGTCTGAGCTTGAAAAAAAAAAAACAAAAACAAACAAACCATATATATGGTTATGTATAATTTACTTGAAAAAGAGAGAAAGTGTGCATTGGCATGCCTGGGCCTCTTGCCATTGTGAATAAACACCAGACAAATGCAATACTTTGTGCATCTGGCTTTATATGGGTACTGAGGAATTGAATTCAGGCCTACAGGCTTTGCAAGCAAGTGCCTTTAACTGCTGAGCCATCTCCCCAGACCCCAAACTGTCACTTTAAAAAATATTTTTAAATTTTTATTTATTTGAGAGAAAAAGAGAGGTACAGAAATAGGCAGGTAGAGAGAGGGAGAGAGAGAGAGAGAATGGGCATGCCAGGGCCTCCAGCTACTGCAACCCAACTCCAGATGCATACACCCCCTTGTGCAACTGGCTTACCTGGGTCCTGGGGAATGGAACCTGGGTCCTTTGGCTTTGCAGGCAAGCGCCTTAACCACTAAGCCATCTCTCCAGCCCCAAACTGTCGCTTTTTAAAATTAATTCAAATACTATACTTCTATATTTTTATTGTTCTTTAAGATCATTACTTATTGCCCTAAGGAGATAATAGGAAAAGATGTGACACACTGATGCACAGCATAGCACTGTCATGTTAATATAGGAATTGAATACAACCTGAATGGACCTCAGCTCATTTATCGAGAACCCACTGCACACTGGACTCTATGCTACTTCTCTTTGTTTAAAGGATAGGAATAGAACTGGGCATGGTGGCGCACACCTTTAATCCCAGCACTTGGGAGGCAGAGGTAGGAGGATTGCCATGAATTCGAGGCCAGCTTGAGACTACATAGTGAATTCTAGGTCAGCCTGGGCTAGAGCGAGGCCCTACTCAAACAAAACAAAACAAAACAAAACAAAACAAAAGGATAGGAACAGGTTAATGTGAGAAATTCCTCTGGTTTTATAATTGTAATATACAACATCTTAATTTGAAATAAAAGTGATTTTCTTCTAATTTTAGTATTTGTGATGGGCCTTCTGTGGTGCTTATGCAAAAGATAGAAAAGTGCACTTTAAATGGTCTTGCACCTATGTGCATTTGTGTTCTCTGTGTGTGCATACAACACACATGTGCTGTGTATGTAATCACACATGCTTGCTGAGCTAGATGGGACCTAACTTCCTTTATGCAGCCAGACGTATTTTTGAGTCCTATCAGTTTGGAAAGAGCTTGAAGGGGATGAGAGAGCAGAGGGACTTTGGAGATGTGTGAGAAAGGAGCCAGCACTGTGAATGTGAGCTTCTTCTTTTCCAGTCATTGTCCAGTCTCCCTCCTTTCTTTTCCCTCCCAGCTTCCCTTCTTATTTTCTCTCTCTTTTACGGGGGAGGGTAGAGAGATAGAGGCTCTTGTGGCCCAGGCTTGCCTTGCCTGGAACTTGCTATGTAGTCCAGGAGGACTTGAAATTCTGATCCCCCTGCATTCACCTTCTGAGGGCTGGGATGACAGGTGTGCAGCACCATGCCCACTTTATATGGTGCTGGAGACTCAACCCAGCACCTTATGCATGTGAGGCATGTCCTGCATCCTTAGCCCTCCTGTGTCCTTCTCTCTCACTGGTGTGTTCCCCACATTATACATTATACCAGATGCTGGGGATCTAGTAGTGAACAAGTCATACCTTTTATTGACAGTACATATAAAATAAATGAGGAAAATGCTCAAGTATGACAAGAATAGTCTAAAGAAAATAATCAGGGTTATGGGATGGAAGGTGATCCTTTCTCTCTCTCTCTCTCTCAAATAAATAAGTGAAATGAAATATTTTTTAAATCTCTTAAAAGACAAAAAGTTTGAGCTGAAGAGATGGCTTAGCAGTTAAGGCGGTTGCCTGCAAAGCTATAGGACCTCGGTTTGATTCCCCAGGACCCACATAAGCCAGATGCACAAGGTGGCATATGCATCTGGAGTCCATTTGCAGTGGCTGGAAGCCCTGCGCCCATTCTCTCTCTCTCTCTCTCTCCCTCTCTTTTCCTCTCTCAAATAAATGAATGAATGAATAAATAAATAAAATATTTAAAAAACAAAAACAAAAAATTTGCTGGGCATGGTGGCACACGCCTTTAATCCCAGCGCTCAGGAGGCAGAGATAAGAGGATAACTGTGAGTTCAAGGCCACCCTGAGACTACATAGTGAATTCCTGGGCTAGAGTGAGACCCTACCTCAAACCCCACCCACCCCCCATAAAAGGTAAACTTACAAATAAAGTGGAAGTCCTGTAAACAACATCAAAGCCAGTCTCTCTCCAGAAGTCACTTGTTAAGAGTGAGGTGGCTTGCTGGAAATGGTGGCACACGCCTTTAATCCCAGTACTGGGGAGGCAAAGGTAGGAGGATTGCCATGAGTTCGAGGCCACCCTGAGACTACATAGTGAATTTCAGGTCAGCCTGAGCTAGAGTAAATCCATACCTCGAAAAAACAAACAAACAAACAAAACAGAGTGAGGTGGCTTTGGGTTCCACCCCCAGAATAACAATGAAAATAAAATGTGATATGACATCTCTTTTTCAAGCTTCTGTTATCAATATGCAATGATATTTTTGTTTTGCAGAGTTTATGTTGTTTCATATGTACTATGACAGCTCTTAACTTATCTACATGTTTCAGACCACTTTCATGTCAGTACACACAGTCTAAGACATTCTCTTTATTTACTTCTATTGTTTTGAGACAGAGGCTTGCTATGTAGCCCAGGTTGGCCTCAAATTCATGATCCTCCTGCCATAGCTTTCTGAGTACTGAGGTTATACTCGTTTCCTCTTCTAAAACAATGTGTGTATAAAATCTTTTATATGTAACTTTTTTCAATAAATATTTGATCAGTTTTGGATTTATTTTCACATAAAGAATGGGGAAGAATTTACCCCCTCCCCTTTTTTGTTTGGTTTTTTGAGGTAGGGTCTCACTCTAGCCCAAGGTGACCTGGAACTCACCCTGTATTTCCAGGCTGGCCTCAGACTCACAGTGATCCTCCTACCTCTGCTTCCCCAGTGCTGGGATTAAAGATGTGTGCCACCATGAACTGACCATCTTCCTTTCCCCAAGTTAGGGTCTCACTCTAGCTCAGGCTGACCTAGAATTCACTGGGTAGTCTCAGGGCAGCCTTGAACTCATGGCAGTCCTCCTACCTCTACCTCCCAAGTGCTGGGATTAAAGGTGTGCACCACCACACCTGGCCTTTTTTCTTCATCTAAATGACTACTTGGTTGTACCAAAACCGTTTGCTCCCTGTTCTAACCCCTCAGTGAATTTCTAGTACCTTCATTCTAAACTAGACTCCTATGTAGAGCAGAGTTCATCTTTGGATTATCTTTACTTGTCTCCTGTCTATTCCTGTACCGGTGCCATATGTTTTAGCAAGTCCTGTATCATTTACTTGTTAAAAACATTTTAATTTATTCTTTGACAATTTCATATATCTGGTGTTATATTCATACTCAATTTACCCTCCCTTATCCTCCTCCCACTCTCAATGAACCCTTCTTCCCCAAAGTCCTCTCCCTCCTCCTTTGTGTATGTGCCCCTATCATTCGGTATGCTTGCATGAGTATGGGTGGGGGGTATTTATTGGCGCATGGGCAACTTACCAGTGGCTACACTACCAAAGAACATGACACTCAGGGCTCCAGAGATGGCTTAGCAGTGAAAGGCACTTGTTTGCAAAGCCTGCCTGTCTAGGTTTGAATCCCCAGTACCCATGTAAAGCCAGGTTCACATGTCTGGAATTTGTTTGCAGTGGCAGGAGGCCCTGGTGTACCCATGTTCTCTCTCCAATAAATAGTTTTAAAAAAGAACATGACTCTCCATCCTACAGTAACCATTACCTACCAACAGCATCTCAGAAGGGGAGAAGCCATTTGACTTGAAGGGGAAGTACAGGAAGGTCAGGCCCATCTATCTGGGCTTTCAGCTCCCCCTGATTGTGGTAGCCTGACTAGAAAGGCTGTATTGGCTGGCAGTGCAGTAGAAATCTTCCAGTAGTACCCACCTGCATGTCTGAGGCAGGGGCCCACCATGCAGAAGCCATAGGATGTCCTCTTGGATACTAACACACACTCTGGTTGCTGGGCACCCTAGCTGGCTGGCAAAGTAGTTGCCATGACAACCTTCCTCCCTTCATAACTGGGATTTTTTTTTTTTTTTTGCATTCCTCTTCTTGCAATAAGTACTAAGGTATTCTAGGGACAGGCAAACATGGCTCTCAGAACCAAATGTCCTCTGTTCCAGCAAATGGGATAATTAAGGCGTGGGGGAAGAACAGAGATATGTATGCATTATGATTGAATGAACCTTTCTCAGTATAAATGCATTCGTGCCTGCTTCTGGGTTAAAATGTCTCAATGCACACTTCGTGCAAAGGGGCTCATCACTTGTTGTCCATCTGTTTGCTTTCTCCCCATGCCTCCACTCTGCTCCCAGAGCAGGAAGAGTGGCTCCAGCCCTTTGCTAGGGGAAATGCTGAGTCATGTGGCTCCAGCTGGGTTTTCAATCTCCCATTCTCCATCTCCATGTAGTTCACCTCTGGCCCCGCTGGGCTCTCAAGAGCTCTGGGCACCTTCACCAGCCTGGACTCACTTTTTCCAGGTTCACTCCTGGGCAGGAAAGATAAAGCGCTTTCTTTTCTTCGCACTTACTCTTTTCTCCCTTTGGCTCCTCAGAAGACTGTTCTGAGTCCTTCTGCCTACTGCTGTCCCCTCGGAGAAAACAGGACTGACCAAATCTGACCCAGGGAAGCTAATTCCTGTTGTTGATCCACCGCCCAGTGCCCGCCCCCCTGCTAATCGTATTATAGAAGTATCTCAAATTTTGGAGCATGGCGAGGAAAGAGATTTAACTTGACACCACCATTCAAGATGCTCTTCCACTACTTCCAGTTCTCCGAAGTGCCAGGCCACAGGTTCCTGGAAGAGCTGGCTTGCGCGCGTGTACGTATGTACGTGCGCGCGCGGGCGCGTCGAAAAGGGAAGATGCTGTGCCTGTGAGCTCCGGGGCTCACAACCCTCCCAAGGGCAGGACATTTGAGGATCTCCGTGGGTTCTCTGGTCCCCTCCCCCGAGACCCCCTTTAGGCTGCTCTAACTCTGAGATTCCCACCGTGAAGCTATAGTCTCGCTAATTAGTTCCAAATAAGGAGAGCCAGGATTGTCTCCCCAGTTATAGGTAGGCGAGTTGAGAGGAGGCCCCGCCCGCTCAGTCTGGTTGCTATGGCGACAGCCGCCGAGTGACCCAAGTGATCCATCCTCCCTCCCTCCTCCCAAATCCAGAGAGATGACGGCACCGCGCTGACTGCGCCAAATTCCAGCCAATGAGAGGCAGCTCCCGCCTCCCCTTCCGCCAGTTCTCCCCCCCCCCCCCCCCCGGGAACTCGATTCACAAATCTGGACTAAGGATTTCCGGCTCCGGGCCGGGTGCTCAAGCACTGGGCGAAATCTAAGTCTTGCCCCCGAGGGCAAGTGGGAGAAGACATTCCTGGGTTCTCAGGCCGACTTCTGTAATTCGCCCCAGAATAGCTCACATCCCATTCCTTGAATCATCCAGAAGACCTCGTTGAGGCCGAGTCTGCTGGTGCAAGACCCCCACCCGGCACGAACGTGCCCGTCAGCACCACGGACAGCGAGCCCGAGGCCTTTGCTTAGCCGGCGCGTCCCTGTCCTCTCCGGATCCTCGCGGCGTCCGTGGAGACCAAGTTCGGAGCCATAAGCTCTGTGCTTTGAAGCCAGGCCTCCCTGAGCCAACGCAACAGTGAACAGGATGTTTAGCAGGGTCGTTAAGGAGGCAATCCCTAAGAATAGGGATCTTAGGCTAAAATCAACAAACTTATTTCTTCCCTTCTCTCAAGCACGGAAAACGGCTGGCTTCTGCCCCCACCCATTTTTTGTTTCTGCCTGTGTCTGAGGCCCCCTGGTGATTAAAGGACGGGGTCTGAGTCTCAAGCAAGAGTGGACCTCCCAAGACTGCTCTGGGGGGAACGACCAAGGAGCTTCAGAACAGCCCGGTAGTAGTAGTGATGGTTGGGCACATGGAGGGCTGAGTGTGGCAGCCAGGACCCTAACCACCCTCCGTCCCAGTGGTGAGCACACAGTCAGGCCAGACTAGTCTTGACACATGACAGTGTATGGTGGGGAGAATAGCAAAACAATAATAGCTGCTGGCCAATGGGTTACCTCATGGAGGGGAACGGCTTCTACTGTCCTCACCAATCGACCTTAAGTGGCCTGGGCATTAATAAGGAGTTAGGTCAGACAAGATGGAGGTTAGTACAGGGAGACAGATTCAGCCTCAACCCTTGGCTAGCTCGCTTTACTCTCTGTAAAATGGAAGCCCCTAAGGTGGGCAGGTAGCAACGGCTCTAAAGGACTGCTCTTCCCAACTAGGTCCTTAGGTCTTGCCCTCCTGCCCAACCCTGACAGTTTTACCCCCCCGCACCCATTCCTTCCCACCCTCCGGGGGCCCAAAGAAAGGCCGGCGCAAAACCATCTGCAGGCGCTTTCCAGCGCTTTATAGTTCTCTTCGGGACAGACGGACAGACAGAGATAGTGCGGCCTGGGCCGACGGCCCGCATCATTGGCACCTTGGACAAGGCCCCAGGTCCAACCCAGTCCCTGGTACTCTCCCGGGAGGATTCCGGTCCCGCCCAGCTCAGCACCTCGGACAGTTCCCGGCCCAGCCCCTCCCACCCCCCTCCCTCCGGAACAGCAAAATAAATTAAAGTGTATGTGGGGGGGGGGAGGCAATATAACAAGAAGTCTAAGGATAAGGAAGAGGACGCCCCTCCCCCAGAACACGAAGAGTTCTCTCTCTTTTCACTCATCCAACAGAGGCACCACCGGCAGAGTGGTGGTCTCCCAGGTTGGATTTTACCCCCAAATCTCAGCCGTCTGAATGAAAGAGGTAGCCCCTTCTCCCTCAGCTCCCAGCATGCAACACGTTGGAAAAGGTGGGGGTGGGGCAAGGGACCATTCTGGTGTTTGGGCACCTGGGGCTGCAGTTTCTTGTCGCACCTCAGTTCATCCAAATTAAAAACGAAAGGTCCCTTTGACCTGGGGAGAGGGGTGGAGGGTCTCAGTTGAAGGGAGAAATGCAGAATGACACAAGCAGAGAGGGAAAGCAGAAAGGAGGGAAGATGGTGACCTATGACAGGAGGAAAGGAAAAGAAGGGGAAGGGAAGGTGGGGACACGGGCTTGGGAACAGAAACAGGGCAACAGGGTCTAATCAGGCTCAGTCAGGGTTAAGGTGGAGATGGGTAAGGACCCAAATGGAAAGGCAGACAGAGGAATGCAGACAGAAGGAAAGATAAAGACAGAGAAAGGTGAGGCAATGGACAAAACTCAGGGAGAGAGAGACGTACAGATGCCCACGGCAAGGAAGGACGAGACCGGGAGAGAAATGTAGACACGGGGGCAGACAGACAGACGGAAAGGGCGAATGAAGTCGGGGGCATCCTTCCCGCGATCACCCCCTATGCCCACCCCACGCCCAGCAAATCCAGACACCGCGGCCTCTGGTGTCCTAGCCTCCACCTTCCCCCCCTCACCCTGCGGGGCAGGGGGAGGTTCCTCCTCGGCCCAGCCCGGGGCGCGGAGCGGCGGTAATAGCTGTGGTGGCTTGATGGTCCCGGGGATTCCGGGGTATGTGTCAAGGGGCTGGGACGGGGGACGGGTACGACCCTGGGAATCCCTAGCGGTCCAAGTTCATAGTCCAATGCTTGGCTCCGGCCGCGCAGCTGTCCCTGGCGGCCGAGGAGGAGGTGGAGGACGAGGAGGTGGTGGTGGTCGTGGTGGCGGTGGCGGCCGATGCGCCTCCGCTCGGTGGACCCCCGGCGCCCGCCGCGGCCTCGCCCTCGTTCTTGAGGTCTTGAAAGACTTGCGTGAAGAAGTGGGGGTCGGCGTTGAGCCGCAGCATCTGCGGGCTGAGCCGCTGGATGAGGCGCAGGCAGCGCTGCCAGAAGCGCTCCTTGTCGGGCTCCACGAGGAAGGGCTTGAGTGGGTAGGAGATCTCGTTGCCCATGTAGGAATAGGCGAGGTAGAGGCAGGTGAGGAAGGCGGCCTGCAGCTCGGCGGCCGACGCCAGCTCGTCCCCGCGCAGCGACTCACGGCACAGCAGGTACACGAACACCAGGTTGGCGGGCGTGATGAAGGCCTGGTCTTGCCAACCTTGCAGCAGCAGCGAGCGATCCACGCCGCGGAACCAGCCCACCAGCTCGCCGGGGCTCAGCTCCTTGAGACGGTAGCAGCGTCGACACACGAAGTCCCCCAGGCAGCGCAGCAGCTCGCCCGTGGACGCCTGCACGATGACCCGCCGCGGTGAGCCTCCGGGCACCGGCGGGGCCGCCTGCGGGGCTGGAGGCGGAGGAGGAGGAGGCGGCGGAGGCTTTCCCCCGCCGGAGCCCGGAGGCTGGGCGGTAGCGTTGCCCGCCGATGGGGGTTCGCAGGCGGCGACGGCGACGGGGACCGTGGGCACCGGTACGGCCAGGGGCTTGGCGCTTCCGCCGCCGTCGGAGGCGTCCCGGCCCTTACGGAGAAGGTTCTCGCGGTTGCGTTGCTGGACGAGCGGGTCGGGGCCGGTGGAGGCGGGCTTGGGCGTCACCTTCTTGCTGCCTTTCTTCTTCTTGGCGGACGCGGCCACCAGGCGCTTCCAGGTGAGGGCCGAGATGAGCACGGACGGCCGCTTGAGCCGACTCTCGCCCTTGCCGCCCTTGCCCGCCGGCGGCGCCCCGTAGCCCCCCAGAGCCTCGTCCCCCGCGGGCGGAGCCTTCTTCTTCTCCTCGGGCAACCCGCCGGGCCTCCGGCCTTTGGCGGACGAGGCAGGGGACAGCGACAGCACCGTGCCCATCCTGCAGAGCGGGGCCGGCGCCCGGGCCCCGGCGGGAACCGCGGGCGGAGCCGCTGCTGCTGCTGCTGCAGCCCCGGGGGACCCGGCGGTGGTGGGGGGGCCTGGCCCCGGCCCGGGCGCGCGGACCGGCGGGAAGGCGGGGGATGGAGCTGCTCCGCTGCTCGGCGGCGGCGGCTCCGAGTCTGAGCTGCGCCAGCTGCAGCGTCAGCCCCACCCCTCGGGCCCCAGCTTTGGCCGCGCCGCGCCCCGCCGCGCGCAGCCAATCCGGGCTCGAGCTGTCCTCTGGATTGGCAGTTGCTCTGACCAATAGGAATGGGGCATGACAATCACAAGTCCTGCCCTACCCACCGCCCGGCTTCTCCCTGGTCCTTTACCTAAACCCGAAAGGGGAAATGGGGGTGGAGGGGGGGCGGGGGACAGCGCAGAGCCGGGGAAGAGAGAAGCCGTGAATCTAGGGTCCCCTTTCGGGGGTCTGAGCCGGGCGTGGAGGTGACATGGAAATGGCTGCTTCCACCTGCAGGTCCCAGGGGCCGTGGCTCTGCCTGTTTTCATGCCCAGGGGTCAGGGCAGCAGGTAGTAGAGAAGCCATGGGAGCAGCCTTTCCTTCCGACTACCTTTGAGTTGATTGAGGGGTGGGGCAGTGAGTCCCCACATCGAGACTCCCCAGGTCCAACGAGGTTGGGCTGCTTGCTTGTCCCTTTAGTCTGGCAATCTGGTTTCTGTCCTCTTCTCTCCACCCCACCCCACCCCGTCCCCATTCTGGGGGCTGCAGCAGCACGTTCTGGTTCTGTGAGAGGGTACGGGTGGCAGGACTTCCTGCAGGTCACAGTCTTCTTTCTGGGGGTCGAAGGGGGGTCTTTGCTTCACGGGGCAGGGACAAGAGTGGGAGAAAGACCCCTGAGATAAGTTCCTGATTTAGCTGTGTGTAGTCCTGATTCTCTGCCTGGGCAGCTCCTTTTGGTTGGTTGTCTCCACCGACACATTGGTCTCACACTGAGAGGGTAATGGATGACTGGTTTCTAGATGAACAGTCGGTGGAGACAGTGATGGAGCCTTCTCTGTGAAAAGGGGGTCCGTTGAAGGTTGGCCCAACCGCCAGTCCAGACCTGGGTCCAACTTGAAGTGGGTTTTCATCCTTAAATGCTTCCAGCTGCTTAGATGAGATCCTAGCTGGTCCCACTCCCAGCTGCTAGCAGCTCGGCTGAGTCCTGCCCATTTCTTTCTGGGTCTCACTGTTCCCTCTGCAATGTCCACAGGCCTTTGTTGTGGAGTTTGGACTCTCAGGGTCTTACCTGGGGGTCCTGAGCACCACTCGTTCTGATCTGTGTTCTTCGTAGGACTAGTCCACCCCTCTTCCAGACTCTCAGCACAGGAGTCTTCCAGTTTCTTAGATGAGCCTTGGAAGTGGGTTGAGTTTGATGGGGAGAGACGATCACATTGCCCAACCATTCAGTAAAATCCCCGGAATTATCCTTGATGCCCTCTGTCCCTGTGTCTGTGTCTCCCTCCTCTTCCCTCTCTCTCTTTCTCTCTATTATTCTCTCCTCTCATAAAGCTGGACTTAAACTCACCATTGGTTTTGGTCAGTTTCCCAGGAGTAGGCATTCCAGGTATGCCACCGTGCCTGCCATCATCTCCTCCCAGCCCCAACATAGCCATAGCAAAGATCCACTTCGGTCAGAATCAGTGTGCACTCACGTGTGTGTGTGGGCACGCCCATGTGTATACACACACTTCAACCCAGATAGGCTATTCCAGAGTTCCCTGGGTGGCAGCTCCAGCCACCAGAGGCCTTAATTTTTCATCTCACAGCCCCCACTCACACACAGCCTCCTGGAGGCCTGAAGCCTGGCTGTCTTGAATCGCCTTCCCTTCACCACAGTCAAGGGCACATACTGTGCCTGCTCCCTGACTCAGTGCCTCGTGTGCACTTTCTCAACAGGGTCTCTCTTGTTTGTGCCTTTAGATCCCATCTTTATTCTCTTGTAGCCCAAGCTGATCTGCAAACCTCTCATTCTCTCCATAGTTTCAAGAATGTTCCCTCTTTTCAGCTCCTGTAATTGGCCCCACTTCCTCCTACAAGGCCTTCTGAGTCAGCCTTTATTTGACACCCAAGGAACAGTTGGCTCACTGGTAGTTAAGGACAGGCCCCACAGAGACTGAGTTGTGCTGGCGGAGACTGGGCACGTGGATCTGAATGGCACGTGGGTCCTTCCTGATCTGCTCCCAGGAGTCCCTTGCTGATGTAAGGCCTATTGCTGGTGTCATGTAGGACAAGACCTTCTCTGCAGCACCCATGGATAGCACCATCTTGGTAACCCCCACACACACCAGGCCTAGACCTCCTGCAATCCTATTTGTCAGAATCAAGAATTTCCTCCCTTGCTTTAGGGTCCCCAAGCTAGGTGCCTCCAGGTGTGTCATTCCACCCTTTCACTCTTTACCTTACTTTACCCTCTCTCAGTCCCTCTTTCTGGTCCCCACACTCTTCTCCCTCCTGTAGTAGTTATCCCTCTTGGATCTCTGAGCTCTACTAAGGGTCACAACCCTCCCTCAGAACACCACCTTGCCTTCTGTTAAGCTCTTGAAAGCCAACTCATTCAGGAAGTCTTCTGGACTGATTGGAAGGGGTCTTCTGCTCTCTCTGACCTCGGTCTTTCTAATCTTTCTGTTTGCTAGAAGTTTCTACCTAACAGCTTGCCTTAGGGGTAGGCACTGGGTCCCCTGCCTGAAATGCACAAGATGAGTGTGGATAGACTTTTAAAGGACTAACAGGGCTGGAGAGATGGCTTTGCTGTTAATGCGTTTGCCTGCAAAGCCAAAAGACCTCTGTTTGATTCCCCAGGACCCACGTAAGTCAGATACACAAGGTGGTGCATGGGTCTGGAGTTCATTTGCAGTGGCTAGAGGCCCTGGTACGCCCATTCTCTCCCTCCCTCTCTAGATAGATAGATAGATAGATAGATAGATAGATAGATAGATAGATAGATAGATGATAGATAGATAGATAGATAGATAAATGGACAAACACATCCATAAAGAGTGACCACATCACTATTATACATAAGCCAAAGGTACTACAGGACCAAAGAGAAGTCTTATGTTTCCACAGGATAGAGACTGAGAAGGATAAATTAGTATCATCTGTGTTGTAGTCAGCTTCGTGTTGCTGGCAGAAAGCACCTGACCACAAGCAGCTTGTGGAAGGAAAAGGTTTATTTTGGCTTACAGACTCGAGGGGAAACCTCCATGATGGTAGGGAAAAATGATGGCATGAGCAGAGGCTGGACATCACCTCTGCCACAGCAGGTGGCAATGGTGGCATGAGAGTAAGCCAAACACTGTCAAGAGGAAGCTAGTTATAACACCCATAATCCTGCCCCCAACAATACACCATTTAGAGGAGGCTCCAATTCCTAAATTGCCACCAGCTGGCAACCTAGCATTCAGAACACATGAGTTCCACCACCACAATCTGGATGTTGTTTCTCATCTGACCACTTCCAGTATGGACCTGTAGAACAGTGCTGAGGTCAAGCTCCACATCTGTCTCCATCACTCTGTAGGTCACCTAGAATAGCGCCCTGTCCAGGTAACTGGTTATTTCTGAAGGCTCTTCCATGCTGAAACTTCAGGCCCAGACCAAGAGCTGGAGGGCCCAGTGTAGAATTGTGGTCTTGATAAGGGTTACCAGATTCACCTTAGGAGAGCCCATCACTCATCTACAGTGTCTGCAGGCAGTGAATCCAGACTCTTCCTCCCTTGGTCTCCCCCTCGGGAGGACATAGTTGAGAAGGCAGGAACCGGGAGTACTAGCCCATGTTCTGCTGGTTATATAACCTTGGGGAAGTCATTTCGACTCTCCGAGCCCCTGATTCTTCATATTAAAATGGATGAGTTTGGCATATTTTACTTTTTTATCGGATAAAAATGAATATTAAAAGCATAAAATAACACTTTAGGAATTGTGTAGGAAGAGGATTCCTAAAGGCTCATCCAATTCTTCAGCTCTGATTCCAAATCAGATCTTGCCTAGGAATCTGTCTCACTGTAGCTCCAAGCCCTGTCAGCTTCTCCCTAATCTGTTTCTGTCTATGGGGCTCAGGCTTTGTGTGCACAGCGTCGGCACTTCTGCAGTTCAGCCTGGGAGAGAAAGGGAGAGGAGCTCAAGGTCTTAGCAATGTAAATGGCTCTCGGTCCCTCTGAGCTTTTCAGGAGTCCTGGAAGGTTGGAAGGCACGGAAAAGGACACCTGAGGAGGCTGAGGTCCAGGAGACCCTCGGTAAATATCAAACCTGGAAATCGCAGGTCCCAAGGTCAATGCATGCACATGTCCCCAAGGAGCCCCTACAAAAAGTAATGGCAACACAAGTTCTTAAAACAGTCAGAAGGGAGAACAGGCCTGGGCAGCTGAGTGCCTAGATTTTGCTGCCCACCTCTAACTTCCAACAGCCCCACCCCAGGCTCTCAAGTTCTGAGCTGTGCAAGGCAGAGGGTATACACCAGCTCAGCTCTCTGGTACTTTATCCCAGGAGAGCTGGGGTGGGAGGAGTAAGGTCTGGCCGGGGGGGAGGGGGTAGTGATAGATGGGAGCAGAACCCTCTCAAGATAATAAGTGGGGAGAGGAAGAGAAGAAACTGCTGTGAGGAAGGAGCCCCCTCCCCCATTTCTCACCTCCTTCCCTAACAGTAGGCTCCTTGCTAAAAAGGACTTAATTAAGGTATATACATACAGGGTTGTTTTTGTTTGTTTGTTTGTTTGTTTGTTTGTTTGGATTTTCGAGGTAGGGTCTCACTCTAGCTCAGGCTGACCTGGAATTCACTCTGTATTCTCAGGGTGGCTTCGAACTCACGGTGATCCTCTTACCTCTGCCTCCCAAGTGCTGGGATTAAAGGCGTGCACCATAATACAGTTTTTTTTTTAATTTTAATTTATTTATTTGCAAGCACAGAAAGAGAGATAGAAGAGAGGCAGACACAGAGAGAATGGACACACCAGGGCCTCTAGCCACTGCAAATGAACTCTAGATGCATGTGCCCCTTGTGCATCTGGCTTATGTGGGATCCTTTGGCTTCGCAAGCAAATGCCTTAACTATTAAACCATTTCTCCAGCCCCATACAGGTTTTATATAACAGGGATAGGATTGGGAGTGTGGACAAGGAATGTGGCACTCTGAGGTGGAGAGAAGGGACCAATCCTGAAGTAGAGGGCTTTCATGGAAGGGTAGATAAAGGGACAGAACAGGGCAGAGGTGAACTGGAAGCTCCCTGCCATGAGTTCTAGTCCTTGCAAGGGAGCCATGTGTCCCTTCTCCTTGCCCATACAAGCCCTCTCCTGTCCTCACCTGTGTCTGCTCTCCTTGCTCTGGTTACCCCCTGGGGACAGCTCAGTCCTCCCAGCCTTCCTTAAGGAATTCTTTCTCAGTTCACCTTCTACCTCCACCAAGCCCCTCTTGGCCTCCTCTCCCTCACCCCACACCCCACAATCCCCCCACTCCATCTCCTCACTGTGCCCAGGATAGCACTACAGATGTAGGCGCAGATCAAGAAGGGCGGGGGTGGTGGCTGTTGCTCGGCTGAGATATTCTTAGCCTGTCTGGGGGCTGAAGCTGGAATCAGCGTTTCCATCTCAACCAGGCAGGTGGCTGCCAGAAGCTGCCAGTGTGACTGGGTCTTCATCTAGTGCCATGTCCATTATCCTGCCTACCTTCCCACCCTATGCCCTGGGTTAGAAGGTTCTGTCTGTGCCCAACCTACCCCAGCAAGATCTGAAAATCCCACTCCTGAGGACTCTTGGGAAACTTTGAGAACTCCAGCTTAGATGTACCCCAAAGGTGCACATAGCCTTCTCTCTCCCCAGGGCCCACTTTCATCTGTCCCCAACAGTCTCTGCAGGGTACTTGGTCCCTAGACTCCATCTGCAACCATGGTCTTTCTTAACTTGATTTACAGGGATCACTGAAGAGTAACTCTTGGGAGGGGCTGACCTTTAGGGTCTAGTCCACCTTTGGGAAGGAACAAGGAGCTCACTGGCCCAGTTTTTGTTAGCAGAAGGAAGAGCCAAGAAGAAATCTACTCTTTCACAAATAGCACAGAAAAATTTCTGTAACCTTGAGAGAGAGACAGAGACTTTAATATGTGTGTGAATATATATGTGTGTGAATGTGTGTGTGTGTGTGTGTGTGTGTGTGTACTTTTAAACCATATATATATATATGTTGGTTTTTCAAGGTAGGGTCTCACTCTAGCCCAGGCTGGCCTGGAATTTACTATGTAGTCTCAGGCTAACCTCAAACTCACAGTAATCCTCCTACCTCAGCCTCCCAAGTGCTAGGATTAAAGGCATATACCACCATGCATGGCTTTAAAAATATTTTTATTTATTTTCTTGCAAGCAGAGAGAGACAGAGAGAAGAGAGACAAAGAGAATGGACATGTCAGGGCCTCCAGGCCCTACAAACGAATTCCAGATGCATGCACCTCTTTTGTGCATCTGGCTCTATGTGGGTACTGGGGAATCAAACCCAGGTTGTTAGGCTTTTTAGTCAAGTACCTTAACCACTAAGCAATCTCTCCAGCCCCACAGAGAATTTTATATGAGTTCTGGAGTCACTCAGATCTGGGTTCCAATCCACCCCTCCACTTAGGAGCTAAGACCTCTGAAAAATTCAATTCCTCTGATAAAAGTGGATCATTGGGCTGGAAAGATGGCTTAGCTGTTAAGGTGTTTGCCTGCAAAGACAAAGGACCCAGGTTTAATTCCCTAGGACCCACGTAAAATCAGATGCACAAGGTGGCACATGTATATGGAGTTTGTTTGCAGTGACTATAGGCCCTGGAGCACCCATTTTCTTTCCCTCCTTGTAGCAGACAGCTTCAGGTTCGCTGAGATGAACTTCCAGACCGGGCACAGTTATGGAGGAAGGGATATTATTTATTGAAGCTTACAGATCCAGGGGAAGTTCCATAATGGAAAGAGAAGTGGCCTGCTCTCCACAGGGCCAAGCAGAGAGAGAGAGAAACCAACCAGCCACCACAGCACACAGAGCAAAACTACAGCCAAAAGGTCACACAGCACACTTCAGGAACTCCTGCTAGGCACATTTGCATATCTTTAAAATGGAATCTCAAACCATCACCACACCTTAAGACCGGGCCCCCAGTGATCTTGCCTCTAGCAAGGTGATTGCAGATGCAAACTATAACTAATAAAACATTGAATATATTGGGGGACATATATTCAAACTACCACACTCCTCCTCCCCCACTCTCTCTTTCTTGATCTGCCTCTCTCTCTCAAATAAATAAATAAATAAAATATTTTTTGAAAACTGTATCATCACCATAGGGTTACTATAAGAGTTGATTCCCTCTTATAATGTTCAACAGTGCATGTATATTACATGTGCATTGGTGTTCAAAAATATTAGCTGTCACAAGTTAGCTATGATCATTTTATGAAGCAGGAAAGGTTTACTTGGCCTGCTACAGTGTATGAGGCACTAATCCTCTTCCCTGGTCCCACTGCAGGCCTCATGAACTTTGTGAGTCAGGCCCCATGTTCTGACTGTGGTGCACGTGTGTGTGTGTGTGTGTGTGTGTATTCATGTGTACGAGTGCAGGTGTGTGCATGCCACAGCACACGTGGAAAGCAGAGGAAAACCCCAGGTGTCCCCCCCCCCCTCCCTCTTTGCTTGAGGCAGGGTCTCCTTGTTTTCCACTACACTCACCAGCTAGCTGTCCTGTGAGCTTCAGGGCTCCTATAGCACCTGGCTTTACTTGGGTGTTGGAGATCTGGCTGCAGGTACTCCTGCTTGTGTAGCAAGCACATTATCCAGGAGCCCTCTCCTTACCCCCCCCCCACTCCCAGCTGTACATTTTAGAAGGCATTCCATACCCCGTTGTCTCTCCAAAGCTCTAGATACTTCATGGAGAGTCTGTTCTGCTTGCCAAGGGTTTGGAGAAAAGTGTTCTGCAAATTTGTAAAACCCATGTGAACAAAGAGTATTTAAGAGACTCAGTAAGAGACTTTGATATGAACACAAAAAGGTGTGAAGCATGGCTCAGTCTCCAAAAAAGGGTGCAGTATAGGCACAAGAGATATTAAAAATGGCAATAAATAGTAGCGAAATGATCAGCACCCTAGAATCACTTACAGATGGGATTTGACAACTGGCTAATCCTACCCATCCCCCTCCACTTTCCATCATTACAGTTAATCCAATTCCAGCTTGCCCTAAATTCTCATACACAGGGAGTTCAAATCAACTTTTAGTTAAGGTCCAGGTCTCCCTGCGTCCCTTCCAATATGGCCATTCTTGTCATACTCAAGCAGTGATGCGGAGCACCTTTCTAGCCTCTGCTCTACCACAGTAACAGAGATTCCTACCCCCTGAACATGATAAGGGTTAATGAGTAACTGCTAGTGTGACAGTCCCTGGTAGGTCTGCTTATTGCTCCAGCATCTTTGGATAAAAGCCATTTCTGCTTATCTTTTACTGGGCCAAGATTAGGGGTGAGTGGAGGATGGGCTTTGAAACAGGTTCATTAATTTACACTTGCCTCTCCCTATTTCTAGAACATTATAATTTTGTTGTTGTTGTTGTTTTCTTTTTCAAGGTAGGGTCTCACTCTAGCCCAGGATGACCTGGAGTTCATTATGTAGTCTCAGGCTGGCCTTGAACTCACAGCAATCCTCTTACCTCAGCCTCCCTGAGTGCTGGGATAAAGGGGTGTGCCAATATACTGGTTTTTCAATCTCACTCTGGCCCAGGCTGACCTGGAATTTTTTTTTTTCCTCCTACCTCTGCCTCCCGAGTGCTGGGATTAAAGGCGTGCGCCACCACGCCCGGCCTTTTTTTTTTTTAGTCAAGGTTCTACGACTATGGAGCCCAAGATTATAGACATGCAGCACCTCACTCAGCTAATGATCCTTCTTTCCTCCCTTCCTTCCAATTTTGTGGGATCAAACACAGGGTCTTTTGAATTATAAGCAAACACTCTACCACTGAGCTAACACCCACAATCCTAAAGGCAGTTCTTTACCTTGGTCTTGTCGTAGTTAACTTCACATTGCTGGGACAAAACACCCGACCAAAAGCAGCTCATGGGAGGAAAGGATTTATTTTGGCTCACAGTTCTGAGGGAAAGCCTCATGATGGCAAGGAAAAAGTGGTAGAGCAGAGGCTGGACATCGCCTCCGCTACAGCAGGTGGAAAACAGCAGCAGGAGAGTGAGCTGATCCCTGGCAAGGGGGAGCTGGCTATAGCACCTCTAAGCTCACTCCCAGCAGAACACCTCCTCCAGCAAGGCTCCACCTCTCAAATTGCCACCACCTGGGCACCAAGCATTCAAAACACGAGTTTATGGGGGATACCTGATTGAAATTACCACTGACCTCCCATGAGTAAAAGGCATTTCCAATTTCATAAGTTAGAACCCAACATATGCTTTTTTATTTCTAATTTATTTGAGATAGAGGGTATGGCACACCAGGGCCTTTTTTTGCCACTGTTACAAATGCATGTGCCACTTTGTGCATTTGGCTTTTCCAGGTTACTGAGGAAATGAACCCAGGCCATCCGGCTTTGCAAATAAGTGCCTTTAGTCACGGAGCCAGTAAGTTTTGAGTAGGGAGCAATGAATTAAGAGTTGCCCACTGCACTTGGGAGGCAGAGGTAGGAGGATCACCGTGAGTTTAGACTACATAGTTAATTCCAGGTCAGCCTGGACCAGAGTGAGACCCTACCTCAAAAAGAAAAAAAAAAAGAGGGCTGGAGAGATGACTTAGGGGTTAAGGCGCCTGCCTCCTAAGCCTAAGAACGCTGGTTCCAATATCCAGCGGTTCCAATCTCCAGGTCCCACATTTAGCCAGATGCAGTGACGAAAGAGTGCAATGCCGCACTTGACCACAAGGGGGTGCACCCATCTGGATTTCGTTCACAGCAGCTGAGAGACTGCTGGCGCGTCCAGTCTCTATCTGTCTCCCTCTACCCTCTCTCTGTGTCTCTCTCTCTCTAAAAATAAAAATAAATAAAAAATAAATAAAAATAATTTAAAAATAAAAATAAGAAGATTGCCCACCGGACCACTGGATTAAAAATTCTAAGACACTCTACTGAGCAGACCCTCCTGGAGGAGTTTGGTAAATATACAATCTCTGAGCTCTAATTCCAAGCTATGGAATCATCATCATTCTTTGTGTGGGCTCAAGATAGACTCACTACAAGAAAACTTCTGACTGGACCTGGTGACAGGCCTATGATCCCAGCTACTAGGGAGTCTGAAGCAAGAGAACCACAAATTCAAAACCTGACTGGACTAGAATGAGATCAAGGTCACCCTGAGAAACTTAGTGAGACTCTGCCTCAAAATAAAAAGTACAAAGAGGACTGGGGATATAGCTCAGTGGGAAAGTACTTGCCTATCATGGGTTCAATACCCAATACCACAAAAAGAAAGGAAGAAGCCAGGGGTGGTGGTGCACGCCTTTAATCCCAGCACTCAGGAGGCAGAAGTAGGAGGATCGCCATGAGTTCGAGGCCACCCTGAGATGACATAGTGAATTCCAGGTCAGCCTGAGCTAGAGTGAAACCCTACCTCGAAAAGAAGAAGAAGAAAGGAAGAAGGAAGGAAGGGAGGGAGGGAAAGAAGGAAGGAAGGAAGCAAGGAAGGGAGGGAGAGAGAAAGTTGGTCAGAAGATGGTTGGATCCCACCTGTCTTCTGGAAAGTACTGCTGTTGCTGCTGGCCAAGCAGCCAGCCCCTTGCCACCCTGCTCCCCGATCATGCTAAGAGTATTCTACTTGACCTTTAGAAAACCACTTCTCCCACTCTCTTAACCCTTGTGGTTTATTTGAGGATTAGCCTCACCTAATCCCCAGAGGTAGATTCACACCATGGACCTGGCCCAACTCTCTTCTTGGTCTCAGTGGCTCAAGGACCAGTGCAAAGAGACTTAGTTCTTAAAGTTTTACTCGAACTGTTGGGAAAGAGATGCTTGCCTTCCTCTGAGGTTGCTGAGCTGGTGAGATGAAAACCTTGAGCTGCTGATCCTGTTTGATGGGGGCAAACATTCAGTCTCAGGGGTGTGTGTGTGTGTGTGTGTGTGTGTGTGTGTCTTTTGCTGGAGATGCATACATTCTATCCCTAAACCATTTCCCCAACCCAGTCTTAGTTTTTGTGAGGTTTTAGTCCTACTTCCAAAGGTTATATACCTCCAGAAAATGAAGGGAGGTTTTAGCTTCTTTGGAGAAAGTTATGGTCTAAGTGGAACCATGAAACATGCAAAATCTGGCATCTTCACAGTTTCTAGGTTGTGACTGAAGGCCAGGACTCCTTAAAATTGTCGTGTAATATGTGAGACTTACAATAAAAATATAAACTTAATATAACATGTGTACTATCTTGTTGAATAAAATAGTATTTTTCTTGTTTCAGTCTATCAAGGTAGGGTCTCACTCTAGCCCAGGCTGACATGGAATTCACTCTGTAGTCTTAAGGTGGCCTTGAACTCATGGCGATCTTCTTACCTCTGCCTCCCGAGTGCTGGGATTAAAGGTGTGTGCCATCACACCTGGCATAAAAGCTATTTTAAGCTGAGTGTGGTGGCACATCCCAGCACTCGGGAGGCTGAGATAGGAGGATCGCCATGAGTTCAAGGCCACCCTGAAACTTCATAGTAAATTCCAGGTCAGCCTGAGCTAGAGTGAGACCCTACCTCGAAAAACAAACAAACTATATATATATATATAGTTTTTATACAATTCAATATCCCTTATCTTATCCCTAATGACCTCCTCCTCCCATGACCTCCTCTTACAGAAATAATTGATATTCTAAATCTGGTATTTATCCTTTCCACATAGTTCTTTATCATTTAGCACATAGGTAGATATCCTGTTAAACAAATGTGAGTATGCTTTACTGTTATGCAATTATCACAATTTAGAAACTTAAAACAACATCAACCTATCATCTCACCTCTAGAGATCAGAAATTCAGGTGGACTTGACTCAGTCTCTGCTTGGGACTTCACAAGGTGACATTAAAGCTGGTCAAGAGAAGGGTCAGCTTCTGAGGTCATTTAAATTGTTGGCAATTCCTTGTTATAGAATTGAAGCCCTCATTTTCTTCATTTTCAGACTCTAGGCCCTAGCCGCTCCTACATTCTTCACCTCTTGCCTTCTGCTTCACCAGGTCAGCAATTGAAAAGCAAATCCTTCTGACATTTAGAATGTCTTTTATGTACAGTCTGAGTTTGACCAGCTGAAGGAAATATTTTGCTTTTTAAGAGAGAATTATTAGGCCAGGCATAGTGGCATGCACCTGTAATTTTATCACTCGGGAGGCAGAGGTAGCAGGATTGCCATGAGTTCAGGCCACCCTGAGACTGCATAGTGAATTCCATGTCAGCCTGGGGTAGAGTGAATCCCTACCTCGAAAAACAAAAAAAAAAAAAAAAAAAGAATTATTGCAGGCATGATGGTGCACACCTTTAATCCCAGCATGTGGGAGGCTATAAGTTTGAGGCCACCCTGGGACCACACAGTGAGTTTCAGGTCAGTCTGGGTTAGAGTTTGACCCTATCTTTAAAAAAAAAAAAATTAGTGTGTGTACAGGGAGGGGAATGGCCTAAGCGAGGCCATGGGAAGAGAATGCATAAAAGAAGGGCAGGGGGAGGGTCAATCTAAATTCAAGATATTGTGAATAAGACTTATGTAAAACTACTTATTTGAGTAATGGCACATCTAGAAGCTGTAGACTGTTACTAGAAAATTTTCAGTGCCTGGGATGGGATACCTTCCAGTGAGTTGTTGGCCAAGGAGGTCCCGGTAGCCTCCAAAACACTAAAGGCTTTTGCCAAAGCCCTTGGTTTCCCTTGAGAAACAGATAGTAAGACCCTATTGCTGAAGACATCTCTTGCCTGAGAGGCAAGGTCACTGAGAAAGCAAGCTGGTGCTGAGCAGAAAACCTTCTCCCTGTAGACCAGCCAACTGAAAGCTGGAAAAAGCTACACTGCATGCAGCCATATGGGAGACAGAGGTCATCAGCAGTGAAAACAGTGGACATTGAATATTCAAATTTGGCCATACAGGCCCAATGACTGAATGGGTGCAATAGTGGCATGTCTGCTCTTGGGGTAACCAACTGCTCCATAATTGGACTGAAGGCCCTCTCTACAGGTGGGAATACATACCTGGTACTGAAAAACCTAAGCAAAAGTCTATGGCAGGAGAGGTCATGAGCCTTAGGGGTATAAAGCCTGCTCTTGTCTGACTAAATGTATATATTATTCCCACCAAGCTGCCCTGAAAGCACTACACTTAATGTTCATATTCACATATTAACGCTACTGTCACTTCTGGTTAGAGAAGCTTCTCTTTTCAGATGGCGATGACCACTGGGATGACCCAAAAGGCAACATAGTGCTGAGAAGAAGGGATGAAGGAGTGCCCAGCACTGAAATACCTCTGTCACACCCTCCAAGGCTCAGGGACCATTGCAGAAGAGGGGGCGGATAGAATGGAAGAGCCAAAGGAAGGGTATGACTTCTTAACATGCAACTGCCCAGACAGAAATTGGCCTCTATATCCATGACCTTCGCAAGACCCTCCAAAATAGAAGAAAAAGATGATGACATCAAATTAAAAGAGAGACTAATGGAGAGAGGGAGGGGATATGATGGACATTGGAGTTCTAAAGTGGAATGGGGGAGGGGAGGGAAAGATCATGTGTTTTTTGTATGTAAGTATAGAAGTTGTCAATAAAAAAAATAATTTAAAAAAATTGTGTGTGTGTGTGACCAATGGCTTTACATGGGTGTTGGGAAATTGAGCCCTGGCTGGCAACCTTTGCATTCATGTGTCTTTAATCACTGAGCCATCTCCAGGCCCCTTTTTGCTCTTTTTTTTTTTTTTTTTTTCCCAAGGTAGGGTTTCACTCCAGCCCAGGCTGACCTGGAATTCACTGTGTATTCTCAGGGTGGCCTTGAACTAATGGTGATCCTCCTATCTCTGCCTCCTGAGTGCTAGGATTAAAAGTGTGTGCCACCACGCCCAGCCCATTTTTGTCTTAAAGGACTCATATCATTTAGTAGGTTCAACCTGCCCATATAATCTTCCTATTTTAAGGTCATTAGTGTTTTTAATTAATGATCTTTCTTTTTTCATATAATGTAACATAATCATGAGAGCACCATGGGTAAAGGGACCATGGAGGCCATCTGAAGTTTTATCTGTCAATATCTATCAGGATCTACACCTATCTAGAGACAGTTCATATTTTCACTTTATATAGGTAGAACCATGAACTGCTACATGCTTCTGACGCTTGCTTCTTCTAAGTTTTTATGCAAGAGAGTGAGAGCAAGAGAGGGGGAGAGAGAGAGAATTGGCATACCAGGGCCACCAGCCACTGTAATTGAACACCAGACGTGTGAGCCACCTTAATCTCATGTGCAACCTTGCATGCTTGCGTCACCTTGTGCATCTGGCTTATGTGGGATCTGAAGAAATAGGCAGGTAGAGAGAGAGAAACAGAATGAGAGTGCCAGGGCCTCCAGCCACTGCAAACGAACTCCAAATGCACGCACCCCCTTGTGCATCTGACTTATGTGGGTCCTGGAGAATTGAACCGGGATCCTTTGGCTTTGTAGGCAAATACCTTAACCACTAAGGCATCTCTCCAGCCCTGGGATGTTTGAATATCATTCAGATTGATTAAAAAACTATAGGGATTTTTGGCTGGGTGTGGTGGCGCATGCCTTTAATCCCAGCACTCGGGAGGCAGAGGTAGGAGGATCGCTGTAAGTTCGAGGCCACCCTGAAACTACATAGTGAATTCCAGGTCAGCCTGAGCTAGAGTGAGACCCTACCTTGAAAAATTAAAAAAAAAAAAAAAAAAAAAAAAAAAAAAAAAACTATAGGGATTGGGCTGGAGAGATGGCTTAGGGGTTAAGGCGCCTGTCTCCTAAGCCTAAGAACGCTGGTTCCAATCTCCAGCGGTTCCAATCTCCAGCGGTTCCAATCTCCAGGTCCCACGTTTAGCCAGATGCAAAGTGACGCAAGGGCGCAATGCCACACTTGACCACAAGGGGGCGCACACATCTGGATTTCATTCACAGCAGCTGAGACACTGCTGGAGAGCTCATCTCTGTCTTCTTCTCCCTCTCTCTCTCTGTCTCTCTCACTGTGTCTCTCTCCAAAAAAATAATTTAAAAAATTTTTTAAAAACTATAGGGATTTAAAAAAATGTTTTTATTGATTTACTTGAGAGAGAAAGGAGTAGAGAGAGAGAGAGAGAAATGGTACACCAGGGCCTCCAGCTACTACAAATGAACTCCAGACACATGCACCATCTTGTGCATCTGGTTTTACATGAGCACTGGGGAATCAACCTGGGTCCTTAGGCATCACTGGCAAATGCCTAAACTGCTAAACCATCTCTCCAGTCCAACTATGGGGACCTTTAAAGTTGGATAGAATGCATTGTATTTTACATCATGGATGGTTATCAGTTTATAGGGCCAGGGATAGAATGTGGTGGTTTGACTCAGGTGGGCCCCACAAACTTACATATTCTGAATGCTAGGTCTCCAGGAGGTGATGTATTGTTGGGGGTGGGCTTGTGGGCATTATAACCAGCTTTCCCTTGCCAGTACTGGTTTGGCACACTTTCCTGTTGCTGTTGTCCACCTGATGTGAGCCAGGAGGTGATGTCCACTCTCTGCTCATGCCATCATTTTCCCCTGCCATCATGGAGCTTCCCTTTTTGTCTGTAAGCCAAAATAAACCCTTTCCTCCCACAAGCTGTTTTTGGTCAGGTGTTTTCTGCCAGAAACATGAAGCTAAATGCAACAATGTTGATGTAAAATTCATTATATGTCTCTGGTGCATTATGAAGTCATTTCTGTGCAAGTATATCCTAGTATAATGTTGAGCTATAGGGGTATTTTAGGCAAGGATTGCTAGAAAAATAGAACCAATATTATATATAACATACATACATATGAACATATGCATATAATAAAAGGAATTATTCATTTGCCTTACATGATAGGTTCTGGGTATTCCAACAATGGCTTTCTGCATGGTAGAAGAACAGAGAATCTGCTAGCTGCTCAGTCCACAAAGCTGGATGCCTCAGCAGTCCCAAACTGATGCTGGAGCCTGGAGCTCCAGTGTTCGGCCCACACTGAAAGGCATAAGGAGCTGGAGTGTAACATTAGTGAAGAGTGGCAGAAGCAGCTACAAACAGACCTGTTCAAGAAGAAAGAGGCAGACAGCCAGAAAAGATAGCTTTTACCTCAGACCTCCAGTTGGAAGGTGCTTTCCACCCCATCCTGCCATGGAAGCAGTGAGGAAGAGAGTGGTTATCTGCCAGCCAGGAAGAGAGAGAAAATAAAATAATTATTATGTGAGAGAGAGAGAGAGAGAACGGGCATGCCATGGCCTCTAGCCACTGCAAACAAACTCCAGACACATGTGCCACCATTTGCATCTGGCTTATGTGGGTTCTAGGGAGTCGAACCTGGGTCCTTAGGCTTCACAGGCAAGTGCCTTAACTGCTAAGTCATCTCTCCAACCCTGTTTGCTCTTTTTGTCATCTTTTTTTTTGTAATTTTCATTGTGTGTATTCATTGTACATGGTACTATGTTGCATTTTTCATACAAGTATATATATATATATATTTAATTTAAAAAAAATTCAGGGCTGGAGGGATGGCTTAGTGGTTAAGGTGCTTGCCTGCAAAGCCAAAGGACCCAGGTTCAATTCCCCAGGATCCATGTGAGCCAGATGCACAAGGGGCACATGCATCTGGAGTTTGTTTGCAGTGGCTGGAGGCCCTGATGTGCCATTCTTTCTATCCCTCTCTCTCTCTCTGTCCCAAATAAATAAATAAAAATATTTTTTTTAAATATTGTTGCCAGGGGCTGGAGAGATGGCTTAGTGGTTAAGGCACATGCCTGCAAAGCCTAAAGACTCTAGTTCGATTCTCCAGGTCCCACGTAAGGCAGAAGCACAAGGGGGCACACACATCTGGAGTTTGTTTGCAGTGGCTAGAGGCCCTGGCATGCCCATTCTCACTCTCCCTCTCTCTCTTTCCCTCTCTCTGTCTCTAATAAATAAATAAAAATAAAATCTTAAAAAAATATATTGTTGCCAGGTGTGGTGGCACACGCCTTTAATCCCAGCACTTGGGAGGCAGAGGTAGGAGGATCACCATGAATTTGAGGCCACCCTGAGACTACATAGTGAATTCCAGGTCAGCCTGAGCTAGAGTGAAACCCTACCTTGGAAAACCAAAAAATTAACATATATATATATATATATATAATTTACTTATTTATGAGAGAGCAGTAAATACAGAGAAGAATAGGTGCTTCAGGGCCTCTAGTCACTGCAAATGCATTGCAGACAGATGCACCACTTTGTGTATCTGGCTTTACTCGGGTACTGGGATATCAAATCAGGTCCTTAGGCTTTGCAGGCATGTGCCTCAACCACTGAGCCATCTCTCCAGTCCCAAGTATATATAATATAATATTTTTATGTATTTATTTGCAAGCATAGAGAGAAGAGAGATAAACAGAGAAAGAGACAGAGAGAGAAAGAAAGGTGCACCAGGGCCTCCAGCCCCTGCAAACAAACTCCAGACACATGAGCCACTTTGTGCATCTGGCTTTACATGGGTACAGGGAATCAAAGCTGGGTTGTTAGGTTTTTCAGGCAAGTGCCTTAACTGCTGAAATATCTCTCCAGCCCCAAGTGTGTGTGTGTGTGTGTGTGTGTGTGTGTGTGTGTATGTGTGTATTTAAATATTTTTTTTTATTTGAGAGAGAGACAAAGAGAGAGAAAGAGGCACAGAGAGAGACTGGGCATGCCAGGGCCTCCAGCCACTGCAAACGAAATCCAGACACATGCACCACCTTGTGCATCAGGCTCACATGGGTTCTGGGGAGTCATGGGTTTGTAGACCTCACAAGCAAGCTCCTTAACCACTAAGCCATCTCTCCAGCCCCCAAATATATTTTTTATAAGAATATTCCCTTATGTCTCTCTATCCTTCCCTTAGCTCCTCCCATTCTTTTTGTCATGTCATATTGCTGCACTCAGCTTCATGTGGCTGAGCACCCAACCAGAAACAGCCTAGGGGGGGAAGGGGTTTATTTCTGGCTTACAAATTCTAGGGAAACACCATCAATGGCAGAAGAAGCTGGCTCCCTTCTAGAGATTCATAGCAGACAGACACCATCAAAGAGGCAGCGCCACCAACACCAGCAAACATGAACAGCCAGAACTCGAACTGTTCTCCACACACCTTAGGGCTGGACTTGAGACCTGCCCCCAAACACACCTTAGGGCTGGACTCCCAAGATCCAACCCAAGTTACAAACTTCTTCCCCAGTAGAGCTCTGCCACTGGAGACTCAAGATTCAAGGTGAGTATATGGGGCCACACATTTAAATCACCACACATATATACATACATGATGTTATGTGTATATATAAAACCTAAGAATCACAAATGAGAGAAAGCATACAATATTTCTCTTCCTAAGACTGGCTTAATTATCACCAACTGCACTCATTTACCTGCAAATGACATGACTTTTTATGGCTGAAAAAAATCCATTGTGTACATGTAGCACATTTTCTTTATCCATTCCTCTGTAACTGAATACCAAGATTGGTTCTATAACTTAGCTGCTGTGAACATTGTGTACATGTAGCACATTTTCTTTATCCATTCCTCTGTAACTGAATACCCAGATTGGTTCCATAACTTAGCTGCTGTGAACACTGCTGTAGTAAACACTGGTGTGCACAAGTATCTCTGTGATACATTGACTTGTAATCCTTCGGGTAAATACACGCACACACACACAAAAAAAACCCTTTTGTACTTGACCTGTTAAGGATAAGTTGCCAGCATGGTACCCACATAACCCAAAAATATTTAAGATTTTTGGGCTGTCTGAGTCCAATTAGGCTGCCATAACAGAGTACAAGAAACTGCAAGATCTACACACAACAAAAGCATACTCTTCCCTGTTCTAGAGACTGGGAAGTCGCATGGTTCTAGCAGATGCCACATGTAGTGAGGATCACGTCCTCAGTGATCTCTTCACTATAGCCTTACCCGGGAAAAGGAAAAACGTTTTCTAGACCTGCAGGGTTACTTTCTTTATTGCTGTGACAAGATATTTGACAAAAGCAAATGTAAGGGATGAAGGAAGAGTTGGTTGTGGCTCACAGTTTGAGGCTGCAGTCTGTCTGTGATGGTAGGAGAGGCATGGCAGCAGGAACTCGAGGCCATCGCTCACGTTGTGTCCACAGTCAGGAGGCAGAGAGTGATGAAAGCTGATGCTCAGCTGGCTTTCTCATTTTTCTTCAGTCTGAGACCCCAGCCCATAGGATGATTGCAGCCATAGTTAGAATGGGTCTTCCTAGGTCAATTAACCTAATCTAGGAACTCCCTCACAGCCATGCCTAGAGATTTATCTCTTATGTGATTTTAGATCCAATAAAGGTGACAGTAAAGATTAGCCATCAGGAGATTACTTCTTGTAAAATTGACAACCAAGCATACCATTTTTTGTTCATTTTTAAATTTATTTAATTCATTTGTTTGAGAGAGAGGGAGAGAAATAGGCAGGGAGAGAGAGAGAGAATGGGTGTGCCAGAGCCTCCAGCCACTGCAAATGAACTCCAGATGCATGTGCCCCTTGTGCTTCTGGCTTATGTGGTTCCTGGGGAATCAAACTTGGGTCCTTTGGCTTGGCAGACAAGAGCCTTAATTGCTAAGCCATCTCTCCAGCCGCCATTTTTGTTATTTTTTAATTTTTAAATTTTTTTTAGAGGGAGAGACAGAAACAGAGAGAGAGAGAATTGTTGTTCCAGGGCCTCAGCCACTGAAATCAAACTCCAGACGCTTGTACCACCTAGTAGGCATGTGCGGCTTTGTGCTTGCCTCATCTTTGTGCGTCTGGTTTATGTGGGATCAGACAAGCACCTTAACCACTAAACCATCTCTCTAGCCTGTTTTTGGTTTTTTTGATGAAGGGTCTGGCTTTAGTCCAGGCTGACCTGGAATTTACTATGTAGTCTCCAGCTGGCCTCAATCTCACAGTGATCCTCCTACTGCTGCCTCATAAGTGCTGGGATTAAAGGCATGTGCCACCACACCTGGCCACACATATTTTTGTTTGTTTATTTTTTGAGGTAGGGTCTCATTCTAGCCCAGGCTGACCTGGAATTCACTATGTAGTCTCAGGGTAGCCTTGAACTCTCAGAGATCCTCCTACCCCTGTCTCCCAAGTGCTAATATTAAAGGCATGCACCATCATGCCCAACAACATATCACTTCTACCCCTTGTCTTCTTAGACTCATGGCCATCTCACAAGGCCTAATGACCTAGGTTAGATCCCCCAGTACCCATGTAAAAAGCCAGCTACACAAAGTAGCCCATCTGCAGTTCATTTACAGTGGCTAGAGGCCCTGGCATGACCATTCTCCCCCTCTGCCTCTGTGTGTGTGTGTGTGTGTGTGTGTGTGTTTCTCTCTGTTTCTCTCAAATAAATAAAATATTTTAAAAAGTGACAACACTATTCAAAGGTGTAAGTGCAGCCAGGTGTGGTGGTACATGATTTTAATCCCAGCACTCGAGAGGTTGCTGTGAGTTTGAGGCCAGCTGGAGACTACATAGTAAATTCCAGGTCACCCTGGGCTAGACCAAGACCTTTCCTTGAAAAAAAAATTTTTTTAAGTGTTAAGTGCAGAGTCTTTTCTGAGAGTCAAGATAAAAGTCTTTAGGACATCAAAAAGCAAGTTATAGGGGCTGGAGAGATGGCTTAGTGATTAAGTGCTTGCCTATGAAGCCTAAGGACCAAGGTTCAAGGCTCGATTCCCCAGGACCCACGTAAGCCAGATGCACAAGGTGGAGCATGTATCTGGAGTTCGTTTGCACTGGCTGGAGGCCCTGGTGCACCCATTCCCTCTCTCTCTCTCCTGCATCTTTCTCTGTCTGTCACTCTCAAATAATTTTTTTTAAAAAAAACAACAGTTATAGGCTGCAGAGATGGCTAAGCAGTTAGGTAAGCTTCCTGAATAAGCACGAGGGTCTGAGGGGGACTGAGATCTCGCACGTTTGAATCTCCAGAACTTATATAAAACACATGTCTCTAACCTCGGTCCTGTGAGGAGCAGAGACTTGAGAATCCTTGGGGTTCCTAAATGGCAAACTCTATGTTGCAATTGCCTTCAAGTTGCTGGACAATGCACCAGACCAAAAGCAGCTGATAGAAGAAAGGGGTTGGTTTTGGTTTACTGTCTCAAGGGGAAGCTTTACCATGGCAGGAAAGGGTGGAAGAACAGAGGCTGGACATCACTTCTTGCCATAGCAGATGGCAGAAATCAGCAAGAGAGTGAATTGATCTCACATCCCTGGGTGGAAGTAGTCTCAATGGTAGGCTTGGAGCTGAGCTAACAAACTCAAGGTCTTCTCCCCCAGTGACACGCCTCCTCTAGCAAGGCTCCACTTCCCCAATTGCCACAAGCTGGGGCTCAAGTATGAAATTCAATCACAAACATATGAGACTATGGGGCACTTTATATTCAAACTACCACACTCTGGAATCAGTAAGAGACTCCAGTACAAGGGAAAAACAGGTAGGTGAGTGATGAAGTAAAGAGGGATGCCTGATGTTCCTTCTCTGGCTACTGCCAGCGAGCCCATGGGACACCAGTCAAATGAATGGGGTGCTGCATCAGCAAATACCCATACAAACATCACACATACCACACCATACATACCACCGTACACCAAAATACACTTACTTCACACATGCAAAAAAAAAAAAAAAAAAAAAGTAAGTTTACATACTTCCAACATAATAGCATAGAATAAACATTCCCATTCCACAAGGGAAGAATGAGGGCCTGGCAAGGAAAGATAGGAACAAAGCAAGACTGAAATCCAGCATGGCAAACATCAAATCCTGCAGCTCCACCTTGGATGTCTGCGGCCTGCACTGGCATCATCTGGACTCTAAAGGACTTGGGTAGCATCACTCCAGGTATCAATTTTCTTTTTTTTTAATTTATTATTATTATTATTATTGACACTTCTTTAATTGTAGACAATATTCCATGTTATTTCCCTCCCTCCCCCCACTTTCCCCTTTGAAACTTCACTCTCCATCATATCCCTTCCCCCTCTCAATCAGTCTCTCTTTTCAGTTTGATGTCATCATCTTTTCCTCATATTATGATGGTCTTATGTAGGTAGTTTCAGGCACTGTGAGGTCATGGATATCCAGGCCATTTTGTGTCTGGAGGAGCACATTGTAAGGAGTCCTACTCTTCCTTTGGCTCTTACATTCTTTCTGCCCCCTCTTCCGCAATGGACCCTGAGCTTTGGAAGGTAGGTTTGAGATGTTTCAGTGCTGAGCACTCCTCTGTCCCTTCTTCTCAGCACCATGGTGCCTTCTGAGTCATCCCAAGGTTGCCACCATCTGAAAAGAGAAGCTTCTCTAACCAAAAGTGAGAGTAGCATTAATATATGGGTGTGGACATTAAGAGAAGTGCTTACTGGGCAGTTTGGTGAGCATAGTATATACATTTAGTGAGACACCAGCAGACATTACACCCTTAGGGCTCATGACTACCCCTTTTTGCTGGGATAAAATACCTGGCAAAAGCGATGTTATGGGGCTGGAGAATGGCTTAGCGGTTAAGGTGTTTGCCTGCGAAGCCAAAGGATCCTGGTTCGATTCTCCAGGACCACGTAAGCCAGATGCACAAGGGGCACATGCATCTGGAGTTTGTTTGCAGGGGCTAGAGGCTCTGGTGTGCCCATTCTATCTCTGTCTGCCTCTCCTCTCTCTCTCTCTCTCTCTCTCTCTCTGCTTGCAAATAAATAAATAAAAATTTTAAAAAAATTTTAAAAAGCTATGTTACACACCTTTAATCCCAGCACTTGAAAGGCTGAGGCAGGAGGATAGCTGTGAGTTCAAGGCAGGCCTGAGGCTACAGTGAGACCCTACCTCCAAAAAAAAAATACCTGTCAAATAGAGGTTAAGGAAGAATGGGCTTATTTTGGCTCACAGGTTGAGACCACAGTTCATCATGGCAGGGACGGCATTGTGGCAGGAGTGGGAAGCAGCTCGTCACATGCAATCCACAATCAGTGTTGCAGTTACCCTCACACCACTAGGACAAAACACCCGACCAGACGCAGCTGATGGGAGGAAAGGGTTTCTATCAGCTGACCTTCTTAAGTGAAAGTTTTATTATGACAGGAACAGGGAGGTAGAGTAGAAGCTGGACATCACATCTTGTCATAGCAGCTGGCAGAAAGCATCAAGAGTGAGCTGAGTTCTGGCAAGGGAGAGCTGTCTGTAACACCCCAAAGCCCACCCCGAACAACACACCTCCTCCAGCAAGGCTCTTCCTCCCCAATTGCTACCAGCTGGGGACCAAACATTCAAACATGATTTTGGGTGGGGGGGCATCTCATTCAAACCACCACAGTCAGGAAACAAAGGATGATGGATACTGGTATTGAGATCACGTTCTCCTTTTTATTCAGCCTGTGACCCCAGTCCATGCAATAACGCTGTCCACAATGAGGATGGGTCTTTCTACTTCAACTGATTCAGTCTGGAAATTCCCTCATAGATATGTCCAGAGATTTGTGTCCTGGCTAGTTCTAGGTTCAATCAAGTTGTCCACAAAGGTTAACCATCATAACCTCTTGTATAAATGCACTAATCTTATTCATGAGGACCCCATTCTGCTGACCAAATCATTTGCCAAAGACACTGCCTTCTGATACATTTGCTTTCGTGGTTAGCATTTCAGTATATGAACAGGATGGAAGAGCTCCAACAGTCAGTACATTGCAAGGACTTTCTTCTACTAACCACAATACAACCATTAAGCCAGGAAAATATTTTTTTTTAAAAAAGTCAAGAAATTAATGCTGACACATTGCTACTCAATAACCTATGCATCTTATTCAAAATTCATCAGTTATCCTATTAATATCTTTTCCCAGTTATAGGAAAACAATCTGGACTCCCACACTGTTTTTAGTTGTTTCTCTCCTGATGGTTTTAACCTTGATCATTCAATGAAGATGGTGTCTGCTGGCTTCTCAAATGTAAAATTACACTTTTTTCATCTTTTTCCTTTGATACTATGTAAATATCTGTTCCACATAAAACTTTTGAATTAATTAATTTATTTATATCATTGAATTTATAGTTTCCTTTTTTATACAATGCATAATAATCTGTTACTATCTTTAATGCAATGTTCAAATTGTTCCAGATTTGCCCAATGGGAGGTCCTTCACGCTAGTTTCTATGCCCATTTGACAGAATAGATGCAATTCTCTGAGTATTTCTTTATATTCTGACACAGTAAGATATTCTACACTTATACTTTTCCTGCCTCAGATATAAAACCAGCCATTTTTCTAAAGAAGTCTGGTTCTTATTAGAAAAAAAGAGAGAGAGATTTAGAAAGTAAGATCCCAGGGCTATCTGTGCCCATACTCAGTGATGTTGCTGCTCTTGCCATCTGAGTGGAGACATTTAAGAAATATACATGTAACACACAGAAACACAAGTATGTGCATACCCTCACACTTATGTTAATCTACACATATTGGAAACTTAAAGTTCACATTAATACTTCTAATTCTAATTAGCACTCCAGCATTTGCAGTAGTCTTATCTCTTTTTTAAGGTTTTTATTTATTTATTTATTTGAGAGAGAGAAAGAGGCAGAGAGAGAGAAAGAGAGAGAGAGGGAGAGAATGGACATGTCAAGGCCTTCAGCTACTGCAAACAAACTCCAGATGCATGCGCCACCTTGTACATCTGGCTTATATGGGTCCTGGGGAATTGAATCTGGGTCCTTTGGCTTTGCAGGTAAACACCTTAACCGCAAAACCATTTCTCCAGCCCTAATTTTAGCTCTTTCTATATTTGTGACTTCTTTCTCCAACAGTGAGTACCTGGCCCCCATTTTCCTTAGGGTGAGGCAGGAGGATTACAAGTTCAAGGTCAGTCTGTGCTATATGTGGAGACCCTGTCTCAAATAAAGTGAATACACAAAGAGAATCCAAGTGCTATGGGTAAAGAAACATTACATACTTAGTTTAATTTTTTTTGCAATAAATGTTGCTGGAACCATTGTAAATTTTCATCTACCTCACACTACAGGGAAAACTCAATTACATAGGCGTCATAGAATAGAGGTCCCCCTTTGCAAGACTGAACCCAGGACCTCACACTTGCTATGCAAGTGCTCTACCACTGAGGTCCCCCCACTTCCATCCCTGAGTTAGTTTCTTGAGGATTACATAGAAAGATACTTTTATGACTTTGGGTAGGCAAACACTTCCTAAATAGGACATAAAATTAGCATATGGATAATGATTGGTAAGTTGGACTACACATGCAGTTAACAACTCCTGTCAAAAGTCACAATTGTCTCGCGAGAAGACCGGGAGGCGGCAGCCATGGCGGCTGCAGGAGCTGGTCCTGGCGTTGGAGCTGGTGCGGGAGCCGGCCCAGGAATGCCTGCAAATGCCACCACGGCAGAAGACGGAGAAACAAAGCCGGTTGCAGCGACAGCAGCCGCTCCGACCGGAGAAGGGCCGTGTGCCACCGCCGGCGCGGAACCCAGCTCTGGGGAGACTGAAAGCCCGGATGCAAACTTGGTTGATGTAAGTGGTGGCCTGGAGACAGAATCCTCTAGCGGAAAAGATGCACTGGAAGGTGCTGGAGATACTTCAGAGGCAATGGATACATAGGCTGGCTCTGTAGATGAAGAGAATGGTCGACAATTGGGAGAGGTAGAATTACAATGTGGAATATGTACAAAATGGTTCACAGCTGACACATTTGGCATAGATACCTCATCCTGTCTATCTTTCATATCCAAATCCAGTTTCCATTGCAATGTGTGCCATCACAGTGGGAACACCTGTTTCCTCCGAAAGCAAGCAAACTTAAAAGAGATGCGCCTTAGCACTTTGGCAAACCTCACATGGCAGTCCTGAACACAGGATGAACATCCCAAAACCATGTTCTCCAAAGATAAGGATATTATACCATTTATTGATAAATATTGGGAGTACATGACAACCAGACAAAGACCTGGAAAAATGACGTGGCCCAATAACATTGTCAAAACGATGAGTAAAGAAAGAGATGTATTCCTGGTGAAGGAACACCCTGATCCAGGAAGCAAAGGCCCAGAAGAAGATTACCCCAAATTTGGACTTTTGGACCAGGATCTTAGTAACATTGGTCCTGCTTATGATATCCAGAAACAAAGCAGTGCTGTGTCTACCAGTGGGAATCTCAATGGGGGAATCACAGCTGGAAGCAGTGGAAAAGGAAGAGGAGCTAAGTGCAAGCAGCAAGATGGAAGGACAACAGGGACGGCCAAGAAAGCCCTGAATGAGCCTTTGTTTTCTGCTCAACTCTTCCCCCTCATGGCTACCCCTTGGAACATCCATTCAATAAAGATGGCTTTCGGTATATTTTGGCTGAGCCTGACCCCCATGCGCCTGACCCAGAGAAGCTTGAACTTGATTGCTGGGCAGGAAAACCTATCCCTGGAGACCTCTATAGAGCCTGCTTGTATGAACGAGTTTTGTTAGCCCTACATGATTGAGCTCCCCAGCTAAAGATCTCTGACGACCGTCTGACTGTTGTTGGAGAGAAGGGCTACTCCACGGTCTGAGCATCTCATGGGGTAGGGAAAGGTGCTTGGTACTTTGAAATCACCGTGGATGAGATGCCACCAGACACTGCTGCCACACTGGGATGGTCCCAGTCCTTATGTAACCTTCAAGCTCCCTTAGGTTATGATAAATTTAGCTATTCTTGGTGGAGTAAAAAGGGAACCAAGTTTCACCAGTCTATTGGCAAGCACTACTCATCTGGCTGTGGACAGGGAGATGTCCTGGGATTTTATGTCAGTCTTCCTGAAGACACAGAGACAGCCAAGTCCCTGCCTGATACTTACAAAGATAAGGCTTTGATAAAGTTCAAGAGTTATTTGTATTTTGAAGAAAAAGACTTTGTGGATAAAGCAGAGAAGAGCCTAAGCAAACTCCCCATAGTGAGATAATATTTTATAAAAATGGTGTCAATCAAGGGGTGGCTTACAAAGATATTTTTGAGGGAGTTTCCTTTCTGGCCATCTCATTGTATAAGAGCTGCATGGTTTCCATTAATTTCGGACCATGCTTCAAGTATCCTCCCAAGGATCTCACTTAGCACCCTATAAGTGACATGGGCTGGGGTGCTGGGTAGAACACACACTGGCTGATGTCTTATATCATGTGGAGACAGAAGTGGATGGGAGATGCAGTCCCCCATGGGAACCCTGACCAGTCCTCTTCATGAGACATGGACTTCCTGCGTTATAAGACTGGGATTTCTGTTTTTTAACTGTCAAATGTCCTCCCAAAGATGCTGCAATGTACAACCTGTACTTCCAGCCAGTTAAAAGAGGTTGGGTAGGACTGGGGCAGATTCCCTGCCCTTCACATCCCCTCCCACTTCCAGTAACTGCTCTTATTTGTGTGCCATAAGCCAATAACTGCTGACCTTGGATCCCACAGACTCCCTGTAAAATTGGTGCTGTACCACATTTCTGCCCACTGGGACTTGTTACCTCGCTGTATTTTCTAAGAAGTGAATAACCTTGCCCAACCAGATAACTTATTTAAAGATATGTTGTTCTGTGTGCATTGACTCCATCCCACCTGATTCCCACAGACAGGATGGGCCTATTTCTGAGAGCAGCTGACATCAATGGCTATACATTCCAAACCAGTCTAAAAGCTATTTCTTTTTGATTTGGGGTTTGGGGATCTCTGAATGCAGTAGGTCCCTTCTGTGAACTCTTAATTGTGAAATGAACTGGCCTGCCACTTTAACAGAATTGGAAATCTCTAATAAAATTTGTTTTCAAGTTTGAAAAAAAAAAAAGTCACAATTGAGGAAGTGGAAAGAACCCCAAAGGAAAAGGAGAAGAAACATTACAAATCTATCTAAGGACTCACTCTGGGATACAAAACGTGATTTCAGAATTATAAAAGAATAAATCAGTCAAAGCATAACTCAACTTTTACAATGGGTAAAGGACTTGATTGAATTAAATTTCTTTATAAATGGAAATATCTAAATGGCTATTAAGGTTTTTTTAAAAATTTATGTATTTATTTATTTATTTGAGAGAAAGGAACAGGCAGAGAGAGAGAGAAAAATGGGTGTGCCAGGGCCACCAGCCACCTCAAATGAACTCCAGATACATGCACCCCCTTGTGCATCTGGCTTACATGGGTCCTGGGGAATCAAACCAGGATCCTTTGGCTTTGTAGGCAAACACCTTAACCATTAAGCCAGCTCTCCAGCCCCCATTAAGCTTTTGAAAGGGTAATAAACCTACTTAAACATCCAGAACATGTAAACTGCAATGAGTTTCTACTATGACCTGTTAAAATGATGGGAATAAAAATAATAGAAAATAGCAAGTGTCAGGCTGGAGAGATGGCTTAGTGGTTAAGCAAAGCCAAAGGACTCAGGCTTTGGTTCCCCAATAACCATGTAAAGCCAGATGCAAAAGATGGTGCATGCATCTCAAGTTTGTTTGCAGAGGCTGGAGGCACTGGTACACCCATTCTCTCTCTCTCTCTCCCCCTTTCTCTATCAAATAAACAAATAAATACAAATAAAATATTTAAGACAATAGCAAGTGTTAGTGATAAAGAATATGGACAATGAAAATTCTTTCACTATTGGTAAGAAGGGTGTAAATTGATACAAGCATTGGAGACACTTGCAGTGTTCACTAAAGCTGAATAGACAGGTGGTAGATAGGTAGGTAAGTAGATAGATAGATGATAGATAGATAGATAGATAGATAGATAGATAGATAGATAGATAGATAGATAGATAATAGACACCCCATGATCCAGAATTTTCATTCCTAGGTTTATATCCCACATAAATGCACACATAGTCACCATAAGCCATATGCTTAGCAAGAATATTCCAAATAGCTCCTCATAAGAAGCTACTCTGATGCCAATTATATTAGTTCTTAATTGCTGCATAAAAAGTCAGTCCATATTGTTACCTGCACAAGACCTGGACAATATGGGACCCATTGACATCCCATCGTGTATGATGGAGGAGGGCATAAGGCCCCCATCTTTCCCTGAGGAGTTAATGGTTGCAGGGGTGGGGGATGAGACATTTTCTTCAGTGGTGCAACCATTGGCAAGCTGCAAGTGCTTTGGTAAATAATTCCCCACCCACACTCATGCAGACAGCCCAAATTAAACTCAAAGGGTCTCTCTCTCTCTCTCTCTCTCTCTCTCTCTCTCTCACACACACACACACACAGAGAGAGAGAGAGAGAGAGAGAGAGAGAGAGAGAGAGAGAGAGAGAGAGAGAGATAAAAGGGACAACAAAATAGAAGAAGACTAGCTGGGAAGACTATGGCAAAAGTCTATGGCAGGGGAGGTCATGAGCCTTCGGGGTTATAAAGCCTGCTCTTGTCTGGCTAAATGTATACATTATTCCCACCAAACTGCCCTGAAAGCACTACACATAATGTTCATATTCATATATGAATGCTACTCTCACTTCTGGTTAGAGAAGCTTCTCTTTTCAGATGGTGATGACCACTGGGATGACCCAAAAGGCAACATAGTGCTGAGAAGAAGGGACGGAGGAGTGTCCAGCGCTGAAACATCTCTATCACACCCTCCAAAGCTCAGGGTCCATTGCGGAAGAAGTGGTGGAAAGAATGTAAGAGCTAAAGAAGGGTATGACTCCTTACAGTGCAACTGTCCAGACAGAAATCAGCCTCGATATCCATGACCTCACAGTGCCTACCTTCGCAATACCTTCGCAAGACCCTCATAATAGAAGGAAAAGATGATGACATCAAAATAAAAGAGACACTAATGGAGAGAGGGAGGGGATATGATGGAGAGTGGAGTTCTAAAGGGGATGGGGGGAGGGGAGGGAAATATCATGGTTTATTGTCTGTAAGTATAGAAGTTGTCAAAAAAGAAAAAAAACTTAACATAAATAAATAAATAATGAGTAAATGGAAAAAAAAAAAAGAAAGGGCTCACTGGAAAGGGAGCAGGAGAGAGGAAAAAGAGAATGTGATAGGAGGGGATTAAAATTTAAAATGGGAGGGGTTAATCAAAATACATATATAATAATTATCAATAAAAAGTTTTTTAAAGTGAGTGTGTGTCTGTCTGTCTGTCTGTCTTTTTTTTTTTCAAGTCCAGGCTGACCTGGAATTCACTATATAGTACAGGGTGGCCTCGAACTCAAGGCGAACTGCCTGCCTCCAGAGTGCTGGGATGAAAGTTCCTGCCTGTGCCTGGCCCTCCTTCAACTCATGATGTGGATCATCTCTGCTCTCAAAATAGTGCGTGGAAGAAAGGCAGGCCCTGGTTGCCTCGGGATGCCAACCGCAGAGCTGTGCTGCCCAAGCTGTTGAACAGGCAGGACTGACCGAACAATGGCAGAAGTCAGACACATGCCACACTCTAAACTGCTGCCAGATGAGCTGTTCTGACTTAGGTGGCTGGCTGGCTGCTGTTTGCTTGTTTGTTTGGGGGGGGCTGGGGGCAGAAGATTTTAAAACTCCTGTAAGTAACCCCTATCTACCTACCTCATCTCATCTGGGCTCTGCAGCTAACCCAAATAAACTCATTGCTATTTTGCAAAACTGGAAAAAAAAAAAGTTTTTTAAATCAGTCCAAAACTTAATGGCTTAAACTGATAGACATTCTTTTTATCGACAGCTTCCAAGACAAACCAGGGATTTCAGAGTGGCTCAGCTGATCGTTCTGGTCAGGGAATCTTGTCCATCTGCAATTAACGTTGTGATGAAGACCTGGCTGCACTGGAGGACCACATCCAAGTTCATTTATGTAACTGTGGGCAGGAAGCCTCAGTTTCTTACTGCTGGCTAGTCTGAGGACCCAGTTCCTCCCCAGGTGAGCTTCCCAAAGGATGTCCCCTTGCATTGATTTCTACGAACTGTGTGATGGTCTCACTTGCCTAGCTTCAATTTTGTAATTTTCTTGGACTCATCACTTCAAAAATGTAATTTTGGCCTGGAGACATGGCTTAGTGGTTAAGGCGCCTGCCTCCTAAGCCTAAGAATGCTGGTTCCAATCTCCAGTGGTTCCAATCTCCAGGTCCCACATTTAGCCAGATGCAGTGACACAAGAGTGCAATGCCACACTTGACCACAAGGGGGTGCATGCATCTGGATTTCGTTCACAGCAGCTGAGACGCTGCTGGTGTGCCCATCTCTATCTGTCTCCCTCTCCCTTTCTCTCTGTCTCTCTCTGTGTCTCTCTCTCAAAAAAAAATGTAATTTCGGCCTGGAGAGATGGCTCAGCAGTTAAGGCGCTTTCTTGCAAAGCCTAATGACCCAAGTTCCCAGTACCCACGTAAAGCCAGATGCACAAAGCAGCATATGCATCTGGAGTTTGTTTGCAGTGGGTAGAGTCCCTGGTGTGGCCATTTTCTTTGTCTGTCTCTCTACCTATCTCTCTGCTTGCAAATAAATAAGTAAGACTATTTTTAAAATGGAATTTCATTGTTTTTTTGAGACTGGGTCCAGGCTGGCCTCGATCTTATGATCCTCCTGCATCAGCCTACCAACTGCTAGGATTACTGACAAACAGCACCACACTTAGCTTCATTTCATTCATATTTTTCACATTTTAGCTTCCATTTCTCTTATGGCATTATCTGCTGTGCTGATTCACTCTTCCAATTTAACTTTCCCTTTTGAAATCAGTTTTCTAATTCTTTTCTGGTTTTTGTTTTATTTATTTTAGTTTTATTCACTCTAAATTTGTTGTTCTTTCATGTCTTATATTTATGCCGAAGGCTTCTTATCCTCGTTTCAGAGTTATGGTTAGTTTTTTTGTTGTTTTTTTTGGGTTTGTTTTTTTTTTTTTTTTGTTTTTTGTTTTTTTTCAAGGTAGGGTTTCACTCTAGCCCAGGCTGACCTGGAATTCACTACAGAGTCTCCGGGTGGCCTCAAATTCACAGCAATCTTCCTACCTCTGCCTCATAAGTGCTGAGAGTAAAAGCATACACCACCACACCCCAATTTTTGTTATTTTTATGTGAAATTAATTGTCCTGAACTATTAGAGAGTGCTGCATACATTTCTGGGTAATTCTAATTTCACAGAGTTCCTTCTCCTGTTATTTGTATGCAGCAGTTAAAGAAATAAAATAACAATATGCTGGGATGTGTGTGTGTGTGTGTGTGTGTGTGTGTGTGTGTGTGTGTGTGTGTGACAGGGTCTCACTCTAGCCCAGGCTAACATGGTTCTCACTTTGTTCCCCCAGACTGGCCTTGAACTTACAATGATCCTCCTACCACAGCCTGCAGAATGCTGGGACTAAAGGTGTGTGCCACCATGCCCTGCTTGCCCTCTGAGGTTTCTTGGCTCTGCTTTCCTCCTTGTTTGCATCTGGGTTTTATCTTGTCCTGGTCTTTGGTGTCCCTATGTTGTTTATAATTTTATTTATTTATTTATTTGCAAGCAGAGAGAGACAGAGATAGAGAGAAGAGAGACAGAGAGAGAGAATGGGCACGTCAGGGCCTGTAGCCACTGCAAATGAACTCCAGATGCATGTGCCCTGTGCCCCTTGTGCATCTGGCTTACATGGGTCATGGGGAATTGAACCTGGGTCCTTTGGCTTTGCAGGCAAATACCTTAAACACTAAGCCATCTCTCCAGCCCCCTATCTTGTTTAATTTTGATTCTTTTCCTCTGTTTCTCTTCATGTGAGATTCTGTCTTGGAAAAAAGAGCCTTGGTGGTTGGCACTGGAAGGTGACAAGAGCTAGAGCACTCTATTCTTTAGGTCTTATTGTGGGCTGGCTATGCTCACCCACCTCTAAAGTACACCAAACCCCACCCAATTTCTTTTTTTTTTTAATTTTCTTTAATTTATTTATTTGAGAGAGAGAGTGAAAGAAGCAGATATAGAGAGAGAATGGGCCCACCAGGGCCTCTATAGCCACTGCAAACGAACTAGATGTACGCCTCACCTTTTGCATCTGGCTAACATGGGTGCTGGGGAATCGAATCTGGGTCCTTAGGCTTTGCAGGCAAGTGCCTTAACTGCTAAGCCATCTCACCAGCTCCCCCACCCCACCAACCCAATTTCTGCTGCTTTCTCAACTTGACCCATGAACAACACTCTGTCACTTTGACGTTCTCCTGTTCTTTGTTCTATCTGAGGCTACACTACTGTCCTCTGCTTCTTTGTTTTGTTTTTGGTTTTTCAAGGTTGGGTCTCACTCTAGCCCAGGCTGACCTGGAATTCACTATGTCATCTCAGGGTGGCCTCGAACTCACAGTGATCCTCCTCCCTTTGCCTCCAGAGTGCTGGGATTAGAGACATGCACCACCACGTCTGGCTTCTCTGCTTTCTTGTACACAAACAACCAATACCATGAAAGTCTGCTGGTCTTTCCTTGTATTGGGGGTTGCTGGGGATACCTTGCCATCTAATTTTTTGTGAACAATCTTTGTGGAGTTTTAGTTTTGCTCTCTAATCATTATATTTGGTTTTTATGGGGGGAGTAGGGATTTTGAACAACACACTCTTCCACCGCTGTCTTCAGAAGATTTCCAGTGTTTCATATCTTCTTATGATAGAGGGTGCTTAATTGCAGGAGCTAAAATGCATTGAACAAGGCCTTTCATGTTTGCATGGTTTGCTCTATGCATAATTTTGATCAATAGACAGTTATCTCCCTGTATTCGTCAGGGCTTTCCAGAGAAACAGATCCACTAGCATGTGCACACACACACACACACACACAGAGTTATTCTAAGGAACTGGCTCCTGTAATTATGAAGGCTATTAAATCTAAAATATCCAGAATAGGTATTATGGTTTGAATCTAAATTCCACCCCACCCCCCGCACAGACTCAGGTTTTGAGTGTGCCTATCTCTATTTGGAAGACTATGGAACCTTTAGAAGGTGAAGGCTACATGGCAGAAGTAGGTCATTAGAGGTGAGTATTCGATGGTGCTAGCCCAGCCCCTAGTTCTGGCCTATCTACTCCTGGTCTGCTACAACCTGAGGACCCTTCACTACCCACTCCAACCAAACTGCCCCACTTTGCCTCCCCACCCCCACTGTGATAGAAGGACATATTCTAAAACTATGAGCCAAAATCAACTTTTAGTTGTTTTGGTCAGGTATTTTGGTCACAGTGATACAAAAGTCACTAATACAGTAAGTCAACAGGCTGAAGTCACAGCCAAGAGCCAGCATTGCAGTTCAAATTTGAAGGCCATCCTGAAATGTTTAAAAATATTACACTCCATAAAAAAAGCCTTATAAACTGGGCATGGTGGCGCACGCCTTTAAGCCCAGCACTTGGGAGGCAGAGGTAGGATGATTGCTATGAGTTCAAGGCCAGCCTGGGACTACATAGTGAATTCCAGGTCAGCCTGAGCTAGAGTGAGACCCTACCTCGAAAAACCAAACAAGACAAAAAAAAACCTTATAAATTTGGCTCTATAAATGAGACTTAGAAATGCTGAGAAGGGGGTTGGAGAGATGGCTTAGCAGTTAAGGCACTTGCCTGTGAAGCCTAAGGACTCAGGTTCAATTACCCAGGACCCACATTAGCCAGATGCACAGAGTGGTACATGTGTCTAAAGTTCATTTGCAATGGCTGGAGGCCCTGGTGCACCCATTCTCTCTATCTGCCTCTTTATCTCCCCCCCTCCAATCTCTCGCCAATAAATTAATATTTAAAAAAAAAAAAAAGAAATGCTGAGGGAGGAAGCTGTAGAGATGGCTCAGCAGGTAAAGGATCCTGTTTACAAAGCCTGATGACCCAGGTTCAATTCCCCAGAACCCACATGAAGTCAGATGGCCAAGCCAGGCATGGTGGTGCACACCTTTAATTCCAGCACTTGAGAGGCAGAGGTAGGAGGATTGCCATGAGTTCAAGGCCACCCTGAGATTACATAGTGAATTCCAGGTCAACCTGCACCCGAGTGAAACCATACCTCAAAAAACCAAAAAATAAAAATAAATTCAGATGGCCAAAGTGGTCAATGCGTCTAAAGTTTGTTTGCAGAGGCAGGAAGACTGGAGCTCTTGTTATCTCTAATAAATAAATAAATAATTTTAAAAATATTATTTATTTATTTGAGAGAAAGAGAGAGGAAGAGGCAGAGAGAAAGAGAGAATGGGTGAATCAGGGCTTCTAGCCACTGCAAATTAATTCCAGATGCATGCACCCCCTTGTGCATCTGGCTTACGTGGATCCTGGGGAATCTAACTAGAGTCCTTAGGCTTCACAGGCAAATGCCTTAACTGCTAAGCCATTTCCCCTGCCCAATAAATAATTTTTTAAATGCTAGGGAGGGGGCTGGAGAGATGGCTTAGCAGTTAAGATGTTTGCTATGAAGCCTAAAGACCCAGGTCTGATTCCCTAGTACCCAAATATGCCAGATGTACAAGGTGGCACATGCATCTGGAGTTCATTTGCAGTGGCTGGAGGCCCTTCAATACCCATTCATTCTCTCTCTCTCTCTCCCAAATAAATAAATAAAATGAAAAATGCTAGGGAGGGGCTGGAGAGATGGCTCAGCAGTTTAAGGCACTTGCTTGCAAAGCCTGATAACCTGGGTTTGATTCCTCAGTACCCATGTACAGCCAGATGCACAAAGTGGTACATGTAGCTGGAGTTCATTTGCAATGGCAGGAGGCCCTGGTGTACCCATATTTCCTCTCTGTGTACCTCTTTATCTCTATCTCTGTCTCAGATAAAAAGAAAGACATGTTCAGCTGGACACGTCCAGGCAGAGGTAGGAGAATCACCATGAGTTTGAGACCACCCTGAGACTATATACATGACTCCAGGTTAATCTAGGTGAGAGAGAGAGACTCTGCCTTGGTGGGGGCGAGAAAGGAAGGAAGGAAGGAAGGAAGGAAGGGAGGGAGGAGGGAGGAAGGAGGGAGGGAGGAAGGGAAGGAAGGAAGGAAGGAAGGAAGGAAGGAAGGAGAAGGGGAGGGGAGGGAGAGAGGGAGAGAGAGAGGAAAGAAAGAAAGAAAGAAAGAAAGAAAGAAAGAAAGGAAAGAAAGAAAGGAAGAAAGAAAGAAGGAAGGAGGGAGGGAGGGAGGGAGGGAGGAAGGAGAAGGGAAGGAGAGAAAGAGAGAGAGAAAAGAAAGAAAGGAAAGAAGGGAGGGAGGGAGGGAGGAAGGAAGGAAGGAAGGAAGGAAGGAAGGAAGGAAGGAAGGAAGGAAGGAGGGAGGGAAGGAAGCACTTCCAGTGCTGAGGGAGGTGGAGACAGGAGAATGGCTGGTCAGCTAGTCTAACTAAAAAATGGCAACTTCAGGGCTGAAGGGATGGCTTAGCAGTTAAGTCGTTTGCCTGCAAAGCCAAAGGACTCAGGTTCGATTCCCCAGGACCCACATTAGCCAGATGCACAAGGGGGCGCATGTATCTGGAGTTTGTTTGCAGTGGCTGGAGGCCCTGGTGCGCCCATTGTCTCTCTCTCTCTCCCTCTTTCTCTCTATCAAATAAATAAATAAAAATAAAATATTTTGAAAAATGGCAACTTCAGTTTCATTGAGAGACTCTGTCTCAGGGAAATAAGACAGAAATGTGATACAAGAGGACACCCAGCATCTTCTTCTGGCCTTCCCATGTGTTGTATGGGGTACAAGCATCTGCACACACACATACACACACACATTAATACACCACACACACAAATACACCATACAAATAAATTAATTAAAGTTTTAAAAAAAAAGCCTGGTATGGTGGCTCAAGCCGTTAGTCCCAGTACTTGGGAGACTGAGGTAGAAAGATTGCAGTGAGCTCAAGACCAGCCTGGGGCTAGAGTGGGTCTCTGAGCTAGAGTGAGACCCTGTCTTAAAACAAACAAACAAGAAAATGTAATGGATCTGGGAGAACTTAGCTCTCTCTGAGGCTAAAAGCCCAGGCTCTTTCCACTACCTCATGCAAAAGATGTTTTCTCATGGGGGCTGGTCCTAGCTTCATGGCTACTTGGTGGGTCCCAGATGCCATTCTCCTCCGAGGTGGCTACCCTGATCTCACTGCTTTAACCCTCCGTACAACAAACAGAGTGACCATCTCAAGGTAGAAATCTGATGCTGTCACCTTCAGTGGTGTGTGTTAAACACTTTAGAAGTTTATCAATGTGCAACCTATGGTTTGAGTGTCTTAGTTCTGGGCTCCTTCATGGTGACAGCAATATAGTTCCCCTATCTTGTTGCTGTGCTACCCTCAACCCATGGCTTCCATGCCATGGTGTAGGATGCCTGGGCAGCTTCATCATTATATCTCATTCCAGCCAGTGAGAAGACAATAGAAGAAATGAAAGGATGCCCTTACTTCTACAAATAACTCATTTGGACAGAACTTAGTTAACATTGTTTAAGCTACACAGGAAGGAATCTGGGAGATGGATTTTAATTGGGTAATCATGTGCTAAGCCAAAACTCTGGCATTCTAATATAAAGAAATAAAAGGAAGGGGCTGGAGAGATGACTTAGCTATTAAGGTGCTTGCCTGCAAAGCTTAAGGATCCATATTCAACTCCCCAGAACCCATGTAAGCCAGACACACAAGGTGACTCATGCACAAGGTCGCACATATGCACAAGGTGGACACATATGTCTGGAGTTCAATTGCAGTGGCTGGAGGCTTTCATACACCAATTCTCTCTCCTCCTCCAATAAAAAAGAAATAAAAGGAAAATGAAAAAAAAAGTTAAATTTAAAAAAACAGAACCTGGGCTAGAATGAGATCCTACCTTGAAAAACCAAAAAATAAAAATAAAAGGAAAAATGAATATTGAGAGATAACCAACAGTCTACTACAAATTACAAGAATAGCTGACATTGCCTTTGGGTCCCAGTACATGCTCCAGGCTCACCCCTCACCACATATCTACTCACTTCTGCCCTCTAACTACTCTGGCCTTTTTTTTCTAAGTATTCCATGCTTCCCCCCAAAACAGGGCATTGGTGGAAACTTCCTTCTGATTAGAATGCTCTTTTCCCACACCACCCAGCTAACTCCTACCCATTCTTCAGATGTCAGATGTCAGGGAGGCCTTCTCTGATCCTCACTCTATCGCAGGTAGCTTTATCTACCGCAAACCTTCCCTCTACAGCACTCAGCTCTGCTGTAACTGTATACCTACTTAAGACTTACTTAGCTAATCTCCGTCCCACCTCTAGACTGTTAAGTCAATAAAGATTTGCTCTTTATTGTATCCTAGCACAGTGCAGGGAACAAATATTTGTTTTTCTTGAAGGAATGGACAAGTAAGTCCTTAACCAGGTCTGGAGATACCATCAGGACAATTCTAGCTGTGTTGACAAGGTGTGAGACCACAAGGGCTCAGGGCAGAAAGAGCTCAGTTTAGCAGTCCCGCTTGCCAACCTGGATTATCTGGGTCCTCCTTTCAGCAGAGAGAAGGTCATATGAGTTCCACACCACAGGCTTGATTCTAGCAATGACTGCATGTCCTCTTGCTCCCCAACTGTAAATGGACTCTGCCAGGCTTTTAGCTTGCATTAAAAGGAGGGCTGGAGAGACAGCTTAGCAGTTAAGGTGCTTGCCTGCAAAGCCTAATGACCTGGGTTTGATTCTCCATACCCACAGAAAGCCAGATGCACAAAGAGGCACATGCATCTTGAGTTTGTTTGCAGTGGCTGGCACACCCAGTTCTCTCTCTCTCTCTCTATCTCTCTCTCTATCTGTGCTTGCAAATAAATAAATACATATTTTTTTAAAAAACAGAAGAGGAGAAGGAAAAGTAGGAGGAGAAAGAGGAGGAAGGAGGAGGGAGATGATGGGAGGAGGAGAAGTAGGAGGAGGAAGGAGGAGGGAGATGATGGGAGGAGGAGAAGTAGGAGGAGGAAGGAGGAGGGAGATGATGGGAGAGGAAGGAGGAGGAGGAAGGAGGAGGGAGATGATGGGAGGAGGATGGGAGGAGGAGGGGAGAGGATGGGAGAGGGAGGAGGAGAAGTAGGTGGAGGAAGAGGAGGGAGATGATGGGAGAGGGAGGAGAAGAAGGAGGAGGAGCGAGGGAGATGATGGGAGAGGGAGGAGGAGGAGTAGGAGGAGGGAGGAGGAGATGATGGGAGATGGGGGAGGAGGATGATGGGAGAGGAGGAGGAGAAGTAGGAGGAGGAGGAGGAGATGATGGGAGGAGGAGATGATGGGAGGAGGAGGGAGATGATGGGAGAGGGAGGAGGAGAAGTAGGAGGAGGAAGGAGGAGGGAGATGATGGGAGAGGGAGGAGGAGAAGTAGGAGGAGGAAGGAGGAGGGAGATGATGGGAGGAGGAGGAGGAGAAGTAGGAGGAGGAAGGAGGAGGGAGATGGTGGGAGGAGGAGAAGGAGGAGGAGAAAGAGGAGGAAGGAGGAGGGAGATGATGGGAGAAGTAGGAGGAGAAGTAGGAGGAGGAGGAGGAGGGAGATGATGGGAGAGGGAGGAGGAGAAGTAGGAGGAGGAAGGAGGAGGGAGATGGTGGGAGGAGGAGGAGGAGGAGGAGAAAGAGGAGGAAGGAGGAGGGAGATGACGGGAGAGGGAGGAGGAGGAGAACCCGCAGCATGGGCTGGATGATGTGCTGCTCAGAGCCCAGAGACAGGAGGCACCTTGGGTACTCATTAAACTTAATATGGAGCAAGTCAGAGTTTACAGTCTTTTCTGAATTATTCTAATTTTTTTGAGGTATGGTCTCACTCTAGCTCAAGCAGACCTAGAATTTTTAATGTAGTCTCAGGGTGGCCTTGAATTCACAAGGATCCTCCTACCTCTGCCTCCTGAGTGCTGGGATTGAAGGTATGTACCACCGTGCCTAGCTTCTGAATTATTCTGAGTCCAAAGCCAGTGGTCTCCTCAAACCTTAGAGCTGTGCTGAAACAATGAGTTTCTTGTCACACAGTACAAAGAGTCTGGAGGTAAGGCAGCCAGGGTACTTCAATTCAGCAGCTTGAACACTCCACACAGAGCTAAGTTCTTTCCAATCCCTATTTCACATAAACATTCCACCCCTTGGTTTCTTCATCAGATGGTACATACTGAAAGTCATTCCTTGTTTTAACTTTGTTTGTTTGTTTGTTTGTTTGTTTATTTATTTATTTATTTATGAGTGTGTGTTTTGGGCACACATGCTCTTCATGTAGTACTTTGCATCCAGCTTTCACATGGGGCTAAGGAATCAAATCCAAGCTGACAGACTTTGCAAGCAAGAGCTTTAAAATGCTGAGCTATCTCTCCAGCACCCCCCACCTTTTTTTTCAAGGTAGGGTCTCACTCTAGCTCAGGCTGACCTGGAGTTCACTATGTAGTCTCAGGGTGGCCTCCAACTCAAGGAGATCCTCCTACCTCTGCCTCCCAAGTACTGGGATTAAAGGTGTGTGTCATCACACCCAGCTCCCAGCCACCCCCATTTTAAAACTAGAGTCTCTAGCCCAGATTGGCCTTTAGTTCTCTATGTAAGAGAGGATGACCTTGAACCTCTGATAATCCTGCCTCCACCTCTGGGATTACAGGCATGTTTCACGATGCCCATTTATGCAGTGCTGGAGATCAAACCTGGAGAGGCTTGCTGTTATGCCCATATCCTGAGAACTTGTACAGGGTTGCATTGCATAGAAATGGACTGGTGTGAGCAGAGGGATATGGCACAGGAAAAAAAAAAAAAAAAAAAAAATCTTTGGGCTGAAACTTTGCTCTTTCAGCTGCAATTGTTTGAGAGATTACAACCATTGAGATTGGGCCAGCTGATCAGCATTAGGACAAGAGGAATAATTCAGACTCTTTGAAGGGACCTGAACACTGAGGAATGTCCTGTTCTTCAAAGTTTGCTTTATTTCCCCCTGGATTAACAAATTGGCAGCCCACCTGGTACTATGGAGTATAACAAATGCAGGAAATAGAGGGTCATTGAATTTGCAACATGATTTTGTAGTTTGGAAATGGCCATGGGCAGTGTGAAGCAGGCTTGTGGAATTACATGCATGGAGCCCAATGGCGCCATTAGGATGAACCATGGGTTACAGTGGAGACCCAATGGAGATGCTAGAATTACTGGATGGCTGCAAAGGAGAGCTGTCAGTACCAGATGAAGTTTTCTGGGACTGTGAGTAGCTTAGCTAGGGGGTGGAATTGGATCTCCAGAAATTTGTCACTGGTTAGAATTATCAGACTTAGAGATCAGTCACTGACTAGAGTTGTCAGACCTGGAGCTACGTGGGGCGTTTGATGTTTGTCTTGTTTGTTTTTTAAGTCTTGTATTGGTTGACTATTTCTTTGCTATGCCTAATGTTTTTTTGTTGTTTTTTTTTTTTCTTTCTTTCTTCCTTTTTTAAAATTATGGCTCAGTTAAAAGATCTTGGCCTATGGGGATGTTTAAACTTCATTGGGATGGCTAAAAACTATGAGGATTTTAAAGTTGGACCGAATGCATTGCATGTTACAACATGCATGATTATCAGTTTATGGGGGCCAAGGGCGGAATGTGGTGGCTTGATTTAGATGTTTCCCATAACCATATGTATGATAAATGCTAGGTCCCTAGCTGGTAGCAATTTGGAAATTGGAGCATCCTGGAAGTAATGTATTGTTGGGGGCAGGCTTATGGGTATTATAACCAGCTACCCCTTGCTAGTGTTTGGCACATTCTCCTATTGCTGTTGTCCATCTTAGGTTGGCCAGGAGGTGATGTCCACCCTCTGCTCATGCCATCATATTTCCCTGCCATCCTAGAGCTTCCCCTCAAGTCTGTAAGCTAAAATAAACTCTTTCCTCCAACAAGCTGTGTCTGGTCAGGTGTTTTCTGCCAGCAACGTCAACCTGACTGCAACAGTCATCCTGTCTACAAACTGTTTCTCTCTACTTGACCTTCTTCCCCCTTCTACCTGGAAATTTCCTAACTTCCCTCAGACCACACTGAGATGCCCTCTCTTTCATTAAACACTATCAAGATGCTCTCACTTTTCTCTGATTTCATGGACATTTTTTCACAACTCAGTGATAGCTGGAGTCACTGGTAACATAATTACCCACTGTGATAATCGTGATTGTCAACTTGATGAGATTTGGAATTAACTATCACGCACACCTCTGAGCAGGCTTATAAAAGCACTTTCAGAAATGATTAACTGATGGGGGAAGATTCTCTCTTAGAATGGGTGGCACCTTCCTGAGAGCTGCCCAGATGGAAAGAGGTCCCAGGGAAAAGCATGTTGCCTGCTTACCTTTGCTTCTTGCTGTGTCTACTGTTTCTGCCACTGCTGCAGTCCTTTGCTGACACCATACCCCAGCCTTTTCAGCCTTCCAACATGGACTGAAGACCAGCGACTCTCCTGGAATCCTCCAGGCCTTCAGCACCAGATGGGGATTGCTGAGGTCTCGACCCTCGTGGATTGAGCTGCTTCTGGATTCTTGGCCTTTCCAGCCTGCAAAGGGCCTCTGGACTACCCAGTCTCTATCTTGTAAACCACTTTTATAATGCATATACATCCTATCAGTTCTACTCCTCTATTCCTTGCCTAATACACCTGCATACCTGTCCTTCTCCCACACTGGATGCTTAAGGATAGAAGCCTCGTTCTCTTCATCTGTGGGCCACAGCCTCTGCACGTGGTGCTTGGCACAGAAAGCTTGCTGAAAGGAACGTAGGCAGGGCACTGTTGTGTCGTGCCTGATGGTAAAATAGCATTTATCCTTTTCCTTCCTAGTAGAGTGGGTAACAGAGACAAAAATGTAACTCTTTCAGATGTTTCTTTTTGTGGAATTCTCCTTCTGGGATCTGCTCCATTCAAAACTGTGTCCTCAGTGCCACCATGGTGCCTAGGGACATCAAGTGCTTCTAACACATGCAGGATGAATGATGGCTCTGACCGGACAGAAATTTTACAGTGCAGCTGGGAATTGCTCCTGTCTGCTGGATGTGGTCAGGGGCTACTTCTAAATCTTCCTAACAGCTTAAGCTTTGGTTCCTCAAGTACCAATTCTGTATATTTGTTGTTGTTATTGTTGCTTGCAGTATGTATGCAGTGGTGTGTGTGTGTGTGTGTGTGTGTGTGTGTGTGTGTGTGTGTGTGTGTGTGTGTTTATATGTGTGTGTGTGCAGGCGTGCAGGGCCAAAGGAGAACACCAGGTGTCCTTCTGCTATTGTTCTCATATTTCCTTGAGGCAAAGTGTCTCTGAATGAGGAGCTACAGTTTTAGTGAGTTCCAACAATTCTTCAGTCCCTGTTTCCCTCAGGACTGGGGTTATAGACGTGTGTGGTCATGCCCAGCTCTTTATGTGGGTGCTGGGGAATTGAACCCAGGTGGTCTCAGGGCCCCTCAGGCCCTCATGCTTGCACCAGAAATGCTCTTACTTGCAGAGCCATCTCTCCAGCCCAATAACTACTATTTTATTATTAATGTTCCCATGAGCCTAAGTATGTGTCTATCAGTTCAACCTCTGTGCCAAGCTCCTTATCTGTCTCCTCAGCAGATAACATGGCCTTGATCTTTAGAAAATACCTAGTTAAGAGCACAGGGCTGGGCATGATGGTGCATGCCTTTAATCTCAGCACTCAGGAGGCAGAGGTAGAAGGATTGTTGTTAGTTCGAGGCCAGCCTAGAACAACTACAGAGTGAGCTTCAGGTCAGCCTGGGGTTAGAGTGAGACCATACCTCAAGAAAAAGGAAGGAAAAAAAAAAAGGATCACAGGCCTTCTGTGACCTTGGGCCAGTTACTTAACCTCTTGGATGTTAGGGTCCCTCCTAGGGCCAGCCCAGGAGGGACAGCAGGGTCTCTGCTGAGTTGGGGGTGAGAGGCGCAGAGTCACAACACAGACTCTGGGAGTTGGGTGGAAGCAGGCAGAGGGCGAGCTGCTGCAAACTTGTTTATTCAAAGAAGTGTAGGGGGCTTTAAGGGGCTTGGCTGGCCAATCATTGTATGGGGTGGTCCCCTTTTTGTGACCAATGACAGCCTGTCTCCGGACAGATCATCTCATAGCAGGTTTCTCCCGAGCATGGGACTGTAGCTGTTGTCATGCCAGACCTGCGCAGGATGCCATGTTCACAGAAGCCACTTCCTGGTTTCTTTTGCCATGCGGTCTAGCTAGGGCCAGACCTGCATTGTGCCAACAATGGCTTGGCAAAGAAACATGCCTCCCAGGGTCGCCAATAATAAAATACCCCTCGGGTTTTCTCACTAGGACAGTGGGTAGCCAATGACAGGTAAGACTCCATGAGATGGGGCAACCTAAGACAGGCACTGTCACATGTGATGATCCCTTGGGGCCTGGGTTCAACACTGGCTTGGCAAAAAAAAAAAAAAAAAAAAAAAAACACCATACCTCCCAGGGTTGCCAATAATAAAAACAAAAAGAAGGATATGTATGGCACAATGCAGGTCTGGCCCTAGCCAGACCGCATGGCAAAAGAAACCAGGAAGTGGCTTCTGTGAACATGGCATCCTGCGCAGGCCTGGCGTGACAACAGCTACAGTCCCATGCTCACGAGAAACCTGCTACGAGATGATCTGTCCAGAGACAGGCTGTCATTGGTCACAAAAAGGGGACCACCCCATACAATGATTGGCCAGCCAAGCCCTTTAAAACCCCCTACACTTCTTTGAATAAACAAGTTTGTGGCAGCTCGCCCTCTGCCTGCTTCCACCAGAGTCTGTGTTGTGACTCTGTGCCTCTCACCCCCTACTCGGCAGAGACCCTGCCATCCTTCCTGGGCTGGCCCTAGGAGGGACCCCAACACTTGGAGGCTCAGTTTCTTCATTTGGAAATTGAGTTGGTGGGTATCTTAATAGCCACACGTTATAATTAAAACTATTTTAATGTGTGTATATTATGATGTGCACACATACACGGGCATGTATGTGTCGTAGTGCACACGTTAGAGGATATCCTTAGGGTGTTGGTTCTCTCCTTCCACCTTTTTTTTTTTTTTTTGGTTTATTTGAGGTAGGGTCTCACTCTGGCCCAGGCTGACCTGGAATTCACTATGTAGTCTCAGGGTGGCTTTGAACTCACAGTGATCCTCCTACCTCTGCCTCCCAAGTGCTGGCAGCAAAGGCGTGTGCCACCATGCCCAGCATTCTACCTTGTTTGAGATGGGATATATCTTGTTCTTGTTGGCCCTAGGAAAGCAAGACTAGCTGAAATCCTTGGGCTTCAGGATTCCCAAGACTCTGCTCCTATTGTTGTTGGTGAGTTGGGAGTACACAGAACATGTCCTTTTTGCTCCTGGCTTTATGTGGGTACTGGGGATCTGAACTCCAGTGGGCAGGCCTGTGGACCAAGCATCTTCCATCATGGAGCTGTCTCTCCAGCCCCCCAAAATAAATGGTTTTTCTTTTGTTGTTTTTTTAGAGGTAGGGTCATGCTCTAGACCAGGCTGACCTGGAATTCACTATGTAATCTCAGGGTTGCCTCGAACTCATGGCAATCCTCCTACCTCTGCCTCCTGAGTGCTGGGATTAAAGGTATGTGCCACTACACCTGGCGATATATTTTTTTTTATTTTTATTTATTTATTTGCAAGCAGAGAGAGACAGAACGGGTATGCCAGAGGCCTCTAGCTTTTGCAAATGAACTCCAGATGCATGCACTCATTGTGCATCTGGCTTTACATGGGTATTATGGAATAGAACCCAGGTCATTAGGCTTTGTAGGCAAGTGCCTTAACTGCTCAGGCATATCTCCAGCCCAAAAATGAGTTTGTTTGTTTTTTTAATTTTAATTTTTATTTATTTATTTGACAGAGAGAAAGAGGGAGAGAGAGAATGGGCGTGCCATGGCCTCTAGTCACTGCAAACGAACTCCAGACACATGCGCCACCTTGTGCATCTGGCTAACATGGCTCCTGGGGAATCAAACCTGGGTCCTTTGTCTTTGCCAGCAAGCGCCTTAACCGCTAAGCCATCCCTCCAGCCCCCAAAATGATTATTTTTGGGATAGAATTTAATGTAGTCCAGGCTGGCCCTAAACTTGTTATGTACTTGAGGATGAATTTGAACTTTTGCCTCTACTTCCTGAGTTCTGGAATTACAGGAGTGTCCCATTAAACTCAGTGTATGCAATGCTAGGGATGGAACCCAGGATTTTGTGCATGCTAGACAAGCAGTCAGTCAACTGAGCTACATCCTAAGCCCAGGAAAGTAAAAAAAAAAAAAAAAAAAAAAAAATTATTTATTTTAGAGAAAAAAAGAGAGAAAATGGGCACATAAGGGCCTTCTACCACGCAAATGAAAACCATTTCATGCATCTGGAATAAAATAAACCAGGACTATCAGACTTTGCAAGCAAGTGCATTTAACTGCTGAGCCTTCTCTCCAACCCCATCAAGCTCAGAATTTTTTTTTTTTTTTTTTTTTTGGTTTTGGTTTTTCAAGGTAGAGTCATGCTTCAGGCTGACATGGAATTCACTATGTAGTCTCAGGCTGACCTTGACCATACAGTGATCCTCCTACTTCTGCCTCTTGAGTGCTGGGATTAAGGCATGTGCCATCATGGCCAGCCCAGAAACTTTTTTTTAAATATATTTTTTAAATATTTTATTTTTATTTATTTGAGAGAGAGATAAAGAAATAGGCAGGTAGAGAGAGAGAGAGAGAGAGAGAGAGAGAATGGGAGTGCCAGAGCCCCCAGCCACTGCAAACAAACTCCAGATGCATGTGCCCCCTTGTGCATCTGGGCTTACATGGGTCCTGGGGAGTTGAACCTGGGTTCTTTGGCTTTGCAGACAAGTACCTTAACTAGTAAGCCATCTCTCCAGCCCCCTCCCCTGAAACTTTTAATTATCTTTTTAAAAATATTTATTTATTTATTTATTTATTTATTTATTTATTTATTTATTTATTAGAGTGAGGAACTCCAGATGCATGCACCCATGTGCATCTGGCTTACATGGGTCCTAGAGAATTGAACCTGGGTCCTTTGGCACCCATTCTCATTCCCACCCCTTCCCCCATCTCTTGCAAATAAAATTTTTTAAATATTTGAAAAGAAAAAAAGGACCAGCCATGGTGGCCCATACCTTTAATCCTAGCACTTGGGATACAGGTAGAGGATCACTGCAAGTTCCAGGCCACCCTGAGACTACGTAGTGAATTCCAGGTCAGCCCTACCTTGAAAGAAAAAAAAAAAAAAAAAAAGGCTGGAGAGATGGCTTAGCGGGTAAGATGCTTACCTGCAAAGCTGAAGAACCCAGGTTCAATTCCCAAGGACAGGTGCACAAGGTGGCACATGTATCTCAATCTGCCTCTCTTTCTCTCTCAAATAAATAAATACTAATAAAATATATTTTAAAAAAATTAAAAGAATGATCCAGTGGGACATCTGGCATTTAACTCCAGCCACAGCAGGTGAGCATACCCCACAGCAAGCAAGCGCATGGCATACAAGCAATAATAATAAAAACAAAATAAACCCTTCCTTCTTTAAGCTTTTTTTTTTTTTTTTTTTTTTTTTTGGCAAGGAGAAAGAAGAGAGAGAGAGAATGGGTGTTGCCAGGGTCTATAGTCACTGAAAAGGAACTCCAGACACATACACCATTTTGTGCATCTGGCTTTATGTGGGTACTGAGAAATTGAACCCAGACCATCAGGTTTTGCAAACAAGCGTACTAACTGCTAAGCCATCCCTCTGGGACAGCCTTCCTTAAGTTTCTTCTTGCCAAGTATTTGTCACAGCAAGGAGAAAGTAACTAATACAATGTGCAAAAGCTCAGTGTCAGGAAACATGAGCCACTGGAGAAAGGAAAGATCTGCATGCCCACTGGAATTGCATCCAATTGTTTGAGTCTGAATCCAAAAGCAGTGAGAAGCCACAGGAGGCTTTTAAATGGAGGTGGATCGGATTTACATTTGAAAAGAACACTGGTAGCAGAGAAAGTCTGTTAACATAAGGACTTAAAAGTTGGTTGGTGACCTTGGAAAAATCAGTGCAGGTGGAGCCTGGAATGACTAATTTGGGGAGATGGAAAGGAAGTACAACTGGTAAAAATCACACTACCCTTGGTAAGGTCTCTCCTTACACGCCTTAAGTCTCCAGGGAAACAGACCAAAAATACACTTGGCTGAAAAGTAACAAAAGACATGTCCCCATGCATATTCACACACAGCCGGTTCACTGGTCCATTCTGAGTCTGTTGAAGGACTGTACAAGACTCATCCTAACACAGAGGGAGGATCACTGCTGCTGTCTTCTTCTGCCCTGAGCTCCCACCACAGGCTTGCCTTTCTTCGCTGGAGGAGAGGACAGAGCCAGCTTGCTATTATGTGAGATTCAGACCAATAATAGAAACACAACGTGTTCCCTTCTAGTTTACCAGGTTACTCGCCTGGACAAAGTACAAGCCAGAACCCAGCACAGGCCAAGACCATAGTGGGAGGTTTTGGAATAAGATTGTCAGTGGTTTGACTAGACGTCCGAAATAAGTACCCAAAGAGCCAGGACGTTGTTCTGTCAGTCATTAGGAAAGCCACTGTCGAGCAACTTAACCTCTGTGGGTGTGAACATCTTCTCAACACTTAGGAGAAGACACCCAAGCTCAGCCCTCACCACAGCAGGCAGGAGGACACAACTGAGTCAAGACAGATCTACATTTCTGTGAGGCTGGAGTTGATAGAATTTCAAAGAGCTCCTGAAGAAAAAGAATATATAACAAAAAGCCGGGCGTGGTGGCGCACCCCTTTAATCCCAGCACTTGGGAGGCAGAGGTAGGAGGATCGCCTAGAGTTCGAGGCCACCCTGAACTACATAGTTAATTCCAGGTCAGCCTGGACCAGAGTGAGACCCTACCTTGCAAAAAAAAAAAAAAAAAAAAAGAATATATAACAAACTTGAAAATCAGTACAAATAGAAATATTTACTTATAATGAGGAAAAGAATTACATTCAAGTTCAGATTTTTGAGTTACTATATACCCAAAACATCACACAATCTTAGTATGAGCCAGGGTTTAGTTATGTTGTCCAGGCTGGCCTCCAAGTCCTGGGCTCAAGTGATCCTACTGACTCAGCCTCCTAAAAAGCAAGAAGACAGGACTATGGGTGCACCCCACTGCACTGGGCTTAGCTGCACATTCATTTTTTTTTTTACGTGTGCCTGTGTATATTGTGTGCATGTATATAGCTCATGAGCACACATGCATGTAACATCCACAGGAAGACTTCAGGTGTCTTCCTCAACTGTTCTCCACCTTATTAGACAGGGTCTCTCACTGAACCCAAGGATCACCAATTCAGCTAGTCTCGCTAGCCAGCTTCCCTGGGGGATTTACCTGTCTCCATCTCCTGACTGGAATTGCAGGCATGTGCCACCATGCCCAGCATTTTTACATGGCTGCTGGGAATCCGAACTAAAGCCCTCATGTTTGTACCTCAAACACTTTACCACCTGAGCCACTGTCCCAGCACTGTGCTACACGTTCTTTTGTTGTTTGTTTGTTTGTTTGTTTTTTCGAGGTAGAGTCTCACTCTAGTCCAGGCTGACCTACCTACACATTATTGACAAACTCTTTAACTGCAATGAATTTGTCACATTTTTCCATGGAAAGACTAGGAAACTCATTCAGTTCTATGTCATGGTTGATCAAAATTCATTACAGTAGTGCCCCCCCCCATATCCTTGGAGGCTACATTCGAAGACTCACAGTAGATTACTGAAAGCACAGGTTGGTGCAGATATCCTTGCACGCTCCCTGCTCTGATATGAATATGAACTGTTCCCCAAAGGCTCATGTGTTTGAATACCTGGTCTCCAGCTGGAGGCACTTTTTTTTGTTTGTTTTTTGTTTTTCAAGGTAGGGTCTCACTCTAGCTCAGGCTGACCTGGAATTCACTATGTAGTCTCAGGGTGGCCTCGAACTCTCGGTGATCCTCCTACTTCTCCCTCCAAGTGCAGGGATTAAAGGAGTGCACCACCACGCGGGGCTTATTTTGAGAATTTATAGAACCTTCAGGAGGTGGGGCCTGGCTGTGGAAATAGGTCACTAGTGGGAGTGGGGGGGCTGAAAGTTATAACCCTGGCCCTGCTTCCAGTCCCATTCTCTGCTTTCTGGTCTGCAGTCATCGTGACAAAGCCTATGTGGCACACACACACACCTGTCACCACAGAGCCACTCTGCCATGTCTTCACTGCTCTAATAGACTGAAATCCTCAAAAACCTTCCTCCTTTGTTTCTGTCAGGTATTTAGTCACACTGGAGAGGAAAGTAACTAGCACACCCCCTTTCTAGCTATATAAGCAGGCTGTTCCACTCACTTGGAGTCAGCTGGGAGACAGTTTCTGGTGTTACAACATTGGGCCCAACAAAAAGCTTCTCTCCAGGGGTCTTTTCTTACCGACTTCTGAGCTTTATCCTTAGAATAGTCTGACCTAGTAACCTGAAGAAAAGACCAAGATAAGATGGCAGAAGAATTAGCAATTGTCACAGTGGTGGCAGCAATAGTGGCAACAGCCGGGAGAGGGAAGCTGAAGAGCTCTGGAGAGTGGTCAGGGCAGAAGCTATGGGGACTAGAGGTAACAGAGGCAACAAGGGCTGAGCTAAAGGCCCTGGTCACTAGAATAATTCCAGGGACTTGCCAAGATTTAAGGGCAGAGGCTCTCAGATGCCCAAGGCCCCAGAGCTATAACATCAGTTGCCATAGAGCTGAGGTCCAGCACTGGAGGCCTGTTCAAGAGCTGTGACTCTAGAAGGCATTGCCTGCTTGCTGCCTGCTACTGCTGCTCATCGCTAATGGAAGTCAAGGATTAAATAGGTACCAAATACTGGGGCTACTGGTGGCTAAAACCCAAAGCAAGAGGCCTCCAACCTCAGTGCCTAGAACCATTAGCCTCAGTTTGGTGCTGTTTTGAGCCAAGCACCGTAATCATAGGTTCTCAAAGTCTACTTGCCAGCACTGGAAAAACTTATCCTCACCTAGCCACAATGAACCAATCTATCTTTTTTCTTTTCTTTTCTATCTCATGTAGCTCAGACTACCCTCAAATTCACTATGGAGACAAAATTGGTCCTGAATCTACTGCCTTCCCCTCCAGCGTGTTGAGATTACAGATATATGTCACCACACCCAGCCCTACCTATGATTTCTATCTGGTTGTGCAAAAGGACCCCCAGCCAGCTGACATCAGCCAGGTAACAGCAGGAAGAGATTAACAACAGCTGATAAAATAGAACTAATGAAAGGCCAGGAGGGCTGGAGAGATGGCTTAGTGGTTAAGGCGCCTGCCTGCCAAGCCTAAGAACACCCGTTCAATCTCCAGGTCCCACAGTTAGCCATATGCAAGTGACACAAGTGTGCGATGCTGCGCTTGCCCACAAGGGGGCACACACATCTGGAGTTCATTCACAGCTGCTGAAATGGCCCTGGCACACCCATTCTCTCTCTCTCTGCCTCTTCCTCTCTCTGTCTCTCTCTCTCTCTCACACACACACACACACACACACACACACACAAGGCTGGAGAGATGGCTTAGCAGTTAAGGCATTTGTCTGCAAAGCCAAAGGATCCCGGTTTGACTCTCCAGGACCCACGTAAGCCAGATGCACAAGGGGACACATGCATCTGGAGTTCGTTTGCAGTGGCTAGAGGCCCTGGCGCACCCATTCTCTCTCTCTCTCTCTGCCACTTTCTCTCTCTCAAATAAATAAATAAAATGGAATTTTTTTTTAAGGCCAGGTGTGGTGACACATGCCTTTAACCCCAGACTACATAGTGAACTCCTGGTCAGCCTGGGACCAAACTGGCCATAGGTAACTGAAACTGAGTAAAGATAAGGGGTGGGGTGGCTAGTTTTTTTCTTTTTCAGCTTCTCAGCCCCTAATCTTTAGAATGGATTTAATTTTGGGAAATCTTTTTCAGGCTTCTCTATGACTCATGATATCACGAAATTCCACATTGCCTTGTGCAGCAGTTAAGTTTGTATTTCCCAGTCTTTTGATGCTGGACATCCAAGGATCACAGGACTTCCTGCATATTAAAGTCACATTTGTAATTAGGAGCAGTGTAGATTAAGGAATATTTCTATAGGCCATTCCTATACTGAGAAGGATCTTTCTTTTTTTTTTTTTTTTTTTTAAATTTATTTTGGTTTTTCGAGGTAGGGTCTCTCTAGCCCAGGCTGACCTGGAATTCACTATGTAGTCTCAGGGTGGCCTTGAACTCACAGCGATCCTCCTATGTCTGCCTCCCGAGTGCTGGAATCAAAGGCGTGCGTCACCACACTCGGCTCAAGTACACAATTAAAAGAGAAAAAAAAAATCTTTTATGGTCACAGAAGGGGCCTGGGCTCTAAGGGAGGGTCAAGTCATCTATGCCCATAAAGGCGCTTTGCTAGGCCGGGCCCAAGAAGAGTGTGTTCCGGGGTTGGAAGGAGGCTCGGCCGAGCTGTCGACTTCTCCAGATGTTCGGAGCTCCGGGGACACATCCAGATCCCTACTGACCCAGCTCCGCCCTCCCGCGACCCCGACTCCTCTCCCACGACCCCAGCCCGGCCTCCGCGACGGTTCGAAAGGAGCGCTCTCCTTTGGGCCCGCCTACCACTTCCGGCCGCCGAGCCCGTAAGCGCCTCGAGATCTCGCGATAGCGCATCTTCTCGCCAGCCTGAGTCAACTCAGGCCAGTGTCTTCGCTGGTCTTCTGTTACTGTTGGCTTCTGGTGCTGCGGTATGCGCCGGGGCTTGTGGACTGGCTTGTTTCATATCAGCGCGAACAGAGCTATTGAGAATACTTGTCTCATTCTTTCGCTCTCTCTGTCTCCCTCTCTCTCCCTCATTCTCTGTCAAATAAAAATAAAATATTTTTTTTAAAAAAGAAGAATACTTGTTTGCCGGGCATGGTGGCGCAGGCCTTTAATCTCAGCACTCGGGAGGCAGAGGGAGGACGATTGCTCTGAGTTTCAGGCCAACCTGAGACTGTATAGTGAATTCCAGGTCAGCCTGGGCTAGAGTGAAACCCTACCTCAACAAACCAAAAAAAGAAAAGAAAAAAAAAAAAAAGGAATGCTTGTTCATTTTTAAAAATATTTATTTATTTATTTATTTAGAGAATGGGCACACCAGGGTCTCTAGCCACTTGCAAACAAATTCCACACATGTGCCATTTTGTGCATCTGGCTTTACATGAGTATTGGGGAATTGAACCCCGGTTCTTAGGCTTTTCAGGCAAGCTCCTTAACTATTGAACCATCTCTGTAACCTGCTTGTCTATTTTTAAACAGAGCTAACTTTAAAGGTTGGGATCAGAACCTGCAAACCTGACCTTGGTCCTCCTGGCCTCTGCCTTGTATGCCAAACAAAAGATGCTGATGAGCCTCCCGCAGGCATTGAGCCCTGGTCTCTACCTGTGTCACTTAGTCCCCACAGTAACCGCTGGAGAACATTTTTTTAAAATCTTTGTAACATACTGGGGAAACTGAGACTCCAAAGAGTGAAGGAACCTGCCAAGGTTCACAAATTCCTGCCAATACTGTAACTAGGAGGAAACAAACCAGGGGTAACCACTGCACTGCCTGCGAACAGCATACATTAGTGATGCCTGTTTTTGCGGTGGATTTAACTGCAGTCTTCACAGTGAATACTTTCCCATGATTTCCTAGATCTCTGTGTGCATCCCTGTCTTCATTTGGAGTCAGAGAATTAACTTTCAGGTCTCCAGGACTGCTACGCAAGGACACCCATCTCACCATAACCTGCCTGTTGCCTCTTTGGAGGATAAATAAATAAATAAATAAATAAATAAGCACCTTAGGCCTCTTCCTTCCCTCCTTCCTTTATTTTATTTTTGACAGGATCTCATGTAGACCAAGCTCAAGACCTTGAACTTCTGATCCTCCTGTCTCCACCTCCTGAACTAGAGTGAGACCCTATCCTCGAAGCCCCATGAGAGCCAGGTGTGGTAGCGCACGCCTTTAATCCCAGCACTCGGGAGGCAGAGGTAGGAGGAACACCATGAGTTTGAGGCCACCCTGAGACTATATAGTGAATTCCAGGCCAGCCTGAGCTAGAGCGAGACCCTATCTTGAAAAACAAAAAAAAAAAAAAAAAGCCCCATGACACAGATGATATCATGAAAGCATGTGACACTGGAGGAAGGCATGGCTCAGAAAAATTTGAGGGGTTTGTCCAAAAGCGTGCTGTGCATAAACAATGAAAATGAGACTGAGGAGTGCCACTCAGTGCAGGTCTTGACAGTTGGCTATCACCATTCAGTGAAACTAACAAGGGCCAATGACTTCGTTCTTTCCACATGACTGATCCTCAAGACAATTCCAAGGTGAATATGGTGGTACATGTCTGTAAATCCATAATTTAGGAGATGGAGTCAGGGGACTGAGAGTTTGGGGCCAGCATGGGCCTTTAAAATAATCCAGAGATAAATGCTTTATCTCCATGTAATGAACAAATATATGAAGATCCAGAGAAATTATTTTGTCCCTGATCTTGGGGATAACGAGAGAGAAAACTAGGATTCAAGCCAGGCATGGTGGCTCATGCCTTTTATCCCGGCACTCGGGAGGCAGAGGTAGAAGGATCACCGTGAGTTCAAGGCCACCCTGAGACTACAGAGTGAATTCCAGGTCAGCCTGAGCTAGAGTGGGACCCTACCTCAAGAAAAAAAAAAAAAAAAAAAACTAGGATTCAACCCATAGGCTGACCACAAAGTCTGGTGTTTCCCTCTGCCCCACACCACACTTATGATAAGGATTTTTAAGATATGTTTTTATTTACTTGCAATCTGAGGGGGAGAGAAAGAGAGGATGAGAACAGGCACACCAGGGCCTCTTGCCACTGCAAATAAAACTCAAGATGCATGCACTATTTTGTGCACCTGGCTTTAACATGGGTACCAGGAAATCGAACCCAGGCTGTTAGGCTTTGCAAGCAAGCACCTTTGACCACCAAGCCATGTCTCCAGCCCCTATGATAGGGATTTTGACAGAAAAAGATGGGTAGGCATATGTCCAAGACAGGACAGTGGGAGGCAGCGTTCTAGAACAAACCAAACATATCACTAAGGGATTGTGTCAGCTATTACTGAGTAACAAGCTATCCTCAAATTCAAGGCTTAAAATACCTTTTTATTATCTCTCACAGGCCTGGATGGATGGCTGTCACCTGGGGACTATCATTCAGTGAGGCTGGCTCTGATATCATCTGAAGGTCTGACTGGATGGGGCATCCAGGAGAGCTCTTTTTAGTTATTAATTACTTAATTTAGTTAGTTTTTAAAAATATATTTTATTTATTTATTTCAGAGAGGAAAAGAGGCAGAGAGAGAGAGAATGGGTGCGCCAGGACCTCCAGCCACTGCAAATGAACTCCACACACATGCGCCCCCTTGTGCATCTGGCTTATGTGGGTCCTGGAGAATCAAACCGGGATCCTTTCGCTTTGCAGGCAAACACCTTAACCACTAAACCATCTCTCCAGCCCCTTAGTTAGTTTTTATTATTATTATTATTATTATTATTATTATTATTATTATTATTGGAGAGAGACAGAGAGAGAGACACAGAGAGAGGAAGACAGAGATGGGTGCGCCAGCAGTGTCTCAGCTGCTGCTGCAAACGAAATCCAGATGCGTGCGCCCCCTTGTGGTCAAGTGCAGCATTGCGCCCTGGCATCACTTTGCATCTGGCTACACATGGGACCTGGAGATTGGAACCTCTGGAGTTTGGAACCAGTGTTCTTAGGCTTAGGAGGCAGGCACCTTAACCCCTAAGCCATCTCTCCAGCCCTTAGTTTTTAAAACTTTTTATTGACAATACTCATAAGAAAGACAACAAACCATCATCATAATTCCTTTCCACCACCCTCCCTTTTCTCCCTCTCAAACTCCTCCTCCACTGAATCCCTTCTTTCCAAGTAGTCTCTCTTCCATTTTGGTGACATCATTTTTCCCTCCTATTATGCAAATCTTGTGTCGGTAGCATCAGCCACTGGCAATATTAAGGCCACGTTGTGCCTGGAAGACAGTATTGTAAGCACTCTTCCCCTTCCATTGGCTCTTACATTCTTTCTGCCACCTCTTCTGCGATAGTCCCTCAGCCTTGGAGGGTGTGATGGAGATGTCTCACCTAGGGAACACTCCACTGTCCCGTCTTCTCAGCATTTTGGTGAGTTTTCTAGCAAACTCCACAAGATAGCTCTTTTTAAAAAATATTTTAATTTATTTGCCTATGAGCAGAGAGAGAGTGTGTGTGTGATAGAGAAAGAGGAAGAGAGAAGAGAGAATATGGGTACACCAGGGCCTCTTGCTACTTCACACAAACTCCAGATACCCTTATTACTTTGTGCATCTGGCTTTAGTGGTGTAGAGTCAGCCTCACAGTTTATGGGAGGAATGGCATTTGAAGTTTACAGATCCAGGGGAAGTTCCAGAATGGTGGAAGAGGCTGGTCCACTTTCACAGGTCCAGGCAGAGAGAAAAACCACCACCAACATCATAAGTAAGCACACTCCAGGGACCCATAATAGCAGAACTCTAGCACTGTGCATATCTTTTGTCTGGAAACAGATCTGCCCCCAAATACATCTTGGGGCTGGACCATAGGATCCACCCACAGTGATACCTCCTCCAGGCAGGCAGCTAGAGATCTAAGTTACAAACTTGAATAAAACTCCTGTATCTATTGAGGGACATCCTTTCAAACTATCACAGTTGGGTACTGGAGAATCAAACCTGGGATGCAGGCTTAGCAAGCCTTTGCAAACAAGTGCCTTTAACCAAGCTGAGCCATCTCCCCAGCCCCTAGGTAGCTTTGTTTGTTTGTTTGTTTGTTTTGTTTGTTTGTTTGTTTGTCTTGTTTTTCAAGATGGGGTCTTACTCTAGCCCAGGCTGACCTGGACTTCACTATGTATTCTCAGGGTGGTTTTGAACTCACGGCAATCCATCCTCCTACCTCTGCCTCCCGAGTGCTGTGATCAGAGGTGGGTGCCACCATGCCCAGCTTAGGTAGCTCTTTTTAATCACATATGTGGTACATCACTTGAATTGGCTGGAATGGTGGGGTCTCCCCAGGCCTTGAACTCTCTCAATACATACAGCTTTCCCATGTGATTTGCTTAGGTTTCCTTGTGGTACAGTGATGTCAGGTAAATCTCATTCCTAGTGGCTGGCTTGCAGCACTCCAAGGGACTGAAGCAAAAGCTACAAGCATTCTTAGTGGCCAATCTTAGAAGTCAGGCAACACTGCTTCCACAGCATGCTGTCAGTGAAGCCGGATTACAGGATCAGCCCAGATCCCAGCAGAGAGGACAATACATAGATGTGAAGCATTGTCCATTGGAGGCCCAGTTTTTGGAGACCAGCTGGTGCGGAAGTCAAAGCAGAAAGGGACAGCTGGGGAAAAAAAATCACATGGAACTGTGCTTCACTAGAACATGGTATGGAAGGGGGAAAATCCAAGGTGACAGTGGCAGATGGTGGGGATTCCATTGGCATGCTCAGGAGGAACCTGTGTGTGGCTACACACTGGGGCCTTTAGCTGCCCTGCATCTGAGCCCCATTTTATGTTGGAGAATTTTCCCTGGTGTGAGCCTTAGTAGAAACCAGATACTTGCTCCCCTGATCCTTGACCGGAAGATCACAACTAAATCAGTGCTCTACAAAGACTCAGAGGTCTTCACTAAGTGACCCATGAAGGTAGAGAATTGTTCACAGTTCACCTCCGAGGCAACAACAGGCTCCTGTCAGAGATGTAGTCATGGGAGAGCCCAGGGGCAGCAGCTCCCTACTCAGCCTGTTCTCCAGACAGGACTTGGCTGGAGTTTGGCTGTCTGGTTTCTCTGCACTCCTGCCTACCCCTAACCCCCAACCCTGATTCTTGAAGCTTCCTGTCAATTCCTGGAGTTCCCTGATATTATTCAGGAAATTCCTCTTCCATGTAAGTGAACCAGAGTCCATTTCTGTTGTCCGTAATGACGAGCTTTAATTGATGCAACGACCCACTGAAAGCTTCAATCAGAGGAAATGACATATCAGAGCGCTTTATGGGACAGGAAAACAGAAAATCCTGATGGAGATGAATGGAAGATGGAGAAAAGAATGAGAGCAGCCAGTTAGGGGGCCATGGTGACATCTGAGGGCTACAGAGAACTGGGACATTGACTTTGGGATGAAAAGGGAGAATGGGACGATCTTGGCTACTAACAACATGAAAAAGAGAAGAGATGGGGCACACCTGCCTGCTAAGCCTAGGAACGCCGGTTCCAATATCCAGATCCCATGTTTAGCCAGATGCAGGGACGCAAGGGTGCAATGCTGCACTTGCCCACAAGGGGGCGCACGCATCTAGAGTTCGTTCACAACAGCTGAGAGGCTGCTGGTGCTCCCATTCTCTATCTGTCTTCCTCTCTCTCTCTGTCTGTCTCTCTCTGTGTCTCTCTCCAAAAATAAAAATAAAAAGAGAAGAGATGGGGAGAACAAGTTGACAGGAGTTTTGAAGACTTGGTAACTAATACATTGAAGCTACAAAGAGAAACGAACAAGGGAGAGGGAACTGGTTTGGAGGCAAAGGTCATTCATTCATTCATTCAACAAATATCAAATGCCTGTTGTATGCCAGGGAGGGAGTGGAACCGAGAAAATAGTGAACAAAGCAAAGTCTCAGTGCTTCAATTAACAAACAAATACACACATAGGAAATAAATGCATGTTAATAATTGGTTCTTGGTGTCACAGACTCACAGCAAAACATGTCTAGATGACAGGATCTCCAAGATCCTAGGAAGAATATCTTGGCTGAAGGCAGAGATTAGTCCATCATTCCCATAGACATTCATTCATCCATTCATCATTCAATTGTATTTACTGAGCAACTACTGTGTACTCGATACCATTTGTGACATGAAAAATACACACAGAGAGAGAGAGACTGAGCACTTATGGAGTCTCTAGCAAAGAGTGCAGAGACAAACAATAAACAAATGCATAAACATAAATAGTATGAAGAAAATGGAAACAAAGTAAAGGTAAGAGGAAGCTTGCTATTTTAAGTAAGGTGTTATGCAAAGGCCCTCTTATAACACATTTTTGTAGTTATCTGGAGGGAACCTGTTTCAAACAAAGGGAATCATACGTGCAAAGGACCTGAGGCAGGCCAGCTCAGAGAACTTTCAGGAAGCCTGTGGGGCTGAAGCAAACAGAAGAGGGAAGGAGTAGCAGATGAATGAAGAATGAGGGCAGAAGCCACATCCTGTGGGGCCTTGTAATCATGATGAGTACTTTTGGCATTGACTCTGAGTGAGATAGGAAGACTTCAGAGAAGCCCAAGTAGTAGGAGGAACCCTTATGACTGACACTTTAAAAAAAAAACCCTTGGGCAGCTGGGTATAGGATAGATGTGGAGGATGGAGGACAGAGACAGAGAGGTCAACTAGGAGACAATTGCCTTGTCAATCAAGGCAAAAGATGATGGGGGCTGGACCCAGTGTTGCAGTGGTGGAGGAGATGATGTGTGAACAGATGAGAACTAATGAAGAACCAACAGAGTCTGCTGGTGGACTAGATGTGAAACATCAGGGAAATAATGGACTCTGTTATTCCAGGGCTTTTGATGGGAAGATCTAGAAGAGCAGTTGTCCCTGACTAAATGGAAAGGATTGAAACATCACCCTTCTGACTTTCTTTTCTCTCTGACTTTCTTTCTAACTAATTTCATTCAAAAAATCAAAAGCCATGCTGGGCATGGTGGTGCATGCCTTTAATCCCAGCACTCGGGAGGCAGAGGTAGGAGGATTGCCGAGAGTTTGAGGCCACCCTGAGACTACATAGTGAATTCTAGGTCAGCCTGAGCTACAGTGAGACCCTACCAAAAAAAAAAAAAAAAAAAAAAAGCCAGGTATGGTGGCACACATCTTTAATCCCAGCACTTGGGAGGTAGAGGTAGGAGGATCGCTGTGAGTTCGAGGCCACCCTGAGACTACATACTGAATTCCAGGTCAGCCTGAACTAGAGTGAGACCCTACCTCGAAAAACCAAAAGCCATAATGAGGCATCCATGTGGGGCGGAGGAAACACGGGGTGGGTCGCAGTTATTAAAGGTAGTGTCTACAAGGAGTAAGAATGGAAAGGAGGGGCTGGAGAGATGGAAAGTCACTTGCCTGCAAAACCTGATGCCCTGGGTTCAATTCCTCAGTACCCATATAAAACCAGATGCACAAAGTGGCACATGCATCTGGAATTCATTCATTTTCAGTAGCAAGAGGCTCTGGCATGCCTCTCTTTCTCTTACACACACACACACACACACATGCCAAATAAATAAATACCTTTTTTAAAAAATGGAAGAGTGGGACTGGAGAGATGGCTTAGCGGTTAAGGCACCTGCCTACTAAGCCTAAGAACCGGATTCCAATCTCCAGGTCCCACGTTTAGCCAGATGCAGTGATGCAAGGGTGCAATGCCCCACTTGCCCACAAGGGGGCGCACACATCTGGATTTGGTTCACAGCAGCTGAGAGAGTGCTGGCGTGCCCATTCTCTATCTGTCTCCCTCTCCCTCTCTCTCTGTCTCTCTCTGTGTCTCTCTCCAAAAATAAAAAAAAAAAATTTTTTAATGGAAGAGTAGGGCATGGTGGTACACACCTTTAGTCCCAGAACTGGGGAGGCAGAAATAGGAGGATCACCACTAGTTCAAGGCCATCTTGAGACTACATAGTGAATTCCAGGTCAGCCTGGGCTAGAGCAAGACCCTACCTCAAAAAACCAAAGGGGAAAAAAATAGAAAAGGAAGCTATAATGTGGAAGAGGAGAAAATGAAAATCAACTATATGGTGAGTGATTGGATTGAAAGTGAAATCATTTTCTTTCTACATAGATCAATAATGACAGATGGGTGGGTGGCTAAATAGATAATATTTGTATAAGACAACATATTATGAAACCCCCAAGAACAATGAACTATCTAGCATCCACATCTTTATTTCTACATTTATCTTTTCATCAAAAAACAAGAGTCCCTTGCAGAAATCGCTGGTGTCAGGGCTGGGGCAGAGTAAGTACAAGATGAGACTGGAACATCTTGTCATGTCACAGAGTAAGGATGTGTTCAGTGAATTGCAGAGATAGAAACCAGCTTGGCAGCTGGATCAAATCGGGGAAATTTTAAGCATCAGAATAAATAATGAGGCAATGAGGAAGAGATTTAACATCTGCAGTATTGTTGCCAAAGATGTATAACCCACATCTAATCATGAGGAAACAGCAGATCAACCCAAAAAGAGGAGCATTCTACAATCCAACTGGTCTGTAGTCTTCTAAATTGTCCCAGTCATAAAAGTAAAGCCATAATGAGGCATCCATGTGGGGTGGAGGAAACACGGGGTGGGTCGCAGTTATTAAAGGTAGTGTCTACAAGGAGTAAGAATGGAAATGAATGGAATGGAAAGGGGCTGGAGAGATGGAAAGTCACTTGCCTGCAAAACCTGATGCCCTGGGTTCAATTCCTCAGTACCCATATAAAACCAGATGCACAAAGTGGCACATGCATCTGGAATTCATTCATTTTCAGTAGCAAGAGGCTCTGGCATGCCTTTCTCTTACACACACACACACACACATGCCAAATAAATAAATACCTTTTTTAAAAAATGGAAGAGTGGGACTGGAGAGATGGCTTAGTGGTTAAGGCGCCTGCCTACTAAGCCTAAGAACCGGATTCCAATCTCCAGGTCCCACGTTTAGCCAGATGCAGTGATGCAAGGGTGCAATGCCCCACTTGCCCACAAGGGGGCGCACACATCTGGATTTGGTTCACAGCAGCTGAGAGAGTGCTGGCGTGCCCATTCTCTATCTGTCTCCCTCTCCCTCTCTCTCTCTGTCTCTCTCTGTGTCTCTCTCCAAAAATAAAAAAAAAAAATTTTAATGGAAGAGTAGGGCATGGTGGTACACACCTTTAGTCCCAGAACTGGGGAGGCAGAAATAGGAGGATCACCACTAGTTCAAGGCCATCTTGAGACTACATAGTGAATTCCAGGTCAGCCTGGGCTAGAGCGAGACCCTACCTCAAAAAACCAAAGGGGAAAAAAATAGAAAAGGAAGCTATAATGTGGAAGAGGAGAAAATGAAAATCAACTATATGGTGAGTGATTGGATTGAAAGTGAAATCATTTTCTTTCTACATAGATCAATAATGACAGATGGGTGGGTGGCTAAATAGATAATATTTGTATAAGACAACATATTATGAAACCCCCAAGAACAATGAACTATCTAGCATCCACATCTTTATTTCTACATTTATCTTTTCATCAAAAAAACAAGAGTCCCTTGCAGAAATCGCTGGTGTCAGGGCTGGGGCAGAGTAAGTACAAGATGAGACTGGAACATCTTGTCATGTCACAGAGTAAGGATGTGTTCAGTGAATTGCAGAGATAGAAACCAGCTTGGCAGCTGGATCAAATCGGGGAAATTTTAAGCATCAGAATAAATAATGAGGCAATGAGGAAGAGATTTAACATCTGCAGTATTGTTGCCAAAGATGTATAACCCACATCTAATCATGAGGAAACAGCAGATCAACCCAAAAAGAGGAGCATTCTACAATCCAACTGGTCTGTAGTCTTCTAAATTGTCCCAGTCATAAAAGTAAAGGCTTGGAAATTGTGTCATATGAAAGAACACTGAAGGAGAGAGATGGCACAGAAGTTAAAAGCACTTGCTTGCAAAGCCTGAAGGCCTAGGTTTGATTCCCCATTACCCATGTAAAACCAGATGCACACAGTGGTGCATGCATCTGGAATTTGTTTGCAGTGGTAAGAGACCCTGTTGCACCCATTTTTTCTCTCCTTCTCTGCCCCTTAAATAAATGTGTTTAAAAAGAAAGAAAGAAAGAAAGAAAGAAAGAAAGAAAGAAAGAAAGAGAAGAGAAAAGAAAAGAGCCGGGTGTGGTGGTGCACACCTTTAATCCCAGCACTCAGGAGGCAGAGGTAGGAGGATCACCATGAGTTCGAGGCCACCCTGAGACTATATAGTTAATTCCAGTTCAGCCTGGGCTAGAGTGAGACCTTTCCTCGATAAAACAAAAAAGAAAGAGACAAAAGAAAAAGAAAAGAAAGGACCCTAAAAGGACATGATAACTAGGTGTAATGAGTAATTCTGGGCTGGATCCTTCTGTTACAAAGGGTATCATCAGCCCAAAAGGTGTAAGTTTAATTGGGGCTGAGAGTTGACAGAATTGACATCCATGTTGATTTCCTGATTGTGAGCACTGTATTCAGCAGAAAGAGCATGCCCATTAGTAGGAAATACATCCAAACGCATTAGGGACCGATGTAGCAGCACGTAGTCAGTTGACTTGTATGGTTCAACAAACAGAGAATTTCTTTGTACGTTTATAGAAACTTTTCTGTAATCTTTGAAATTATTTCAAAAGAAAAGGGGGACTATAGGGATGGCTTAGCTATTAAGGTGCTTGCCTGCAAAGCCAAAAGACCCAGGTTCGATTCTTCAGGATCCATGTAAGCCAGATGCACAAGGTAGCACATGCATCTGGAGCCCTGGCATGCCCATTCTCCCCCCCTCTCAAATAAATAAATAAAAATAATTTTTAAGAGGGTATGGGGGCTGGCGAGATGGCTTAGTGGTTAAAGCTTTTGCCTGTGAAGCCTAAGGACACAGGTTCGATTTCCCAAAACCCATGTAAGCCAGATGCACATGGTGGCACATGCATCTGGAGTTCATCTGCAGTGGCTAGAGGCCCTGGCATGCCCATTCTCTCTCCTTCTCATTCTTCCTCTCTTTCAAGTAAATAAATAAAATTTTAAAGGTGTATGAATGGCGGTGTAGTTCAGTGATAGAGCACTTGTTTAGAATTCCTGAGGCTCTGGATTCAACCCCTAGTATGGGAGGTGGGGAGGCAAAAAAAAATGGAATGTAATGTCTGAGCACAGAGGAGAGGATGATGGAGTGGTAACCATCCAAGGACATATACAAGGTCATATGAACAGATAGTTGATATATAGGGACAGAAGAGGATGGCAGCTGAGAAGGTATTAAACTTTCAAAATCAATTTTTTATATTGTTAATCAGGGTAGTCTCTAAGTACATGAGACTTGCAATGGAAAACAAATCAGTTATCCTATCCACAAACAACACTAAATGCATAGACTTAATTTTTATTTTTTAAATATTTATTTATTGTTATTTATTTATTTGAGACAGAGAGAGAATGGGTGCACCAGGGCCTCCAGCCACTGCAAACGAACTCCAGATGCATGAGCCACCCTGTGCATGTGGCTTATGTGGGACCTGGAGAATAGAATCTGGATCCTTGCCTTTGCAGGCAAGCGCCTTAACTACTAAGCCATCTCTGCAGCCCTTACGGACCCTTCTAACAACCCACTGACTTTCCTAGGGCTAGAGATTCAGATACTGAAAACCTGGCCCAACTACAAGCCATTGCAAATTTTAAAAGAAAATCCCATTGACATATCCTATTACTTCTTGTCAGGAGGCGAGGTCTCCAAATTCCTAGTTTCAAGTAGCTCTCTCTCAAAGTATATATATACTTTTCACTCTAGCCCAGGCTGACCTGGAATTCACTATGTAGTCTCAGGGTGGCCTTGAACTCATGGTGATCCTCCTACCGCTGCCCCCGAGTGCTGGGATTAAAGGCATGTGCCACCACTCCTGGCCTCAAAGTTAATATATTTTAATAATATAATGTGATGCTCAAATTGGGGCCAAAGTATTCCATTCATAAAATCATTACCGTGCCCAAATTAGGATAGGCTCGTTGTATGCAAATAGAAAATGCACATAATCAGAGAACAAAAGTTAAAATCACCTACAATCCCCTATCCAAGATAATGTGTTAGCTCTTCGGTGCCTATTTGAGACTATTAAAATACAAGTCACATATGTATATTTTTGTGGCAGTGAAAGAGGGACCCTGCCCTCACCATCCTGAGGTTTGCCATCCTTCCTCCTCGGTGTAGAGCAGGCACCATCTCAGACACTAAGTATACTGCAAGTACCTCATTTACTTTAAGGACAGGGCATGGAATTTCATTGAGCAAACGGGATGATGATTTATGTAACAGTGTTCCTATTTTAGGACTAAAGGGGAGCGGAGTGATTGTGAGGCGCAGAGTGATCGTTCACAGAACCTGTGGGCTAGAGAAGATGGGCAGGTCCCAGTTCAGCGAAGTCACTGGACCCGGTTTTAGGCGTGCAGGGATGGAGAAAGGAGGGTCAGCAAGCTCTTGGCGAGTAGAGAGCAGCGGGCCCGCAGAGTCGGACTTAGGAGCTACGCGAGTCATAGGGTGGGTGGTTTCCACAGGCAGAGGGTCTGAGTGGGTGGAGCGGGACACATTCGGGAATTCGTGCATGGAGACCTCGGCCCGGGTGGCCCGCGACCCCGGGCCAGAAGGTAAGTGCGCCGTCGCACTGCACCGACAGAGGGCGCGCTGTCCTCAGCAGTTTGCGGCGGGCGGTTTCCAGCTGCCGGCCAGATGTGGGCAGCTGGACTGCGGGAGGCGCGAAGCTCGACCCGATCCCCTGCAGACTAGCCGGCTGCGGGGAGAGGAGAAGGAACGGCAGAGGGCCGGGGTGGTGGCAGAATGCTCCGCGGCCGCTTCTCTACAGACTCCCAGATGGCTTTTCTTTTATCCAGAGGAGGCGCCGTTTTCCGATACCCACAAAACAGCGACGGACGCTGGCGGCGGCCCTACCTCTGCAGCCCCGAGACCGAGCTGGGTCCGTGGAGCCGGGCGTGGGGTTGGGAGAGACCCACGCGTCAGCCGGCCTTGAAGGCCTTGAACTTTCAGAGTTCACAGCCTTGGCCTCCAGACGTTCCAACACACACACACACACACACACACACACGCAAACACACACATATACACAAGTGAACACACATACACACATGCATACGCAAACATACACACACGTACACACATATACACATACAAATACACACAGACATACGCACGCACACACACCAGATCTTCCCGGGGTCTCTCTGCCCTTGGCGCGGTATGCATTCGAAAAGTGAGAAACTGAGGCACATCATGACTGCCCCCATTAGACCCATCTCCTCCTAGGGTCCAGAGCTGTAAGCCAGTTAAGGACCCCAGGGTCAGAAGACAGCCCCAGCGACCCCACCCTCTTGACCTGCCCGTCGTCCCCACCCCGAGCCGCTCCCTGGGCTCGGCAGTAATCAGCCGCTGCGCCGCGGTAATTGGCGGTGCGGGCCTGGCCGGCGGAGGACTCGTGCTCGCCGCAGGGGCGGGCGAGGGGCTTAATTGCAGGGCTTTGGCCCACTGTCTGGGAGCGGGGCTGGGCGGGACAGACTCAGGTCTGCAGACACGGACCTGCAAGCAGCCAAAGGGCCTTGGGTCGGTGGTTGCGGAGGAGGTCCCTTCCCTGGAACCTAGAGGTTGGTGGCATTGAGCCCCAAGCAATGGTTCTAGAGGAGAGCTACAGGAGGGGGGACAAAATTCCAGACTCCCCGTCCCAACCTCGCTCTTGTCCGAGACTCCTCCCTTGTCCTGACCATCCCCTGCTCCTCTTGCTGCCGCCCCCGTCACCCCCCCTTCTTGTGTCCCCAGGGCGCTCCCACCCTGGGGAAGAATGTGCCCTCCTAGCTCACCCTTGCCATGGTAACGGCACACCCCCACCCCCGCGCACCACAGTGGCGGTGAGAAAGGGGGGCGCCTCCCAACCCCGCGGACACACCTCGGCTGCCCTGGTTGCCTTAGCAACCGCGGGCGTTTCGCAATGCGCAGTCGCAAAGTGGCAAAAATGTTCTCTTTCCCGACCCTTTACCCCACCGATCCACCAGCAAAGGACCTGACAGGGTCCAGAGAGGAACCCTGGGGTACTCCAGCTTCCACACCAGGGCGATCCCAGGAAGAAAAGGCAGCCCATGGGCCTCAGAGAGCCTGGAACCTGCCCCCTCCCCCAGCAAAACCCGAGGGGGGCGCTGGCAGCAGGAAGCCCGGCAAGGACACGAGGCGCGCAGGCCCCACAGCCGAGCGGTGATTACAGGGACCTGTCCCTCCCGCCCCCGGCTCCCACTCTCATTAAGTCATTTTTTCCCCTGTTGGAAAGTCCCCGTGCCTTGAGCACAGGGGCTGGGGCGACCGCAGGCAGCTGCCGGCAACCACATGAGAGGGGGTGGGAGGGGAGGAGGGGGGCCTGGCCAGGGTTCAATGTGGAAGGCCCCCTGCCGGGGGCTAGCTGGGGGCGCGTTAATTCGGGGGAAAGAGAGACCACGCGTGGATGGCTTCGGCCTTGCATCGCACAAGGACACTTTTTGCAGTTCCCAAGTCCACCTTTGAATGCCCACCTCAGGTTGCTGGGGCGTCTGAAATGCTGGCAGCCTGATTTCTAGTCCCATTCTAGCATGACTGCCTCTTCCAATCGGCCCACTACCCTCATTCTCTTAGTTCTCTACCTCTCTCCTTTGGGGACAATCTAGGCTCCATTAGATCCTACTTCTACTTCTGCCTATACAGAGGTAACCTAGTGCCCATGAGGTCAGAGGTACGGGCGGGGGGACAAGAGAGGGCCTTTCTTCCTGGAAATGAACTCTTGCCACTTTCTGTTCACATTCCATGTTTCACCTCGTGCTTCCCCAACTGTTGGCAAGCTCTCCTGCCCACCTCAACTCCATGCTACAACTTATTTTTAGCTCAGTTTCCCTGTTTCCAGCCAGCACGTTATTCCCTGCTGCACCCTTCAGTCAGTGTTCCATCGTCTTCACATGTCCCTTACAGGGTCCCATACACCCCTTCCTTATATAGTGGGATCCCTTGACCTAAAGTCTCAACTTGCTTGGTTCTCGGAGAGGCTGGGGAGTGGGCAACAATCTGTCCCCCTTCCCAATTTTTCCTCCTCCTCCTTACTGGGCATGCTACCGTATTTCAGGTCACTGACGACTCACTAAAATACCCCCTCCCCTACTCAGTGTCCAGCCCCCATCCTACCTCATCACCCGCTCTCCTTTCCCAATGCCTGTGCTGTGCTGTTACTCCCATCTTATTCCCTCAACTTGATCCTAGAGTGCTCATTTCCAGTCTCCCCTCCCCCAGCCCCCGACCTTGGCAAGCCTGGAAAGCAGAGGGTGAGGTCAAGGCTAATGCTGTAATGGACACTGCAGGGGATGGGACTACCCCCTCAAGGTGTCCCAGTTCCTCCAGCACACCTCTCCTCCTCCTGAGGATGGGAGGCAGGAAGGGGGCGGGGAACCCAGCCCCCACAGCTCTCTCCTAGGTGAACAAGAGGAAAGGAATGAGGCAGGTGTGTCTGACTGCTCCTGCCCACCCCTCCTTCCCGGGGACTCTCAACCTCTCCACCGCCTGCCTTTGGGACTGACTGTCTTTTGGGGGATGGGGAGGGAAACTGTCCTCCACACAGGCAGCAGAACTGATTGTTTGAGAGGGTTTGCTGCCTTAGGTATGCCTGGCTGCTGCACGCCTACAACAGTTGGAGGGCAGGGAGATGAGGGGCAGCTAGTGAGGCAAATCCCCCAGCTGCAGGTTCAACAGGGGTGCAGCATCCCAGAGCCTCCTTTTCTTCTCACACCCCACCCAGAGGTAGGAAGAATGGGACAGGGGCAGGAAAATATTTGGGGTTGGTGCAGGCTAGCCATCGTGGAAAGGAACAAGACTTTGTTCATTTTTGGTTTATCAAGGATGTCCTTAATTCACCAACTGTGAGGAGCAGGAGGCCTGGATGAAGTAGATGGAGTGTTCTCTCCCCTACCCCTCTCAGATCCTGAGGATCTGTTCCAGACAATCATCCAACCTTAGCCAAGGGGAAGCAAACCTGGACCCAAACTTCCAGCTTAGCAGTGACTTGGTGGGGCACAAGGGTAGGAGGGATCACTGACCTGCTAAGGAGTACCCTGATGTGAGGCTCTGAGGGGTGCAAGACGCTCAGGAAAATTACCCCACAACACACACACACACACACACACACACACACACACACACACGGCCCCAGCCTTTCTGCCTGGACTCCAGAGCCCAGCTCCAGACAGTGAGTCTGCCACCCTCCCCCACTTGCCTCTTTCCAGCCGCACCTCCCAGCCCCACCTGCTCCCCCAGGCGCTGGGCTGGGTTGAGCTGGGTCTTGCCCAGGATTACTCCTCAGAGTGCCTCCTGTCTCTACTGACGGTTGCTGCTGGGCACGGCCACTCGTCCCGGCTTGTGGCAGAGGTCTCAGGCACCAAGTGGGCGGTTAGAGCTCTGGCACCCTTCTTGACATGGATCCCATCCCTTCTCCATTGCCACCACCCAATCCAATCCAGACCTGCCTCTGGATGTTTGTAACTGTCCTTCAAGGTGTCACATTGTCTCCCTTCATCCAGTTCCCATACATTCATCATCGATGTGAGAATCAGAGCAAAACACACCCCTGCTTCTTAAGATTTTGCAGATTCCTCTTAAATAAAATCCCAGCTCCTGAGCTAGAAAGATGGTTTAGCGGTTAAACGCTTGCCTGTGAAGCCTAAGGACCCCGGTTCAAAGCTCTATTCCCCAGTACCCACATAAGCCAGATGCTCAAGGTGGTGCATGCAGCTGGAGTTCATTTGCAGTGACTGGAGGCCCTGGTGTGCCCATTCTCTCTCTCTCTCTCTCTCTCTCTCTCTCTGTCTGCCTCTCTCTCTCTCTCTCTCCCTCTTTCTCTGTCTGCCTCCCGCAAATTAACTAATTAATTAATTAATTTTAAAAATACCCAGAGCCAGGTGTAGTGGCACACACCTTTAATCCCAGCACTCGGGAGGCAGAGGTAGGAGGATTGCCATAGGTTCGAGGCCACCCTGAGACTACCCTGAGCCTGGGGGTCAGCCTGGGTTAGAGTGAGACCCTACCTCGAAAAACCTAAATAAATAAATAAATAAATTAATTAAATAATAAATGCCAACTCCTCAGCAAATAACCTTTGCCTTTCTGGCCAATCAGCCCTGAGATTTCTTCTCCAGTCAGAGCGGCTTCTCTGTTCCTCCAACAGGTGGAGGTCTTTCTTCCTTCAGAGCTTTTGGCTTCTATGGCCTGTCTGGAAAGCCCTTCCCCTCAATCTCTACGCGGCTTTCCCACCTTGCAGGTCTCAGCATGCATATCACAGCTGGGGCTTTCCCTGGCCAGTGGTTTTAGTTGAAAGGGTTCCATCCCCCACAAATCAGTGTACACCTTAGTACCCTGCTTGATTTTCCTCATGGCCCATAGCATTGTCTGGAATGACTTTGCTTGTACGTTTACTGGTTTATTGTCCATCACCCTCAGCAAGCATGTAAACTCCAAGAGGGCTTCTCTCCCACCCCGCCCCCCAACCAGAGTGCCACAATGAGAGTGCAAAATAAATATCCCTTAAATGAACGATGAAAGGAATGATATGAGGCAAAAGCCAGCGGGGGAGGGCCTCTGGTGCCTTGATAGAATCCCTGCAACCCGATTATGCCCATCTCTTCATTTTAATGTTCCCCAGTGTCCATCGACTTCACTTCATTACGCTCATTCTAAAGCAATGAGAGAATGACAGGAGACAGGACTGAGGGGCAGGGCTGCCTTGCTGACACGTCCTAAGATTGTGGGCAGTCTCTAGCCCCCTGGCTGTCAGAGCTCGGAGCAGGAAGAAGGGAGGCCGGTCGACCTTAGAGCCCACAGGAGTGAGTGATGTTGGGGTCAGACACTGGCTGGACTATCCGGTGACTTCAGACCCTCAAAGCTGGGAAGTCCAACCTTCTCTCCCGGGGGCCCCAACCGTGATGCTGCCTGGCTGAGGTTGCCAGAGGCCGGAGCCATTCTCCAGGAGGTTGGAACCTTTCTCGAGACCCAGGGGAGTCTGGGGCCCCGTTCACTTGCAGACGCTGACCCACTCGGTGATGCGGCACTCCTCGCAGACCACGAAGCAGCACCAGTGGAAACGACAGTGGCAGCGCTCGCTGCGCGTCTGGCGCAGGATGTTGTGGCCGCGGCCGCAGCACATGCTGCCGCAGCCGTCCGGGCCCGCGCTGCTCGTGTTGCACAGGCGGCCCACGGTGCCCGCCGAGTCCAGGCGCGGCTCGCGCTCGCAGAAATCGGGCGATTTCTCGAAGTAGACCAAATCGGCAGGACTGGCCCGGCGGCGAGGTCCGAGGGTGCCCGGGGCTGGGGAAGGTGCCCCGCTAGGGCCGGACTCCAGCTGGCCGCCGTTGCGGTTGTGCGGCCGGATGAGCGTGGCGCGGTGGAAGCGGTGGCGCAGCAGCGCCCCCACCGCGCGGAACTCGGGCGTCACCTGCCAGCACGTTTTGAGCTGGCAGCTGCCGGACGTGCCGTGGCACTTGCACTTTCGCCGCATGTTCTCCATCACAGCCTGCGGAAGGAGGCACCGTGAGGGTTGAGGCTGGCGGGCCAGCGCCCTAGCCCTCCTACTGCCACCGAGACTGGCAACCAGCTCCCATTGCGCAGAAACGAACACTGAGGCCTGGGTAGGGGGTATAGTCAGAATTCCTGCGGGCTCCCATCCACCTCCCACCAGGCTAAACCCAGGAGGAATTCCCTCCTTCCTGCTTGTTTGCTGGGTGCCTATCCTTGACGGCTTTACTGGCAGCTGCAGGAGGCCCTTGAGGCTGGGGGCTCTTGTTTCCTGAGCCCTGGGATCCCAGATCTTTAGGGAAATTCCCTCTCCCACCACTCCTGGGTGCGGGGGAGGTGCCCACGCCATCATAGCCCCGCCCCAAACCCTCTGGCATCCCTCCAGGACATAGAGGAGTTGAGGGGGGGGGCTTCCAAAGAGTCTGAGAAAGCCCCTATTCCACCACCATCACTTCTGTCTTTGCCCTGCAGGTCCTTACAGGGATGGGGACAGAAACCAAAGAGACCTCTCCCTCATTATCATTACTGGGATCTATTCTGCCTCTTGCTGAATGACTACAGGGGACAAGCTCTCCCTAGAGACAGAACTCAGACAGCCAGAGTGGCAGCCCTATGAAAGCAGAGAGATTTATAGGCCTCAATACAGCCTACCTGCCTCCTACCTAGGGGTCAAGTTGCTCTAAAATCTCTTCTCAAAGAATACCTTGGCACTAGACATCCCACAGGAAGCTGGTCACCCTCCCCCCCACACACATACACTATATTTCCCAAACAGACAAGAAGAGCAAGGTTCTAGGGCCCTCAAAACTGAGAAAGAGTCATAAGAGACAGAGGCCCGCTGCCCTGGGTCCTGGAGGACTGCACAGCTTGCATGTGCAGCCCGCGGTGTCAGCACCACGTGGGAACCAGCCTGAGGCCTCCCCAGGCCAACAGCTCCAGAACATCTGCTTCCCACAGGCTGCAACCATTAATTAACCAGTTAACGAGGACGAGGAGGAGGCTCGTTGGTCCTGGCTGGGATGGTATCAGAAACTTGGGAAAAGAGCCCCATGTACAGGGTAGGGCTGGGTGGAAGCTAGATGAGACCTGAGGGTGGGGGCGTCTCAGTATACCCCACCTCTAAGTCAAGATGGCAAGAAGATGAACTGCAGAGGCCAAGGGAAAGGAGAGGAAGCCCCCTGGGAGCAGGGCCTGAGCAGGTGGGGCTGGGTCAAGGGAAAGATGAGGGTGGAATCACCCGGAATAGAAAGTGCTGAGCTACACGCGGACACTGCCTGGAGACAGAGCCTGCCTCTACCACTTTCTCACTACCTGCATCACCTCGGGCAAGCTTCTTAGTCAAGCTGTGCCTCAGTTTCCACACCTGAGCACATGATGAATGAGTGCTCACATCACAGGTAAAGATAAACTAGGTTGCTATAGAGTGAGATGGTCAGAAGTGAATTCCAGGTCAGCCTCAACTAGAGTGAGACCCTACCTCAAAAAAAAAAAAAAAAAAAAAAAGAATGAGTGAGTGAGAGATGGTCAGAATAAATGCCGGAACACATAGTGGGCACTCCATAAGCACGGTCTAGCGTACCTTCTAAGTCTTTATGTATGTATTACTTTATTTTGCATGGATAACCTTTAAGGTAGCAAGAGCGTTCAAGGGCAGAGAGGAAAGAAAGGAACTATAATATAGATCTACAATGCCCCTAGGTACCTCACTTTAGTCCCTTCACTAGAGCTAGGGGACCTGACAACTTCCTGGCTCTACAGGGTAGGAGACAGTGTAACAGCCCAGATCTTGATTACTAGCCTACTCCTTCCTCCGGTGGTTGGCAGAGAAAGTGGAAAGAGCAGGCTGCCTTAGCAGGGTGTGCACTGACCCCAGAATCGGTTGTTTCAACTCGAATTCCCAGGTCCAGTCCAGGGCCTGGCTAAGAATGCTTGCTTGACTGCATTAGGAGAGGGCAGTGAGAAGGTTGCTGGAATGGGAAGAGCGATGTGGTCCCCAGAAGAGATGGGCTGGCCACAGCCACGTGGAGTGAGCCTAGGGGACTCTCACCTGCCTGCCCACTCGGTTGTTGTGGAGTCTCATGCGCGCGTGGATGTCTCTGTGAGGCTCCCGGGAATCTAGAAAGTCCTTAGAGAAGCGTTCTCCGAAGCCCACGTCTGGGCTGCAGCCGCCCCACTCCCAAGAGTCCTGCAGGCCTGGGCTGGCAGGGGGCAAGGCAGGGTGTTCTGGGACCCCGTGGCTCAGGCCTTTACCGCGCTGCAGCGCATCCAGCTGCAGTCGGTGCAGCTTCCTACGGAAGGCCTCCTCGTCCCCTCGTCGGGACGCATCGCAACCGCAGGCCCTCAGTTTGCCCAGAGCGCACGCGTTGGACACAGCATGCACCACTCCCGCAGCAGCTATGGCGTAGGCGAAAGCACTCTCTCGAAAACCTGCAATTAGATACCGGGAAAAGACGGACTCTGGAGAGGCCTTGATAACCTGCTCAACCTTGTCATCACACCCAGGAAGAGAAACTGAGACCCAGTGTGGGGAGGTGGTGTACTAGGACTCAGAGTGGGCAGGAAGTAGACGCTAGAGGTACAATTGAATGATAGATAGATGGATTGCTGCATGCAAAAGGTTCAACACCAAACGCGCGCGCGTCGCGTGTGTGTGTGTGTGTGTGTGTGTGAGAGAGAGAGAGAGAGAGAGAGAGAGAGAGAGAGAGAGAGAGGATCAAAGCCAGGCATTCTGCATTCTGCATAGAATATAGGGGAGGTCTCCCCATGGCACTTTGCTTTTTGCAATCCCTTCCCTTGCCTTTTTCATTAACACCCCTTAGCAAAGCTCAGAATTTGTGTGTCTAAATCTCTCCTCTAGGGCAGAAAATATCTGGTAAACACATTCTTTTTAAGATCAGGGATTTAATCTATTACCTTTCATGGTGATATCTGCAATTTAAAAATAGCCTGAAGAAAGAAAGTAAAGTTTAACCCAAAGAATAAATTATGAGCGGTAGAATTCCAGTCCCTCAGAGATGCCAGTGGGCAGAAAGGTAAGACAAGATCATCTACCCTAATCTATACTACTCTACACTTGCCAACTACTGTGTGTCCACCTTAGGCCCAGCCCAGTGCCCTCCCAGATGGTTCCCATCCTTAACCACAGGACATGGCTAAAAGCCACTCAGAAATGAGCACCCTTGGGCTGGAGAGATGGCTTAGCAGTTAAGGCGTATGCCTGCAAAGCCTAGGGATCCTGGTTCGATTCTCCAGGTCCCACATAAGCCAAATGCACACAGTGGTGCATGCATCTGGAGTTTGTTTGCAGTGGTTAGAGGCCCTGACACGCCCAGTCTCTCTCTCTGTGTGTCTCAAATAAATAAAATAAAATAAATCTTTTTTTAAAAGTATTAAAGAAATGAGCATCCAGGCTGGAGAGATGGCTTAAGGTTAAGGCACATGCCTGTGAGGCCTAAGGACCCAGGTTCGATTCTCCAGGTCCCACGTAAGCCAGATGTATACATGGTGGCACATACATCTGGAGTTTGTTTATAATGGCTAGAGGCCCTAGTGTGCCCATTCTCTCTCTCTCTCTCTCTCTCTCTCTCTCTCACACACACACACACATCTTCCCCTCTCAGTCTCTAATAAATAAATAAATAAATAAAAATAAAATCTTTAAGAAATGAGCACCCCTCCACCGCAGACACACACACACACAGTGCCTTTGTTCTGTTTATATCACTTGGAAATATTTAAATAATGGCACAGGTGGGCCCAGTGTCCTAAGTGGGGGGGGGGGGTCTAGCATGCAGCCATTTGCAAGCTAGGTTCAAGGAGTAAAGAGTAGCTGAGCCACTCTCAGCCCCTGGGCTTTCTGTGCTCCATCCTGACCCTTCTCAAGGGACTGCTCTGGACCTGGAGCAAGAGGAGGCCTACTTACAAGGGTGTATCCAGTTCCCACACCTGCAGGCAAGTTCATGCTTATTCTGCAACTGAGAAAAGACTAGCTAGGAGCAGTTTGTGGTACAAATCTCTGACCAATCTCTGGTCCCCTAAGATGGTAGGCAGTAGAGAAGCCAGGAAGGAGGTCAGCTCCCATGCAAAGAGGAGACTCCGCCTGTGCCAGGAGTGTTTGTGGGAGAAGCCCAGAACCTGGGAGGAGGCTTATGACCTTAGGGGAGGCCAGAGATTCAAAAGAAACAGACTCAGGGTCCTTCTGTACCAGCATCAAAGCCTGGGAGGACATACTCTCAGAGGCCTCTTGCACCCTAGAGAGCCAGCCAAGACTAGACAGGAACCCTAGCCCAGTCCTGCTTTAATCCTCACCCACCCCACATCATAGAACCCTGTCCTTTTCTTGCCCAGACAAATTACAATAATGATACAAGATCTTTTATAACTAAGAATTGATCTCTGGAGTCAGACTGCCAGGGTTCAAATCTTGGCTCTTCCACTGATTACTTAATAGTTATGTGACTTTGGCCAAGTGACTTAACCTCCCTGTGCCTCAATTTCTCATCTATAAACCAGTGTTATTATCATCTGCCTCATTGTTGTTCCAAGAATTAAATCAGTTATTAAATTTAAAATGCTTGAAATAGTGCCTGAGCACGTACTACATAAACATGGCGATCATTGAGAAGTTCTTCCTGCTGTCTGATCTCATTCAATCCTGCTGCATTTTTAGGTCATTGTTTTCTGTTGTACCCTGATCAAAGACAGAGCACAGCAGCTCATGACCCATGTCTAAAATAATCATGTGGATTAGTAGAAGCCTATGAAGCAGATGCTCCTCTGTCTTCCCTTTCCAGCTCATGGCATTGTGATACCTTTTGCATCAAGTTGCATCAAGAGCCCAGCTAGGAGCAGACAAGAGAGGATAAGGATGAGACTGGAACCTTCAAAAGGGATGCTGGGAATTGGCAGGAGCTGCAGGGGACTAGAAGCTGCCACAGAGTACTGAGGCCTAAGGGTAGACCCAAGTCCCCAGGAAGCACACCCTGCATTTATCCATTCCTTTTATCTTTGAAGTTCTGAGCACTTCTCTTACTGCTAAGAGAGTCATCCCCCCCCCCCCGCCTGCTTTAGGACATCAGAAATCATCCTCCACACATACATATACACTCCACAGCCACACATACACTGTGCAAACTGGGGAAGCCCAAGGTCACAAAGGTTATGAAGCTGGACATGCACCCAGTTTTCCTAGCTCCCAGGGCCAGCAATTTTCTACTGAGGGACACAATCTCCAAGAGAATCCTGCTGCTGACAAAGAAACCGAAGTATCCTAGTTTCCAGTTCTCAAGGCCCTGTCCACACTTTTCATCAGGCAAGGGCAGGAGGCTGGTCCTGGCAGGGAGGTATGAGGGACCAACCACCATCTTTGAGGCTCTGTCATGGTTAAAACAGACCTAGAGAAGCTCACAGCCATAGAGAACACCCTACACCATGCAGCTCAAGATGCCTTCCCCTATGCCACCCCATGTCATCTGACAGCTGTGACAGCCACGTGTAGAGGTGACTGGGCCTGTGTGGCCACCCTCCACTCTAAGCATCCAGGCTCAGAGAAGTCCTGCCCACTGGGTCTTCCCCCAGCTCCTGTTCAGGGCCCCAGTTTCGGTCCTGGCCCAGACTGTCTGGGGCAGAAGACGCAGGCACTGTGCCATCTGGCCAGCTGGAGGGGGAAAGGGGCGGGGCCATGGCCAGCTGGGCTGCCCGGAGCAGAAGGGGGGGGGCTTGTTAAGACGCACAATTAGCCGCCCTGCCTTTGATCTGGGACAGGGACTGCCAGCATCTAAGTGGAGTCAGCTGCTGCTACAGGCCGCAGCCAACGGCCAGGGAAGAGGCTTGAAGGGCAGGGGAGGATGGAGGAAGAAACATTCAGGGGCCACCAGGAACTAGGAGGGGTTAGCGAAGACTAAGCCCTTCCCATACAAGCCAAAGAGGGAGGAAAGGAGAGAGGTCTGGTCCCCATTCCCTCTGGGAAAAGAATCTGTGCTTTGTGTTCCATGTGCTTGAAGGGGGGGGAGAGAAAGAGAGAGAGTTGTGTGTATGCAGAACACTCAGGCATAACACCGAATGGGTCTATATGTTTGCACAAACATGAGTATGTGTGTGCATTGCACAAGCCCACCTCTGGGCCCATGGTGGGTGTTCATACTGGTCTTGAAGTTTGGGAGGCAGTGTAGCAGAGAGTGGGATGCAAGCTCTAAAGTAGGATGGCCAGCATGAATTATGGCTCTCCTGCTCAGTTATAAAAAGTATGATTAATGACAAATTACCCAATCTCTCAACATCATTCTTTTTATGCCCTCAGTTTCTTTCTCCTTTTTCAGCATCAATTTAAAGACAAGGATAAAGATTGACTCTATCATGTGGGGACCATTTGAGGACCCTAAAGTATGGAGAAAAAAAAAATATATATATATATTGTTTTTTTTTGAGGTCTCACTCTAGCCCAGGCTGACCTGGAATTCACTATGTAGTCTTAGGGTGGCCTTGGACTCACAGCGATCCTCCTCCCTCAGCCTCCTGAATGATGGGATTAAAGGCGTGTGCCACCACACCCTGCTTGGAGAGTATATTTTAGAACAGTTCCCAACACATACAAAGTATGCAATACTTGCTTGCTAATTTCTTAAATGTCATTAGAATAGTAGGACTTTATGTGATTCTGAGATATAATTGATTGTGCCTCAGTTTCCCCATCTGAGTGCCACCACATACCCTAAGCCCTGGATGCCTGGTTCTAAAACCATAACTCCCAAAGAGAATGAATGTAAAAGGTAGGTGAGAAAGGAAAGAGTCAGACCATGGAAAGCAGAAACTGAACACTTGAAACTGCTGGGTTGGGGGGGCGCGAGACTCCCTCTTTCCATCCATTTCAAATACACCTGATCCTTGGCCGGTTGGGGGGGTGGGGGGAGGGTGGCAGCCAACACCTAAATATTGTAAGCTCCCAGATTGTTTTGTCAATATACCTTCCTCCAGCTCCTCCCTGGTTTCCCATTCCTGCTGATACCAATCTTGAGCCCTGGTGTTCCTTCTCCAAATCTCCTTCCTGTCCCTACCTCCTGAGTGACAGGTGGAAGGGTTCCCTGTTCCTCTTCTAACATGTTCTGCTCAGCACCCAGCCCAGTAACCGACCTGTCTGGCTCCCTAGCACAAAAAGCTGAGGCTACCATGCCCTTGACACACTTGGGCCATGGTTGCCCTTGGGCTGGACAAAACAGCTAAAATGGTCTTAGGACCCTCCCACAATTTTTTTCTGACCCTCTCCATTACCCTGAAGACTCCTATCCATGTTCCCACCTTTCTTCTGGTTTCTAGCACCTCTCTTTGACTAGGTAAAGCCTAGCTATATTCACCAGCTTGTCCGCCCTTCTCCAGACACATCCATCCAGCTCAACCTCATCTCTGGGAAGGTGTGGGGACTATGATATGAACAACATGAAGGAAGACCCAAGGGAAAAATCTGTCTCCCCCGCCTCCCTGCCCCCAGCAGTCTCTGAAATTAACATGGTAGAATACATTTCAAGAGAACCCCTTTAGCAGCCTGGGTCAGAAGAGTCGGCGCCCCGACGTTCCAGCTGGAAGAAAACCAGGTCACCTGGCTCTATGATGGACAGTTTTTAGCTTGAAGTGATTCAGGGAAGAAAGCAGACAACCAGGAGCTAGTCTCTACCAAGAGTGGCCTCTTGGGATTCAAAGTCAGCTAGTCCTGGAAGAGGGGACCAAGATAGACCCGGAAATAAGTCTAGAGAAGCCCAGATGTGAAGGCAGGCAGCGGGAGCAGCGGTGGCAAGGCGGAGGTGTGGGGAGTGGCAGTTGTTCTAAAAGCCTAGAGTCATCCCCTCTAAGAAGGGAGAGGTAGAAATGAGCTGTTGCAACGAAAAGGGGGAGCAGAAGCCACAAAGATAGGCGGAGTTCCTAGGCCCAGGGAAGTAACCCAGCCCGGCTGCCCAGGAGTCGCTGTCCCGCCTCCTCCCTCGCTGGGTGCCGCCCCGCCCCGGCTAGCCCTGGCAAGTCTCCCCCTCCACCCCTAACCTCTCTCCTCAAGGTCCCCCCCCCAGCTCACCTCCCGCTTATTAAACTGCAGGTGAACCCAGAGCACCTGGCCCCGTGCCAAACCCGCCAGGCTCCAACTGCTCCAACTTGCCCCCAGCTTTCAAAGACCCCAGGTCCTTCCCCGGGGCCGCTTGGGCCCCATCAGGACGCCTGGGTCCAGCCTAGAGGGAACAGGAGGGTGAGAGGGGATACTGAGGCCCAGGAGAGGGCTGAAGAGCCCTGTGGACAACCTCAAGCTCAGGCCTGCGCCCCAAGAGAGCAGAAGCTGGGGCTCCGGAGCTGCAAGGAGTTCGGGTGACCTCAAACCCTCGAGGGTGGCCACAGGGCGCTCGGTGGCGGTGGTGAGCGCTGGCCTGGCCCGGCCCAGGAGGGCCTGGGATGATGTCCGGGCCTGTCTGCCACTTGGTGTCAGCGAGCGCTGGTGGCTCGTGCAGGGTGGGCCTGCAGATCTGGGGGTCCGGGCAGCGTCCCTCTTCCCGGGAGGGGTGGGGGATGGCGGGCTGGAAGGGATCGGGCTACGTGGGGCCAGAGAGGCGGGAGCGCCTTCTCCGAGCGCCGCGCGGCTGGGCCCGCGAGCCGTCGGCCGAGGCCCGCGGGGATTAGTTCGCGGCTGCATGCCGCCACACGCGTCGGGCTGGGCTCGGCCGGGTAGAAACAGCGCCCCGGGCGCGCGGGGGAGGGAAGAGGGAGCGCGCGGGGGCGGGGCGGCGGCCTGGGGCTGGGCTCCGGGAAAGTGGGGTGGCCGCCCCTGGCTTGTGGGGTGGGGGGATTCTCTAGAGATACCAGCAAAGATCCTGGTGGAAAGGTAAAAGGCCCTGGCGGAGTTCTTTCGGAAGCTGGAGTCCAAATGAACCTAGCTGAGTCACCAGAAGCCAGCGGGCTCCGAGGCTTTTGGTGTCCTCCGGAATCAAATAAGGTCACGCCAGGCCCTAGGTGCCAGGATCTTCTGGTCCCCACAACTGTCCCACCCAAGTAGCTGAGAGGAGGAGAGGTAGGTCGTTGGGGGCTTACCTGCAGGCATGTAATATCTAGTTTAGGCCAAGAAGCAAGGCACCCACCCATCTTGCTCCAGAGACCCACTCTAAGGCCTAGATGAGGATGAGAGGTGGGGTAGCATTGGAATGGAGTGACACAGCTTCCTACTATCTCCACCTCGACCTCCCAAGGGATTGTCTAGGTAGGCCCTGGCTCACCCAAAAGTTGGCTCCTCTGAGCAACAGCAGAACAAGGGTTGACAGGGCTGTCAGGCCTCTACGCAAGCCAAGCCGGCCCACACCCAGGGCTCTGATTCAGAAAGGGTTTGGGGGGGGGGGACAGTGAGGATGACACACAGGCTGTTAAAGGTGGTAGACCCCACCACAGTGGGCAGAACTTCTGCGGGCCCAGGTTTATGCACCTGCACCAGGTGCCAGGAAGTCCCTAAGCAGGCACTGGGAGCCTTCTCACAGGCTCTCCATACTAAGTGTGATCTGTGTAAGTATAGGGTAAGTTGAGGCAAGTGACAAGGGTAGTTCCTGAGCCTGAGGTATATGCCAGGGGAGGATAATCCAGGGTCTCAGGCATGGAACCTGCCACCTTCAGTCAGGGCCATTTGTGTTTCATGGGTCTGCTCCCAAACCCCCTTGCTCTTCTGAGATAAAAAAGAAGAAGGAGGAGGAGGAGAAGAGGAAGAAGGAGAAGGAGAAGAAGAAGAAGAAGAGAGGAGGAGGAAGAGGAAGGAAGGGAGGAGGAAGAAGAAGGAGGAGGGCTGGAGAAATGGGTTAGCAGTTAAGGTGCTTGCCTGTAAGTCTAAGGACCCAGGTTTGATTCTCCAGTACCCATGTAAGCCAGATAATGCACATGGTGGCACATGTATCTGGAGTTCATTTGCAGTGGATGGAGGCCCTGGCATGCCCATTCCTCCCTTTCTCTCTCTTAAATAAATAATTTTTTTTTTTTTTAAGAAAGGAGGAAAGCTTCATAGCTTGCAGATGCAGTGGTTCTGGGGTGGAGGTCAGGGCAGGGATGGGGGGAGGGGCAGCTACCTCTGCTGAAGATGGGACTCTCGTAGGGGATTTTGTTGCGAGTCTCCAGGCTAGAGCAGTTCCAGCGCTGGTCCCGGAACTGATGTTGGCACTCATGGATGGCGATCTGGATGCCCTGGATGGCTGAGGCGGCCACGTCAGGGTGACGCACACACACTTCCATCTGCCGCCGGCTCAGGCCGGGCAATGTCAGGCACACTGTGTTGGCGTTGAGCACAGGTTCTGGGGGTAGGCGGAGGCCCAGGATGTCGTTGGGTGCTGACCTGCAGGCATGTAAGACGAGGTGGATAAGCATTTGGTAGGGTGGGGGGGGCACCATGAGGGCTCCATTTAATAACACATTCTGTCTCAAAGGCCATAATCACTCTCTACCCCAACTCCCGATCCTGAAAGTTGGGCCATTAGTACACTCCTTTCCTCATCCCCTCCCACATAACCCACCCAGCTGCACACCCACACAGGTAAACATGTGTGATGGTGCACACACCCGCTATGCCTGCACAAACAGCATTTCCTAAGCACACCCATAGGCATAGATGCCGGAGGAGCCCACCCCAAAGCCATGTTTCAGTCAGTGATATTTATGCAAACATGCTTCTGTACACATTGTGGAACGCTTGCATCCATGCACACTTCATTAAGCACAGTTACAGACACAAAGACACATGCACACATGTGCTTGCCGTGACGTAGATTAACCCATGAGTTCTCAATACACATGCAAACTGCTGTTCACCCAGCCCAGCTGCTGGGCTCACTGGGACACACACACACACACACACACACACACACACACACACTGTGATGTGTGACCTCACCTTAGATGAGACTCCTCACTCTAACCCCCCACACTTCTGCTCTTACTTGGGGGTGATCTGCAAGGTGGAAGGAGGCAATTTGAGCTGACTCTTGGGGTAGGGGTGTATTGCCCTAGGGTGCCAGGGACTCCAAGCTGCCACTCTCCCATCCCATACACATCTATCTACCTCCCCTCCTAACTGCCATCAACTTCCCTCCTAACTCCCTGGATTGCCCATATCCTGTCACTGGTCCAACCTCTTCCTTAGAGGGAGCTCAAAGTCTTTGGTGGGGGCATCAGCACTTTCCTGGGACCCTGTCCCTCCCTCATTCCAGAGTCCCTTCCCCTGCGGGAGCACAGGAGCACCCGAGGCGAGGGTCCCAGTTCTGTTGGAGGGCGGAGCATGAGGTGAGGGCTCACCTGGGCACAGCGGCAGCCAGCAGCAGTAGGAAGAACAGCAGCGCCCAGAGCTCAGGCCGCGGCTGGGGCCAGGGTGGAAGCCGCAGCCAGGGGCGAGGGTGGGCGCTGCCCATGGCGCGCGGGCCGTGACAGGCCAGGAGTGGGGGGCTCACAGCCCGGTGGGACTGGCGAGCCAGGGGCGCCGGCGCATGATCGGCAGGGGTCAGGGCGGCTGCGACACACTGCTCCGACTCGGGTCACGGCTCCGGGAGCAGACGGCGCCCGCCTCTCCGTACCATGGGGCAGCGCCCCCGGGCACCGCCCTCGGGGTGGGGGGGAAGAAGCTGGCGAACCGGGCACCTCCTGGCACAGGGGTCCAGGGAATTTCCCGAGGCCCCCTTGCGACAACTTCTGGTGCCTCTTAAGGGTAGGGAGGGGAGGGCTCCGGAGGTGCAGCGGGCCTGGGACGCAAGAGTGAGGTGCGGGGGATCCCCCCAGCGCCGCGCCGCGAGCCTGCGCTTCCGAGGGTGTGCGAGGCGGGCGGGGTGGGGGTGAGGGCGGCGCTGTCTGGCCCAGCCCTGCAGCCAGAGAGTAAGTGACTGTCCCGGCTCCGGGAGCTCTGTGGCTCCCCCCGCCACACACACACCCTCCCCCCCCGCATGTAGTGTCTTAGGGCTCTACCCCATGTGACGTCACGATGGGGGTGGAAGCGTGCACGCGTCCCGAGGCCACCGCGTCCGTCCGCTCTGGACTGGAGGTGGGAGAGGTGCTGGGACCTGCACCTGGAAACGCGTGTGCGCTGCTGTGTGTGGGGAAGGAGTGTGTCACCGCGAGGTGTGTGTGCCCCGTGTGCCGACTGGGGGGGGGGCGCAGCTGCTGGGGAACATCTCACCCCACCTCCGCACACACCTGCGGGGGCTGGAGGGAGGGGCTGTGCTTCGGGAGGAACTTCCCTCAGTCTGCCTTAGGAGGCAGGTGTGGGGTCCTGCGAAAGGAGTTTGGCAGCTTTCCATGGGTGCTCCAGGAGACACCCGCTGCCCCTTTATGGAAGAGGTTAATGAGGCCCACCTCATCGAGTCAGTGAGCCACTGAAGGCAAAAGAGCCAGGCCTCGGGTAAATGTCGGGAGCCTAGTGCCTTTAGGCTCGCTCACACTGGGAGGAGGAATTAGCGAGCTTCCAGTCCTAGAAGGGGACCTCGAGGACATTTCAATCCGCCCCCTTTTTCTTTTACAAGAAAATACTGAGGCCCAGAGAAGGTCCCTGATTTACTGAAGGTCACACAGCAAATTAGTGGACTCCCAGCACAGCTGCCAGTGGCCCAGGTACTGACAGCTGCTGGCCTCGGCCCAGGGATGCTCCTTGGTCTTGATCCTGCCCTGGCCCTCTTTGTACACGGACCTCGGTGGTCCCTTCTTCCTCTCCCACCTGGGGCTGAGCACTGAGGTCCTTCCTCAATATGGGGCAAACGTGAATGGCTGAGGCAAGGGCCTGAGGACCAGAAGGTGGGGGAAAGGAGGGCTGTGGCTTGTGGTTCTGGTCAGAACGCTGACCCTGACCGTGAACTCCTGCAGTGGCTTCTTCCTCTGTGTAATGGGCACAAGCCTTCCAGTCTTCACACCCATATCCCTCCCACCCCCATGGTCCCTCTCTTTCTGGCTTTGGGACAAAACTTTCAGGGCCTCTGGGCTCTGAGACAAAAGGGGCCCTTTCCTGGAATTGCCCATCCTTGGGGAATTGAGGGGAGGGGAGGGGCCTTCCTGGTCCCCAGACTATCAGGTGGTGGGGGTGGCCTGAGCAGAGGCAGGCTGACGACATACCACTCCTTCTTCCCCCAACTCTGCCGGCAGCCACGCAGCTGTCAGGAATTAAGGGCTTGAGGCTGCTGGGGGTGGGGGTGGGGCCATGGGGGAAAAGTCTGGCTGGACAGCAGGAAAACAGCCGGGGGCTGGAAGCAGACTGCGTCACTGGAGCCTTATTTGACCTTAGCCACCCCCTGTCCTCCCTACTCTCCCCCACTATGCTGCAGGGACAGCTTGGGACTATAGTAGGGACAGGGAAAGACCAACCGAACACAGGAAAGAGGCACAAGTACAGCCTGTTAGCTGTAGGGGAAACTGAGGCCCAGCATGGATTAGGAAGTTATCCTACCCAGCTCAGGCAGGTCATACTCAGGGTGCAGACCTCTGTGCTCCCTGTCCAGTGCTCACCCTCGTGTTTCCTACACTTGCTGTACCCCTGGGATGTAACCCCCTGGGGGTGTCACTGTGGAAAATACTGGTTCCAGGCCCCATGCTGCTTGCCAGGCACGTGGCCTGGGATGGGGGGATCCTGCATTTCTCTCTCTTAAGTATTTTGGGGATGGGGAGAGCACCTTCTGGAAATGCTGACCTAGCAGAGAGACTGAGTATTTCTCCTTTTGGCCTCCCCCTGGAGAGAGAGAGAGAGAGTGTGTGTGTCTCCTTGCTCTCTCACCCCACTGTCTATGAAACACGAAAGTGCAAAGCAGAGGTGAGAGAGGTCCCTTTTCTTTGAGCAAACCCGTGGCCATCATGGATCTGGCCTGACGTCATGATGGACTTGGGATGTCCATGTGTGTGAGCACCAGACCATGGCCTGTATGTAGATGAGGTATGTAGAGAGGGTGCAGTTGGGGTCCCAGCCCTGATGACCCAAGCCATGGCCAAGCCCCTATCAACACCAGCATCCCCCAGTCCCCACTCCAGCCCTACCCTAGGCCCTGGCCCTCAGCCCAGCCCCAGCCCCCTACAGCCACTGCCTGAGACCACAATTACAGGGACCACTGGGGGGTGGTGGGGGGCAGCCAGGAGGATAAAAGGCATCTTGGAGACTGGTTCCAGCTGTGGCGACTCTGGGGGAGGTTGCAGGGAAAGAGGACCAGGAGAGGCACAGGGTGAGAACAGGTGGGACCCTCACTGCTCCAGCCTAGTCCAGACCAGCTCTGCTCCATACTGACACACCGCAGGAGAAGTTTATCTTGGTGAAGAAAACAGGGAAGGTGTCCCAGACAGATAAAGGGGTCCTGGGTCCTGTTGTCCAGGCCTCAGCAAGGTAAGGAAAATAGCTTGCTGTTTCATTGTCTCCAGATTCCTTGTGTGTGGTCACTAAAGGGACAGGGAGATGTGTTTTGTGCCTTTGGCCTCAGGCTTGTTCTAAGCCTTCCACCTGGCCTCCTCCATGTGCCTGTGTTCTGTTCTTCTTGGAGTGGTCACGCAAACATCTGGGGTTCCTCTGTACTCTTATCCCATTGTCCCAGTTCCACATGTTCCCTGCCGCTCAGCCAGCAGGGGACCTTGCCTGGGCTGGAGCTGAGCATGTGGGTGAGAGGAGCAAGGGGAGGGGAATGGAGGGGGCACTTCTGGGTTCCCAAGAACACAGAGCCTGGGGTTCTGACGACTAGACTCATGGCCCCAACCATGCCTCCTGGACTGACACGGTCACCCTTCAAATTAGGCACCTTCAAGACCCCTGTGGGACTTGGTTACAGAAGATGGATCACTGCTGTGTGACTAGCAATGTAATGACTTCAGTGGCGCTCTCACAGCCTGCTAACAAGCTCCCAGACAAGCCTGTAGGGAGGTTCAGGTTAACTGACTTGACCTAGGCCTTTTTCACTGTACCATGACACTTCCTCTCAACATAGTTGAGAGATGGTATTGGTTCATGCCACTGTCCCAGTTTGCTTTTCTGGCATCACGGAGGAACATGCCCACTGTCACCTAGCTCAGCTCAGCACTTCCAAGGAGGACTGGGCCGTAATAGAGACTAGGAACCTGGCCTTGCAGCCTTAGGTCTGGCCAGCCCACAGGTCCCAAGACAGCCTGGAATCCTAGCAGCTTCACCTAAGCGGTCTGTGGGCCTCTGTTTCCTTTCAGTCCTATCCACTGCTCTGAGTTCCCTCCTTGTCCTGTTCCTCCCCTGGCTCCCTGATAGAGACGCTGGGCTTTGTACGCCCTCTGGTGGTCTATTTGAGAAGTTCAGGAGATTTAAAACTCTGTAGCTGGGCGGGGTAGAGCCCTGAGGGAGCCTCGTGCGGCCCAGAATTTAGTTGCCAGCTCTGGGGAAGGGAGAGGATAGAAGAGAAAGGGAGTGGGAAAGGAGGGAAGGAAAGGAATGGGAGAAAGGAGGGGGGGAATAAAAGAGGGGAGGACCCTTCCTGAGTTCTGGAGAAGACAGAGTTGTGGCCATAAACCCTGTCCCTCAGAGCTTTTATTCTCCTTGTGTGGCCCATAATGCCATTTCTACTCCCCCGCCTTGAAAAGTTAAAAGAACCTGCTGTGGCTGGGAAGTTACGAGTCTAAATTCTCAGCGTGCTTTCCCTGAAGCCCAGGCATTTGATCTGAAGGAGCCTGGAGGAGGCAGGAAGGAAACAACCCATGCTCACTCCTTCCACCACAGCCTGATAGTCCCTACCCACTGTGGTCCTTGGGGGAACGAGCCCTTCTATGTCATCCAGTGGAGGCCAGGACACTGTAGGGGAAGATGCATGTACTGGAAGCCACCATTAGGGTCTGTCACAGCTGAAGTCTCCGTCTGTTCCATTTGAAGACGTCTGTGACCCCAGTCCCTGTAATCCCAAGGGTTGCCATCTCAGTCATGAGAACAGATCTCTCTAGACACCATGACTGGTTCAGGGCTAGGCAAATAACTAGCATTTTCCTTGGGACCATTGCTGGACATAACTTTGGAGGCTATTCTTTTTTTTTTATATATCATTATTTCTAAGCACTTAGGCACAGAGCTATCATATAGAAAAAAATATACAAGTGGAGAGAAAGGGCATTATACAAAGAAAGATGTAAAGTAGGGAAGGAGGGATGAGACAGAGGTCAGTTACATCATTTGAGCCTCTGGGGTCAGTTGTGGCTGAATTTAGACTGAATAAACGGACTTCCCATTCTTTAATTCCTTTTGCTCTAGTCCAATAGTCATATATCTTTGCAACTGGAGCTGCAAAGCATCAGAAGTCTATCTCATTCTCACAAGAATCACTATTTATTAAACATAAATGGCATAAATTGTGTGTCCCATGCTCAGTGCTTTTCATTTGTCAAGAAAAAGAAATCGTCCCACCCAGGAGGATCCCAGATGGATGAAGATGACTGCAAATTCTTTGCCATTCCTCCCACTAAGAGGTAGAGTCTATTTCCCCTATCTGGATTTTGGCTGTCTCTGTAACCTGTTTCAGTCCATGGACAGTGACAGTGACTTCTATAGTTGGACCTTAAGAAGACATCATCTGTCTCCAGGCAGCCTTATGGAAGAAGTCTTGCTACCATAAGGCCACCATGATGGAAGGAAGCCCAAGCCAGCCACATAGAAAGGCCCCAGGAATGGACTGCCCAGCCTAACCTAGCCTCCAGCCATTCTGCCATTGTCCTGCCCAATGAACAGAACCACCCAACTGAGGTTCCAACACATTTCTGACCAAAAAGAATCTTGAGTAGTTACTTCAGGGTTATTTGTTATGCCAGAATAGACAACTGAGTACAATGCCCCCATTGTATAGGTAGAGAAACTGAGATTACTTTGTGCTGTACATGTCTACGTGGCAATACCAGCTTCAGCTCATGCTTTGTGCTGTGTACCTTGAGGGGAAATGGCCCCATTGAGGTGTTTGCACTTGGGAAATTTGAGGGCTTTGCAGTTCTAGTTAGACTGCATCCTCCGCCTCCCATTCTCTTGGGAGGAAAATGGAGGCACAAACTTAGAGCACCTGGAACCACCGATGTCCCTTCTCCTTCCCTATCAGCTTCCTTCAAGGAACCAGAAGGAAGATCATGATGTGGTTGGGTGCCAAGAGAGATGTTGGGACAACCTTGCTTAGCCTTGGAGTGTGATTAGAAATACAGTACTCAGGAGGCAGAGGTAGGAGGATTGCTATGAGTTTGAGGCCAGCCTGAGATTACATAGTGGATTCCAGGTTAGCAGTCAGCCTGGTATAGAGCAAGACCCTACCTCAAAAAATAAAAAACAAGGCCAGGCGTGGTGGCGCATGCCTTTAATCCCAGCACTCAGGAGGTAGAAGTAGGAGGATCACCATGAGTTTGAGGCCACTTTAAGACTACATAGTGAATTCCAGGTCAGCCTGAGCTAGAGTGAGACCCTCCCTCCCTCCCTCAAAACAAAACAAAACAAAACAAAACAACATAAAACAAAACAAAAAGGCTGGAGAGTTTATTTAGTGGTTAAGGCACTTACCTGCAAAACCAAACCAAAGGACCCACGTTTGATTCCCCAGTCCCCACATAAAGCCAGATGCACAAGGTGGTGCATGCATCTGGAGTTTGTTTGCAGTGGTTGGAAGCCCTGGTGCAGCCATTCTCTATATATCTGCCTCTTTCTATCTCTCTCACCGTTTTTCAAATAAATGAATAAAATAAATAAAACAAAATATTTTTTAAAAGAGAGAAAACTACTTTTGGGGGCAGCCTTTTCAATGCTTTTTGGGTGTGGTTAGTTTTAGTGGCAACAAAACTCACATTCCTGACAAGTACTTTTGTCATTTTCTACAGTTTACAGAAAGCTTTAATCTTATAGACTTGGGTGGCCCCCAAAGTCTTGATTTCCTCCAGGAGCCACAGAAACAGGCATAATGCCCTAAAAAGGGCTGGCCTGAGATTTGAGCACACTGTCAGAAGCTTCTAGGCCCCACTGCCATCCCTTTCAAAATGAACCGCTAGTCCTTTCCCAGATCCAGGCCCTTGATGTGAAATAAGACTACACAAAAGAATGTCAAGGGAGAAAAAAGGTTCCAGCAGACCTCTCCCCCTTGTAGTGTGGGGGAAGATAAGGACACAGGGTGGTGAATCCTAGGATGCTACCTAGTGCCCTCGAAAGTACCTCCCAAACTGGGGAGACAGTTCAGTGGTTAAAGGTGCTTGCTTGCAAAGTCCACCAGCTCAGGCTGGATACCTCAGTGCCCTTGTAAAGCCAGATACACAAAGTGATGCTTGTGTCTGGAGTTCATTTTCCATGTAAGAGGCTCCATTTTGTTCTCCCCCTCCCTCTCCTTAATATATATATATCCCTTTACACACCCTTACCAAAGTCTGGTCCTCTGGCAGCCGGCAGGAGATTCCATCTTCCCTTGTGGATCCAATGCTATTGTTTTAAATATCTTTATTGATACTAAACTCGCCCACCCATCCCATAGCCAGCAGTCTGAGTCCGGTCTTCAGAGGCTACAGTCTGGCTTTTTGGTTTCCTCGGGGGGCAAAGAGGAAGGGCCTGCTTTGTATCTCACAGAAACTCCTGGAGGCCCCCCTCAGTTTTCACAGGCCTGAGAGATAAAGACTTTTTTCAGGGAGCAACTGGGCCCATGCAGCGCCCCCTGCTGGAACCCATAGGTCTCGCGGTGTCCGGTGGAAGCTGTGTCCAGTTTGAAGAGGCAGGTGGTGGGTTAGAGGCACAGGCTGAGCTCCTTGCGCACGCGACAGCGGTGGCACTGCACCACGCAGCACCAGTGGAAACGGCATAGGCAGTTTTCCTCGAGCTGCACGCTCTCCTGCCGATGTCCGCGTCCGCAGCACAGCAGGTCGCAGCCGCTGAGGTCCGGGGCACTGCTGTTGCAGGCACGGCCACGCGTGCCAGGCGAGCCCGTGCGCCGGTTGGGGGCGCAGAAATCGGGCGAGTCGGCAGCGTAGATGAGGTCGGCGCGGCCAGGAGGTTTGAGAGTGCGGACAGCGGGCAGGAGGGCTTTGCCATCATTGGTGCCCATGACGCGTGAGGCACCGTGGAAACGCTCCAGCAACCGCGCGCCCACTTCGCGGAATGGAGGAAGCTTCTGCCAGCAGGTGCGCAGCGCGCACGAACCCGACAGACCGTGGCACTTGCACTCCGTGCGCGTGTGGCTCCGCACTGCCTGCAGGAAACAAGATAGTGGACAGATGGGAAAGGCGGAGAAAGGTCAAGATGGAGAGTTAAGATGTGGGCAGGGTGGTGAACAGAACTGAGGAAGGGAGAAAGAAATGAAGAAAACGAAAGAGAAAAGAAGAAAGGAAAGAGAAAGGAAGGAAGGAAGGAGAGAGAAAGAAAGAAAGAATGAAAGAAAGAAAGGAAGGAAGTAGGAGGTAAGAAATAAAGAGTTTTTGAGGAGGAAACAGAAAAAAAGAGTAGTGTAGGAAATTGAGTAGGTAGGGCAGAGACTCCAGGGTCCAAAGCGAGGATGTAGGGGAATAGCATGGATCCCGGGATGAGACTCTCCCTGGAATGGGGAGAGGTAGCAGCAATCTCAACATGACCCTCCTTCCAACCCAGACCCCTCATTCCTGTCCCTTGTGGTGCCCCAGGCAGAGCTGAGCAGACTCAGCCAGCCCCTACCCTCCTCCCCAGCCCTCTCAACAGGTATTTGGGCCTGTCCTGACATTGCTCTCTCAGCCCCCTCCTCCTGCCCAAGGCCTTAGGCTGAACCCTAAAGGACACAGAAAGTGTGGAGGGGTGTCTCCAAACCCCTGCATGGCATGCAGGAGGGCTCACCATGAATGCATCTCTGAGAATACAACCCAGGAGCCCTTTCCCTTGTTTGTCGAGGTCTAACATTCGGAGCCCCATTAGGTCACCCAGGACTGTCATCAATGGGAACTCACAGACCACTAGTTGATTAGGGTGATCCTCTCACTGCCCAACTCTCCCCTGGCTCCTTTCTAGAACCATCTGCCACAGGGAGGCTTTTTGCCCAGAACCAAGAACTCCTTGGGGCTTCCTCACTGCAAAGGGACTGGAAAAGCAGCCAAGGCTTGGGACAGGTGAGATCTACTCTGAGACAGCCAGGTAGAAAGTTCTCAAAATCACTCCCAGCCGTCCTGCCCTCTGCTGACCCCCTCCTACCCATGCCAGCCTCCTGAGCTTCTGCTCCTTCACCTCTTTCCAAGCCCACTTTCCTTAGACATGTTCTGCCCAGGCCTCCCTCACTTTCCCTGGATTCCCTGCCTCAAGGCCAAAGACCTTAATATAATTTTTATTCTTTCACTCCCTGCCTTGGCGTGGTATCCATCTCTCCACCCACCACCCCAAACTTTGCCTCACCTGTCACACCCCTACTTTGGGCATTCCATGAGTATTAACCCTTTCCCTACTCTGTCCATAGAACCTCCCAACTCCCCAGTGGTGTGCGCTTCTAGGCTGTACATCTCACATGCACCCATGTCCCTTCCCAAGTCTTCCCGTGCTCTGCTCACCCCCACACACATTCACACCCTCCAACATGTACACACTCTCACTCGTGCCCACCCTTCCACAAATGCGTTGCCACACACATCCACAAACTCACACTCATCCACACCCTCCCATGCTTCTACACTTAAAGCATCTACACCTCCCATCCACACGCACCAGCCTGCCGGCCTCGTTGTTGTGCAATTGCACCAGTGCACGGATGTCTCCGCGTCCTCGCTTGTGCTGCGCGTCCATAAAGAGCCTCGACTTCTCATCCCCGAAGTCCACGTCGTCACCGCAGCCCCCCCACTCCCAGGGGGCGCTGGCATCAGGAGATGGAGAGCCCACTAGGCCTGGGGGTCCCGGGGTGCCCGACAGGCCAGAGGGCCGAGGAGGTGCCCGCCCGCGGGGTGCCTGGCAACCGCATTGCAGCAGCTCGCCCATGGAACAGGCCTGCGTGACCGCGTGGCTGGCACCGGCCGCGGTGATTGCAAACACGAAGGCTGTCTCCCGAATGTCTGCGGAGAAAGGAAAAGTGGGTGCTCAGGGCCATAGCTGGGGCCTGAGCTGCGCTGAGCTGGGCAGGGTAGGGCAGGGTGGTGTGCATACTCGAGCCAATGAGATGGGTCCGCAGAGGGGCGGAGTGAGCGGGGTTCCCCTAGCTGGACCAGGAGTTAGGACTCCTCAACTCTGCTCCCCTCTCCTCTGATCCCTCCAGCGGTGAGACAGCACCTCCCTCAGGGGACCTCTCCTCTCCACACTGACCCTGCTGCAAGATGCGCCCAAAGGCCTTGCTGTGGCTGGAACAGTTCCAGCGGCGGAAACGAAACTGGAACTGGCATTCTCGAACCCCGAGCCGTGCGCCCCGTGCTAGCTCTGCCACCACTTCTGGCTCTGCCTGGCACAACTCGGCCTGCCGCCCTGCCAAGCGCCGGGCCTTCCTGCAGATGCTGGTAGGGTCCATGACCAAGGGGCTGCCCACGGCCCTGGGGGAACAAAACAGCAGGTCAGGGGTATAACAAACAAAAAGGTGGAGCTGGGGGTGGGATGGAGAAGAGGAAGACCAGCCCCACTAAACCTACAGCCAGGATCCGCACAAGCCTCCCCGTCTTACCCCCAACAGAGACCAAGATTGTCCTGTCTTGGTCTCTTACCATTTTACGTCTATGTCCCTTCTTAACTAGAGTCTAGACTAGTTCAAGGATTCCGACGTATCCTTCTGCATGCATCTTCATTAATCAATCCTTAGAGGAACTTGACTCAAGGTGAAGACGGCTGACACCAGGTAGGCCAAAATTAAAATTCAACAGGCCTAGCTCAAAAAAGACAAGGAAGGGCTGGAGAAATAGCTTAGTGGTTAAGGCGTTTGCCTGCAAAGCCAAAGGATCCCGGTTCGATTCTCCAGGACCCACATAAGCCAGATGCGTGAGGGGCACATGCATCTGGAGTTCGTTTGCAGTGGCTAGAGGCCCCGGCCTGCCCATTCTCTCTCTCCCTGCTTGCAAATAAATAAAAAGTTAAAAAATAAAAAATATATATATAAAAAAAAAGACAAGGAAGAAACTAGCAGAAGAAAGTTCAGGAATGTTGTCAGAAAAGGAAATGTACGCCATGAAGGGACACCTAAGAAAAGCAAGCAGTAGCATAAGGGAAGGTTCTGGCCTTAGTGGACCACACACTGGGTATGTCAGCCCTAATGCAAAGCCGGGGCCAGAGATGCTAGACTGGCTAGGGAACAGAGCCTCTGAGGAAAGTCACAGCCCTTCTCTCATCTTTTTTTTTTTTTTTTTTTTTAGAGACACAGAGAGAGACAGACAGACAGAGAGGAGAGGGAGACAGATAGAGAATGGGCGTGCCAGCAGTCTCTCAGCTGCTGTGAACGAAATCCAGATGTGTGCGCCCCCTTGTGGTCAAGTGCGGCATTGCGCCCTTGCCTCACTTTGCATCTGGCTAAACGTGGGACCTGGAGATTGGAACTGCTGGAGATTGGAACCAGCGTTCTTAGGCTTAGGAGGCAGGCACCTTAACCTCTAAGCCATCTCCCCAGCCCTTCTCTCATCTTAAAAAATTTATTTATTTATTTATTTGCAAGTAGAGAGAGAAGAGAGACATACAGAGAGAATGGGCGCACCAGGGCCTTCAGCCACTGCAAAGTATTCCAGATGCACGTGCCACTTTGCACATCTGGCTTTACATGGGTACTGGGGAATCGAACTCTTAGGCTTTGCGGGCAAGCGCCTTAACCACTGAGTCATCTCTCCAGCCCCCTCCTCTAGTCTTAACTCTCTCTTTCTGTCAAATGGGTGAATTCAGCTGAGATCACTGAGGCGGGCCCTCCTACCCTGATATTCCTTGTTGCAGACAGCAGGAAGAAGGAACTGAAGACTGAACTTCTCAGCATGTTGGAAAGTAGGGGACACTGACTCGTCTCTTGCTCCAGGGTGCCTGGCTCTCCCAGAGTAGGATGGCGACAAGCCAAGTCTGTGCACTGGGTGACCTAACCAATTGGGCAATGGAGGAGGGGTGACATCTGGCTGAGGGTGGGTAGAGAACTCATGGGAAGTTCTGCACTCTGTTAGAAACCTTTCCAGCCCACCTTCATTCCACCTGAGGAGAGAGCTGCCACTTGGTTTCCATAAGTTGTCAGCCAGGAATTCACACCTGGGGGAAAACCACTTGAATCAGATGGCTCCTATCTGAACATAGCTGAGATCCCAGGCTGGAAGGAATATGTGGGCAGAGCACTGGGGAGGGTAATTTGAGACCACCCAAAAGCCTTCAGCAGAGGGCAGAAGAAGATTTGGGGGGGTGTATGAAATGGGAGGGATGAGGAAAATATTGGCAGATGGGCGTGAAAGGTCAAGGTGGCCTACTTTTCAGTTTTGCTTCAGTGAATATCCGCCCCACTGTCCCCGTTTGCTCCACAAGTACAGGCTGCCCAGGCATGTCCTGAGATGGAATGGTCTTAAATAGCAGCAAGAGGAATTTGAGTCTTAAGGTAGAATGCTCAACACTGAAAATTTAGGTGTTTGCAAGATGTGAAAGCTCCATCCTTGAAGGGCATGCACACATACACACACACACACACACACACACACACACACACACACACAATCAGGTGGCTGTCCATCATCCCTACTCATACAGCTCAGGAGCCAAGCATCCCAGTGGAGAGACACACACAGCATACCTTCCTTGCGTTGAGCCTGGAACCTGCCCAGTCCCAGCCCCAGACAAGAGACAGATGGAGTGATGAGCACTGGGCCTAGGCTAAAAGAACCCAAGCTGGCTCTCAATGGCTCTGTGACCTTGGAGAGCTGGTCAGTCTCTGTCCATGCACCTGTCTGTTTATCTATCCCCCTCCATCCACCTCATTATAATTTTTTTGTTGTTTTTTGAGGTAGGGTCTCACTCTAGCCCAGGCTGACCTGGAATTCACTCTGTTTTCTGAGGGTGGCTTCAAACTCATGGTGATCCTCCTAACTCCCAAGTGCTAGGATTAAAGGTGTGTACCCCCATGCCCGGCTTATAAAAAGGATTTGAGAAGCTTCCAGCATGGTTGTTCAGAGCTGGTAGATAAGATGATGGAGTTCCTTCAGAGTCAGGACTCTCTTCTTTTCCTTTATCTCCTCTGGTAGATTTCTAGATGCCTAATTCATATCCACCTCTTCCCCACAATGTTTACTCAGAAATTTTGCATATCATGAATTTCTACATCACATGTGGTATATAATATGACAATGAATATTTAACACATGTTTCTAAATGAATGAATGAGGCATCCAGGGAGAAGGTCCTCCCCTGAGCCCAGGCCCTGAGGACATGTTATTATTTCATAACTCTTAATTCATTTTCTTACCCCTCAGGGATAGAAGGCAGGGAAGCAAGCCGCTCCATGGCTGGCCAGCTCCCCTGCTCCCACCTGTGTGTCCTGAATCCTCCTGGCTCGAGCTCTGCAGACTCATCCCCCCGCCCCGCCGTGGCCCCTGCCACTAAGTTCCCCAGCCTCACCCCCCACCGCACCCGTCCTCTACACACTCTCTACTTTCCCAAGGTTGACTGAACTTATCTTCCCAAGGTCACTCTGCCCCATCCCTCCTCCTCCCCTAGGAAAGCAGGAAGATGTCCTGGACAAGTAAGGGAGAGAGGCAGAAACCTCTTGACCTTGTCTGCTTCCCAGGGACTAGAGATAGGAGAGGAATCAGCGGGGCTATGAAGAGAAGGGCCCCCCAGGAGGTGGGGCTGGCTGGCTTCCTGGGAACTAGGCTTGTTTACCAGCTGGTCAGGAGGAGGGATGGGCAGTGATAGCAGTGAGGATCCCCAGGGACCTGCTTGCTCCCTGCCCTCCTGTTCTCACACCCACCCTAAATACATAGGAAATGAAACTCCAGAAAGGACATGGCAGGGGGCATTGAGCAAGACATCCTGAAACACTTCTGACCCTGTTTTTTTTTTTTTTTTTAAATCAACTGTGGGTGGGCTGAGACACTTCAGACAATTCAATTTTCTCTCTTGGCCTTAGAAAACTGATGAATTAATGCAAATGTAATATTTGACTTGACTTCTAAAACCGATTCCTCAGTACCCCTTCACTTTCCTTCCTCCCCTTCTGATTCCTTAGAGGATGAACTTTGTTTTGGGAGCTTCTGGGTTGCATTGGTCTCGAGTGAGCCTGAGAAGATAAGCTCCTCTAAGGCAATTTCCACATCGTAGGGATTGGACTGACATGGTGGTAGGGAATATATAATACATATAGGATCTGGGAATGAATCAAAGGGCCACATCTGGGCATAGGAAAATGAGGAAATGAGGCTAGCCTTGAGAGAAGTCAGTATGCAGACAGGAAGGGATAAGTCTAACTGGCCATTCCAGCTGGCCTGGCCTGGCCTGGCCTGCACTGAGTGCTCCCTTCCAAGGACCACAGTTGGCAGAATCAGTGGTTCTGTGAGATAGCGTCAGGGACCAGTCAGTACCTACTGGCAACACCTGGAGACCTGAGCCTGTGAGGCCCCAAGATTCTCTGATCGATCCTACCTTTCCATCTCTGGATTCCGACGGTGAAAGAGAATGTCAAGAACCATCTAGTCCACTCGGTCCACCTCACCTGTCACACACATGAGCACTATGAGGAGAGAGATGACAGACACTGGCCACTGGATAGAGAGATTCCTCCTTACAGAAAAGGTTAGGTGGTTTTAAAACCCAAATGCGATCTGGGGCTGGCAGTCCAGGCCTGTAATCCCAACTACTCAGGAAATTTAAGCAGGAGAATTACAAATGCAAGACCTGCCTGGCAATTTAGTGAGCCCCTATCTCAAAACAAAACATCAAAACAAGGCTGAGGATGTAGGTCAGTGGTAGAATGTTTATCTAGCATGCTTGAGGCCCTGGGTTCAATCTCCAGTATTGCCGAAATAAAATAAAATGAAATAAAATAAACCCAAGCAGGACCAGAAGAAAATGGCTGTGTGAGTCATGGGAAGATCTCATGTGGCCTCTCAGTGTGGTCCACACAGCTTCTTCCTCCTAGTAGAGCTCTGACCCCGTCCAAGAACAAAACACTACATTTCTAGGCTCAGAGCCACTCCCTCTGCACCCCAAGTCATTAAAATACTCTCGGCCAGCATGTCTCCAAGTGTACCTCAGCTCCCGCTGCCCCTCAGGAACACCAGCCCTGGGCCCAACTGCATCCTTCCAGGTGTCACTCATTTGGGGCTGTCCTGCCACCATGTTTGCTTGTCTTATCTCACAATTGGACAGAAGCCTCATTGTAGACACAAATCTCACCAGTGGACATGATGTCGTCAGTGAAGCACACTCAAGGCTTTTGGGATCTCAAGCTTGGAATGGATCTGGGCTCTGCAATTTGCTAGTTGTGGGTTGTTGAGGGAGTCCCCCACATGTGAAGCGTCACTTAGCATTTACTGAATAGATGAGCCTCTCAGGCCTCCAGCTCCTTCATGGGGAAATGGAAATACTAATGCTTGCCTTCTTCCCTAGTTCCACGTGCAAGGCCTGTCCCGATGGTGGCTCTCTACAAGTGCTTGCATTCTCCCTATGCACACCCCCTTCTGCCCTAGGGCCTGCAGGCTGTCCTTCTCTCCAACTCTGTCTTCCTTTCCCAGCCTGGAGCTGGATCTCCTCTTCCATTCAGCAGTCCCAGGGACCAGAAGCACCCTCCTGGATCACTGAGGCCAAAGGGATCACTGTCCATGTAAGTGTTCAGCCTCCTCTGAAAGCTCTCACAGCTTGCCTCTCTCCATTTCCCCACCCCCAAGGTCCCTCCACTGACCCCCACCTCCCAAGAGCCAGCAGAGGGAGCCCCAAGCCCTGGGGCTGTGAGTGGGGGTGTACAGGAGTGGGGGAGGTGGGTGGTGGAGAAGGGGCAGAAAAATGTTGCCTGACTGCTGCTGAGGCTGCCGGGCCTGTGCCCGCCCGCCTGTCCTGTCCTGCTCTGTCTAACTCCTAACTCGGTAATTACTGCTCCCCTCCCCCAGTCCCTAGCCCCACTTCAACCACCACATCAAAGCCAGTGATGCCCTAGCTCCATTAACTCCTGCCTCCCCACTGCCCACCTGCAGCCCCTATCCCATCGATTCCCACCCGGACCCAATTTCTTCTTACCACTCTTGAGGGAAGCAGGGGTTTTCCTTTCCCTGAAAGACTTCACCATACAGAAGGGCTTTCCACTGGCCAGGACACTGGGTGTCAAAACAATGGGCAGGCTGGCCCTCTACTGGACGCCTGTTAGGCTGTTGTCATGGCCTTCTGTTCTTCCACATGGAGTGGACAGTACTCATTTGAGGGTGGGATATCGGAACACCAGTCCTGTCCCCCACCCTCACTACCCACAACAAGAAGGCACTGAGCAAGCAGTAGATTCATTCATAGCCCCACTGTCAGCTACCAGTATTCTAGCTGGCACTGGGCAGGTCCCCTCCTGTCCCTGGACCTTCTGCCCTCACCCGTGAGCACAGTAGATGATCCCCCACTCCTTTCTAGATCAAGTTCTGGATTAAACAGAGGACTCAGAGCTGGTGGAACCGGCCCAAGAAGCCTTGAGGCCACAGGTCTCTCCCCTAACTTCTCAGAGCTGCCAGAGGGTCAGGAAAGAGGTCCCAGGCTAGGGGGCGCTCTCATGTCCTGACCAGTCTGCTGAGGACAGAGGTCTGGTTTCCTGAGGCCTCCTGCTGGCTGGCCGGAGCTGACTACTAACCTTACCCTGCCTCCTCCTGTCTACAGCTGCACATTCTGGAATCCCCCTTGCAGGGCCCTGGTGATGAAGCCTCCCACTGACCTCTCCCCATCAACGCCTCAATTCTGATGAGAAAGGGGCAGGAGGTTCCCCCCCAACTCCAGGAAATGTCACAGTGCCAGGACTCTGGTGGGCCCAGGGCATGCTCTGGCCCTGATCAAGCCAGCCTCCTTTTGCCCCTGCCCTTTTCTGCTCACAGCCCCTTTGTCTCCCTGGAGAGGAAGCTGCCAAGGCAGAGGCCTAGAGGGGGGGAATGGATGGCTACTCCACCCCCACCCCACCCCACCATGGAGCTTAGGGGGAGCCAGCAAAAGCACTGTCCAGGAAGGGTCAGAGGCCTCAAATAGACAGGATAGCCTGGTGGCCAGGGTCCATACTGGGCATGTGTGGCTGCTACAGCAAGGAAACCTATGAAGAGGACTGTGTCCCTTCCCTGCCTCCCTGTGCGGTCAGCACTGAGGCTGTCCTAGGCTTCTGGCTCCTTTTTCCTTTCCATAAGGAAGGAGGGCAAGGGAAAAATGGGATGGGGGAGGGAGAGACTGGGTGGTATTTTTCCTAGTGGAACAAGGCAGGGTTGAGGGGGGAGTTAGTTTCTTTCATAGAAAATATAGAGCAGGAAGAGGAAGAGAGAAGGGAGATGGATTTAGCTCTTCTATGAGAGTGAGGTATTTTTCACAGCCACTGATTGAAGGTATAAATAAAGATGGATCAGGCATTGTGAAGAACTTCTGGGAGGGGCAGGGAGCAGCGAAGGATGGGGGAGCTGGTGACCAGAGAGCCCGAGCTCCATTCTCCTGCCCCACTCTTGGGACAGGGACCGCGGGAGAGGGGGAAGGGCACAGCACAGGCTAGGTAGCCCAGAGGCAGTGGGCTGGACAAGATGACCTCAAGAGGACCTGGCCAGTGTCCTGGGATCTGGGATTCACAAAGATATGGTTACAGATGGAGAGAGACACAGAGAGGCTGGAGGCAGAGTTTAGAAAGCATGTGTTTCTCAAAATAATAAAATCAAAATAGAAATAGAAATCATGCATTGCATGGGTGGGGGTGGAGAGGAAAGGACAGAGGAAAAGGAACATCTCTGAGACCTGGAGCCAGGTTTCTTAGCTGATTCCTGGATCTAGTCAATGCCCCAGGACCCTCTTTTCCTAACCTGGACAGTCAAGATACTCAAAGTTCTTATAGCCCAGCCTGGCTGTGGCAAGAATGTCAGAATGGCTGTCGCAGGGCTGGAGATATGGCTTAGCAGTTAAGGTGCTTGCCTGCAAAGCCCAAGAACCCAGGTTCAATTCCTTAGTACCCACATAAGCCAGATACACAAGGTGGTACATGTATCTGGATGGAGTTCGTCTACAGTGGCTAGAGACCCTAGCACACCCATTCTCTCTCTATATTTGCCTCTCTCTCACACTCACTCAAGCAAGTAAAAAAATAAATAGAATGGCTGTTGCAAGTCCTGCTGCTTTCCTGTGTACCCCTGCAGCTCTGGCCTGGACACCATCCTCCGAGAAGCAGAGAGAGGAGAGCCAGCAAAGCAGGCCCTGGACATCAGCTCTAGAAAGTCCCGTTCAAGTCAGGCTGAGGAAGTGAGGTAGAAAGTGGCAAAAACTTTGGGCCACCAAGCCAAGATCTCACCTACCAGACTAAACCTGACTTTCGAGGGCAATGATGGGACTCCAGGGAGAAAAGAGTGTAAGCAGAGTAAAAAAAAAAAAAAAAATCTATGTGAAAGGAGGCCTGGGCTCAAGCCAAAGGAATGAAGTGTCAGAAATAGAAGAAAGAGAGGGGGCCCGGGCAGGTGGGAGGAACAGGTTCTCTGTGAGACACATCTGAGAGAAGCATTCGCTGGCCACCTTATCACCCGGGCCCCTCACTCTGCACCCAGCTCCCCGCAGCTGTGGCCATGAAGGCCTCTGTGTTCTCCCACACCTGCCCTCCTCACCTCCTCCCCCACTCTCTGCCTCCAGGCTTCAGGGTCAGTCTCCAAGGGACCAGGCCCCTCTCTGTTGGCTTGGCTCCCACCCAGCATTCCCTCCTGAACAAAGGAACCCCCCACAGATACAAACCCCAGAAAGGTGAATCAACTCCCTTAGCTATGCTCTACACCCATCTCCAGTACCTAAACTATCCTGGGCCTGTAAGACCCTCAAGATAAAGGCTCTGCCCTCCAGGAGCAAAGAGACTGCAGAGAAGACAGATGCCAGTAAAATGCAGTAACTGCATAGTTGCCCAGAGATCAGGACACAGGAGACGCACACAGACAACTGCTTTATGGAGGAAGTGGTATTTTAACTCTAAGGAGAACAGTTCACACCAATGGGGAGGGAGGGGAGGGAAGGCAAGGGGGCAAAATTAGGAAAGATGTGGTAGAGGAACCAGAACCTTTGTTATGTTTTGCTTATGGCATTAGATTTTGACTTTAAATTAATCCTCCTTGGGCTGGAGAGATGGCTTGGCAATGAAGGCACTTGCCTGGGATGCCTAAGGACCCAGGTTTGATTCCCCAGTGCCCACATAAGCCAGGTGCATGTGTCTGGAGTTCGTTTGCAGTGGCTAGGGGCCCTGGTGTGCCTATTCTCTCTCTCTGCCTGTCTCTCAAAAAATAAATTAACCACCCCCCTTTTAAAACAGACCTTTGGGGCAGGAAAGGAAAGTGACAGGTTTAAGGGCTAATCAGATCTCAGGTCTGTGTCAAAGCTGCTTAACATTGCCATGTGCTAAGCCAAAATCTAAGGATGCATGTTCCCTAGCGAAGACCTGGTCTTCCTGAGTTTGCCCTCTCCCTGACACCCACGAGGGATGTCTCGCAGGCATCACGGAAGGAAGGCTAGCGGCCAGCAGCTTCCTGTGTGGGCATACTACTGTATCTTCCTAGAAGAAAGGGATTGACCTGCCCCACCCCTGGTTCCAAACTGGGGAGAAAGAGAGAGAGAGAGAGAGAGAGAGAGAGAGAGAGAACTGGAGGGTAGGAATCTAGCCAATGACGTGCCGATATGCAAATAGAAAAGCCCCTGTCTTCTCGGGATTGGCTCATCCAACAGCACTATTGCCCAAATCCCTCCTCTCTGAACACGGAGCTACTCTAGGCTGGTGTTTGCTGTTCTGAAAACTCCGAAGGAAAAAATTTTAAAAATATATAAATAAATAAATAAAAAGTCTTTAGGATTTAGATCTGAACTGTCCGGGCTGGGAACCCACCTTCCCTACTCCTCAAGGCTCAAACTCTGCAGTCTAGGTGTCTGCTCTTTTAGAACCAAGCCCAGAGTCCTGGTCTGAGAAGACGTCCCACCTCTGGGCTGGTCAGGCCCCTCTTCCCTTTCACAGGAACGCTCCGTCTCCTGGGCTGCACTTTTAAAAGTTTTCATCCTTGCCCCCACCCTCCGCGTAAGGAATAGCCGGGCGCCTGCCCCCCCACGGTTCTGTTTTTCTTCCTTGATAGGAGAGGAAGAGGTGGAGAAAGCCAAGAGTCCCTGACTCCGTTTCTTCCTTTCCTTTCTACTGTCACCCGGGAGACTTGGCTGGTGGGTTGGTAGGCAAAGAGGAGCGTGGAATGGGCAGCTGTCTGACCCTCTCTGCCATGTAGCTTCCCACCTTGTTCCTCCTCTTCTCCCCCAATTCATCCGTGGTTCCCCAATCCCAGGGTCCTCCCCGACTTTCCCTACCCACGACCCCCAATCTCTCACTCCAGACCTCTGGAGCTCCCCAGCCTCACTTTCCTACCTACCTGCCCAATACCTTGGTAATGTGAATGCGGCGCATTTCTTGGAGGGGAGGGGAGGAAGAACCACAATAGGATGTGCCCACGCGTTGCGAACGTCAAAGAGGCACTTCAGAAGTGCCAAGGGGGACCCGAAGGAGGACCCAGATGCACTTTCGTCCAGCCTCACCCGACTCCCCTTTAAGTGACTACCCGGTGGCTGGGATCCCCCGAGCAGGTAGAGCCCGAAAGCAGCAGGAGATAGAGCTGGGGGCGGGGTGTTCCCCCAGAGCCTCGACGGGGGCCAACCCCACTGGGCACTCACCACCATAGTCCGCCGACGTGCGCGGGACACAGCAGCAGCAGCAGCAGCAGCCCGAGACCGGAGGGCACCGGCGGCAGCATCGTGACGCTTCTCGGGCGATGCAGCTGGGGGTGCGCGGCGGCCGGGCTTCAAGCGGAGCTCGGCGACGGAGCGGAGGGCGGCCGGGAGGCGACGGCTGGAGCGGCGGAGGGGGCGCCCATCCCGGGCTTGGAGGGCGCGGCGGAGGCGGAGAGCGGACCGGGCAGCCAGCGCCTGTGTCTCCTGCCGAGCTCGCTCGGGAGAAGAAATCAGAGCCGGGGGCGGAGGTGGGAGGGGAACGGGGCCCGGGCGTGGGCGGAGGAGGTGGAAAGGGGGGGAGGAGGAGAAGAAGAACCGGGGAGGCCACGGGGGTGGCAGTTGCGACAGTCAGGCGGCGGGACTCTGGGGAGAGGGAGCCGTGCGCCCCGGGGCGGCGGGCGCGGAGCGAGCGCGGCGGAGGGCGGGAGCCTGGTACTGGGGCGGGGCCCGCGCGCTCCGGGTCGCCAGCCCGCCCGCCTGCCGTGCCCCTGGGCTCCGACGGCCTCCCGCCGTCCCCGGCTGTCAGGAGTGGAGGGCATGCAGGGGGCGGGAAGAAGAGTCCAAGAGGGGTAAGGAGCGGAGGGAGGAAGAAGAGCTGAGGAAGGGAGGGGTTGGTGGTGGTGGTGGTTGCAGGCTGGGAGACGTTTGACAGGTTTGTTGACTGTAAAGAGAGAAAGCTTCCCTGGAATGAGGGAGTTTGGAGGGGAGGGAACTGTGCGGAGAGAGATCCAGGCGGGGGCCAGGGGAGGAAAGTCGGCCCCGGGGCGAGGGATGCTCCATGGAGGGGTATCCAACTCAACTGCCCGCCCAACGGACCTCTGGAGGTCACTTCTTGCAGGCGGCCAACTCTGCGTGGTATGTCCCTTCCTCGGCCTCTCCCCGAGCCGGGGAGGGAAGCCCGAAGCCTGGGGTCTGGTACCCCCGGCCTTCCCGTCACCTCGTGCCGGTGTCCCAGACAGACGGATGGAGTGGGGGACTAGAAGGCAAAGGGGAGCCTCTGGCTCTGCAGGGCCTGCTCTCCAGCGTCAGCGAGGGAGAGACCGTGAGGTGGCTGACTTCGAAGAGATGAGGGCTCCCGCATGTGCTGTAGCCCAGCTCGGGTTATCCGCAGGTCCCTGCCTCGAGTTCCTCCCCAGGTTTGGCCGGGACAGGAGGGGTGGGAGAACCAGCTGCAGGTGAGATGGCCGTTTATCTGATTCTCTAATGCCACAAAAATGTCTTTGATGCCCCTGGGCCCCCTCCCCACGGGAGGGGGAGATCAAAGGCCCCGTGGGGAGGAGGGACAGCTCCATTCATCAAGCCAAGAGGCTGGCAGCAGGCCGCAACCCCTGTTCCTCAGACCTGGGACAGAGGCCCTTCCCCGCCCGCCCCCCCCCCCGAGGTGCCCCAGGAGTGCAGAGGAACAGGTGGTGCAGACATTCCGAAGCAAGGGCCAATTTCCCTGCCACCACCATTTAGAGGGGCCATCAAGCCCAAATGGCAGAACAGTTCTGGCACGGGGTTGGGGGGGGGGATCTCCTTGTCATTTGTGATAGGAACCAATCTGGAAGTGGAGTTTGAGATGAGTGCCAAAAAAGTACCCTGCCTCCCCCGCCCCCCAGAGTGGGGACAGTGGATGAAGATGAGGCTGGGTGAGAGGGTGGAGGGAGGCCAGACAACAAAAGACCAAAAATGCCTACCCAGGACAGGGGACTCTCTGAGCAAAGACGACATCCAGTAAAGAGGAAAAAAGAGGGAGAAATCTTGGCCCAGGGGAGACCCAGGTCAATGCAATCCTTGTACTGGGTACTGGGATGTGGGGCACTCTGGGGAAGGAGAAGGAGCAGAGGTGGGCAGTGGGTCTGGGAGACAGTGATCTCTTTGCCCCTCCTGTTTTAACTTTTAAGGGCACCCCAATGGAAACACTAGTAATTTTGTGCACAGTTGCTCCTATCCTCCCCACGTCCCCCCCCCACAGTGCCAATCCTAGGCACTGCACTTTCAAAGACATATCCAGGTTGCATACACACCCAGGCCAAATGCTGGCCAAGGACACAGCTAGAAGACTCTGAGGGTCCCTAGAGGCTGCAGGTGGCCAATGACCAGCCCCCTGGGAGCCAGTACTTGGGTTCCAAACCCCCTGCCCCCGCCCTGCTACTGTTATTGCAGGTTATGAAATGCTTTCTCGGTCCTGCATTCTTCTCGGAGGCAAGAATTTTAATGTATTTGTCTTTGTCATCAGGGGACCTGGGCTCTGGGATCGCCCAGCCTCGGCCTGAAGAGGGAGCGCCCCAAATCTAGTCTTTGCTGATTCCAGACCCCAGCCTCTCTCCATTACCCCACCCCCATGCCCTAGCCCTGCCCCTCGTCTCTCCTTCCCAAGACACTGTCTCTCTGTGGGGTGGATAAAAATGATGTTATTGAAACAACAGAATTGGGAGCAGTGGCAGGGAGCAGGGATCAGCTCAGGAAACTGGGGCGTTTGCCAAGAAGCCTGCTCCCCCGCAGGCGGCCTTTCTGCCCCCACCCCCACCTTTCCTCCAAACACACACAGTTCGCCCCACCCCTCCTGCAGCGCTCGCTTCAGCCAGATCTTGCAGAATCTTTAGCCATCCCTGGGCTCGTCAAGCCTTCATCCTTCCCCCCACAGAGTCCCATTCCAGAATCAGTTGGTGCAGTAGTGCTTGCAGAAACATGGAGCAGGGGAGGTTCTGGAGCCTGAGTTTGTGGTGGGCAGGGCCCCTGAAGTCCTTTTTCCAAGGATAACCTTGGCCTCTGCCTACTCTTCCTTCACCCTTTTTATATCCTCCCCCAGGAGTTGTTTGGCAACTTCTGTCCTTATTCCTCCACCTCCAACCTTCAGAGAGGTGCTGGATGCTTCAAACCCACTACTGTCACCTTATTAGTAAGCAGGGCTGGGGATTGAGATTGAGACACAGGCGGATGAGAATGTGTACACATTCACACCAACAGCTAGGCACATGTAAGTGGATTACACTAGGGAAACCACACCCTTGCATCCCTCTACACAATGCTAGGTAACTTTCACAGACCAGATACAGATGAAGAGAGATGGGCCAACTCAGGCTGAGACCCATGCTGGCCTCTCTGGCAATCACATATGTACACACACACACACAACAAGCCATCTCTGCCCAGACATGCATGCAGAGAAATGTTCACAAGAGACCAGACTAGAAAGACAGCAACATTGAAACAGGCAGCTTGAGTGAGGAGGCACCAGCCTGGGCCCTTTATCCTGTGGACAGCAGGCACCTCCACCTCTTCCTTCATCACTCCATCTACAAATGCTGAAAACCTGTAAACTACACTTGTAGACCTCGGTACAAACAAAGACCCCAAAGCAGAGACTGGCTGTGGGGTTAAAGAGGAAAGAGGGCCAGAGGTGAGGACTGTGGAGGGGGAGAGGCAGCTAGAGACAGATAACATCAGAACCAACCGCTGCAGGCAAAAGCAGAGCCCCCTTCCTCCATTAGATAACGCTTTTTTCTCTTCTCTTCTCTTCTCTTTTCCTTTCCCTCTCTCCCCTCTCTGCCTTTCTATCTCTTCGCTGTTTCTCCCATGTCCAGAATTGGGTCTCTAAATCACTTTCTCAACCACTTTCTCTGTTTCTCTCTTTATATGTCTCAGAATGACTGGAGCTGCAGGAACCCAGGAATTTAGGCCTGTGATCCTTCCCATCTCAACAACTTCCCCCTCTCCCTCCCTTTCTGTATCCCCTGCTATGGGCTCCCATATTCAAGGAGGTGACAGAGCTTGAGAATTCCTAGGAGCCCAGGGTCCCAGGAGAACAGAAAGAGGAAAGGCCAACCCTCTGGAGAGCTGGAGGGAAGGAAAAGGAGAGGAGAGAGATTCGTTTCCTCTCCCTTCAGTGTCCCGGACAGTTTATTCCAGATTCTCCAGTCCTGAAGACCCGAGGTTGTGCCTTTCCAGCACAAAGTTCCTGTTCTTAGTTTTGTCCCTACCAGGTCTTGCAGACCCAGCTTCTGGGGAGACTCCTTCTGGGCCTTTGTCCATGGGAACCCCCCCCACCAATTCCTCAAAGTCCACTTACTTTGCTTTTTTTTTTTTTGGTTTTTCGAGGTAGGGTCTCACTCTGGTCCAGGCTGACCTGGAATTAACTATGTAGTCTCAGGGTGGCCTCGAACTCATGGCGATCCTCCTACCTCTGCCTCCCGAGTGCTGGGATTAAAGGCGTGCACCACCACGCCCGGCTGCTGCTTTGCGTTTTTTTTTTCACCTTTTTCAACCCTATCTCTGCCCCCAACCCTCCAATCACCCCTTGCACTTGAGAGAAAAAGAATCAGTCCAGGGTCATCTTGAAAGCTAGGGTTGGGTGAAGGGAGCAGAGGCTGAGGAGGGAGGGGCTGCCGCTGCCATCCAGTACTGGCAAGGACCATTGGCTGTCATTTAGCTCAATCCCAAGAGTTTAGGAGCCTCTTCAGCCATCTTATCCTGACCAAGACCTGCTCTTGAAGGGCTTTTCTTTTTTTGTGGGAGAGGGTGTGGGAGGGGGCTTGGGGCTGGGGCTCAAACTCGGAGTCCCATCCATGCCAGGCAAGCCCACTAGGATTGAGCGCAGCTCCTGTGGCTTGACTGTGGGGAGAAGGCCAGAACGGCCTCCTGGTCCTACTTGTCTCACTACTTCCTGTTGCCCCAGAGCTCACCTGGGAGCAAGTGGCACTCCAGAGGCCAGGTCTCCAGAGCTGGCCTCTGTCCTTGTTGTGTGGGTGGTCCTGACTCCCTTGCAGCAGCAGATCAACACCAGGTGGGAAGAAATGCGGACCCTTACTCTCATGAAGATGACCACCATTAATCTCCCAAACAGAAGGAGAAGCAGGCCCTGACATGAGGGGCCTGGGAGAGTTTCTAGGAGACACCGACTTGTGCACAGAACCCAGGTTTTCCGATGAAGGGCCATTTCAACCGAGATCTAAGGAATGACCTGGCAGACACAGGGACAGAAGGACATTTAAGCAGAGGGAACATACATTGTAAGGAGCATGGGGAAGAGGTGGGATAGATGAGGCTGGTGGTGAGGATGTGGCAAAACAATGTTGGCAGGAAGTTGAAGAGTTTAGAGACTCTGAGATTAGACTGGAGGGATTTGGGTTGATTAGATTAAGAAAGGCCTTCCAGGCATGAAAGGGATCTTTCTGTCTTTCTTTGCCCCTTTCCCTCCCACACTCTCTTTTATTTGTTTATTAGTGAGAAAGAGGAAGAGAGAGAGAGGATGGGTGTGCCAGGGCCTCTAACCACTGCAAATGAACTCCATGTGCATCTGGCTTACATGGGTACTGGAGAATCCAACCTGGGTCCCTTGGCTTTCCAGGCAAGCGTCTTAACCACTAAGCCCCTGACACAAAGCTTGTTTTATAATAAAGTGCTAAAATCTCATGTAATTCATACTGTACTGAACAGGAAGAATACAATAGTTGAATGGGAACAGCACACCCCGTTGGGTACTTTATATACTTTATAGACATGAGTGGATGCAAAACCATCTAACATAATATGTGAAAAAGAAAACCACTGTCACCACAGTATGTGTCGTGTGTTTCCTCTGGGGATGTGGGGCTTACAGAGCTACAGCTCCCTGCTGCCATCCACGATCTCACCAGAGCATGGAGCTGCATTTCACTAGCCCAGGAAATGAGCCAAATTCAAAGTATGCTGTCTACTGGATGCACAGAGCTTTCGCGTCATTGTGAAGTCAACGATGGTAAGTGGGATAAGGCAAGAGCGCTCTGCAAGTAACTCCTTACAGCCATATAATTTGAGGTCGTTGTTCTGGGGGTGGGAAGAGGAGGCAGTTCTAGTTTGAGGGCCACATGGAGAGAGCAAGATTCTATTTCTTTTCATGACAACTCATTTCGTAGGTGTGCAATTGCGCATTTGTTTTATGATATTTAAAAAAATATTTATTATTTGCAAGCAGAGAGAGAGAGAAGAGAGACAGACAGAAAGTATGGGTGCACCAGAGCCTCCAGCGGCTACAAATGAACTCCAGCTGCATGTACCACTTTTGTGCATCTGGTTTTATGTGGGTACTGGGGAATTAAACCCAGGTTGTTAGGCTTTGCAGGCAAGCGCCTTAACCTCTGGGCCATCTCTCCAGCCCTGTTTTGAGCTATTTTCTTTTCTTTTAAAAGTATTTTTAAAAATTTATTTGCAATCAGAGAACAATAGGGAGAAGCCAGAAGAATGGGCATACCAGGCCTCCAGCCACTGCAAACCTACTCCAGACACATACATTATTTTGTGCATCTGGCTTTATGTGTGTACTAGGGAATGGAACTCCGGTCCTTAGGCTTTGCATGCAAGTACTTTAACCACTGAGGCATCTCTCCAGCTCCTGTTTTATGCTATTTTCTATGCTCATTATTTTCAAGATAAAAGTTTGTTTGTTTGTTTGTTTAAACATCAGGGAAAGCCACTGTGGACACTGAGGCAGAGGGTAAAAGGGTCAGTCCTGTGGTTTGTAAACATGGATCAGGACACTCACTGTGTAGGGAGGGACAGGATCAGGAAAGAACCAAAGTGGGAGCCGGAAGTGGCTGTCCAGGTTCAAAACAATGTGGCTTTGACCTGGATGTGTGGCAGAGGGGAGAGGAGAGGCAGACCAGTGTCAAGGAAGTAGGATGGAGTGGACTTGGAGGGAAAGGCAAAGGGTGCCTCAAGCCTGCCTCTGAGAGTTTTAGCCTCTTTATTAGGATGGGTGCTGATGTCACCCATCAGCAAGAAACGTACGAAGATGAACAGAACTGGGCAAGGTTGGATGAATGAAGGAGTGTGGGACATGAATTTGAGATATTTCCAAAACATTCACGAGGATCTATCAGGCAAGCAGTTAGACATATAGGTCTGGAGCAGAGGGAAGGCCTGGGCTGGTCATCAGGGTATAGGGTTCAATTATTCTGGATTGCCCAGGGGAGAGTGCAGGCTGAGGGCAATCTTGAGGAAGGACAGTCAGTAATGGCTAGCTGAGGAGAGGAGCTTACAGAGGAGACAGGGAAAGAGTGCTACATAACCAAAAACCCCACCTGATATTTCCTCCTCCCCATTCCACTTTAGAACTCCAGTCTCCATCATATCCTCCCTTCTCCATTAGTCTCTCTCCCAATTTGATGACATCATCTTTCTCTTCTATTTTGAGGGTCTTGCAAAGGTATTGCTAGGCACTGCAAGATCATGGATATCGAGGCCAATTTCTGTCTAGGCAGTTGCATTGTAAGAGGTCATATCCTTCCTTTGGCTCTTCCATTCTATCTGCCCCCTCTTCCGCTATGGTCCCTGAGCCATTGGAGGGTGTGACAGAGGTGTTTCAGTGCTAGGCACTTCTCCATCCCTTCTTCTCAGCACTATGTTGCCTTTTGGGTCATCCCAGTGGTCATCACCATCTGAAAAGAGAAGCTTCTCTAGCCAGAAGTGAGAGTAGCGTTGATGTGTGAACATGAACATTTAGTGTAGTGTCCCCAGGGCAGCTTGGTGGGAATAATATATACATTTAGTCAGACATGAGCAGGCTTATACCCCCAAGGCTCATGACCTCACCTACCATAGACTTTTACTTAGGTTTTTCAGTACCGGGTATGTATTCCCTCCCGTAGAGAGGGCCTTCAGTCCAATTATGGAGCAGTTGGTTACCCCAAGAGTAGACACGCCATTATTGCACCCGTTCAGTCATTGGGCCTGTCTGGCCAAGCTTGAATATTCAGCATTCACTGTTTTCACTGTTGATGGCTTCTGTCTCCCATACGCTGCATGCAGTGCAGCTTTTTCCAGCTTTCAGTTGGCTGGTCTACAGGGAGAAGGTTTTCTGCTCAGCACCAGCTTGCTTTCTCAGTGACCTTGCCTCTCAGGCATGAGATGTCTTCAGCAATTCAACTTTCTTTTTTCTTTTCTTTTTTAAAAATATTTGCCAGGCATGGTGGCTCACACCTTTGATCCCAGCACTCGGAAGGCAGAGGTAGGAGAATCACGGTGAGTTCAAGGCCATCCTGCAACTACATAGTGAGTTCTAGGTTAGCCTGGACTAGAGTGAAACCCTACCTCAAAAACCAAAAAATAAAATAAAATTTTATTTTATTTATTTATTTATTTATTTATTTATTTATTTATTTGGTTTTGCGAGGTAGGGTCTCACTCTGGTCCAGGCTGACCTGGAATTCACTATGTAGTCTCAGGGTGGCCTCGAACTCTCGGCCATCCTCCTACCTCTGCCTCCCGAGTGCTGGGATTAAAGGCGTGCGCCACCACGCCTGGCTTTTATTTTATTTTATTTATTTGAGAGAGAAAGAGAGGAGAGAAAGAGGCAGATAGAGAGAGAATGGGCATGCCAAGGCCTCTAGCCACTGCAAACAAACTCCAGACACATGTGACACCACGTGCATCTGGCTTAAGTGGATTCTAGGGAGTCGAACCTAGGTGCTTAGGCTTCACAGGCAAGCACCTTAACCACGAAGCCATCTCTCCAGCCCTCATCTTGCATTTTTGCCTCCAGGAAGAGTTCCCAACTCACAGTAGCTCCTGGCTCTTGGTCTCTATACTCTCACTCCCCAGCCAGCCCACCTCAGCCCCCACTTTACCCAAGATCTCAGAGATCTGTAGCAACTCGTCCAGTTCCGAATAACCCTCAACACTTTGAAGCTGCTTTATAGGCAGTACAGCATCTAGACTGAATGTGTTGGAGGATAAGACCTGAGTCTGCCTAGCTTGCGGAGGACACTTCATAATGGGCTGCTCTTGAATTTCCAGAAAGGGAAAGATATTCTGCAGGGAAAGGCAGACTAGCATGTCCTAGAAGAGAATGGTGCCTCTGCACTCAGTCTTATAAACTCAGGTGAGAAACTGGGGTGCTCCCACTATTGGTTTTCTAGGCATGACCTCCTCAGGTGCACGTGTACACCCCACACTCTTGCCTTCTCAGGGAGATTTAACATAGCGCTACAGCGACATCTCCTGGCACATGTCACAGTGCTCCTCAAGAAACAGGGCCCCGAAAGCTTGTCTACAAGACAGGAAAAAAAGTGAATTAAAATCTAAATCTAGGAGCAGGTACGGTGGTGCACACCTTTAATCCCAGCACTCAGGAGGCACAGGTAGGAGGATCGTCGTGAGTTGGAGGCCACCCTCAGACTACATAGTTAATTCCAGGTCAGCCTGGGCCAGAGTGAGATCCTGCCTTGAAAAAACAACAACAATAACAACAACAACGTCTAAATCTAGGGCCTGGGTAGATGGCTCAGTAGTTAAAGGCACTGGCTTGCAAAGCCTGATGGCCCCAGTTTGAGTCCCCAGTACCCACTTAAAGACATGTACAAAGTGGCAGGACACCCTATGTGCCCATTCTCTCTCAAATAAATATCTAAAACAATAAGGGCTGGAGAGATGGTGTAGCCTTTAAGGCTTTTGCTTGCAAAGCCAAAGGATCCAGATTCAACTTCCTAGGACCCATGTAAGCCAGATGTACAAGGGGTGCATGTATCTGGAGTTTGTTTGTAGTGGCCGGAGGCCCTGAGCACCCATTCTCTATCTGTCCCTGTCTCTCTCCTTCTCTCTTTTCTTTCTCAAATAAATAAATAAAAATTAAAAAAATATTTAAAAACCCAATAAGGCCTACAATGAACACTCCAGTCTGTAAAATTAACAATAACATTACCAAAACTGAAACACTGAAGCCTGGCAGAGGCATGGATAATCCCTTATCTAGTGCCAATGAAAGTAAATTTGGCCATGCTTTCTGGACAGAATGCTGCCAAAACTGGTCGCTTTGTGGAACTTCTCGATTGATATTCAAAAGAAGTTCTTCTTCAAGAGGGAAAAATCTATCTATGCATGAAAACGTGACTACAAGTACATTTATATATTCAGGAAGACCGAGACGAATCTGCAGTACTTACCTGGTTGTAGACGTGGTTACACCAATCATGGTTTGACCACGTGATGAACTATCACACAGGGCTTACAATGACAAGGGTGGGCCAGAGAGACGGCTTAGAGGGAACCCAAGTTCCCAAGAACCTAGGCTCATTTCCCCAGTACCCACATAAAGCCAGATGCACAAGGTGTCACAGGCATCTGAAGTTCATTTGTAGTGGGTAGAGGACCTGGGGCACCCATTCTCCTCTTGTCTCTCTTTGTCTCTCTCTCTGTGTGTCTATCTGCCTCTCTCTCTAATAAATTAATGAATTAATAGATTTTTTAAATGACAGGTGTGTTTCTTGTATTGGAACAAGGAACATTCTCAATGCCAAGTGACATAAAGTACCTAAAATATTACTAGTAATTAGAGAAATGCTATTAATTAGTTATTAATTAAATGCTATTAATAATAAGACTATGGGGCTGGAGAGATGGCTTAGCTTAGCAGTTAAGGTGCTTACCTGTGAAGCCTAAGGACCCAGGTTTGATTCCCCAGTACCCATGTAAACCAGCTGCATATGGTGGCACATGTGTCTGGAGTTCATTTGCAATGGCTAAAGACCCTGGCACACTTATTATCTCTCTCTTTCTTTCTCGCTCTCTGCCTCTTTCTCTCTCCCAAATAAATAAATAAAAATAAAATATATTAAAAAATAATAAGACTATGAAGCAGACTTTGGTACCATAGTCAGGAAGCGGAGGAGATCTTGATATTAATTGGTGAAGAACCACTAAATTTTTTAATTTACTCTTTGGTTGATACTTGTCTTTATTATGGAAATATCAGCTATTAAATGAAGATACTGAAATAAATGGAGAATTGGTAAGAAAAATACCCAAAGATCACGCACAGGTTGGGGACTATCTTCCAGGGACGGTCAGGGTTCAAGTGTATCTCCTTTGGCACAGGTCTGGCCCAGGGTGTGCTTGATAAGTGGCTATGGAGCTGCCGAATGAACAGGACACGAGATAGGCCACTCCTGCTCCCTTCTTCCTTGCCGTTCTTCTCAGGAAGCCCTCCTCAGCCAACACTCAGCCTGATGACCTCCAGTTATATGGCCTCAGGTTCTATGAGGGCCTAGTCATACCAGGAGGCTGTTGCAGAGCTCCACAGTCTGACCTTCTGGCTTACTACCTCAGCTAAAATTAACAATAACATTACCAAAACTGAAACACTGAAGCCTGGCAGAGGCATGGATAATCCCTTATCTAGTGCCAATGAAAGTAAATTTGGCCATGCTTTCTGACAGAATGCTGCCAAAACTGGTCGCTTTGTGGAACTTCTCGATTGATATTCAAAAGAAGTTCTTCTTCAAGAGGGAAAAATCTATCTATGCATGAAAACGTGACTACAAGTACATTTATATATTCAGGAAGACCGAGACGAATCTGCAGTACTTACCTGGTTGTAGACGTGGTTACACCAATCATGGTTTGACCACGTGATGAACTATCACACAGGGCTTACAATGACAAGGGTGGGCCAGAGAGACGGCTTAGAGGGAACCCATGTTCCCAAGAACCTAGGTTCATTTCCCCAGTACCCACATAAAGCCAGATACACAAGGTGTCACAGGCATCTGAAGTTCATTTGTAGTGGGTAGAGGACCTGGGGCACCCATTCTCCTCTTGTCTCTCTTTGTCTCTCTCTCTCTCTGTGTCTATCTGCCTCTCTCTCTAATAAATTAATGAATTAATAGATTTTTTAAATGACAGGTGTGTTTCTTGTATTGGAACAAGGAACATTCTCAATGCCAAGTGACATAAAGTACCTAAAATATTACTAGTAATTAGAGAAATGCTATTAATTAGTTATTAATTAAATGCTATTAATAATAAGACTATGGGGCTGGAGAGATGGCTTAGCTTAGCAGTTAAGGTGCTTACCTGTGAAGCCTAAGGACCCAGGTTTGATTCCTCAGTACCCATGTAAACCAGCTGCATATGGTGGCACATGTGTCTGGAGTTCATTTGCAATGGCTAAAGACCCTGGCACACTTATTATCTCTCTCTTTCTCGCTCTCTGCCTCTTTCTCTCTCCCAAATAAATAAATAAAAATAAAATATATTTAAAAATAATAAGACTATGAAGCAGACTTTGGTACCATAGTCAGGAAGCGGAGGAGATCTTGATATTAATTGGTGAAGAACCACTAAATTTTTTAATTTACTCTTTGGTTGATACTTGTCTTTATTATGGAAATATCAGCTATTAAATGAAGATACTGAAATAAATGGAGAATTGGTAAGAAAAATACCCAAAGATCACGCACAGGTTGGGGACTATCTTCCAGGGACGGTCAGGGTTCAAGTGTATCTCCTTTGGCACAGGTCTGGCCCAGGGTGTGCTTGATAAGTGGCTATGGAGCTGCCGAATGAACAGGACACGAGATAGGCCACTCCTGCTCCCTTCTTCCTTGCCGTTCTTCTCAGGAAGCCCTCCTCAGCCAACACTCAGCCTGATGACCTCCAGTTATATGGCCTCAGGTTCTATGAGGGCCCAGTCATACCAGGAGGCTGTTGCAGAGCTCCACAGTCTGACCTTCTGGCTTACTACCTCAGCTGAAATGAGCCTAGGGTAGCCAGAGGGGGTTCTCAGCAATCAGGGTAAGTCTCGCATTTTGGACTCGTATCTGGCATCCTTGAATCAAAATTGGTACGCTGGCCATGTGTATTAAACAGGCTAAACATTGGATTATCCAGGAAGCAAATGCTTAGGTGACTTTGGGGTGAAAAAGAGTGCTTGAAATCAAAGTCTGTGAAAGAAGGGAAGGAAGTAGGCCCGAGCACACCAAGCCTCTGCCAGCTCCCACCTTGGAAGCCAGGAGTGCTGGGGCGAGTCTGTCCTGCCCATGTCCCATGCTGGGTTGAAATGGCCAGGCCCTTGCCTCCCTGTCATCGGCTATGTGGGAGGCCTGACAAAGGCACAGGGTATTCTCCACCACTTAGACCAACTGTACAGAAGCTGATAGCTGGAGGTCTCTCCCCGTAGCCAGTCAGCAAGTCCTTCCTTGAAGGGGAATCTGGGTGCTACAGCTCAGTTACTTGGTTGGGACATTTGGCAGATGAGGAATCTGAGGCTATGATTATCACGAGAGATAACATCACTCCGTCTGTGCTTCTGACTATATCCCCAACCATTCCCATCTGCCCTGTCCCACAGTGGCAGGTTCCAGAGGAGCCACCCCATCCAGACAGGTTCCCATAGAGGAAAGTTACTGATGACCTGCCAATGACCAAAGGGAGCCACAGCACACTCAGCAGTCAAAATGTTCCTTCCCATTCCAGTGCATTTGCAGCACTTCTCATCCTCCCGTCCAGAGCCTCCTGGATACCTGGATTCCACATTTGTCCCTGTAGCTGTGGCCACTGTCTGTGCCTCTCTCACAGCGAGCCTCTCTGTGAGCCAGACCTTTACTTCCTGCTCATTATTGTGCATCATTTTACTTTCAATTTCAGAAGGCTCTGGAAATAGCCAGGGTGTGACCAAATTCAGCTCAACCATTTACCAGCTTTGGGAATGTAGGAGCATCACTAGCTGGCCTGCGATGAAGCACTGAGCAAGGTCAAAACTGAAAGATCCTAGGTACCTTCCCCAAAGCAGGGAGGGGCTGGAGAGATGGCTCAGCAGTTAAGAGCCCTGCCTGTGCAAGCATGAGGCCAGAGGAGGCCTGAAAGATGGCTTTGCCTTTGAGTTCCCAGGACCCACATAAACATCTGGGTATGGACGTAAACTTAGTACTGTAGGGGAGCAGAACCCCAAGAATTTCTGGGCTCATGAAAAGCAAGCTTCAAAAAGAATGGGCGGAAAGGCTGGAGAGAGAGCTCAGCAGTTAAAGGCTCTTGTTTGCAAAGCCTGATGGCCCTGGGTTTGAGTCCCCAACACCCACTTAAAGCCAGATGCGCAAAGGGGCACATGCATCTGGAGTTCCTTTGCAGTGGCAAGAGGCCTTGGTGCACCCATTTACCTTTCTTTCTCATTCTCTCTCTCTCTCTCTCTCTCTCTCTCTCTCTGCTTGCAAATAGATAAATTTAAAAAAAAACTTTTTTTGGCTTTATTTTCAAGGCAGAGTCTTACTGTAGCCCAAGCTGACCTGGAACTCTCTCTGTAGTCCAAGGCAGACCTTGAACTCACAGTGATCCTCCTACTTCTGCCTCCCCAGTGCTGGAATGCTGGAATTAAAGAAGTATACCACCATACCCAGCATTATAATTTTATATATATCTTTATGAGAAAGAGAATGAGAGAGGAAAGAGAGAGAGAATGGGTGCACCATGGCATCCAGCCACTGCAATCTAACTTAGACACGTGTGCCACCTACTGGGCATGTGCAACCTTGCATTTGTGTCACCTTGTGCATCTGGCTTACATGGGATCTGGAGAGTTGAACATGGGTCCTTAGGTTTCACAGGCAAGCACCTTAACCACTAAGCAATCTCTTCAGGCCAAAAAAATTTTTTTTAAAAAAGAATGGGTAGCAATAACTGACTGCTGCTCCCACAAGGCATAACCCACAACCCCATGGGGAGTACCAGCAACCCCACTAAGGAGGGCTTCTTGTGGAATGGGGACAGGGAGGAGAGAAAAGATGGCACCAACACATGATGTACCCATACAAAGTATGTTCTTAATTGAAAAAAAAAGAATGAGAGGAAGAGTGACAGAGCAGGACACTGTACATTCTATTCTAGCCACTTCAGACAAGTACACTCTTCTGCAAATGAGTACAAGGGGTATACACCACACACACATGCACACACAAGGGGTGCTGCATGGACACGTGTACGAACATGCACCACACACACATGCACACACAAGCAAAAATAAAACAGTTATTTTTCAAGTGAAGAATTCAGGGAAAGAAAAAAAATAACTTCCAGCTGGGCGTGGTGGCGCATACGTTTAATCCCAGTACTTGGGAGGCAGAGGTAGGAGGATCACCAAGAGTTCAAGGCCAGCCTGAGAATACATAGTGAATTCCAGGTCAGCCTGAGCTAGAGTGAGACCCTACCTTGAAAACCGAAAATTAAAAAAAAACAAACTTCCAATAAGTAAATAGGCTGAATATTAAAAATAAAAAATTTAAAAAGCAGTTAGGGCTGGGCCAGGCATGGTGGCACATGACTTTAACCCCAGCACTCAGGTGGCAGAGATAGGAGAATTACTGAGTTCAAGGCCAGCCTGAGACTACATAGTGAATTCCAGGTCAGCCTGGGCTAGAGTGAGACCCTACCTTAAAAAAAGGCAGGGAGGCTGGAGAGATAGCTTAGCTAAAGCCAAAGGGCCCAGGTTTGATTCCCCAGTACCTCTGTAAAGCTGGATGCCCATGGTGGCACATGCATCTGGAGTTCATTTGCAGTGGCTAGAAGCCCTAGCAACCCATATTCTCTTTCGCTTTCTCAAGAAAAACCAATTAATGCTGGAAATATTGCTCAGTGGTTAAGGCACTTGCTTGCAAAGCCTTACAGCCTGAGTTTGATTCCCCAGTAGTCATGAAAATCCAGAAGCATAAAGTGATGCATGTGTCTGGAGTTTGTTTGCAGTGGCAGGAGGCCCAGGCAACCCATTCTGTTACTCTCAATCTGCCTCTTCTCTCTCTCTCTCTCTCTCTCTCTCTCTCTCTCACACACACACACATAAATAAATACGTAATATTAAAAATAAGGAATAAAGGCCGGGCATGGTGGCACACGCCTTTAGTCCCAGCACTCGGGAGACAGAGGTAGGCAGATTGTCAAGAGTTCGAAGCCACCCTGAGATTACATACTGACTAGTGTGAAACCCTACCTCGAAAAACCAAAAAAAATAAATAAATAAAAAATAAAAATAAATAAATGGACTGATGAATTGAACAGACAGTTAATTCTCAAAAGAAGAAACATAAATGACCAAGAAGTATATTTTTAAAATATTTTATTTATTAAATTATTTGAGAGAGAGAAAGAGGTGGCGAAAGAGAATGGGTGCACAAGAGCCTCTAGCCATTGCAAATGAGCTCCAGACGTATGTGCCATATTGTGCATCTGGCTTACGTGGGTACTGGAGAATCTAACCTGGGTCCTTAGGTTTCGTAGGCAAGCATCTTAACTACTAAACCATCTCTCCAGCCCAAGAAACATATTTTTAAAAATATTATCTATTTATTTATTTATTTGCAAGAATAGAGAGAGAGAGAGAGAAGGGGAATTGGTGCAGCAGGGCCTCCAGCCTTATGCATATGACTTTTTGTAGGAACTGGGGAATTGAACCTGGGCTGCCAGGCTTTGCTAGCAAGTACCCAGGCTGACCTGGAATTTACTATGTAATCTCAGACTGGTCTCAAACTCATAGCAATCCTCCTGCCTCAGCCTCATGAGTGCTGAGATTAAAGGTGTGACACCACGCCCAACTAAGAGATTTTTTAAATTAATTTATTTATTTGAGAGTGACAGAGAGAGGCAGGTAGATAGAGAATGGATGCACCAGGGCCTCCAGCCACTGCAAATAAACCCCGGATGCATGTGCCACCTTGTGTATCTGGCTTATGTGGGTCCTGGGGAAACAAGCCTTGAACCAGGGTCCTTAAGCTTCACAGGCAAGTGCTTAACCACTAAGCCATCTCTCCGGGCTCCCTAAAAGATATTTTTAAAAACGTTCCATATCGTTAACCATCAGGGAAATGCAAATCAAAACCCCTTTAAGTGTTTCATTTCACCCAAGTCAAAATGACTATCATCAAGAAAACTAGCAACGACACCCTGGGCAGACATGGTGGTGCTCGCCTTTAATCTTAGCACTTGGGAGACTGAGTTTGAGGCCAGCCTAGGATACATGGCTACAGAGTGAATGCTAGACCAGCCTGGGTTACAGTAAGGCCCTGCCTAAAACAACAACAACAACAAAAATATACTAAGAGGCTGGTAAGATGGGGATGGGGGATGGCCAGTGCCTCGTGTTGTTCAACTCCCAGGGGCGACCATGGGAGGAACTCCTGAGCACCGCCAAAGACCACTCCAGCGGAGGACTAGCCCTCTCAGTCCAGAGGTGCCCTGCACCACTGGAACACAAGAGAGCCCAGGAAGCCAAGTAGGTGGGCATCCTCCCCCAGGCTGGGAGGTGGGGGGAACAGACTGGACTTTGGCAGTCTTTCCAGCAGTGGTGTGCTACAGAAAGTTCCGGAAGATTAGGAGGCTCATCTTCTGGTTCTAAGAGAAGAGCACTTGCTTTGTATTCTTTGGCAAGTCACTTCTTTACTGTTTTCCGTTTCCACATAGGACAGTGAAGGGGGAGGGGAGGGACCAAGCAGAGCCCTATTCCAGTGTTAAATTCCAATCGTCAAGGATTGTGATGAGCCCTAAAATCCAGCAGGGGACGCCAGATCCTAAGGAGCAGTGATGAAGCAGTCTCCAGCCTCAAAGAGCCACAGAGTCAAGGGACAAGGCCAAGATCCCTAAGGGACTCATTGAAGAACAGCTGCTCAGGACAAAGCTGTTGGGAAAGGATCCAAGCCTGGTTCTGGCCTAAGTCATCTCTCTCTGGCCTAATCACAATTCTAGTCCCAAATGCTTGCACCACTTTGTGCATCTGGCTTTATGTGTGTACTGGAGAATCAAACTCAGGGCATTAGGCTTGGCAAGCAAGCACCTTTAACCATTGTGCCTGCTCTCCAGCCCCCTCATTCTCTTTTTTAAAAAACTTTATTTTATTTATTTATTTTTTTTTATTTATTTGGAGAGAGAGACAGAGAGAGATAGAGAGGGAGAGGGAGACAGAAATGGGCGTGCCAGCAGTGTCTCAGCAGCTGTGAACGAAATCCAGATGGGTGTGCCCCCTTGTGGGCAAGTGCGGCATTGCGCCCTTGCCTCACTTTGCATCTGGCTAAACGTGGGACCTGGAGATTGGAACCGCTGGAGATTGGAACCAGCGTTCTTAGGCTTAGCAGGCAGGCGCCTTAGCTGCTAAGCCATCTCTCCAGCCCTCATTCTCTTTTAAACCCAGGTACAGATACGTAATTGACTTGATGAGGAGGCCTGCATGTCTCAGAGATCTAGGCTCACTGCCAGAGCATAATGGGTGAAGTTTTGGTGGTATTGATTTCGAAGGGAGAGAGGGCATTTTATTAAATATGTGAATTTCTGAAGTTGTACGTGGCATCACACAGGACGCCTGTGATGGATGGACAGCTAAGATGAAAGACTGTGGTTGCACTTGACCTTTTGACAACCCTGTTCCATCCCTCCTTGTTTTGTAGTACCCTGTGGTTTGGGAGAGTTGGAGTAAGCCCTGATTAACTTAAGTCAAGCATAGTTCCCTCCCAGCCAGGGAACTGATTTTGGAATAAGCATGTGACTCAGTTTGGGACTAATGAGACCGTGTGGAGATAAGTTGGGGGTGGTGGTGAGGAATTGGGAAGATATTTCCTCTTAGAATAAAGTGCAGGAAATGAGGATCTCTTCCTTATGGATGTTGTAGGGAATGGGCCAAAGGGCCCAGAGTTGCTGTTACCACCTTAGTACTTGACACTGGCCTCAGAGAAAAACAGAGCTGAGAAAATCAAGGGGAAATATCCAGAGCCTATGGTTTAAATCACATGGAAGCCTTGTCCTCCCTTTGATACCTTAGGGAACCAATACATTTCCAAATTACTCAGCCCAAGCTGAATTGAGTTTTCTATTTCATATGGCTAAAGTCATCTTAACTAAGGCAGCCTGCCTTCCAAGAACTCCGATCATTCAGTCTCCTCAATTTCCCCAGAATTGTGCCTGCAACCCCAGGGACTTATGTAAGGCTGTGGTTTGGAGAATGAGAGTCCTCAGTCATCACTGGGCTACACAGGCATCTGTTACAGTATCCAGAACCCATCTGGTCCTCAGTCACACGGGTAGCTGCTGTGCTGTTTCCCACTCCCCTCAGCTCTCATTTTCTTCCTCCGTGCTGTCAGCTGTCATCTATCCTGCTGTTGAGCACACCATGGACTTTTTGTTGTTGTTGTTGTTGTTTTTCGAGGTACAGCCTCACTCACTCTAGCTCAGGCTAACCTGGAATTCACTAAGTAGTCTCAGGCTGGCCTTGACCTTGTGGCAATCCTCCTACCTCTGCCTCCCAAGTGCTGGGATTAAAGGCATGTGCCATCACACCTGACTTGGGAATATTTTATTTATTTATTTATTTGAGTGAGAGAGAGAGAGCAAGAGACAGAGACAGAGAGAGAGAAAGGGAGAATGGGCATGCCACTGCAAACAAACTCCAGACGCATAGGCCACCTTGTTTATCTGGCTTACGTGGGTCCTGGGGAATTGAACCTGGATCCTTAGGCCTTGCAGACAACACCTTAACTGTGGAACCATCTCCCAAGCCCATACCATGGATATTCTTGCTGCCTAGGCACTATGCTAGGTCACAGAAAATTTCATTAGGTTTCTAAAGGTTGGTATCTTCCTGTATTATTCTTTTTAAAAAATATTTATTTATTTATTTATTTATTTATTTATTTATTTATGACAGAGAGAGAGAGAGGGAAGGAGGGAGAGAGATAGAGGAGAATGGGCGCACCAGGGCCTCTAGCCACTGTAAACAAACTCCAGATGCATGCACCACCTTGTGCATCTGGCTTACGTGGGACCTGAAGATTTGAACTGCGATCCTTAGGCTTTGCAGGCAAACACCTTAACTGCTAAGCCATCTCTCCAGCCCCCTGTATTGTTCTTGATACTAGGATCATTCTACTGTTCCCATGCCATGCTAGACCTAGGAAAATTCTGGAAGACGAAGAATTGGTCTTCCCAGATTGACCATGTAATTCTTTCAATTCTGGATTCTTTCTGGAAGTGAGGCATGGACCTACACTCTGCTTAGTTAGGGGAGCTCTCCCGCAGGGACGGCGCCATCTTGCTTCTTACTCGCTCTTCTCCCTGCCAACGCAAGGGACTTCCTCATCACTTGGGGCTAGGGAGCTCTTACTCTAACTTGTGTATTTTTCTAAATCTTTTGTGCTTTTTATTAATTCTGCTTGTTCTATTGCCACTCATTTTCATCTCTTGCCTTCTTTTACTTAGTAATCATCTTCCTATTCTTTTCCTGATTTTCCAGGTATTATAGCAGCATAACTGACATGCCAAACTCTAAAGATAACTAGGGACTGTGGCGATGGTGTAGCACTTAAAGGTACTTGCTTGCGAAGCCTACTGGCCCAGGTCCAACCAAACCCTGTATTTTTCTGGGCAACACTAGGATTTTTAATTTTTATTTTTTTAAATTTATTGTTATTTTTATTTATTTATTTATTTTTTTTGTTTTTTCAAGGTAGGGTTTCACTCTGGTCCAGGCTGACCTGGAATTCACTATGTTGTCTCAGGGTGGCCTCAAACTCACAAATCTTCCTACCTCTGCCTCCTGAGTGCTGGGATTAAAGGCATGTGCCACCATGCCCAGCCTAACACTAGGATTTTTAAGCACTTTAACTTCACTGTACCCTACTCTTAAGTTACAAATTGCTATTTGTATTTTAATTCTTCACAGTACATAATAATTATATTATTTCTAGTTCTAGATCTTCTTCCTTCCTTCCTTCCTCCTTATTTTTTGACAAGTCTATGCAATGAGTAGGGTGTGTATGAAGGTTCATATGTATGTAGTCATACGTATGTACATGTGTGGGTGTGCATACACATGTGGTCGCACCATCTCATAGAGGACAGAAGTTGATGTTGGGTGTCTTATTTAATTGCTCTTCACCTTATTATTATTGTTATTATTATTGAAACAAGGCCTCTTACTAAACCTGGGTCTCACTGATTTGGTTAGCAGTTAGCCAGCAAGTCTTAAAGATCTTTTTTTGTTTGTTTGGTTGGGTTTTTTTTTTTTTGGGGGGGGGGTTCAAGGTTGGGTCTCACTCTAGCTCAGGCTGACCTGTAATTCACTATGTAGTCTCAGGGTGGCCTTGAATTCATGGCGATCCTCCTACTTCTGCCTCCCGAGTGCTGGGATTAAAGGCGTGCGCCACCACACCCAGCTAATCCTCTTTTCTTTTAAGCAGGGTCTCACTGTAGCCCAGACTGACATGGAACTTCATAGCCCAGGTTAGCCTTGAACTCATGGCCATCCTCCTACCTCAGTCTCCTGAGTGTGGGGAGTAAAGGCGTGAGCCACCAAGGATCCTCTTGTCTCTACTTCCATGGCGCTATGATTACAGGCACAAGTCACACACCACCACATCCAACTTTTTGTTTGTTTTTTCAAGGTTGGGTCTTGCTCTAGCCTAGGCTGACTTGGAATTCATTATGTAATCTAAGGGTAGTCTTGAACTCATGGCGATCTTCTTACCTCTGCCTCCCGAGTGCTGTGATTAAAGGTGTGTGCCACCACGCCCAGCAATTAGTTTCTTTTTTATTTATTTATTTTTTTATTTTTATTTATTTTTTTTTTTGGTTTTGCGAGATAGGGTCTCACTGGTCCAGGCTGACCTGGAATTAACTATGTAGTCTCAGGGTGGCCTTGAACTCTTGGCAATCCTCCTACTTCTACCTCCCGAGTGCTGGGATTAAAGGCGTGCGCCACCACGCCTGGCTTCTTTTTTATTTTGATGTCCTCATCTTTTCCTCCTATTATTGGGGTCTAGTGCAGGTAGTGTCAGGCACTGCGAGGTCATGAATATCCAAGACGTTTTGTGTCTGGAAGATTGCATTGTAAGCAGTCGTACATTCTTTCTGCCACTTCTTCCTCAATGGACCCTGTGCCTTGGAAGGTATGATAGAGATGTTTCAGTGCTGAGCACTCCTCTGTCACTTTTTCTCAGTACTATGGTGTCTTTTGAGTCATCCCAGAGGTCGCCACCATCTGAAAAGAGAAGCTTCTCTAACCAAAAGTGAGAGTAGCATTAATATGTGGGTATGAACATTAAGAAAAGTGCTTTACAAGCAAGCACCATTAGCCACTGAGCCATCTCCCCAACCTGCTTTTTATAGTTTTCTATTTGCTCCATGCTTTTCATTCATTCATTCATTCATTTTTTCATTCATTTTTTTTGAGGCCTGATACCACCTCTTTATTCTTTTTAAAAATTTTTATTGACAACTTCTTTAATTGTAGACAATATCCCATGTTATTTCCGTCCCTCCCCCCACTTTCCCCTTTGAAACTTCACTCTCCATCATATCCCCTCCCCCTCTTTTCAGTTTGATGTCATGATCTTTTCCTCCTATTATTATGGTCTTATGTAGGTAGTGTCAGGCACTGTGAGGTCATGGATATCCAGGCCATTTTGTGTCTGGAGGAGCACGTTGTAAGGAGTCCTACTCTTCCTTTGGCTCTTACATTCTTTCATCCCCCTCTTCCACAATGGACCCTGAGCCTTGGAAGGTGGGTTTGAGATGTTTCAGTGCTGAGCACTCTTCTGTCACTTCTTCTCAGCACCATGGTGCCTTCTGAATCATCTCAAGGTTTCCACCATCTGAAAAGAGAAGCTTTTCTAACCAAAACCGAGAGTAGCATTAATATATGGGTGTGGACATTAAGAGAAGTGCTTACTGGGCAGTTTGGTGAGCATAGTATATACATTTAGTGAGACATCAGCAGACATTACACCCATAGGGCTCATGACTACCCCGTCATAGGTTTTCAGTATCAGAGACGTGTTCCCTCTGACGGAGTGGGCCTCCAGTCCAATTAGAGAGCAATTGGTTTCCCCCATAACAGACATGCCACTATTGCACCCGTTGGCTCATTTGGCCTGGCTGGCCAAATTTAAAGCTTGCAGTGTTCACTGTAGAGTACCTTCACTGGTGTTTTCTCTCTCCCGTTGAGCTGCATGCAGTGTAGCTTTTTCTAACTTTCTGTCAGCTGGTCCTCATGGAGGAGGCTTTCAGCTCAGCTCCAGCAGGATTTCTCAGTGACCTTGCAGCCCAAGTATGCGGAGTCTTCAGCAATAGGGTCTTACCATCTATTTCTGGTGGGAAACCAAGGACCTTGGCAATGGCCTATAATGTTTTGGGGGTATCTGTGACCTCCTTTTTCTTCCTTTCTTTCTTTCTTTCTTTCTTTCTTTCTTTCTTTCTTTCTTTCTTTCTTTTTCTTTCAATCTTCGAGGTAGGGTCTCGCTGTAACCCAGGCTGACATGGAACTCACTGTGTAGTCCCAGGCTAGCCTCGAACTCACAGCGATCCTCCTACCTCTGCCATGCTGGATTAAAGGTCTGGGCCACCACAATTTTTCAAACTTGCCTTAACATGTCTTATTCATTTCTTTCCTCATCTGTTTTCTTTTGTGTGTGTGGTATGCGTGCATGTGTATTTTGCATGTGGAGGCCATTGGTTGTCATCGGGTATCTTCCTTAATGACTGCACTTTATCGTAGCAAGGCAGTGTCTCCCATTTGAACCTAGAGCTCACCAATTTGACTAGTCTAGAACCCTTGTTTTCTGCTTCCCAAGTACTGGGATTATAGGGGGCTGCCACACCCACCTGACCCAAACTCTGGTCCTTAAGCTTGTGTGTCAAAAGCTTTATTCACTGAACCATCTCCTCAGCCTCCATAACATGTTTCTTTAAACATTCTGGCCAGTGCTGGGATTAAAGGCGTGCCACCATGCCCGGCTATAACATGTTTCTTTAAACAGTCTGGCCAGGTGTGGTAGCACACACCTTTAATCCCAGCACTTGGGAGGCAGAGTTAGGAGGATCACTGTGAGTTCAAGGCCAGCCTGAAAGTATATAATGAATTCCATATACCACACACCCCACACTACTTTACACACACCCCACAAAACTAAATGCTCTTTATACTTTATCTTTTTTTAAAGATTTTATTTTCATTTTTTAAAATTTACTTATTAGAGACGGAGAGAGAGAGAGAGAGAGAATGGGCATGCCAGGGCTCTAGCCACTGCAGACGAACACCATATACATGTGCCACCACGTGCATCTGACGTATGTGGGATGTGGAGAATCAAACCTGGATCCTTAGGCTTCTCAGGCAAGCACCTTAACCATCAAGCCATCTCTCCAGTCCTGTTTATACTTTATCTATCATTGTTAGTTATTTTTGTGGAAGACGTTTCCTGAATATCCTAGCCTGCCCACCTCCCAGATCTTTTGTTTAATGCAAAGCTATTCTTTTCCTCCCAGGAGATCTCACTTCTGACATTAACAAGCCAAAATATCCTCTGCATTGTATCATTTCTTCCCAGAGGCAATAAACCAAGAAACTCCATGTTTGCATGTGCGCAGAAACATCAGGTAGAAAGAAGCACCCCTCTCCATTTTGTCGCTATTTTACAGCTGCCTAACCTAGTGCCCAGCACCAGAGCACAGTAAACAGTCCTGTCCCCATGGTGATTATTCCTATTTGCAAACTCACCATTAAAAAATATTTTATTAATTTATTTATTTGAGAAAGAGAGATAAAGAAGCAGATACAGAGAGAGAGAGAGAGAGAGAGAGCGAGAGAGAATGGGTGCTCCAGAGCCTTCCGCTGCTGCAAACGAACACCAGACACATGCGCCACCTTGTGCATTTGGCTTATGTGGGATCTGGGGCAACGAACATGGGTCCTTAACTGCTAAGCCATCTCTCCAGGCCCAAACTCACCATCTTTTTTCTTTCTGTTTCCCACCTCCCCCCCCAAGGTAGGGTCTCACTCTAGCCCATGCTGATCTGGAATTTACTCTGTAGTCTCAGGGTGGCCTCAAACTCATGGTGATCCTCCTACCTTGGTCTCACAAGTGCTGGGATTAAAGGCTCTCCGTGTACAGTCCTGTCACTATGGTGATTATTCCTATCTGCAAACTCACTTATTTAGGCCCCATTCCATCTTTCTTTACTCTCTTATCTTCAAGTGATTTATTTTGTTTTTGTTTTTTGCTTTTGTTTTTTGAGGTAGGATCTCGCTCTCTAGCCCAAGCTGACTTGGAATTCACTATGAGGTCTCAGGGTGGCCTCAAACTCACAGTGATACTCCTACCTCCGCCTCCTGAGCGCTGGGATTAAAGGTATGCACCACCATGCCTAGCTAACCACAATTGCCTTTTCAAATGTGTACTATTACTTGGAAATTTTCAGTCACTGGACAACCCGCAGAAGCTTTGAGGGTGCTGAGGTCTTCTGTTTCTTTGTTCACTCTGATAACAGCACTCTTTCAGTTGCAGGGGGCAGAAGTCTCAAGTAAAACAGCAGTCAACATCAAAAGTTCAAGTTAATGGCAGCCGTGGTGTCACACGCCTTTAATCCCAGCACTTAGGAGGCAGAGGTAGGAGGATCGCCATGAGTTCAAGGCCACCCTGAGACTACATAGTGAATTCCAGGTCAGCCTGTGCTAGAGTAAGACCACACCTCGAAAGAAGAAAACAAAGATTCAAGTTAAGCCAGGCTTGGTGGTACACACCTTTAATCCCAGCACTCAGGAGGTTTAGGTAGGATGATAGCTGTGAGTTTGAGGCGAGCCTGAAGCTACACATTGAGTTCCAGGCCCACCTGGGCTAGAGTGAGACCCTACCTTGAAATATTCAACAACGGAAAAGGTCCAAGTGGCTCCTAGAACTGGAAACCCAGGGTGCTCCAGGGTGTACTGAATGACAGAAGGTTCTGGTCTTTGCCCTGTGATTTGGTTTCATTCTGAATGACAGCACCCAGAATCTCCACACTTACTCCTCACAGCTCCAAGCAGAGTGGAAGGGCGTTCTATCCTCTCTAGCCAAAGTCCCAGAATTGTCCCTTATTGGATGAATTCTACCAATGCCCCCCCCCCCACACACACACTTGTGGCCAGAGGCATTTGGTGTGTGGTCGGCTAAATCTGAATCCAAGGTACTCTTCTGGAACCCACTTGCAGACAAGTCTGCCAAAAGTCACAGGCTCTGAAATTAGGAGAGATGGGGTTTCTTCAATAACTAGAGTTACTGGAGAGATGTACCCCATGCACGAAAGGGGGCCCTGGAGCGGGTCAACAGAGGAGTAAAGAGATTCTGTTTGTCTACCACCATCCCCCACTCCGACCTCAGAGCCCCAAGAAAAGCCTCCAAGGCAGCCTGAGAGGCCAGCAGGATTACATTAACAAGGTGCTAGTTTGGTCCAGGTCCTTGGGATACTGGCACTCATCAGCCTCAGAGGCAGGGCAGGAGTGATGTAGCTGGTGACTTACCAAAGGCTGCCTTCCCACCATATAGGCTCAGGCCCAGGGGACCCCACTGGAGCCTCATCAGCAGTAAGTTTTATCCAGGCCACTCCCTGGCCTCCTCAAGCTGTTTATATCCCTCTGATATAAATAAAACACTTAAACAGGATCCCTAACCCCATGTAATATACACATCTCTTCAGTGACGGCAGCCAAATTCACCCTAGGGTCAAGGTGCAGGGTCCTTATATACCCAGTGTGTGAGTGAGCCAAGAAGTAGGGTTCCAAGAAATATGAGAGCATGGCCAGAGGCGAAAACTAATCACCTAAGACGTGTACATTTCCCAGCTCGGGCCACGGCTTTCTGCTGATTTGCCTTGCCTAGGGTTGGGGGTAGGGACAAGGCTGGCTGCAAGAGCAGGTGTGGGAACTCCAGCAGGCAAAGAGCAGGTGCAGGGGCAGGGAAGGACAGCATGCTCCTTCAAACTGGAAAATCACAATGGTTTCGTGTTCCACTGCTGGAGTCGATATGAGGTGACTGTGGGAGAGCCAATGTCTTCCCATGGTGTCCCCTTCAGAACCTCAGAACTGTCCGTGTGGGTTTTATACCTTGCTCTCTATCATATGAGTGGGTTTTTTTTAGATGAATGTGGTTGTTTATTTGTTTATTTTTGGTTTTCAAGGTAGGGTTTTGCTCTAGACCTGGAATTCACTATGTAGACTCAGGGTGGCCTCAAACTCATGGCGATTCTCCTATCTCTGCCTCCCAAGTGCTGGGATTAAAGGTGTGCACCACCATGCCCAGCTATTTTTTAGTTTTTTTTTAAATTTACTTATTAGAGACAGAGAATGGGAGAGAGAGAGAGAGAGGGAATGGGCATGCCAGGGCCTTTAGCCACTGCAAATGAACTCCAGATGCATGCACCACCATGTGCATCTGGTTTATGTGAGTAATGGGGAATCGAGCCTCAAACAGGGGTCCTTAGGCTTCACAGGCAAGCACTTAACTGCTAAGCCATCTCTCCAGCCCCCTATTTATTATTATTATCATTATTATTAAGAATATACTTTGGGGCTGGAGAGATGGCTTAGTGGTTAAGGCACTAAGGACCCAGGTTTGAGTCCCCACACCCATGTAAGCCAGCTGCACAGGGTGGCGCGCATGCAACTGGAGTTCAATTGTAGTGGCTGAAGGCCCTGGCATGCCCATTCTCTCTCTCTTTCTCTTCTGCCTCTTTCTCTCTCAAATAGATACTAAAGCACAAAAAAAATTTTTTTAAGCCGGGTGTGGTGGCGTACCTTTAATCCCAGCACTTGGGAGGTAGAGGTAGGAAGATAGCCGTGAGTTCGAGGCCACCCTGAGACTACATAGTGAATTCCAGGTCAGCCTGAGCTAGAGTGAAACCCTACCTTGAGAAATCAAAAATAAATAAATAAATAGAAATTAAAAAAAAAAAAAGGGGCTGGAGAGATTGCTTAGTGGCTAAGGCTCCTGCCTGCCAAGCCTAACAATGCCTGTTCAATTCTCCAGGTCCCATATTTAGCCAGACTCAAGTGCACAATGCCGTGCTTGCCCACAAGCCCCATTCCATCTTTCTTTACTCTCTTATCTTCAAGTGATTTATTTTGTTTTTGTTTTTTGCTTTTGTTTTTTGAGGTAGGATCTCGCTCTCTAGCCCAAGCTGACTTGGAATTCACTATGAGGTCTCAGGGTGGCCTCAAACTCACAGTGATACTCCTACCTCCGCCTCCTGAGCGCTGGGATTAAAGGTATGCACCACCATGCCTAGCTAACCACAATTGCCTTTTCAAATGTGTACTATTACTTGGAAATTTTCAGTCACTGGACAACCCGCAGAAGCTTTGAGGGTGCTGAGGTCTTCTGTTTCTTTGTTCACTCTGATAACAGCACTCTTTCAGTTGCAGGGGGCAGAAGTCTCAAGTAAAACAGCAGTCAACATCAAAAAAGTTCAAGTTAATGGCAGCCGTGGTGTCACACGCCTTTAATCCCAGCACTTAGGAGGCAGAGGTAGGAGGATCGCCATGAGTTCAAGGCCACCCTGAGACTACATAGTGAATTCCAGGTCAGCCTGTGCTAGAGTAAGACCACACCTCGAAAGAAGAAAACAAAGATTCAAGTTAAGCCAGGCTTGGTGGTACACACCTTTAATCCCAGCACTCAGGAGGTTTAGGTAGGATGATAGCTGTGAGTTTGAGGCGAGCCTGAAGCTACACATTGAGTTCCAGGCCCACCTGGGCTAGAGTGAGACCCTACCTTGAAATATTCAACAACGGAAAAAGGTCCAAGTGGCTCCTAGAACTGGAAACCCAGGGTGCTCCAGGGTGTACTGAATGACAGAAGGTTCTGGTCTTTGCCCTGTGATTTGGTTTCATTCTGAATGACAGCACCCAGAATCTCCACACTTACTCCTCACAGCTCCAAGCAGAGTGGAAGGGCGTTCTATCCTCTCTAGCCAAAGTCCCAGAATTGTCCCTTATTGGATGAATTCTACCAATGCCCCCCCCCACACACACACTTGTGGCCAGAGGCATTTGGTGTGTGGTCGGCTAAATCTGAATCCAAGGTACTCTTCTGGAACCCACTTGCAGACAAGTCTGCCAAAAGTCACAGGCTCTGAAATTAGGGAGAGATGGGGTTTCTTCAATAACTAGAGTTACTGGAGAGATGTACCCCCATGCACGAAAGGGGGCCCTGGAGCGGGTCAACAGAGGAGTAAAGAGATTCTGTTTGTCTACCACCATCCCCCACTCCGACCTCAGAGCCCCAAGAAAAGCCTCCAAGGCAGCCTGAGAGGCCAGCAGGATTACATTAACAAGGTGCTAGTTTGGTCCAGGTCCTTGGGATACTGGCACTCATCAGCCTCAGAGGCAGGGCAGGAGTGATGTAGCTGGTGACTTACCAAAGGCTGCCTTCCCACCATATAGGCTCAGGCCCAGGGGACCCCACTGGAGCCTCATCAACAGTAAGTTTTATCCAGGCCACTCCCTTGGCCTCCTCAAGCTGTTTATATCCCTCTGATATAAATAAAACACTTAAACAGGATCCCTAACCCCATGTAATATACACATCTCTTCAGTGACGGCAGCCAAATTCACCCTAGGGTCAAGGTGCAGGGTCCTTATATACCCAGTGTGTGAGTGAGCCAAGAAGTAGGGTTCCAAGAAATATGAGAGCATGGCCAGAGGCGAAAACTAATCACCTAAGACGTGTACATTTCCCAGCTCGGGCCATGGCTTTCTGCTGATTTGCCTTGCCTAGGGTTGGGGGTAGGGACAAGGCTGGCTGCAAGAGCAGGTGTGGGAACTCCAGCAGGCAAAGAGCAGGTGCAGGGGCAGGGAAGGACAGCATGCTCCTTCAAACTGGAAAATCACAATGGTTTCGTGTTCCACTGCTGGAGTCGATATGAGGTGACTGTGGGAGAGCCAATGGTGTCCCCCTTCAGAACCTCAGGACTGTCCGTGTGGGTATGAATGTTTTTTTAGATGAATGTGATTGTTTATTTGTTTATTTTTGGTTTTCAAGGTAGGGTTTTGCTCTAGACCTGGAATTCACTATGTAGACTCAGGGTGACCTCAAACTCATGGCGATTCTCCTATCTCTGCCTCCCAAGTGCTGGGATTAAAGGCATGTACCACCATGCCCAGCTATTTTTTAGTTTTTTTAAAAATTTACTTATTAGAGACAGAGAATGGGAGAGAGAGAGAGAGAGGGAATGGGCATGCCAGGGCCTCTAGCCACTGCAAATGAACTCCAGATGCATGCACCACCATGTGCATCTGGTTTATGTGAGTAATGGGGAATCGAGCCTCGAACAGGGGTCCTTAGGCTTCACAGGCAAGCACTTAACTGCTAAGCCATCTCTCCAGCCCCCTATTTATTATTATTATCATTATTATTAAGAATATACTTTGGGGCTGGAGAGATGGCTTAGTGGTTAAGGCACTAAGGACCCAGGTTTGAGTCCCCACACCCATGTAAGCCAGCTGCACAGGGTGGCGCATGCAACTGGAGTTCAATTGTAGTGGCTGAAGGCCCTGGCATGCCCATTCTCTCTCTCTCTTTCTCTTTCTGCCTCTTTCTCTCTCAAATAGATACTAAAGCACAAAAAAAAATTTTTTTAAGCCGGGTGTGGTGGCGTACCCCTTTAATCCCAGCACTTGGGAGGTAGAGGTAGGAAGATAGCCGTGAGTTCGAGGCCACCCTGAGACTACATAGTGAATTCCAGGTCAGCCTGAGCTAGAGTGAAACCCTACCTTGAGAAATCAAAAATAAATAAATAAATAGAAATTAAAAAAAAAAAAGAGGGGCTGGAGAGATTGCTTAGTGGCTAAGGCTCCTGCCTGCCAAGCCTAACAATGCCTGTTCAATTCTCCAGGTCCCATATTTAGCCAGACTCAAGTGCACAATGCCGTGCTTGCCCACAAGGGGGCACACACATCTGGAGTTTATTCACAGTGTCTGAAATGGCCCTGGTGCGCCCATTCGCTCTCTCTCTCTGCCTCTTCCTCTCTCTCTCTGTTTCTCTCTCTCTCTAAAAAAGGTTTAAAAAAAGAGCATACTTTGTATGGATACATCATGTGTTGGTACCATCTTTTCTCTCATCCCTGCCCCCATTCTACAGGGAGCCGTCCTCAGTGGGGTTGCAGGTATTCCCCATGGGGTTGTAGGTTATACATTGTGAGAGCAGCAGCTTGTTAAGGGGGGTGGGGAGGCAATGCCTCTGGGTATGATGTCCCAACCTGTGACTCTTACAATCTTTCAGCCCCCTCTTCTGCAAAATTCCCTGAGCCTTGGTGGGTGAATTTTAAGTCTGCTTCAATAATGAGCTCTTAGGAGCTTCTGGATTTCTGCTTTGGTAGGTGTTGAGTATCCTCAGGGTCTGTTTCCTACACCCTGGTGCTGCTTGTCAGGCTCACCATGGAAGCAGCACTCTTGCTAGTCTCACCAATTCCTCTGTGGTTTCACCTGGGCCTTGACTGAAATTCAAAGAGTGGTTTATCTCCTTGGGTCTCACTACCTTCTGAAAAAGAAAAACAGATTCTCCACCAGAGAGTGAGGTCAGCATAGATTAAATTGGGTAAGAGTTATTAATCTGGGGAGATTTTGATGGATGTAGCCCCTCTGCCTTCATTGTGTCTCATTAGTTTTGGTATGTTATATATTCATTATCATTCAATTCTAGAAATTTTACAATTTTTTTTTCTTCCATAACCCATTCATTGTTTAAAAGTCTGTTGTTCAGTTTCCAGGAGCTGGTGGAATTTCTGACCTGGAACTCACTATGTAGTCTCAGGATGGCCTCGAACTCATGGTGATCCTCCTATCTCTGCCTCCTGAGTGCTGGGATTAAAGGCATGTGCCACCATGCCTGGTCTGATGCATCTCTTGTTATTAATTTCTAGTTTTAAAGCATTGTGATCCTGATATGATGCAGGAAGTTATGTCAATTTTCCTGAATTTATGGAGGCATGCTTTTGGCCTAATAAATGATCTATTCTGGAAAAGGTTTTGTGGGCTGCTGAGAAAAATGTGTATTCTGTAGAATTGGGGTGGAATGTTCTGTAGATGTCTGTTAGGTCTAATTGATCTATGGTGTTGTTGAGCTCTATTATTTCCCTGTTGATTTTCTGCTTGGATATCTGTCTATTTATGATAGTGGAGTGTTGAAGTCTCCAACTATGATGGTGTTGGTGTTTATTTCTGTTTTGTTGCCAAGTAGGTTTTGTTTTATAAACTGTGATACACCTGTGTTTGGTGCATATAGATTTATGATTGTGATGTCCATATATTGGATCATTCTCTTGATGAGTAAGAAGTGGCCTTCTTTGTCCTTTTTGATTACTTTTGGTTTGAAGTCTTTTTTTTTAAATTTTTTAAATTATTTTTTATTATTTATTTTTGGAGAGAGACACAGAGAGAGAGAGAGACAGAGAGGGAGAGGGAGACAGAGATGGGCATACCAACAGTCTCTCAGCTGCTGAGAACAAAATCCAGATGTGTGCGCCCCCTTGTGGGCAAGTGTGGCATTGTGTCCTTGCGTCACTTTGCATCTGGCTAAATGTGGGACCTGGAGATTGGAACCACAGGAGATTGGAACCAGTGATCTTAGGCTTAGCAGGCAGGCGCCTTAACCGCTAAGCCATCTCTCCAGCCCTTGAAGTCTATTTTATCAGAAATTAATATAGCAACACTTGTTTGTTTCGTGTTTCCATTTGCTTGGAATATCATTTTCCATCCTTTCATCCTCAGGAAGTGTCTGTCTTAGTGGTGAGGTGGGTTTCTTAAAGACAGAAGATAGAAGGGTCCCTTTTTTTTATCCACCCTGATATCTTGTGTATTTTGATGGGTGAGTTAAGACTGTTAATATTTAAGGTTATAATTGTGAGGTTTGATTTAATCCCTGCCATGATGGGGTGCTTTGTGGGGTTTGGTGCTTTCTTGGGTTTTTGTTGCTATTGTTTTGTTTTTATGAGGTAGAGTCTCACTCTGGCCCAGGCTGACCTGGATTTCACTATGTAGTCTCAGGCTGGCCTTGAACTCAAGGCAATCCTCTTACCTCTGCCTCCTGAGTGCTGGGATTAAAGGTGTGCACCACCATACCTGGCAGGTTTTGGACTTTTTTTGAGCCTGCTGTAGTTTTGGTTATTGTGATCTTCTTCTTGTAGGCTCTTGGGATTGGTTGTTTGACTCTTCTATGTGGAGAATTCCCTGAAGTACTCTCTGTAGGTTTGGCTTTGTGTTCATATCATCATAGAGCTGGCTTTTATCATTGTCTATTAGGAGGGATGCTTTCATTGGGTACAGCAGTTTGGGCTGGAAGCCATAGTTTTTTAAGACTTTGAAGTGTTTCATTCCAGGCTCTTCTGTTTTTCAGGGTTTCCATTGAGAAATCTAAGGTAATTCTGATGGAATTATCTTTGTAGTGCATTGTTTCTCTCTTGCTGCTTTTAGCACTCTCTCTTTGTTTTAACTGTGAAGAGTTTTAACTTATGCCTGCTGTAGTGGCACATGCCTTTAGTCCCAGCACTCAGGAGGCAGAGGTAGAAGGATCATCATGAGTTTGAGGCCACCCTAAGACTACATAGTGAATTCCAAGTCATCCTGGGCTAGAGTGAGACCCTTCCTTGAAAAACCAAAAAAAAAAAAAAAAAAAAAAAAAAACAAGGTTTAACTATGATGTGCCTTGGAGAGTTTCTTCTTTGGTCCTGTCTTTTTGGTGTTCCATGAGCTTCTTGTATCTGGATTGACTTCTCTTTTGCAAGACTGAGAATATTTTCTTCAATAATTTTGTTAAATATGTGCTCTATACTTATGGCCTAGATTTCCTCCCCTTCTGGTACACCCATGATCCAGATGTTTGGTCATTTTAAGGTATCCCACAGTTCCCTTGTATTCTGTCAACATGATTGTTGGAACTTAGCAAAACTTTTGGACTCCCAATAAATTTCTTCTGTCTTTTCTTCCAGCTCAGAGGTTCAGCCCCCCACATGATTGAATGTGTTAGTGAAGAGTTCTAGAGAGATTTTTACAAACTCTATTTGATTTTTGTTTTCTGTTGTAACTTTTTGCATTGTGTCCATCTCTTTTTTGAGATACAATTTCAGTTTGAGGTCTGATTTTCTTGAAGCTTCCTGGAATTCATTCTTGCATTTGATCAAGTCTTCACTAAGCTTAATCAGCTGGTTATTGAGATCCTCTATTTGTTGACTGACCTTCAATTCATATTTCTCTTTTGAGGCCTCTCTGGTTTTCTTCAATTAAGTTAAGCCTAGCGACACAAACTGTGTGCTTTAAGAGATGATTCTGCTCTTTTTTTTTTTTTTTTTTTTTTTGGTTTTTTTTTTTTGGTTTTTCAAGGTAGAGTCTCACTGTAGCTCAGGCTAACCTGGAATTAACTATGTAATCTCAGGATGGCCTCGAACTCTCAGCATTCCTCCTACCTCTGCCTCCCAAGTGCTGGAATTAAAGGCGTGTGCCATCATGCCTGGCTTGATTGTTGGTTTTTTTTTAATTTTTTTTTTTTTTTATTTACAAGCAGAGAAAGAGATAGAAGAGAAGCAGACAGAGAGAGAATGGGCAAGCCAGGGCCTCTAGCCATTGCAAACGAACTCCAGATGCATGTGCCCCTTGTGCATCACGCTTACATGGGTCCTGGAGAATTGAACCAGGATCCTTTGGCCTTGCAGGCAAATGCCTTAACTGCTAAGCCATTCATTTCTCCAGCCCCTGATTGTTGGTTTTTTGATGATTTGCTTCCAGTTCAGCAATTCTTTTGATTGGGGTCACATAGCTTGCTGTGTTTTCATTTTGGAATTCAATTTCGGTTGTTTTCTCTATATTTTCATTGGAGGCTTACATTGTGGGGCTAGGCATCCTTGGTGGAGATCTCTCAGTTTTCTGACTTTCATTTTTTTGTTTGTTTTTTGGTTTGTTTTTGTTTTGTTTTTGTTTTTGTTTTTTTGAGGTAGGGTCTCACTGTAACACAGGCTGACCTGGAATTCACTCTGTATTCTTAGGGTGACCTCAAACTCAAGACAATCCTCCCACCTCTGCTTCCTGAGTGCTGGGATTAAAAGCGTGCGCCACCACACCGGCTCTTTTTTTTTTTTTGCATTGTGGTCTACCCATATTGGGGTAAAAGTCTTATTTTTTTAAATTAAATTATTTCATTTATTTTTGGAGAGAGACACAGAGAGAGACAGACAGAGAGGGAGAAGGAGACAGAGAATGGGCACGCCAGCAGTCTCAGCTGCTGCGAACGAAATCCAGATGTGTGCGCCCCCTTCTGGGCAAGTGCGGCATTGCGCCCTTCCATCACTTTGCATCTGGCTAAACGTGGGACCTGGAGATTGGAACCGGGTTCTTCCGCTTAGCAGGCAGGTGTCTTAACCGCTAAGCCATCTCTCCAGCCCAAAGTCTTATTTTTTTGAGGTGGGAGCAAGTATTGTCCTTGTAGGTTCTTCAGTGAGTGTTCTGTTTTAAATGTGAACTAGTTCGGAGTAGAATGGGATATACCACAGATGTACAGATTGTGGAGGTTGAAAGCCTATCAAGGGTACCTGGGGAACTGGAAGGTGGGGAACTGGGAGCTCATGTCTACTCACTCCACTTGCCCATACTCTTTAGCACAGGGGAACCAGGGGTTAGAACCAGGAGCCAGGAAGCTGGGGAGCCAGGAGCCAGCTCCCACAGTGGCCATTGCAACCTCTGACTCAGGAGAACAGGGAGTTGGGGACCCAGGGGCCAGTCAATCAAGAAGCTGGAGCAAAAGGCCTGTTTTCACAGCACACATGCAGGATCCAGGCCACCCCAAACCAGCAGCAGGGGTAGTGGGACCAGGGAACTGGGGAAAGAACCGGGAGCTCTGGCCTACTCACTGCTCATATTAGTTTTCATATTTTGATCAAGTTACTTTATTTATGGCTCCATTTTTCATCTGATCTTTCTTTCTGTCCCACATTGCTCCACTGCATGTCAGACCCGATCTTTTTTTCTTTCTGTCCCTTTTTTTTTTTTTTTTTTTTTTTTTTTTTTTCGAGGTAGGGTTTCACTGTAGTCCAGGCGGACCTGGAATTCACTATGGAGTGTCAGGGTGGCCTCAAATTCATGACAATCCTCCTACCTCTTCCTCCCAAGTGCTGGGATTAAAAGTGTGCACCACCATGCCTGGCTTTTCAGATCCAATCTTTAAAAAGGAAAAAATAGGTCTGGAGAGATGGCTTAGTGGCCAAGGCGCCTGCCTGCTAAGCCTAAGAATGCTGGTTCCAATGTCCAGCGGTTCCAATCTCCAGGTCCCACATTTAGCCAGATGCAAAGTGAGGCAAGGGCACGCACACATCTGGATTTCGTTCACAGCAGCTGAGAGACTGCTGGCGTGCCCATTTCTGTCTCCCTCTCCCTCTCTATTTCTCTCTGTCTCTCTCTCCAAAATAAAAAAAATAAATAAAAAAGAAAAAATATCAAGCTAGCTGTTTTCTTGAATAATGAGCTCTCCATAAAACAGATGTGTCTCACAGGAGACACTGCCTCTGAATTCTCATAGGTAGTGGCTAATCATCTCTTTTCATTTACAGACTTGAATTCAGTGATACAGAGACTTTGGAGGAAGATATAGCCTAGGCTGGCCTTGAACTAGTTAATCCTGACTCATCCTTTTTTAGCATTTACTAGCAACATGTGCCACCCCAACTGGCAAAAGAAAAACCTTAGCTCAGATCAGAAGACTGGCTATTGTCTATTGTCACCCTCTAATTGCCTTTTTTCCTTCCCTCCTTTACTGGTGTTTTTTTTTTGTTTGTTTGTTTGTTTTGGGGTTTTTTTTTTTTTTAGGGGGGGTGGTTTCCAGATAGGGTCTCACTCTGGCCCAAGCTGATCTGGAATTCACTATATAGTGTCAGGGTGGCCTTGAACTCATGGTGATCCTACTACCCTTGCCTCCTGAGTGCTGGGATTAAAGGCATGTGCCACTATATCTGGCATTTTTTAAATTTAATTTTATTTATTTGAGAAAGAGAGAAGCAGATATATATATATATATATATATATATATATATATATATATATATATATATATATAGAGAGAGAGAGAGAGAGAGAGAGAGAGAGAGAGAATGGGCATGCCAGAGCCTTTAGCCACTGCAAACGAACTCCAAATGCATGTACTACCTTGTGCATCTGGCTTACGTGGGTCCTGGAGAATCGAACCTGGGTCCTTTGGCTTTACAGGCAAGGGCCTTAACTGCTAAGCCATCTCTCCAACTCCTATCTTTGTTTTTGTTTTTTAAAATATTATTTATTTATTTATTTATTTATTTATTTATTTATTTATTTATTTATTTATTTTAGAGAGAGAATGGGCACACTAGGGCCTCTAGCCACTGCAAACGAACTCCAGATGCATGTGCCACCATGTACATCTGGCTTACATGGGTACTGGAGAATCAAACCAGGGTCCTCAGGCTTCACAGGCAAATGCCTTAACTGTTATGCCATCTCTCCAGCCCTTTTTTTTTTTTTTTTTTTTTTTTTTTCGAGGTAGGGTCTCACTTTAGCTCAGGCTGACCTGGAATTCACTATGTAGTCTCAGGGTGGCCTCGAACTCACAGCAATCCTCCTACCTCTGCCTCCCGAGTGCTGGGATTAAAGGCGTCCACCACGCCTGGACAGCCCTTTTTTTAAAAAAAAAATTTTCATTTATTTGAGAGAAAGAGAGAGGGACGCAGATAGAGAGACAGTACTTTGTTTTTAGATTTAAAAAAAAAAAAATTAGGGCTGGAGAGACATTTCAGCAGCTAAGACATTTGCCTGCAAAGCCTGAAAACTCAAGTTTGATTCCCCAGTACCCATATAAAGCCAGATGTACAGTGGTACATGCATCTGGAGTTCGTCTGCAGTGGCTGGAGGCCCTGGTGTGGCCATTCTATCTCTCTGTCTCTCTTCTCTCTATCTCTTTCTGCTTGCAAATAAATAAATAAATAAATATTTTTAAATTAAATAAATTTAGCCAGGTATGGTGACCCACATCTTTAATCCTAGCACTTGGGAGGCAGAAGTAGGAGGATCTCCATGAGGTCAAGGCCACCCTGAGACTGAGACCCCCCACCTTGAAAAACAAAAAAAAAAATTTTTTTTTATTTACAAGGATAGAGAGAGCAAAAGAGAATGGGTGTGCCAGAGACTTTTCCTACTGCACACAAACCCCAGATGCATGTGCCATTTTGTGCATCTGGCTTTACATGAGCCCTGGGAATTGACCCTGGACCAACAGGCTTTGCAAGCAAGCACCTTTAACTACTAAGCTATCTCTTCAACCCTCTTCTCTTTTCTTTCATTTAACAAAAACAATTATTTATTTACTTGAGAGAGGGAGAGAAGAGAGAGGGAGACTATGGTCACTCCAGGGCCTCCTGTCACTACAGACAATTCCAGACGTTGTGCATCCGGCTTTATGTGGGTAGTGGGGAACTGAATCCTGGTCATCAAGCTTTGCAAGCAAGCACTTTTAACTGCTGAACCATTTCTCCAGGCCCTCTCTTCTCTTTTCTTCTTCTTCTTTTTCCTTCTTTTTATTTATTTATTATTTATTTTGTGGTGCTGGGCATGGAACCCTAGGGCTTCACACATGCTAGGCGAATGCTCCGCCACTGAACCACATCCCCAGCTCAGAATTCCACTGCTCAGCTGCCTGCTGAGCCATTCTACTGCCTGCCGGGCAGGATGTACTTGGGCAAGGACTCGAGCCCAGACGCTGCCCTTGTGAGGGTTGTCTCCTCCAAGGCCACTCACACAGCTAGTACGAGCACTTCTCCAGTGTAGGACTTCACCAGTGGCTCCAGTAATTTCAGTGTTTCCACTGGCTTCCGTGGACCGTCCCCAAATACACATGATGCAGTGGGCCTGGAAAGCCCACACAACTCCCATCCTCACCCATAATCCCCAAGTCATCTTCACCTTCACCAGATTCACAGCAGACTAGACTCATTCCACTGCCTTTCCTTGCCATGCTCCATTCTCTCCCTCTCTCCCTCCACACACACACACACACACACACACACACACACACACACACACACTTACTCACTACATCCCCACAGGGCCGGGAGCAGGGCCTCCTCCTCAGAAAGTCTTTCCTGACTGCATCATACAAACAGCACTGATCTCCCAATAGCACATGTCCTGTATGTCCATCTCAGTACAGAGCTGGGCTGGCTCTCCTCAGGCAAATACCTTTCAGCTTGTTTAACTGTGGGCCCCTGGATGCCCAAAATATGGTGCCTGGGTGTGATGAAAAAAAAAGTCTGGGACTGTAGAGATGGCTTAGCAATTAAGATGCATGCGTGCGAAGCCTAAGGATCTTGGTTCAATTCTCCAGGACCCACATAAGCCAGATGCACAAGGGGGCGCATGCATCTGGAGTTCATTTGCAGTGGCTGGAGGCCCTGGCATGCCCATTCTCTCTCTCTCTCAAATAAATAAATAAATAAATAAAAAATAAATAAATAAATAAATAAATAAATAAAATATTGTTTAAAAGTCTATTTTAAAAGCTGGGCGTAGTAGTGCACACCTTTAATCCCAACACTTGGGAGGCAGAGGTAGGAGGATCACTGTGAGTTCAAGGCCACCCTGAGAGTACTAATGAATTCCAGATCAACCTGGGCTAGAGTGAGACCCTACCTTGAAAAACCAAATAATTAATAATAAAATAAATAAATAAAAGTCTGTTTTGGGGTAAGCCAAGCCTGACTCAAGTTTATGCTTGTCAAATGACCTTGGGGAGTGCTGCTTGTTTTCTCTGGGACTGTTTCCATGAATGTATGAGGAGGATGAAAACAGTCTGTGACAATGATTCTCAGATGGCCCCAACTCTGTTTTCCTCTTCTTCCTTTAGTAATAGGATCATGTGAAAGACTGAGCTTTCCAATTCCCAAATATGGCCTTGTGACTAAATCTGGCCAATGTGGCTTGAGTGAGAGTGGTGGGAGCAATTTCCAGGTCAGGTCTTCTTAGAAAATGCATGAGCTCTCCTTTCCTTTTCCCTTCTGCTGGCTGGAATGTTAATGTGATGGTACTAGCGAGAGCTGCTACCTTGTATCCAAGTTGGAAGATGCTTTTGAAGGGTTTCACAATCACTCCACCAGCTTTGGACTGTCTACAAACTTATTTATGTATTTATTTTTATTTTAGAGAGAGAATGGCGCTCCAGGGCCTCAGCCACAACAATTGTACCCAGACCCTTGTGCCACCTAGTGGGCATGTGTAACCTTGTACTTGCTTCACCTTTGTGCATCTGGCTTAAGTGGGATCTGGAGAGTCAAACACGGGTCCTTAGGTTTCACAGGCAAGCGCCTTAACCACTAAGCCATCTCTCCAGCCCTATAAACTATTTTAGAAGAGAGAAAACTACTTTCCTATTGGAGGCATTCCTAAATGGGCTATTACAACAACCAAAACATGTATTCTATTTGGAAGTAATGCTCCTTAAAAGTCTAAAATTCCAGGCATGGTGGCTCATACCTTTAATCCCAGCACTCAGGAGACTGAGGTAGGAGGATCATCATGTATTTAAGACCAACAAGAGCTATAGAGTAGGCTCCAGATCAGTCTGGGCCCCCACCTTGAAAAAAAAAAGTAAAATAGCCAGGTGTGGTGGCGCACCCCTTTAGTCCCAGCACTCGGGAGGCAGAGGTAGGAGGATCACCATGAGTTCAAGGCCACCCTGAGACTACAGAGTGAATTCCAGGTCAGCCTGGACTAGAGTGAGACCCTACCTAAAAAAATAATAATAATTAATTAATTAAATTAAATTAAAAGCCTAAAAGAAGTGCCATTAGCTTACAGCTTGAACAGCAAATCACAAGGAAAATATTGCCTGTGGGCAATCTGCAGACCACTGGTAGATTTCAGCATAATATAGGGGATGCTTGTCATCTGTGATGTCTTGGAGGTAAAGCACAAATTGATGGCTTTTCCACTGTTTGAGGTGGCCAGAAATTCCAGAAGTTCCAGGCCTTAGGGACACTGTACTATCCCAGACATACATGAAAACTCAAAGCCTCAGCCCAGGGTGCTGGCTCATGCCTTGACTGCCAGCATTTGGAGGGGCTGAAGTAAGAGGATTGCTATGAGTTCCAGGTCAGCCTGGGCTAGAGTGAGATCCTGCTGAAAGAAAAAAAAAAAAAGAAAGAAAAGAAGGGAGGGAGGGAGGGAGGAAGGAAGAAGGGAAGGGAGGAAGGAAGGAAGGAAGGAAGGAAGGAAGGAAGGAAGGAAGGAAAGAAAGGAAGGAAATGAAAAGAAAACAAGAAAAGGCAAAACTTCGCTCCTGCTCTACTGTACCCTCTCTAGAGGCAATGCAGACACTTTGAGGGAGGAGGGGAGATCTGTTCAGTAAATTCAGCAAGAAATCCAATAACCCATTCCTGAATGTCCACCCTAGGGCTAGGGGTTGGGATGGAAGAAGCTGGAAGGAGGGGTGGAAGGGAGGGGCAGAGAGGGAAGCCAGAGCAGCTGGGTCAGCATTCTGGATTTGGACGCTGACTCAGACCCCAGGAATGCCAAGGAAGGGGGTGGGAAGCCACCGGATCCAGGCTGGGATCCCACAGGCATCAGGAGATGCTGGGACAGTAACGCCGGGAAGGATGGGGGCTGGGCTCAGGCGCACCAGGACCTGTCTCCCACCCGTAGGAACAGGTGTGTTCCCTTTCGCACAGGCCCAAGTCCTGAAGCCCATTTTACACCCTCAGGGCTTCGCCGTTCCTGACCCGCCCACTCCATTTCCACCTGACAGGCTCATGGAAGTCTAACGGGACACCCACCCACCGGGCTGCACTTCTAGGACCACACACGAACTCCTCAGCCTCTGAGCTGCGTAGAAGCATCTCTTTCCTAACTCCTACCGGCTATGGAAGTTGGAGTTTGCCTGAGGGGGAGAAAGACCAGAAAGCCCGCTTCCTTCTGGCGTCCACGCCCTCTAAACTGACCCGACCGTCTGCCCCGCAACAAGGACCCTTCTGCCCGTGGCTCAGTGGTTCGGGCAGCCCTGGAGCAGTCACCGCCTCCCTGGGTGCGCCCCTTCCCTCCGCAGCCAATCCCAGGCTTCGGCGCCCAGGCAGGGCAGCGGAGCGACCAGCCCAGGGCTCTCCCTTCTGACAGCCCATCACCGAGAACCCGATCCGGGCGGGCACGGCGCCAGGGCCCGACTAGAATAGTGCCACCCGGCTGCTGTGGCGCACTCGCTCGCGGGCAGAGGCAGGCTGCATGGAGCCGGAGCTGGAGCACGCACTGTGCTCGGTACAGGGGTCCCCAGGGGGGGCTGGCCAGGGGGTGTTGGGGCCAGGGAGGACAGCGGGCCTGTGTGTGTGTATGTGTGTATGTATGTGTGTGTGTACTGTAAGAAGAGGATGACCTGGGCTTGGGAGCAAAATGCGCTGTCCTCACCCTTCAGACATTCCTTTCCATAGACCCGGTCTTGGAGCAGCCTTCGGGAGCCTGAGGGTCCAGGTGGGTAGACTGCCGCTCCTTCTAAGTTTAGCCTCATTTCTCATAGCTCCTCTGTGCCGAATCCCCTCTCTCTAGCTTGACTTTTATCAGGAGAGACCCTCTTCCTTCTCTCTGCTCTTTTCCTCCTCCTCCTCCTCCCCTTTTTTTGTGTGTGCCCCTCACCACCTTCCTGAACCCCAGTCCTGACATTACCACTTCCCTGTGTGATTTGTGGCAAATTACTTAACCTCTCAGAGTTTCTGGTCCCTTACTAGTGAAATAGGAATGCTAGCGATGCCTCCCTTATAGGGTTTCTGTGAAATGAGAAATGTCTCAGGGAAAACACACTTTGGAAGCTTGCCAATATTCTCCCTAATGACACTGTAATTGACTTTGTTGGATGAGTCCCTATCAATGAGACAGGCACCCTTTCCCCTTCCAGAGATGAGCTTTCTAGACCAAGGAGACAGCACCTCCTGGCCAACACCAGCTGCGACCACCAGCTCAAAAGGGATCCATGGGAAAAGGGGTGTCAAGGCTTCAAGATGGGCAAGGCAGGAGGCTGTAGAGGAAAGAGAGCCACCAGGTTTTGGGGAAGGTGCGGCCAAGGTCAATCTTGGTGGGAGGGAGGCAGTTGGGAATATCAGAGCCTGGGCTGGGACAAAGCCTCCATCCCTCATGGTGTGGCCCCAGTCTCCCCACGTGGGAGGGAACCGCTATACTGCAGAGTCAGAGCCCCAGGATAGCCACCTCAGAAAAGAAGGGACAGAGCTAGTCTCTCCTGGGACTCTGAGACTCCGCACCATCTGGGCATCCCAAAGCTGCCAGGTCACCGAGACAAGCACACACAACCAGAACGTGCTTTGGAAGACGAAGTTACTGTCCTCTCCGCTTTCTTCCCCCAACAGGTGCACAATCCCAACCAGCTGCTGAATCCACTGGGCCGGAGGCCACATTCCCCAAGGCCACACCCTTGGCTCAAGACGCCCCACTATCCAGGGTGGGGACCTTCTCCACAGAGTGGGACCTCCTCCTGCCCGACTATGCAGCCTCGGTGATGGGCTCCAGCACAGATGATCTGGAATTGGCTTTTGAGTTTCCAGCCTCAGAAGCATTGGGCTGTGAGTTCAAAGACCTGGAAGAGGACAGGCCTCGGTCATGCCCATCCCCACAGGTACCGTTCCTCAGCTTGAGCTGGGATGATGAGCTGCAGAAGCCGGGGGCCCAGGTCTACATGCGCTTCATGCAGGAGCACACCTGCTATGATGCCATGGCCACCAGCTCCAAACTGGTCATCTTCGACACCATGCTAGAGGTGAGACTCCAGCTTGATGGCACCTGAGTTTCGGGCTCAGCCTCTCAGTTCTATAGCTATCACTCACAGGTGCACAAAGTGGCTCATGCATCTGGAGTTCGTCTGCAGTAGCAAGAGGCCCTAATGTGCCTATTCTCTCCCCCCCCATATGCTCTTTCTCCTTACAAATATATAAAAATATTTTTAAAAATAAAAGGGGCCGGGCGTGGTGGCGCACGCCTTTAATCCCAGCACTCGGGAGGCAGAGGTAGGAGGATCGCCGTGAGTTCGAGGCCACCCTGAGACGACATAGTTAATTCCAGGTCAGCCTGGGCCAGAGTGAGACCCTACCTCGAAAAACCAAAAAAAAATAAAATAAAATAAAAAAAAAAATAAATAAATAAAAATAAAAGGGCTGGAGAGATGGCTTAGCGGTTAAGGCATCTGCCTGCCAAGCCTAAGGACACACGTTCAATCTCCAGGTCCCACATTTAGCCAGACGCAGGTGACACAAGGGTGTGCACACATCTGGAATTCGTTCACAGTGGCTGAGAGGCTGCTGGTGTGCCCATTCTCTCTCTCTATCTCTCTCTCTCTCTTTCTGCCTCTTCCTCTCTGTCTCTATCTCTCTCTAATAAAAAAAATTAAAAAGAAAAGAAAAGGAAGTGAGAAAAGGTCTCTGGATCAGCAGTTAAGGCACTTGTTTGTAAAGCATGATAGCCAGGGTTTGAATTCCAGTGCCCATGTAAAGCCAGGTGCACAAAGTGGCACATGCTTCTAAAGTTTGTCTACAGTGGCAAGAGGCCCTGGTGTGCCCATTCTCTGTCTCTCTTTCCCTCCTTATTTCTTCTTTCTCTCAAAAAGCATATAAATATTTTAAAAGTAATTTAAAACCACACAAGAAAGAAAGAAAGAAAGAAAGAAAGAAAGAAAGAAAGAAAAGAAAGGGCTGGAAAGATGGTGCTTGCATCTGAAGCCTAAGGATACAGGATTGATTCCTCAGTACCCATGTACTGTAGATGCACATGTGTCTGGAGCTCATTTGCAGTGGCTAGAGCCTCTGGTGCGTCCATTCTCTCTCCCTCTCTTTCTCTGTCTGTCAATAAATAAATAAATAAATAAATAAATAAATAAATAAATAAATGTAAAATATTTGTTTAAAAGAGAAGAAAAAGAGGAAGGCAAGGGAAGGAAAAGAGATGAAGGAAAAAGGGAAGGGGAAAAAAGGGAAGGGAAAGGAAGGGAAGGGAAGGGAGGGGAGGGGAGGGGAGGGAAAAGACAAACACACCCAGCACATATAGATAGTATTGCTTAGGGTAAGACTCAAAATAAGTTGACATAAAATTTATTTAGAATGCCGGGCGTGGTGGCGCACGTCTTTGATCCCAGCACTCGGGAGGCAGAGGTAGGAGGATCACCATGAGTTTGAGACCACCCGGACACTACAGAGTGAATTCCAGGTCAGCCTGGGCTAGAGTGAGACCCTACCTTGAAAAACCAAAAAAAAATTTATTTAGAAGGGAAAATTGATGTATATATGAAAATATTATGTGAATAGAGTTATACCTCTAATATTTAAGCAAAAATTATGCTGTGTTTATATATGCATGACCTCCACATGGAAACTCTGAGTTAGAGTCTCTTACGCCCTGATGTGCCACTGGCCACCTTATCCGTGTGGCAGATATGCGTGATAACGATCATGTCTGTTGTGTACCACAACATGAAAAAGACAGGTTCATGTGAAGGAGGACACAGGAGAAGGTACCCTGCAAAGTTTACCCTGGTGGGGACAGAAGGTGTCCAAGGATGGTCAGTGAGGTAGGAGGGTGGGGGACTCTCGGGACTCACCCCACCCTGTTCTTTCTCATTGCTTCAGATCAAGAAGGCCTTCTTTGCCATGGTAGCCAACGGTGTGCGGGCAGCCCCTCTGTGGGATAGCAAGAAACAGAGCTTTGTGGGTGAGGAAAGGTCTCTGGGTATTGCCAAGGGGGACTTTATACAGTACAAGATGCTAGAAGGCTGGCAGGGTGGGGACCTTAACTTGCGGTATGCTCAAAGACCCTAGACTGACCTTCTCCCTGCGCCTCACTCCCCCCCCCCCAACCAGGCATGCTCACCATCACGGATTTCATCCTGGTGCTACACCGCTACTACAGGTCCCCTCTGGTGAGTCCTGGGATAGCAGACGGGCTGAGTTAGAGGGGACTATTCAAGGAACTTGCTATTCTAGGGCCCTTATCTTGACTGGAGTCCTGGCCATGTCTATAGGTCCAGATCTATGAGATTGAAGAACATAAGATTGAGACCTGGAGGGGTGAGTTTGGAGAGGGCTCTGGGATTGAAGGTTCCGTCCAGGGCGAGCGGGCAGAGGGTGGGATTCCCTAGAGGGTACAAGGCAATAGAGAACCTTGGATGCCTGCAGGGAAGGAAACAGACAGGCCACAAAATGAGGCCTGTGGCGGCTCCTATGATCTGACTTGGACCTTTTAAAAATTTATTTATGGTGTGTGTGTGTGTGTGTGTGTGTGTGTGTGTGTGTGTGTAGAGAGAGAGAGAGAGAGAGAGAATGGGCATGCCAGGGACAATATATATATATATGCAAAGAGAGAGAGAGAATGAGCACACCAGGGCCTCCAGCCACTGCAAACAAACTCCAGATTCATGTGCCATCATGTGCATCTGGCTTACGTGGGTCCCAGGGAATCAAACCTGAGTCCTTAGGCTTCTCAGGCAAGCGCCTTAACCACTAAGCCATCTCTCCAGCCCTGACTTGGACTTTTTCTGCAGAGATCTACCTTCAAGGCTGCTTCAAGCCTCTGGTCTCTATATCTCCCAATGACAGGTAAGCATCTTCCAATGACAGGCGTCTCCACCATCTATCTGAGCCTCTTGCACCATCCCATGTTCCCATTCCACTCAGTGTTGAACTCATTGGGAAGCAGACAGATGAAAGAACCTTGGTGCTTCTGTTTGGGGGCTCTGAAGGAGGGTGTGTCTGCCACTCTGCTCACTGCTCCCACCTCCACAGCCTGTTTGAAGCTGTGTATGCCCTCATTAAGAACCGGATCCATCGCCTACCCATCCTGGACCCAGTCTCAGGTGCAGTACTCTACATCCTCACACACAAGAGGCTGCTCAAGTTCCTACACATCTTTGTGAGTATGGGACCCCAGGGAGCAAGGGGGGAGCCACTGGAGACAACCAGAGTGGCCAAGTCTCCAGGCTCAGGAAGGGGGAGGGAGAAGTTGGAGCCCCTCCCCCCGTGCTGCTTGATCTCCGATTTCCACCTGTTCCCAAACAAACCAGGGTGCCCTCTTGCCCCGGCCCTCCTTCCTCTGTCGTACTATCCAAGATTTGGGCATTGGCACATTCCGAGATTTGGCTGTGGTTCTGGAAACAGCCCCCATCCTGACTGCGCTGGACATCTTTGTGGACCGGCGTGTCTCTGCACTGCCTGTGGTCAACGAATCTGGTATGGTGCGCAGGGGAGAGGCTCCAGCTAGGCTGGGAAAGGAAGGGCCTGACCAAAAAGAACTTGGGCAGGGGCTGGGGTGGTAGTCTATGTAGCATGGGCTCTGAGGTCCAAGGTGGAGCGGGATTTGAAATTATCTTACCGCTTTGAGCCTTGGATCAGTTACTTAGCCTCTCCAGGCCTCGGTTTCGTTATCTGGGGCCGGGGGTAGGAAGGGATGGTGTTGTTTTGAGCCAGAGACGCTACATCCCATCCGGGAGCTTACTATGTAACCCAGACTGGCCTCAAACTCGGGACAATCCTTCTGCTTCTGCTTCTGCTTCCCAAGTGCAGCGATAACAGGCATATGCCACCATGCCCTGCATAGGAAGGGGCATCTTAGCGTCTGTCCTGACTTTGAAGGAACGTTGATAAGATTATCTACAATAAGATGAACATAGTGGGAGGAAACAGTAAGAGACTATTTTGTTTGTTTTAGTTCATCTTAAAATGAGCCATGGCAATCTCCTCTTGGGAAGTACACAGATGAGGCCACCTTAGTGATTCAGTTTTGGGGGGTTCAGATGGAGGGTGTCTCTCCTACATTGCTCCTGGGCTCGCTGCTCTCACCTCTGCAGCCTGTCAGGAGCCTCCAACCAAAACTCAATTTCCTGTTCTGAAAAGGGTCACAGAAAAAGGCAAGAATATGTCTTTGGTTAGACTACAGCAATATGATAATTCAAAGTTATAGTCACTAGACTGAAGCTGGGCCTCAAGAAGTGATTTTAATTTATACGTAAATATGAAAAATTTCAAACAGATAAAAATAATGGGAAAAATCATATACTGAATCCCATCTCTCCATCGCTAACATATTGCCATTATCAGTTCAACATTATTCTAAAGTAATTGAAAGTAAATACAGATATCATATAACTTCACCCCTTACCATTCTATATATCTCTTAAAATAAACTTTTTTTTTTTTTTGATGTAGGGTCTCACTCTAGCCCAAGCTGACCTGGAATTCACTATGTATTCTCAGGCTGGTTCTAAACTCACAGCGATCCTCCTACCTCTGCTTCTTGAGTGCTGGGATTAAAGGTGTGCACCATCACATCCAGAATAATCCATTTTTATTTTTTATTTATTTGTTTGCAAGAGCAAGAGAGGGAAAGAGGCACACTAGGGCCTCCAGCCACTGCAAATGAACTCCAGATGCATGCACCACCTTGTGCATCTGGCTTACATGGGTCCTGGGGAATTGAACCTTTGACTTTGCAGGCAAGCGCCTTAACCGTTAAGCCATCTCTCCAACCCAATAGTCCATTTTTTTCCACTTCTCCTTTGATGCATGAAATCTGTTTAAATCTAGAATGGCTTTCTTTCCCCTCATTTACATGATAAAGGTCAGTTGACAAGCTTTGATCTACTGGGGCATGGTGGCACACACTTTTAATACCAATACTTGGGAGGTAGAGGTAGGAGGATTGCCATGAGTTTGAGGCTATATAGTGAATTCCAGGTCAGCCTGGGCTAGAGCAAGAACCTATCTGGAAAAGAGAAAAAGAGGGCTGGAGAGATGGCTTAGCATTTAAGCACTTGCCTGTGACACCTAAGGACCCCAGTTCAAGGCTTGATTCCCCAGGTCCCATGTAAGCCAGATGCACAAAGTGGTGTGTGCATCTGGAGTTCGTTTGCAGTGGCTGGAGGCCCTGGCATGCCCATTCTCTGTCTATCTGCCTCTTTCTCTCTCTGTCTGTCACTCTCAAATAAATAAATAAATAAATGAACAAAAAAAAAAAGAAAGAAAAGAAAAGAAAAGAAAAGAAAAGAAAAGCAGAGAATGGTGGCACACGCTTTTAATACCAGCACTTGGGAGGCAGAGGTAGGAGGATCACTGTGAATTTGAGGCCACCCTGAGACTACATAGTGAATTCTAGGTCAGCCTGAGCTAGAGTGAGACCCTACCTTGAAAAGTCAAAACAAAAAAAAAGAAAAGAAAAGAAAAGAAAAGAAAAGAAAAGCCTTGATCTGTGTCCTATAGACTATCCCTCTTCTGGGAACCGGAGCAGACAGCTTAGTCAGTAAAGTACTTGCCTTGCGAGCATAAGGACCCGGGTTCTATTCTCCAGGTCCCACATAAGCCAGATGCACATGGTAGCACATGCGTCTGGAGTTCGTTTGCAGTGGGCTGGAGGCTCTGGCATGCCCGTTCTCATTCTTTCTCTCTCTCTCTCTCTCTAATAAATAATATTTTTTTAAAAAGCATAACCCACCAACAGATTTGACTGTTTGCCTTCCAGGGGTGCTCTGTTCCTCTGTTGCTTAATGGGTTGAGACACTACATTTGTGGCTGGCATATTTCATAAGTGAAGCCATATTCTCATACCCATTTCACCAGCAGGCCCAAGGTCAGGTGTCTCAACACTCAGTGATGCTAAGTTGATCAGTAGGTAAGGTAACCTGATGCTCCATTGTCAGGCCAGCACTCTGTGTAGCTACTGTTCTGAAGTGGCTCTCTTCCCTGTCTTTTTTTTTTTTTAATATTTTTATTTTTACTTATTTATTTGAGAGAGGGAAAGAAACTGAGAGAGAGAGAGAGAGAGAGAGAGAGAGAATGGGTGTGCCAGGGCCTCCAGCCACTGGAAACAAACTCCAGATGCATGCCTTGTGCATCTGGCTTACGTGGGTCCTGGGGAATTGAACCGAGGTCCTTTGGCTTTGCAGGCAAGTGCCTTAACCGCTAAGCCATCTCTCCAGCCCCCTCTTCCCTGTCTTTCTCCCTGCAGGTCAAGTTGTGGGCCTCTACTCCCGCTTCGATGTGATTGTGAGTGTCTGTGAGGGCTTGGGGTGCTACAGGGAGGCTGTGATGTGAGGATCAGTGGGGAGTGTTTGTGACACCCTTTGAAATATATCAGGATGACTGGGTGACTCTGAGCTGTTCTTCTATGCCTGCCTCAGCACCTGGCTGCCCAGAAAACCTACAACCACTTAGACATGAGCGTGGGAGAAGCTCTGAGGCAGAGGACACTGTGTCTGGAGGGAGTCCTTTCCTGCCAGCCTCACGAGAGCTTGGGAGAGGTCATTGACAGGATTGCACGGGAACAGGTAACCCAGTGCCCCTCCGGGCATGCCCTTGGTACAGATGGCCTAGTTCTGGGCATAGCTCTCGCCATCCCTGGATACTGGGCGCCTGGCCTGTCCTCCCATTCCATGACCAACTCTTGGCAATCACATTGTATGCACCTGGTCCTGTCCATGAGGTCCTCCTGCCAAGGGCCACAGCCAGTGGTCAAAGGCCATGGCCAGCTGGTTCCCTGGAGACTTCCTCTTGTTCCTTGAGCTGTGTCACACTTTGCTCTGTTTCTCGGTAGTGGCCTTGTTAGCTGTTGCATTCCAGAGGTTGAGCCCCTTCTCTGAACACTGTGGACCCACAGGTACACAGGTTGGTGCTTGTGGATGAGACCCAGCATCTTCTGGGTGTGGTCTCCCTTTCGGACATCCTTCAAGCACTGGTGCTCAGTCCTGCCGGCATCAATGCTCTTAGTGCCTGAGAGGAATGGAGGCTTCACTCCCAGAACACCTTCCGTACCCGGAAACCAATGAAAAGAGCTGGGGGCACTCAGCCTTCATTTTCCCCCATACCCTTTTGCTGTTTTGGCTCGGGTACAGGTAAGCTATACCCTTGGTTTGGTATTTCTGGGTCTCACTAGATCTCAGGGTGGCCTTGGGGTAATCCTCCTACCTTGCCTCCCACCATGCTGGGATTAACTGACCACGCCCGGCTCTTGGTTTGGTATTTCTGGGCTCCTAGATCTCAAGTTGGGGTACCCCGAGGATTGCCCCCACCATAACTGAGCAGCCCAGTTAAAACTGCTGGTCTAGGCACTCAGAGCCTACCACTTTGTCTCCTTTCCAGCTGAGGTCAGGGAGGCCCTCATAGAGGGATGGGCAGAGGTGGGCTGAGCACTGGGAAGATTTAGCTGCCATCTACCCACTTAATTCCCACCTGCTGGGTGTTGCACAGGAAGAAAGCAAGGCAACAAACCTTTGCTGAATGGAATTTCTTTTTCTATATAGTTTTTTTTATTTTTTATGTTTATTTATTTATTAGAGATAGAGAGAGGGAGAGAGAGAGACAGAAAGAGTGAGAATGGGCATACCAGGGCCTCTAGCCACTGCAAACGAACTCCAGACGCATGCGCCACCATGTGCATCTGGCTTACGTGGCACCTGGAGAATTGAAGCAGAGTCCTTAGGCTTTGCAGGCATGTGCCTTAACCACTAAGTCATCTCTCCAGCCCGTTGAATGGAATTTCTATCCTCAGTAAGAACTAAACTGGAAGGGAGCATCGACTGACTGCTCATCTCAGCAAGTTTGATAAGACTGCAGACCCTCTTGGTAGCACATTTGAGGGGTGAGGACAAAGAAGGGGACACAAGTTCCACCCATCTAGCAGTGGGTAGCAAGACTCTTCTGTTAGGAAGGCCAGCTACCTCTCTGTTTGGTTGTTGTCTTCTCCTTGTCTTTTTCTTTTCCTTTTACCATCCTCTTCTTTTTCTCTCAAGCTCTGTAGCCGCCGCACCCCCCAACTGTCCTTGTCCTGCCTATATACCCCAAAGCCCTCAGGCATGCCCAGTGCACCAGGATGATGAAACTCAAAGGAACTGAGTGGGGCAGTGAGCACACAGCCCATGGATGCAGCCAGGGGTCTGGATTGCTTGGCTTCCAGACCATGCATACTCCTGTCCATAGCTCATGGGAGCCCCAGCTGTTCTTTCTCTGTGAGAACTACTAGTTTGCCCTTCTACTCTCCTGGCATTGGCATTTCAGGGGTCATCATGGAGCAGCACCTAATTCTAGTGCCGGTTGGAGCAGAGTGCTCTCTCTCTCCACCATTGTCCAGGAAGATCCTGAGTTCTCACCAATGAAGGGTGTTCTCAGTCTCTTGTGACAGATGGCCTCATATTCAGTTTCCTGCGCATGGGCAATCAAGAAAAGAAAAACAAAAGAAACAATCCAGGAACTTGGATTTTATAGGCTTCACTCGAATGCTATAACTGTTGAACCTAAACTTGTGGCAAACTTGGGCTTTCTGGATTGAAAGATGCAAAGGAAAGTCTACCAGTGACAAAACTACAAAAGTGGCATTAGTTTTGTGCATAGAATATTAGTCTGTTGACCTAAAAGAACCCTTTATATATAGCAAAACCATAAAGAAAATATTTATTAATTATTCAGAGTAGGTAAAACTCAGCCCACAAACTCTTGTCTGTAAGAAACGTAACTTTGGGCTGGAGGGATGGCTTAGTGGTTAAGGCATTTGCCTACCAAGTCAAAGGACCCAGGTTCGATTCCTCAGGACCCATGTAAGCCAGATGTACAAGGTTGCACATGTGTCTGGAGTTTATTTGCAGTGGCTGAAGGCCCTGGTGCACCCATTCTCTTTATCTGCCTCTTTCTCTTTCTCTCTCTCTCAAATAAATAAACTAAAATAAATTTTAAAAGAAACATAACTTCGTTACTATAACACTGGATGTGATTTCTGTAATGAACCCCTTTTCAACAGGGGCCATCAATTTGAGGTCTTCTCCATCTTTTCCTGAAGCTAAGGTTAGTGAGTATGGAAGCCTGAGGTAGCACAAGGCTTTGTTCCTCAGTTATCAGTGTCCATCCATTGCCAGCACCTGCCAAAACCTAGTTCCCACCTGGTCGTCAGCTGGTTGGCCAGGGTGTCCAAGGATCACCACCCTGTGTCTCACTCCCAAAGGTTTTTTTTTTTTTTTTTTTTTTTTTTTTTACCCTACCTGCATGTAGTGTCACGCAGGGCACTCTAGCTTGTGGCCTTGTCCTTCTCTAAGCTTCAGGAAGCTCTGCCAGGTTGTCCCTGGCCCATCTACTGAAATGCATAGCCATCAGTCAGTCTGTTCTTCTGTGCCTTACCTTTCTCTCCAGGCTCCATCCAGGAACACAGGGCCCAAGGCTTGCCTCAGGAACCTAAGAAGAGTCTATCATCTCTTTGTTCCCACCCCACCCCTGGTTACAGAATCCTACCAGTGGGGGATAAGGTGACCTTTGCTCTATGACCCATCGTGTGTTCCTCTCAACCCACTTTGTGGCCATCCACATTAAGGACTGGGCATTTGAATTTCCAGAGCAAAGGCTTGGCTTCTGCTGTCACCATCCCCAGTGGCAATATGGGCACTCAGGTCCAGTGCAGGAAGGGTAGGTGAGTGGAGGTGTTTGTACTTGGTCTGCCAGGCAGGAAGCCAAGGCATTTTCTCCCTAAACATTTTGCCAAAACTCAGTTTCAGTGCCAACTGTGCTTTAGCACTCCCAGTGAAAATCTAGGGTCTTGAGCTCCAAGGGGAACATGGGATGGGGGTGATTGGTGAGTCTGGACCAAGAGGGGATTGAGTGGCTGTCTCTGGGAAAGTGGGAGAGGTTATTCCCTTGAGGATATTCCTCTGGGGAGAGACCTTCAGAGGTGACACCAAGGCTGAGGGTTAGTCCCCTCTGCCTACCTTTGCATATTCTTCAGAGCGCTCTGCTGATCTGGGCTCACCATCCTGAGGACCTGGCAAATGTTCCCTAGGGCAGTGAATATCCCACCCCAGCCAAGGATCATCCCACCCCACTGCCTTGGACCCCTCTTCTGATGGAGCCTAGCTCTTGAGGCAGAAAAGAGCCATGGGAGCTGCAAAGAAGTGTCCTTATGTACTGCCTGCTTGCGGTGCCCTTGTTCTGCTATTGGAACAGGGCTGGGTTGATTTAAGAGGCAGTGTTGCCGCCACACTCTGGCTCCTCTCCCAAGGCCTTTCTGAGACTCTTGGACCTCTGGGCTGTCCCCACAATGCTCTCAGGTTTCTTCTCACAATCCTGTCTGTGGCTCTCAACTCTGGATGTGCCTCAGGGTCACCCAAGCAGTTTGTGACATGCAGAGCCCAGGGCCTCACACTCACAGAGACTCATTTCCTGATTCTAGGTGGAATCTGGGCAACTCCATTTTCTGTTAAAAAACAAAAACAAGCCGGGCGTGGTGGCGCATGCCTTTAATCCCAGCACTTGGGAGGCAGAGGTAGGAGGATCGCCATGAGTTCAAGGCCACCCTGAGACTACATAGTTAATTCCAGGTTCAATTCCCCTAGGACCAAAAAACAAAACAAAACAAAAAAACAACAACAAAAATAAAACTAGAAGCTTATAATCACTAACGTAAGCACAATGATGCACAAGGGGGCACATGAGTCTGGAGTTTGTAGTGGCTGGAGGTCCTGACATGCCCATTCTCTCTTTCTCTCTCTCTCAAATAAATAAATAAAAACTGGGATCAGAAAAACCAATAAAATAAAATAAAATAAAAAGAATAAAAAGAGCCGGGAGTGGTAGTGCATGCTTTTAATCCCAGCACTCAGGAGGCAGAGGTAGGAGGATCACCATGAGTTTGAGGCTACCCTGAGACTACAGAGTGAATTCCAGGTCAGCCTGGGCTACAATGAGACCCTACCTTGAAAAAAAAAAAACTGGGATCATTAGCCAAGTGTGGTGGTGCACATCTTTAATCCCAGCATTTAGGAGGCAGAGGTAGGAGGATCACTATGAGTTCGAGGCCAGCCTGGGACTACAGGGTAAATTTCAGGTCATCCTGGGCTAGAGTGAGACCCTATCTCGGAAAAAAAAAAAAAAAAAAAAACTGGGATCAGGGGCTGGGGAGATAGCTTAGTTGGTAACGTACTTGCCTCACATGCATGAGAACCAGAGTTCAGATCCCAAACACACGTGCCTGGATTGTTTCAATTAACATCCTCCAGTTTCATCCTTGCTGTCACAAGTGACAGGATTTCCTCCTTTTTTGGTTTAGAAAGAATAAAGTTTGCCGGGCATGGTGGTGCACGCCTTTAATCCCAGCACTCAGAAGGCAGAGGTAGGAGGATTGCCATGAGTTCGAGGCCACTCTGAAAATACAGAGTGAATTCCAGGTCAGCCTGGGCTAGAGTGAAACCCTACCTCAAAAAAAAAAAAAAAAAAAAAAAAAAGAATAAAGTTTATTTTAGAGTATCTCAGAGTAAGAGGGAAAGAAAGTAGACTCCTCTGTGAGGAGGGGGCTTTCAGAGCTCAGGAGTTCCTCCTTTTGAAAGGCTGAATACTGTTCCCCTGGGTATCCAATCCTGAGGTATGGTGAACTGCACCTTTATGCCAGTCCTCTTCCCTTCTAGTGGCATACCCTACTGAGGAGGCTGCACCACTAAAAACTAGAATCCCTAGCCTCTCCTGCAGCTAGCAGTCCAGTTGACCTGGATTCAGTCTGTCAGACACAATTGAGAGACTTGGCGGGTAGGAACAAGTCAGACGTGTGCTTCTTTCTGGTGTCAGGACAGTTGGGAGACACCAGGAGAAGTCTATATCCAGGGGCTGGGGAGATTGTTTGGTGGTTAAGTTAAAAGTGCTTACTTGGGCTGGAGAGATGGCTTAGTGGTTAAGGCGCCTGCCCGCGAAGCCTAAGAATGCCCCTTCAACGCTACAGGTCCCATGTTTAGCCAGATGCAAAAGTGACACAAGCGCACAATATCACACATGCACACAAGGGGGTGCATGCGCCTGGAGTTCACAGCGGCTGAGAGAGCACTGGCATGCCCATTCTCTCCTCTCTCTCTCTCTCAAATTAAAAAAATAATGTTTACTTGCAAAACCTGACAGCCTGGGTTTGATTCCCCAGTACCCACATAAAGCCAGATGCACAAAATGGTGCATGCATCTGGAGCTCATTTGCAGCAGCAGGAGGCCCTGGCACACCCATATTCACTCTCTCTGTCTCTCCTTACAAATAAAAATATTTTAGGGCTGGAGAGATGGCTTAGAGGTTAAGGCACATGCCTGTGAAGTCTAAGGACCCAGGTTCTATTCTCCAGGTGCCACGTAGCCAGATGCACATGGTGGCACATGCATCTGGAGTTAATTTGCAGTAGCTGGAGGCCCTGGTATGCCCATTCTGTCTCTCTCTCTCTCTCTCTGCCTCTTTCCCTCCCTCAAATAAATAAATTAAATTTTTTTTTAAATCTGTGAAAAAATATTTTTTCTTGGGCTGGAGAGATTGCTCAGTGGTCAAGGCACTTGCCTACAAATGCAAATGACCGGGGTGCAATTCCCTCACACACACGTAAAGCCAGATGCACAAAGTGGCACATGAGTCCCTTTGCAGTGGATGGAGGCCCTGACCTGCCCATTCTCTCTCTATCTCTCTGTGTGAAAATAAATAGTTATTTATTTTCAACCAGAGAGAGAGAGAACAGGCAGGCTGGGCCCTCTTGCCAGTGCAAACAAACTCCAGATGCATGTGCCAGTTTTGTGCATGGGTACTGGCGAATCTAACTCAGGCCTTTAACAACTGAGTCATCTCTCCATCCCCTATTTTATTTTACTTTATACTTTATGTTTCTGACGGTATCTTGCTATGTACCTGGGCAAATGTACCTAGGATCAAGTAATCCTCCTGCCTCAGCTTCCCATGTGGCAGGGTCTATAGATGCACACCACAGTCCTGTTTTATGGGTTTGACTATGTATGACTGAAGTGGGATCATCACCGAGCCCCTCTGGGTTGCCCATAAGTGGTGCTTGAAAGAATGCACAATGAACACACAACACTCAAAATATGATTTAAAGGAGAGTCGGGGGGTACACTCCAGGGCTCCCCAACTGACTGTGTGCACAGCTTTTATTCAGTTTCAGGCAAAGCTATGAGGAGTCTGAGAATAAGACAGATCACAGGAGGGCATCAGACCAGATCATGAGTTATTTATATTTATCAGGAAATCTTTGGAGAAGCTGTGAGTTCCTTATCTTTAAGAAGCACCATCCAAGGCGCATAGCGTTCTATGTCCTCAGAGGCTTAGCCTGTGCAAACACTTAGCCTGTTGCCAATTAGCTTGATCTCCACACATAAGTCCTCTGACACTGTGGCCCCAACATCTGGGGGGGGGGCTGAAGAAGCATGTGGTGTTCTGAGTCCAAGAAGAGGGGCAACAGAGCCACCCACCATGATTCCAAGCTGCAAAAAAGGAGCTCCCCAAACATGCAAAAGGGTGATCAGAAAGAACAAGCTAGCAGAACAAACTCGTAGGAGTCCTTTTATGTTATACCTGGGGACAGCCGTGTGATATGGTGTGACGATTGTGGCAGAAGCTCAGGGGTCTGTGGGAAGGGCCCAGATTTCCTCTGGCTGTCAAGTCTGGCATCTTGACATCTGACACGCAGCAGTAGCCAGGGACTGCTGTGCCAGGGCTGGGGCGGAGGCGGGTTTCTGGACATGCGTGGGGAGGCAGGGGACCGGCTCAGCACTGTCTCTGCAGGAAGCGCAGGCCCACCTTCTTACTGGGAACCAGGACAATGCGGGCTACACTCTTCACCTCTCCAGTCTCAGGGGTGAGGACCACCTCGTACTTCTGTATGAGCTGACAGGGAGAGAGTGCAGAGATGCGAGAGTCCTGATCTCCTGCCACTGCCTGCTTGGCACACTCCTCCCCCTCCCTTGCCCACATGCCCTCTCACCCATCTCTGCTCACCCTTGACAGCAGCAACTGCATCTCCAGTTCGGCAATCCTGCGGCCCAGGCAGGCCCGGACTCCATAGCCAAAGGGCACAGAACCAAATGGGTGATGGACTCTAGGACAATCAGACTCTCTCTTCCTCAGCCAGCGGTAAGGCAGGAAGGTATTGGGCTCAGAGAAGCTATTGGGATCCCTGGATGCCACATAGTGACAGAACACAAACTGGGTCTACAGAGGAAGAATGGGCAGTGTGAAGGCATTGGTGAAGAGCTGCAGCACCCCTGGGCAGAGAGTTTCTCTAGCCCCACTCACATTCTTGGGGAAGAAGAGGCCGTCAACTTCAACTTCCTTTTCCGTGATGATCCGGGAATTTGTGGGGACCACAGGGTAGAGGCTATAGAGAAACCAAAGTCTAAGGTCTACTTCGGATTCAGGCGACCGATGTGGGCAAAATTCCACTCCTTCTCACCTACCTTTCTGATGCCCAGCCCCTTTCCCCATCTCACTCTTATACCTAGCTCCAACCCACAGGAAGCATGTCTGGTTATTCCCAACCCCTCCACACACACATAGACCCCATGATCATGAAATCGCATCCTACCGGAGAGTCTCCTTAATCACAGCTTTGAGAAGGGGCATGTGGGCAAAGTCATTGTGCTGGGGCACCTGTCCGGGAGGTACCACACCCACCACTTCCTTGTGCAAGGCCGCCTGGATCTCTGGGTTCTTTGAAAGGTGGTACAGGGCCCATGTCAGAGTGTTGGATGTCTAGGAGGTAGAGTGGGAATGTAGTGAGGGGGGTAGATTTCATCTTTTAAAAAATGTTTTATTTAATTTTAATTAATTTATTTTCAAGGAGGGGGGAGGGAGAGAGAGACTAAGATGGGAAATAGGCACACCAGGGCCTCTTGCCACTGCAAATGAACTACAGATACATGTGCCACTTTTGGGGAATTGAACCCAGACCAGTAGGCATTACTAGCAAGTACCTTTAACAACTGAGCAATCTCCCAGCCCTTTTGTTCCTTGTTGTTGTTGTTTTTCATGGTAGGGTCTTGCTGTAGCTCAGGCTGACCTGGAATTCACTATGTAGGCTCATGGTGGCCTTGAACTCATGCTGATCCTCCTACCTCTGCCTCCCTAGTGCTGGGATTAAAGGCGAGGCTCCCTCTTCTTTTTTTTTAAGGAGGGTCTGCAGGGCTGAGAAAATGGCTCAGCAGTTAAGGATCCTCGCTTGAAAAATCTGCAGGCCTTTGCCACCACGCCCAGCTGTAGAGGGAGATTCCAACAGCACTCGGGAGGCAGAGGTAGGGGGAGCGTCTGAGTTCAAGGCCACCCTGAAACTACATAGTGAATTCCAGGTCAGCCTGGGCTAGAGCAAGACCCTACCTTGAAAAAAAAAAAGAAAGAAAGGAAGGAAGAAAGAAAGAAAGAAAAAAGGAAAGAAAGAAAGAAAAAAGAAGAAAAAAAGAACAGATTCCAACAAAGGAAAATTACACATCGCAAATGGGCTGAATAACTCTCCTGGGGACAGAAGGTGCTCATTGACAAGCTTCTAACTCTTCCCTAAATTTCAGCAGAAGGGCTGGATATGAGACGAAATTTCCTAGCTGCCAGAGAGAGCCAGGGAGCCCAGGAGGTGATGGGATTCTCCCTATAACAAGATCAGTCCTTGGGGCTGGAGAAATGGATCAATGATTAAATGCATTTGTTTGCAAAGCCTGAAGGCTTGGGTTGGATTCCCCAATACCCACATAAAGCCATATGCAAAAAATGGTGCATTCATCTGAAGTTTGTTTGCAGGGTCTAGAGGCTCTGATGTACCCATCCTCATTCTCTCTCAAAAATAAAATAAATAAAATAAAATAAAATAAAATAAAATAAAATGATCAGTCCTAGGCTGGGGAGATGGCTTGCAAAGCCTAAGTTCAAGGTTCAATGTGCCCAGCATCCACATAAAACAGGACACATTGTATATGCATCTGTGATCTCAATATGCCTCCAATAATGGGACATAGAGTGAGGAGAATCCAAAGCCCACAAGTCAGCTAGGCTGACCTTTGTAGTCTGGCAGTTCATTTTTAGCAGCACGAGATCTTGTCACAAAGAAGATGGGAAACAGACACTTTGAAGTTGTCCTCTGACCTCCACATACATGCTGCAGCCTGCATACCCCCTGCACACACACAAGCAAATATATATATTTTTTAAAGGACCAGCCATGTAGAGATGGCTTTGCAGTTAAGAGAATTCCCTAAAGGACCAGGTTTGATTCTCCAGTGTGCACGTAAGCCAGATGCACAAGATTGCGTGCATGTGTCCAGAGTTCTTTGCAGTGGCTGGAGACCCTGGTACACCCATTCTCTCTCCCTCCCCTTCCCTCCCTTTTTTTCTCTCTCAAATAAATAAAATATTAAAAGAAAAAAAAAAAAAAAGGACCAGCCCTGCTTCCCTCAGCTGGGCTGTATCAGTGATACAAAAGGAAAAGAAGCCGGGATCGAAGGTGAAGGTCAGGATCAAGTAGAGGACAACAGGTCATTGGTACAAAATGGAAGCTGGGAACCTTCGGTGTCCCTGCCAGCCCTCTTCATGTACCGTGTCCACCCCAGCCAAGAGCAGCTCAGGAAAGGTGCCCACGGCTTCTTGAGGACTGAGCAGTTCGTTGCTCAGCAGGAAGTGCAGGTAGCCAGATATCTGGATCCCTTCAGGCCCGGCTGCCTGCAATTGGGCCTCCATCTCCTTGAGTTTTTGATCAATCAGCTTCTTGCCTGCAGGGACCACAGAAAGCAAGGGAAGATGAGGTTAAGCCACTCATTGCTGGTGGCATGATAGAGAAGGCCCCAGACTGGGAGATCTCACCAAAAGAGAAAATGGTGTCCCAGCTGCTCAGGTATTTCCTCCAGAAAGGGAGCAGGGGACGGGTCCACTTGGGAAGGAAGGTGACATAGACTGAGTTCTGGAACATGAGCCCAACTGATCTGATGAAGGTGGCGGTGTCCTCGGGTATGGAGGGCTCCAGGCAGCCAGCCCGTTTCTCAAACAGGATGTAGCAAATAGCTAGGAAGTGCAGAGTCCATCATTAGAGGCAAACACAGGGCTGAAGAGATGGCTTAGCAGTTAAGGTGCTTGCCTCTGAAGCCTAAGGATCCAGATTCAATTCCTCAGTACCCATGTTAACCAAGATGCACATCTGGAGTTTGTGTGCAATGGCTTGAGGCCCTGGTGTGCCCATTTTTTCTTTCTCTCTCTCTTACTCTCTCCTTCCCTCTTTCTTTAAAGAAACAAACAAATAAATAAGAGGCAGAGTCAGGGACAGAGAATTAAGGGCTGTGAGGAGCCTATTCTTCCCCAGCCCCTCCACCAGCAAGGTTACCTTCCAAGGCGAAGTTGTAGAGGAGGTGAGCCATGTCCAACACCTGATCCCCCAAAGCACTCTCTGCACGTAACTGGTCCAGCCGAATCATAAAGTCGTCAATCACCTCATTTAAGGCATTCGTGTAGAGTGCAGCCTCAGCTGGCTTCAGCAGCCGCTGGTTCAAACGCTGGCGCAGCTGGTACCAGTGCTGTCCTTCTCTGGGGCACACCAAGAAAGAATAGCACAGGCAAGCAAGAAGATCCGTTAAATGGCATTTTCCCACCCAGCGGCCTCCATTGAGTTGAGAGAAATCAGGCTCCTAGAATTTTACCACCACCAAATTTAAAAGACACAATCTCAGAACTACAAAACTGCTCTGGGTGGTGGTTTCTGTTTGTAATCTCAGCACTTGGGAGGTAGAAGCAGGAAGACAAGGAGTTCAAGGTCATTCTTTTTAAAAATATTTTGTTTATTTACAAGAGAGAAAGGGAGAGAGGGTAAGGAGGAGAATGGGCGCACCAGGGTCTCAGCCATTTGCAAACGAACTCCAGACGAATGTGCCACCTGTGCATCTGACTTACATGAGTCCTGGGAAATCGAACCTTGCTCCTCAGGCCTTGCAGGCAAATGCCTTAACCACTAACCCAGCTCTCCAGATTCTTTCTGCTTTTTGTTGGTGGTATTTTTTACTTTTTGTTTTGTTTTGTTTTTCAAGGTAGGGTCTTGCTCTAGTCCAGGCTGACCTGCAATTCACTATGTAGTCTCAGGGTGGCCTTGAATTCATGGTGATCCTCCTACCTCTGCCTCCTGAGTATTGGCATTAAAGGTATGTGCCACCATGCCTATCCTTCTTTTTAATATCTTTTTTTTAATATAATTTTTTTATGAGAGTAAGAAAGTGAGAGAGAAAGAACTGGCGTGCCAGGGCCTTAGACATTGCAAACTCCAGATGCGTGCACCACCTTGTGTGCATGAGCCACTTGTGGGCATGCATCACTTTGGGCATCTGGCTTATGTGGGTTCTGGGGAGCCGAACCTGGGTCCTTAGGCTTTGTAGGCAAGCACCTCAACCACTAAACCATCTCTCCAGCCCTATATAAATATTTTTATTTATTTATTTTTAAATATTTTTAAATTTTTATTTATTTATTTACTTAAGAGAGAGAGAGAGAATGGGTGCACAAGTGAACTCCATGCTCCACCTTGTGCATCTGGCTGATGTGGGTCCTGGAGAACTGAACCTGGGTCCGTTGGCTTTGCAGGCAAGCACCTTAACCGCTAAGCCATCTCTCCAGCCCTATTTTTATTTATTTACTTACAAGCAACAAGAGATAGAGGGAGAGAAGATGGGCATGCCAGGGTCTCCAGCTGCTACAAATAGACTCCAGATGTATGTGCCACTCCAGATGCGAGTGCCCCTTTGTGCATCTGCCTTGTACGTGGGTACTGGGGAATCGAACTCTGGTCATTAGGCTTTGCAGGCAATCACCTTAACCATTGAACCATTTTCCCAGCCCCAAGTTCAAGGTCACTTTTGATTACAGAGAGAGTTTGAAGTCAGCATGGACTACATGATACTGTCTCAAAAAAACAAAAACAAAAACAAAAAACCCTCACAATCCCATGTTTAACAGTGGAAGTGACTAAGGTGGGCTTCTAGAACCAGACTGCCTAGAATCAAATCATAGGTCTAGCTGGTGGCACATATGGACATTCCCTAGTACAAGAAGGGACAGAGGAGTGCTCAGCGCTGAAACATCTCTATCACACCCTCCAAGGGTCAAGGTCCATTGAGGAAAAAGTGGCGGAACAAATATAAGGGACAAAGGAAGGGTAGGTTTACCTACAATGCAATCTTCCAGACACAAAATAGCCTGAATATCCATGACGCCCCAGTGCCTGACACTACCTACACAAAATCTTCATAATAGGAGGAAAAGATGATGACATCAGAATGAAAGAGAGACTGAGACAGGGAGGGGATATAATGGAGAGTGGATTTGTGAAGGGGGAAGTGAGGGAGTGGAGGGAAATATCATGGTTTATTGTCTATAATTATGGACGTTTTCAAAAAAATTGTGGGGTGTGGTGGCACACACCTTTAATCCCAGCACTCGGGAGGCAGAGGTAGGAGGATCGTTGTGAGTTCAAGGTCACCCTGAGACTGTGAATTCCAGGTCAGCCTGGGCTAGAGTGAAACCCTACCTCAAAAAAAAACAACAACAAAAGAATTAACTTAAGTCGGGCATGGTGGCACATGCTTTTAATCCCAGCACTTAGGAGGCTGAAGTAAAAGGAACACTATGAGTTTGAGATCAGTCTAGGCTACAGGGTGAGTTACAGGTCAGCCAGGGTTAGTAAGACCCTGCTCAAAAATGAATAAATAGGGGCTAGAGAGATAGCTCAGTGGTTAAGGCACTGGCCTGCAAATCCTAAGGACCCAGGTTCAATTCCCCAAGACCTATGTAAAGCCAGCTGCACAAAGTAGCACGTGCATCCATTCTCTCTCTCTCTCTGCTCTCTCTCCCACTCTATCTCTCATAAATGAATAAATAAAATATGAAAAATAAATAAAACAAACAAACACGATTGTTAATGAGGAATGAGGAAGAACACTTAATTGTTTTTAGAGTCTTATTAACATACTACAGCCAAAAGAAATCTGTAACATACACAATTGCAATCTGTGCTATTAGGAATGGTTTATTGCCAATAATTCCCATGATTTGCTTCAAACAGCGCATAAGTAAATAACACCCCATCCTTCAAATGTCACTGTCAATTTAATCTTACCTACCTTAGGCATGATGGCAACCTATGTGTATCTCCATGTGTGGAGGGCATTCATGAAGCTTACAGTCAATAATACATATGGAATACAACACAATTTGGGACATATTTTTTAAAAAATAAATGGAGCCCTCCCAACAAAATAATGACATTTTCTCAACTACAAATCGACATATTTGCAACCATAATGTTTAAAAAAAAATGGGCCAGATGTGATGGCTTACACCTTTAATCTCAGCACTTGGGAGGCAGAGATAGGAGGATCACTGTGAGTTCGAGGCCACCCTGAGAATACAGAGTGAATTCCAGGTCAGCCTGAGCTACAGTGAGACCCTACCTCGAAAAAAAAAAATGGATCTGAAGCTAGGCCTGTGATCCTCAGATGGCTGAGACAGAACCTGGGGCAAGTACTATTGAAAAAAAATTCACTTAGCTAATAATAATAACAATAATACAGAAAGAGCTCAGATGTAGCTCTGTGGTAGAGACCTTGCCTAGCAGGTGTGAGGGCCAGGGTTCAGTTCCAGGGAGGGGAGAGATCGGAAAAAAGGCTTTGCTATCATAGAGATATTCTAGTCCTAACAACCTATTGTCACAGATCAAAAACACAAGGCCAAAGGAAGAATATTCCCTTGTCCAAAGTGACATAACGATTAATGGAAAAGACAGTGACCAGGTCCCTGGGTTTCAGCTCATCCCAATGACTGCTTCCAAGACTGACCATAAGGCCCAGAGGATAGAAGGAGGTCCCTTCTTGTCCTGTATTTGCCTGGCTGCCCTGTGAGTGTTTTTTTAACCTAGTTCTCCGATACCCTTAGGCCCCAGCTCACGTGATGAAGACCCCGTAGGAGAGGCCCTGATGGTCCCGGTGCTCCTTCCATAGCTCCATACTGTCCCTTATGGGGTACTTGTCCTCCTGCCGCATAACTTGCTCGATGAGTGGGGCACTGGCCAGGTACACAAAGCTTTGAGAGCCCATGAAGGAAATCCACATTGGACCATACTTGGCCTTGTTCAGCACCTGTGGGAGTAGGGGGCAACCACAGCTGGGGTCCAGCAGTGCAGTCATTTCTGGGAGAGGAGATGAAGTAGGGGAGGGTAAGTGATGGCTGCACCAGAGCCAGTAGGAAGTGCAAAAGGTGCATTGTGCAAGAAATGGGCTGTGTGGTGACCAGTGATGCTGCAGGCAGAACACAGCAAAAATGGCCATGCGGCCGAGTGTGGTGGCACACGCCTTTAATCACAGGACTCTAGGGTAAAGTTTTTAAGAATTTAGGTCTTTCAACCTGTTGAGTCTGTTTATCTTTTGGTTAGGCCAGAGATGGAAAGAGCAATTGAAAATGAAGAGTGGGGAAGCTAGCAGATGTTCTTATCGTGCTCTGGTCCGGGGAGGTATTTTATGATCCACAGGAATCTTCTTTGTTTCTAGACCTCCACCAGGTCAGTTAGCCCCAGTGATTTATTAACCCTTCACCCAGTACCCACATAAAACCAGATGGCCAAAGTGGAGCATGCGTCTGGAGATCCTGGTATTCATTCATTCTCTCTCCCTCCCTCTGCTTACAAATACATAAGAATAGTTTAAAAATATAAGAAAGGAAATCTGTACACAGACATATCTTAGAATTTCTAAGGCACTGAACTGCTATGTTTAGCATCTATGAAATTGACACTGCAGAGGCTAAAGGTAACTCAGGGTTACAAGGCTTGCTTAGAATGGACAAGGACCTGGATGCTACAGTGTATTTGTTATGGCTGAAGATGAGCAAGAAAAGAAATATTTTTGGTTTTGAAGGAAGTAAAAATCTAAAAAGAACTCAAAAATATGAAACAAAATTTCCTGGTTAATGTATCCCCTCATCAGAAAGATGTTCAGTGGAGGGGTACAGGAGTGGGGAGACAAGAGAAATGATCAAAATACATGACATACATGTTTAAAAATAGTAAAAAGTAGCCGGGCATGGTGGCGCACGCCTTTAATCCCAGTACTTGGGAGGCAGAGGTAGGAGAATCGCCGTAGGTTCAAGGCCACCCTGAGACTGCATAGTGAATTTCAGGTTAGTCTGGACTAGAGTGAGACCCTACCTCAAAGAAAAAAAATTAGTAAAAAGTTAGTTTTTCAAATATTTTGCTTCTTCATTTGTAAGGAGAAAGAGAAAGAATGAGTGTGCAGGGCCTCTTGTTTCTGCAAATGAACTCTAGGTGCAGGCACCACTTTGTGCATCTAGCTTTACATGGGTACTGGGGAATCAAACTCAGGCTGCCAGGCTTTCTAGCAAGCACCTTTAACCACTGAGCCATCTCTCCAATCTCTAAATTTTTAGTTTATTTTATTTTTGGTTTTTGAGGTAGGTTCTCATTCTAGCCCAGACTGACTTGAAATTCACTATGTAGTCTCAGGGTGGCCTCAAACTCTCAGTGATCCTTTTACTTCTGTTTCCCAAGTGCTAGGATTAAAGGCGTGTGCCATCATGCCCAGCTAAAGAGTTGTTTTTTTTTTTTAGGCAAGTCCAGCAGACTGGCCTTTTTTTTTTTTTTTTTTTTTTTTTTTAATTCAAGAGAGGGAGACAGAGAATTGGTGTGCCATGGCCTCCAGCTATTGCAATTGAACTCCAGATGCATGTGCCCTCTTGTGTGCATGTACAACCTTGCACACTTGTGTCACGGTGCATCTGGCTTACGTGGGACCTGGAGAGTTGAACATTAGTCCTTATGCACTGCAGGCAAGCGCCTTAACCACTAAGCCATCTCTCCAGCCCTAAAATGTTGTTTTTTTTAAAAAAATTTTTTTTTATTTATTTATTAGAGACAGAGGGACGGAGGGAGAGACAAAGAGAGAATGGGCACACCAGGGCCTCTAGCCACTGCAAATGAACTCCAGATGTATGTGCCATGATGTGCATATGGCTAATGTGGGACCTGGAGAATTGAACATGGGTCCTTAGGCTTTGTAGGCAAGCACTTTAACTGCTAAGCCATCTCTCCAGCCCTAAAATGTTGTTTTGGCTTTGGTTTTGGTTTTTCAAGGTAGCATCTCACTCTAATTCAGGCTGACCTGGAATTCACTATGTCATCTCAGGGTAGCCTCGAACTCACAGTCATCCTCCTACTTCTGCCTCCCAAGTGCTGGGGTTAAAGGCATGCACCACCACACCTGGCTTTCTAAAATGGTTTTTTTTTTGTTTGTTTGTTTGGTTGGTTGGTTGGTTTTTCAAGGTAGGGTCTCACTCTGGCCCAGGCTAACCTGGAACTAACTATGTAGTCTCAGGGTGGCCTCAAACTCATGGCAATCCTTCTACCTCTGCCTCCTGAGTGCTGGGATTAAAGGCGTGCGCCACCACACCCAGCTTTAAATGTTTAAAAGACAAAAAACAAACATTAGGGCTGAAGTTCAAGGCCAGCCTGGGACTACCTGCCTCAAAAAAAACCCAAAAAACTAGGGCTGGAGAGATTGCTTAATGGTTAAAGACACTTGCTTGCACAGCCTGACTATGTAGGTTCAAATCCCCAGTATCTACATAAAGCCAGCTACACAAAGTGGCCAATGCATCCGGAGTTCATTTGCAGTAGCAGGAGGCCCTAGCATGCCTATCCTCACTCTCTCTCCCTCTCTTCCTCTCTCTTTCTCTCTCTTCTTGGAAATAAATAATAAATAAAATATTTTTTAAAGGGCTGAAAAGCTGGCTCAGTGGTAAAAGATGCTTGCTTGCAAAGCTTGATGATCCAGGTTCAATTCCCCAGTATCCGCATAAAGCCAGATATACAGTGATGAATCATCTGGAGCTCATTTGCAGTGGCAGGAGGCTCTGGGGCTCCTATACTCATCCTCTCTTAGTTTCTCTCTCTGTCTCTCAAATAAATAATTTTTTTTTTCTTTTTGAGGTAGGTTCTCACTCTGGCCCAGGCTGACCTGGAATTAACTATGTAGTCTCAGGGAGGCCTTGAACTCATGGCGATCCTCCTACCTCTGCCTCCAGAGTGCTGGGATTAAAGCAGTGCACCACCATGCCCAGCTAATAAGTATGTTTTTTTTTTTTTTTTTTTTTTTTTTTTGCGAGGTAGGGTCTCACTCTGGGTCCAGGCTGACCTGGAATTAACTATGTAGTCTCAGGGTGGCCTCGAACTCTCGGCGATCCTCCTACCTCTGCCTCCCGAATGCTGGGATTAAAGGTGTGCGCCACCACGCCCGGCTAGTATGTTTTTAAGGAATAAATAAAAAATAAAAGCCGAGCATGGTGGCACACATCTTTAATCCCAGTACTCAGGAGACAGAGGTAAGAAAGAGGTAAGAGTTCGAGGCCACCCTGAGACTACATAGTGACTTCCAGGTCAGCCTGAGCTAGAGTGAGACCCTATCTTGTAAAACCAAAAAGAAAAAATAAATAAGGGCTAGGCCTGGTGGCGCACACCTTTAATCCCAGCACTCGGGAGGCAGAAGTAGGAGGATCACCATGAGTTTGAGGCCACCCTGAGACTACATAGTGAATTCCAGGTCAGCCTGGGGTAGAGTGACACCGTACCTCGAAAAACAAAAACAAAAATAAAACAAAATAAATAAAAATAAAAAATAAAAAAGACTATGGGGGCTGAAGGGATGGCTTAGCAGATAAGACACTTGCCTACAAAGCCAAAGGACCCAGGTTCCCAGGACCCATGTAAGCCAGATGCACAAGGTGGTGCATGCTTCTGGAGTTCGTTTGCAGGGGCTAAATGATCTGGCATGCCCATTCTCTCTATATATCTATCTGCCTCTCTCTCTCTCTCAAATAAATAAATAAATAAATAATTTTTAAAAAAATTAACAAGAAGCCAGGCATGGTGGCGCACACCTTTAATCCCAGCACTCAGGAGGCAGAAGTAAGAGGATCACCGTGAGTTCAAGGCCACCCTGAGACTACATAGTGAATTCCAGGTCAGCCTGAGCTAGAGTGAGACCCTACCTTGAAAAACCAAAAAAAAAAAAAAAAAAAAAAAAAAAAAAAAAAAAAAAATTAAAAAGACTAGTTAAATTGATATTTACTTGAGTATAAGTTTGTTCCCTATAGTCCAAGGCTTCTGAAACCACTTCTCAGCCATCATTGCGGACGTTTCTGGGTTCTTCTTTTTCCCTCAGACTTCCCTCCACTAATGCCTCGTGGCACTTCTCAGGAATCTCCTTATGTAAGGAGTTATTTTAGAAAGACACTGGGATACTTGCTGAGAGACGTGTGCTGCGCCTGTGTGCTGACCATTAGGAGGTAGCTGGAGCCAGCTGGCCAGCCTCAGGCTCTGAGAGCCACTTTACCAACTGGCATGTCTTTCAGGATGGATGAGAGGGTAAGCCCTCATCTGCTCACACTCCAAAAATGGAGAGTACCAAGTTCATTTAACATGTAGATATGGAGCCCCTACCCTGTTCTACCTCTCCTATCTTAGGGGCTAGGAATGCTATAGTAAACACAGCAGAAAAGGCTTAGAGAGCCTGCATCGGGTTTATCAAGTACACAGTTGAGATGCTCTCTCAAAATAAAACAAACAAACAAACAAAAAAAAAGGTAAAACTTTATCCCCTAGATTTGACATGAGCAAATTTTTCTTTTCAAGATAGGGTCTCACTGTAACCCAGGCTGACCTGAAATTCACTACATAGTCTCAGGGTGGCCTTGAACTCATGACAGTCCTCCTACCTCTGCCTCCCGAGAACTGGGATTAAAGGCATGCGCCACCACGTCTGGCCTGACATGAGCAATTTTAATATTTATTTATTTGAGAGAGAGAAAGAGGGAGACACAGAGAAAGGATGGGCCTCCAGCTGCTGCATGTGAACTTCAGATACAGGTGCCACCTTGGGCATCTGGCTTACAGGGTCCTGGGGAATCAAACCTGGGTCCTTTGGCTTTGCAGATAAGTGCCTTAACCACTAAGCAATCCCTCCAGCCCATCATGAACAATTTTTAAAAAATCAAAAGCTTCTATGCATCAAAGGGCATTATTTAAAATACAACCTAAAGATGGAAAAAGATATCTGTTAAGGGCTTAATAGCCAGAAAATATATATATATATATAAAATCCAATTGGGTGTGGTGGCACACACCTTTAATCTCAGCACTCGAGAAGCAGAAGTAGGAGGATCACTGTGAGTTCAAAATCAGCCTGGGACTACAGAGTGAGCTCCAGGTCACCCTGGGCTAGAATGAGACCCTACCTCGAAATCCCCCTGCTCAAAAAAAAAAAAAAAAAAAAGACAAACCCAATTTTTTTTCCATTTTTTGGTTTTTCAAGGTAGGAGTCTCACTCTAGCCCAGGCTAACCTGGAATTTACTGTGTAGTCTCAGGGTGGCCTCAAACTCATGGCAATCCTCTTACCTCTGCCTCCCCAGTGCTGGGATTAAAAGCATGCACCACGAAGACCAGCTAAAAAGTGTTTCTCTAAGGACATATACCTGGAAACTGTGTGTTAAACCTCAGACCAACATTACTGTGGGTTTTAATTGTGGCCAAAGATTAGTGTTTCAAAGCACCTGATGAAATTCTCCTCATTTTAGCTTTAAAAAGTTTCCCCTTGCCTCCACCTCATTGACTATGCCCATAGCTTAATATCATTTGTAGTGTCATCACAGCTCTCTGCTGCTCCCAAATCATTATTCTTTTTTTTTAATTTTTTTGGTTTATTTTTATGTATTTGAGAGCAAGCAACAGAGAGAGAGAGAGAATGGGTACACCAGGGTCTCCAGCCACTGAAAACGAAGTCCAGATGCATGTTCCATCTTGTGCATCTGGCTTATGTGGGTCCTGGGGAATTGAGCCTCGAACTGTGGTCCTTAGGCTTCACAGGCAAGTGCTTAACCACTAAGCCATCTCTCCAGCCCCCAAATCATTCTTCTTTATAAAGAGTTGCTCTCTGACATATCTGGTGCCTTGAAGTGGAACCTGAAGCAAGTCCACCTCTGAAGGAAACTGAGGCTCCCAGACCAAGTAGGATCTCAGTGCTCCATCGCTTGCCTTTTCTGTTCTGATGTGCCTGTCTTCAGATCTAACTCTTGCCCTGTTCTTTAAAAAATTATTTATTTATTATTTATTTATTTAAGCAAGAGAGAGAGAGAGAGAGGAGATGCAGATACAGAAAAAATGAGCACACCAGGGCCTCCAGCCACTGCAAACAAACTCCAGATGCATGTGTTGTCATGTGCTTCTGGCTTACATGGGTACTGGGGAATGGAACTTAGGTTTTTAGGATTCACAGACAAGCACCTTAACTGCTAAGCCATCTCTCCAGCAACCCCCCTTTTATTTTTATTTTATTTATTTATTTTGGTTTTTCGAGGTAGAGTCTCACTCTAGTCCAGGCTGACCTGGAATTCACTGTGTATTCTCAGGGTGGCCTTGAACTCACAGCGATCCTCCTAACCTCTGCCTCCTCAGTGCTGGGATTAAAGGCGTGCACCACCACACCCTGGCCAGGCCCCCTTTTTTTTTTTTTTTTTTTTTTTTTTTTTGCAAGGTAGGGTCTCACTCTGGCCCAGGCTGACCTGGAATTAACTATGTAGTCTCAGGGTGGCCTCGAACTCTCGGCGATCCTCCTACCTCTGCCTCCCGAGTGCTGGGATTAAAGGCGTGCGCCACCACGCCCGGCTTTAGGCCCCCCTTTTTTAAATTGACAATTTTAATGCTTAAGCATAATGCAGGAGGCTCCCTGCTGGCTTCATCTGGGATGATTTGGAAAGATTCCTTCATTAGGAACAAAGGTGGATCCTTAAGGCTATCTTTTGAAGAAGTGCTCCCAAACTCAGGGAGCTGAGGCAGGAGAATGAAATCAGCCCAGGAGTTTCAGGCCGTTGTGGGTAACATAATGATACTCATCACACACACACACACACACACACACACACACACACACACACACACGGTGCAGGGGTGGGGGGGGCTGGCCTAAAATCCCTACATAAGTTTTGTGTGGCACTGAGGATCAAGCCCAGAGCTGTGGGCATACTGTGGGCATACTAGAAGAGCACTCTACCAAGGGAGCTATATCCTTAGCCCTGGCTGCTTGTTTCCTGAACAAGTCTTTGAGTCATCGTTTTGGCTGGGCCCTCCAGGGGCAGCTGCCCCACTCTTTGGCAGGACTTCTGAGCTTTTTGTTCTTTTTACTTTCACTTTTGTTTGATGTCATTGAGTTATAACAGTCCATTTTTGACATAGTCTTTTTTCTTTTTGTGGGAAAAATCCTTAAACTGCATTTGTAAGATTAACATATAGAGGATCACGGCTAGGGAGATGGTTTAATGGTTAAGGCATTTGCCTACAAAGCCAAAGGACCCAGGTTTGATTCCCCAGGACCCATGTAAGCCAGATGCACAAGGTGGCTCATGCATCTGGAATTCGTTTGCAGTGGCTGGAAGTCCTAGAGCACCCATTCTCTCTACCTCTTTCTATCTGCCTCTCTCATAAATAAACAAATAAGTAAATACAGAAAAAAAACATGCAGAGGGCTGGAGAGATGGCTTAGCAGTTAAGGGGCCTACCTGCAAAGCCTAAGAATGCCCGTTTGAATCTACAGGTCCTACCTTTAGCCAGACACAAAAGTGACACAAGCACGCAATATCGCCCATATGCACAAAGGAATGCACGCATCTGGAGTTCATTCATAGCGCCTGAGAGGCCCTGGCACGCCCATTCTGTCTCTCTCAAATTAAAAAAAACAAAACATGCAGAGACTTTTTTCTCTCTTCCTATTTTGGATCTGTTTACATTTATTTATTTATTTGTTTGTTTTTGTTTTTTGAGGTAGGGTCTCACTTTAGCCCAGGCTGACCTGGAATTCACTATGTAGTCTCAGGGTGGCCTCAAATTTACGGCAATCCTCCTACCTCTGCCTCCCGAGTGCTGGGATTAAAGGCATGTGCCACCATGCTCTGGTCGTTTTATTTCTTTATTTTTTTGCTTAAATTAATTATGTTATTCAAGGTTGCTTGGAATTTTGTTACTGAGCCAGTCCTATGTAAAAGGTAAATAATAAGTAACTCCTAAATTCATCTGACAACTGAGAAAGGGAAACTCAAAAGGGTAAAATAGGCTTTAAAAGCCAGGTGTGGTTGGCGCACGCCTTTAATACCAGCACTTGGGAGGCAGAGGTAGGAGGATTGCCAAGAGCTTGAGGCCACCCTGAGAATACAGAAAAAAGTTTTAAAAAATATTTATTTGGGACTAGAGAGACAGCTTAGCAGTTAAGGCACTTGCCTGCAAAGCCAAAGGAACCAGGTTCAACTCCCCGGACCCACATAAGCCAGATGCAGTGGCTGGAGGCCCTGGCAACCCATTCTCTCTACCTGCCTATCTCTGTATCTCTCTATCTCTCTCAAATAAATAAATAAAAATTATATATATATATATATATATATATATATATATATACACATATATACATATATAATGAAAAAATATGTCGTGTTCATTTTTAGTGGTGTGAGACCCTGATGTGTACACACATGTGCACACTCACACATGCATACACACATGCAAATAATTTTTTTTTTTTGAGGTAGGATTTCACTCTACCTCAGGCTGACCTAGAATTCACTCTATAGTCTCAGGGTGGTCTTGAACTCACGGCGATCCTCCTACCTCTGCCTCCTGAGTGCTGGGATTAAAGGCGTGCACCACCACACCTGGCCAGTTTTTTTAAAAATATATATTTTAATTAGTTAGTTAGTTGAGAGAGAGAAAGAGGCAGAGAGAGAGAGAAAAAAAAAAAATGGGCACGCCAGGGCCCATTCCACAGCTTTTATAAAATTGCAGAAAAATGCTAAAGTTGTGCTGGAAAGATGGCTTAGCAGTTAAGGCACTTGGCAGCAAAACCAAAGGACCCAGGTTCAGTTCCCCAGTACTCACATAAAGTCAGATGCACAAGGTGGCGCATAAATCTGGAGTTTGCAGTGGCACGCCCATTCTCTCCTCTTTCTCTCTCTCCCTCTCTCTCTCTCTCTGCCCCTTTCTACCCCTCTCTCTCAAATAAAATATTTTTTCTAAATTTTAAGGTTTTTAGCCAACATGGTTTTTATTTTTTGTCATAGATATCATTTGGTAGACTGCCTTTTTATAAATTGGTAAATTTAGGGGCTGTAGAGATGGCTCAGAGGTTAAAGGTGCTTGTTTATAAAGCCTGATGGCACAAGATCAGTTCCCCAGTGCCCATGTAGAGCCATATGTATGAGGTAGCACATGGATCTGGAGTTCGTTTGTAGTGGCAGGAGGCCCTGGTGTGCCCACCCCCCATTTCTTAAAGATTTTTTAAATAAATAAAAATAAATTGGTAAATTTACATTACTATATTATTCACTCATGACTAAAATTCCAAGATGAAAGCTATAAGATCTTTGTTTCTACGTAAATGTGTTTATGTGTATTGTCTTCATATACATGTTATTTGTTGTGGCTACATTATAAAATACTCTAAGGAATTATATTCAAATTGGTTCATAGATAAACAAGATGTCACATAAACTAAAAATATCAGATGAATTAAAATATCTTGCATTCACATGAACAATAATTTTAAATAAGTGGATTTAAGTTTGCTTGTAAACTAAAAGTGAAAATGTCTTCACAACTGTTAGCATAATTTGTGCCTGGGTGTTCTGGCTAGATAAGGTTATATTTAACTTGGCTACATGTCTTACAGTGTCAGCGCTTGACCCAAAGTCATAAAACTATAAATCCAGCCTAGAACAAAATGATCGCTGTGGAACGCTCTGACAAACAAGACTCTAACTGTTGGTTTAATGAAGACGAAAATATCTCTAAACCTGTGAGCACTGAACATGTTGCAGACACAACTTTATCCATGTTGGGTTTTTTTTTAATATTTTTTAACTTTTTATTTATTTATTTGCAAGCAGAGAGAGAGAGAGAGAGAGAGAGAAGAGAGGCAGACAGGGAGAGAATGGGCATGCCAGGGCCTCTAGCCACTGCAAACGAACTCCAGATGCATGTGCCCCTCACACATCTGGCTTATGTGGGTCCTGGAGAATCGAACCAGGATCCTTTGGCTTTGCAGGCAAACGCCTTAACCACTAAGCCATTTCTCCAGCCCCCATGTTGGGTTTTGAAGATCACAGAAGTGCAGGTTTGATCTAGAAGTAAATATGCAAATGAAAGTAGAACGCAGTAGGCATTGCATTCTGGGTATCTAGTACAGTTTTTTTAACTTTTAGGATTATTCTTGATATGAAAATAAATAACGGAGCCGGGTGTGGTGGCACACACCTTTAATCCCAGCACTCGGGAGGCAGAGGTAGGAGGATCACCGTGAGTTCGAGGCCACCCTGAGAATACAGAGTGAATTCCAGGTCAGCCTGGACTCAAGTGAAACCCTACCTTGAAAAACCAAAAAAACAAAAACAAAAAAGAAAATAAAAAACGAAGATGCTTGTCTAATCTCAGTTTTCATTTTAAAAAAATAATCTGTTCATAAGAGTTTAAATAAAGGCTGCCGGGCGTGGTGGCGCACGCCTTTAATCCCAGCACTCGAGTAGGAGGATTGCCGTGAGTTCAAGGCCACCCTGAGACTACATAGTTAATTCCAGGTCAGCCTGGGCCAGAGTGAGACCCTACCTCGAAAAACAAAAAACAAAAAACAAACAAAGAGTTTAAATAAAGGCTGGGAATATAGCTCAGTAGTAGAACCCTTGCCTAGCAAATGTGAGGTCCTAGGTTCAGTCTCTAGCACCTCAAAAAAAATTAAACAAACCTTTCAGAATGTTTAAATAGGGGCTGGAGAGATGGCTTAGCAGTTAAGTGCTTGCCTGTGAAGCCTAAGGACCCTAATTCAAGGCTTGATTCCCCAGTACCCACATAAACACAAGATGGCACATGTATTTGGAATTCGTTTCCAGTGGCTGGAGGCATTGGGGAGCCCATTCTCTCTCTCTCTCTCTCTCTTTCTCTCTCTTTCTCTCTCTGTCACTCTCAAATAAATAAATAAATAAATAAAAATAAAAAATTTTAAAACACAATGTTTAACTAAATTAGGCAAGTGTCACTAAATAAACTTTCCATGTAACTTGAGTTCTCAGCTATGTTAATTTAATGATAGGTACAAAACATCTGGGTCTTTTCTAAATTAAAATACCAACATACAAATTCAATACTCTTGGCTTTTTTTGTTTGTTTTTATTTTTGTTTTGTTTTTCGAGGTAGGGTTTCACTCTAGTCCAGGCTGACCTGGAATTCACTTATGTAGTTTCAGGGTGGCCTTGAACTCACGGTGATCATTCTACCTCTGCCTTCTGAGTGCTACTCTTGGCTTTTTAAAAATAATTTTTTTTTTTTTTTTGGTTTTTCGAGGTAGGGTCTCACTCTAGTCCAGGCTGACCTGGAATTAACTATGTAGTCTCAGGGTGGCCTCGAACTCTCAGCAATCCTCCTACCTCTGCCTCCCGAGTGCTGGGATTAAAGGCGTGCGCCACCACGCCCAGCTTTAAAAATAATTTTTTAAAATTACTTTATTTTATTTTATTGAGAGAGACAGAGAGAGAGAGAGGAAGAGGCAGAGAGAGAATGGGCACACCAGAGCCTTTTCAGCTGCTGTGAACGAACTCCAGACACGTGAACCCCCTTGTACGCATGTGCAACATCGCGTGCTTGTGTCACTTTTGCGTCTGGCTATATGTGGGACCTGGAGATTTGAACAAGCGTTCTTAGGCTTCACAGGCAGGCGCCTTAACCACTAAGCTATCTCTCCAGCCCAAATTATTTTATTTATATTTACTCATTTGAGAGAGAGGGGCAGACAAAGAGAGAGAGAATGAGCATGCCAAAACCTCTAGCCACTACAAATGAACTCCAGATGCATGTGCCACCTTGTGCATCTGGCTTTACCTGGGTACTGAGGAGTTGAACATGGGTCCTTAGGCCTGGCAGGCAAATGCCTTAACCACTGATCCATCTTTCCCGCCCTAAAATAAACTTTTAATATTGTATTTATTTATTTATTTATTTATGTGAAAGAGAGAAAGCAGATAGAAAGAGAGAATGGGCATACCAGGATCTCTAGCCACTGCAAACAAACTCCAGAAGTATATGCCACCTTGTGCATCTGGCACAAATTGAACCTGGGTCCTTTGGCTTTGCCAGCAGGCACCTTAACCACTAAGCCATCTCTCCAGCTCATTCTCAGTTTTTTAAATTCTACAGAAAAGACATGTGTCTATGTGTCTTCATAAGCTGTTAGTATATAAAGAAATTCGTCAGGCATGGTAGCGCACACCTTTAATCCCAGCACTTGGGAGGCAGAGGTAGGAGGATCCCTGTGAGTTCAAGACCAGTCTGAGACTCCATAGTGAATTCCAGGTCAGCCTGGCTAGAGCAAGACCCTACCTCAAAAAAAAAAAAAAAATTCAAGGTTTCTTCACTATAAAATAAGGTTACAAAGAGTCAAACTTTTAGCCGGGCGTGGTGGCTCACGCCTTTAATCCCAGCACTCAGGAGGCAGAGGTAGGAGGATTGCCGTGAGTTCGAGGCCACCCTGAGACTACATAGTGAATTCCAGGTCAGCCTGAACTAGAGTGAGACCCTACCTCGAAAAAAAAAAAAAAAAAAAAAAGAGTCAAACTTTTTTTTGTTTGTTTGTTTGCTTTTTGAGTTAGGGTTTCTCTCTAGTCCAGGCTGACCTGGAATTCACTATGTAGTCTCAGGGTGGCCTCGAATGCACAGCGATCCTCCTACCTCTGCCTCCTAAGTGCTGGGATTAAAGGCATCCACCACCACAACCGGCCAAGAATAAAACATTCTAATTAACATATATAATTCTATATGCAAAGAATTTTTAAAAATAAGATTTGATTTGATGATAAAAATGCCACATGAAATATACTTGTATGTGTATACTTGTTTGTGTGTGTGTGGGCACACATGTACACCCAGGTGCATGTGCATATGTGTGTACATGCGTGCAGAGGCTAGAGGTTCATGTTGGGTGCCTTCCTCAATCATTATCCACCTATTTCTCTTTCCTTTTGAATCCAAGTCCTCACTGAACTTGGGGCTCACAGACTTGTTGGACCAGCTAGCCAGCAAGCCCCAGGGATCCTCTTGTCCCCACCTCCTCCAGTACTGGGACTACAGGCATGTGGTGCCTTGTCTGGTTGTTACATGAGAGCTGGGGATCTGAATTCAAATCTTTATGCACACCCAGCAAGCACTTTACTGACTGAACCACCTCCCCAGCCCAAATGGTAGTATTTTATTGAGAAAGAATAGTTTGGAGGGTGGAAAGATTGCTCAGTGGTTAAGGTACTTGCCTGCAAAGCCTAACCACCAGGTTCGATTTCCCAGTATCCATGGAAAGCCAGATACACAAAGTGGCACATGCATCTGGAGTTTGTTTGCAGTGACTAGAGGCCCTGGCATGCCCATTCTCTCTTTCTCCTTGAAAATAAATAAATAAAAACATAAAAAGAAAAATAGTTTTGTCTGAATTTTGAGATGGGAAGGTGTGGCAGCTAGAACCCACAGCCTTGTTTGTGCACGCTGCCCAAGTGCTTAGTCACTGAAGAACACCCCCAGCCCTGGCACTGTTTTCTTATTCCTACCTAAGATGCTCTTTTTTTTCTCCTTTTTTATGCTTTTTCAAGGTAGGGTCTCACTGTAGCTCAGGCTGGCCTGGAATTCACTATGTAGTCTCAGGGTGGCCTCGAACTCACGGTGATCCTCCTACCTCTGCCTCCCGAGCGCTGGGATTAAAGGCATGCGCCACCTACTTAAGATACATAGGCCATCAAAAAGGAAGAAAAAGAAATGAGAGGAGAGAGAAAAAGAAAAAGTGCTAACTTAGGGAGGATGCCACATAGCCTAGGCCATAGTCCAGGGCCTGGTTAGCCAGGTCCAGGTGCCATTCCTGCTCTTTCTCCACCTTGGTCAGGTGCCTATGGCCTATGAACCTCATATCAATGCTCAGTAATTAGTCCCAGATGAGCTAGAGATTTGAAAAGGATCAACAAAAAGACAAGAAGATAGTTTGAAGGAAGCCTCTGTTTAGGTCATGCAGTAGACAACCGTGTAACACCATAACCAAATTGAAAAGACACGCTACAAAAATTAATCTGATGAAGCTGGGCTTGGTGACACATGCCTTTAATCCCAGCACTGGAGAAGCAGAGGTAGGAGGATCACCATGAGTTCGAGGCCACCCTGAGATGACAGTGAATTCCAGGTCAGCCTGGGCTAGAGTGAGACCCTACCTCGAAAAACAAAAACAAACAAAAAAAAAAAGTAGAAAAAGAACAACAACAAGAAAAGTAGGTATAAAAACTAGGGTCTGGGGGTGCAATTCAGTTGGTGGAGTACTTGTGTAGCATGCACTGGAAGCTTTGAGGTTCAATCCCCAGCACCACATAAAACCAAGTATGGTGGTACACACCTCTAATCCCAGCACTGGAGAAATGGAGGCAGGAAGATCAGAAGTTTAAGGTCACCCTCAACTATATAGTGAGTTTAAGCCAGCATGGGTTACATAAGACCTTGTCTCAAAAAAAAAAAAAAAGGTTGGAGAGATGGTTTAATGGTTAAGGCGCATGCCTGTGAAGCCTAAGGACCCCAGTTCAATTATCCAGGTCCCACATAAGCCAGATGCACATGGTAGCACATGCATCTGGAGTTCGTTTGCAGTGGCTAGAGGCCCTGGCATGCCCATTCTCACTTTCTCTCTCTCTCTCTCTCCCCCCGTCTATCATAAATAAATAAATAAATAAATAAATAAATAATGAAATGAAATAAAAAAAAAAGTGCACAGGAAATTTACAAAAGAAGAAACATGAACACTAATGTATCTGGAAAATACATTTATCTCACAAAGGTATGCCGTATATGTATCAACAAGACATACTATTTTCAACTAGACTATCTGTAGAGTTTATTCACTCATTTTATTTTATTTTTTGTTTTTGTTTTTCGAGACAAGGTCTCACTCTAGCCCAGGCTGACCTGGTACTCACTGTATGGTCTAGACTGGTCTTAAACTCATAGCGATCCTTCTCCTCAGCCTCCTGAGTGCTGGAATTAAAGGCATGTGCCACCACATCCAGCAAGGATCACTTTGATAAAAGACTTTGCATATGTCCAGGTACACAAAGGCTTGGAACCAGTTCTCCCTGCCATCTGCTTTTCCCCAGCAAGAGACAATGGGGGCCTCCTTTCATTCCTCACCAGCTTCCTGCCTCCTCTGGGAGGCTGTCAGGAGAACCCCACCTCAGTGCCTCTCCTTGGTTTTGATGAAATGTAGGCTTTCTTCTCTGCCAGCGCACCACCCGCCCATAAGACCTACAGATATAGAATTTTTCATCTGCAATCTAGAAGGGGTACACTGCAACTCGCATTGTGATTCTCTGTCCCTCTTTGGGAGATAAGGATTTGAAGATCTAGCACCTTCAGCTTTAAAATATATATTATTTATTTATTTATTTGAGAGAAAAAGAGGGGGAGAGAGAGAGAGAGAAAATAGATGCACCAGGGCCTCCAGCCACTGCAAACGAACTCCAGATGCATGTGTCACCTTGTGCATCTGGCTTACGTGGGTCCTGAGGATCAAACCTGGGTCGTTAGGCCTCATAGGCAGGTGCCTTAACTGCTAAGCCATCTCTCCAGCCCACCTGCAGCTTTAAAAATATATATATATATATTTGCAAACAGAATGAGACAGAGAGAAGAGAGACAGACACACAAGAGGGAAAGAATGGGTGTACCAGGGTCTCTAGCAGTTGCAAATGAACTTCAGATGTATGTGCCACTTTGTGCATCTGGCTTTACATGGGTACTAGCAAATTGAATCCAGGTCATTAGGCTTTGCAGGCAAGCACCTTAACTGCTGAGCCTGACCTTCAACTTTGTGTTGTCATTGTCTATATAAATAACACTGTCTGAGCCTTACTGTACTCATGGTATCCAACAGGACTTGGTCTTGGCTTGTTTGCTATGTGTTCACTTGACATATTTGGTGCCCAACATGGGCCCAGTAAAGTTGCAATGCCATTTTTGGAGACACAGGACCAGGACAGGGTCCTCCCACAGGGGACCAGGAGACATGGCTCCTGCGGTCCAGAAGGGCAGAGGGTTGAGGACTTCCACCAGCACCACCTATTCTGTCACTAAGCCTTTGGAGGTCAAGCAGCTGACTGTAACATTAAAACCAATTGTGTGATTAGTATCTCTGACTGCTAAAAATAAGCTTCCAGAAGCTGAGTGAAATGGAAAGCAAGCACAAAGCTGTTTGCTGATGGAGCAGCCACTCCTCCCAGCCAGAAATGCCCTGAGCTTCCAGCAACTGCATAACTGTAGGAGGGGCTCTTCTGAAAGCCCTTTAGTCTGTTTCTATGAATGACAGGCCTATGAGCCAATCTCTCTTCTACACTGTGACAAAAAGGTATGGTAGTATGGGAATGTTTGAGTGCTTATAATGTGTTAGGAGAATGCCTCTGATGCCGTTTTTGCTGTTGTTTTTCTTTCAGTTTTTGTTTCGTTTTGTTCGTTTGTTTTCACAGTAGTGTCTCATTCGAGCACAGGCTGACCTGGAACTCACAGCCATCCTCCTACCTCTGCCTGTGTGCTGGGATTAAAGGCATGCCCCACCACACCCAGCCTCTGATGCAGTTTTCGTTGCATGCCGACGTCTTCTTCGTGGGCAAGCCTCAGCAGGAAGGACAGGTGAGCCCCACCAAGATTCAGAGCCTACTTGTCATGTCAGGTTTCTCAAAACAATCAATCAGTCTGGCAGGCGAAGAAAAGTGCGTCTTTACCAACTAAAAAGTAGTAGGTTGCTCAGACAGAGCTGTGCCTGCCAAAAGGGCCATGTCACCAGGGAGCTGCCCAGCCCGCTACCAGGATGACTCCAAGAAGCTGTGACCCCCTCCTCACCAAGGCCATTAATGTCCTTTTGGATGGGGGGAAGGCCCCAAAGGCAATGTGTTTAAGGCTTGGTCTCCACCTGGTTGTGCTATTGATAAATGATGGATCATGAAGGTGCTAACCTCCTGTGCACTCCTTTAATCCCAGCGTTTAGGAGGCAGAAGTAGGAGGATTGCTATGAGTTCGAGGCCAGTCTGGGACAGAGTGAATTCCAGGTCAGCCTGGGCTAGAGTGAGACCCTACCTTGAAACAGCCAAAAATAAATAATTTAATTAATTGATTAATAACAAATGACTATAGTTGGTTAGTTGGTGAGCCTTTTTGAACCAATATAATGTATTGTGAAGATAGATGTGTTAAGCACATGATTGTAGCGGTGTTCACAATGGGGAAATGGCATAAAACAGTGGCAGGAAACCACAGCAGTCTAACTAAATAAATAATTTTTTAAAATTATTTTTATTTATTTGAGATAGAGAGTGAGAGATAAAGTGAGAGCAAATGGGCGCACCAGGGCCTCTAGCCACTGCAAACTAACTCCAGATGCTTGCGCCACCATGTGCATCTGGTTTACATGGGACCTGGAGAATCGAACCTGGGTCCTTAGGCTTTGCAGGCAAGAACCTTAACCACTGAGCCATCTCTCCAGCCCCTAATTTTTTTTTATTATTTTTTTGGAGAGAGACAGAGAGAGAGAGACAAGAGAGAGAGAGAGAGAGAGAGAGAGAGAGAGAGGAAGACAGAGATGGGCACGCCAGCAGTGTCTCAGCTGCTGCGAACAAAATCCAGATGTGTGTGCCCCCTTGTGGTCAAGTGTGGCACTGCGCCCTTGCGTCACTTTGCATCTGGCTAAACGTGGGACCTGGATATTGGAACCGCTGGAGATTGGAACCAGTGTTCTTAGGCTTAGGAGGCAGGCGCCTTAACCCCTAAGCCATCTCTCCAGCCCCAGCCCCTAATTTTTTTTTAAAAAGAGAAAAATCAGAGAGAGGAACTGGAGAGATGGCTCAGTGGTTAAGGCACTTGCCTGCAAAGCCTAAGGACCTGGGTTCAATTCACCAGTATCCATGTAAAGCCAGATGTACAAGGTGGTACATGCATCTGAAGTTCATTTGCAGTGGCTAGAGGCCCTGGCACACCCTTTTTCTCTCTATCTGCCTCTTTCTCTCTCATAAATAAATATATATATATATATAATTTTTTTTTTTTAATCAGACAGAGACAGAGGCCTGGGGCAATAGCTCAGGCAGTGAAATGCTTACTGCCCAAGCACAAAGACCTGAGTTGGGGTCCCCAGTATTCATATAAAAAAACCTGACATGGTGGCCCATGTTTGTAATCCCAGCACTGGGAAGGCAAAGACAAGAGGATCCTTGGGGCCTGTTGATCAGCTAGTCTACTTGAATCAGTGAGCTCTAGGTTTTGTGAGAGACCCTTGTCTGAAGCAGTAAGGAAGAGGTCTGGAGAGATGGTTTAGCTTAGCAGTTAAAGTGCTTGCCTACGAAGCCTAAGGACCCATGTTCAAGTCCCCAGATCCCATTTAAGCCAGACATACAAGGTGATGCACGCACAAGGTCACACATGCATACAAGGTGGCGCATGCGTCTATAGTTCAATTATAGTGGCTGGAGGCCCTGGTGTGCCAATTCTCCCTCTCTCTCTCACTCTCTCTCCCTATCTCTCATTTAAAAAAAAAAAAAAAAAGCTGGATGTGGTGGCACATACCTTTAATCCCAGCACTTGGGAGGCAGAGGTAGGAAGATTGCCATGAGTTCAAGGCCACCCTGAGACTACATAGTGAATTCTAGGTCAGCCTGGGTTACAATGAGACCCTACCTCAAAAAAAAAAAAAAAAAAAGAGAAAAAGAAATAAGAAATAGAAAGAAAGATAGAAAAAAGAAAGGAAGGAAGGAAGGAAGGAAGAAAGAAAGAAAGAAAGAAAGAAAGAAAGAAAGAAAGAAAGAAAGAAAGAAAGAAAGAAAAGAAATAAGGGGACTGGAGAGATGGCTTACCAGTTAAGGCATTTGCATGCAAAGCCAAAGAATCCCAATTCAATTCTGCAGGACCCATGTAAGCCAGATGCACAAAGGGGCGGGGAAGCATCTGGAGTTTGTTTGCAGTGGCTGGAGGCCTTGGTGAACCCATACATTTCTCTCTCTCTCTCTCTCTCTCTGCCTCTTTCTCTCTCTTAAATAAATAAATAAATAAATAAATAAATAAATAAATAAAATATTTTAAGGTATGTGTCTGGAGTTGGTTTGCAGTGGCTAGAGGCCCTGGCATGCCCATTCTCTCTCTCTCTCTCTCTGCCCACTCATTCTTTCTCTCTGAAATAAATAAAAATATTTAAAAATAAAAATAATCCTCCAGACACAAAATGGCCTGGATATCCATGACCTCACAGTGCCTGACACTACACAAAGACCATCATAATAGGAGGAAAAGATCATGACATCAAACTGAAAAGAGAGACTGATTGAGAGGGGGAGGGGATATGATGGAGAGTGAAGTTTCAAAGGGGAAAGTGGGGGGGAGGGGATAGAGAGAAGTACCAGGGGATATTGTCTACAATTAAAGATGTTGTCAATAAAAAAAAGTTTAAAAAAAGAAAGAAAATATAAAAAAATAAAAATAAAAAGAGCCGGGCGTGGTGGCACACGCCTTTAATCCCAGCATTCAGAAGGCAGAGGTAGGAGGATCGCCATGAGTTCAAGGCCATCCTGAGACTACATAGTTAATACCAGGTCACCCTGGGCCAGAGTGAGACCCTACCTCAAAAAACCAAAATAAATAAATAAAATAAAAAATAAATTTAAAAAAATTTAAAAGATACAGGAGTTTTATTCAAGCTTGTAACTGCCGTCTATCTGAAAGCTTAATAAATCCCTTCCTACATAACTGTGCCTGGTTTGGAAGTGCATCCCAGCAACTTTGGAGCTGACTGAGACAATATGTTATTATGGTTTGAATTAGGTACCCCCCATAAACTCATGTGTGTGTGTGTGTGTGTGGTTTTTTTGTTTTGTTTTGTTTTGTCGAGGTAGGGTCTAGCTCTAGTCCAGGCTGATCTAGAATTCACTATGTAGTCTCAGGGTAGTAGTCTCAAACTCATGATAATCTTCCTATCTCTGCCTCCCGAGTGCTGGGATTAAAGGCATGCACCACCACACCTGGCTAACTCATGTTTTGAATGCTTGGTCCCCAGCTGATGACAATTTGGGATGCAGAGCCTTGCTGGAAGAGGTGTGTTGTTGTGTGTGGGATCTGGAGTGTTATAGCCAGCTTTCTCTTGCCAGAGCTCAGCTCACTCTCCTGCTGCTGTTTTCCACCTACTGTGGCAGAAGTGATGTCCAGTGTCTGCCATCGTGGAACTTTCCCTTGCGAGTGTAAGCCAAAATGATACAAAATTTAAAAGAAAAGACTTTTCACCCATCAGTTGCTTTTGGTTGGGTGTTTTATCCCAGCAACAAGAAGGTAACTACAACATCTGTGGATAGACATGAGGAGGGCTGAAGAAAAAGGACTTGTCACACCAGACATATGGCTATGAAGAACATGGGAGCCAGAGGTGGAGGTCAGAGGTAAGGGAAGGGATTTTTAAATTTTATTTTATCTTGAAGCAGAGTCTTGCTCTAGCCCAGGCTGACCTAGAACTCACTCTATAGTTCCAGGCTGGCCTTGAACTCACAGTGCCCAAGCATGAAGACTTGAGTTGGGTCCTGAGAGGCAAAGAGATCTCTGCCTCTGGATTGCTGAGATTAAAGGCATGTACTAGAAGAGATATTTATTTATTTATTTATTTATTTATTTATTTATTTATTTATTTATGAGAGCCAGAGAGGCAGATAGAGATAGATAGATGGGCTCTCCAGGGCCTCCAGCAACTGCAAAAAAACTCCAGACACATGCACCACCTTGTGCATCTGACTTATGTGGGTCCTGGGGAATCGAATCTGGGTCCTTTGGCTTTGTAGGCAAGTGCCTACAAAGTGCCATCTCTCTCCAGCCCTAGAAGAGACTTTTTAAATTTTTTTATTTATTTTTTTGAGAGCGACAGAAAGAGAAAGAGGCAGAGAGAGAGAGAGAGAGAATGGGTGCACAAGGGCCTCCAACCACTGCAAATGAACCCCAGATGCACGTGCCACCTTGTACATCTGGCTTAAATGGCCTCAAACTGGGGTCCTTAGGTTTCACAGGCAAGCGCTTAACTGCTAAGCCATTTCTCCAGCCCCTTAGAAGAGACTTTTGATCCCTCTCTTTCAGCTCCTTTCCATAGAGCATCTAACCCAGACTGCTATTAACACCCTCAACTTGACCAATGGCCAATGAAGAATCTGAATCCAAGGACTCACAGCAACTTTCTAACAGCCGCTGCATTCAGAAAGGCTTGGCCTTCCCAAAAAAATGACAGGAGAAGATTCATTTTCTGATTTGGTCTCTTTGTTCTCCTCGGCCTCTTTGGTATGTTGGTCATGGGTTGTTTAAGGTTGTCAGCCAGTTCTGAGTAGCAGCTGAGAGGATAAGTGAGGTTGGCAACAGGTCTAGTTGCCATTCCAAATGGGTGCAGGCTATAGTCTATCTATCCTCTAGGCAGACCTGATGAGCATGCACAAGGTCAAGGTTGCGTGTACTGTTGTCTGACGTTGCCAAAGACAAACCAAACAGATTTAGGACAGAGACTCTACTAGTAAAATTAATTACACCACCTGATGGGTGAGCTGCACTCCCGGGATCATGGGGTTGAGGGAACAAACTGTTGACCCTGTTTTTCAGCCCTTCAAGCACCTGTGCATACAAAGATTTTTTTGTTTGTTTGTTTTGTTTTTGTTTTTCGAGGCAGGGTTTCACTCTAGCCCAGGCTGACCTGGAAGTCACTCTGTAGTCTCAGAGTGGCCTCGAACTCATGGTGATCCTCCTACCTCTGCCTCCCGAGTGCTGGGATTAAAGGTGTGCGCCACCACGCCTGGCTCACAAAGCTTTGAACCACAGCCTATGTCTGGACAAAACTACAGTCCTCCTGGAATAGGATGGAAATGGAGGCCTGTCTGGAGACATTGTGAGGCAAGGCCTCTTATCCTCAGGAGGGATGAGATCATGGGACATCCCAGGGCCTTCTTCCTAGGTTCTGTGGAGTCATGAAGCTTTCTGCCCTACCCATTTCAGACAAGAAGTGCAAGAAATAAAATCCCTTACTGATAGACTGAAAAGGCTTCTCAAACTGGAGGATGCCCTTCAATTAACATTGGTATTGGGGGTTGCATTTGTGAGTATATGGTTCTTGGGGAGCTAGCACATTTGATGTTTTTTTTTTCCTTCACTAATGTTGCAGTCAGCTTCACGTTGCTGGCACAGAGCAGCTTGTGGGAGGACAGGGTTTATACTGGCTTACAGAGTGGAGGGGAGTGCTCACTTCAGCAGCACATATACTGAAACAGAGTGGAGGGAAAGCTCCATGATGGCAGGGGAAAATGTGGCATGAGCAGAGGATGGACATTCCTTCCTGGCCAACATCAGATGAACAATAGCAAACAGGAGAGTGTGGCAAACACCGGCAAGGGGAAGCCCATACACCTGCCCCCAACAATACTTCTCTTTCAACAAGGCTCCAATTCCCAAATTGCCATCAGCTGGGACCTATCGTTGAAAAACACATGAGTTGATGGGGGACATCTGATTCAAACCACCACAACTAAGTAACAAATTACCTAAATCTAAGTGTCTGTTTGTATATTTACTGGTTGAATCTGTCAAGCCTTGGCCTTGACTTACGTGTATGAGTTTAATATTTCTATCCTTATTAGTTCAACAGGAATTCAACTATTAGTTGATCCCAAAGAAACACAGTGTTAACCTATATATTAAGAGCAGGTCCTGGAAGCTTCTAACTAAATTATAGGTATGCTATATGAGAAAACGAGAAGTGACTGCTGAAAGGCATCTGGTTTCTCTCCAGGGGATGCACAAGTTAATGTTAAATGACTGAATTTCACAATATACAAGTCTATTTCAGTAAAGCTATTACCAGGCTGCTGGGGCAGTGTGCTTAGCAAGCATGAGGCCCTTGGTTTGAGCCCCAGCACTGTAGAAGGAAGAAAGAAAGGACGGAAGGAAAGGAAGGAAAGGAAGGAAAGGAAGGAAGGAAGGAAGGAAGGGAGGAAGGAAGGAAGGAAGGAAGGAAGGAAGGGAGGGAGGAAGGGCACCTCTGATCCACCACCCCTCGAAATTGACAGCTGTCAGGGGCTGGAAAGATGGCTTAGCGGTTAAGTTGTTTTGCCTCCAAAGCCAAAGGATCCTGGTTCGATTCTCCAGGCCCCACATAAACCAGAGGCACAAGGGGGCTCATGCGTCTGGAGCTCGTTTGCAGTGGCTGGAGGCCCTGGCGCACCCATTCTCTCCCTCCCTCTTTTTCTCTCTTTCTGCCTCTTTCTTGCTCTCTCAAATAACTAACTAAATAAATAAATAAAATATATTTTTTAAAATTGACAGCTGCATTTTGATCAGGTGAAGAGGCTGGTTTGCTTTAGACATCATGGCCCATTAGGGAAGCTCTCAGTTTAGCAACACAACAAGCCCATAGCCCTAACAAGCAAAGTAAACTTACAAAGGCCAAGTGCTATTTTACCGTGTCAACTAGCCAAGCCCTAAAAGCTGGCACCATCAGGTGGATAAACAAGAGTCATCTAACTTCAAGCACAGGCCGCTCTTAGGCCTGGGCTGGCTGACAGATGTTACAAAGAATGCCCATTCTAGGTCAGGTAAGATCAGGGAAGCGCAACTGGGGCAGACCTATCTCAGTGCTGTCAAAGTGTCATTAGGAGTTAACCCCAACCCCTTGTTGCAGTCAGGTTCGCATTGCTGGCAGAATTCACCCAACTAAGAGCAGCTTGTGGGAAAAAAAGAGGTTTATTTTGGCTTACAGGCTCGAGGGGGAAGCTCCATGATGGCAGGAAAAATGATGGCATGAGCAGAGGGTGGACATCACTCTCTGGTCAACATAAGGTGGAGAGTGTGCCAAACACTGGCAAGGGGAAGCTGGTTATAATACCCATAAGCCCGCCCCCAACAATACTCTGCCTCCAGGAGGTGTTAATTCCCAAGTTGCCATCAGCTGGGAACCTAGCATTCAGAACACTTGAAGTTTATGGGGGACACCTGAATCAAACCACCACACCCCTCAAGAAGTGGAATCCCAAAGTCCAAGTGACAGGAGGTGCTAAATAATTAACAGCATCCCAGCTTCCCCTTGCTCTGTACTTGGCCTCCAGTGATCTCCTCCAAGTTCAGACCCAGCCAGTGGCACCAGTTGGACTCTGCTTGTATTTTTCCTTTTTATCATGAAGACATTTGTGTTGAAAATTCATGCAAGGGCTGGGGAGATGGCTCAGAGGTTAAAGGTACTTGCTCGTAAGGCCTGATGTCCTGGATTCAATTCCCCAATATCCAAGTAAACCCAGATGCACACAGTGGTGCATGTCTGGAGTTGCACCACACTGAAAAGAGGCCCTGACTCACACCCATAGCATCTCTCTCTCTCTCATAAATAAATAGAAATATTTTAAATTTTCTGTAAAAGAATAAAAGTTGTAAGACAGGAGAGCTAGAGAGATGAATCAGCAGTGCAGGCGCTTGCCTGCAAACCCTAATGACTCAGCTTCAATTTCCCAGGACCCACATAAAGCCAGATGCACAAAGTAGTACATGTATCTGGAGTTCATTTGCAGCGGTTGGAGGCCCTTGTGTGCCCATTCTCTTCTCTCTCTCTCTCTCTCTCTCTCACACACACACACACATCTCTCTCTGCTTGCAAATAAATAAATAAAAATAGTTTTAAAATTATAAGATAGGAGTAGCATTTATGATTGTAATTCCAGCACTTGGGAAGCTAAGGCAGGAGTTTTGCTTCCAGGCTATTCTATTCCTTTGGTTGTGGACACCAAGTGGTGCACGCCTTTCCTTACTAGTGTCTCTCTAGCTACCTAGGTCCTCAAAAGAAGATGTGGTGCGTCACAGATGGCTACAGACTCTTTGACATCGTGTCACTTCAGGGAGAATCTCAGTGGACTAGAACCACTTTGATGAGTGGGAGAGTGTGGACATGCTGCTGTGCCTGTTAAGAAAGTGACAGCTTCTACTTTCTGTTTCTGGGATGCTCACTCTGATGGAAGACAGTACCATGTATGAAGTGTCACTAACCCAAGATGACCAGGCCATGAGGAAGTCCAAGGCAGCCAAAGAGGGAGGGAGGAAGGGTGGGGGGGAGGGACAAGGAGAGATATAGCTAGAGCAGCTAGTCACAAGCTAGCCTGGACAGCAACCACCACACTGAAGTAGCCAGCTTGGCCATTGCAGCCCCAGATGTGACAAGCCAGTCAAGTGAGACCAGAGGCTTAGATGATGATTCCATCCCATCCATCCATTAAAGCCCCACTCCATCATGAACCAGAATAAGCCATTTTTTACAGTGCTCTGCTTCAAATTCCCACAAAATCATGGCTATAGCAAAATGTTTGAGCTAAGCATGGTAGAGCACACCTTTAATCCCAGCACTCGGGAGGCAGAGGTAAGAGGATCTCAGTGAGTTTGAGGCCACCCTGAGACTACATAGTGAATTCCAGGTCAGCCTGAGCTAGAGTGGAGACCCTACCTCAAAAAAACAAAACAAAACAAAACCAAAAAAGCCTAAGGACCTGGTTCAGAGATGGACCCACGTAAGCCAGATGCACAAGGTTAATCTGGAGTTCATTTGCCTGGAGGCCCTGCACCCATTCTCTCTCCCTCCCTCTCTCTCTCTCTCTCTACCTGCCTATTTCTGACCCAAATAAATAAATAAATAATAAAATAAAATAAAAAATAAAAAATTTGATTACTGCAGCATTCAGAGATGGCTCAATCACTCCTCCAGAACCCAGGTTCAAGGCTCAATTCTCCAGAACCCACAAAAGCCAGACGCACAAGATGGCGCATGCATCTGGAGTTCGTTTACAGTGGCTGGAGGCCCTGGCACGCCCCTTCTCTATCTACTTGCCTCTTTCTCTCTCTGTTGCTCTCAAATAAATAAACAACAACAAAAAAATGAAAACAAAAATGTGTGTTTTGTTAGGCCAATGTACTTGGAGACAGTCAGTTATGCAGGAATATATAGCTAGAATGGGGCATTTTTTTTTATTAAGTATTTACTTATTTAGTTATTTGCAAGCACAGGAAGTAAGTTAGAGAGGGAGAGAGGATAGGTGTGCCAGGACCTCTTGCTGCTGCAAACGAACTCCAGATGCATGCATCACTAACCCCAGAACCATTAGGCTTTGCCAACAGGTGCCTTAACTACTGAGCCATCTCTCCACCCCCAAATGGGGCATCTTTTATGTGATGAAATATTATCACCCTTGGGAAAGTTGATCGCCTCACTAAATAAACAAAAGGGCACTCCAGTCCATCCGGTTTTTTTTTTCTACAGATTTGGCCAGTGTAGGTCAATCTCCAATAATATGCCTCTGTTGACAGAATTTAGTTTCTGCACTAAAAATGCTGAGAATAGAAAGGCCAGGCTTGACAGGTCTAACCACCTCCCTCGCTCTCTTTCCTCTTACTATCTTGGATCAAATAACCCAGATCACAGAGCTGGAAGAAGAAAAGTATCTCAAAGAAGATGACCATCAGATATATCCATTGTTCACAGACTGGAGAGAATGCTTAGTGGTTAAGGTGCTTGCCTGCAAAGCTAAAGGACCCAGGCTCAATTTCCAGGACCCACATAAGCCACATGCACAAGGTGATGCATGATTCTGGAGTTCATTTACAGTGGCTGAAAGCCCTAGTGTTCCCATTCTCTCTTTCCCTCTGACTGTTTTTCTCTCTTTCTCTCAAATAAATAAAATAAAAAATATTTTAAAAATATCTATTGTTGGATGGTTTAGCAGCTCTCGAGCTGGAAGAGTAGTGTTTGGGCAACTAGGGTTTGGCCGAGGCACCATTGATTCTCCAGGCTGTGCAGGGATCTCTCTACCACCATGTTGAGCCAAAGGGCAAAGACCAAAACCACCAAGAAGTGCCCTCAGCACGCCATGTCCAACGTGTTTGCCATGTTTGACCACTCTCAGATTCAGGAGTTCAAAGAGGCCTTCAACATGATCGACCAGAACAGAGATGGCTTCATCGACAAGGAAAACCTGCATGATGTGCTTGCCTTGCTAGGAAAACACCCAACTGCTGAATACCTAGATGCCATGATGAACGAGGCTCCCAGGCCCATCAATTACACCATGTTCCTCACCATGTTTGGGGAGAAGTTAAATGGCACAGGCCCTGAGGATGTCATCTGGAATGCTTTCACATGCTTGGATGAAGAAGCAACTGGCACCATCCAGGAGGATTACCTGAGAGAGCCGCTGACCACCATGGGCGATTGCTTTACCGACGAGGAGGTGGATGAGCTGTACAGAGAAGCCCCCATTGACAAAGAGGGGAATTTCCACTACATCGAGTTCACACGCATCCTCAAACATGGAGCGAAAGACAAGGATGACTGAGAGAGCTTCAGATCCCATCCACATGCTCCTTGTTGCCACGTGGCGTATTTCTGAGGTTTTTCTCTTATAGCCTGTCGCATGCCCTTAGATTTACAGCTTCTTGCCTTGTTTTGTATTTATTCTCAGCCATTTTGGGCACATGTACCTTTATAATCAGACTGGAAATGGGACCTCCTATCATTTCAGAATAGAAAGTAGGGTAGGGGCTGGAGAGATGGCTTAGCGGTTAAGGTTAGGCCTGCTAAGCCTAATAACCTGGTTCCAATCTCCAGGTCCCATGTTGTGACACAAGGGCGCAATGCCACACTTGACCACAAGGGGGCACACGCATCTGGATTTCGTTCACAGCAGCTAAGAGACTGCTGCCGCGCCCATCTCTATCTGTCTCCCTCTCCCTCTCTGTCTCTCTCTGTGTCTCTCTTCCAAAATAAATGAAATATTTAAAAAATTTAAAAGAAGAAAGTAGGGTAATTTAACTCACCAGTGGTCTCCTTCCTCCCACATAGCTACAGTCCACAGAGTCAATATATTTTTTCAGAGAAAGTTATTTGCTCAATTTTTTCTGAATGATAATTAAACTTTATGGTAAAATTAATCCCAGTACCAATGTCAGTGGCTGGCACTGGAGGGACAGAAGGAAGACACATGCCCAGTCTTCAGAGCTTCCCAGTGAGTCTCTAAGCCATATGAACAGGTGATAAGAAACACAATGCATGAAATGACAAATATGTGCATGAGGCACTGAGGGACACAGGAGGGGTTCAACCCAGAGAGTCCAGAACAGATTACATCTTATCATTCTCAGGATCAACTTCTTTGAAAGATATTTATTATAAATTTATATGTAACTTTAAAATCTTTTAACTTTTTTTTAAAAGGATCCCAGATTTACATCTACATTTCAAGAAACTTTCACAGTATCGACAACCCTTGGGTTACAGTGGTGGAGGGAGCTGGTGAGCACAAGACCTAGGACCCAGGCAAGGCTAGTATCAGAAGGAAGTTTAATGCTAGAGTGTCCAGCAGCAGAGCCACTCCCTGGGCATCCATCCATGGGCCAGGATGCTCCAGACATGAATGGCAGGGTCCAAGGCAGGGTACTAGAAAGGCTCTTAGAGGTCTGGCCAATCAATCGTCCTTCTTGAACTTGTCATTGATGTAGGGCACCCAATTCAGGATCAGCCACCAGTGAGTGGCCCACACCAGTCCTATGGCACCTATGGCACCCCACATGCTGGCGTGGGTATCTAATTCTTGGTCAGCTCCCGGTAACACAGGCCCAAGAACCTGCTCAGCATTGTGCCGGGATCCAAAGGCTCAGGGTCACCCTGTTTACATTTTTTTTTTTTTTTTTTTTTTTTTTTTTTTTTTTTCTGAGGTAGGGTCTCACTCTAGCTCAGGCTGACCTGGAATTCACTATGTAGTCTCAGGGTGGCCTCGAACTCTCAGCAATCCTCCTACCTCTGCCTCCTGAGTGCTGGGATTAAAGGTGTGCGCCACCATGCCCGGCTTGTTTACATCTTTTAACTTTTATTTATTTTGAGAGAGACAGAGAAAGAGGCAGATAGGGAGAAAGAGAGAGATGGGTGCACCAGGGCCTCTAGCTACTGCAAACAAACTCCAGACATATGCGCCACCTTGTGCATCTGTCTTACATGAGTACTGAGGACTTAAACCGGGTCCTTAGACTTTGCAGGCAAATATCTTAACCTATAAGCCATCTTTCTAGCCCTATGTTCACATTTTATTTTTTCCAATATTATTAATATTTTTTGTTAGGCAAGAGAAAGGAGGCTGTGGCTATAACTCAGTGGTAGAGCACTTACCTAGCATGCATGAGGTCCAGTCACATAAGACTATGGGCTTTTTATTTTTATTTGCAAGCAGAGAGAGAGAGAAAGAAAGGAGAGAGAAGAAGAGAGAGAGAGAGAACACCAGGATCTCTAGCCACTGCAAATGGACTCCAGGGCTTAAAAAACAAAAGACAGCCACCTTTAATTCCAGAATTTGCGAGGTAGAGGTAGGAGAAAAACTGTGAGTTCAAGACCAGCCTGGAACTACAGCATGAGTTCCAGGTCAACCTGGGCTATAGTGAGACCTTACCTTGAAAAAAAACACCAAAAAAATGAAAAAGTGCCAGACGAGGTGGCACATGCCTTTAATCCTAGCACTTTGGAGGCAGAAGAATCACTGTGAGTTTGAGGTCACCCTGAAACTATGTAGTGAATTCCAGGTCAGCCTGGGCTAGAGTGAGAGCCTACCTTGAAAAACCAAAAAAGAAAAACCAGCCGGACGTGGTGGAGCATGCCTTTAATCCCAACACTCGGGAGGCAGAGGTAGGAGGATCGCCGTGAGTTCAAGGGCACCCTGAGACTACATAGTGAATTCCAGGTCAGCCTGGGCCAGAGTGAGACCCTACCTCGAAAAATCAAAAAAAAAGAAAGAAAGAAAGAACTGAAACAGTGCATCCCTATGCTGATTTATTATTTTTAGTATTATTACTGTATGCGTGAATGGGCATGTGAGGGCTGTGACACACGTGTCAATCCTTACCTAACACAGGGTCTCTCTTACCACTTGCCACTGCAAATGCCAGAGTAGCTGACCTGTGAGCTTCAGTATTTTCTTTTTTAGAGTGTTGGGATTACAGATGACTGTGCTACTTTATATGGGTTCTGGGGATCTAAACTTTAGTCATCAAGTTTGTGTAGCAAGTGCTTTCAGCCACTCCCTAGCCTTGATTTTATCATTTTGAAAATATTTTATTTATTTGCAAAGAGAGAGGGGGAGAGACAGAGTATGGGTACACCCAGGCCTCTTGCCACTGCAAATGAACTCCAGATGTATACTTTGTGCATCTGGCTTTATGTGGGTACTGGCGAATAGAACCTGGGCCATCAGAGTTTGGAAGCAAGTGTCTTTAACTACTGAGCCATCTTGCCAACCCTGATATTATTATTTTTATGTGTGATAATCAAGGAGTTTTAATGTGATTTTTGCACTGCTGGAGATGGAATCCAGGACCTTATGCGAGTTTGGCAAGTGTACCATTGAACTGCACCCTAAGCCCTGTGATTTTTGCAACTAAGGTGGCAAGAGATTGTGGTTGGCTACCCCTGCACCCATCCCACTGCTCCTCCTTGTGTGGTAACCACCTGTTTTGGGTAAAAGGGACTCTTAGCCTTACATCAAGGTTGAGGCTATGTGGGACAAAACAAACTAGAGTATGTCTATCTCTGTTGGCCATTTGATGGCCTCTTTTCTTTATAAGTTGCCTAGCCTCAGATACTTTGTTAGAGCAACAGAAAATGGACAAAGACTTTTTTTTTAACCAAGGAGTTGTGTTATTTCTATAATGACACCCTAGAATGTGGAAGTATCTATGGAGCTAGATCATGAGCAGTTCAGAAATATTTGGGAGGGCTGGAGAGATGGCTTAGTGGTTAAGGTGTTTGCCTGGTTAGATTCCCCAGTACCCACATAAGCCAGATACACAAGGAGGTGCATGCATCTGGAGTTTGTTTGCAGTGGCTGGAGGCCCTGGTGTGCCCATTCTCTCTCTCTCTCTCCCCCTCTTTCTCTTAAATAAATAAATAAATAAATAAAATATATTTTTTAAAAAATATTTGGGAAATGTGAGCATGGTGGCACATGCATTTAATGCCAGCATTTGGGAGGTAGAGGTATGGAGGATCACTACTGAGTTCAAGGCCACCCTGAGACTATATAATGAATTTCAGTTCAGCCTGGGATAGAGTGGAACACTACCCTGAAAAAACAAAAACAAACAAAAAAAAATTGGGAGGAATAGGCACCAGCAAGTGGAGTGGACAATCCCAGGACAGTGATCTACAAGGCAACGGTGCGGGTGTGGGGGGGGAACAGCAGGGCTGCTCAACCCTGTCCCCACGCACAAAGAATTTATTTGCAAACAGAGAGAGACAGAAGAGAGATTTAATATCTGCACTTCTGTTGTTTGAATAAATGGATATATATATATATATATATATATATATATATATATACACAAAAATATTGCCCCCTAAATATTTTTGTTTATGCCGGTGTATTAATACTATTCTCACTTTTGGTAAGAGAAGTTTCTCTTTTCAGATGGCAGTAACCACTAGAGAGACTCAAAACTCATCGAAATCCAGGCCTGGCCTTTAATCCCAGTATTTAGGATACAGAAGTAGGCGGATCGCTGTGAGTTTGAGGGCAGCCTGAGATTATAGCGAAAGATCCAGATCAGCCTGGGCTAGACTGAGACCCTACCTCAAGGAAAAAACAAACAAACAAACAAACAAACAAACAAAAAACCATGTATTCATCCAAGTATTCAGAAGTGACAGTGGAGTGTTCAGCACTAAGTGAGATATCTCCATCACACCCTCCAGGGCTCAGGAACCACAGCTGAAGAAGTGTGGGAAGATGAAAGACCCAAAGAAACAGAAGTGTTTTGAAACTCTGTCTTCCAGACACCAGGTGGCCATTGCCACCTACACAAGACCTGCATAATATGAAGGCAAAAAAATCAAAAATTAAAAAAAAAAAATAAGATGACATAAAAATAGAAGAGGGAGGGCTGGAGAGATGGTTTAGCAGTTAAATTGCTTGTCTGTGAAGCCTAGGACCCAGGTTCCATTCCCCAGTACCCATGAAAGCCAGATGCATAAGGTGGCACATGTGTCTGGAGTTTGTTTGCAGTGGCTGGAGGCCCTGACATGTCCATATTCTCTCTCTCTCTCTCTCTCTCTCTCTCTCTCTCTCTCAAATACTCAAATAAATAAATAAAATATTTTTTTAAATAGCAAAAAATTAAAAAAAGAAAAAAGCCAGGAGTGGTGGTATACGCCTTTAATTCCAGCACTAAGGAGACAGAGATAGGAGGATCGCTGTGAGTTCAAGGCCAGCCTGGGCTAGAGCAAGACCCAATCTTGAAAAACAAAACAAAAAAGCCTACATTTTGGGCACTATTGGCACAGAATGAACGTATTTTGCATTCTGAGGACAAAAACTTTGGGGGCTGCGATGCTATGGCTCAGACATGGTCTGTCTCCTAAAAGGTATATGTGTTGGAGGCTTGGTCTCCAATGTAAATAGAGTTGAAAAGTGGTGAGACCTTTAAGAGGTGGGGCCTAATGGAAGGAGGTTATTAACTACTGTGCACTCACAGGAGTAGATTAATTCCCACAAAAACAAAAAAACACAACAGGGCATGGTGGTGCACGCCTTTAATCCCAGCACTCAGGAGGCAGAGGTAGGATTGCCGAGAGTTCGAGGCCATCCTGAGAATACAGAGTGAATTCCAAGTCATCCTGGACTAGAATGAAGACCCTACCTCAAAAAAAAAAATTTTAAAAAAATGGGGCTGGAGAGATGGCTCAATGGTTAAAGGAACTTGCTTGCAAGGCTTGATGACCCCAGGTTCGATTCCTCAGTACCCATGTAAGCCAGATGCACAAAGTGGCACATGCTTTTGGAGTTCATTTGCAGTAGCTAGAGTCCCGGCGGGCCCATTCTGTCCCTCTTTTTCTTTCTAATTGCAAATAAATAAATAAATAAATAAATATTTTAAAACTTTAAAAGAAGTGTTGTCACTAAAAAAAAAAAAACACAGATTGTTAGAAAAGAACAAGCCTGACCCTTGCTCAGCTTGTTTCCTCTCACAGCTGGGATTAAAGGTGTGGGCCACCATGCCCGGCTGGCTCTCTCTTGTTGATTGCATACTCCTGCTATGTGGTGCCATCCATCACAGTCACCACTCTTGGACTTTCAGTCAATCAAAACTGAGCTAAATAAACATTTTTTTATTTAAAAATTACCCAGCCTGGTGTGTTAGCACACGCCTTTAATCCTAGCACTTGGGAGGCCAAGGTAGGAGGATCCCTATGAATTCAAGGCCACCCTAAGAGACTATGTAGTGAATTCCAGGTCAGCCTGGGCTAGAGGGAGACCCTACCTTGAAAAAACAAACAAAAAATAATAATAAAGAAGAAGAAGGAGAATTACCCAGTCTTGGATACTGTTATAACCACACAAAACAAAGAAATTGGACTGGAAAGATGGCTTAGCGGTTAAGGCGCTTGCCTGCAAAGCCAAAGGACCCAGGTTCAATTCTCCAGAACCCATGTAAGCCAGATGCACACGGGAGTGCATGTGTCTGGAGTTCGTTTGCAGTGGCTGGAGGTCCTGGTGTGCCCATTCTCTCTCTAGCTCCTCTCTATGTCTGTCTGTCTGTCTGTCTGTCTCTCTCTCTCTCTCTGCTTGCAAATAAATAAAATAAAAATAAATTTAAAAAAAAAAGCAAAGAAATTGCTAGAACAAATTATCCCTGAAGAGCAATCCAGCACTGGAGTTTCCACCTTACTGTTTAAGACAAAATGACAACCAAACAAATTCTCATACAAAGCGGTTTATGTATATATATTGTCTCCCTCAATAATTCCACAAGTGGGTTTTTAAAAATTATTTAAGAGAGAGAGAGAGAGACAGAGAGAAAGAGGCAGACAAAAAGACACAGAAAGACAGAGTGTGGGTGTGCCAGGGCCTCCTGCCACTGCAAATGAACTCCAGATGCATGCACCACTCAGTGCATGTGGCTTTATGAGGGTACTGGGGAATGGAACTCAGGTCATTAGGCTTTGCAGGCAAGTGCCTTAAAGTGCTGAGCCGTCTTTCCAGCCCCATGACTGGGTTTTATAGATGTACAATAGTTCCCTCTTTATCAACTCATGTACTGGGGACGATTGAGGTATTTCCCATGCAAAAGCTCATGGTCATTTGATGAAGATATTTGGAGGTTCTACACCTCAGCCCTATGTTCTCCTTTGAAAGATCACATGTGTTGTGAGGTGTGATGGCATACATTTGTGATCCCAGCACTAAGCCAGGAGCATAGAAAGAGACCAGCCTATGTAGGGAGACAGTCTGAAAAGATTTTTTTTTTCCTGGCTTTGTCGTGCTTCCTCTTCCTCCTAAAGCCATCTAGAGTTTCTTTCCTAGTTACTGCTGTACAGCTAATCCTTAGAGAAAGTCTTATTTCTTAGATCCAGACACTCACCCTGACTCTTACATTTCTACAGTTTTTTCAAGCAGACAGACCTCACTGGACCCTTGTTTCTTGGCTGGGAAGTGCCAGGTCCACAGGAAATGATTTCTTTCTTTTTTTTTTTTTTTTGCTTTATTTTATTTATTTTTAATATTTTATTTATTTATTTGAGAGAGAGACACACAGAGAGAGAGAAAGAGGCAGAGAGAAAAAGAGAATGGGCGTGCCAGGGCCTCCAGCCATTGCAAATGAACTCCAGATGCATGCGCCTTCTTGTGCATCTGGCTTACGTGGGTCCTGGTGAATTGAACCAGGGTCCTTAGGCTTCGCAGGCAAATGCCTTAACTGCTAAGTCATTTCCTCAGCCCTACTTTATTTTATTTATTATTCAAGAGAGAGCGAGAGCATGGACCTCTTGCCACTGCAAATAAATTCCAGTCACATAGTGCCACATCTGGTTTTAATGTAGGTACTGGGAAATTGAACTGTGGGCCGCAGGCTTTTGCAAACAAGCGCCTTTAACTTCTGAGCCATCTCCTCAGACCAGTGAACGATTTCTTTACCATCTCTCAGGATCTCCCGAGCAGGATAGGGACAGAGGCCTTGGCTGCCTTAGTTTTGCTATCTGATCCCTCCTTCATGTTTTTCCTCCCCAACTTCTCAGCCCTGCTTTTTTGGAGGAGTGCAGCTGGGCTCTGCTTCTCCATCCCCTATACTGCCACACTCAACAGGCTTTTCCTCACTGCCTGTGATTCTTCTTTCACTTTCTGAGGAGCAAACTCTTGTTCCCTCAAGAGCAACGCATCTTGCAAACTGCCACGAAGCTTCTGTGCTCCCCCTAAAGTGATCTTGGGAAGAAGTCCGAGGTAGACAGCATCTAACGATGTGTACCCTTGCCTGAGCCACTGTCTCCCAAGACAGCTTTCTCTCCTCTCCTCTCCCTCTCCCTCTCCTCTCCTGATCTCGGTGCACTTTAGCCTCCCTGCTGGTTGGAGCCTTCCGGAATCATATACCATCCTTTGCCTGTTTGTTTTAGGTCAAAGGGCTTGTCTGCATTTTGCACTTTCTTTCAATTTATGACCCCAGGCAGTGTGGTAAGCCAAGTTCCTGTATCCTTTACTTTTTGTCCCACATCTCTCCCACTTCCAGCTTCTCCATCTCAGGGGCCACCCCCACCCTCAAGTCGAGATGCCCCTGCCCATTTACCTGGAGCTCGTGCATATGCAGTGCATAGCCTTGCACGAACATCTGGAAGAAAGAACGCAGCTGTCCCAGCCTGGGAAGCTCCTCTAGGCTGCGCAATTTCCGCGAGTCTCCGGGACCGGTTCCAGACCCCTCGTCTGCGGGTAGGGTGGCGGGGATCGCGGCCTTGGCTCTGGCCCCTGCAGGGCAGAGGCCACGACCGGCCACCCGAATGCCCAGCAGCACCCACCTCAGCCTCGCGCAGCCAAGCGTAGCCATGGATCTGGCTGGTGTAGCTGAGCCTTTGGGCCACGACTCGGGCCACCCGGACCAGGCCAGGAGGTTCAGAACTGGGAGGTTGGGATGGGGCGGGCTCCTAGGCGGAGGTGACCCAGGTGCGGGCCGATAAAGGCCAGCCAGGCACCTCCCTACCTAATGGCTTTTCCTCGCGGTCCTCACCCCTCCAAAGTAGGACCTAGGGAACACATCAAAGCCACCCCGGGCCCGGGGAAAGGCTGGAGTGGACACGGTGACTTTGGGAGACTCCACTACCACCACCAGCCGCGCGCTCTGGTATAGGCTGCCTACTTCACCGAGCCCCGGGGACTACAGACCGGTCCCGCTTTTAACTGTGGGCTGGAGCACCACAGTTGTCTTCCTAGACTCTCAGGCCCCACCCAGCAAGACTGGCCGGCCCCAACCAACACCATCTCCAATTCCCCGCCCTCCCCCCCTCAATCCCCGGGTGGCCCTGGAGCCTGAGGCTGAGGCTGAACTGCCTAGTGGCTCTTCAGGGTCGTCCAGAAGGGTCCCGAATCTGAGTGCTGAGCCAGGAGACCCAAAACAGGCAATCGGCTAAGGTCACGTGACTTCTGGAGGCGTAGGGCAGAACAAATTACATAGTAGTGGCGCTTTACGAATTCAGTTCTCAGGCTGGAGAGATGGCTCTGCAGTTAAAGGCTCGGCTTTGGAAATCAGCCTAGTAACCCAGGTTCAAATCCCCAGTACTCATGCAAAGCCAGATGCACAAAGTGGCACATCCCTCTGGAGTTATTCAAATAGAAAATAAATACAGAGCCTATAGCCCTACAGCTCAGTGATACAGGACTGCCTTGGTTCATCCTCAGCACTGCAATTAAAATTAAATAAGCACCGGGTCAATAATAATTTAACTGGTAAATGAAGGAGCTGCAGGATAGAGCATTGAAGAATTGGTTGATTATAGCCAGCCAAAAAGGAAAAAAAAAAAAAAAGCTATATTGATTTCAGACTGTTAGACTGACAGCTAATTTTTTTTTGTTCTTATTTTTCAAAGTAGGGCTTCACTCTAGCCCAGGCTGACCTGGAATTCATTATGTATTCTCAAGGTGGCCTCGAACTCACAGTGATCCTTCTACCTCTGCCTCTGAAGTGCTGGGATTAAAGGCATGTGCCACTGTAATGGGGTGCTAAGGGTCCAGAAAAGTCCTTACACCCCAAACCCTAAGTTCATTTCTAATTTTAGTCAAAGAATTGAATAAAAAAGAAGACTGATGCTGGGTGTGGTGGCTCACACCTTTAATGCCAGCACTTGGGAGGGAGGCAAAGGTAGGAGGATCACCATGAGTTTGAGGCCACCCTGAAGCTACATAGTGAGTTCCAGGTCAGCCTGGACTAGTGTGAAACCCTACCTCAGAAAAAAAAAAAAAAAAAAAAAAAAAAAGACTGAGGATAATTATTAAATTTATTGAGAGAAGTATAGAGCCAAGGAAAGGCACCCACATGGCTAGAGAGCCCACTTGGAGGGCTGGGGAATAAAAGTATAGAAAGAAAAGAAAAAAGAAAGCTGGGTGTGGTGGCACACGCCTTTAATCCCAGCAGTCAGGAGGCAGAAGGTAGAATGATCGCTGTGAATTCAAGGCCACCCTGAGACTAAGTAGTGAATTCCAGGTCAGCTTGGGCTACAGTGAGACCCTACCTTAAAAAACAAAAACAAAAGAGAGAGAGAGAGAAGAAAGTTTAAGGAGCCCTTGCCATGTGGGGAGCTGGAGAGGATAAGGAGCCCATATGGAGATTAAAGGCTAGAGGGCCCTCCATCACCCACAGCTGGAAGTTCCCAAGTGGTCAGAGAGCCTGCCTTCCCCTTGCAAAGGTATTTATGACCTTATGGGGTGGCTGTCTTCTAGCTCAAGTGAACCAGAGGGACAGCTGGTTGGTTAGGGCTAGGGGCTGTCTCAGGAAGAGGCTAGCCTTGGTACCAAGTACCAGGGGCTGAATTTGACCAACCACAATGTTTAAGTCCTATGAAAGACCTCCCTCCCAGAAAGGGTCCTGGCTGTTTGTGGAAAAACAGGTATGGAACTAGTCAAGAGATAAATCAGATCATCTTGGATTTTTAGCAAGTGAAAACTTTCCTGCACTTTTCACCTTCAGGGGTCCATCACCCTAATTCTACCCCTCTCTCACCACCACCCCGGCTTTTTTTTTTTTTTTTTTTTTTTGGTTTATTTATGAGGGGAGAGAAAGTGGACGTGCCAGAACCTCCAGCCACTGCAAACGAACTTGAACCTGCGTCCTTAGGCTTCACAGGCAAGTGCCTTAACAGCTAAGCCATCTCTCCAACCCTAGATATTTTTTTCTTTATTCTAAGGTTCATATTTTGTAACCCAAAGTAGATGGTAGCTCCTTTGTAAATGAAAGGGCAGTAAGCATGACTAGAAGATGAAAGGAGAAAAAGGGTTTTTTTGGGGGGTTTGGTTTTGGTTTTGTTTGAGGTTAGGGTCTCACTCTAGCTCTCTGGCTGACCTGGAATTCACTATTGTAGTCTCAGGGTGGCCGCAAACTCATGGCGATCCTACCTCTGCCTCCCGAGTGCTGGGATTAAAAACATAAGCCACCATGCCCGGCTAGGTTTTTTGTTTGTTTGTTTAAGAACTTTTTATTTTTATTTATTAGAGACAGGGAGAAGGAGAGAGGGAGAATGGGAGCACCAGGGCCTCTAGCCACTGCATACGAACTCCAGATGCATGTGCCACCACCATGTGCATCTGGCTTACATGGGACCTGGAGAATTGAACTGGGGTCCTTAGGCTTCGCAGGCATGTACCTTAAACACTAAGCCATCTCTCCAGCCTGAAAAAAGGATTTTTTTTTTTTTAACTGCAGCAAGCAAGGAGAGCACTGAAAATAATTCTCTAGGTGGAATTCTCCAGAAAGAAATCCCAGTACTTTTATTGAGCAAAATTATGCATCTTTTTGTTATTAGATTGATTTTTATTTTGTTTTCTTTAGCATTCTTTTTAAGTTTTTATTTATTTTCATGAAGAAAGAGATAGAGAAGAGAGACAGAGAGAATGTGCACACTAGGGCCTCCAGCCTCCACAAATAACCTCCAGATGCATGCACCACTTTGTGCATCTGGCTTTATGTGGGTACTGAGGAATAGAACCAAGGTTGTTGGGCTTCACAGGCAACGTCTTAACCACTTAGCCATCTCTCTAACCCTTGTTTAACTTTCTAAAATTTTATTTTTATTTATTTTTAATTTTTAAATTTTATTTATTTATTTATTATTTGGTTTTCCGAGGTAGGGTCTCACTGTAGCTCAGGCTGACCTGGAATTCATTATGTAGTCTCAGGGTGGCCTTGAACACTCAGAGATGCTCCTACCTCTGCCTCTCAAATATTTCTTTCTTGTTTATTTTATTTTTACTTGTTTATCAGGAGAAAGAGGGGGGTAGGGAAAGAATGGGCACATCAGGACCTCTAGCCACTGCAAACAAACACCAGACACATGTACTACCATGTGCAGCTGGCCCACGTGGGCTCTGGAGAAACAAACCTGGGTCCTCAGGCTTTGCAGGCAAGCACCTTAACTGCTAAACTATTTCTCCAGTCTATTTTTATTAATTAGAGAGAGAAAGAGGCAGATACATATATATATAGAGAGAGAGAATGGACATGCCAGGGCTTCTAGCTATTGCAAATGAACCCCAGGCACATATGCCACCATGTACATCTGGCTTACATGGGTTCTTGGGAATTGAACCTTGGCCCTTAGGCTTTGCAGGCAAGCTCCTTTAACTGCTAAGCCATCTTGCCAGCCCTTGTTTAACATTTTTATTGACAGCTCCCATAAATATAAACAATACACCATAGTCATAACTTCCTCCCACTACTCTCCCTTTTTCTCCCTCCCAATCCCCTCTCTCCTGAATCCCTTCTTCTTTCCAGTAGTTTCTCTTCTATTTTGATGTCATCATTATTTCTCCTCCTCTTATGCAGGTCTTGTGTAAATAATGTGTTTTTTTTTTAACATTTTTTGGGGGGGGTGGATTTTGAGGTAAGGTCTCACTCTAGCACAGGCTGACATGGAACTCACTCCAGTCCCAAGGGGCCTCAAACTCATAGTGATCCTTCTACCTCTGCCTCCCAAGTGCTAGGATTAAAGGTGTGTGCCACCATATCCAGCTTTTTTAAAAATGTATTTATTTATTTGAGAGAAAGAGGGACAGAGAGAGATTGAATGGACACACCAGGGCCTCCAGCCACTGCAAACGAACTCCAGATGCATCCACTTCCTTGTGCATCTGGCTTACATGAGTCCTTTGGCTTTCCAGGCAAATGCCTTAACCGCTAAAGCCATCTCTCCAACCCAGCTTTTTTTAAAAAACTTTTTATTGACTACATCCATACATATAGACAACATTACAGGATCATAATCTCCTCCCACAGCCCTCCCTTTTCCCTCTCCCCTATCCTTCCTCCACTGAATCCCTTCTATTTTTAAAAAATATTATTTATTTATTTATTTATTTGAGACAGAAGGAGAGAAAGTGAGAGAGAATGAGCACGCCAGGGCCTCTAGCCACTGCAAATGAACTCCAGACACATGCACCACCATGTGCATGCGCCTTAACCACTAAGCCATCTCTGCAGCCCAAATCCCTTATATATTTTTTAAATTTTTATTTATTTATTTTTATTTATTTGTTAGCAATAGAGAGAGAATGGGCACTCTAGTCACTGCAAACAAACTCCAGATGCATGTGCCACCATGTGCATCTGGCCTACGTGGGACCTGGAGAATTGAACCTGTGTCCTTAGGCTTTATAGGTATGTGCCTTTACCGCTAAGCCATCTCTCCAGCCCCTCACCTTATTTTGGTGTGTGTTTTATTTTTTGTTGTTTTTTTTCGAGGTAGGGTCTTACAATAGCCCAGGCTGACCTGGAATTCACTCTGTAGTCTCAGGGTGGTCTTGAACTCATGGCAATTCTCTTACCTCTGCCCCCTGAGTGCTGGGATTAAAGGTATGCACCACCACACCTGGAACCAGCCCCTCATCTTTTAAAAAAATATTTTTATTTATTTATTTGCCTGAACCACAGGATTTTAAAGCCAGGTGAGGGGATTTTCCACTCACACCAGCCTCCTCACAAACTCAAGAAATGTGGAAGAAGGATGGCAGAGACCAGCAGAGCAGCTTGTGAGGAAGAGGATCGCAGAGCAGCTTGTGAGGAAGAGGATCACGAGGACCACCAGGAAGACTTCAGCCACCACCCACAGCTTCCCCTACTCCCACTGCCAGCTCCAGCAAACACCAGAGACCTGGGGAAGGGAGCTTATCTACACAGCACCTAGTACAGGAGATCAGAGCAGTGACACACAGACTCAGCCAGTGTACCTGAGCCCACAGCGCAGCAAAGAGGGACCCAAGTGGCTGTGCAGCATAGCCGAGACCAAAGCCATTCCAAAAGGTAACTGGGATTACACCAGGTCAGTACCCTCCAAATAAGCCTGGTATATGGGCTTGCATCGGAAGGCCTAATTGCACCATCCATGTCAGGGTAAATTATATGCTAAATCTGATGGATGGTCAGATTTGCCATTCTTAAAGAAACTATATTTTGGGCTTGGCATTGTTGCTTCCTGATTTAGTGCCTTTGTTTCCACTTCTGGCATTCGTTGGGGAAGGGTCTCACTTGTTTACAAGCTGATCTTGGAACCCTCTACAGACCGGAAGTCTTAGCTTCCCAGTTGACAGGATTAAGGGTGTGAGGCAACACACGTTCTTAGGGACTGTGACTTTGTTAGAGGATCTATTTGTCATAATACCTACTCTTGCATTGAATGGGTACATTGTTTAGTTAAATTTTTAGAATGTCTGTATTTTGTTCCACCCAGCCTATTAGAATACTCTCATAGCAGGCAAACCCAACACCTAGGGTCACTTTTGTGGTTACTCTTAGAGTGTTAAGAGCCACACCTAGCACCTTAAGCTCCTATCCTGAAGATATATAACATCAGATTGATTGATACATCTAATATTACTGCAGATAATTAGAAAACCCAAGCATTAAATTAATCCAAGATGCAAAAATCTCTACATTATAATACAAGAACACAAAAAAATCAAGACAATATAAATCCACCAAAAAGTATTAATGCATCAGAAATGACCTTCAATGAGACTGATTTAGGGGAAATGCCTGAGAAAGATTTCAAAAGAATGGTTATAAATATGTTCGAGGAACTCAAAGAGGAAATCAAAGGAATCAAAGAACACACAGGAAACCAATTTAATGAAATAAGTAGATCAATACAAGACATAAATAAGGAAATAGAAATAATAAAGAAAAACCAGTCAGAAATACTAGCAATGAAGAACACAGTGAGTGAAATAAAAAACTGTGTAGAAAATCTCTCCAGTAGAAGGGATGAAGGAGAAAACAGAATATCTAAACTAGAAGACTAGGTGGCAGATCTAATATAGTCCAACAAAGAGAAAGACAAACGACTAGGAAAGTATGAATGGGAATTTCAAGATATTCAGGATACTATGAAAAGATCAAACATAAGAATTCAGGGTATAGTAGAAGAAAAATTTCACTCCAAAGACATAGTAGGTGTTTTCAACAAAATCACAGAAGAAAACTTTCCCCAAATCGGGAAAGAGATGCCAATGCAGATATAGGAAGTCTTTAGAACACCAAACAGACAAAACCGGAAAGGACCTCTCTTCGCCATATTATAATTAAACTACCAAATACACAAAATATATTGAAAGCAGTTAGAGAGAAAATCAAATCACATGCAAAGGCAAGCCCAACAGGATCACAGCAGATTACGCAACACAAACTTTAAAAGCCAGAAGGGCTTGGACTGATGTATTCCAAGTTCTGTAAGATAACAACTGTCAACCAAGGTTACTTTATCCTGTAAAGCTATCCATTCGAATAGATGGAGAAATTAGCATATTCCACAACAAAAGCAGGCTAACGGAGTATTTGAAGACAAAACCAGCTCTACAGAAAATGCTTGAAAGTCTCCTCCATGCTGAAGAGAAAGAAAATCACACATATAAGGAACCTGGAAAAAACAAACCATATTCAACTACTAGTTAATATAACTGAGCAAAGGTAAAACCAGAAGAACTACAAAACAAGAAAAATGGCAAAAATAAATACAAACCTTTCAATAACAACTCTTAATATCAACGACATCAATGTCCCAACCAAAAGACATAGGTTTGCAGTCTGGGTTAAAAAGCAGGATCCTTCAATTTGTTGCCTCCAAGAAACTTGCCTTTCTACAAAGGGTGGACACTATCTTAGGGTGAAAGGTCGGAAAACGGTGTTTCAAGCAAATGGGCCTAGAAAACAAGCAGGGTCCTAATATCTGACAGGGTAGACTTCAGACTAACATTAGTTAGGGAAGATAAGGAAGGTCACTTTACATTGATTAAAGAAACAACCCAACAGGAGGACATTACAATCCTAAACATATATGCACCTAACATGGGGGCTCCCAATTTCATCAAACACTATTAGAACTAAGATCACAGATAACACCAAACACACTTGTAGTGGGTGACTTCAACACCTCACTCTCACCAATTGACAGGTCATCCTGGCAAAAAATAAACAGAGATGCTTCTGAATTAAATGAGGTCATAGAACAAATGGACCTAACAGATATATACAGGACATTTCATCCAAATGCTGAGGAATACATATTCTTTTCAGCAGCACATGGAACATTCTCGAAAATAGACCATATATTAGGACACAAAGAAAATCTTAACAAATACAGGAAAACTGAAATAATTCTTTGCACTCCATATGATCACAATGGGATCATACTACAAATCAATAGCAAGAAAAGCTATAGAGCATACACAAAATCATGGAAACTAAACAATACACTACTAGATGATAAAGAGGTAAATGATGAAATCAAGAAGGAAATCAAAAGATTCATAGAGTCAAATTATAATGAGAATACAACATACCAAAACCTTTGGGATACAATGAAGGCAGTCCTAGGAGGGAAATTTATAGCTTTAAGTGCCTATGTTAAGAAATTAGAGCCGGGCGTGGTGGCGCACGCCTTTAATCCCAGAACTCGGGAGGCAGAGGTAGGAGGATCGCCGAGAGTTCGAGGCCACCCTGAGACTACATAGTGAATTCCAGGTCAGCCTGGACCAGAGTGAAACCCTACCTCACAAAACCAAAAAGAAAAAAAAGAAATTAGAAAGGTCGCAAGTAAACAATTTAATGCTTCACCTTAAGGCCTTGGAAAAAGAAGAACAAAGCTGGGCATGGTGGTGCACGCCTTTAATCCCAGCACTCGGGAGGCAGAGGTAGGAGGATCACCATGAGTTCAAGGCCACCCTGAGACTACATAGTGAATTCCAGGTCAGCCTGGGCTAGAGTGAGAACCTACCTCCAATAAATAAATAAATAAATAAATAAAGAAAGAAAGAAAGAAAGAAAGAAAGAAAGAAGAAGAACAAGGCAAACCAAAACCAAAAATCAGCAGACAGGAGAAATAATAAAGATTAGAGCAGAACTTAATGAAATAGAAACAAAAAAAAAAACAATCCAAAGAATCAATGAAGCATAGAGTTGGTTCTTTGAAAGGATAAACAAGATTGATAAACCCTTAGCAAATCTGACCAAAAGAAAGAGAGAAGAGACACAAATTAATAAAATTAGAGGGCTGGAGAGATGGGTTAGAGGTTAAAGTACATACCTGTGAAGCCTAAGGACCCAAGTTCAATTCTCCAGGTCCCATGTAAGCCAGATGTACATGGTGGCACATGCATCTCAAGTTTGTTTGCAGTGGCTAGAGGCCCTGATGTGCCTATTCTCTATCTCCCTCTGTCTTTACTAAATAAATAAAAATAAAACTTTAAAAAAATTTAAAAAAATAAAATTAGAGATGAAAAAGTTACCATTACAACATACCAGACAAATTAATAAAATCATAGGGACATACTATAAGAACATATACTCCACTAAGTTTGAAAATCTGAAAGAAATGGATAATTTCCTTGATTCACATGACCCACCTAAATTAAATCATGATGAAATTAATCACTTATACAGAGCTATAACAAGTATGGTGATCCAAGCAGTTATAAAAAATAAACTAAAGGAGGATCGCCAAGAGTTTGAGGCTACCCTGAGACTACATAGTTAATTCCAGGTCAGCCTGGACCAGAGTGAGACCCTACCTCGCAAAACCAAAAAATAAAATAAAATAAAATAAAATAAAATAAAATAAAATAAAATAAAATAAAAAAAGTTCAGGCCCAGATGGATTCACTGGTGAATTTTCCCAGACTTTCATGGAAGAACTAAAACCAATGCTTCTTAAACTTTTCCATAAAATAGAAGAGGAAGGAATCCTATCAAACTCCTTCTATGAGGCCAGCATCACCCTGATATCAAAACCAGACAAAGAACAAAAAAAGAAAATTACAGACCAATCTCTTCATGAACATAGATGCAAAAAATTTTCAACAAAATGTTCAAACAGAATACAAGAATATATCAGAAAGATCATTCATCCCCACCAAGGAGGCTTTATCCCAGAGATGCAGGGATGGTTCAACATCTGCAAATCGATAAATGTAATATATTATATAAATGGACTGAAGGACAAAAATCACATGATCATCTCATTAGATGCAGAAAAAGCATTTGACAAAATCCAACATCCCTTCATGATAAAAGTCCTACAGAGACTGGGAATAGAAGGAATGTATCTCAACATAATAAAGGCTATTTATAAGAAACCCACAGCCAACATAATACTAAATGGAGAAAAACTTGAAGCTTTTCCACTAAAATCAGGCACAAGACAAGGGTGTCCACTGTCCCCACTCTTACTTAATGTAGTTCTGGAAGTCTTAGCCATAGCAATAAGGCAAGAGACACACATAAAAGGGATACAAATTAGAAAGAAAGAGATCAAGTTATCATTATTTGCAGATGATATGATTCTATACATAAAGGACCCTAAAGACTCTACCAGTAAACTGTTAGAGCTGTTAAACACCTATGTCCATATAGCAGGATACAAAATAAACACACAGAAATCAGTAGCCTTCCTATATGCTAACAACAAACACACAGAGGATGAAATCAGAGAATCACTCCCATTCACAATTGCATCAAAAAAAATAAAGTACCTTGGGATAAACCTAACCAAGGAAGTGAAGGATCTCTACAAGGAGAACTTTAAAACACTCAAGCGAGAAGCCGGGCGTGGTGGCGCACGCCTTTAATCCCAGCACTCGGGAGGCAGAGGTAGGAGGACTGCTGAGAGTTCGAGGCCACCCTGAGACTACATAGTTAATTCCAGGTCAGCCTGGACCAGAGTGAAACCCTAAAACCAAAAAAAAAAAAAAAAAAAAAAAAAAAAAAACCACTCAAGCGAGAAATTGCAGAAGACACTAGGAAGTGGAAAGACATCCCTTGTTCTTGGATTGAAAGAATCAATATTGTGAAAATGGCAATCTTACCATAAGCAATCTACACATTTAATGCAATCCCCATCAAAATTCCAATAGCATTCTTCACGGAAATAGAAAAAAAATCCAAAAATTCATTTGGAAGCATGAAAAACCTTGAATATCTAAAACAATTTTGAGCAACAAAAATAAGGCTGGTAGTATCACCATACCTGGTTTTAACCTATATTACAGAGCCATAGTAACAAAAACAGCATGGTACCGATACAAAAACACACATGTAGATCAACGGAACAGAATAGAGGACCTTGATGTAAGTCCAGGTAGCTATAGCCACCTGATCTTTGACAAAAATGCCAAAAATACTCATTGGAGAAAAGATAGACTTTTCAGCAAATGGTGCTGGGAAACTGGATATGTATCTGTAGAAGGATGAAAATAGATTCTTATCTCTCTCCAGGCATAAGAATTAAGTCCAAATGGATCTAAGACCTTAATATCAGTCCTGAAACTCTGAAACTGCTAGAGGAAAAAAGTAGGGGAAACCCTTCAAAATATTGGTCTTGGCAAAGACTTTCTGAATGTAACCCCAATTGCTCAGGAAATAAAAGCACAGATCAACCACTTGAACCTCATGAAATTACAAAGCTTTTGAACAGCTAAGGACACTGTCAATAGAGCAAAGAGGCAACCTACAGAATGGGAGAAAATCTTTGCCAGCTATGCATCTGACAGAGGATTAATATCTAGGATATACAAAGAACTCAAAAAAAAAATTAAATAATGAGAAAGCAAACAACCCAATTAAAAAGTGGGCTATGGGCCAGGCATGGTGGTGCATGCCTTTAATCCCAGCACTTGGGAGGCAGAGGCAGGAGGATCACCATTGAGTTCGAGGCCACCCTGAGACTACATAGTGAATTTCAGGTCAGCTTGAGCTAGAGTGAGACCCTGCCTTGAAAAACCAAAACAACAACAACAACAAGAAAATGGCTATGGGACTAAATAGAGGCCTGGATATCCATGACCTTGCAGGGCCTTACACTACCTACACATGACCATAATAACAGGAGGAAAAGATGATGACCTCAAAATAAGAGAGACTGATTAGAGGGGGAAGGGGTATGATGGAGAGTGGAGTTGCAAAGGTGAAAGTGGGGGGATAGAAGGAATTACCATGGGTTATTTCCTATAATTATGGAAGTTGTCAATTAAAAAAAATTAAAAAGAGATGCACGCCTTTAATCCCAGCACTCAGAAGACAGAGGTAGGAGGATCACCATGAGTTTGAGGCCACCCTCAGACTACATAGTGAATTCCAGGTCAGCCTGAGCTAGAGCGAGATCCTACCTCAAAAAACAATAACAACAACAAAAGATGCAAAAAATTTCATAGAATCAAATGATAATGGATACTCTGTTTTGGTCTAAACTGATTTTCCCCTCTGGGGCCTTTCTGAACAGTTCTCTCTTTGAGATTTTTCCATCTGCTGATAAAGTTCAGCTCCTCAGCAATTAACTCTTACAGTAACTCAGCGAATCAGTTCAACTTTTAGCTTCTTTTCTACCACACCTCCACCTCCTGAGTGCTAGGATTAAAGACATGAACCACCACACCTGGGCTCCCTTTTTCTTTTTTAAAAATTTTCTTATAAGTGAAAGAATGAAAGAGAGACAGAGAATTGGCATGCCAGGGCCTCCAGCTACTACAATCAAACTCCAGATGTGACTTCCAAGTAAGATGGCAGCATAGGAGCCATGCCAAACCAGATCAGGGAGAGATTTAAGCAAAACTACAGCAAAATCACTCTTCTTCTGAAAACTGCAGAAGAGTTTTTCTCTAGACACAGCAGAGAAGCAGGAGATGGCCAGAATCCCACTGAGGAGTTTGTGGCCCAATCCTCGGCAACCCTGGTCCGATGGGGCCCAGATCTACGCGATCTGTGTGCCAGGCACCACCAGACAGGCAGGCCTAGCAGCAGCAGCAGAGACCAAACAAGGGGACTTTCCAACCTCATCAGCCTCCTTGCACAGCCCAGAAATCTAAAGAAAAGTCTGCTGAGCTACTGAAAGAGATACAGGGGAACAGTGTGAGCAACTACAGGTTTCCTGAACTCTCCCATCCCCCAACAATCAGAACCGCAAACCTCCAGCATTCAGCTCCCTGCAGCATCCAGCACAGCTGAGCCAAGCTCAAACTCCACAGCACAACACCAGTAGCGCATCCATCACAGCTGAGCTGAGCTCAAGCTCCACAGCACAACACGTAGGGAACGAGGTGGGCACTCAGCATTGGTGAGATTGGAAGCCACACCCAAAGAGAAGCTTCTCTTTTCAGATGGTGATGACCACTGGGATGACCCAAAAGGCAACATAGTGCTGAGAAGGGACGGAGGAGTGTCCAGCACTGAAACATCTCTGTCACACCCTCCAAGGCTCAGGGTCCATTGAGGATGAGGGGGTGGAAAGAATGTAAGACCCAAAGGAAGGGTACGAGTCCTTACAATGCAACTGTCCAGACAGAAATTAGCCTCGATATCCATGACCTTGCAGTGCCTAGCAATACCTTCACAATAGGAGAAAAAGATGAATACATCAAATTAAAAGAGAGACTAATGGAGAAAGGGAGGGGATATGATGGAGAATGGAGTTCTGAAGGAGGATGGGGGAGGGGAAGGAAATATCACGGTTTATTGTAAGTATAGAAGTTGTCAATAAAGTAAATTTAAAAAAAAAAAAAGAAAAAGAAAACTCCTCCCAGCACTCAGCAGGCAGAGGTAGGAGGTTCGCCATGAGTTCAAGGCCACCCTCAGACTACATAGTTAATTCCAGGTCAGCCTGGGCCAGAGTGAGACCCTACCTTGAAAAAAAAAAAAAAAACTCCAGATGTTTGGACCACCTTGTGTGCATGTGTGATCTTGCACTTGCATCACCTTATACATCTAGCTTATGTGGCACCCAAGGAGTTGAACATGGGTTCTCAGGCTTTGCAGGCAAGCACCTTAATTGCTAAGCCATCTCTCCAGCCTTTTTTTCATTTTTATTAAAAAAAAATTTTTTTTAAGTAGGGTCTCACTCTAGCTCAGGTTGACCTAGAATTCACTATGTAGTCTCAGGGTGGCCTCAAACTCAAGCCAATCCTCCTACCTCTGCCTCCTGAGTGTGCCACACATGGTGTGTGTGTGTGGGGGGGGACTTTTTCATTTTAAAAAATATTTTATTTATTTGAGAGAAAGAGGCAGAGAGAGAGAATGGGCGCGCCAGGGCATCAGACCACTGCAAACGAACTCCAGATGCGTGTACCCCTTGTGCATCTGGCTTACGTGGGTCCTGGAAAATTGAACCAGGGTCTTTTGGCTTTGCAGACAAACACCTTAACCATTAAGCCATCTCTTCAGTCCAGCTTTTTCATTTTTAAAGCTTTGGCCTGGGGGTTGTGGCTGAGTGGTATAGCACCCACCTAGCATGTGTCAGGCCCTAAATTGGATCCTGAGCACTTCAGGGGGAGGGAAAATCAGCTTTATTTACTTACATACCCTAATACTCATTTTAGGTTGCAATTTAATGAGCTTTAGCAATTGTGCAGCTGTTCCCACAGCCATATTCAAGACAGATTTCCAAAGTTTCAGTTTCTAATCAATTCTCCAATCCCCTCCTTCACTCACAGTTCCTGGCAATCACCATCTGTCTCCTTAGCAACCATCTGCCTTTTCTCGAATGGAACCAGAAAGCCCAGATTCTGACTTCTATTGCTTCTGGCTTCTTTCACCTACATAATGTTCTTGGATTTATTCATGTTTTGTATAAATTGGTTTTCTCTTTTAATTTGCAGAAAGAGAATGGGCATACAGCTGCTGCAAACAAACTCCAGATGCAGGACCCACTTTGTGCATATGGCTTTATGTGGGTATTGGAGAATCAAACCCTGGTCAATAGCCTTTGCAGGCAGGTGCCTTAACTGCTGAGCCATCTCTCAAGCCCCGCCCCCTGACTTTGCCTTTATTTTTTGAGGTAGGGTTTCACTCTAGACCAGGCTGACCTGGAATTCACTATGTAGTCTCAGGGTGGCCTCGAACTGGTGGCTATCCTTCTATCTATACCTCTTGAGTGCTGGGATTAAAGGCATGTGCGCTACACGCAGCATTTTCCTTTTTTAAAGTGTAGTGCCCATTGAATAGATGTATCACATTTGTTTATTCATTAGTGGCTGGAATATGGGCTGTTGCCAAGGCTTTGTGGTTGTTTATAGCTATGAAAAAAGCAGCAATGAACATTTGCTTGCAAGAATGGAATTACTTGGCGGTACGTTGAGTGTGCTTCACTTTGCAGGAAATGACCAAGCTGTTTTCCAAAGGCCCTTTGCATTCTCCCTGGCCAGCAATCAGCAATTGAGTTCCAGGTGCCCCACATTCAGTCTGGGTCTGTTACGGTGTAAGTGGTATCTCAAAGTTTTAGCTGCACCTCTCTGATGACTGATCCAATTACCTTGAGTAAACCCTCAGCTTCAATCTCCTAGATAGAATCAAATACAGATGTTCCTCAACTACCTGTGGGGAGTTGGTTCCAGGACCTCTCAGACATCAATATCCATCGATGTATAAGCCCTTTGTATAAAATGGTGCAGTGTCCACTGTGTATAACCTAATACGTCCTCCTTATTATTTTTTTTTGGTTTTTCGAGGTAGGGTTTCACTCTGGTCCAGGCTGACCTGGAATTAACTATGTAATCTCAGGGTGGCTTCGAACTCATGGCGATCCTACCTCTGCCTCCCAAGTACTGGGATTAAAGGTGTGCACTACCACGCCCGGCTCGTCCTCCTTATTTTGTCATGTCTAGATTACTTACTCCACCCAGTATTATGTAAATAATTGAATTGTTGAGGAAAGCAAGTCTGTTTATGTCCAGTACATATACAGCCATCCTAGGCCTAAGTTCATTTTGATCCAGTTGGATGAGTCCACAGGCAAAACAGGCACCAATACAGCACCCACCCCAAGGACTTCTTTCCACAGTTCTGTATTACTTACATGATGCCCTAACAGGGCTGTATCACCATGGCATGTTGTCGCTGTTACTTCAAGGAGGAAATGGTTTCGGTGGTGTTTTTGACCTGTTAAGAGTCCATTTTAAATCTGCACTATATATGTGAGGTGTTTTCTTAGGTGTGTTTACACTCAGTCCCTCCAACTACCTCTAAGACTTGGGTAGCCCAGGTTACTAAACGAAATTGAGAGAGAAAAAAATAACCCTGTCAGTTGATTGTACAAATGTTTATTTTTAAAAATATTTTATTTTCATTTATTTATTAGAGCGAGGCAGATAGAGAGGGAATGGGTGCACCAGGGCCTCTAGCCACTGCAAACAAACTTCAGACACATGTGCCACCATGTGCAGCTGGCTTTTGTGGGCTCTGGGGAGTTGAACCTGGGTCCTTAGGCTTTGCAAGCACCTTAACCACTAAGCCATCTCTCCAGTCCCCTTTTTTATTTTTAATTTTTTGTTTGTTTTTTGAGGCAGGGTATCACTCCTCACTCCAGTCCAGGCTGACTTGGAATTCACTATGTAGTCTCAGGCTTGCCTTGAACTCACAGCAACTCTCCTCCTTTCTCTGCCTCCAGAGTGCTAGGATTAAAGGTGCATGCCCACCATGCCTGGCTTACAAATGAGTTTTGAGTGCCACCCCAGTGGTGATATTTCACCTACATAAGAAATCTGCTAAAACCAACATTAGACTGGGGCTGCTTTTGACTCATCCAAAGCTGGTGAAGGGATACATCAAACTAGCCTGTACAGAACCTCTGGGTATTGGTGAGCAGACAAACTGCCACAGGGGAATGATCAACAAGGGTTGCTGTGGAGGCTGAGTCAAAATCACAAGTGGGAAAGATGTAATTCTCTTTGCCACACAAAGTTCTATTTTTTTCTTTCTTTCGTTCTTTCTTTTCTTTTCTTTTTTTTTTTTTTTTTTTTTTTTTTGAGTTAGAGTCTTGCTCTATCCCAGGCTGACCTGGAATTCACTATGTAGTCTCAGGCTGGCCTCAAACTCACAGCAATCCACCTACCTACCTCTGCCTCCTGAGTACTGGGATTGAAGGCATGCACCACCATGCCTGGCTCAGCCACCTAGCTCTAAAAACCATCACTGTTTCTAAGCCGAAAGAAGACAGGATATTGGAGCAGGAGTCTGAGGGGAGTCTTAAGGACCAAATAAGAGGAAGCCAAGAGGCAGGTCCCCAGGCTGCCTTGGATGATTGCCTTATCCTGCATAACCAGTTCAACAGAGGGAAGTGGACAGGTCTATGTAACATTATCAGCGCCCTTCATTGGCCCTCAGCAGTGCTAGACTGCCCCCGGAGGCCATCAAGAATGTCCTTGACAATGGCACACCCAGAAGCTAGAGTTAGTAGAAATTTTTCAGTGCCAGGAATGGGATACCTTCTAAGTGACTTGTTGGCCAAAGAGGTCCCTGATGCCCCACAAAACATTACAGGCTATTGTAGGGGCTCTTGGTTTCCTATCAGGAATAGATGGTAAGACCCTATTGCTGAAGACTCCACATACTTGGGCTGCAAGGTCACTAAGAAATCCTGCTGGAGCTGAGCTGAAAACCTCCTTCGTGTAGACCAGCTGACAGAGAGCTGGGAAACGTTACATTGAATCCAATTCGATGGGAGAGAGAGAAATCACCAATGGAGATACTCAACACTGGACACTGTAAGCCTTAAATTTGGCCAGCCAGGCCAAATGAGCCAATGGGTGCAATAGTGGCATGTATGTTATGGGGGAAACCAACCATGCTCTAATTGGACTGGAGGCCTGCTCCATGGGAAGGAATACATGCCTGATACTGAAAACCTATGAAAGGGGATGTCATGAGCCCTAGGGGTATAATGTCTGCCCGTGTCTGGCTAAATATATATACTATGTTCACCAACCTGTCCAGTAAACACTTCTCTTAATGTTCATACCCATATATTAATGCTCCTCTCACTTTTGGTTAGAAAAGCTTCTCTTTTCAGATGGCAGTGACTTTGGGATGACTCAGAAGGCACCACAGTGCTAAGAAGAAGTGAGAGAGGAGTGTTCAACACTGAAACATCTCTATCACACCCTTCCAAGGCTCAGGGTCCATTGTAGAAGAGGTGGCAGAAAGAATGTAAGAGCCAAATGAAGAGTAGGACTCCTTATAACGTGCTCCTCCAGACACAAACTGGCCTGGATATCCATGACCTTACAGAGCCTGACACTACCTACACAAGACCATCACAATAGGAGGAAATGATGATGACATCAAAATAAGAGAGACTGAGAGGGGGAAGGGGTATGATGGAGAGTGGAGTTTCAAAGGGGAAAGTGTGGTGGGGAGGTTACCATGGTTTATTGTCTATAATTATGGAAGTTGTAAATTAAAAAAAAAACTAAACTAAAAAAGAACAAAAAGAATGTCCTTGCACAGGTTTAATGCCCCAGTACCCATGTAAGCCAGATGCACAAGGAGGTACATGTATTTGGAGTTCTTTCACGTGGCTAGATACCCTGCTGCACCCATTCTCTCTCCCTCTCAAATAAGTAAAATATTTTAATGGAATGCCCTTTGGCTATGGTGATAAAAAGTCATTCTCAGCAAAGCAGCCTGCCACCCTGATCCTGGGCCTGCCAACACTGTCCCTTGGCAGTCACCTGACTCCTGCTCCATCAATCTCCATCTCTTCTCAGAGCCATCCAAAGATCTTGAGAGAATCAAACTTCACAGACCTATTTCTAATGCTTAATGTGCTCCCTTCTCTACAGAGCTTGCATTCCATGAAGTTCTTAACCCAAGACTTAACTCCCCACCGCAGTGTTATTAAAAGGAACAATCAAAACCATGTTTATGTGCTAGGGCAAAGGGGTTAGAGGGCGAGCTACCTAGACTCTATTCTGGCATCTTGACTTTGGAAATACCCTGTAGCTATCCCTCTTTCTTCAGGTTTTTTTTTTTTTTTTACATTTGTCATTAACAGATCTTTAATTCTTTGTGTTCTAAGTACATTTATGCTTGCCTTAGATTTTCATAATCCTGCAATGTAGGCATTATGCGCCACTATACCCAGAAGAAACTAGGTTTCTGATAAATCCAGTGGATCTTAAGTAAAAGGGAATAGTGGGCAGTCTTCCTACCCTCAAGTCCTTACTCTGCAGCTTCCAAACCACCCTGTATCTCATTCCTTATCTCAGAAGCACTTGATTCCAATCCTTCAAACAGGGGCTGGATAAGCTATCAATCTGGGCAAACAAATGACATAGTATGACAAATATGTATTCAATTATACAACACACAAAAAAACCCAGACTGTGGCCAGGTGTGGTGGCTCAAGCCTTTAATCCCAGCGCTCAGGAAGCAGAGGTAGGAGGATTGCCATGAGTTACAGGCCAGTCTGAAACTACATAGTACATTCCAGGTCAGTCTGGGCTAGAGCAAGACCCTACCTCAAAAAACAAAACAAGCCAGGCATGGTGGCACATGCCTTTAATCCCAGCACCTGGGAGGCAGAAGTAGGATCATCATGAATTCAAAGCCACCCTGAGACTACATAGTGAATTCCAGGTCAGTGTGGGCTAGAGAAAGACCCTACTTCAAAAAACAACAACAACAAAAAAAAAAAACTATTTTTTTTCTTGAGATAGGGTTTCTCTCTAGCCCAGGCTGACCTGGAATTCACTATGTAGTCTCAGGGTGGCCCTGAACTCATAGTGATCCTCCTACCTACCCCTCAAGTGCTGGGATTAAAGACATGCGCCACTATACCCAGAAGAAACTAGGTTTCTGATAAATCCAGTGGATCTTAAGTAAAAGGGAATAGTGGGCAGTCTTCCTACCCTCAAGTCCTTACTCTGCAGCTTCCAAACCACCCTGTATCTCATTCCTTATCTCAGAAGCACTTGATTCCAATCCTTCAAACAGGGGCTGGATAAGCTATCAATCTGGGCAAACAAATGACATAGTATGACAAATATGTATTCAATTATACAATGCAATTAAAAAAATGAGTATCACTGCTTTTTTGGGGGAGAGGGGGAGTTCAAAGTAGGGTCTCACTCTAGCCTCAAGCTCACAGTGATGCTCCTACCTCTGCCTCTCGAGTGCTGGGATTAAAGAAGTGTGCCACCACGCCCGGCTCAATCACTGCTTTTAAAAAAAATTCCCTATTTAGAGCCAGGCGTGGTGGTGCATACCTTTAATCCCAGCACTCGGGAGGCAGAGGTAGGAGGATCGTCGTGAGTTTGAGGCCACCCTAGAATACAGAGTGAACACCAGGTCAGCCTGAACTAGAGTGAACCCCTACCTCGAGAAACAAAACAAAACAAAATTTCCCTATTTAGGGGCTGGAGAGATGGCTTAGTGGTTAAGCACTTGCCTGCAAAGCCAAAGGATCCTGGTTCGATTCTCCAGGACCCACGTAAGCCAGATCCACAAAGGGGCACATGCATCTGGAGCTCATTTGCAGTGGCTGAGGTCCTGGCATGCCCATTCTCTCTCTCTCTCTCTCTCTCTCAAATAAATAAATATTTTTTAAAAATTCCCTATTTAACCTAATTCCATGTATTGCTGACTACTCAGTGCTTAACTATGTATGTTAAATAACCTAGCAGGATTCTGCTTTCTCTTGGGAGTGAAAGATCAATGTGATATTTAAGTCCCACACCTTTCTCCCACAAAATATACCTAGCACACTCAAATGTGATGAAAACATAGTATGTGTAGCCAAGCATGGTAGTGCACACCCCTAATCCCAGGCAAGGAGGGAACATGGGTGCTAGGCCAATCTGGGTTACATAATAAGACCTTATCTCAAAACACAAAGTGAAACAACAAAGTCTATTTATAAATGTGTTTTAAAGTACTAGGAACATTGCATTTCATCACTTTTTAAGCCCCTCCCTCCAGTTAGGGGAAGGATGATTGTGTAATAGAGGCTGAGGCCCTGAAGTGAATCAACTCAACCAGGTTTTCACCCGCTAAGACTTGTACCAGCCACAATGAGGCTAAGCTTGGATTCATTTTCTCTAGACAGCTCTGTCCCTTACTACATGTACACCAGAATACTGTATTAAGGAACAGAAGAGAATTCATTGTTGATGGAATATATTTTCCAGGACTGCCAAGAAATCTCTCATCGTGACTGACTTTGAAGTCCTTACTGTTCAGCAGTAGGTACCACCCACAACCTTTCTTCACAACTGTCAACACGGCCTTAGGACTGGCCAGCACATTCACCTACTCTGTGGCCTTGAACTCAGGTTCTGATCTTTGCAGGGCTCCATGCCAACTGGCCATAGGACTCCAGGAGCCATGAAGGAGAGGAAATCTTTCCAAAGCTCAGAGGAATGAGGACAGTAAAGACCAAGGTGAGACTGAGTAGCTGCGCTTCCTGCTTTGTGTACAAAGGGCAAACCTTACCTATCAAAGGTCCCAGTGGCTTCTTGTGTGCCCTGTGGCTTGAAACACTTAAAGGGACTGCAGGGCCCGGAGAGGCACTGAACACTGGGAACACCACAGTTCAAGTGAAAACAACCCTTCCGACCCAAACTCTCCCATCTTGGAATTCTTCCCTAAGCTGTATTTTCCTACAGCCAAGAAAGCAGCAGCGTTCCTGGGTCAGATGCCCATGTCCTTGGAGATCTCTGAATCACTCCATCAACAGTTATTCAGCACTCAGTGTTTACTGAGTCTAGAAGGGAGGTAGATACAGCTGGGTATGAGCCTAATCAGAGATAAAGCTGGAAGCCTGTTCTACAACCAATAGTGACTACTGAAATCCACCTGCCAAGTCAGTGGACCTGCTCGATGTAACACAGACCATGAGACATCCTCTAGATTGGGTCCTTTGATACACAGATCTACACAACACCAACTGGGATCCTTTGCTTGGAGCCATGGGAAACTCACCGAGTTCACAGACTAACAGATACCAACAGCTGAATAGTCATGAGAAAAAAGTCTCTAGAAGGCTGGATAAGCAGTGAGGTGAAATTGCAACAGCAAGATCTAGGGCTGGGTGGAAACATGAAGGGAGAAATGGTATGGAGGGGTGAACAAAAATGGGTTCAGCATATCATGGCCTCTTGCTCTTCTATGAGGAAATCTGAAGACTTCTAAAAAGTGGCTTTTCAGGATGGGGGGAGGGAGAGTAGTAGGGGACAGAGGACCTAAGACAATAAGGAACTTCAAGGAATCTCACTTACTCACAGGACCAGAAACTTCTGGCCCAAGTGTGCTCAGCATATCATCTCCTCTTTAGCTACAACTCAAGCGCTGCAGCAGGGCTTCAAACAAACCACACATGGATCTCCGAGAGTAGAAACCAAACCCTACTTTATAAGGCTGCTTGGCTATCACTGGCTCCTCTACTGAGATAGGAAGTGTCAGCCAGCCAGGCAGACAGGTGACAGAGGGTGAACTTTCCTCACCATCATCCCATCACCACCAACCCTCCAGATGCCTATATCTACAAAAGAATCACCTCAAAAAAAACAAACTCTGATGAGGGGCAAGGTGGAGGGGGTTCAGGCTGGTCAGCAGGCCAGTTCCTGTGAGGTAGCTGACGCTGATGCTCCTGGGTAGGAGGCCAGTCATGCTCATAGCAATCAGGAAGGAGACACTGGTAACTGGGAAGCAGAAAGTCTCAAAGTCTGCCCAGAATACTTGATCACAGGTAACACCTGGGTGGAGACATTGGGCTCTTTGCTGGTGTCTGCAGTGTCCTTTAAGGAAGAAGGCTTCCTAAGGAAAGGGGAAAAGCTAGCTTCATTCTTCTTGAGCTTGGGTGTGGCCCCATCTTCAGAGGGCAGCAGGTTTCCCTCGGAAGAGCTGTGCTTTCTGAAAGGAAAAAAAAATGCAACTGAGCCCAACCTGTAGTCTCTATTCCCAGAGTCTGAGGCAGGCAATGACAGCACTATAGTGCTGTGAACCAAAACAATATGGATATAGGAATAGCCATGTGATTTATTTATGTAAAGGGTTGAGAATTCAAGTGCAAGTGTGAATGTGGGTGAAGGTAAGAGGCCTCAGGAATTCCTACAGCAAGGAGGCATAGCTGAAAGTGGCTGCTTCTACAGATTACTCTGGGCTGAGCACCCCAGAGCCACCAGGAAGAAGAAGATGTGCATATTCTGATGTTCCTATCAATTGGAGATTGTTTCTTTTACTGTTAGACTGGGGAGAGAAAGGAGAGTGTATATAGCATCCCTTCATTAAAGCAGTACTCACCCTAGCCTGCTGGGCTCTGGCTTGCTGAAAGTATTGGGTGTCACATTACTCTTTGAGGCAGTCAGAAGGGCTGTTGGCAGAGACCACTAGGAACAAAAGAAGTGAGGGCTGGAGATGGCTCAGTGGTTAAGGCACTTGGCTGCAAAGCCTAATGACCAGAATTTGATTCCCTGGTACCCATGTAAAGCTAGATGCACAAAGTGGCACATGTATCTGAAGTCCATTTGCAGCGGTTAGGGGGCCCTAGCACATTCTCTCTGTAGCTGAGCATGGTGGTACATGCCTTTAATCCCAGCACTTGGAAAGCAAAGGTAGGAGGACTTCCTTGAGTTTAAGGCCACCCTGGGACTCCATAATGAATTCCAGGCCAGTTTGGGCTAGAGCAAGGCCCTACCTTGAAAAAAAAAAAAATACAAGAAAAAGTAGGGCACAAGAGCCAGGCTGAGGCCAGCCAGAGTTCAGGGTCTTGGGACTGTGCCTCGGCATAATCCCAGGGCTCTATCCTGCCCTCCTCTACTAAGGATGGGCTTGGTTCTCTCTTGAAACAGGCAGAAAGTTAAGAGTAGTTTAGTTTTTGTTTTGTTTTTGAGGCAAGACCAACAGATTGAGCTTTTTTTTTATAAGAGAAAGAGAACTGGTGCGCCAGGACCTCCAGCCACTGTAATCGAACTCCATACACATGTGCCACCTTGTGTGCGCGTGCGCGCGCGCGTGTGTGTGTGTGTGTTGGTTTGATTCAAGTGTCTCTCATAAACTTAGGTATTCTGAAAGCTAGATTCCTAGCTGATGGCAAGTTGGAATTAAAGCTTCCTGGAGGCTATGTATTGTTCGGGGTGGGATTATGGGTGTTATAACCAGCTTCCTCTTGCCAGTGTGTGGTACACTCTCCTGGTCCATTGTCCATCTGATGTTGGCCAGGAAGTAATGTCCACTCTCTGCTCATGCCATTGTTTCCCCCTGCCATCATGGAGCTTCCCCTCAAGTCTGTAAGCTAAAATAAACCCTTTTTTCCCCACAAGCTGCTCTTGGTCAGGTGTTTTCTATCAGCAATGCGAACCTGACTGCAACAGTATGCACATGCATATATGTATATGTGTATGTCCATGCAGTGCCTAATGTGTTCGCCTGTGGTGGAGTTCACTCTCCTGTGGTAGGAGTGGAATGTTGGTATCGCATTCCATTGCTCTTCTGTCTATTCTTATTTGAACCAGAGTCTTTTACTGATCCTAGAGTTGCTGATTTTTCCCAAGATCCAGTGATTTTTTGGGGTCTCTGCTCCCCTATGGGACTAGAGTTACAGACAAGCATGGCAATGCTTAGTTGTTTATGTGGATCCTGGGGGTCAAACTTGAGCCCCTCAGGCCTCCTCAAGTTCACACATTTGCACAGGAAATGCTCTGTAGTGGTTTGATTCAGGTATCCCCCATAAACTTGGGTGCTCTGAATGCTAGGTTCCCAGCTGATGGCAATTTGGGAATTAACACCTCCTGGAGGCAGTGTATTGTTGGGGGCGGGCTTATGTGTATTACAGCCAGCTTCCCCTTGCCAGTGTTTGGCACACTCTCCTGTTGCTGTTGTCCACCTTATGTTGACCAGAGAGTGATGTCCACCCTCTGCTCATGCCATCGTTTTTCCTGCCATCATGGAGCTTCCCCCTCGAGCCTGTAAGCCAAAATAAACCTCTTTTTTTTTCCCCACAAGCTGCTCTTAGTAGGGTGATTTCTGCCAGCAATGCGAACCTGACTGCAACATGCTCTTAACCACTGAGCCCTCTCTCTAGCCCCCATGCTGAACTTTTTTTTTTCTTTTGGGTTTTATGAGGTAGAATCTCACTCTAGCCTAGGCTGGCCTGGAACTCACAGTGATCCTCCTACCTCTGCCTCCTGAGTGTTCGGATTAAATGCAGGAGCTACCACCCCAGCTGCTATACTTTAGAAATGGAAGTGCCAGGGCCAACTACTACTGCAACTGAACTCCAGATGCTGCAGCACTCTGTACATCTAGCTTTACACGGATACTTTGGAATCAAACCTACACTGTCAGGCCTTGCAGGCAAATATCTTTAACCACCAAGCCATTTCTCCAGGTCTCTATGCTTCTACACTTTTTTGTTGTTGTTTTCTTTAGTTATTTATTTACTTGGGGGGGGTGGGCTACTAAACTTTTAAGACAAAGGAGGCAGGAGCCAGAGAAAAAGCCATGCCCCCTGCCCTGACATTACTCACCAATGGAGCAGAATCAGAGATGATTCCCATGTGGAATCCTTTGTAGCACCAACTCCGAAGCAGATCTACTCCTAGGACAAGATGAGCAGGGTGGGACTTAACAAGGAGGAATCAATTGGCTCATTTTCTTTTCAGAGGAGCCCATCTCTCTCTTTTTTTAATCTTATTTACTTATTTACTTGAGAAAGTGAGAGAAAGAGATAAGAGAGAGAATAGGCGTGCCAGGGCTCCAGCCACTGCAAACGAACTCCAGATGCATGCTCCTCCTTGTGCATCTGGCTTATGTGGGACCTGGAGAGTCAAAACGGGATCCTTTGGCTTTGTAGGCAAACGCCTTAACTGCTAAGCCATCTCTCCAGCCCCCATCTCTTGAGCTAATGGATTTAATTTAATGTAATGTCTCATTAAACATAGCTCCCTGTGGGCAAAAGGGGCACATTACCTTTGAGCTTGTTGCCATGGTACTTCTGTTCCCACTGAGTGGTGAGAATGTTGAAATATCGTGGCTGCTCAAAAAAGCGGAGATAGCGAGTAGAGATTCGAGAAGGGAAAATTCTTTCAAATTGACCACGGCGAGAAAACTCATCCTCCATCTCGACCAAAACCCGAACATCATCTGGTGTCAGGACATCTAGCACAGATGCATAGAATTCCTACAGCCAGAGAAAGAGGATATGACGTGTTAAGCCAGAGATAAAGAGAATCAAGCAGCAAGGGGACAGGAAGTACAGCCCTGGGGTCCTAGGGTTCTAGAACTCACGTGGGACCACCAATGTTGTTTGGTGAGTCAGCTCTATATGTCATATCTTCCTAAGCCCACTGAACTCAGCTGGTACAGAAAGATGTTCTTGGCTAGAGCTGGGGACCCAATGGGGCTGAGGTGAAGTGGTGTGGTGGATAGAGTTTGGGGAACCAGCAATTCAGATATGCCTTATAGTTACCACTATTACATCCAAAACCCACATCTCTCTGAGAAGGTCAGCCTCCCAGGTCTCCCTGCGCCTCTCATGGAAAGAAGCCTAAGGGTAAAAGGTTGACAGCTCTACAAGAGTGGGCCATTGCAGACCTATGTTAAGAGCACAGTTATAACATCCACTCTTCCACAATGTACATGACACCAAATTGCTGTACATCACAGGATCCCATTTCTTAGTAAGAACTCCTAACTCTAGGTGGGAAGCTATCTTCCCTGGGATCCAAAATGTCACACCACTGAAACTTAATGTTGGCAACAGACAGAGACCAATCCCCTACCTGGTCAGGGTATTTTTGGGCCAAGTAATACGTTTTCTTCATTTTCTGTGCAGTGAAATGCTCTGGAGTCATTCGACATTTGTCCCTGGGAGATGCAGGCAGGCTAAGTGAGGGCATAGACAAAAAGCAAAGAGCAGGTCAGTAGCCTCCCATGCTGAAAAGATTCAGAGAGAGGTTCAAGCCCAGGAAGACTCCTTCCCAAGAGATGAAGGAGGAATATGGAAGATGATCATTACTAAAATACATTCCACTCAAGCAGCATGCCTGAGAGTCATTCACCAAGTACCATGGAACAACTGAAAGAGGCAAAGCATCTAAATTTGACCAAAAAAAAAAAAAAAAAAAAAGGGAGAGAGATAGAGAGAAGCCTGGAATAAGCCTGATCACTGAACACTTCAATTTAGTTTAATTTAGAGAAAACTTACTGCACACTCAGCTTTCATGAGACCTTGGGCAAGTGACCTAACCTGATACCTCAGTTTCATCATTCATGTTACTATGATTAGTTTTGTTTTTGTTGATATTGTTTAGAGAAAAAAACAGGATCTTGCTCTATAGCTCAGGCTGGCTTGGAACTATGTTGCCCAAGTTCACCTTAAACTCATGGCAATCCTCCTGACTCAGGCTCCCTGTGCTGGGATTACAGGCATAAGCCACCACACCTGGCTAAGATCCCTGTTGAAAGAGGTACAAAGATGAATGGAAAACAGACCCTATGCCGAGGAACTCCAGGTCTGGCAGGTAGAATAATTAAACTATCCATAACTGCAGGATGTGGGTACACAAAGTATTTAGTGGGCAAAGAAAGTTTGTCACTAAGCAAAATAGGATTGTTTTTTGTTTAAGATTTAGATTGACTTTATTAGCTTAAGAAAGGGAAAAAGGATGTCAGGTGTGGTAGCACACGCCTTTAATCCCAACACTCAGGAAGCAGAGGTAGGAGGATCACTGTGAGTTCCAGGCCAGCCTGAGACTACATAGTGAATTCCAGGTCAGTATGGCCTACAGCAAGACCCTACCTTGAAAAACCAAAACCAAAAAAAAGAGAGAGAGAAAGAGAGGAGATAGTATAAAGAGCTCCTGCCCATAAAACGGCAGGAGGGGGTAACAACCCAGGATATTTTTTAAAGAACTCTTACTATATAGGTCAGGCAAGTTTTTTTTTTGTTTTTTTTTTTTTTTTTTTTTTTTTTTTTTTGGTTTTTCGAGGTAGGGTCTCACTCTAGTTCAGGCTGACCTGGAATTCACTATGTAGTCTCAGGGTAGCCTCGAACTCATGGTGATCCTCCTACCTCTGCCTCCCGAGTGCTGGGATTAAAGGCGTGCACCACCACACCTGGCTCCAGGCTAGTCTTTAATTGGTGACCCTCCTGCCTCTGTCACCCAAGCGCTGGGATGACAGGTATGCATCAGCAGCAAAGCAGGGCTTTAATTCCACCCTCCCACTCTCATTGAAAAACCCTGGATAGTTACTCTTCACAAGCCTCATCTATATACTACAATACTAAGTCCATAAGGTTATTAGAAGACTCTATCACAGTATTTCCTTGTCCACCCTGGAGACTTACTAAATATTAGTTCCACCTCAGGAAGCACCACACTTTGGAGAGAAGACTGAACTAATCTTTTTTTTTTTTTTTTTTTTTTTTTTTTTTGAGGTAGGGTCTCACTCTGGCTCAGGCTGACCTGGAATTCACTATGTAGTCTCAGGGTGGCCTTGAACTCTCGGCAATCCTCCTACCTCTGCCTCCTGAGTGCTGGGATTAAAGGCGTGTGCCACCACGCCCGGCCTGAACTAATCTTAAGAGTAGAGTTTAAATTTCACTCACAGGACCAGTGGAAATTTCTCAGCAAGGGAGCAAAGTAACCACACCTACTTTCAGGGACACTAGTGAGACAGTGATTGTGGATAGACAACAGAGGCAGAGTTCAGTCACAAGGGAGATCAAGCAGGAGAGAAGGTTCAGAACACATTCCCTCCTAGAATACCAATGGGTCACTCATGTGACCAGCCCAACTGGAGTGAAGCTTAAAAGCAGACCTGATGCTGGAGCTGTTGGAACTGCTGGAGCTGGAAATGATACCCTCCATGTTGGGCAAAACAAAGCCTGCCAGGTTCAAAAGGTCACGGATCATCTGGCCTTTGATGCTGATGTCCAGGGGAGAACTGGAGTGGAGGCTTCAGGAAAAGAATGCAAAACAGGGTCAAAGAAGCACTCTAGAATGATTCCTGGCCCTACATCTAAATCAGGGCTAGCCCCATTACTCTGTGGCTTCTTTACGCAAAAGGGATTCTAAAACCTCAGAGCATGAGCACCCTCGTGAGAGTCCTATTGCACAACAACCAATACTCTCACTCAGGCTGGTAAGACTGCCTATGACCTTGGTTTGCTGGAAGCAAAGTGAAGGAAAGATTCAACTGAGTAAACTGAAAATACCACCTACCTTGGGGAAATGTTGACTTCCAGGACCCAGGGCTTAAGGTTCTCATCCAGCATGATGTCAAAACCAAAGAGCTCATGGCAGCTATAGGGCCGTCGCACATATATCTTGAGCAGGTTGTTCACATAGGGTTCTGACCTGCTCATAGGGATAAGGAAACACTCAGCTCACCTCCTCACAGAGACCTCCCAATGGAGTGGCCCAGAGTTAGGAGAGCAGAAGCAACTTCTCTTAATAAACATATCTTGGTGGGCTGGAAAGATGGCTTAGTGGTTAAGCGCTTGCCTGTGAAGCCTAAGGACCCTGGTTCGAGGCTCAATTCCCCAGGACCCATGTAAGCGAGATTCACAAGGTGGCGCATGCATCTGGAGCCCGTTTGCAGTGGCTGGAGGCCCTGGTGTCCTATTCTCTCTCTCTCTCTGTCGCTCTCAAATTAGAAAATAAAATTAAAAAATAGATCAGAAGCCGGGTGTGGTGGTGCACGCCTTTAATCCCAGCACTCGGGAGACAGAGGTAGGAGGATTGCCGAGAGTTCGGGGCCACCCTGAGACTACATAGTTAATTCCAGGTCAGCCTGGACCAGAGTGAAACCCTACCTCGAAAAACCAAAAAAAAAAAAAAGATCTTGGCTGGGCTGGAGGGATGGCTCAGCAGTTAAGACACTTGCCTGCAAAGCCTAACAACCCATGATTCCCCAGTACCCATGTATAGCCAGATGCACAAAGGCACATGCAACTGGAGCTCCTTTGCAGTGGCTAGAGGACACATACACACACAATCTCTCTCTCTTTGCTTACAAATAAATAATATATTTTTTAACAAAATATTTTTCCAAGACAGGTGTACTGGTGCACACCTGGAATCCCAACACTTGTCAGGTTACATAGAATTCAAGGCCAGCTTAGGCTACATGAGACAATCTCAACTCCACCCAACTCATCCTTTAAAAAAAAAAAAAAGGCCTGGATACCCATGACCTCACAGTGCCTGACACTGCCTACACAAGACTATCATAAATAGAAGGAAAAGATGAAGACATCAAATTAAAGAGAGACTGATTGAGAGGGGAAGGGGATATGATGGACACTGGAGTTGCAAAGGGGAAAGTGGGGGAGGAGGGAGGGAATTACCATGATTTATTGTTTATAATTATGGAAATTGTCAATAAAAAAATAAATTTAAAGCCAGGTGTGATGGGGCACAACTCTAATCTCAGCACTCAGGAGACAGAGGTAGGAGGATTGCTGTGAGTTCAAGGCCACCCTGAAAATACATAGTGAATTCCAGGTCAGCCTGGACTAGAGCAAGACACTACCTCAAAAAAAAAACCAAAATAAATAAATAAATAATTTTTTTAGAGTGGCTTTTAAGAGGTGTGTCTAGGGCTGGGGAGATGACTGAGCAATTAAAGGCACTTGCACACCAGGCCTGCTGGCTTGGGTTCACTTCTCCAGTGGCCATGCCAGTTGCACAACATGGCATATGGGTCTGAAGTTTATCTGCAGTGGCACTAGACCACTGTGTGCCCATTCTCATTCTTTCTCCCCCCCCCTTTTTTCTCTTCAAGAAATAGATAAATATTACAAAAAGAGTTTTATTTGTTTCATCTGAGCAATCCCTTGGGGTGAAGCTCAGCAAATAAGCAGAATTTAACTCTACTCCATCCTATTCCATATACTTACCATGGTCAATGCCTAGTACCCAGCAGTGTGAAGCCAATGACAAAATGAAGAGGGGACTTACTATCATGCCCTACATCAAAAGTAGTAGTGTAGGGGCTGGAGAGATGGCTCAGCAGTCAAAGTGTTTGCTTCCAAAGTCTGACGGCCTGGATTGGATTCCCCAGCATTCATGTAAAGCCAGATGCACCTTTGTGGTGCATGTGTCTGGAGTTTGTTTGCAGTGGCAGGAGTCCCTGTTGCAATTATACCCTCTCTCTCTCTCCTTGCAAATAAATACATGCATACATATAATTTTTAAGTAGCAGTAGTGTAACTCACGAGATGATGGTTTTAACAATAACATCCTTTATCTTCTCCCAGATAGCATCACTATTGACTCCCTTCTGGCTCAGATAGCTCCACAAAGCCTTCAGTGCCCTGTATGGGGAGGAGGAGGGAGTATTTAGGGTTATATCCTAGAAATGAGTGAAAAGGGAAAAAAAAAAAAAAAGAACATGCCTAAAGATATTTTCTTCAAATCTCTTCTGTTGACATTTTGAAATAAGAGAGGAGGAATATGGATGATACAGACCAATTCTGCATTACAAGTGCCTATATAATTTCTAGATCTACATTAATCCTCCCTAACCATTGCCCTAAACCTTCCAGACCAGAGCCTTTCACTCTTCCAGACTGGCATACCATTTGTGGCCCTGGCAGGCTGTCTCATTTGAGTTAGCCTGGTACTCGGTGTTCTTTTTATTGACACTGTAGTTGGTCAGGTGCATGAACTTGTTGCTAAGACTCTTCATGGAAGGGGAATACCTGGAAGGGAGAAGAATGACAGAGGTAAAAATGGAGAGAGCAGATGGAGAATAAGCCAATTATTTCCCCAAACCCTGAGGGGGTGAAGGCCAAGTGCCCAGATCTGGTCTATTCCTTCAAGGTTTGAGAACTGCATGTATTGACAGAGTTCCAGAAGAGCACAGCTAAGCTAATCTCCTATGATCCACCTCAGTCCTGTAGGAAGACCCTCCTCAGGGTCAGAAGTGGAGAACCTCCTTATTTCCCATTCTCTCTTATACTGTCCCTTGCTAACAAAAACCACCCAAGATGTCTGCTATTTTTCGTGTCTACTTTTACTCCCTATGAGGAAAATAAGTCCTCCAAACTATCAAAGGGGACACCTCACCACTATAACATACTTGCAACTGGCAAAGCGGACAAGTCCATCTGAAAAGAGATAAATCCGTAGAGGATCATAGGAAGTGACGTAAACATAGATCCGCAGATCAAATTTGCTGCCGCTGATGAGGTAGGGTTTGTGTAGATACCTACATAGAGAAAAGGCCAGTTTCAAATACAGTCACATGATATGGAGCTCACTGGTAATCTGAGCCACTGTGAGAGCTAACAGGTCAGCTAAGAGTCCCCAAGAAGATCCTAAAACAGGTGGCTATAGAAAGTCTTTGGCTAAGTCAAGAGACAGGAGAATATTCTAGGAAGGATATCTAGAAGCTGAGGAAATGGGAAGATTTAGAAAGGGATACAGCCTAGAAACAAGCTCACCTCTGTACTAGAAGAGGACGGCGCTTGGGGAGCTGACTCCATTTGTGAATAACCTGGATGCCAATGCCTCGAGCTGATGCTGGCTAGAAATCAAATGGAAGTACAGATTTGCTTCGGGCCTGACATTTTCTTGTTCTCTCTCAGACCATGATCTCTTACCCGCTTTGCCCTACTCACTGGCTTCACAATCCATTTTTGGCGGCTGCTACTCTCCCAGGCTTTGCGCAGGAGCTTGGCATCTTGGGGGAGTACAAAGGACTGTGGGAAGAAACCAAACTCCTTCTTGCCAAAGCGGCTCTGCATGCGGGACAGGTTCTTCCACAGACGGTCCTTCCTCCCAATCTGGAAGGAGCCTGGAAAGTGATTTAACTACAAAAGGGACAAAGAGAAACCAACATATGGGACAAGAATAGAAAACCACCAGGCTTTAGGGAATCAGAAAAGGGGAGCTCATTCATTCCAACATGAGTCCAAATATCCCCCCCTTTTTTTTTAATTTAAAAAAATTTTTTAAAATTTATTTGAGAGAGAGAATGGGTCCACAGGGCCTCTAGCCACTGCAAACTCCAGATGCATACACCACCTTGTCCATCTGGCTTCTGTGGGTCCTGAGGAATCAAACCTGGGTCCTCAGGCTTTGTAAGCAAACACCTTAACCATCTCTCCAGCCCCCAGATATCCTCTTTACCTACATCCAACTCAAGGAATGGAGTCAATGTGCAGTAGATATAAGGGAAACACAACTGAAACCAGACAATGTCTCTGAAGACATGCAGTAAAACACATCTTTGAAGCCGGGTGTGGTGGCACACACCTTTAATCCCAGCACTTGGGAAGCAGAGGTAGGAGGATCACCATGAGTTCAAGGCCAGGCCAGCCTGAGACTATACTATGAATTCCAAGTCAGCCTGGGCTAGAGTGAGTTCCTACCTCAAAAAACAAAAGCACAGAGCCAGGTGTAGTAGCACACACCTTTAATCCCAGCACTTGGGAGGCAGAGGTAACCAAGAGGATCACTGAGAGTTCGAGGCCACCCTCAGATTACATAGTAAATTCCAGGTCGGCCTGAGCTAGAGTGAGACCCTACATTAAAAAAAAAAAAAAATAAGGGGCTGGAGAGATGGTTTAGCGGTTAAGCACTTGCCTGTGAAGCCTAAGGACCCCAGTTTGAGGCTTGATTCCCCAGTACCCATGTAAGCCAGATGCACAAGGGGGCGCATGCATCTGGAGTTCGTTTGCAGTGGCTGGAGCCCTGATGCGCCTATTCTCTCCCTCACTCTCTGTGTGTGTGTGTCTCGTTCTCTGTCCCTCTCAAATAAATAAAAAATTAAAAAAAAAAAAACTAGGCTAGAAGCACAAGCCTTTCATCCCAGCACTCAGGAGGCAGAGGTAGGAGGATCGCCATGAGTTTGAGGCCACCCTCAGACTACATAATGAATTCCAGGTCAGTCTGAGCTACAGCCAGACTCTACCTTGAAAAACAAAAAAAAAAAAAAAAAAAGGGGGCTGGAGCTGGAGAGATGGTTTAGCCGTTAAGGCATTTGCCCATGAAGTATAAGGACCCATGTTCCACTCTCCAGATCCCACATAAGCCAGATGCACAAAGGTGAGGCAAGCGCAAGGTCACACATGCCCATTAGGTAGCACAAGTGTCTGGAGTTTGTCTGCAGAGGCTGAGGCCTTGGTGCACCAATTCTCTCTCTCTAAAAAATAAAAACAAAAACATCTTTGAGAGGCAGAAGCTGCACAAGACATGGCAGTGGCACTGAAGAGGTATGTGGTCTGATAGGGCCTTCTACCACACTCCTCTTCTGGACTTCCTCACTTTCCTTTGGTTATCTTCTTCCCACATTGCCTCTCAAGCACCCCCATAGCACCTTCCTCCTGGCCTAGTCCAAAGTCCATGGGAATAGCTAGCTCCTCAGAAAGGACAAAGGATCCCTACCTTCTGATGCTCTCGAATGGCTCGGAAACCAGGAGACTTCATGTGGTGACCCCAGCATCCCAGCCAGTCATCATTTCCTACAGAAGGCAATCAGGAAGTCAGTCCTGCTAACAGCTCAGGCCTTGGCACAGCAAGGTCCAGTGGCCCCATAAATACCACTGGGCATGGGCACAGTTTCCAGAGTTGACTCTGAAGAGTTGCCATGGAGCTGTCATTCAAAAGACCCTAAGGCCAAGGATAGAACAATGGCCTTCTGTCTCCTCATTTGGAAATAGGCTGAGCCCATAGGGCTTCAGAGCTACATCCTCCTACGAGGTTGGAAGCTTCAAGACAGGGTCTCCTGCTGTGCTTATAATAGAGTTCCCCAGGTTCTTCTACTCGAAGCCCATCTAGTGGACAAAGAAGACAGGTTCACAGTAGGGCAAATGACTTACGCTTGCTGATTCTGAAGTGGGACCGTCCAATGGTCTGCTTGACAATGTTGGGGGTCACTGCGCTCATCTTCCACCTGAGCAGCTTTCTCTGTTCCCAAGGAAGTTTCTCCACTAGGGAAAGGCAGGGGCAAGGGAGGAGGTGGGTAATGGACATGGAGAAAAGCAGGAGAGTCATGGTGAAGAGATGAAAAAGATGGTACTGGTGCCCATCCTTTCTGGGAGAGGTAAGGTACAAGTTCCAGGGTGGGCTTCAGGGGAGCATACTTTGTGGGGGAAGAGGGCTGTGCAGGAATGAGGCACAGAAGAATGAAATGTTGGAAAGGGGAAAGAAATAAGGTTAGAGGGTGAGCCAAAGATCATGAGAGTGAGAAGGGCCAACAAAAGGACAAGAAAGTTCCTATCCTGGACTTACATTCATGTGGAAACCAAGCACAGTATGTTATCACATCTTCAACAGCTAGTCTAGAAGCCTTCTCCCACCCTATTGCTCCCTCCTCCTATGTTAGCTAACACCCTTTTCCTGGGGACTCATCTGGCCCGTCACTTGATCACCTTTACCTCTCTCATCTCGAGTACCAAAATAGATGGTAGGAGGCACGTTGGGAAAGAGACTGTAGATGAGGGCTGGCCGGACAACTTTGTCATGATTGGAAAGGGATTTGGTCATTAGATCCACACAGTTCCTGTGATGAAAAACAAAGATGTGGCAGAGAAAGGGAAAGTCATAGCCCTGAGGTTATGAAAAGCCAAATATAGATGAATCTATACAGTGTTATCTCTCCAGTGTGTCCTGTGATAAGCCACAGGTGGCAGTCTCTGAACAAGTTAATTATAAAAAAGAAAATGAGCAGAGGATACAAACAGAAGAGTGCTGTACAACAAAGAGACAGGAGGAGTGAAAAAGGATGATATAGATGAACAAAAAGGGAAAAAGCCAGGCGTGGTAGTACAAGCCTTTAAACCCAGCAATTGAGAGGCCGAGGTAGGAGTATTTCTGTGAGTTCAAGGCCAGCCTGGGCTAGAGTGAGACCCTACCTTGAGAAAAAAACAAACAAACAACAACAAAAAACCCAATATGTACAGTGGCATATGCCTTCAATCTCAGTACTGGGAAGGCTGAGGAAGGAGGATTACTATGAGTCTGAGGCCAGCATGGGGCTGCAGAATGAGTTCCAGGTCAATATGGGCTACAGTGAGACCCTACCTTGAAAAAAAAAAAAAACATAAAAATCAGAACAGGAGGCTGGAGAGCTGGCGCAGCAGTTAAGGCACTTGTCTGCAAAGCCTAATGACCTGGGTTCAAATCCCCAGTGCCCACATAAAGCCAGATACAAAAAGTGGGGTATGAGCCAGGCGTGGTGGGCACACGCCTTTAATCCCAGCACTCGGGAGGCAGAGGTAGGAGGATCGCCGTGGGTTCAAGGCCACCCTGAGACTGCACAGTTTATTCCAGGTCAGCCTGGGGCCAGAGTGAGACCCTACCTTAAAAACTAAAAAAAAAAAAAAAAAAAAAAAAAAAGGTGGGGTATGTATCTATAATTTATCTGCAATGGCAAGAGGCTCTGGTGTGCCCATTCTCATACTCATTCTATCCCTTCCCCTTGCAAATAAATAATAATAAATAAGGAGGATGAGGTAGGAGGATTGCTATGAGTTCAAAGCCAGCATGGGATACAAAGTGAGACCCTACCTTGAGATTGCTTTTGGCAATCTAAAAGTATTTCTGATTTAGCTAGCATTAAAAATGCAAAGTGCAAGCTGGGCGTGGTGGCGCACACCTTTAATCCCAGCACTCGGGAGGCAGAGGTAGGAGGATCGCCGAGAGTTCGAGGCCACCCTGAGACTACATAGTTAATTCCAGGTCAGCCTGGACCAGAGTGAGACCCTACCTTGCAAAACCAAAAAAAAATTTTTTTAAATTTAAAAAAAATTTAAAAAATGCAAAGTGCTTTGGACTCATAAATTTGTATTTTATTAGAAAACTGTATTTTTAGCTTCATCAATAGGAAAACATATATAACTTGTAGGAGTTAAATAATAAATGATTGGCATTTACCTTTTTTGATTTTTTTTTTAGTGCTACTGGGGATCAAACCTAGGGCCTCATGCTAGGCAAGCAATGTAACACTGAGCTACATCCCCAGATTAATAATTTTATCTTATGTATCAGTAATGCTAGATACACGGCTGTGTAGCTCTCCTGATGCAGGTCTACATATAAACACAATTACATGCTTTGTATCTTTCTCATAGTGAATGGAGCAACACCTAGTACCTATAGCCAGAAACAGATTGGTTTTCAGAAAGAGGAGATAAGCTTAAGAGGGCAATTCATGCACTAGACTCAGGGTACCTATGACAGGATTTCTGTCCACCTTCATGGAAAGTTCTAATTCTATTTCTCACTTCCCTCATAGCTTTGCCTTCACTTTGTTAGCTTGGGGCCCTAAATTTGGCATAGCTGCTATTACCACATCATATTTAAGGAGATATGGGCATCCCTGTTCATGATAACAAAGTCACAGAAAGTTCCTTTTCTTCTCAGCTACATTTAAGTGGTGGGAAAGCCTTGACAGACACGGCTGGATTTTATTAAAAATAATAAGCCAAGTAGTATGGTGGTGCACGCTTTTAATCCCAGCACTTGGGAGGCAGAGGTAGGAGGACTGCCATGAGTTTGAGGCCACACTGAGACGACAAAGTTAATTGCAAGTCAGCCTGGGCTAGAGTGGGACCCTACCTTGAAAAAAAACTTTTTTTGTACTAAAATTGAAATACTAATTTTCTATTCTTGTATTTTGTTTCTTTTGTAATTTCAGTTCAATTATTTTTAATACTTTAAGGGGCTGGATGGTGCAGCAGTTAAGGTGCTTGCCTATTTTTTTAACACTTTAGAGAATTTTTTTTTTTTTTTTTTTTTTTTTTTGGGGGGGGGTCCATGGTAGGGTTTCACTCTAGCTCAGGCTGACCTGGAATTCATTATGTAGTCTCAGGGTGGCCTTGAACTCATGGCGAGCCTCCTTCCTCCGCCTCCCGAGTGCAGGGATTAAAGGTGTGTGCCACCATGCCCAGCGAGATGTTATTTTTAATACATAATAAAAATACAATTAATTAATGAAGACAGAGGCTCATTCTAAGGTAAGGCTGGAAGTATCAAGGGGGAAATAAGATTATATTGAAGAATATTAAATTTTTTGTTTCTTTAAGACTGGGTCTTGGTATATTATACAGTGTAGGCTCGTATCAAACTTCTCCTGCCTCAGCTTTCTGAGAGTTGAGATTACAGGCATGTGCCACCACTCCAAGTTGTAAAGGTGCTTTACATGATTCTTTCACATGACATGCCTTAACCCTCCATGCCTTTACTTAAAGTATCTGCTCTACACAAGGACTTAAGGTCAAGAGATTGATGTGGGATGGGGATGTAGTTCAGTGGTAGAGTTCTTGCCCAGCATGTATGAGTCCCAGTGGTCAATCCCCAGTATCACAAAAACAAACAAAAAGTAACTGATTTACTGCTTCCATATATAAAAAATGAACATCGCCGGGCGTGGTGGTGCATGCCTTTAATCCCAGCACTCAGGAGGCAGAGGTAGGAGGATCGCTGAGAGTTCGAGGCCACCCTCAGATTACATAGTGAATTCCAGGTCAGCCTGGACCAAAGTGAGACCCTACCTCGCAAAACCAAAAAAAAAAAAAAAAAAAAAAAAAAGAACATCACTCAGACTTTACCAAAAACAATAACATTTTACAGAAGCCCACCACAGCATCCAACTTTTTTTTCCCCGAGGTAGGGTTTCACACTAGCCCAGACTGACCTGGAATTCACTCTGTATTGTCAGGGTGGTCTCGAACGCCTGGGGAGCCTCCTACCTCTGCCTGCCTCCCAAGTGCCACCACGTCCGGCTGCTAAAAGGGTATTTTTAAAAGCTCTCTTCCACTTCTTCCAGTTTTTTTTTAGTGGGGTTGGCAGGGTTTTAAAGAAGAGTCTCACTTTAGCCCAGGCTGAACTGAAACTCACTCTGTAGTCCTAGGTTGGCCTCAAAGTCACAGAAATCCTCCTACCTATGCCTCCCAAGTGCTACGATTAAAGGCAAGAGCTACCATGCCCAGGATTATTCCAGTTTTTTTGAGGTAGAGTCTCATGAAGTCCAGATGGGCCTCAAACTCCTTAGGTAGCCAAAGCAAGGCTTAAACTCCTAATCCTCCTGCCTTGACCTGAGTGCTGAGATTCCAGACATATACCACCATAGCTGGCATTAAAAGCTCTTAGCTACCTATTTTGGAACTACTAATAATGAATGGGCTAAATTTTATATTACCAGGTGGCAATTATCATCTATAGATGTTCTGAGGGACTAGGAATTTACTTCAACTATTATGTTTATTAACTGGCTATTCTTTCTTTTTATCTCTCTTTCTCTCTCTCCTTCTTTCTTCCTTCCCTTCTCTTCCCTTCCCTTCCTTTCGCATTTTTGAAGCAGTAATTTTCTAGCTCACGATGACTTGGAACTCACTTTGTAGTTCCAAGCTGGCTTAAATTCCCAGCAATCCTCCTACCTCTGCCTCCCAAGTACTAGATTAAAGGTGTGCGCCACCACACCTGGCCTTTTTTCTTCTTTTTGGCAGTGCTGAAATTAAACCCAGGGCATTACACATATCATCTGAGTGTTACATTGGCTACACATTTTTTATTTTTATTTATTAATTTTCTTTGTTTGTTTTTTTGAGGTAGTCTCATGATAGCCCAGGCTGACCTGGAATTCACTATGTAGTCTCAAGGTGGCCCTGAACTCACGGTGATTCTCCTACCTCTGCCTCCCAAGAGCTGGGATTAAAGGAGTACGCCACCATGACCAGCAGTTATACTTTTTTTTTTTTTTTAATTTTTACTTATTTGAGAGAGGGAGGGAGGGAGAGAATGGGCACACCAGGTCTTCTTGCCCTGCGAACGAACTCCAGATGCATGTGCCACCTTGTGCATCTGGCTTAAACGGGTCCTGGGGAATCAAACCCAGGTCCTTTGGCTTTGCAGGCAAGCGTCTTAACCGCTAAGCTATCTCTCCAGCCCCCCAGTTATACATTTTTTTAAGCACTTCTTAAAGTTATTTGTCTTTTTTTGGATCCTCTGAATCCAACCGAAACCTAAGAAACATGGTATTGTTTTTAAGCCCAAATGGCATGTGTACTTCCATTTCTCCCTGTTCAAAAACTGTATGTAATCACAAACACAAAAGTTCCATGAGCCGGGTGTGGTGGCTCACGCCTTTAATCCCAGCACTCGGGAGGCAGAGGTAAGAGGATCACTGAGTTCAAGGCCACCCTGAGACTCCATAGTGAATTCCAGGTCAGCCTGGACCACAGTGAGACCCTACCTCGAAAAACAAACAAACAAACAAACAAACAACAACAACAAAAAAGTTCCATGAAATTAGTTAGGATTTCAGGACCAGTAGTGTTAATGGCCACTCACCTAGAGATCCTTTCCACTGACTCGTTGGGGGAGGTGGCACTTGAGAAGGAGCACTCTGAGTCTGCTGAAGAGAAAGAGCAGAGACGTTCCAGCTGGAAGAGGCTATCACACACACTCACTAAGCCCAGACTACTCTTCCTGGAACAGCTTGGGCTCATCCCTTCTGGGAGAGTAATTAGCACCAATGTTTGGTGCTGCACTCCTTGAGCTCAAGGAATCAAGACTGGTGGGACAGAAGGACTAGTGATACCAGCCTGTCTCCCTCCTTCTCCCCCTCCCCACAAGAAGCTCTCCCTTGGGACCACACAGAGCAAATGATTAATGCAGATGGCAATGTTTGAGTCAAGACCGACACAGCTGTCAGCTCCCTTCCCCAGGGGGTAATGACCAACTCCACAGACAGAAGCCTATGTTCCTTACTCACCCTCTTCCTCTTCACTCTCATTACTGCAGCAGTCTTCCAAACCATCTACCAGATCTTCTTCTGAATCTTCAGCTTCCATCTGGTCGGCTTGAAGGTCAGTAGCTGAACTAAAAAAGTCATGCCCCCAGTCCAGCGATTCCGTAAGAGTAGTTAGAGCCTCATTCCTTCATTACCTCCCAGTAATTGTCTCTTACCCTTACTAATCTTCTATCCTTTGACTGGACCTTATAACCTATTTCTCTGGTCCTCAAAGTTTAGGTCAAGCCATGGTTTCTTAGCCTTACATATGCCATCTGCATAGACACACTATGTGTTCTACTCTCCTTAAAGTCCTTCACATACAAAAATACAAGTATATAAAAATAAAAGCCATCAATAACTAACTGGTAATCCACACATCCCTAGGCTGCTCACTGGGAAATTAGAAGGCTTTGGTGGACCAAAGTCTAAGAAAAGTAAAAAGGCCCAAGAGAGACCTGGAGTGATGGCTCAGCAATTAAGGGACTTGCCTGCAAAGCCAAAGGACCCAGGTTCAATTCCCAGAACCCAAGTAAGCCAAATGCACAAGGTGGCATATATGTCTGGAGTTCATTTGCAATGGCTGGAGGCCCTGGTGCACCCATTCTCTCCCTGTCTCTTTCTCTAACTAAAAAAAAAAGGCTGTCAGTCATGGTGGTACATGCCTTTAATCCCAGCACTGGGGAGGCAGAGGTAGGAGGACTGCTGTGAGTTCAAGGCCATCCTAAGACTACCTACTGAATTCCAGAATTCCAGGTCAGCCTCAACTAGAGTGAAAGCCTACCTCAAAAAACAAACAAACAAAAAAAAAACCGGGCTGGAGAAATGACTTAGTAGTTAAGGCATGTGCCTGTGAAGCCTAAGCCTAAGAATGCTTGTTCAAATCTCTAGGTCCCATGTTTACCCAGATGCAAAAGTGATGCAAACATGCAATGTCACACATGCACACAAGGGGGCACAAGTGTCTGGAGTTCATTCACAGTAGCTGAGAGGTCCTGAGGCCCTGGGGCGCCCATTCTCTCTCTGCCTCTTCCTCTCTCTCTCTCTCTCTCTCTCAAAAAAAAAAAAAAAAAGAGAGAGAGAGAGAGAGAGAGAGAGAAACCAGAAAGAAAAAGAAAAAAGGCCCAAGAAAGGGAACCAGGTATGCAGTTATGACCATGACCTTGCTATGAATTGCTGTCATAGCAAGAGTGCTTGGGAACCTGCTTTGGTTTCAAGTAATTAGGAATGTCACAAACCTCATGGTGTCTGTAATTTTTATTTCTCCCCTGGTTATAACCTAAAACAAGGGTTACCAAACTTTCTCTAAAGATAGTAGATAATAAATATTTTCAGTTTTGCAGATCATTCAGTCTGTTATAACAATTCAACCCTACTGTTGTAGAAGCAACAAGAGATACTGTATTTAAAAGAATGAAGGACTGGAGAGATGGCTTAGCGGTTAAGGCGTTTGCCTGCAAAGCCAAAGTATCCCGGTTCGACTCTCCAGGACCCACATAAGCCAGATGCACAAGGGGGGCATGCATCTGGAGTTCATTTACAGTGGCTGGAGGCCCTAGCATGCCCATTCTCTCCCCCCCCCCCGCCTCTTTCTCTCTCAAATAAACAAAATATATTTTTTTTAAAATGAGGTGGAGGGCTGGAGAGATGGTTTAGTGGTTAAAGCATTTGCCTGCAAAGCCAAAGGATCCCGGTTCCATTCTCCAGGACTCATGTAAGCCAGATGCACAAGGGGGCACATGCATCTGGAGTTCATTTGCAGTGGCTGGAGGCCCTGGTGCACCCATTCTCCCTCCCTCCCACTCTCTCTCTCTCTCTCTCTCTCTCTCTCTCTCTCTGACTCTTTCTCTCTCTCAAATAAATAAAAATATTTTTTTTAAAAAATGAGGTGGAGCCAGGTGTGGTAGAGCACACCTTTTAATCCCAGCACTTGGGAGGCAGAGGTAGGAGGATCACTGAGAGTTCGAGGTCACCCTGAGACTACATAGTGAATTCCAGGTCCGCCTGAGCCAGAGTGAGACCCTACCTTGAAAACCAAAAAAAAAAAAAAAAAAAGAGGTGGGCATGGTGGCACAGGCCTTTAATCCCAGCATTTGGGAGGCAAAGGTAAGAGGATTGCCATGAGTTCAGGCCACCCTGAGACTACAGTGAATTCCAGGTCAGCCTGGGCTAGAGTAAAACTCTACCTTGAAAAAACAAACAAACAAACAAACAGAAACAACAAAGTAGGGTTTGGCTAACAAATTAGTTTTCCCATCCTGATCCTGATCCTAAAGTAAAATTTCAGGCTGGAGAGATGGCTTAGCAGTTAAGGCATGTGCCTGTGAAGTCCAAGGACCCAGGTTTGATTCCCCATGTAAATAAGGTGGCACATGCATCTGGAGTTCGCTTGCAGTGGATAGAGGACCTGGCATACCCATTCTCTCTCTCTCTCTGCCTCTTTCTTTCAAATAAATAAATAAAATATATTTTTTAAATCTGAATTTTGGGCTGAAGAAATGGCTTAGTGGTTAAGGCACATGCCTGTAAAGCCTAAGGACCCTGGTTTGATTCTCCAGGTCCCATGTAAGCCAGATGTACATGGTGGCACATGTGTTTGGAGTTCATTTACAGTGGCTTGAGGCTCTGGCGTGCCCGTTCTCACTCACTCTCTCCCTTTCTCTGTCTCAAATAAATAAAAATAAAATCTTTTTTAAAAATCTGAATTTCTAGGATAGCTAAAAAAAATAATAACCACCCGTGTGTGGCGGCACATGCCTTTAATCCCAGCACTCAGGGGACAGAGGTAGGAAGTGTGCTGTGAGTTCGAGGCCAGCCTGAGACAACATAGTGAATTCCAGGTCAGTCTGAGCTAGAGACCCTACCTCAAAAAAATAAATAATAAAATAAAACAAGTAAAAACCATCACAGATACAGGATATCAAGTGTCACCAAATTATAGTATAGCTATGGTACAACTCTAAATGAACTAAAAACACTGCAACTTACCCAGAATTCCCTGAAAATGAGTTCAGCTCCTTGGTCTCATCGCACTCCTTCCCAGCCTGGTCAAGATGAATGGAAGAAAGACGAGTGGTCACTTCAGCTACACCAGGGGGCTGAAGGGGGACAGGAGGAACAGGAATCCTGTCTTCCCCATTTGGTTGGGGGTCAATTACAGACCCACAGGTGGGATTAGGGTTGAGCCTATTGGCATGTGAGGCAAGGAGGTGAATACTGATCCTCTTGGTACAGAAAACCGTACTGTCCAAGCCCAAGGTGTCCGAGGCAGCAGGAAGGATCCCACTGTCAGATCCAGTGTCCTCCTGAAGAAACCGCTGGCCCACCAGGGAAGGTTTCCATGGCCTGCTTCTGTTCAGAAGGCCCCATCGGAAGCGAGGTTTTGCAAAACAGGACTGTTCAAACTTGTAGCCTTGCCGAGGCATCTTTGCAGTCAGCTTCCTTACAGCCTCAGTAAACCGAACATCTTTGGTAGGAGAGTGGGAATCTGAGTTGTTACCCAAGCCACGGGGATGTGGCTCTGCCCTCAAGGTTAAGTTATTCTGGTTGTGCTGGGAAGAGGCAACACTGGTGGTGGATATGTCAAGGGTGCTAGGGGTAGGTGGGATGATATGGGCAGTGGCATCATCTAGGACAATGCCAATGCTTTTGGGCACCTTATAATCACCAGACTGGGGGACACAGTCTCCAGTACCCCCTGAATGCCAGGAGATAGGTTGGATCTTGGATGTGGGTGAAGATACTGGCTTTAGGCCCTCTCTGGCCTGTGATAAAGGCACTTTAGTGCTATTTGGCCGCATGAAGGAATTGTTGTTCAGCATGGGTTTATTAGAGGACAGTGGAGATGTGATCTTCCCTGAGATGGCAGAAGTAAGGTTCTTCCTTGAAGGGTTTTCCCCAGCTATTCCCAGTGAGAGGTATGGATCAGAAAATGAAGAGGCCATGGGCTGGGCAATAGGGTAGACAGTGGAAGAAGTGGCTTGATTGGCAGTGACACTGGCAAAGGGGGCCTTCTGAAAAAGAGGACAAGACCTTTTTTTTGATGGGCTTGAACGCAAGCAGAAAGACTCCAACTGCTGGTATGGTTTTTGCTTGACGTTGGCACGGCGGTACAGCAGACTATTGCTGAACAAATCTGGGAGGGACTCTATGTAACAGGGGTTGTTGTGGCCTGTAATAACAGCTGCAGTCCCAGAGCTACATAAAGTGCTGGGGCAAAAGAAATAAGCTGGCTGGGGATGGACTCCTAAGAGACCCGCGCCCAACCCTGCTGACAGTGTGCCCACGTGCTTTTTCTCCAGCTTCCAGATTGGCTTCACTTGCTGATGGGCCTGAAACCAGACCTTGCCCTCTGAGGATTTCTCAGGCGATGGAACAAGAACTGTGCCTGAGGGGCTTCTCTGCTTGAAGCTGTTTCCTCGGCGGACGCCAATACTACAGTGCTCTGTTCCTGCTGAGGCCATGAGCAACCCACATCATGGCCACATGGGCACATGGTTTGCCTCAGGTAAAGTGCCACACACTTCCAGGAGTACCAGCTGCATCCTTGAAGTCCGTCAGCCTGTAGGAAGAGAAGTCAACAGGAATGCTGCAGTCTTGGGAGGATGGGCCCTATGCTACAGCGATCCTCGGGAAAACAATTAGGGTCCTTTAGCACTTCTTGGGCAACCAGTTTTGGTCATCATTTGGGGCTCTAGGAGAACAGATTTCCCGAGAACTTCCAGGGGTCTTCCTACTGCCCTCCAATCTGCTATATCAGGGAGTAAGACTTTTAAGGTTCACCACTAGTAGGCCACTTATACAGCTTGCTTAGCTCTCCAAAGAAAAGAACATGTCAGTCTCACAACTCAGAACATCACCTGAATGACTACTACCTTCCATCACCTTTCATCAGGAATAAGGCAAGTCTGGAAGTGCAAAGACCAGCCAGTAATTTCCTTTCAATCAATTCTGAAAGCTCAAAGGTTACCTGAGAACGCACTTTACCTCTACAGTTCCATACTCCAACTCTTGGCTGCCTTTTGTTTGGTCTTTTTTGTTTTGTTTTTGTTTTTTGGGTTGTTTTTGTTTTTGTTTGTTTTGGTTTTGGTTTTTCAAGGTAGGGTCTCACTCTAGCCCAGGCTGACCTTATTTTACTTATAGTGACTTTATTTACAGCAGACACAGTAGGACAGAAAAGTAGAGAGTGGGAAAGAGAAGCCAGAAGTGAAAATTTCCTTATTCCAGAGCCCAGACTTTGGTTTGCTTGAGGCTGCTCTCAAGGACAGAGAGCCACCTGTCTTGTATGTCTTCTCAGTCAACATTTCCTCTACGGCACGAAGCCTGAACCAGCCTTGCAGCTGTGGGACACAAAAAACCTTTTCAGCATGGTCACTCACTAAATCATAATGCATAAAATATTTTCCAGATCTCACAACTGCAGGAGAAAAGTGTGTCTGCCTGCTTGGAAGCACCTAGAGGGAAATTACGACTGTCTCTACAGTCATTCACATCTCAGATTACTGAGTAGCCAGACATGGTGGTGTATGGCCTTTAATCCCAGAATATAGGAAGCTGAGGATAACTGTGAGACCAGTCTGGAGCTACAGAGTGAGTTCCATTTAGCCTGGGCTAGAGTGAAACGCTCCCTGTGGTGGGGTGGGGGTCAGATAATTCTAAGTGGGATCTTTATATTCTCATCAAGATAGCCAGATGGCTGCAGAGATGGCTCAGTGGTCAAGGTGCTTGCCTGTGAAGCCTAAGGACCCAGGTTCAATTCCTCAGAACCCACATAAACCAGATGCACAAGGTGACACATGTCTGGAGTTCATTTGCAGTGGCTAGAGGCCCCGCCCTGCCCATTCTATCTGCCTCTATCTCTCTCAAATAAATGAATAAAATATTTTTTTAAAGAGATTGGGGGGGGTGGAGAGATGGCTTAGCAGTTAAGGCATTTGCCTACAAAGCCAAAGGATCCCGGTTCAATTCTCCAGGACCCACGTAATCAGATGCACAAGGGGGCGCATGCATCTGCAGTTCGTTTGCAGTTGGCTGGAGGCCCTGGCACACCCATTCTCTCTCCCTCTCTCTGCCTCTCTCTCTCAAATAAATAAATAAAATATTTTTTAAAAAAGATTGGGGGCTGGAGAGATGGCTTAGCGGTTAAGACATTTGCCTGTGAAGCCAAAGTACCAAGGTTTGATCCCTAGGATCCACATAAACCAGATGCACAAAGGGCACGTGCGTCTGGAGTTTGTTTGCAGTGGCTACTGGTTCTGGCGTGCCCATTCTCTGTCTTTCTTCTCTCTACCTTTCTCTCTGCTTGCAAATTAATTGATTTAAAAAAAAAAAAATTGGGGGCTGGGCATGGTGACACATGCCTTTAATCCCAGCACTCAGAAGGCAGAGATAGGAGGATTGCCATGGGTTCGAGGCCACCCTGAGACTACACAGTGAATTCCAGGACAGCCTGAGTTAGAGTGAGACCCTGCCTCAAAGAAAAAAAAAAAAAAAAAAAAAGATTGAGAGCTGGGCATGGCAGCACACGCCTTTAATCCCAGCACTCGGAAAGCAGAGGTTAAAGTGCTTGCCTACAAAGGCTAAGGACCCATATTCAAGACCCTAGATGCCACGTAAGCCAGACACACAAGGTGATGCATACACAAGGTAACACATGTGCACAAGGTGGTACACGCATCTAGAGTTCTATTATAGTGGCTGGAGGCACTGGCATGCCCATTCATTTTCTCTCTCTCCCTGTCTCTCATAATAAAGGCCAGACTGTTGGGCTTGCCTCAAAATTTAAAAAAAAAAAAAAAAAAAAAAAAAAGCTAGCCATGGTGGCACACACCTTTAATCCCAGCACTCAGCAGGCAGAGGTAGGAGGATCACCATGAGTTTGAGGCCACTCTGAGACTATATAGCAAATTCCAGGTCAGCCTGAGCTAGAGTGAGACTGTACCTTGAAAAAAATCAAAAAAAGAGAGAGAAGGCTTAGTGGTTAAGACACTTGCCTGCAAAGCTAAAGGACTCAGGTTCAATTCTCCAGGACCCACATAAGCTAGATGCACAAGGTGACACATGTCTGGAGTGCATATGCAGAGGCTAGAAGCCCTGGTGCACCAATTCTCTCTCTCTCTCTCAAATAAACAAATAATAAAATATTTTTTTTAAAGCGAGATTAAGGGCTAGAGAGATGGCTTAGCAGTTAAGGCCTGCGAAGCCTGAGGACCCAGGTTCAATTCTCCAGGTCCCAGGTAAGCCAGGTACACATGGTGGCACATGCGTCTAGAGTTCATTTGCAGTGGCTAGAGGCTCTGGCATGCCCATTCTCACTCTCTCTCCCCCTCTCTTTCTGTCCCCCCTCTCTGTCTCTAATAAATAAATAAATAAAAATAAAATGTTTAGGGGCTGGAGGGATGGCTTAGCAGTTAAGGCGTTTGCCTGCAAAGCCAAAGGACTCAGGTTCGATTCCCCAGGACCCATGTTAGCCAGATGCACAAGGGGGCGCACGCATCTGGCGTTCGTTCACAGTGGCTGGAGGCCCTGGCACGCCCATTCTCTTTCTCTCTCTCTCTCCCCCTTCTCTGTCAAATAAATAAATAAAAATAAAATTTTTTTTTTTAAAAAAGATAAAAATAAAATGTTTAAAAAAACAAAAAAGCCAGGCATGGTGGCGCACGCCTTTAATCCCAGCACTCGGGAGGCAGAGGTAGGAGGATCGCCATGAGTTCAAGGCCACCCTGAGACTACATAGTGAGTTCCAGGTCAGCCTGGGCTAGAGTGAGACCCTACCTCAAAAACAAACAAACAAACAACAAAATAAATAAATAAATAAATAAATAAATAAATAAAATGTTTTAAAAGGGGGGGGCTGGAGAAATGGCTTAGCGGTTAAGGCGTTTGCCTGCAAAGCCAAAGGATTCCGGTTCGATTCTCTAGGACCCACATAAGCCAGATGCCTGAGGGGCACATGCATCTGGAGTTTGTTTGCAGTGGTTAGAGGCCCTGGCATGCCCATTCTCTTCTGTTTGCCTCTCTTCTATCTCTCTCTCTCTGCTTTCTGCTTGCAAATAAATAAATAAATAAAAAGTTTAAAAAGAGAGAGAGAGAGAGAGATTGAGGGCTGGAGAGATGGCTTAGCAGTTAAGGTGCCTGCCTGCGAAGGCTAAGAATGTCTGTTCAAATCTCCAGGTCCCACATTTAGCCAGACACAAAAGTGACACAAGCATGCAATGTCATACATGCACGCAAGGAGACGCACACATCTGGAGTTTGTTCACAGCGGCTGAATCCACTGGTGTGCCCATTCTCTCTCTGCCTCTCTCTCAAATTTAAAAAAAAGAGATTGAAAAAAAAAAAAGAGTAGCCAGAGAAGAGGCTGGAGAGATGGCTTAGTAGTTAAGGTGCTTGCCTGTGAAGCCAAAGGACCCAGGTTTAATTTCCAAGTACCCATGCAAGCCAAACACATAAGGTGGCACATGAGTCTGAAATTCATTTGCAGTGGCTAGAGACCCTGGCATACATTTTCTTTCTGTCTGCCTGCCTCTCTCACTCTGCTTGCAAAATAAATAAAGCATTTAGGGCTGGAGAGATGGCTTAGCAGTTGAGACACTTGCTTGCAAAGCCAAAGGACCCAGGTTCAATTCCCTAGGACTCATGTAAGCCAGATGCGCAAGGTGGCACATATATCTGGAGTTTGTTTGTGGCAGCAGAGACACTAGCACACCCATTCTCTCTCTCTTTCATTCTATTTGCCTCTTTTTCTCACGCTCTCAAATAAAAAAATTAAAATAAAATAAAAATTTCTTTAAAAAAAAAAAGAGAAGCCAAAGCCGGGCGTGGAGGTGCACGCCTTTAATCCCAGCACTCAGGAGGCAGAGGTAGGAGGATCACCGTGAGTTTGAGGCCAGCCTGAGACTACATAGTGAATTCCAGGTCAGCCTGAGCTAGAGTGAGACCCTACCTCAACAAACTAAAAAAAATAAAAATAAAAATAAAATAAAATAAAAGCTGGGCATAGTGGCACATGTCATTAATCCCAGCACTTGGGAGGCAGAGGTAGGATGATCACCATGAGTTCAAGGCTACCCTGAGACCAGAGTGAGACCCTACCTGAAAAAAAAAAAAAAAAAAAACAGAAATAAAAATAAAACAGCACAGGGAGAAGACGTTGTGTGCTGCAATAGCTAAGGAAGATCCAAGATTCCTGTCTATAACTGAAAAGAGGACTCCAACAAACTCACAGGAGCTTTGTGCCGTTGCCCTCTTTTCTTACAAAAGCTGACCTACAAAGATTTTTCTCAAGGAGAATACAAAGACAAACAAGGCATCACTGATAATATTTAAAATGATGGTTGGTTAAAAATAGCATAAATGCTAAAACTAGATTTTGAGGCCAGCAACCTCAAAAATGAGGTGACATTCAAGTCCAACTAATGGAAAAACCATGTAATGGATCATTACCTCATGCACATAAAACAGAGAAGCCCACACAATGGGAAGTTAAATCCTGCCAATGTCTTTACAAAACTGCACATGTGTACATGTGTGTGCACATGCTTATTATACTAAACCAGATTCACAGTCCCAACTCAGTCCTCTTTCATGAACCCATATCATGTCCCACCAATGCAACATAATAGACATATCAAAGTAATAGCAGAAAGGGCTAGGAAAGTGAAACGTCAGGCTGGCAATCCCTGAAGAGCAATCCCACTAATGACCCCCCATAAGCATCATGCTACCTCACACCTTTATGTTTTTATAAATGTTGTAGGCTTTCATGGGTGAAACATGTAATAGCACCCACAGATTTCTCATCAAATACTGCAGATAATTCTACTTTCCATAGCCACCATCAGCTAGCACAACATTTGGCCTGGGTGAAGAGAAGCCTTCCTTTCTCACACACTACTGAGTTTTGCCTCTCTGCATACCACCATGTGAATCCTTAGATCCTTAGAGCCATGAACACTTGAGCATAATGGCTTGACACCCAACTTGCTTTTTTTTTTCTAATACAAACAAGTTAGAGGGGGCTAAGAGCATACTCCCACCCTCCTCAGACACTGAAGCTGCCTAGGTGGACTAGTTCCAGGATAGGGTGAGTTATTCTCTAATTGATAGGATTCCAGAGCTCATGTCTCTGCGATGGCCATTTTCACTCCTTCTCATATGCCCCCTTATATGTCAGATGGCAACCTGGAGAAGGGCAACCTGTCTTTAAAGAAAGGTGTTTACGCACAAGGGCCAGCAAGATGAGACAACTTCTGTACCTCTCTGAAAAAGAGCTCTACAGCTCCTAACAGACATCCAGGGCTAACTACATGGCCAAACAAAGACAAATTTGTCATGTTAGATACTGAAAAGACAAAAGCACTAAGAAGGTGAAATATCACTCCACAAGAGCATCACACACAAGTGTCCCAACCTGGCTTTAGTTCAGAAGTAGTGCCTGGTTCAGACAAGGAAATGACAGTTGCTAAAACCAACTTCTTCCTTCTTGTAGAAATTCCTAATGGAATCAAAACTCAGTAATGGGAAGCACATATTTAGTTAGAACATTCAGGCAGCCTGTTCTAGAACCCCTGACCACTACCATAGGTCCCTTTTCCTATATGCTACCAAGTGGCTTAAAGTGGCAAATTTTAGGGCCAAATACCTAAGAAGTTGAGTAATCAAGAAAACAGCTTCATGGGCTGGAGAGATGATTTAGGGGTTATGGTGCTTGCCTGTGATGCACAAGGTGGTGGTGCACGCATCTGAGTTCATTTGCAGTGACTAGAGGCTCTGGTGTGCCCATTCTCTCTCTCTCTCTGTCTGTCTAATAATTAAAAAAAAAAAAAAAAGAAAAAAGAAAACAGCTTCAACTAGGCATGGTGGCGCATGCCTTTAACCCCACCACTTGGGAGGTAGAGGTAGGAGGATTGCTGTGAGTTCAAGGCCATTCTGAGATTACACAGTGAATTCCAGGTCAGCCTAGGCTAAAGCAAAACCCTACCTTGAAAAACCAGGAAAATAAAAAAAGAAGGAAAAAAGAAAGAAAAGAAAGTAAACAGCTTAAAAAGCTAACACACTAAGAATGTTGTCTTTTGCCATAAAGTCCACATAAGCAAATGACTAGTACCCAGACCACAAAGATAACACCCCCTCCCAAGGTAGCTTTCATCAGGGTCAGACTCATCCTCTGTGGCACACTCCTGGCTTCTGACACAACATCCAGGAGACCTTTTCTCCAGCCTCCCTAAAATTTCCGAATGGACTGAGATGACATACTGTATAAGATTGTATGCCTTTAAGATCCAGGAAACAGACTGTTCATCTCCCAGGCAATATGTTAGCATAAGATATCAAAGGAAGCCGGGCATGGTGGCACACGCCTTTAATCCCAGCACTTGGAAGACAGAGGTAGGAGGATCGCCATGAGTTCGAGGCCAACCTGAAACTATAGAGTGAATTCCAGCTCAGCCTGGGCCAGAGTGAGACCCTACCCCCCCCCCCAAAAAAAAAAGAGACACAGAGAAAAAATACATGTGGAAGGCCACAACCAAGCCACTGATTGAAGTTTTACTTCAAAAACGACCAACTCCAACCTAACTCATAAAGAGCAACAGATCCTGGGCTAGAGTGGTACCCTACCTCCAAGGAAAAAAATAAGAAAAGCAGCCAGGTGTGGTGACTCACACCTTTTTATTTAAAAACTTTTTAATTTTATTTGTTTGAGAGAGAGAGGCAAATAAAGAGAACAGGCATGCCAGGGCCTTCAGAGACTGCAAACGAACTCCAGACGCATGTGCCACTTTGTGCATCTGGCTTATGTGGGACCTGGGGAATTGAACCTGGATTGTTTGGCTTCACAGGCAAGTGCCTTAACTGCTAAGCCATCTCTTCAGCCCGACTCATGCCTTTAATCCCAGCACTTGGGAGGCAGAGGTAGACGGACTCCCGTGAGTTCAAGGCCACCTGAGACTACTGAGTGAATTCCAGGTCAGCCTGTGCTAGAAGCAAGACCCTACCTCAAAAAAACAGGGGTGGGGGGAAAAAATGGTGATTATGTAATTAAAAGAATTGGAGAAAGGCATGGAAGATCCCAGCACTAGGGAGGCAGAAGTAGGAGGATCACTGCAAGTTCAAGGTCATCCTGGTACTACAGAATGAATTCCAGGTCAGCTGGGCTACAGTGACACCCTAACTCCCAAAAGAAAACAAAGGAAAAATTCCATAAATTCCATTATTTCATACACACACACAATACTTACTGCCCAACTCCAAATGATCCAACATCAGCTGACTCTCCAATCAGCAACTTGCAGGAAACTTACTTTAGGAGCCAATAAACCACCCTCACCTGGAAAATAACATGTGCAGAACCTAATGTTTTAGAAAGCCAATGATCTCAGATGTTTCTAACATTTTGTAAAGCCAATTACCTCAAATGTTTCTCTTTTCCTAAATATTTGCAAACCAACTCCAGAAGCATGCACCACCTTGTGTATCTGGCTCTATGTGGGTACTGAGGAATAGGACCGGAGTCCATAGGCTTTCTAGGCAAGTAAGCGCCTGAACCACTAAGCCGTCACTCCAGTGTAATCTCAGATGTTTCTAACATTTTATAAAGCCAATGACCTCACATTTCTTGTTCCTATACATGATCCCCACAAACAGAAGTTTTAGGGGCAAACATGATACAAACATTGAGCTGTAGAATTCAAGTTTAGAAGAAAATTATTTCTGTGTTTTCTGGGCATCCAAAAGTGCTCGTGCAAAACCAAAGGAGCTGGAGAGATGGCTTAGTGGTTAAGGCACTTGCTTGAGAAGCCTAAGGACCCCAGGTTCAATTCCCCAGTACCCATGTAAACCAGATGTACAAGGTAGCACGTGCGTCTGGAGTTAATTTGCAGTGGCTGGAGGCCCTGATGTGCCCATTCTCTCTCTCTCTCTCAAATAAATATTAAAAAAAAAAAAAAAAAAAACTTAGCTGGGCGTGGTAGCGCATGCCTTTAATCCCAGCTCTCAGGAGGCAGAGGTAGAAGGATCACAGTGAGTTCAAGGCCACCCTGAGACTACATAGTGAATTCCAGGTCAGCCTGGACTAGAGTGAAAGCCTACCTCAAAAAAACAAAACAAGCCGGGCGTGGTGGCGCACGCCTTTAATCCCAGCACTCGGGAGGCAGAGGTAGGAGGATCGCTGAGAGTTCGAGGCCACCCTGAGACTACATAGTGAATTCCAGGTCAGCCTGGACCAGAGTGAGACCCTACCTCGCAAAACCAAAAAAAAAAAAAAAAAACAAACAAAAAAAGACTTGACCTGGGGTTCAATTCCCAAGCCAGCCATATAAACTTTTGTTTTGTAAGCAAGCCAGGCATGTTGGCACACACCTTTAATCCCAGTACTCAGGAGGCAGAGTTAAGAGGATTGCTGAAAGTTCGAGGCCACCCTGAGATTCCAGGTTAGCCTGAGACTCTATCTTGAAAAGCCAAAATAAATAAATAAAGTGGTGCAAGCAGCCAGGCATGGTGGAAAACACCTTCAATAGCAGCACACAGGAAGCAGAGGTAGGAGGATCGCTGTGAGTTCAAAGCCAGCCTGGGACTACAGAGTGAATGTCATGTCAGCATGGGCTAAACTGAGACCCTACCTAGAAAAACAGAGGAAAAAAAAGTAAAGAAAATGTTTGGGGCTGGAAAGATATCTCAGTGAATAAAGGCACTTGCTTGTAAAGTCTAATAGCCCTTGGTTCAATTCCCAGTACTCATGTAAAGCAGATGCACAAAATGGTGAATGCCTCTGGAGTTCTTTTGCAGTGGCAAGCAGCTCTTTCTGTTGTACCCATTCTCTCTGCTTGTAAATGAGTAATAATTTTTTAAATTGGTGCAAGCATCTGATGTTCACAAAGACCCTGGTGTACCTGCACCCGTCCCCACCCCACACACGAATGAAAAATTTAAAAAGCCAGGGCATGGTGGTGCATGCCTTTAATCCCAGCAAATCAGGAAGCAGAAGTAGGAAATCACCATGACTTCGAAGCCACCCTAAGACAACATAGTGAATTCCAGGTCAGCCTAGGCTAGAGTGAAACCCTACGTCAAAAAACAAAAATAAAGCCGGGCGTGATGGCGCATGCCTTTAATCCCAGCACTCGGGAGGCAGAGGTAGGAGGATCGCCGAGAGTTCGAGGCCACCCTGAGACTACATAGTTAATTCCAGGTCAGCCTGGACCAGAGTGAGACCCTACCAAAAAATAAATAAATAAATAAATAAATAAATAAATAAATAAATAAATAAATAAAATGAAAGAAGGGCTAAAGAGATGGCTCAGGAGTTACAGGCACTTGCTTGCAAAGCCTACAGAACTGAGTTTGATTTCCTAGTATCCATGTAAGGCCAGATGCACAAAGCAGCGCATGTGTCTGCAGTTCATCTGCAACAGCAAGAGGCCCTGGAATGCCCATTCTCTCTCCCCTCTTAGATAGATGATAGATGGATGGAAAAAAGAAAAGGGAATGGGAAAGAGTACTGTGGAACCTTGTCTTCCAGACATGACATGGCCACTGCAATCATGATTCAGTGACTGCCATTACCTGCATGATACCTGCCTATCACCAATTATATCATGCTAAGCACTTTGGACTAGAGGCAGGAAGATCAAAAGTTCAAAATCATCCTGGATAGATGGTAAATTCAAGGCCTACAGGAGACAATCCTTAGAAAGAAGGAAGGAAGGAAGGAAGGAAGGAAGGGGAAGGGAGGAAGGAGGGCTTAGGAGCAAATTAAGGCACAATTCCACAGGACCCATGTAGGCCAGATGCACAAAGTGGCACATGCATCTAGAGGTTCCTTTGCAGTGACCAGAGGCTCTGGCATGCCCATTCTCTTGCTCTCAAATATGATAAATTTAAAAAATTGTTTTAAAGAAACCCAGGCAGCCGGGCATGGTGGCGCATTCCTTTAATCCCAGCACTTGGGAGGCAGAGTATAAACTTTTGTTTTGTAAAGCAAGCCAGGCATGTTGGCACACACCTTTAATCCCAGTACTCAGGAGGCAGAGTTAAGAGGATTGCTGAAAGTTCGAGGCCACCCTGAGATTCCAGGTTAGCCTGAGACTCTATCTTGAAAAGCCAAAATAAATAAATAAAGTGGTGCAAGCAGCCAGGCATGGTGGAAAACACCTTCAATAGCAGCACACAGGAAGCAGAGGTAGGAGGATCGCTGTGAGTTCAAAGCCAGCCTGGGACTACAGAGTGAATGTCATGTCAGCATGGGCTAAACTGAGACCCTACCTAGAAAAACAGAGGAAAAAAAAGTAAAGAAAATGTTTGGGGCTGGAAAGATATCTCAGTGAATAAAGGCACTTGCTTGTAAAGTCTAATAGCCCTTGGTTCAATTCCCCAGTACTCATGTAAAGCAGATGCACAAAATGGTGAATGCCTCTGGAGTTCTTTTGCAGTGGCAAGCAGCTCTTTCTGTTGTACCCATTCTCTCTGCTTGTAAATGAGTAATAATTTTTTTAAATTGGTGCAAGCATCTGATGTTCACAAAGACCCTGGTGTACCTGCACCCGTCCCCACCCCACACACGAATGAAAAATTTAAAAAGCCAGGGCATGGTGGTGCATGCCTTTAATCCCAGCAAATCAGGAAGCAGAAGTAGGAAATCACCATGACTTCGAAGCCACCCTAAGACAACATAGTGAATTCCAGGTCAGCCTAGGCTAGAGTGAAACCCTACGTCAAAAAACAAAAATAAAGCCGGGCGTGATGGCGCATGCCTTTAATCCCAGCACTCGGGAGGCAGAGGTAGGAGGATCGCCGAGAGTTCGAGGCCACCCTGAGACTACATAGTTAATTCCAGGTCAGCCTGGACCAGAGTGAGACCCTACCAAAAAATAAATAAATAAATAAATAAATAAATAAATAAATAAATAAATAAAATGAAAGAAGGGCTAAAGAGATGGCTCAGGAGTTACAGGCACTTGCTTGCAAAGCCTACAGAACTGAGTTTGATTTCCTAGTATCCATGTAAGGCCAGATGCACAAAGCAGCGCATGTGTCTGCAGTTCATCTGCAACAGCAAGAGGCCCTGGAATGCCCATTCTCTCTCCCCTCTTAGATAGATGATAGATGGATGGAAAAAAGAAAAGGGAATGGGAAAGAGTACTGTGGAACCTTGTCTTCCAGACATGACATGGCCACTGCAATCATGATTCAGTGACTGCCATTACCTGCATGATACCTGCCTATCACCAATTATATCATGCTAAGCACTTTGGATCTAGAGGCAGGAAGATCAAAAGTTCAAAATCATCCTGGATAGATGGTAAATTCAAGGCCTACAGGAGACAATCCTTAGAAAGAAGGAAGGAAGGAAGGAAGGAAGGAAGGAAGGAAGGAAGGAAGGAAGGAAGGAAGGAAGGAAGGGAGGGGAGGGAGGGGCTTAGCAAATTAAGGCACAATTCCACAGGACCCATGTAGGCCAGATGCACAAAGTGGCACATGCATCTAGAGGTTCCTTTGCAGTGACCAGAGGCTCTGGCATGCCCATTCTCTTGCTCTCAAATATGATAAATTTAAAAAATTGTTTTAAAGAAACCCAGGCAGCCGGGCATGGTGGCGCATTCCTTTAATCCCAGCACTTGGGAGGCAGAGGTAGGAGGATTACTATGACTTGGAGGCCACCCTGAGACTACATAGTGAATTACAAGGTCAGCCTGGTCTAGAGCGAGACCCTACCTCAAAAAACCAAAGAGGGGCTGGAGAGACTGCTTAGTGGTTAAGCGCTTGCTTGTGAAGCCTAAGGATCCCCCAGTAAGCGTAAGCCAGATGCACAAAATGATGCATGCATCTGGAATTCGTTTGCAGTGGCTGGAGGCCCTGGTGCGCCCATTCTCTGTCTCTCTGCCTGTCACTCTCAAATAAATACAAAGTTTTTTTTTTTTTAATTAAAAAAGGTGGGGGACTGGGGAGATGGCTTAGCAGTTAAGGTGCTTGCTTGCAATGCCTAATGAATCCAAGTTTGATTCCCCAGTGCCCACGTAAAACTACGTGCACAAAATGGCACATCCATCTGGAGTTTGTTTACAGCAAGAGGCCCTGGTGCACCCATTCCTTCTCTTTCTCTCTGTGTTTGCAAATAAATAAATAAATAAATATTAAAAAAGAAGGGGGGGGGAGAGGGCCTGGCGTGCTAGTGCACACCTTTAATCCCAGCACTTGGGAGGCAGAGGTATGAGGATCGTTGTGAATTTGAGGCCACCCTGAGATGACATAGTGAATTCCAGGTCAGCCTGAGCTAGAGCAAGACATTTCCCTGTGTGGGGGGTAATAAGGAGAGTGGGAGGAGGATTGGAGAGATGGCTTAGCGGTTAAGGTGCCTGCCTGTAAAGCCTCAGGACCCAGGTTCAATTCCCTAGTGCCCATATAAGCTAGATGCACCTGGTGGCACATGCATCTGGAATTTATTTGTAGTGGCTAGAGGCCCTGGTGTGCCCATTCTCTCCCCACACCCTCTCTCAAATAGATTAAAAAATATTTTTTAAAAGTATGAGGGCTGTTAGGGGTATAAAGCCTGCTCTTATCTGGCTAAATGTATATATTATTCCCACCAAGCTGCCCTGAAAGCACTAATGTTCATATTCACATATTAATGCCACTCTCACTTCTACTTAGACAAGCTTCTCTTTTCAGATGGCGATGACCAATGGGATGACCTAAAAGGCAACATAGTGCTGAGAAGAAGGGATAGAGGAGTGTCCAGCACTGAAACATCTGTCACACCATCCAAGGCTCAGGGTCCACTGCGGAAGAGGGGACAGAAAGAATGTAAGAGCCAAAGGAAGGGTATGACTCCTTACAATGCAACTGTCCAGAAAGAAATTGGCCTTGATATCCATGACCTTGCAGTGCCTAGCAACACCTTCGCAAGACCCTCATAATAGAAGAAAAAGATGATGACATCAAATTAAAAGAGAGACTAGGGGCTGGAGAGATGGCATATATTTTTTTTTTAAAAAAGACTAAAAAGCCGGGCGTGGTGGCGCACGCCTTTAATCCCAACACTCGGGAGGCAGAGGTAGGAGGATCGCCAAGAGTTCGAGGCCACTCTGAGACTACATAGTGAATTCCAGGTCAGCCTGAGCTAGAGTGAGACCCTACCTCCAAAAACCAAAACAAAACAAAAAAAGTTTGGGTGCTGGACAGATGGCTTAGCAATTAAGGCACTTGCCTGCGAAGCCTAAGGACCCAGGTTCCATTCCCCAGTACCCATGTAAGTCAGATGCACAAGGGGTACATGAATCTGGAATTCATTTGCAGTGGCTATACCCAATCTCTCTCAACCAAATAAATACATAAATAAAATATTTTTTTTTTAATGTATGAAGCCGGGTGTGGTGGCGCACACCTTTAATCCTAGTACTTGGGAGGCAGAGGTAGGAGGATTGTGGTGAGTTCGAGGCCACCCTGAGAATACACAGGTCAGCCTGAGCAAGAGTAAGACCCTACCTCGAAAAAACAGCAACAACAAAAAATTGTTCTAACGTATGAGCCAGCTTGGTGGTGCATGCCTTTAATCCCAGCACTCACACTCTGGGAGAAGCAGGAGGATCACTGTTAGTTCAAGGCCACCCTGAGGCTACATAGTGAATTTCAGGTCAGGCTTGGCTAAAGTGAAACCCTACCTCATAAAGCCAAAAAAACTGTGGTGCAGGAGGGCTGTTTGGATTTCCTCAGACCAGAAAGCAAATAGCACACAATGAACTTCAAATATTCTTTGAATTATACTGGCAGAAATGTATTTTTGACATCTGAATCAACAAATGCACATGTTCCTTGTTCCATTACCTGAAGTGGACTTGACTGGAAACTCTACCTATTATCCCTAAAGTGCAGAATGAAGAGCATGTGACTTGAGACCTCACTATAAAACAGTCTTTTAAATGTAGCTACCTACATATAAATAAGTCCTCCACCCACAGCACCTGCCAGTGAATCTGCAAACTCTGGTTCAAGGGGAGTTCAAGGGAGAAGGCCAACACCAGAGCCTGGAAAATGATGTTCAACAGAAGCACTTTCTCTGGAACCCATCAACATATGATAGGGAAATGGGGTCACCATTAGGGGAAGAATGCTGTTTAAACATGATTCTCCATGGAAACCTCACTGTCCACAAAACACAAGTCCTTGTTTTGTCCTTCACAGATTGAAGGTGCTGTCAGCGCCCAGCTGAGACAAACCTGAAATACTGAGATAAGGTCTCTAGGGTTAGAGAGAAGGAAACAAAGGGGCACTGTGGAAAGTTCAAGGGTTTCTATAGCCACTTTTATTCAAGGAGGGAACAAGTTATCTTTTAATCTCCTAGAAATTATATGGGAATGTCAGATTTTAGTGAAGTCATGCTAGGAGGGCTGACACAAGAATGAGCTAATTCGTGAATTAATCCTATTTCTCCCTTGGCCAATTAATCTTTTAGAGTGAAGGCTGGAGAGACAGCTCAGCAGTTAAGGGATTTGCCTGCAAAGCTTAACGACCCAGGTTTGATTCCCCAGTACCCACATACAGCAGATGCACAAAGCATCTGAAGTTTGTTTTCAGTGGCTGGAGGTCTTGGCATGCCCATTCTTTCCATCTGTCTCTTCTCTCTCTGCTTGCAAATAATTTTTTTTCTTTCGAGGTTGGGTCTCCCTGTAGCCCAGGCTGACCTCAAACTCATGGCAATCCTCCTACCTCTGCCCAGCCAAAAATAAATAAATAAATCCTTTAGAATTAGGGTCGGGGGAAAAAAGAATAAGGGGCAGAAAAGAAGCTGCAACTGCACAAAGATGATTTCAATGAACAAAAATCCACACAAGGAGTGATAACACACATACGTAATCAGGAGGCTAACACAGGAGAAGGAGTTGGATGCTAGCCTAGGCTACATGGTGAAATCCTGCCTCAAAAAAAAAAAAAAAAAAACAAAAAACAAGCTGGGCTGGAGAGATGGCTTATCAGTGAAGGCGCCTGCCTGCCAAGCCTAAGAATGCCTGTTCAATTCTCCAGGTCCGACGTTTAGCCAGATGCAAAGTGACGCAAGGGCTCAATGCCTCACTTGCCCCCAAGGGGGCACATGCATCTAGAGTTTGTTCACAGCAGTTGACAGGCTGCTGGGCGCCCATTCTGTCTTCCTCTCCCTCTCTCTCTGGGTCTCTATGCCTCTCTCCAAAATAAAAGGAAAAAAAAAAAAAACGCCAAGCGTGGTGGCGCACGCCTTTAATCCCAGCACTTGGGAGGCAGAAGTAGGAGGATCACCGTGAGTTAGAGGCCACCCTAAGACTACATAGTGAATTCCAGGTCAGCCTGGGCTAGAGTGAGACCCTTCCTCGAAAAAAGAAAAAAATAATAAAAAACAGAAAAGAAAAGAAAAAAGAAAAACACAGGTGGAACTCTGTAGCTCAGGCTCACCTCAAACTCACAGCAATGCTCCTGCCCTGGCCTCCAAAGCGCTACATGTACCACCACCACTGGCCACATTGCTCATTTTTTTAATTTATTTTATTTATTCGAGAGACAAGAGAGAAAGAAAGAGGCAGATAGAGAATGGGTGCGCCAGGGCCTTTAGCCACTGTAAACGAATTCCAGACTCATGCATCCCCTGTGCATCTGGCTTACGTGGGTCCTTGGGAATCGAATGGAGGTCCTTTGGCTTTGCAGGCAAGCACTTTAACCACTAAGCCATCTCTTTAGCCCCACAGTGCTCATTTTAAAACATAGCTTCTCACTTGGGAGGCAGAGGAAGGAGGATCACCATAAGTTCGAAGCCACCCTGCGACTACATAGTGAGTTCCAGGTCAGCCTGGACTAGAGTGAAACCCTACCTAGAAAAACCAAAAAAACAACAAAAAACAAACAACAAAAAAACATAGCTTCAAGCTATCAGATGCTCCAGGGCCTGCCAAGCCTGGTCTATAATAATGACTCAGGAGGAAGACCATGAATTCATGGTCTTCCTGGACTACAGTGAGTATAGTTACTGATTTGAGACCCTGACTCCAAAAGTAAAAAAGAAGAGAGTTGGATTTTTGTTTTTTTCGAGGTAGGGTCTCAATCTGGCCCAGGCTGACCTGGAATTCACTATGTAGTCTCAGGATGGCCTCAAACTCAAGGCAATCCTATCTTTGCCTTCAGAGTGCTGGGATTAAACATGTGCACCACCATGCCCAGCTGAGTTGGATGTATTCTAATGGTAGATTACTTGCCTGGAGTGGCTGAGGTTCTGGATTCAATCCCTAGTAACAAACACACACAGACACATACACACACACACACACACCCATCCTGCTCTGTCCAATCTCTGGGAGGACTTTTGCTTCATTTCCTCAAGCAATTATGAACAATTAGTAGACTTTTCCAGTCTATTGCTTTCTCAACCCATCAAGTCCCTAGGGGCCAGGCCCAGATCAACTTGGACAAGTACTTGTTCCTACAGAAAGCAAGTATTCATTAGCCACTGATTACATCCCCCTCCTGGATTACCGGAGGATGTGTAGCATATGGGATAGGCAGTTTCCCTTTCTCCCTCCATCTCAGTGTTTTCTTAGGTCGCCAAAGGAACTCATCAGAAATTATTGCAGTTTTCTGTCCACAAGATCTCTGATGAGATTACTCTAGGCCCAATACTTATTACCTGAGAAGATGTAAGTGGTTCACCTGATATCAAACAGCTAGGGGAGGAGTGTAGGAATCAGACCCACTTCCTCTTATGAGATAAATGCCAGGAAAATATCTCCAGGAAAACAGTTGGAAAGGCGAAAGGAACTTCTTAAAGCCGTGTGGAGAAAGGTTAAGCTTTAGCTCTAATAAAATGGAGGGTTAGAGGAGCCTTAGAGATGTCTTAGTGGTTAAGCACTTGCCTGTGATGCCTAAGGACCCCAGTTCAAGGCTCAATTCCCCAGGACCCAAGTAAAGCCAGAGCTACAAGGTGGCACATGCATCTGGAGTTCGTTTGCAGTAGCTGGAAGCCCTCGCGTGCCCATTCTCTCTCTCTCTCTCTGCCTCTTTCCCTCTCTCAAATAAATAAGTGAAAATAAAATATTTTTTTAAAAAGGAGGGTCATTATTACAAGTGAAAGTGACAGGTAGTTGGGCAGAACAGTTTGGTAATGTAATATAAGAGCAAACCCAAGGAAAATAGCCAGAGCTGAGGGAGATAAATCTATAGACTACTGATAGGTGCAGCCCAGCAAAGGCCCTAACAGTGACTAGCTCTTCTGAAGCTTTGATCTGTCAGCTTCCAAAAGGAAAACTCCTTCCTCTTCACATCCCTGGTACAGCAGTCATGCTCAACAGACCCTAAGGGGACCCTGAGACTCTCTCAGAGTTTCTTCTAAGTCAAACTATTTTCATAACACAACTAAGATGTGATTTGTATTTTTCACTGTGCTAACCTTTCTACTAATGGTGTAGCCCAGCAGTGAAAAGTGAAACTGCTGGGACCTTAGCATGAATCAAGACAATGGCAGCTGAGATGGTTCATTACTGTATACCTATACACCACATAGTGAAAAGAACGCCAGTTTGACTTCATAGCACACTTTAAAAAAAAAAAAAAATCAGAGCCAGGCATGATGGCACATGCCTTTAATCCCAGCACTTAGGAGGCAGAGGTAGGAGGATTGCCATGAGTTTGAGGCCACCCTGAGATGACATAGTAAACTCCAGGTCAGCCTGGGCTAGAGTTAAGACCCTACCTTGGAAAAAAAAAAAAAATCAGGGCCAGGAGTGGTGGCACATGTCTTCAATCCCAGCACTTGGGAGGCAGAGGTAGGAGGATCACCATGAGTTTGAGGCCACCCTGAGAATACATAGTGAATTCCAGGTCAGCCTGAGCTAGTGAGACCCTGCCTCAAAAAAAAAAAAAAAAAAAAAAATCAAACCTCACCCTTGAGTACGCATCTTTTTTTTTTCCAGGTGGGGGGTCTCACTCTAGCCCAGGCTAACCTGCAATTCACTATGTGGTCTCAAGGTGGCCTAACACGGCGTTCCTCCCACCTCTGCCACTGGAGTGCTAGGATTACAGGCGTGTGCCACCATGCCCAGCTTGAGTATGCCTCTTTTGTGTGTGTGTGTGTGTGTGTGTGTGTGTGTGTGTTTTTCGAGGTAGGGTCTCACTCTAGCTCAGGCTGACCTGGAATTCGCTAGTCTCAGGGTGGCCTCGAACTCACCTACCTCTGCCTCCCAAGTGCTGGGATTAAAGGCGTGTGCCACCACACTGGGCTGAATATGCATATTTTTAATATTCTGTGTAACAAAATGAGGAGAAGTAGGCCTGGAGATGTGGGTCTTGGACAGCACTTGCCTAGCAGCGAGGAAGCCCTGGCTTTGAACCCAGCGCCTGGGGGAGGGGTAGCCTGGTAGAAGGTACACATAAAACTCTTAAGATGAATACAGAATATAATGGGTCTCTTTTTTAAAAGTCACTTGTGTGACTAAATCAGCACACTTTTCTGAGGAACACTTGAAAGAATGACATAAGCAATATTCTTCAGACTTTGGTATTTGGCAAACATGCTTTGGAAAATGAAACAAAGTACGCCTGTTACTTCAAGGAAAACAGCACATGGTAACTTGCTGCCAATAGTAAAATTTGAGCTCCCAAGAGAAAATGAGAATTTCAGCAAAACTGTATCCGCCACTAGGAGCCTGATTGCTTCGCAATAATCAACTGCTTTTCTGAAGATTAGGTGACACTATGACTACAGGCTGTTACTGTTGTTACTGTTGTTAAAATATTTATTACAGAGAGGGAGCTAGGCGTGGTGGTGCATGCCTTTAATCCAAGCACTTGGGAGGCCGAGGTAGGAGGACTGCCATGAGGCCAGCCTGAGATTACACAGTGAATTCTAGGTTGGCCTAGGCTAGAGTGAAACCCTACCTTAAAAAGGCCAAGCATGACCAAAAAAAAAAAAAAATAGAGCCGGGCGTGGTGGCGCACGCCTTTAATCCCAGCACTCGGGAGGCAGAGGTAGGAGGATCACCGTGAGTTCGAGGACACCCTGAGACTACATAGTTAATTCCAGGTCAGCCTGGGCCAGAGTGAGACCATACCTCGAAAAACCAAAAAAAAAAAAAAAAAAAAAAAAAAAAAAAAAAAGGCCAAGCATGGTGGCGCATGCCTTTAATCTTAGCACTCGGGAAGCAGAGGTAGGAGGATTACCGAGTTTGAGGCCACCTTGAGACTACATAGTGAATTCCAGGTCAGCCTGAGCTACAATGAGACCCTACCTCGAAAAACAAACAAAAAAAAAAAAAGAGAGAGAGAGAGAGAAAGAACTGGGGGGTGTAGCTCAGTAATGAAGGGCTTGACCCTAGCATCTACCCTGGGTTCACCACACACAAAATTAGTCACCGTCAGATCCCAAAGAGCTTTTTAAAAGGAATAAAGGAGTCCTGAGTCAAAAAGCCTGAGAACAGCTGGTCCAGAGCAGTACTGCCTGTCCAGGACATCTATGAGGACTCTAAAGAACAGTCTTTTGTATTTCAGATCACTATCAGTACTTGTTCCCAGTTCTGTCAGGAATGAGGGTGAGAAACTCAGGGCATAAAAGCAAAAACCTTTTCTCTGCCCTTCACAGATCAAGGCACCTGATCCTCATGCTAAAATCCAGGAACACTAAGATAAGCCAATTCCAAAGTCACTGAAACAGTTTGGTGAGCAAATTAAATCCAACCCTAGATCCTGAGTATCAAATAGATCCTAGAGCTAAGGTTTTTATCTAGATACACACTTTCTGCAAGTGACAACTTTCTATTCATTTCTGTATCCAGTTATACACTCTCATCCTCTCCCACCTCCTTTCCTGTGATCAACCTTTCAATGTTGGTGTCCTCTAAGCTCAGTCTCCCCATCTGGCACCCAGGAAACTAATAATGGAAGCTCCAACTGCTACCACTCTTCCAAAGCAACCTCTTCCATTCCGACATCCCAACTACCTCCTATTCCCACTTCTATCACCACCCAGGCACACAGAACAACTTCCTGGGCTTTTCGTCCCAGATGTGTTGCTATGACCTCAACAGGTCCAAAACATAACTCCAAATCTTTCTTTGAAGCTACTTTTCCTAACAGTTTCTGACCCATGTGGGTCACTCAAATCTGGTCCTACTCTCTGCACTCTGCCACCAGGTCTTGTTATTTTGCCAGACATGTCACATTTCTGCACTCTAGCCTCATTATCACTAGCCTGATACTTGGCATCGTGCCTGTGGTCTGAAACCCTTCCTACTCCACCCACACATGACCCACACCCCTCAGTCCTCTCAGACACAAATCTAATGGTATTTGCTTACTGGCTACCTTTTCATGGTTTTCCTAAAACATACTCCTCAAATGATTTCACTCTCATATTCCTAAAAGACTTTTAAAAATCATGTAATCCAAGCCAGGCATGGTGGCTCACACTGATAATTCAGGAATTCAGAAATCTGAATGAAAATCACCTTGAGTTCAAGGTCAAACTGCACCATATAATCAATTTATTTTTATTTTAATTTTTGGTTTTTCCAGGTAGGGTCTCGTTCTAGCTCAGGCTGACTTGGAATTCACTATGTAGTCTCAGGGTGGCCTCAAACTCACAATGATCCTCCTACCCCTGCCTCCAGAGTGCCGGGATTAAAGGCGTGTGCCACCACACTTGGCTTCCAATAAATAGTTTTTTTGGCTGGGCATGGTGGGCTCACACCTTTAATCTCAGCACTTGAGAGGCAGAGGTAGGAGGATCGCCATGAGTTCAAGGCCATCCTGAGACTACATAGTGAGTTCCAGGTCAGCCTGGGCAAGAGTGAGACCCTACCTCGAGAAACCAAAATAATAATAATAATAATAATAATTTTAATTAATTAATTTGCAAGCAGAGAGAGGGGAGAGAGACAGAGAAAGAATCGGCACATGAGGGCCTGTAGCCACTGCAAATGAACTCCAGATGCATGTGCCCCTTGTACATCTGGCTTACGTGGGTCCTAGGGAATCAAACACGGGTCCTTTGGCTTCACAGGCAAATGCCTTAACTGCTAAGCCATTTCTCCAGCTCAAAAATAATAATTTTTAATAGATTTTATTTATTTCTTTATTTGCAAACAGAGAGAGAGAGAGAAAGAATAGGCATGCCAGGGCCTCTAGCCATGGCAAATGAACTCCAGATGCATGCACCCCTTGTGCATCTGGCTTACATGGATACTAGGGAATCGAACCTGGGTTCTTTGGCTTCGCAGGCAAGCACCTTAACCATTAAGCCATCTCTCCAGGCCCCAATAAATGTTTAAAAATAAAAAATAAATTCAAAATAAATAAATAAATTCAGCCAGGCGTGGTGGTACACGCCTTTAATCCCAGCACTCAGGAGGCAGAGGTAGGAAGATTGCCATAAGTACAAGGCCACCCTGAGACTACAAAGTAATTCCAGGTCAGCCTAGGCCAGAGTGAAACCTTACCTCAAAAAAAAAAACAAAAAAGGGCTGGAGAGATGGCTTAGCGGTTAAGGCGTCTGCCTCCTAAGCCTAAGAACGCTGGTTCCAATCTCCAGCGGTTCCAATCTCCAGGTCCCACGATTAGCCAGATGCAAAGTGACGTAAGGGCGTAATGCCACACTTGACCACAAGGGGACGCACACATCTGGATTTCATTCGCAACAGCTGAGAGGCTGCTAGTGCGCCCATCTCTGTCTTCCTCTCCCTCTTTGTCTCTCTCCAAAAAAAAAAATAATAACAACAACAATAATAAGATAAATAAGGGCTGGAGAGATGGCTTAGCAGTTAAGGCATTTGCCAACAAAGCCAAAGGATCCCAGTTCAACTCTCCAAGACCCATGTAAGCCAGATGCACAAGGAGGTGCATGCGTCTGGAGTTCATTTGCAGTGGCTGGAGACCCTGGTGTGCACATTCCCCCTCTCTCTGCCTCTTTCTCTCTCTCAAATAAACAAAATATTAAAAAATAATAAGTAAATAAATTCATGCCCAGCACTTGGGAGGCACAGGTAGGAGTATCACCATGAGTTCAAGGCCATCCTGAGCATACATAGTGAATTCCAGGTCAGCGTGGGCTAGAGTGAGACCCTACCTCAAAAAAAAAAAAAAAAAAAAAAGTTATTTATTGGGCTGAGAGATGGCTCAGCAGTTAAGGTGCTTGCCTGCAATGCCTAAGGACCAGAGATCAACACCCTAGTACCCGTGTAAAGCCAGATGCACAAAGTGGTGCATGCATCAAAAGTTCATTTGCAGTGGTTGGATACCTTAACATACCCATTCATTCCCATTCTCTCTGCTTGCAAATAATATTTTTTTAAAAAGTTATTTATAGCCGGGTGTGGTGGCGCACGCCTTTAATCCCAGCACTCAGGAGGCAGAGGTAGGAGGATTGCCGAGAGTTCGAGGCCACCCTGAGACTACATAGTTAATTCCAGGTCAGCCTGGACCAGAGTGAGACCCTACCTCAAAAAAAACAAAAAAAACAAAAAAAAAAGTTATTTATTTATGTACTCACAGGTGTGTGTGGACATGCCAGAGGCTCTTGGCTTTATGTGGGTGGCTGGGGAATTAAACCCTGGCCAGCAGCCTTTGCCAGCAAATGGTTTTAACCACTGAGCTATCTCCCCCATATAATGAATTTGAGACTAGCTTTGGCTACAACTCAAGACCTGTCTCAAAAACACAAAAATAGTGTATTTCTTACATATCTTAAAATTCACTTCTTTTTTTTGTTGTTTTTTGAGGGATGGTTTCACTCTAGCTCAGGCTGACCTGGAATTCATTATGTAGTCTCAGGATGGCCTCAAACTCACAGTGATCTTCCTACCTCTGCCTCCCGAGTGCTAGGATTGAAGGCACACACCACGACGTCTGGCTCAAAAACCTTTTTTGCAGTGCCACTGAGCTATATCTCAAGCCCTAGACTTATATTATCATCACAAGTTTAAAGTAATTTACTTTCTGGTCAAGGGGACGTCAAAAATATTAGATATATTTTTATTTATTTGAGTATTTGAGAGAGAGGCAGAGAGAGAAAGAATGGGCACTCCAGGGCCTTTAGCCACTGAAAACTAACTTCAGACGCATGTGCCACCTTGCACATGTGGCTTACGTGGGTCCTGGAGAATAGAACCAGAGTCCTTTCGCTTTACAGGCAAGTGCCTTAACTCTCTCCATCTCTTAAGAATGTTTTCTTTTTTGTTGTTCTTTTTTTTTTTTTTTTTTTTTTTTTTTTTTTGGTTTTTTCAAAGTAAGGTCTCACTCTAGCCCAGGCTGACCTGGAATTCACTATGTAATCTCAGGGTGGCCTTGAACTCACTGTAATCCTCCTACCTCTGTCTCCAGAGTGCTGGGATTAAAGGCGTGCGCCACCATGCCCACCTCTACAATTTACTTTTTAAAAGCATGCTTTAAGAGGCCAGGTGTGATGGCGCACACCTTTAATCGCAGCACTTGGGAGACAGAAGTAGGAAGACCATCATGACTTCGCGGTCACCCTAAAACTTCATAGTGAATTCCAGGTCAATCTAGACTAAAGTGAAACCCTACCTTGGAAAAAAAAAAGTGCTGGAGAAATGGCTTAGCAGTTAAAACACTTGCCTACAAAGCTTAAGGACCCAGATTCAATTCCCCAGTACATAAGCCACATACACATGGTGATGCTTATGTCTAGAGTCTGTTTGCAGTGGCTAGAGGTCCTGGTGTGCTCGCTCTCGCTCTCTCTCTCTCTCTCTCTAATAAGCTGGGTGTGGTGGCACATACCTTTAATTCCAGCACTCAGGAGGCTGAGGTAGAAGAATCGCTGTGAGTTCTAGGCCAGCCTGAGACTAATTCCAAGTCAGCCTGGGCTAGAGCAAGATCCTACCTTTAAAAAAAAATAAATAAAATGTCAACTGTAATTAGAATACATATTTAATCACTTGATTTAATAGTTTTATTATCTTATTGAATGACACAATAACATAAACTAAAAGAAACCACTTAAAATACTTTTGTGCAAAACTCATGATCCCCAAATAACATTTCAGGGCTGGATATGTAGTTCAATGAGAGAGTGCTTGTCTAGCATGGGCAAGGTACTGGTTCAATCCCCAGCACATTTTAAAAAAGAAAAAAAAAAGTTATATTTAAGTGTCGGATTCTTCTGAATTTCGACTATTCCAACAAGGAGCAATCTCCACTTTACAGCCTACTACACTTGGGCTTAAAGAAGCCTTCCTGTAATCAGAATTTCCAAGTATTCCTAGTCTGGCATCTAAGGTTTTTTTTTTTTTTTTTGGTTTTTCAAAGTAGGGTCTCACTCTGGCTCAGGCCGACCTGGAATTCACTATGTAGTCTCAGGGTGGCCTTGAACTCTTTGGTGATTCTCCTACCTCTGCCTCCCGAGTGCTGGGATGAGTGCTGGGATTAAAGAGTGCTGGGATTAAAGGCAAGCGCTGGGTTATAGGCAAGTGCTGGGATTAAAGGCGTGCGCCAACACACCCAGCTCGCATCTAAGGTTTTTACCTTTATATATAAACTCTGAGATGTGTGAGGTTATCCACCCCACCCCCACCCCCGCCACTTTTGGGACAGTTTTAGAAGAGAGCTATATGGAAGGTAGGTCTGGAAATTAATTCATCTAAATGTGTGTGCAGGTGTATCTCTGATAAACTCAGCTTGAAAACTGCTAATCTAGAGGATACAGTTCTAACCTATCTGAAACTCTGCAATCTACCTCCTATTCCATTTCCTCATGCAGGAATGGCTGGGAACAAACACTCCTCAGGCCTGTCAAAATGCTTCAGATTTGTTCTCTCTTTAAGCCTTGAAGTATGTATTCTAAAAACATTTTGTATCTTGTAGGCCAGCCTCCCAACTCTTCATTCCCAGAAAACACTTGATAACTTTTCAAGGCTAGGTTTAGTCCAATCAATAACTTTTTTTTTTTTTTTGGAGAGAGAAACAGAGAGAGATAGACAGAGAGGGGAGGGAGACAGAGATGGGCGCGCCAGCAGTCTCTCAGCTGCTGCAAACGAAATCCAGATGCGTGCGCCCCCTTGTGGTCAAGTGCGGCATTGTGCCCTTGCCTCACTTTGCATCTGGCTAAACGTGGGATCTGGAGATTGGAACCCGGTTCTTAGGCTTAGGAGGCAGGCGCCTTAACCGCTAAGCCATCTCTCCAGCTCCCAATCAATAACTTTTTAAGTACAACAACGAGATAGTTCCCCCACCCCTGGATTGTTCCAGGCAGGGTCTAACGCTGCCCAGGCTGAACAGGAAACTTACTCTGTAACCCAGGTTGGACTCCAACTCAGACTGATTCCACCTCAGCCTCCCCAGTGCTGGGATTAAAGGCTCAAAGAGGTAGTTTTATGAAAATATTACCTCAGTGTGTATCATAACAAATAAATGATGGGATAGGGTGGAGCATTCTCTCATAGGATCTTCCAGATTCCTGTTGATTGGAAGAAACAACAGGTGCTGAAATTAAGGAACATGCAATTTAGAGTATATGAGAGAAGGGCTAAATAGTTGTCACTGTTTATTAAAAACTAGCTGGGCGCCGGGCGTGGTGACGCACGCCTTTAACCCCAGCACTCGGGAGGCAGAGGTAGGAGGATCGCCGTGAGTTCTAGGCCACCGTGAGAACAGAGTGAATTCCAGGTCAGCCTGAACTAGAGTGAGACCCTACCTCGAAAAAACAAAACAAAACAAAAAGCTGTAAATGAGGGCTGGAGAGATGGCTCAGCGGTTAAGGCGCTATCCTGCAACGCCTAAGGACCCAGGTTCAATTCCCTAGTGTCCATATACAGCTAGATAGATGCACAAGGTGCCGCACCCGTCTGGAGTTCTTTTGCGGTGACTATGAGCCCTGACACGCCCATTCTCTTTCACAGTCCTCTCCCTCTTTTTTTTTTTTTTTTTTTTTTTTTGGTTTTTCGAGTCCTCTCCCTCTTAAATAAATAAATAGTTTTAAAAATAAAAAAATTGTAATTGATTAAATGGAGGAATGGATGCGGGGGGGGGGGAAGGAGTCGAATTCCACAAGCTCTCAGCTCCCGCTTGACTCTCGAAGTTAGGAAAGCGTTTCTAGATCAGTTGAGGGCTGGGACGTAAAAAAGTAGGCATCTACGTTCGAGTGGGCCCACCGAAGAGTACAGGCTCCCCGCACCCAAGCCCGCAGCACTGGAACCGCAGCGCGGCAGGGCACAGGCTGCTGTGGAGGCGGGACCAAGGGGATGCTGCGGGAGAGGGAGGACGCCGAGCACCCGAGCAGGCCGGCTCCGAGGCCGCGGCCCCAGGCTCCCGGGAGGATGGAGAGGGGCGAACCGGAAGCGGGGCTGGGGGCCCGCGCCCAAGGACCCAGGCCGAGAGAGACACACAGAGAGAGGCCGGAGCATGGGGCCCACGGAGGGTCCCGCCTCGTCCCTCGGTTCCCCCGCCACACTCACCTTACGGTCCGAGCTCGGGCCCGGCTCCACGCCGGCTACGCGATACCTTCCTCGGTTAGCCCGCTGGGCGAGCTTGCGACTTCAGGCGCCCCTAGCAACCACGCACCGCCACGCGACCCGCGCACAGCCGCCGACGCCGCCAGCCGCCTGCCACGCACTGCGCGCGCCCCCAGCGGACGGAGCGAGGGCCGCGGAGGGGGAGCCACGACGGGCAGGAGGCAGGAGCGCCAATTCCCAGGGCTTGTGGGACGAGGGGACGGGGAAACACTGGCCTTGCGCACACGCAATACGTGCACTGGGACCGGGCGATAGGAATTCTGGGAAATGTAGTCTTGAAGGTAAAGGCTCTATTCTTGGAATCCAGGACTCTACCTTTCTACCCTGATTCTTACTAACCCCAGTGGACTTTTTTTTTTTTTTTTTTTTTTTGGCCTCAGCCCGATCTTCTGAAATCAGAGAGCCCAGACTCTGTTAAAGAATGCTCACTAAAAGTAGGCCAGGTACGAAGAGCTGACCCAATTCACTTTGTCTCCTATCTGACTTCCCCTAACCCAGCATACACAGCAGAGCATAACTACAACCACCTGCTTTATGGACTTCAAGTGTGAACTTTAAAGAAATTCTGAAACCGGGCGTGGTGGCGCACTCCTTTAATACCAGCACTTGGGAGGCAGAGGTACTGCAAGGAAAGTGTAGGAGAAAAACAAGAAAGAACACCTGATTTTATCTCTTCAGAACACTGTTTATTGAGAGGTACACCAGGGCAGCGGCCTTCCTGAAGGATGAAGGCTGAAGCACCGAGTCAGGCTGGGTTCAGACTTATAAGGAGGATCCTAAGGCAAACATACTGAATTAGCTGCAGGTCCAAGGTCCAAGGCATCAAAGTTAGAATAAGTTGACTAGGGAGGACTGGATGTTTTCATTCTTTACTGCCTTCTAATTTTTGTTTTGTTTTGTTTTGTTTTTTTTCGAATAGGGTTTCTTCTAGTCCAGGCTGACCTGTTGACTCAGGGTGGCCTTGACTGGTGATCCTCCTACCTCTGCCTCCAAGTGCTGAGATTGAAGGAATGTGCCACCACGCTAGGCTGGCCTTCTAATCTTAAGGTTAGCTATTAACTCTTTAGTTCCCTCTAGTTTCCTGGGAAGGCTATTAACCCTTCAGGTATGATATCCATGAGTTCAAGGCCACCTTGAGACTACATAGTGAATTCCAGGTCAACCTGGGCTAAAGGGAGACCCTGCCTTGAAAACAACCCCCCAAAAAAAATCTGATATCTAACTCATTACCTCCCCACACAGAGTAGACCATGGTACTTTGTCACTCAACACCATGAATTTGACAGCTATCAAGAGAACTAGAGGGTGAAAAGATCTTTCCCAACCAGCTACAGAAATAAAAAGATAATCAATGCTAAAGTGAATCCGATGAAAATAATCTTTGTCAAAACAAGGATGCTAGCCGGGTGTGGTGGCGCACGCCTTTAATCCTAGCACTTGGGAGGCAGAGGTAGGAGGATCGCCATGAGTTCAAGGCTACTCTGAGAATACAGAGTGAATTCCAGGTCAGCCTGAGCTAGAGTGAGACCCTATCATGAAAAAAAAAAAAAAAAAAAAAAAGGATGCTAAATAAGTGGGGCAATAGTCATTGATGGATGTTAAACCATGAAAGGATTGACAGGACTTTTAATGTTTGTTGTTGTTGTTGTTATTGTTTTTTGAGGTATGGTCTCGCTCTAGCCCAGGCTGACCTGGAATTCACCATGTAGTTTCAGGCTCGCCTTGAACTCATGGCAATCCTCTTACCTCTACCTCATGAGTGCTGGGATTTAAACGCATACACCACCATGCCTGGCTAGACAGGAATTTTATTTTATTTCATTTCACTTCATTTCATTTCATTTCATTTCATTTTTGGTTTTTTCCAGGTAGGGTCTCACTCTGGCCCAGGCTGACCTGGAATTTACTATGTAGTCTCAGGGTGGCCTTGAACTCATGGTGATCCTCCTACCTCTGCCTCCTGAGTGCTGGAATCAAAGGCATGCACCACCATGGGCAAGACAGGACTTTTACACTGGAAGTCTTAGGTAGGCCAAGAGTACCAAGATGGAGTCAAGATGAAGAAGAAGAGCATGACAGCCGCCTGATTGATGCAACTTCAGATGTTTATATTGCCTAACCCTTATTCCTCTCACCTAACAATGCCAAAGGCCACAGTTTCCTGATGATCTTATCTTAGAGACAACCTGGCTCATCTTTTGATGGGAATCCATTCTCTGATTGACAACCTCTTCAGCTTGGACCCTGCCCCCCTCCCCCATTATGTAAGGAAAGTGTAAGAGGAAAGTAAAAGAGAACACTGTACTTGATCTCTACAGACTGTTTATTTAGAGAAAAGAGGGAGGGACAGCAGCTTTCCAGAGGGATGGAGACTGAAGCACTGAGCCAGGCTAGGGTGCAGGTTTATAAGAAGGATCCTAAGAAAAACAGACTGTACCGGGTGCAGCTGATACGACTATTAGAGCTGTTTGTGTCCTTGTTCAGAATAGGCTTCTTCAGCCAGGAATGTCTAAGGGAGGATATTCAGATGGTCTCTGGTCCTTCAAGGCCTCTTTGCCTTCTTTATTGCCCACAGCTTTAGGGACAGCTATTAACTCTTTAGTTCCCTTTAGTTTTCAAGGAAGGCTATTAACCCTTCAGATTAATTAGTTTCTCTGTTGGGTCCCTGTTCTCCTGAATTCCCCAGTTCTTTTGTCTCCTGTAGCCACCCTACCCTCCCAAAAAGAAAAACTGTAAAAACCAAACCATCCAGTTCCAGGCTGGCTGCTCTCTCTCTCCTCTGGTGAGACAGTCTGGCAGCTCAGGCCCCAATAAAGAGCTCTTTTTCCCACCTCAGAGTGGTCTTGCATGGTCTTGGTCTTTCAGAACCTTACATCTGGTGCTGTGACTCCGATAGGAGGCTCCCAGTTGCCTTCTCGGGTGGGCAGACCTCCATCCCCCAATCAGACCCCCAAGCTGCCATTTTCCCTCTGAAGACCTCAGACCATCTGCCTGGTGCCAGCTCTCCCACCCACCACAATTTGGCTTTATTCCTTTTCCTTCCCTTGTCCTCTCCTCCTCGGCAAGTGTCCCTCATGAGTTGGTCTGCTCTAAGAGATAGGTTCCCTTGCTCTCTATCATCTAAGCCATGCCAGCACTCCAGGCCACACCCTCTCTCTCACTTCTGGGGCCCCCCAGGTATCAAGAAAGAGGCACTCTTGATACTTCAGGAGTCTCTCTGGTCCACCAAGCCCTAAGGGCTGCCTTTCCGCTCACTTTGCTGGCTTGGGGACACTTTCCTCCTTCCTCCTCTTCTTCCCCTCCCTGCTGAGCTTTCTCAGCCACTCCCCAAGTCCTACAGGGCTGCCAGCTTGGCGCTACACCAGCCTCAACTCTGATCACCCGACTGCCTTGGGCATGAATGGGCTGAGCCACTGTGATCTTCAAGTCCAGGCCCAGCCTCCCAGGGAGCCACTATCACAACCACCAAGGCCATAAAAACCTCTCCTGCCTTTCTTCTCTCCCTTCTCCTCCTGAGATCTCTTCCTGTGAGATCTCCTCCTTCACCACAAATTGCTCATACCTTTGGGAGCACGTTCACCTGCCTCACCCACTAAGAGTTTAAACAGCTGTCAGCTTCACCTGCACAACCTTTGCCTATGTGGGAGGCGCAGACCCTGTTCATCCTCCTGTGCCAGGGGGTCATATTGGTGGTTTCCCATGTAAACCCAACTTGAACTCTGGTTCTTTCTTCTCATTCTCATGTCTCTCCTTTGCTCCTTTTCTTTCCTCCTTTTGAGAGCCTCATCCCTCCCTCCCCTCTCTCTCTCTCTCTCTCTCTCTCTCTCTCTGTCTTAATATATTGTACTTTATTTATTTATTTGAGAGAGAGAGAAAGAGGCAGAGAGAGAGAGGGAGGGAGAGAATATGAGCAAACCAGGGCCTCCGGCCATTGCAAACGAACTCCAGATGCATGCACCCCCTTGTGCATCTGGCTTCCGTGGGTCCTGGAGAATCGAACCGGGATCCTTTGCCTTTGTAGGCAAGGGCTTTAACCGCTAACCCATCTCTCCAACTCCCACACCCTCTCTTTCTCCCTCTCATCTGACATGGGAAATCAGACTGCCAAAACTGTCCCTATTACCACCCCTCACTTGTCTCCTTCAAAACTTAAAGGAATTAAGGCTCCAGGATGATATCAGACCTTGACGTTTAATCTTTTATTGCAACATGGCCTGGCCTCAATATAAATTGGACAATGGGTTCACATAGCCTGAAAATGATACTTTTGATTTCCAAATTCTTACTGATTTAGATAACTTCTGCCACTGCACAGGCAAGTGGTCCAAGATAACCTATATCCAAACTTTATTTTTATTTTTATTATTTATTTGAGAGTGACAGGCAGAGAGAGAGAGAGAGAAAAGAGAATGGGCACGCCAGGGCCTCCAGCCACTGCAAATGAACTCCAGATGCATGCGCAACCTCGTGCAGCTGGCTTATGTGGGAACTGGGGAATGGAGCCTCGAACCGGTGTCCTTCGGCTTCATAGGCAAGGGCTTAACCACTAAGCCATCTCTCCAGCCCCTATCCAAACATTTTTCGCTTTACATGCCCGTCCTTCTCTCTACTCTGCTTGCCCTACTCACCAGATTCTTCTGGCCAAGGCCTGGGGGACAAAACCAAATTCAACACTCTGTCCTTATCCTCCTTCACCTTTAGCTCTCAATCCCAATGACATCAGTGACCTGCCCCCTACTACTTCTCTCACTCCTCCTCAACCTCCCAACCCATCTTTACCTGATCCATCCTCACCACCTCCACCCTCCCTTCCCCCTCCCCTCATGCTCAATGCACCCCTGCTCACACACAGATGGAGTTTTCCCTCTACGAGAGGTGGTGGGACGGATGGAATTGTACACGTCCATGTCTCATTTCCTATGTCTGATCTATCTCAAATTAAAGCACATCTAAAATCCTTTTCTTCTGACCCTATTCACTATACTAACAGATTCCCCTGCCTTACTCAGGCCTATGACTTTACCTGCCATGATGTCTATGTTGCCCTGTCTACCACTATCATACTGACCCCTGATATGGCAGGAAAGGGGAGCCATAGTTAAATCTCAAAGGGTTTCTGAGATTGAGACTAGCCTTGTTTAGATAGGACAGAAATTAATGCGAATTACTAGGGAACAACTGTTTTAAACTCTGAATGAGTGTGCATGAATGTGAGATTGAACATTGCCTGAATTTCAGACGCTGACGACCAGTGCAAGACTGTGGGAAATGCAGATTCTGCCTGTGCTGGTTTGTGTCTGCAGCAGTGCTGTGGGACATAGATTGAAACAGCATACATAGTCACACTCCATGTGGGACTCTGCATTTAGGATATGCTGCATGTAGGATGCACAAACACAGCAAGGCTGTGGCGCATGCTACATGGCAAACAGCAGCAGGATGATGGCAGAGAGACCAAGAGACGCCATGCCACAGCCAGACACACAGGCTCAAAAAACAAGTTGGGTTTTAGTCTGCCAGTTAAAGGCTAAAACACAGACACCTAGGGACTGGTAGGTTTGCTCAACGTTAGAGATACTTGCTAATGATTCCTTCTAGTTCACTGTAATTTAAATTATATCAACTGTTACATGCTATTTAAATTCATGGTAATCTGGATTCTGAGAAATGGGTTGACCCCTCCCCCACCAACTCAGACCCCAAGTATATTTAAAACCATGTGTCATTCACACCTTGTCCTTAGACAGATTGGCCTATTGCCTCTGGACAAGAAAAGGAAAAATGATAAACAACATATAATTTTTGTTCTCTCTCAATTTCTCTTTTGTCTAAGATCACTAAAGCCTTTTTAGAATACAGTTCTCAGACTTAAAATAAACATAACAAACAAACAACAACCAGCTCAAATTGGGCTTTACAACAAATTAGTTTTATGATTTTTTTTTTTTGAGGTAGGGTCTCACTCTAGCTCAGGCTGACCTGGAATTCACTATGTAATCTCAGGGTGGTCTCGAACTCACGGCAATCCTCCTACCTCTGCCTCCTGAGTACTGGGATTAAAGGCGTGTGTCACTACGCCCAGCGAGTTTTATGATTTAACAATATATAAACAGATAATCTTACTTTGTTATATCATAAATATAGTTCAGATTTGTCATTACTAATAAAACCATTTCCAGATGTGTTATATTATTAAAAGGTAGTAATCAAGTTATACCTTCAGTTACAAATCCATGCTCTTATTTATTTTTATTTTTTACTTTTTTGGTTTTTCGAGGTAGGGTCTCACTCTAACCCAGGCTGACCTGGAATTCACTCTGTATTTTCAGGGTGGCCTCGAACTCATGGCGATCCTCCTACCTCTGCCTCCCGAGTGCTGGGATTAAAGGCGTGCGCCACCTCACCTGGCTTAAATCCATGCTTTAAAAATGTCATTTAGAGGATTATAAAAAGAAAAGTCTCAAATTAATAGGTTATAAAGTCTAAAATTTGATACACTAATATTATTTTGCTCATGGTGAATTATAAAAGCTGCCCTAAAATGTTTAATTAAGTTGATGATGCTTCTATGTTAAAATTTTAACTACTAGGGCTTGAGAGATGGCTTAGTGGTTAAAACACTTGCCTGCAAAGCCAAAGAATCTCAGTTTGTTTCCCCAGGACCCATGTAAGCCAGATGCACAAGGTGGTACATGCGTCTGGAGTTCATTTGCAGTGGCTGGCCCTGGCGTGCCCATTCTCACTCTCTCTGTCTCTCTCTTTCAAATAAATTAAAAAAATAAAATATTTAAAATTTTTTAACTACTAAAAAACTGAGTCTTAATAAGGTTAAGATTTATTAGTTACTAGCTGGGCATGGTGGTGCATGCCTTTAATCCCAGCACTCGGGAGGCAGAGGTAGGAGGATCGCCGAGAGTTTGACTACACAGTGAATTCCAGGTCAGTCTGAGCTAGAGTGAGACACTATCTCCAAAAAGAAGAAAAAAAGCCAGCTGTGGTGGCGCACGCCTTTAATCAGTATGTAGTCTCAGCGTGGCCTTGAACTCACGATGATCCTCCTACCTCTGTCCCCCAAGTGCTGGGATTAAAGGCATGTGCCACCACGCCTGGTTTGGCTTACGTTTTTCTTAAAAATTTATTTATTTTTAATTAATTATTACTTTTTGTTTTTAAAAAAATTTTAAATTATTTTATTTATTTTTGGAGAGAGACACAGAGAGAGAGAGGGAGACAGAGATGGGCGCACCAGCAGTCTCTGAGCTGCTGTGAACGAAATCCAGATGTGTGCACCCCCTTGTGGGAAAGTACAGCATTGCGTCCTTGCGCCACTGCATCTGGCTAAACGTGGGACCTGGAGATTGGAACCGCTGGAGATTGGAACCAGCTTTCTTAGGCTTAGCAGGCAGGAGCCTTAATCGCTAAGCCATCTCTCCAGCCCTATTTTTTTTGGTTTTTCGAGATAGCGTCTTACTCTAGCTCAGGCTGACCTGGAATTCACTATGTAGTCTCAGGGTGGCTTTAAACTCATGCTGATCCTCCTACCTCTGTCTCCCGAGTGCTGGGATTAAAGGCGTGCACCACCACGCCTGGCTTCGTTTTTTTTTTAAATATGAAAGCAAATTTCTAGATCATTATGATGGTCATTCCTATCATTTCTGGTAATAGTTCTGCTAATTTTGGGACATTGTGTATTTAATTACAATCTTAACCTTTTATCCTGTCATCTACAGTTAGCCCCCACTCAGAAGATTCTATGATAATCCAACTCCATCTATCTGGGTCCTCTGGATTGCACTACAAGGCCTGAAATGCTAATGGGAACCCTGGGTTCAACTGGAAACTACTTAAACCCTAACCCCATTCAAACTTCAACTTTTTGATGTTACCTTTCTAAACAAACCAAACATTACTTTAGACTCCTATCCCCGCTTAACCCAGCTACCCTTTTTCTTCTACTTTAACAACTTACACACTCCTGTCTAAAGACTTTAGAAAAGCTTACCTATCATAACTGCAAAATTTCACTGTCTCCCCTCCCTGACCCTGAACACACATGGCATATTTAAATTAAAGCTTTTCTACCACCCCACAAGAGTCCCAAATAACAAAATATGCTTTTGTTTCACATGACCAGATAATAGAGACTGACCTATTGCCTAAGGGAAGTACATCCCAGAAGGCTGAGTTTGTCACAGTCCATTTACCTATAAGCCTTGCCTCCTCTATAGGAGCTACAGGATTGGCTGCAGGTGGGCTGGGACACAGCCTAATCTCTTATCAATAGCTTTCCACAGAATTTAGTACAGGCATTAAGGACTTTGCTACAGCCCTTCACTTGCTACAGCAACAGCTCACCTCATTCCATCAGTAGTCCTTCAGAATCATCGAGCCCTCAACCTCATCACAGCCTAAAAGGGAAGAACCTGTCTCTTCCTAAATGAGGAACATTGCTATTATATAAACCAATTAGGTAAAGTAGAATTAGAGATAAAAAGCTGCAAACTCTGGCTCACAGACTGCATTCTGGCGCCCCACTGTCCTCAGGATCATGGGAACTATTTGACCTTGGCTACTATCATTACTTGGGCCATTAATGGAGATATTTCTTTTACTCTTGATAGCCCTCTTGTCTTTGGAAATGCATCCAAAATCAGGTACATAATTTTACACATCCCTTGTTCAACCAACTTCTACTAACTATCCCTCTTCCACTCAATACCAACTTCTAGCCTGCTCAGACTAGACTCCCTGTCATCTGTTCCAAAGGGATTTGCCAGCCACTGACATCAGCATCCCCTGAAACACCTAACTGATGCCCTCTCACAACAGGAAGCAGTAATGAGAAAAATAAACTCCACCCTCTATCCTTAACAAAGTGCTAGAAGGTTAGGTAGGATAAGAGTCTCAAAATGGAGTTTAAATGAAGGAAGAGAATGACAGCAGCCTGACCCTCTTCCCAAAAAGAAAAACTATAAAAACCCAAACCATTCAGACTCAGCCTGACTGCTCTCTCTCCTCTTGTGAGACAGCCCAGCAGCTTGGGCCTCAATAAAAAGCTCTTTACCCGCCTCAGAGTGGTCTTGTGTGGTTTTAGTCTTTCATGAACCTTATAGGAAGGATGTCTGTCATCACCTGTACATACTAACCAATTTTAGATCGTGAAATCCATGGCAGTCTCCTGGTGTGGTCGGACTACACAAAAAAATATTTATGGGGCTGGAGAAATGGCTTAGTGGTTAAGGTGCCTGCCTCCTAAGCCTAAGAACGCTGGTTCCAATCTCCAGCGGTTCCAATCTCCAGGTCCCACGTTTAGCCAGATGCAAAGTGACACAAGGGCGCAATGCCGCACTTGACCACAAGGGGCGCACACATCTGGATTTCATTCACAGCAGCTGAGAGGCTGCTGGCACACCCATCTCTATCTGTCTTCCTTTCCCTCTCTGTCTCTTTCTGTGTCTCTCTCAAAAAAAATATTTATGAACTACAGTGCATTTTTGTTAACAAAATGTTGAATCTGAATCTAACAAAATACTGCTGGTTCTACTTCCAATGTATAAGAAGTAAGAACTAGGGCGGGAGGGGTGGCTTAGTGGTTAAGTCGTTTGCCTGCAAAGCCAAAAGACCCAGGTTCGATTCCCGGGGACCCACGTTAGCCAGATGCACAAGGGGGCACATGCATCTGGAGTTCATTTGCAGTGGCTGGAGGCCCTGGTGTGCCCATTCTCTCTCTCTCTCTTCTCTGTCAAACAAATAAAAATATATATATATATATATATATATATATAAAGAAGAACTAATTGCAGGAGGAAATCCTTCCTCCCAAATGAGTCAGAGTGGGTAGCCTCTCTTGAAGAGGGGGAGGCCTTTATCTAAGGAAGCTCTGGGAGAAAAGAACCCTTTCTCCCACCTGGCTGCTGGTGCTGCTTGCTGCCTTCCAGCATGGACTGAAGATCAGTGTGGACTGAAGACCAGCCACTCTCCAGGAAGTCTTCAGGTCTTCAGTGCTAGACTGGAACTGCTGAGGAATACAGCCATGTGGAAGTGGGTCGTGAAGTGCACATGGTTCCAGGAGCCGCTGCTGAGACATAGAATGAGGCAGGTTGTGTGACCCTGATAAAGATGCTGATGAAGCATTGGAAGATGGACTGTGGTTTGCAGTGAAGACCCGAAGATATTTAGGTATACCAGGACTACAAGGGCCACCATGGAGCACTGTTGGCTCAGGATGGAAGTTTTCCCTGGATATTCAGCCCAGCTGGAGGGGCCGAATTGGAAAACCCGGAAACTGTCAGTCACTGGTTATGATATCAGACTTGAACTATAGATATTTGGTGTTTGCTTGATGGTTATTGAGTTTGCTATGGTCCAGTCTTTCCTTGTTATGCCTTATAGCAATTGGAAATGTTTACTCACTGTCATTATATGTTGGAAGTATGTAACTTGTTTGATTTTACAGGACTCACAGTTAAGAGACAGTCTTGAATCTCAGATGAGACTTAGGACTTTAGAATGATCTTAAGTTGGTAAAGAATATGGGGACCTTTGGGGCTGGAGAGATGGCTTGGCGGTTAAGGTGCCTGCCTGCCAAGCCTAAGAACCGCTGTTCCAACCTCTAGGTCCCACATTTAGCCAGAAGCAAAAAGTGATGCAAGGGTTCAATGCTGAGCTTGCCCACAAGGGGGCACACACATCTGGAGCTCGTTCACAGTGGCTGAGAGGCCACTGGTGTGCCTGTTCTCTCTGTCTCTCTCTCTCAAAAAAAAAAAAATATGGGGACCTTTGAAGATGGACTGAATACAATTTGCAATATGAGATGGTTATGAATCTATTGGGGACCAGGGGCAGAATGTGGTAGTTTGAATGGATGTCCCCCAGTAGATTCAGGAGTTTTTTAAAAAAATATTTATTTATTTATTTATTTGAGAGAGAGAGAGAGATGGGCAGATAGAGAATGGGCACACCAGGGCCTCCAGGCACTGCAAATGATCTCCAGAAACATGTACCACCTTGTGCATCTGGCTTACATGGGTCCTTAGGCTTTGTAGGCAAGCATTTTAATTTTAACTGCTAAGCAATTTCTCCAGCCCAAATTCAGGAGTTTTATTATTATTATTATTATTATTATTATTATTATTATTTGAGAGAGAGAGACAGAAATAGGCAGGTAGAGAGAGAGAAGAATGGGCCCACCAGGGCCTCCAGCCACTGCAAATGAACTCCAGATGTGTGCCCCCCCTTGTGCATCTGGCTTATGTGGGTCCTGGAGATTTGAGCCTTGAACCAGGGTTTTTAGGCTTCACAGGCAAGCGCTTAACCACTAAGCCATCTCTCCAGCCCCCATATTCAGGAGTTTTATTCAAGCTTGTAACTTGGTGTCACTGTGGACTGATCCCAGAGTCCAGCCCTAAGGTGTTACTGGGGGCATATGGGTTTTAAGCCTAAAGGTATGCAGAGTGCTTCAGCTCTGCCTGGGGTTCTTGGAGTGTGCTTGCTTATGGTGCTGGTATTTCTCTCTGTGTGGATCTGTGAAAGGGAGCCAGCTTCTGACATTATGGAATGTCCCCTGGGTATATAAGCATCAATAAATCCCTTCTTCTTCCCATAAACTGTGTCTGGTTGAGAGGTTCATCCCAGCAACGTGAAGTTGTCTGCAACAGTACTCTCTCTCTCCCATTCTTTTTTTTTTTTTTTTGGCAGGGGAGGTCATGAGCTACATGTATATATTATTCCCACCAAACTGCCCTGAGAGCACTACACTTAATGTTCATATTAATGTATTAACACTACTCTCACTTGTGGTTAGAGAAGCTTCTCTTTTCAGATGGCAGTGACCACTGGGCAGACCCAAAGGGCAACATAGTACTGAGAAGGGACGGAGGAGTGTCCAGAGCTGAAACATCTCTATCACACCTTCCAAGGCTCAGGGTCCATTTCGGAAGAGGGGGCGGATAGAATGGAAGAGCCAAAAGGAAGGGTACCACTCCTTACAATGCACCTGTCCACACAGAAATTGGTCTTGATATCCATGACCTCGCAGTGCCTAGCAATACCGTCACAAGACCCTCATAATAGGAAAAAAAGATGATGACATCAAATTAAAAGAGAGACTAATGGAGAGAGGGAGGGGATATGATGGAGAGTGGAGTTGTGAAGAGGAAAGCGGGGGAAGAGGAGGGAAATATGGTTTATTGTGTATAAGAATAGAAGTAGTCAATAAAAAATTTAAAAACAATGGATTTCTATTTGATTTTTATTATTAATAAATTAATTAGTGTGCATACAAATACACCCCTCTGCCAGGTTCTCTTGCTGCTACAAATCAACTCCACATGCTGGGGCTACTTTTTGTATTTTGCTTCTGTGGGTGTCTTGGGAATTGAATTCAGGCTGGCAGACTTTGCAAACACACACCATTAGCCATGGAGTCATGTTCTGGCCCCTCCTTATTCTTTTATTACTTGCCACTGTGTGCTCTGACTCAGAGCTGGCATGGAATTTGTTTGAGAAGTCGTTTGAGATACAGGACCATTCATCAGATGAGAGCTGTCCTTGCCCTCCTGGACTCTCTGCACCTGTGGTTCAGCCACAACTTTAGTGTCCTGATCAGAAGTCATGGGCTCCACTGGGAGAAGTTAAATACTAACCTCAGGATACTGTCAGCACTGCCTCTCCCACCAGACTGGCCTCCCGCCCACCCCCAGGCTCCTCACCACAGCCCCGGTGCCCCAGACAGAAGGAAGAAGCCACACGGCCCGGCAGGACAGAGACAGGAAAGAAGAGCGGTAAGCGGGCTGGCAGTGGCGGCGGATTCTTCCCCTTTCGGGCCCAAAGATGTCTCAACCTTGAGACTCCAGATCCCCTCTCTCCCATTCTTTTTTTTTTTTTTCATTTATTTATTTTATTTATTTATTTGAGACAGAGAGAAGGAGAGAGTAAGAATGGGCGTTCCTGGGCCTCTAGTCACTGCAAATGAACTCCAGACACATGCGCCCCCTTGTGCAGCTGGCTTACGTGGGACTTGGAGAATCGAACCAGGGTCCTAAGGCTTCACAGGCATATGCCTTAGTTGCTAAGCCATCTCTCCAGTCCCCTCCTATTCTTTTTTTTTAAATATTTTATTATTTATTTATTTGAGAGAGAAAGAGATACAGAAATAGACAGGTAGAGAGAGAGAAGAACGGGCACGCCAGGGCCTCCAGCCACTGCAAACGAACTCCAGATGCATGTGCCCCCTTGTGCTTCTGGCTAACGTGGGTCCTGGAGAATCGAGCCTCGAACCGGGGTCCTTAGGCTTCACAGGCAAGCGCTTAACAGCTAAGCCATCTCTCCAGCCCCTCCTATTCTTTTTAAATTAAAAAAATATTTTATTTATTTGTGGAGAGAGAGAGAAAAAGAGAGAGAGAGATTGAGAGAGAGAGAATGGGCATGCCAGGGCCTCTGGACACTGCAAACTTCAGATGCATGCACCTCTTTGTGCATCTGACTTTATATGGGTACTGGGGAATCAAACCCCGGATGTTAGGCATTGCAGGCAAGTGCCTTAACCGCTGAGCCATCTCTCCAGCCCTCTCTCACACACTTAAAATTTTTTTTTATTGCTAACGGTTTTTAAAATTTTCATCTATTAATTAGAGAGATAGAAAGAGGCAGATAGAGAATGGGTGCACCAGGGCCTCCAGCCACTGCAAACAAACTCCAGACATATGCACCACCTTGTACATCTGCCTTATGTTGGTCTTGGGAAGTTGAACCTAGTCCTTTGGCTTTGCAGGCAAGTGCCTTAATCACTAAGCCTCTTTCTCTCCAGCCCCTCTCCCATTCTTCTTTCTTAAAAAAATATATTTATTTATTTATTTATTTTTGGTTTTGTGAGGTAGGGTCTCACTCTGGTCCAGGCTGACCTGGAATTCACTATGTAGTCTCAGGGTGGCCTTGAACTCTCAGCAATCCTCCTACCTCTGCCTCCCAAGTGCTGGGATTAAAGGCGTGCGCCACCATGTCTGGCTTATTTTTATTTTTGAGAGAGACAGAGAGAGAGAGAGAAAGAGACAGAGAAAGAATGGGCATGTCAGGGCCTTTTCAGGCGCAGTGAACAAACTCCAATCGTGTGCACCCCTTGTGCGCATGTGTGACATTGTGCACTTGCGTCATTTTTGCATCTGGCTAAACATGGGACCTGGAGATTTGAACGAGCATCCTTGGGCTTCACAGGCAGGCACCTTAATCGCTAAGCCATCTTTCCAGCTCTTTTAAAAATATCTTATGTATTTATTTGAGCAAGAGATAGAGACAGATAGATAGAATGGGCACACCAGGGCTTCCAGCCACTGCAAACAAACTCCAGAAGCAGGTGCCACCTTGTGCCAGCAGGCACCCTAACAACTAAGCCATCACTCCAGCCCCCCTCTCCCATTCTTAAAAACTACAGACACATGCACTACCTTGTGCATCTGGCTCACGTAGGTCCTAGGAAATTGAATCTGGGTCCTTCAGCTTTGCAGAAAAGCACCTTAACCGCTAGGCCATCTATCTCTCCAGCCCTTCTCAAATCCATTTTATCAATTCTTTTTTTTTTTTTTTTTTTTTTTTTTTTTTTTTTTAGTGAGAGAGTAAGAGCGAGAAAGACAGAATTGGCATGCCAGAGCCTTAGCCACTGCAATCGAACTCCAAGTGCTTGCACTACCTAGTGTGCATGTGTGACTTTGCACTTGTGTCACCTTTGTGGATCTGGCTTATGTGGAATGGGGAAAGAGATCAAACATGGCTCCTTAGACTTCCCAGGCAAGCCCTCAATTTTTTCTTTTTTTTGTTTTTCGAGGTAGGATCTCACTTTAGCTCAGGTTGACCTGGAATTCACTATGTAGTAGTTTCAGGGTGGCCCGAACTCAAGGCAATCCTCCTCTCTGCCTCTAAAGTGCTGGGATTAAAGGCTTGCATCACCATGCCTGGCAAGAAATCTTACTCATCTCCCATTTCCTAAAAAATTGGAACAATGAAAAGGAGTCCCAGTCACTCTAACCCAGGCTGGGCTGGAATTCATCTTCCTACTTCAGGTTCTGGAATGCTGGGATTAAAGGTGTGCACTGGGCTGGAGAGATGGCTTAGCACTTAGGGCATTTGCCTGCAAAGCCTAAAGGACCCAGGCTTGATTTGCCAGTACCCAAGTAAAGCCAGATGCATAAGGAGGGCACATGTTACAAGAGTTCATTTGCAGTGGCTACAGGTCCTGTTGTGCCCATTCTCTCTCATTGCTTGCAAATAAATAAAAATTAAATTAAAAAGGCATGCATCACTGCACCTGGGCTTTTTTTTTTCCTTCAGTGCTGAGGATTGAACCCAGATATCATATATGCTAGGCAAGCATTCTGCCCCTGGACTACATCTCTAGCCATAGGACTCTCCAATTTAATGGAGAGATCAGAGCCCTGAAAGTTTGTCCTAAATCATCTAATGAGTAAAGGCTTAAGTTTCCTGATAAATATTCAATTAAATCATAATTCTTTTTTATTTTTGGTTTTTCAAGGTAGGGTCTTGCTCTAGTGCAGGCTGACCTGGAATTCACTATGTAGTCTCAGGGTGGCCTCAAACTCATGGCAATCCTCCTCCCTCTGCCTCCCGAGTGCTGGGATTAAAGGTATGTACCACCATGCCCATCTTAACAGATTATAATTCTAACAGAGCTGCCTAACACCTTTTTTGGTAAATTGCACAACCTCCATAAATAGCTGCCCTTCTAAAACAGCTAGGATTCCATATACATTAAAACTAACTAGCAGAGCTGGGCGTGGTGGCGCACACCTTTAATCCCAGCACTTGGGAGGCAGAGGGGAAGAGGATCGCTGTGAGTTCAAGGCCACCCTGAGACTGCAGAGTGAATTCCAGGTCAGCCTGAGCCAGAGTGAGACCCTACCTCCAAAAACAAAAAACAAAACCCAAAAACAAAACAAAAAAACTAAATAAGCAGGGCTGGAGAGCTGGCTTAGTGGTTAAGGCGTTTGCCTGCAAAGCCAAAGAACTCAGGTTTGATTCCCCAGAACCCATGTAAGCCAGATGCACAAGAGGTGCATGTGTCTGGAGTTTGTTTGCAATGGCTAGAGGCCCTGACAACCCATTCTCTCTCTTTCTCTCCCCCTTTCTCTGTCAAATAAATAAATAAAAATAAAATATTAGGTCAGCCTTGGCTAGAGTGAGATCCTAGCACCTACCTTGAAAAAAAAAAAAAAAATATTAAACCTAGTGTTTGACATCTCAAAGCACTCTGATTTAGCTATTAGCTATTGAACCACTCTACAGATTCCTCTATCAGCCTTACCTTGAAGATTTATCTCCAAATCAGTGTCTTGTGTAAACAGGTTCAAAGGGCTTTTAGAATCACATAGAAGATAGAGAGGGGCTAAGCTTCCCAACCCCTTATACCTTGGAAACTTCAAGTAGAGTGAGACACACTTTTCTTTTATTGAAAGTTTATAAATAGAATTTTAAAAAAAGACATACTTCACTCATGGAAGGAATATGGGCTCAGACTGGGATCCTCTTTAACACCAGAGGTAATGGGCATAGGCTAGAGCTGAGACAGAGGTCATTGTAGTTAAGGGGAAAAAATGGCTGTGATTCCAGGTAGAAAGAGATCTGTCAAGTGGAGGTGGTTCCAGAAAGTCTGGGAGGTGTGGTCCTGGTATCAAAAGGCACATTATTGGAGAGAAGACCTTTGAATATAGAAAAGGAAGGAATTTTCTCTGGCACCAACAGTGATGAAGTTTACTGGTTGAAAGCATCTTGAATCTACTGGAAGGAAAGAACTTTATACATAAATCTCTTCTAGTTTCTAGCTTTTAGGGGAGTTGGCATCATATCATTCTTTTTTTCAGTCTCTTCAGATCTCCACTGAGTTAGTGACTTGTGTAGGAGAATAAGGAAGACTTGGCAATAGCAGAGCAATGAAGGCTGGAGGCAGGACCCCAGGAATCTGAGGTCACATGTTATGGGTTGGTCTCAGTAGGTGGATGAGTTTTCTACAGTGTCTGACAGAAGCAGGTCTGGGGCTGCTGTGCGGCTGTAACTGATTCCCCAAAGACAGCAAGGCCAATTTCTCACTGGCACCCAGGGACACCAGCACCTAAGAGGTAGGATGCAGATGAGAGAATATGAGGTGAGGCTCAGACTCCAGAGCACCTGAAGATGACATTCATTTAGCCCAGAAAAGGGAAATGGGCTTTTGAGGACTTGGGATAGACTGAATAGACCAGACTTCTGAGTTCAAAAGCTCAATTCCAGCCAGGCATGGTAACAAATACCTTTTAATCCCAGCACTCAGGAGGTAGAGGTAGGAGGATCGTAGTGTGTTCAAGGCCACCCTGAGACTACATAGTGAATTCCAAGTCAGCCTGGGCTAGAGTGAGACCCTACTATGAAAAACCAAAAAAAAAAAAAAAAAAAAAAAAAAAAAAAGGCTCAATCCCACCTTGTAGCTTTTTTTGTTTTTTAATTTTTATTTATTTATTTGCGAGAGGGAGAAAAAGGCAGAGAGAGAGAGAAAGAGAGAGAATGGGTGTACCAGGGCCTCTGGCGACTGCAAACAAACTCCAGAGACAAGTGCTACCTTGTGCATCTGGCTTAAGTAGGTACTTTAAAATGGTTTTTGTTTGTTTGTTGTCAAGGTTGGGTCTTACTCTAACCCACTATGTAGTCTCAGAGTGGCCTCAAACTCACTGCAATCCTCCTACCTCTGCCTTCAGAGTGCTGGGTTTAAAGGCACGTTCCACCTGGTAGCTTTTTTAACTTAGACAAATTAAAACATGCCTCAGTTTCCTCTGCAAAATTAGGGCTATAATAGCTTACAGTTGATAATAAAGCTAAAATGCTTAGCATCGTGCTAAAAAAACATTTGGCAGCTGCATGTTTCTCCATCTGGAAGAGAGAGAGATAAGCCGTGGTCCTTTAAATCACAGGCGTGTCCTATCCCAATGGAACCCATTCCAGCTGACTTCCCTTCTCTAGCACAGGAGACGGTAAATAGGAAACTCATCTCCAACACATTGTCCCTTGAGTTTCCTGCACCCAAGGAAGAAGCAATGTGAACTGTGTGGTCTCTGATCATGGCTCCCAAGTCTCCTGGTTGTACCTGATGGATGCAGGGCTCCTGTTGGAGGCTCCGAAGGGCAATGAGAGCAGCCTCTTTCACATTTGGCTGAGGGTCTCCACAGGCCATTTCTAGGAGCCGCTGTGGTACTTGGCACTGTAGTAGCTCCTTTCCCAGTCCTTCAGGTCCCAGGTTGCCCAGAGCTGATGCAGCATTGCGCCGAATACCATCCTGAGGATCTCCAAGCAGCTGGGTCATACTGGGCACTGCAGCTGCTAGGGCAGGTCCCAGAGGACCAGCCTGGTAGGCTGCATTGCCCACTGCAAAACTGGCACTGCGTCGCACAGCAGGGTCCTTGTCTCCAAGCCCCAGCAGCAGAAGGCTGAGTAGTCCAGCCTGGCTCTGTAGTGCTCCACGCAGGGCCATGCTGTGTTGAAGCAAGTGTCCCAGGAGCCCATAAGTACGGGCCCGCACAGAGTTCTCTGAGTGGCCCAGAAGGCTGCGCAGAGGCTGATAGGATTCATCAGAACCAGCAAGGAGCTCTTGGATAAAGGACAAATGACTGGGGGATTGTACCCGGGCTGCGTGGGCCAGTAGGGAGAGAAGGTCGGAGATCAATAGGGGCTGGTCACTCAGAAGGGCAACAGATAGGAATGAGATGACAGTTCTAGGGGAGTCAGCGACTGTGTTCACAAACTGCTTGAGAGAGGTGGCATCTGTGAGGGCCAGGCGTGTGAGGAGGCTGATGGGCAGCTCTGCTTGTGGCAATGGAATGTGGTGACAGCAGACCTGGCAGAAATGGAAATGTAGGCCAAAGGAGTTCAGGGAGAGGGAAAGGTGCTCTGCAGCTAGGTAGGGGAGCCAACAAGCTGGGAAAGAGAAAGCCAAGCTAATGAGAGACCTACTGCAGGTTAATGGGGAGTCCTATCCCATGGCATACCACACAAAGCCCAATGGAACCTGGGAGCAGGTACTTTCCACATGTACGCCTGGCTGTGCAAGGGCCACAATCTCTTCCTCAAAGATCCATGGCATAAATATTGCCAAAGGGAATGATATGGAAGTGATCCCTGGCCAAGGAACTGAGCATCCAGTGCCTGGACTGGAGTGATTTCCCCACTGAGCTCCAACACAACCAGATGTGAGAACAACGGGGAGAGAGAGAGAGAGAGAGACACTAGCTCAGCTCTTACTGCATGTTTTTGTCTGGGCCTGAGTGATGTCTCCACTTCAACTCTTTGGTAAAGCTATGCTCCACTCTTCCAGGAATCTGGAAGAGCCCTGGAGCTGCTGGGAAGTGCATTAGAGAACATAACCCTGGCCATCTTCCTCTCCCACCTTCATGCCTGGGTAGCTTCCCAAGTACCTGAAGCAGGTAGGCTGCAATTTCTGAGTCCCTGAGGTCAGCCAAGATAACTGAGAGGAGGTCGGCCTCCACATCCAGAGCGAAGGGGAAGCAGAGGAGCTGGCACACCAACAGCACCACAGCAGGGAGAAACTCGGGCCCCTGAGGCCTATGACGAGAGTGAAGAACAGCTTGTCCTTGTTCACTTACCCCTTATGACGCTTCCCTTCCTCTCCTCAAATTTCCTCCCCCAGCTCCACTTCCCCCATCTCAGCAACTCCTTAGGTTTCCAGCCTAATCCTTATCACATTTCTGGCCTCATAACTCAAGCTGTCCACTAGTTCTATCCTGCCTCTACCCAGTACTTCCTATTGCTGACTCCAAGTCTGAGCTCCTCCTCCTAGGTCAGACTCACGCCTGGCTCAGATGAAGTAGGAAGCTGGGTGACAGCAGGTGCTTCAGGGTGGACATGAGGATACTTCCACGCTGAGACATGTGGCTTAGGCATAACTGGGGTTCCTGGGTGAAGGTGGCCATGGCCAGGTTCAGCAGGGCTCCCATGCCTGAAAAACAGAGAATGGAGACCTATAAAGCAGGCAAGAGGCCCAGATGCCCCTGCTTCCCCAAAGCTCCCAAGGCCATAAGCAATCCAATCCCTTCCCCACTTGTGAGCAGTAACACTGTAGTTTATGACACCTTCTCTGCAGGCAGCAGCTGCAGACATCTCTGTAGGTTAATCCAATTCTGAACTGCAAACTACCTCCTCTTGAAAAGGGACTCATACTTCACCCCCACAAACAAGGCTATGCTAAGAAAACCATACCTTGGGGTGAAATCAGTGTCCAGTCTGGCTCTGGGCTGGGTGGACTGGAGAGTGACAGTTCTTCCTCCTGTGTAGACACATCCTCAGACAGCCTCAGGGCCATAGAAAAGCGGTGCCACAGGATGGTCCACACTTCTGAACTGGCCACATCCCTGATCAGACTAAGTTTTCCCTGATGAAAACAAAAATAAAAGAAGGTAAAGATGATAAGGAGGGGGTCCAAATACTTTTTGTCATTCCTATCCCTGACCCATATGGAAAGGGAGTCCAGAAACAATTCTTTCTGTCTTCCTATCTAATATTTCCATATTGTCCATTCTCCCTCCCTCCTTTTCTTACTATTAGACAACAGGGTCTCAGGATTGCCTCAAACGCATGATCCTCCTGCTTCAGCCTCCTGACTGCTGGAGGTATGCACCACCAGATCTACCTTATGTTCCTTTGCAATATGTGTGTGCCTGCTAAAAACCAGGAAATTGTCCTGTTGGGGTCAGTTCATGTCAAGGCTAAATTGTGTGTAGGGACTATAAAAGAAAGAGCCAGAAGCTGGATGTCGTGGCACACAGCACTTGGGAGGCAGAGGTAGGAGGATCACCATGAGTTTGAGGCCACCCTGAGACTACATAGTGAATTCCAGGTCAGCCTGGACCAGAGTGAGACCCTACCTTAAAAAACAGAAAGAAAAGAAAGGAAAGGAAAGAAAAAGCCAGACAAAGGGGTGCACACCTTTAATCCCAGCACTTGGGAGGCAAAGGTAGAAAGATCACCATGAGTTGGAGGCCACCTTCAGTCTACATAGTGAATTCCAAGTCAGCCTGGGCTACTGTAAGACCCTATCTTGAAACAAACAAACAAACAAACAAACAAACAAACAAACAAACAAACAAACAAACAACAAACAAACAAACATTCTGCTTTGAACAGGGTCTCATGTAGCCCTCACCCTAGGCATTATCAACTTCTAGAATACACTGGATATATCTTGGAAGCAGTGGGAAGCCATATTCAAACTTATTGTGTGACTATGGCTGGCCTTGAAATCCTGATCTTCATCCTTCTGTCTCCACTTCCCAAGTGAAGAAAAAATTAAAACTTAAAAGAAAAATAAGAACTGAGGGAAATGGCTCAGTAAGTAAACTGTTTGCCATACAAGCATGAGGAAATGAGTTTGGATCTCCAGCACCCACATAAAATACTAGGTATGGTGATGCATGCCTGTAATCCTAGCACTAGGGAGGCACAGATAGGTGGATCCCTAGGGTTAGCTGGCTAGCTAATCTAGCCAAAAAAACAAGCTCTAGGTTCAGTAAGAAACTTTGTTTCAAAAATCAAAGATGGGGCTGGAGAGATGGCTTAGCGGTTAAGGCGCCTGCCTGCTAAGCCTAAAGAACCCGGTTCCAATCTCCAGGTCCCACGTTTAGCCAGATGCAAAGTGACGCAAGGGCACAATGCTGCACTTGCCCACAAGGGGGCACACACATCTGGATTTCATTCACAGCAGCTGAGAGACTGCTGGCGCGCCCATTCTCTATCTGTCTCCTTCTCCCTCTCTGTCCTCTCTATGTCTCTCTCCAAAAGTAAATAAAATAAAATAAAATAACTTAAAAAAAAATCAAAGATGGCTGGGCATGGTGGCACACGCCTTTAATCCCAGCACTTGGGAGGCAGAGGTAGGAGGATCGCCAAGAGTTCGAGGCCACCCTGAGACTACATAGTTAATTCCAGGTCAGCCTGGACCAGACTGAGACCCTACCTCGCAAAACCAAAAAAAAAAAAAAAAAAAAAAAAATATATATATATATATCAAAGATGGAGGGCTGGAGAGATGGCTTAACGGTTAAGGCATTTGCCTGCAAAGCTAGAGGATCCCGGTTCCACTCTCCAGGACCCATATAAGCCACATGCACAAGGGGGCGCATGCATCTGGAGTTTGTTTGCAATGGCTAGAGGCCCTGGTGTGCCCATTTTTTTTCTTTCTCTCAAATAAATAAATAAATAAAATACACTTTAAAAAAATCAAAGATGGAGGGCTGGAGAGATGGCTTGGTAGGGCTGGAAAGATGGCTTGGTAGTTAAGGTGTTTGCCTGCGAAGCCTAAGGACCCATTCTCTCTCTTTATCTGCCTCTCGTTCTCTCTCTCAAAATGGATAAAGAAAAATTTAAAATTAAAAAAATATATGATGGAGTTGGGCATGGTGGTGCACACCATTAATCCTAGCACTGGGGAGGCAGATGTAAGAGAATCACCATGAGTTCAAGGTCTTCCTGGGACTACAGAGTAAGTTCTAGGTCAGCCTGGGCTAGAGTGAGACCTTACCTCCAAAACAAACAAACCATATACATATACATACATACATACATACATACATACATACATACATACATACATGGAACTGACTGAAGAGGACACCTGTTGTTGAGCTCTGGCTTCCAAACATACACACATGTATGTACACCTGCACACATATGAACATACATACACATATGCATGCATACCACACACATGCACATGTAAAACAACAAAGCAAAAAGCAATATCCACAACCCAGAGAATTTGCTGTTCTCCCCTGGACCTCCAAGGTTGCAGTGGAGCAGTTTTTGTCAGAGGGTGGGTCCTACTGAGGGCAAGTGGGGCAATTCTCAGTCTAGCACAGTAGTTTGAGAGGAGAGGCAGGTTGCTTCTTCATTTCTATGATCCAGGGTCTCAAAAGTCCCAGTTTCTCTCTCCTCTCCTCTCATCTATCCCACGACCCACTTGTACCTGGGTGAGAAGCTGCAGCAGAAGAATGAAGAGACCATCATAGAAGCCACAGCTACCTGGTGGAGTCAGCCGGACCTATTGGAGGAGATAAGAATGCACATCCCTGACAAGGATGAGGTGGCTGCCTTGACCTGTGCTCCCAACTCCTAGTTGGGTAGAAAAATCCCTTCCTTGGTCTAGCAGATTGGGACAAATTCTGGATTTAGGAGTCTTACCTCTTGCGTATTCCATCAATGTGTCTCAAAGACACACAGCCTAGTAGCATAAAGTGTCCACAAGCAATTTCAGTTTAAGTAGACACTTGTTAAACAAGAGGTTGGTGCACTGTTGAGCATGGCTAATGGCTCCTTCTAGAGGCAGGAAACTGACAGATTCAACATTTGAAAGCTGAGGGTGGGGTATAGCTTAGTATTTGCCAAGCTTGTGCAAGTCGCTAGGTTCTCTCTCTGTACTATAGAATAGTTATACAAAAATTTGAGCTGGGAGTGGTGGCACATGCCTTTAATCCCAGCACTTGGGAGGCAAAGGTAGGAGGATCGCTGAGTTCAAAGCCAGCCTGAAACTACATAGTGAACTCCAGATCAGCCTGAGCAGTGAAACCTTACCTCGAACATCATGGCTGTATATATGTTATATACATAACTAATAAAAATTTTTTTTCAATTTAGCCAGGCATGATAGTGCATGCCTTTAATCCCAGCAGAAGGAGGCAGAGGGACTACTTTTAGGTCAGCCTGGGCTACAGCGAGACCATATCTTGGGAAAAAACCCACATAAACGGGACTTTGTTTACACTGGCTAGAGGACCTGGCATGCCCATCTCTCTGTGTGTGTCTCTCCATCACTCAAACAAACAAACAAATAAAAAGCTCACCCTGGTGGCAGTGAAAAGAGGAGAGATCCTTGAGTAGGAATGGTGCATACATAAACCAAGGCAGGTCAAGGTTAAGGCACATGCCCATGTAAAGCAAGAAGCACAAAGTGGTGATGTACTTGGAGTTTGTTTATGGTAGCTAGAGGCCTTCATGCACCCATTTTCTCCTCTCCTCTCTCTCTCTCTCTCATAAAGAAATAAAATAGGCCAGGCGTGGTGGCGCATGCCTTTAATCCCAGCACTCGGTAGGCAGAGGTAGGAGGATCGCTGTGAGTTCAAGGCCACCCTGAGACTACATAGTTAATTCCAGGTCAGCCTGGGCCAGAGTGAGACCCTACTTCGAAAAACCAAAAATAAATAAATAAATAAATAAATAAATAAATAAAATAAAAAATAAAATAAAATAAAATAGGGCTGGAGAGATGGCTTAGCAGTTAAGGCACATGCCTGCGAAGCCTAAGGACCTAGGTTTGGTTCTCCAGATCCCACGTAAGCCAGATGCACATGCATCTGCAGTTTGTTTGCAGTGGCTAGAGGCCCTGGCATGCCCATTCTCACTCTGCTCTAACAAATAAGTAAAAATAAAATCTTTAACAAAACAAAAATAAATAAATAGATAAAATATTGAAGGGAGAGTTAGGGTGACGACCCCTGAAGGTAAAAAGGGCCCCCCTAGCCCTTACTCTCCACATGGGCTCTTTAGCCCCTCCTGATCCCCAAATGGCAAGAGCTCCTTGAACTTTCTTTCCATGCTTTTTTTTTCCCAGATGCCTATCTGGTCACATGAACTCCTAAGCTACATGTGGCCCACATGGGCTTTTGGGCTCCACATGGTGTGCTTCTCTTCTCCCCACTGTTAGGTCTGGACAGGCTCACAAAATGGAGTCACCAAGGACAGCAGGAGACTGAGACTTAAAGAAGTAAATTATCCACATTCCTCAAGAAACTGCCCAGCCATTATCCCTTCCTTGCCTATAATGCCCCCAGGTCATGGTTTCCTGCCCCCTTATTTTGTAAATCATCTGGTCACTGTTCTGGTGTCACACCCTGGCTATCTTAGATGTCCCCTAAAGGAACCTTTCCTATTCAGCTTTTCCCTTTCCTCACCTTCCTCCAACTGAAAAGTCCTATAAAGCCCACTATCTGCAAACTCAGGTTGGCTGTGCTTCTCTCTTGTGAGTCAGTACTGGCAGCTTGTGTTTTTCCCAAATAAAAGCTTTCATCTTTGCCTCAGAGTGGTTTGTGTGGTCTTGGTCACTGCTAAACCTTACACCCACTTTATTTCCCAGTACCTCTCAGCCTTCCCCTTTCCACACTCCTTTGTAAAATCTGAATAAAATGTGGTATTTTAAAAATCATTCTCTTGAATCTGGAATTGCCAAATCTTTGGTTAGTTTGCAGATATGAACTCAGGGCTTGGAGTTCCAGGAAGCACCCCAGAACCCCAATTTCCCTATTACAATATTTTAAAAAAGAAAAAAAGGGGCTGGAGAAATGGCTTAGTGGTTAAGGCATTTGTCTGCGAAGCCAAAAGATCCCGGTTTGATTCTCCAGGACCCATGTAAGCCAGATGCACAAAGGACACATGTATCTGGAGTTCGTTTGCAGTAGTTAGAGGCCCTGGCATGCCAATTCTCTCTCTGTCTGCCTTTCTTCTCTCTTTCTCTCTCTGCTGGCAAATAAATAAATAAATAAAGAAAGAAAGAAAGAAAGAAAGAAAGAAAGAAAGAAAGAAAGAAAGAAAGAAAGAAAGGACAGCCAGCCAGGTGTGGTGGCACACACCTTTAATCCCAGCACTCGGAAGGCAGAGGTAGGAGGATCACCAGGAGTTTGAGGCCAGCCTGAGACTTCATAAGTGAATTCCAGGTCAGCCTGGGATACAGTGAGACCCTACTTCAGAAAAAAGATAAAAAGAATTGTACATATTTAAGGATGACAGCAATGTGGGTAAGAGTTCTAAAGGATCTGGCAAGGAAAGGGAGAAAGATCTTGAAGGGAGGGGGGAAATAAAGGAGGCCATATAATGGCCTGAATTCCTGAAGAACACACAGGATGCATCACTCCTTCTCCCAGTCAGTTAAGGAGAAAAAGGAGGCCAAGTAGAGCAAACTAGAGTATAGAGTAGAGCAGGAAGGGAGGAGACAAAGCACGCACAGGAGCTCCCTACTGGAGGGGCCTCTGCAGGCAGGGAAACTCCACACCTCAGATAACAAACTGGGCAGCTTCCTTCCCCTCCCTTTAGAAGTCCTGCATAAGCAATTTGATCGGCTCCGAAGGGCTATTTGGGAGCAAAGGAGAGGAAAGGAAGGAGTCCTGGATTTCTTTCCCATTTTGTAGCTTCTTTCAGGCTTGCTGGCATTTTGGTCTTTTTTCAGAAGAGCTGTCTTGATGGTTTAAAAAACTTTTTTTTTTTGTTTATTTAAATTATTTTTGAGAGTGTGAAAGAGAGAGAATAGGTGCACCAGGGACTCCAGCCTCTGCAAATGAACTCCAGATGCATGTACCACCTTGTGCATCTGGCTTATGTGGGCATTGGGGAATCGAGCCTTGAACCAGGTTCTTAGGCTTCACAGGCAAGTGCTTAACCACTAAGCCATCTCTCCAACCCTGTTTTTTTTTTTTTGTTTCTTGAGGTAGTGTCTCACTCTAGCTCAGGCTGACCTGGAATTTACTATGTAGTCTCAGGATGGCCTCGAACTCACAGTGATCCTCCTCCCTCTGCCTCCTGAGTGCTGAGATTAAAGGCATGCGCCACCACACTCGGCTTAGCCCTGATATTTTGTTTGTTTATTTATTTATTTGCAAGCAGAGAGAGAGATAGAAGATAGAGAGAGAATGGGTGTGCCAGGGCCTCCAGCCACTGCAAACGAACTCCAGATGCATGCGCCCCCTTGTGCATCTGGATTACATGGATACTGGAGAATTGAACCTGGGTCCTCTGGCTTTGCAGAGAAGTGCCTTAACTGCTAAGCCATCTCTCCAGCCCTGGTTTTTGATTTTTGGAGGTAGGAATTCAGTCTAGTCTTGGCTGACTTAGAATTCATTATGTAGTCTCAGGCTGGCCTCAAACTCATGGTGATCCTCCTTACCTCAGCCTCTCAAGTGCTGGGATTAAAGGCGTGCGCCACCATACACGGTCTGTTTTTTAATTATTTATTTGCAGAGAGAGAGAGAGAGAGAACAAAGAAAGAATGGGCTCGCTGGTCCCTCTAGCCACTGAAAATGAACTACAGACACGTGCCATTTTGTGCAACTGGCTTTACATGGGTACTGGGGAACAGAACCTGGGTCATTAGGCTTTGCAGGCAAGTGCCTTAACCATTAAACATCTCTGCAGCCCTGTCCTGGTGTTTGACAGAGAAAACATGCTTGGGCCTTTCCTGGTAGGCCTCACCTCTGCAGGGGCAGACAGAGCATGTGCAGCTGCAGCGATCCATTCCCGGGGCTGGAGGTCAAAGGTTACCCCTTGCTGACCAAGCTGTCCTAGGAGACAGGCTGCTGCATTCTGTGGAAGAGGTAGAAGAAGACAAGGACTGTCTGAATCTGGATGATGTTAGACACATAGACAATTTATGTCTCTGTCCTGGTCTAAAGGAATGCTTACATAAATAACTACTAATGGGAGTATGGCTGCCTGTTCCCAGGAAGGCAAAGGGGAAGAAGGAAGAAGGCTGACAACTCACCACAAGAGAGACAACGTGTGAGTGGGTAAAGAGCGTAGCAACCTCAGCAGCTAGCTTCTCCATTCTGGAAAAGCGACATATCGCGGAATGTTAAAGAAGGATGGTAAAGGTCCCATCCTCCCCCCTGAACTGCACTCTTCACCTTTGCTGCATGTCTACCTCCAAAGCCCAAAGATGATGGGAATTCAGGTCTGCCCTTTGCAGAGAAACCTTCACTCTCTGTCCCACTCTCTCCCAAGCTTACGCTAAAGGGTGCCATTCCCAATGTGTCAGGGTTTTACGTGGGAAGAGTACTTTTGTGAAGAGACCTGACTTTATGACTCACCCAGATGGCAGATTTTGGAGCCGAAAGACAAGAAGGGAGAGGAGGTAGAGTGCCACTTCAGTGGATTCTTCCCAATCTGCTACTTTTACCTATAAGGAAACCTGAGCTGTCAGGAGAACCTCTGGGTGAGATAGGAGCCACCAGGAGATAGCCAGGCATTTTGGTATCAGGTGCTTACCTTGCCCTGGACCAACATCAATAATGACTCCAAGGCCAGAGGGTCTTGCCCCAGAATATGGCACAGGCGCTCGCTGATGTGGCAGCAGGAGTAGAGAACCTAGGGCAGTAGGAAGGAGTCTGTCAATGTCAGCCCCTTCTCCCAGTCAGTTAAGGAGAAAAGGCAGGCAAAGGAAAGTGGACTCTGCAGCAGAAAGGGACGAGTAAATTCAAAATCCACTGAGAAGCAGGCAAGCCTCTCAACAGAGAGGGTGTCCATGCTTGGGGACTGTGATGGTCCATTTTGACTGTCAACTTGAGTGGAGTGAGAAGTGCCTAAGAGGTTAGTAAAGCATACTTCTGGAAATTTCCGAGATGGTATTTCCAAAGAGATGAACTAAGGAAGGAAAGACCATGAATGTGGGCAGCACCATCCCACAGATGGTGGTGGTGGTGGGGGGTGTCTGCATGGAATAAAAGGGGACAAAGTAGAAACCAGGTATCATGGGCATTCTTTCTGCTTCCTGGACACCATGAGGAGCTATTCTGCCCTGCCCTGCCCTGCCACATTCTCCCTCCATGATGGACTAAAACCTCTGAAACTATGAGCTGAAATCAACTTGTTCCTGTGAGTTTTTTTCTGTCAGATATTATGTCACAGTAATGAAAAATCTAACATGATCAAAAGGCCTGGTGTGGTGGTGCATGCCTTTAATCCCAACACTCGGGAGGCAGAGGGAGGACTGCTGTGAGTTCAAGGCTACCCGGAGACTACATAGTGAATTCCACTCAGCCTGGGCTAGAGCAAGACCTTATCTCAAAAAACAAACAAACATGGGCTGGAGAAATGGCTTAGTGGTTAAGGTGTTTGCCTACTAAGCCAAAGGATCCCAGTTCAATTATCCAGGACCCACGTAAGCCAGACGCATGAGGGGCACATGCATCTGGAGTTTGTGCCCATTCTCTCTCTGTCTGCCTCTCTTCTCTCTTTCTGCTTGCAAATAAACAAATAAAAAATAAAAAACAAACAAGTCTAACATAGGGTGGGAGGGAACGTTTGCCTCTTGCTTTAAGACAGGGAGACAGGGACACTTCTCAGCTTTGCCGAGGACTATTTAATGTGGAGTCCCCTCAGCTGAGCAGATTTACAGGCAGAAAGTTTTTTTTTCAAGATATTTTATTTTATTTATGCTTTAAAAAATTATTTATTTATTTATTTGAAAGAGAGAAAGAGGCAGAGAGAGAGAGAATGGGTGTGCCAGGGCCTCTAGCCACTGCAGACGAACTCCAGATGCATGCACTCCCTTGTGCATCTGGCTTATGTGGGTCCTGGAGAACCAGGATCCTTTGGCTTTGCAGGCAAATGCCTTAACCACTAAGCCATCTTTCCAACCCAGTTTATTTTATTTATTTGATAGAGAGAGAGAGAGAGAGAGAGAGAGAGAGAATGGGGACACTGGGCCTCCAGCTGAGGCACACAAACTCCAGACACATGTGCCATTTTGTACCTCTGGCTTACAGAATCAAACCTGGGTCCTTTGGCTTTGCAAGCAAGTGCCTTAAACACTAAGCCATCTCTCTAGTCCAAGATAGTTTCTTTTTCTTTTTCTTTTTTTTTTTTTTTTTTTTTGAGATAGGGTCTTGTTCTAGCTCAGGCTGACCTGGAATTCACTATGTAGTCTCAGCCTAGCCTTAAACTCAAACGGATCCTCCTACCTCTGCATCCCATGTACTAGGACTAAAGGCGTGCAACACCATGCCAGTATCAAGACAGATTTTTTTTTCTTTATTTCTTCTTCTTCTTCTTTTTTTTTTTTTTTTTTTTTTTTTTTTGATTTTTCAAGGTAGGGTCTCACTCTAGCCCAGACTGACCTGAAGTTCACTACTATGTAGTCTCAGGGTGGCCTTGAACTCATGGCAATCCTCCTACCTCTGCCTCCCAAGTGCTGGGAATAAAGGCATATGCCACCACACCCAGCCTTTTTTTTTCCTTTTTAATATTATTTATTTATTTTCAGGCAGAGAGAGACATAGAGAATGGGCACTCCAGGGCCTTCAGCCATTGCAAATGAACTCCAGATGCATGTACCCCTTTTGTGCATCTGGCTTTACATGGGTACTGGGGAATTGAACTCAGGTTGTTAGGTTTTGCAGGCAGACATCTTAACCACTGACCCATCTTTCCAGTCCTCAAGACAGTTTCTTGATTTCAGTCTTCCTCTCCTCTTCTCTCAACTTCCCTCTTCCTCTCCCTTCTCCTGCTTCCCTCATTCTCCTCCTCCTGAGAGTTAAAAGAAATCTGAAGCTGGGCATGGTGGCGCACGCCTTTAATCCCAGCACTTGGGAGGCAGAGGTAGGAGGATCAGCACGAGTTCAAGGCCACCCTGAGACTACATAGTTAATTCCAGGTCAGCCTGGACCAGAGTGAGGCCCTATCTCGAAAGACAAAAACAAAACCAAACCAAAAACAAACAAACAAACAAACAAAAAAAAACACCTGAGGGCTGGAGAGATGGCTTAGTGGTTAAGACACATGCCTGTGAAGCCTAAGGACCCTGGTTAAATTCTCCAGGTCCCACATTAGCCAGATGCACATGGTGGTGCATGTGTCTGGAGTTTGTTTACAGTGACTTAAGAGGCCCTGGCATGCCCATTCTTACTTTCTCTCCCTCCCTCTGTCTCTAACAAAAAATAAATGAAAAAAAAAAAAAAAAAAAAAAAAAAAAAAAAAAGAAATCTGAGGTCCTAGGAGCTGTGGGAAGAAAGTACCTTGAGGAGATGGAGGCACAGGATGGGATGCTGCAGGCCAGAGATGAGGGATGGCCTTAGCTGGCTGCTGTCCTCAGTCAGCTGATTTGCCAAATGCCAAGAGACCTAAGGAGACATCTGTGAGGACTTTATTCCAATTCTATTCTTCACCTAGCCCCAGTTGATCAGGACCCTCAATCCCTTGCTAGTCCCTCCTTTCATACTTATCAGGAACTTCAGGCTCCATTCTATTCTCAGTTTCCATGGCCTCGTTTGGTCTCCATGCAGGCCGTACAGAGGAAAGCGGAAACTGAATTCTGGGCCCTTGGAGAAACAGTGGCTTCCAACTGGCTGCCCTATCACCTCATAAGCTATCACTAAGCTCTCTCCCTCACTAGTTGGTCATCTTTGGGATTAGATTCTGGCTACATTTTATTTAACAAATGGCCCATAACCAGGTAGAATTACCTGTGTCTGGGGGTACTGAGTAAGGAGAGATACAAAAACCTATTTTTCTATCTGTCTGAGAAAATGTGGCCAGCCTCTCCAACTCTTCTGCAGCAAAAGAGCAAGAACAAGTAGCACAGACCTGCTCCTTGGCATCCCAGCAGCTGGGCAGTCCCACAGGAGCAGTGCACATGGCTGCCAGGGCAGAGGAAATGGCTCCAGGCAGATCCTCACATTGCTCCCGAAGAGGCTGGCTCACTTGTGGGGCTCCTATGGAGAAAGGCAAAGACGCAGCATGACAACTGGTTACTTTTCGCAGGTCCCCACCCAATCTTTTAGCTCACATTTTTGAGCATCCATGCTATGACAGACAACATTCCAGATGATGGAAGTTAGAAGAGCAGAGCCAGATCTATGTAACAAAGAAGACTGATCACCTGGGGGTGTGTGGAAAGGATGCTGTGGAACTGTCAAGCCATGAAGGAGCCCATCCAACACAGCATGCTGTGTGGTCAACAGGTTGGAGTAAAAAGCTTTGGAGATGGCCCGGCTATTCCCATCCATGGCTTCACACAGAACAGCAAAGCACTATGGGAGACAAGGGTAAAGACAGCATAAGGGCATCAAAATATTGACTGGGCATTGAGAAATCAAGCTGGAGCTGAGCTGGAAACCTGATCCCTGTGGAGCAGCTGACAGAAAGCTGGGAAAAGCTACACTGCATGCAGCCCTATGGGAGTGTGAAAGAAGTCACCAGTGCAAATAAACAGCAGTGGACGCTGCAAGCCTTAAGACTGGCCAGCCAGGCCAAATGTGCCACTGCAAACAAACTCTAGACACATGTGCCACTTTGTGCATCTGATTTACATGGGTACTGGGGAATCGAACCAGGGTCCTTAGGCTTTACAGGCAAGCATCTTAACTGCTAAGCCATCTCTTCAGAACACCTAAGTTTATGGCAGATACCTGAATCAAACTACCTCTAGGTGTTCTGAATGCTAGATCCCCAGCTGATGGCAATTTGGGAATTAAAGCTTCCTGGAGGCAGTTATATATGTTTTATACGTTTTATAGCCAGCTTCTTCTTGCCAGTGTTTGGCATACTCTCCTGTTGTGTTGTTCAACTGATGCTGGCCAGGAGGTGATGTCCACTCTCTGCTCATGCCATCATTTTCCCTGTCATCATGGAGCTTCCCCTCGAGTATATAAGCCAAAATAAACCTCTTTTTCCCTCAAGCTGCTCTTGGTCAGGTGTTTTCTGCCAGCAATGCGAACCTGACTGCAACACCCTGGCATGCCCACTTTGTCTCAAATAAACAAATAAATTTTTAAAAGTCAATATAGTGCTGAGAAGAAGTGACAAGGGACTATTCAACACTTAGACATTTCTATCACACCTTCCAAGGCTCTGGGTCCATTGCAGAAGAGGTGGCAGAAAAAATGTAAGAGCCAAAGGAAGGGTAGGACTGCTTACAATTCAATCTTCCTGACACAAAATGGCCTGGATATCCATGACCTTGCAGTGCCTGGCACTACCTACACAAGATCTCCATAACAGGAGGAAAAGATGATGGCATCAAGATAAAAGAGCTGAGCATGGTGCAGCATGCCTTTAATCTCAGCACTTGGGATGCAGAGGCAGGAGGATCACTGTGAGTTCAAGGCCACCCTAGAGATTACAGAGTGAATTCCAGGTCAGCCTGGACTAGAGTGAAACCCTGCCTCGAAACAAACAAACAAACAAACAAGCAAACAAACAAACAAACAAACAAACGTGAAAAACCAAAAATAAAAACAAAAAATAAATAAACAAAAGAGACACTTATTGAGAGGGGGAGGGGATATGATGGAGGGTGGATGTGAGGGAGGAATTATCATGGTTTATTGTCTATAATTATGGAAGCTGTCAATAAAAAAAGTAAAAAAAAAACACTGGGCTTAGTGTGAGAAACAAGATACCCTAGGAATTCAAGAAAGGGGGATAAAAACTCAGGGGATGATTATCTAATTCTAAGTATTCACTGAACAGAAAATACACTAATTGCCTTCCTGCTGGAAGGGCAAAAATTTTGGTATCAAGCCTTTTCTTTTTTCTCCCCTCCCCACCCTTTCTCTTTCTTTGTGCTAAGGATTAAATTCCTTATACATGCTCCCCATCAAGCTCCGACCACCCCTCCCATGACCCACACAAGCCAATCCTTCTGTTTTCTGATCAGCATCTCCCTAGATGATGTTTCTCAAAGTAATATCTGTATAAGAATTCAGAAGTTCAACAGGAGGGGCAATGATCCCAAACTCTCCAGTATAAAACGACATGCAAATGCTGTCCAATAATAGGAGTGACTACTGGCCAACATTTAGGCTAGATATTCAGAGCTTCCTGACTTGAAAGGGTGAGGAATATGACACTAGGATCTCAGATAGAAAAGTCTGAATGGACTGCTAAGTGGACGCAGGAATGCAGCCCATGTCTATGTTCCCAATTAGTAGTCTCAAAAATGAGCACGGAAGTGTTTACTTCATTGCACATTACTTCTTGTGTCCTTTAAGATTAGTGACAACTTAGCTGTTTTCTCATTCAATTCTGAATTCTCCTGCCTTTACTTCCACAGTCTAGAACAAAGAAATCACAGACTTCACTAGTCTTTAGGAAAAACAGGTTGGGAAATACTAGACGAAATGGGGCAAGTCACTTCTATTTATGGTTCCCTGATAAATGTCAAACTACTTAATGTCTTTGGGTGTTTCAATGGGTCGCTCTATCTGGAATGTCCTACATACTTTCTTGCCTCATCCACCTGGCACACAGCTATATATTCTTCAAATCTTAGCACAGATGACTTCCTTCTACAAGATTTCTTTATTTTTTTTATTAACTAATTATTTATTTATTTGAGAGCAACAGACACAGAAAGAAGCAGAGAGAGAGAGAGAGAATGGGCATACCAGGGCCTCCAGCCACTGCAAATGAACCCCAGATGCATGAGCCACCTTATGCATCTGGCTTATGTGGTTACTGGGGAATTGAGCCTCAAACCGGGGTCCTTAGGCTTCACAGGCAAGTGCTTAACTGCTGAGCCATCTCCCCAGCCCTGTTCTTCTACAAGATTTCTTAGAGCACTCACTACATAGTGACAATGGTATCTTCTTCAGTGGTATTTCTTTTTTAATGTTTTCTTTATTTATTTGGGAGAAAGAGAGAGAGAGAAAGATGCAGATAGAGGGAGAATAGGCACAAGGCCTCTAGCCACTGCAAATGAACTCCAGACATGTGTGCCACCTTGTGCATCCAGCTTATGTGAGTACTGAGGAATTGAATGTGGGTCCTTAGGTTTCACAGGCAAGTGCCTTAACTGCTAAGCCATTTCTCTAGCCCTTCAGTGATGTTTCTGTATATACAAAGTCCTAAAGGATGTTCCACTTTCTTCTACTTGTCTATCGTTAGTCCCTTCAAGGTGGGAACTTTATTTTATGTATGTGGCATATAGCACATGGTGAAAATTCAGTAACTGCTTGTTATATTAACTTGACCTAAACCTTTGTCATCATAAGAAAGGGGCTGAGAAGCCAGGTGTGGTGGTGCACACCTTTAATCCCAGTACTCAGGAGGCAGAGGTAGAAGGATCTCTGTGAGTTCAAGGTCACCCTGAGACTACATAGTAAATTCCAGATCAGCCTGGACTAGAGTGAAACCCTACCTCCAAAAACAAAAAAAAAAAAAAAACCAAAAAACAAAAAAAAAAGAAAGAAAGAAAGAGAGAGAGAGAAAGGGACTGAGAGAAACACAGAGAAAGATGAAACGAAAGAAATCTTGAGTTTGGGAGTATATTACCATAAGGATGTCCCTCCTAAATGCAGGCTCTGAGTCATCTGGCTGGGCCAACAGCTTCCCTAGCAGGTCCAGAAAAAGGTTAGCAGCCTCCTGAAACACCTGTAAGCTGGGGGAAAAAATGATTTCTTGGCATCTTCTCATTCTTCTACTAAAGATTAGATATGGGCCGGTCGTGGTGGTGCATGGCTTTAATCCCGGCACTTGGGAGGCAGAGGTAGGAGGATCGCTGTGAGTTCGAGGCCACCCTGAGACAACATAGTGAATTCCAGGTCAGCCTGAGTTGGAGTGAGACCCTCCCTCGAAAAACAAAACAAACAAACAAACAAAAAATATTACATATGGTAAATGGGTTGGGGTTCTGGGCAGATAGAAGAATCTTTGCATCTCTGCAAAGGAAATTATTAGAATGTTCCCACTTTTCTTCTCCACAAAATACACACACAACCAGGTGTGGTGTCACATGCCTTTAATCTCAGCACTCAGGAGGCAGAGGTAGGACTGCTCTGAGTTCCAGGCCAGCCTGGAACTATATAGTGAGTTCCAGGTCAGCCTGGGCTAGAGCAAGAACCTATCTCAAAACACACACACCAGGACTGGAGAAATGGCTTAGCAGTTAAGGTGCTTGCCTACAAAGCCAAAGGACCCAGGTACGATTCCCCAGTAACCATGTAAAGCCAGATGCACAAGGGGGCACATGCATCTTGAGTTTGTTTGCAGTGGGTAGAGTCCTTGGCGCACTCATTCTCTCTCTATCTGCCCCCCTCTCAAATAATTAAAAATAAATAAATAAAATATTAAACACACACACACACACAAACCAAAAAGCCGGGTGTGGTGATGCATGCCTTTAATCCCAGCTCTCAGGAGGCAGAGGTAAGAGGACTGCTGTGAGTTCCAGGCTACCCTGAGACTACATAGTGAATTCCAGGTCAGCCTGGGCTAGAGGGAGAGCCTATCTCAAAAACAAACAAAAAACAAAACACCCCCCAAATGTGCACATGCGCACACACATGAACACACACACACAGTCTCATATACAAATTATTTAAGCCCTTCTCAGCTATTTTTACATCTTGACCATCCTATTTAGGCCCATTATAACTGATGACTGTGAATGACAGGAATTCTGAGGGCCACTCAGCTGAAACATAACCCTATCATATATGGAGGCATTTTCTTACTTGGCCTCTTCCTATTGAAAGGGAAAAATGGAGTGGAAACAAGCCAATTAGAGCAAAATCTTTTCTCCGTCTACCTGTCACCTGTCTGGCTCCTCTCCAGATTGAAGGAGCATGCAAAGTAGGCCTGAAGCACAGCTGTCAGCTCCCGCAGGAAGGCCCCGTACCAAGGTTGCTGCCAGGGAAGAGAGAAAGAAGAGGCAATGTGAGAGAGGAAGACCCAGAGGAGAAAAAGCAGTAACAAAGGCACACAGAGAGCCAATCAATTTGCCCAAAGGGGAATAGAAGTATAGATAAAGAAGGTCAAGAGGAAACAGGGTTGGCCATTGGGTTACAAACAGCTGTCTTATTTAGTTTGTGTAGCATTTTTTTTTTCCAGGTAGGGTCTCATTCTAGCCCAGGCTGACCTAGAATTCACTATGTAGTCTCAGGGTGGCCTTGAACTTGTGGCAATCCTACTACCTCTTCCTCCTGAGTGCTGGGATTAAAGGCATGCACCATTACCCCTAGCTTGTGCTTTTTTTTTTCAAGGTAGGGTCTCCCTCTGGTCCAAGGCTGACCTGGAACTCACTATATAATCTCAGAGTGGCCTCAAACTCGGCGATCCTCCTACCACTGCCTCCCGAGTGCTAGGATTAAAGGTGTGTGCCACCACGCCCAGCATTTGTGCATCATTTTGTAATGGAAGCGATTCTAATTTTCTTTTTTGTTTTTTTTTGTTTTTTTTTTTTGGAGGTAGGGTTTCACTCTGGTCCTGGCTCTTTTTTTTTTTTTTTTTAATTGTATTTATTTATTTATTTACTTGAGAAAGCGAGAGAGAAAGAGGCAGACAGACATAGAGAGAGAAAATGGGCATGCCAGGGTCTCCAGCCACTGCAAACAAACTCCAGATGCATGTGCCCCTTTGTGCATCTGGCTTAGGTGGGTCCTGGAGAGTTGAACTGGGATCCTTTGGCTTTGTAGGCAAACGCCTTAACGGCTAAGCCATTTCTCCAGCCCTGCGATTCTAATTTTCAAAGAACGAGTCTTTTCAATGCCTCTCATTTGCCTGAGTCCCACCCTCATCAGCAGAGTACAGCTCCACAGTTGCTTTAGCCGAGGCCCCATCAGCTCTCAGGGCTTCCTGTTCGCTGAGTCACTATGGCAGGACAGTGTAGGGAAGTAGAGGTTTTCTTCCAAACACACTGATTCTTTTTTTTTTTTTTTGGTTTTTCGAGGTAGGGTTTCACTCTGGTCTAGGCTGACCTGGAACTGCAAAGCCAAAGAACCCAGGTTTGATTTTTCAGTACTCATGTAAAGCCAGAGGCACTAGTTGGCACATGCATTTGGAGTTTGTTGCAGTGGCTAGGCCTTGGTGTGTCAAGTTTCTCTCTCTGGCTGCCTCTTTCACTCTCAAATAAATAGATATATACATACATATATACATATATGTATACACATATATATAATATCAAACACAAACATTAAAAAAAGACTACTGATGGGGCTGGAGGGATGGCTCCTCAGTTAAGGTTCCTGTCTGCAAAACCTAACAATCCAGGTTCGATTACCCCATCCCCACATATAGCCAGATGCACAAAGTGGCACATGCATCTGGAATTCATAGAGGCCCTGGTATGTTCATTCTCTTTCTCTCTGTCTGTCTGTTTGCAAATAAATAAATTTAAATAAAGAAAAAGAAAAAGGAGACTAGAATACAGAGACAGCAGTTCAAAGGGGAAAAGTCCAAGGAAAAGGACCCCCTGTTGTTCCTCGGAGGCTGCTGGTACAATGCTTACCTGCTGGACACTATTGCTCTCCTGGCTGTGCCTGAGTAGGCTGAGGGGTAGCTCAGGCAGCCCTGTCTCTCGGCAGAAGGAATACAAAGGAACAGAATCACCGCAGCTGGACAGGAGACTGCTCAGGACCCGGAGTACAGGGAGGAGCTGGGAAGCACCCTCCAAGACATCTTTCAGGATCTGGAGGACACAGGGAAAGAGACAGCAATTAATATGATCATAGGTAAAAGGAGAATTACAAATACCAAATGTCTCCAAGGAATTGGCAAAGCAGATCAAATATTGCATTCCTTCTATCAGACTCTAAAATACAGGGAAGATGAGCAAAACAACTGGGAACTACCAGAGACCATGACTACAGAAGATCACCTGAAACATACCATTAGTGACCAAAGGACAGGGAGACCTCAGGATCTCTGTTAGGTCTGCTGCCATTACTATTTGCTCTACATTCTACTCTCTTCTAAAAATTAAAACCAATGGGTCAAAACAATGTTAATAGACTTCAAAGAGACAAAACATCATTAAATTCTAGACCAAGGGCTGACAAACTATAGCCCATGGGCCAAATCTAACCTGACACTTAGGTGTACATAGCCTTCATAGCATTAGGGTTTTTTTTTTTTTTTTTGTTTGTTTTTGTTTGTTTTTCGAGGTAGGGTCTCACTCTAGCTCAGGCTGACCTGGAATTCACTCTGTAGTCTCAGGGTGGCCTCGAACTCATGGCAATCCTCCTATCTCTGTCTCCCAAGTGCTGGGATTAAAGACGTGCGCCACCATGCCTGGCTTTTTTTTTTTTTTTTTTTTTTTTTGGTTTTTAAGGTAGGGTCTCACTCAAGCTCAGGCTGACTTGGAATTCACTACGTAGTCTCAGGGTGGCCTCAAACTCATAGTGATCCTCCTACCTCTGCCTCCAGAGTGTAGGGATTAAAGGCATGCATCACTATACCCAGCTAGCATTGTATTTTGAAATTAAATTAAATTTATTTATTTGAGAGAGATGGGGGGAGACTGAAAGAGAGAAAGAGGCATATACACAGAAGCACATACACAATATTAAAAAAACTCATTCTAGTCTAGGCTGACTTGGAATTCACTATGTAGTCTCAGGGTGGCCTCGAACTCTGGACAATCCTCCTACTTCTGCCTCCTGAGTGCTGGGATTAAAGGTGTGTCCCATCGCACCCAGCAGAACTCTTAACTTTTAATGTTAACTAATCAAAATGACCCCAAACGAATCTCATTATTCTCATTATTATTCCTGCAGTACAATGTATTATATACTCTATACTTGAAAGTTTGTCAATGAAAATTGTGTGGAAATAAGCTTTCCCTCATTGTTTTCATATTTACACAAGAGCCTCCATTTTTGCTTCTTGGCCCACAATGAGAGAAAGTTTGTTGATCCCAATCTAAACAGATACTTTTTCCTTCAGAAAGAGAAATTGGAGGCTTACTCTTTCTGTGTTCCTCTAACGTCCTCCTTGAAAGAACAGGAAAAGGACACTTTCTCTCTTTAGGCCAGTGTTTTCTTTTTTAGTTTTAATTTTATTTTTGGAGAGCAAGAGAGAGGGGAGATACAGAATCGGCACACCAGGGCCTCAGCCACTGCAATCAAACTCCAGATGCTTCTGCTACCTTGTGGGCATGTGCAACCTTGTGCTTGTCTCGCCTTTGTAAGTCTGGCTAGCATGGGATCTGGAGAGTTGAACATGGGTCCTTAGGCTTCACAAGCAAGTACCTTACTGCTAAGCCATCTCTCCAGCCCCCAGTCAGTGTTTTCTAATGTTTCATCTCTGAAAAATCCCAATCCTACCCACAGCTTCTTCTGCCCATTACCTGCTCTCCAGTCTCATGCATCTGACCCTGGATGCGCTGACAGAAGTCAGGATTGCACAGCAGGGTGAGAGGGGCTTTCAGCTGCAAGGGCACGGGCTCGGTGGTCTCTAGGAAGCGTTGCCACTCATCATCGCTGTCTGGCTCCTGGGCATGGGGAATAAAAGAGGTCAAGAGGAGTGCCTAAATCACAGGGTCATCATAGCTTCCAATCTCAGATTAGAAACCAAGAGAGTTATGAAGTAACTGCAAACAGCCAATATCTCCTTGAGCACAAATGTATGACTTCAGACACCAACCACAAAAGGCACAGTGGGCAGTATTATAAAGGGTCTTAGGGGGCTAGAGAGATGGCTTCAAGGTTAACCACTTGCCTGTGAAGCCTAAGGACTCTGGTTCAAGCCTTGATTCCCCAGTACCCACATAAGCCAGATGCACAAGGTGGTGCATGCATCTGGAGTTCGTTTGCAGGGCCCTGGTGTATCCATTCTTTATCCAGCTGCTTCTTTCTATCTGTTGTTCTCAAATAAATAAATAAACAAACAAACAAAAAATGGAAAAAAAAAAAGGGTCTTAGGAAGTCCCTTGGAGAGGACTAGTGTGTGTGCATAGAGAGATACCTAGGGTTGGAGAGATGGCTTAGTGGTTAAGGCACTTGCCTGCAAAGCCTAAGGACTCATGTTCCACTCTCCAGGTCCCACATAAGCCAGATGCACAAGGTGATACAAGCTTACAAGGCTGCACATGCACATAAGGTGGTACATGAGTCTAGAATTCAATTAAAGTGGGTGGAGGCCCCAGCATGCCAATTTTCTCTCTCATCTCACATTAAAAAAAGAAGGCCAAGGCCAGGCGTGGTAGCACATGCCTTTAATCCATCCTAGCCCTCGGGAGGCAGAGGTAGGTGGATTGCCGTAAATTTGAGGCCACCCTGAGACTACATAGTTAATCCCAGGTCAGTCTGGGCCAGAGTGACACCCTTCCTTGAAAAACAAAACAAATAAACAAAAAAAGATACCTAGAAAGAGGTCCATTGTTGTATGGTTGAAAATAGCAAAACATGGAAACATCACAAAGTCAATCCATTCTTGTTAGGAAATACTATGAGGTCAATAAAAAGATTTTGGATCTAAGGACACATCACCAAAAATGCATAAACTAAACCTAATCATGAGGAAACATTAATTTGAGGAATATTCTACAGAATAACTGGCTTGTGAACTTTTATGGTTTGCATATGCTTTAATATATTCTCCCAAAGGTTTGCATGCTGGAGCCTTGATCTCAGCATGGTGGTATTAGGAGATGTTGGAATTTTTGTTTTGTTTTTGTTTTCGAGGTAGGGTCTTGCTCTAGCCCAGGCTGACCTGGAATTCACTATGTAGTCTCTGGGTGGCCTTGAACTCACAGCAATCCTCCTACCTCTGTCTCCCAAGTGCTGGGATTAAAGACGTGCACCATCATGCCTGGCTCTAGATGTTGGAATTTTTAAGAGATGAGATTTAGGTGCTATGCTCTAGAAAGTAATTAATCTCTCTCTTCCTCCCTCCATGTCTCTCTCTGTGCATTAAGGGTTGAATTGAAGATCCTGTGCAAATGTGGCCAGCAGCAAATGCTCTAGCACTGAACTATATACCCAGCCAGAGATTAGGTATTTCTCCTAGTTAGGTTTCAAAAGAAGGTTGTTATAAAACCTTGAACCTGGGGGCTGAAGAGATGGCACAGCAGTTAAGGAACTTGCCTGCAAAGCCTAACAATCTGGGTTCAATTCCCCAGAATTTACCATGTAGTCTCAAAATATCTTCAAACTCACAGCAATCTTCTTACTTCACTCCTACCTCAGCCTCTGAGTGCTGGGATTCAAGGCATATGCCACTATGCCACTACTCCCAACAGGTTCAAGGTGTATATATATATATATTTTTTGCAAGCAGAAATAGAGAGAGAGAAAAGTATGGAAGCTGGGTGTGGTGGCACATGCCTTTAATCTTAGCACTCAGGAGGCAGAGGTAGGAGGATCACCATGAGTTTGAGGACACCCTGAGACTGCATAGTAAATTCCAGGTCAGCCTGGGCTAGAGCGAGACCCAACCTTAAAAATGGGGGGGGGGAAGCTGGGCATGGTGGCGCACACCTTTAATTGCTAAGCCATCTCTCTTGGCCCTATATGGCTTATGCCTTTAATTCCAGCACTCAGGAGGCAGAGGTAGGAGTATCGGCACAAGTTCCAGGCTACCCTGAGACTATAAAGTGGATTCCAGGATTCCAGTTTGTTGTGATGCTACTGGCCATTAAGACCTCCCTCATCTGAGTCAAACCAATGGCAATGTCTTGCCCATGAGCCTCCAAAACTGTAATTTTATTAGTCCCAGAAAAAGATTTTAATAAAGTACTTTATTGGAGTAATAGAAAGAATTTAAATATGGATTATAGATTAGTTTACTAATCTAGTTACTTTTGTTACAATAACAGTATTGTATCCATGTGAAATTTCTGATCTTTATAATCATGCTGGGTGGTGCAAGTGAATGATTTTATTCTTAGGAAATATGTACTGAAGTATTTAGGGTTAGAAACATGTCTACAACTTATGCCAAGTTGATGAAAAAAGACAGTGTGTCCATACAAACATGAAGAATAACACAGCAAATGTTACAACATTTTGAATCTGGGTATAAAAGGAACTATAATTTGAACATTTTTGTCATTTTTAAAATACTTTGTAAAAAAACTATTTTATTGGTAACTTAATCCCCAAACAAAAATGGGGATTAAGTAGGAAGTGGGACCGAATGGAGGTTTTTAGGTTGGAAGTTCTACTCTCATGAACTGATTAATGCTGCTATAAAAAAAGTTTCCAGGGCTGGACAGATGGTTCAGTAGTTAAGGTGCTTGCCTGCAAAAGCCTAAAGACCTGGGTTCAATTCTCTAGTACCCACATAAAGTCAGATGCACAATGTGGCACATGTGTCTGGAGTTTGTTTGCAGCGGTTTAGAGGCTCTGATACACTCATTCTCCCTCTCTCTCTCTCAAATAATTATATATATATATATATTGCTGGGCATGGTGGTGCACACCTTTAATCCCAGCACTTGGGAGGCAGAGGTAGGAGGATTGCTGTGAGTTCAAGGCCACCCTGAGACTACAGAGTGAATTCCAGGTCAGCCTGGGCTACAGTGAAACCCTACCTTGAAAAACCAAAATAAATAAATAAATAAATAAATAAATAAATAAATAAATAAATAAATATGTATGTATGTATGTATGTATATGTATATGTATTTAAAAATGTTGGAGCCGGGTGTGGTGGCGTACTCAGGAGGCAGAGGTAGGAGGATCACCGTGAGTTCGAGGCCACCCTGAGACTACATAGTGAATTCCAGGTCAGCCTGGGTTAGAGTGAGACCCTACCTCAAAAACCAAAAAAAAAAATTTCCACCCAGGTATGGTGGCATACACCATTAATCCCAACACTCAGGATTTCTAGGCAAGCCTGCAGCTACAGAGTGAGTTAGTTCCAGGTCAGCCTGGGCTACAGTGAGACCCTACCTTGAAAAAACAAAACAAGTGGGGCGTGGTGATGCATGTCTTTAATCCCAGCACTTAGAAGGCAGAGGTAAGGAGGATTGCTGTAAATTCCAGGCCAGCCTAAGATTACATAGTGAATTCCAGGTCAGTCTGGGCTAGAGCAAGACCCTACCTAAAAAAAAAAAGGGGAGGGGGCTGGGGGATGGCTTAGTGGTTAAGGCATTTGCCTGCAAAGCCAAAGGACCCAGGTTCGATTCCCAAGACCCATGTTAGCCAGATGTACAAGGGGGCACATGCATCTGGAGTTCATTTGCAATGGCTAGAGGCCCTGGCGTGCCCATTCTCTCTCTCCTTTTTTCTCTGTCAAATAAATAAATAAAATTTTTAAAAAAGAAAAGAAAAAACAAAACAAACCAGGTGCAGTGGCACACGCCTTTAATCCCAGCAGAGGTAGAGGCTACACTAAGACTACATAGTAAATCCCAGGTCAGCCTGAACTAGAGCAAGATGCTACCTTGAAAAACCAAAAATATATAGTTTCCAGACACAGACATGCCTATAATAATCCCAATATTTAGGAGGCTGAGGCAGGAGGATTTTGAGTTCAAGGCCATCCTGGGCTACATAACAAGACCTGTCTCAAAGCAAAAATAAAACCAGAAACAGTTTTGAGGAGTGAGTTATTTACTCTCTTCTGATCTTCTACAATGTGGGGACATGTTCCTCTTTTCCATCCTAGAATCACAGAGACTGGGCCCTAACCTGCTAACATGGTTCATTTTAGACTTTCTAGCCTAAGAGCTTTGAGAAATAAATTTTCATTCATAACAAATTACCAGGTCTTGGGTATTCTGTTTTGGCAACACACAATGGATCAACTCTTTAAATTGAACATTTTAAGTTGAAACTATTTCAAAATACAAAATTAAGACCTCAAAACAAACACAAAAGATTGAAGAATGTCTCTCTCTGTGCATTAAGGGTTGAATTGAAGATCCTGTGCAAATGTGGCCAGCAGCAAATGCTCTAGCACTGAACTATATACCCAGCCAGAGATTAGGTATTTCTCCTAGTTAGGTTTCAAAAGAAGGTTGTTATAAAACCTTGAACCTGGGGGCTGAAGAGATGGCACAGCAGTTAAGGAACTTGCCTGCAAAGCCTAACAATCTGGGTTCAATTCCCCAGAATTTACCATGTAGTCTCAAAATATCTTCAAACTCACAGCAATCTTCTTACTTCACTCCTACCTCAGCCTCTGAGTGCTGGGATTCAAGGCATATGCCACTATGCCACTACTCCCAACAGGTTCAAGGTGTATATATATATATATTTTTTGCAAGCAGAAATAGAGAGAGAGAAAAGTATGGAAGCTGGGTGTGGTGGCACATGCCTTTAATCTTAGCACTCAGGAGGCAGAGGTAGGAGGATCACCATGAGTTTGAGGACACCCTGAGACTGCATAGTAAATTCCAGGTCAGCCTGGGCTAGAGCGAGACCCAACCTTAAAAATGGGGGGGGGGAAGCTGGGCATGGTGGCGCACACCTTTAATTGCTAAGCCATCTCTCTTGGCCCTATATGGCTTATGCCTTTAATTCCAGCACTCAGGAGGCAGAGGTAGGAGTATCGGCACAAGTTCCAGGCTACCCTGAGACTATAAAGTGGATTCCAGGATTCCAGTTTGTTGTGATGCTACTGGCCATTAAGACCTCCCTCATCTGAGTCAAACCAATGGCAATGTCTTGCCCATGAGCCTCCAAAACTGTAATTTTATTAGTCCCAGAAAAGATTTTAATAAAGTACTTTATTGGAGTAATAGAAAGAATTTAAATATGGATTATAGATTAGTTTACTAATCTAGTTACTTTTGTTACAATAACAGTATTGTATCCATGTGAAATTTCTGATCTTTATAATCATGCTGGGTGGTGCAAGTGAATGATTTTATTCTTAGGAAATATGTACTGAAGTATTTAGGGTTAGAAACATGTCTACAACTTATGCCAAGTTGATGAAAAAAGACAGTGTGTCCATACAAACATGAAGAATAACACAGCAAATGTTACAACATTTTGAATCTGGGTATAAAAGGAACTATAATTTGAACATTTTTGTCATTTTTAAAATACTTTGTAAAAAAACTATTTTGTATTGGTAACTTAATCCCCAAAACAAAAATGGGGATTAAGTAGGAAGTGGGACCGAATGGAGGTTTTTAGGTTGGAAGTTCTACTCTCATGAACTGATTAATGCTGCTATAAAAAAAGTTTCCAGGGCTGGACAGATGGTTCAGTAGTTAAGGTGCTTGCCTGCAAAAGCCTAAAGACCTGGGTTCAATTCTCCAGTACCCACATAAAGTCAGATGCACAATGTGGCACATGTGTCTGGAGTTTGTTTGCAGCGGTTTAGAGGCTCTGATACACTCATTCTCCCTCTCTCTCTCTCTCAAATAATTATATATATATATATATTGCTGGGCATGGTGGTGCACACCTTTAATCCCAGCACTTGGGAGGCAGAGGTAGGAGGATTGCTGTGAGTTCAAGGCCACCCTGAGACTACAGAGTGAATTCCAGGTCAGCCTGGGCTACAGTGAAACCCTACCTTGAAAAACCAAAATAAATAAATAAATAAATAAATAAATAAATAAATAAATAAATAAGTATGTATGTATGTATGTATGTATATGTATATATATTTAAAATGTTGGAGCCGGGTGTGGTGGCGTACTCAGGAGGCAGAGGTAGGAGGATCACCGTGAGTTCGAGGCCACCCTGAGACTACATAGTGAATTCCAGGTCAGCCTGGGTTAGAGTGAGACCCTACCTCAAAAAACCAAAAAAAAAAATTTCCACCCAGGTATGGTGGCATACACCATTAATCCCAACACTCAGGATTTCTAGGCAAGCCTGCAGCTACAGAGTGAGTTAGTTCCAGGTCAGCCTGGGCTACAGTGAGACCCTACCTTGAAAAAACAAAACAAGTGGGGCGTGGTGATGCATGTCTTTAATCCCAGCACTTAGAAGGCAGAGGTAAGGAGGATTGCTGTAAATTCCAGGCCAGCCTAAGATTACATAGTGAATTCCAGGTCAGTCTGGGCTAGAGCAAGACCCTACCTAAAAAAAAAGGGGGGAGGGGGCTGGAGGGATGGCTTAGTGGTTAAGGCATTTGCCTGCAAAGCCAAAGGACCCAGGTTCGATTCCCCAAGACCCATGTTAGCCAGATGTACAAGGGGGCACATGCATCTGGAGTTCATTTGCAATGGCTAGAGGCCCTGGCGTGCCCATTCTCTCTCTCCTTTTTTCTCTGTCAAATAAATAAATAAAATTTTTAAAAAAGAAAAGAAAAAACAAAACAAACCAGGTGCAGTGGCACACGCCTTTAATCCCAGCAGAGGTAGAGGCTACACTAAGACTACATAGTAAATCCCAGGTCAGCCTGAACTAGAGCAAGATGCTACCTTGAAAAACCAAAAAAATATATAGTTTCCAGACACAGACATGCCTATAATAATCCCAATATTTAGGAGGCTGAGGCAGGAGGATTTTGAGTTCAAGGCCATCCTGGGCTACATAACAAGACCTGTCTCAAAGCAAAAATAAAACCAGAAACAGTTTTGAGGAGTGAGTTATTTACTCTCTTCTGATCTTCTACAATGTGGGGACATGTTCCTCTTTTCCATCCTAGAATCACAGAGACTGGGCCCTAACCTGCTAACATGGTTCATTTTAGACTTTCTAGCCTAAGAGCTTTGAGAAATAAATTTTCATTCATAACAAATTACCAGGTCTTGGGTATTCTGTTTTGGCAACACACAATGGATCAACTCTTTAAATTGAACATTTTAAGTTGAAACTATTTCAAAATACAAAATTAAGACCTCAAAACAAACACAAAAGATTGAAGAAAAACTACATACTGATGTGGAATACGCCCCACTAGGTCATATGGTAAAAGAGGCATGATGTAAGATAATACATATAGAATGACACAATAGTGTAAAAGAGCCAAGCTGTGTATTACTTTGTATACATATACAAGTATGTAAAAGCATAGAAAGTTTAGAAGAAGAGTGCTGGGATTAAAGGCCTGTGCCACCATGCCCGGCTCAGCCTTTTTCTTTTTAACACATGTATGTATGCATGAACATGTGGAGGCCAGAAGTTGAAGGTGGATGTCTCCTAAGTCATTCTCCACGTTTATATTATTATTATTATTATTGGGGTTTTTTTTGAGGTAGGGTCTCACTCTGGTCCTGGAATTAACTATGTAGTCTCAGGGTAGCCTCGAACTCATGGTGATCCTCCTACCTCTGTCTCCCCAGTGCTGGGATTAAAGGCATGCACCACCATGCCCGGCAATTATTATTATTATTTTTGAGGTAGGGTCTTGCTCTAGCCCAGGCTGACCTGGAATTCACTATGAAGCCTCAGGATGGCCATGAACTCATGGTAATCCTCCTACCTCTGCCTCCCGAGTGCTGGGATTAAAGGCGTACACCACTATGCCTTATTTTTTAGTTTAGTTTAGTTTCACTCTAGCCCAGGCTGACCTAGAATTATCATATTTTTAAAAAAATTTATTTATTTAGCTATTTGAGAGAGCAAGAGAGACAGAGATAGAGAGATAGAGAATGGGTGCACCAGGGCCTACAGCCACTACAAATGAATTCCAGACGCATGCACCACCTTGTGCATCTGGGGAATCGAACTGAGGTCCTTTGGCTTTTCAGGCAAATGCCTTAACTGCTAAGCCATCTCTCCAGCCCATGACCTAGAATTTTTTTTTCTTTTTAAAATTTATTTATTTGAGAGCAACAGACAGAGAGAGAGAGAGAGAGAGAGAGAGAAAGAGGCAGAGAGAGAGAGAGAATGGGCATGCCAGGGCCTCCAGTCAGTGCAAACGAACTCCAGATGCATATGCCACCTTGTGTATCTGACGTACATGGGTCCTGGGGAATTGAGCCTCGAACCGGAGTCCTTAGGTTTCACAGGCAAGTGCATAACCACTAATCCATCTCTCCAGGCCCTAGAATTTTCTATGTAGTCTCAGGCTGTCCTCAAACTCAGTGATTCTCCTATCTCAGCTTTCCAAGTGCTGGATTAAAGGTGTGCGCCACCTCTCCAGCAGCACTCCCTTTTTTGTTTTCAAAGTAGGGTATTGCTCTAACCCAGAACTGACCTGGAATTTACTATGTACTCTCAGGCTGGCCTGGAACTCACAACAATCCTCCTACCTCTGCCTCCCATTGCTAGGATTAAAGATGTGTGCCACTATGCCTGGCTCCACCTTATTTTTTCAGACAGAGTCTCCCATTGAACCTAGAGCTCACTGATTCAGCCAAACTATCTGACAAATTCCAAGGATTCTCTGTCTCTCTGTCCCAGTGCCGAGATTACAAGTGTGCATCACTGTGCCTGGTTTTTACATAGGTACTGGGGAGCTGAACTCAGGTCCTCATGCTTGAGTGGCAAACACTTTACCCACTGAGCCCATGTCCTCAGCCCTGGAACCTTTATTTTTACCTATGCATTCCAATTTTTGAATATTACATGTTCAGATATATATTTGAAATCTATAAAATGATAAAAAAAAACCATTTATTTTTGTTTGTTGTTTTGAGGTAGGGTCTCACTCTAGCCCAGGCTGACCTGGAATTCACTCTAGTCCCAGGCTGGCCTCAGACTCACAGTGATCCTCCTACCTCTGCCTCCTGAGTGCTGGGATTAAAGGCATGTGCCACCACACCTGGCTTAATAAAGCCATGCTTGATATAAAGAGAGCTCATACTATTCTAGAAAAGCATTCACCTAGTGCCATGGTAGAGACAAGGCCAAGAAGAGCCCTTGGGCCTCACCTCGTTTTCTAGGTCTACCGCGTCAATGTTCCGCTGGCCCACCACCTCTGGTCTGAGCTCTGGGGCTGCTTGTTCACAATCCAGGCTGACATGTTTTTCCCTGCCAGAGGAAGGTGAGGAGTAGGATGAGTTCTAGACCTGTAATGCTTAGGCCTTATGACCTTGTCCTCCCTCCAGGCCTAGGTAATGAATGAGGAGTAAGTTATACAGGTAAATAAAGGAAATTTCCTTTTGGGGTATGGGAGATGGTTGTATGACCTCCATTTATAGAGCCTTCCAGTTTGGTCTGATTCTCAAGTAGACTTTAGTTATAGTTTTCACCTATGATTCTCAACTCAAATAATCTTCCCTTCTGGACAGAAATGATTCTTTCTCTTTCAGTGATATGTGAAGACAAAGTCCTCAAGTGTGCTGATGAATCAAAGTAGTATCATAATTAGAACACAAGAACCCGGGGCTCCTAAAGTCCTGCCTATATTTAGTTTTATCTATTTTTGAGACAGAGCGAGAACATGGGTGTGCCAAGGCCTCCTGCTTCTGCAAACGAACTCCAGACACATACACCACTTTGTGAGTATAGCTTCATGTGGGTACTGGGGAATTGAACCTGGGCTATCAGGCTTTACAAACAAGCCACTTTTAATCGCTGAGTAATCCCTCTAACGCATCTGCTGATATTTAGACAACAGCAAGTTAGACCATTTCATACTTCATTTCATAACCAAAGATATGTAAAATAACTCCCTGCCTCCACCCCCCCCCCACACACATGTAAACTATTTCACCCTCCTCACCAAGATGCAGGGGTGGCTTCTTTAGGCTCTTGCTCTGCCCAGTTGCTTTTCATTTCTGAAACCGAGATACCAGCTAAAATGCTTGATTCCTGAGGAGGGGCCTTGGCTTCAGGCAAAGGGAATGTGGCAGGAGTCTTATCTTCCTGCTCAAGGGCAGGTCGTGCATTCTGGTCTTTCTGTGAGAGGTGGATAGGAGACAATTGATCGGAACTATTTGGATAATATGGATCCTATCATTCCTGGCCTTTTCTGAATTCTTTTTTAAAAAATTTTTTTACTGACAACTGCTATACTTACATACAAAAAACACATGATATTTTCACCCCCCCCCTTTCTGAATTCTTTAGAAAGTTACCTCCTTCTCCAGTTCACCCAGTCATTAGCCTAGCTATGCTATATGGTCTCCTCTGGTACACACACCTTTCGCTTGGCCTCCTCAGCCATGTGTTTACAGGCCTGGCGTAGAATGCGAGACTGGTTACCCTTGGGGGCCAGGCGATGGGCCTGTTCATCCTTTAGGACCTGAAGTTCTGGGGGTAGGCGACTGGTGAATGGGGTGCCCAAGTCTGAGCCAGCTGGTTCTGTTATTACTGAAGAGAGGGGAGAAGGGGAAGACACAATTATGTAGAGCTACAGCTACTATGTCTACTTGGCTAGGGGCAACTTCACTATTTCCAGACCTCTGTGGAAAGAGGCTACTTTGACAGAGTGACAAGAAGAGAGCAAGAGTAGCAAACATTAGGCAAAAGGCCAAGAAGAAGCTTGAACTGGTAGAAGAAAGAGTGTGGAATCAAGATAATGGAAGGAGGAAGGAAGAGTGGAGAAAATCCTAGGCAGTGCCAGAGCCCTGGGAACCCTGATGACTCACTGGTGACACGACCAGCAATAAAAGGATGATATAAGAGGTCTGGCCAGGACAGGCGTTGCTGGGGATCCTTGGTGAGCAGTCCCTGCAGGAAGTTCTGTGGAGAGAAATAATACTCTATCAACCCTCCCTTCACTTCCCATTAATATCTCTCTAACCTAACAGTAGCACTGGCAAGTCAACACTCCTGCATCCATTCTTTTTTTTGGTTTTTCAAGGTAGGGTTTTACTCTAGCTTGGGCTGACCTGGAATTCACTATGTAGTCTCAGGGTGGCCTCGAACTCACGGCAATCCTCCTACCTCTGCTTCCCAAGTGCTGGGATTAAAGGCATGTGCCACCATGCCCAGCTCCTGCATCCATTCTTACAGCAGCTTGACCATACCCGCAACAACCCTTTCCTTGGGTGTCAGTGTCCAGGCACACCACTGTTTCACCTTCCAGGGAGCCCCAATCCTGTTCATGAATATTCTATAACCCCACAAGTAAAAACAGAAATCTTAATGTCATTAAATTTCTGGAAAAGGGAGAAAAACCTAGGAGGAATATGGAATGTCATCTTCATGGTCATCTTCAGAAAGCAAACATTCAAAGGAGTTTGTTCTCCCTTTCACTGTTTTTTTTTTTTTATTTGTTTTTTTTGTGGATGGGTAGGAATAGACACTTTGTGGTTAAAAACACTCTCTCAGGGCTGGGCAGATGGCTTAGCAGTTAAGGTGTTTGCCTGCAAAGCCAAAGGACCCAGGTTCAATTCCCCAGGACCCACATAAGCCAGATACACAGGGTGGCACATGGGTCTGGAGTTCGTATGCAGGGTTGGAGGCCCTGGCACATCCCCCCCACTCTCTCTCAAAAAAAAAAAAAAAATAAAATAAAATAAAACACTCTTTCAGCCAGCGGTGGTGGTACACACTTTTAAACCAGCACTTGGGAGGAAGAGGTAGGAAGATATTACTGTGAGTTTGAGGCCAGCTTGAGACTATAGAGAGAGTTCCCAGTCAGCTTGAGCATGAGTGAGACCACCACCTGGAAAAAAAAAAACAAAAAAAGCCCACAAAACCATTCTCTCTTGGGTTGGGAAGATGGTACCATGGTTAAAGGTGTTTGCCTGTAAAGCCTTCTGGTCTGGGTTAAATTCCCCAATACCCACATAAAGCCAGACACACAAAGTGGCCAATGCGTCTGGAGTTCATTTGCAATGGCAAGAAGCCCTGGCATGCCCATATTCTCTTTCTGTCAAATAAGTAAATACACACACACACACACACACACACACACACACACACAATTAAAAAGGCAATCTGGCCAGGCACGGTGGCGTGTGCCTTTAATCCCAGCACTTGGGAGGCAGAGGTAGGTGGATCACCATGAGTTTGAGGCCACCCTGAGACTACATAGTGAATTCCAGGTCAGCCTGGGTTAGAGTGAAACCCTATCTCAAAAGACCAAAAAAAAAAAGGCGGGTGTGATGGCACATGCCTTTCATCCCAGCACTGGGGAAGCAGAGGTAAAAGGATAGCTGTGAGTTTGAGGCCACCCTGAGACGACATAGTGAATTCCAGGTCAGCCTGGGCCAGAGTAAGACCCTACCTCAAAAAAACAAAACAAATAAAGAAAGAAAGAAAGAAAGAGAGAAAGAAAAAAAGAAAAACTGGGCTGGAGAAATGGCTTAGTGATTAAAGAGCTTGCCTGTGAAGCAAAAGGACCCAGGTTAAATTCTCTAGGACCCATGTAAGCCAGATGCACAAGGTGATGCATGCATCTGGAATTTGTTTGCAAGGGCTGGAGGCCCTGGGTCACCTATTGTCTCTCTCTTTCTCAAATAAAATAAATAAAATTTAAAACAAAAGGAAAACAGGAGGTACTAATAGTTATAATGACCATTGTTCTGCTTACAAATTAATAAAATTATTTTTAAAAATTATTAGACTCTCCCCAAGTATATAGATTGAGGAAAAAATGTGTCCCTTGGCCAGGCAGAGTGGCACACACTTCTAATTCTAGCACTCAGGAGGTAGAGGTAGGAGCATCACTGTGAGTTCAAGGCCAGCCTAAGACTAAAGTGACACCCTATCTCAAAAAAAAAAAAAAAAAACCAGCACTCGGGAGGCAGAGGTAGGAGGATCGCCATGAGTTCGAGGCCACCCTGAGAATACAGAGTGAATTCCAGGTCAGCCTGGGCTAGAGTGAGACCCTACCTCGCAAAACCAAAAAAAAAAAAAAAAAAAAAAAAAAAAAAGTCCCTTTTCATCACAGGTAAACCAAAGGAAATGAGTAATGAGATCTCATTCTAGGACAAGCTTGCACTTGAATTCCATCGAGGGTTCATAATCTTGCCCTAGGTAAGAAATAGAGTCCAAACTCCTCTCACCACTTTCCCCAGACTGCTGAGACTTCAACAACAACAAATAGGCACCAGCAGTGTCACCTGACCCTAATCACAAATCCAGTCACATCATTAGCCATTCTGATGTCTGAAGAGGATTGAAAGTAGTGTAGACAGCAATTAGTCATCACCTGGGCACTATATCTGCTCTAGGAGATCAGTAGAACTGAGGGCATATAAAAGAACCAGTAGCTTGAGCCAGGCATGGTGGTGTGCACCTTTAAATCCCAGCACCTTGGGATAGAGTGAGATCCTACTTCAAAAAATAAAAATAAAATTTAAAAATAGAACCAGTATCTCTTTCCCTCTGGTAGCTTGAAACTACTTCCTAATATGATAAAGCACAGCGTTCTTGTATAGGTTGCAGGAGTTACTATTCCCAAGTTTGGGAGACCTTAGAATACCCTCTGGCCATACATTCCTGCAGTAGAAAAGCAAGGTTGTTTGGCCCAGTCCCTGCAGTCTTACACAAGCTCTGGAAAAGGATTATGATATCAAAGTTATCCTTGGGCTAGAGAGATGGCTTAGCCGTTAAGGCACAGTTAACCCAGGTTTGACTCCCTAATATCCATGTAAGCCAGATGCACAAGGTGGCACATGCATCTGGAGCTTGTTTGCAATGGCTAGAGGCCCTAGCATACCTATTCTCTCTCTCTCCATCTTCCTTTTTTTTTTTCTCTCTCTCTCCTTTAAATATTTATTTATTTAAATGAAATTTAAAAAAAATTTTAAGTTATCCTTTTTGAACTCCCCTTACCTTGAAGCAGGGACTGATGGTAGAGGGCCAGCGCACAGGGTCTTTGAGAATGAGGCTGACTAGTTGAAAGATGCTCGTTGTGTAGAAGGGAGGGGTCCCTACAGCCAGCTCATATAGGATGCAGCCTACAGACCAGAGGTCTGCCGTGTGGTCATATGGTCGCTCCTCCACCAGCTCTGGAGACATATAGAGTGGTGTGCCTTTGATAGATGTCAGCACCATCGTATTGGTGCTCATAGCCCGAGCAAATCTGATGATGGGATAGAAATGGAAAGGGAAGATATCTTCTAAACATGGTCACAACTAGAAAATTAAATCTGGCCATTTACTACTTGTTATGTATGAGATATTCTGAACCAGCACACACACAGCACCTTTGCTTAGTTCCAAAGGACCCAGCAGGAGGCCCAATCTCCAGCTCACATTTTAAAATGAGGCCCAAGTAAGTCAGGCAGGTGGTTTAAGACGCCTTGAAGTAGAAACATGGATGGAAGCTCAGAAACCCTACCCAAAGTCACAAAGCTTGATGCCACCACCCTTGGCAAGAAGAATGTTCTGAGGCTTCATGTCTCGGTGTAGGATGCGGTGGGAATGCAGATAGTACAGGGCTGACACCAATTGGGCAGCAATGGCCTGAACCTAGGGGTCAGACAGTTGGGAGGAAGAAAGAAAAGATCAGAAGGAGCCAGCTGAGAAGCCAAACACACTGCTGCTAGTTGGTCTTTCATCTTTTTCCCTTTCTGTAAAGCTTCACACTATACCTTCCTCAGCTTTTGTTCCCCGTGTTAACTCATCCTTTCATTTGGTCATTCATTTATTCAAGAAAAATCTTTTTTTTTTTTTTTTTTTTTTTTTTTTTTTTTTTTTTTGACAGGGTTTAATATAGCTTAAGCTGGCCTCAACTGCACCATGAAGCTGAGGATGACCTTAAACTCCTGGTCCTATCTTCACCTCTCAAGTCCTGGGATTACAAGCATGCCTGGCTTAGGAAAAATATATTGAATTTCACTTAATAGCTTTATGACCTTGACCAAATTACACTGTGTCTCAGAGTCACTATAAGGTGACAATAATAGACCACCTGTCTCATAGGATTATTATAAGGATTAAATTAGTTAAATCATGTAAAGCAGTGCTCAGAATGGTACCTGGCCCATAGGAAACATTCAGTACACATTAGCTGTTTTTTTATTTTTATTTTAATTTAATTTATTTATTAGAGACACAGAGAGAGAATGGGCACGCAGGGTGTCTAGCTACTGCAAACAAACTCCAGATACATGCACTACCTTGTACATCTCTGGCTTATGTGGAACCTGGAGATTGAACCTGGATTCTTAGGCTTCACAGGTAAGCACCTTAACCACAAGCCATCTCTCCATCCCCATATTAGCTGTTTTAAATAAACAACATCCCTTTACTCAAGAGAAGTAATCACTCAAACCAGACAAATAAGATGATTACTTACAAACAGTGATGATGTCCAGAAGGAAAGTCCTGTGATAGGGTTTCTGCAGATGGAGTGGGGCTATTTGTTAAAGTATAAAGAAACCCCCTGGATGAATGTGGATGGATACTAGTCAACAAAATTCCATTGCTGCTGGGTGTGATGGTGCACACTTTTAAGCTCAGCATTTGGCAGGCCAAAGGTAGGAGGATTGCTGTGAGTTGGAGGCCAGCCTGAGACTACATAGTGAATTCCAGCTCACCCTGGGCTAGAGTCAGACCCTACCTTGTAAAACCAAAAATATAAAATGAAATTCCATTGCTCACCACTATGTCCTCATGGTGAATTAATCCTGTATGACCACAACCTTTATTGTCTGACTCTAGAACTTTCTTCCTTAAAGGTGCATAATAACAATGAGCAATATCCACAACACTGCTAATAACTATTTAAACTGATGAATTAACCTACTAATGCCCAAAATAGTCTTATGAGGTAGACATTATTAATATCTCCATTTTTTTCAAGGGAGGGTCTCACTCTAGCCCAGACTAACCTGGAACTCACTTTGTAGTCCCAGATTGGCCTCAAACTCAGTGATCCTACTACTTCTGTCTCCCGAGTGCTGGGATTCAAGGTGTGCACCACCATCCCTGGCACAATATCTCTATTTTTAAAAAATATATTTTTACTTATTTGCAAGCAGAGAGAGATAGAAGAGAAACAGACAGAGAGAATGGGCACACCAGGGCCTCTAACCACTGCAAATGAACTCGAGATATATGTGCCACTTTGTGCATCTGGCTTTATGTGGGTACTTTATAGAGAATCAAACCAGGGTCACTATGCATTGCAGGCAAGTGCCTTCACTGCTGGGCCATCTCTTCAGCTCAATATCTCCATTTTTTTGTTGTTGTTGTTTTTTGTTTTTAGAGGTAGGGTCTCATTCTAGCCCAGGCTGACCTGGAATTCACTATGTAGTCTCAGGGTGGCCTCAAACTCACAGCAATCCTCCTACCTCTGCCTCCTAAGTGCTGGGTTAAAGGCATGCACCACTATGCCCGGAAATCTCTCCTTTTTTTTTTTTTAAAGGAGAAAAGCTGGGCATGATGGTGCACATCTTTATTTTTTAAAAAATTTTTTTTATTTTTTTGGTTTTCTGAGGAAGTGTCTTGCTCTAGTTCAGGCTGACATGGAATTCACTATGTTGTCTCAGGGTGGCCTCAAACTCACGATGATCCTCCTACCTCTGCCTCCCAAGTGTTAGGATTAAAGGCGTGCACCACCATGCCTGACTACATCTTTATTTCATTTTATTTATTTGCAAGCAGAGAGAGAGAGAGATAGAAGAAAGGCAGACAGAGAGAGAATGGGCACACCAGGGCCTCTAGCCACTGCAAACGAACTTCAGATGCATGTGCATCTGGCTTACGTGGGTCCTGGAGAATCAAGCCTCGAACTGGGGTCCTTAGGCTTCACAGGCAAGTGTTTAACCACTAAACCATCTCTCCAGCCCCCAATATCTCCATTTTTGGAAGCAGAAACTAAACACAAGTAACTTGTCCATGAAGACTCGGTCAGTGACTCAGATATTGTGGCTCCAGTGTTCACATATTTTATTCTTATACCACACTGCCTCTAGATACACCTAGAGTCTTCAAAATTTGAGATTCAAGCCTGGTGTGGTGTCACATTCTTTAATCCCAGAACTCAGGGGGCTGAGATAGGAGGATTATTGGGAGTTGGAGTCCACTCTGGGCTACAGAGTAAGTTCCAGGTCAGAGGGGGGCTAGAGTGAGACAGAGTGACAAAAATGAGACTCTCAGTGCCCTCAGCTTGTCCCACTAGTCTACTCAGGGATCAGAGTGGGAAGAAGTTTGGGCCCGGATGCATACCTGGTCCTCAGGAAGTTTTCCATCATCTTCCAGAATCTGAAAGAGCTCTCCCTCAGCATAGTCTGTCACCACCACCACCTGCAGGGAGAAGGCAAACGGTAGTGAAGGAACTATCATGAGCTCTGAGGCTGGGGCACTTGTGCTTGAATAGAGGTGACCATTATCACCCAAGCACACCTCTTTGTCAGTCTCAAAGCTGTCAAGCATGTGAACAATGTTGGGATGCCGCAAACCTCGCATGATCTCAATCTCTCGCTGTAAATTCCTCAGCTCTTTCTCTGAGCGCCCCAATTTTGGGATGAACTTCAGGGCCACCACCTGTCAGTGATTAAAGAAGAGTCAGAGTGAGACCCTGCCTCTAAGGGGTGGGGGGTGGAAAAAAGAAGGATGTTACAGTCAGGGGCCTGTCGAGATTGCTCAGTGGTTAAATTCATTTGCTTGCAAAGTCAGCTGGCCTGGGCTCAGTTCTCCAGCCAGTGACATAAACCTGGAGGGACATACATTTGTAAAGGCAAAAGACCCATACACAAACGTACAAATAGGGAATAATTTTTTAAAAGTATTTTATTTCTTTCTTTATTTGAGAGACAGAGAGAGGAAGAAGCAGAGAGAGAGAATGGGTGTGCCAAGGCCTCCAGCCACTACAAATGAACTCCAGACCCATATGCCCCCTTGTGCATCTGGCTTAAGTGGGTCCTGGGGAAATCGAACCAGGGTCCTCAGGCTTCGCAGGCAAATGCCTTAACTGCTAAGTCATTTCCCCAGCCCAATTTTTTTTTTTTTTTAATTATGCTGGAATCAGGGCCAGGAATGCATCCCCTCTGTCCCCAGCTTCTACTTAAAAGATTAACCCTCTTTGTTCACCACCTGAGCAGTGTATTTCTTTCGGCCCTTGTACACTCTCCCAAAAGAGCCTTCTCCAATCATCTCCAACACGTGGTAGTTTTCCATGCCAAAGGTTTCAGGGTGTCTCAGAAGGAAGAAAGTATAAATGGTTGCGAAGAGGAGTAGATACAGTTCCACACATCTGGGAGGCCTGGCTCAAGACAGGAGAAGAGTAATGGTTAGAAGCTTTTGCTTTATCCTTTCCCTCCCGCCCCCCTCACACACACACAAAATAATCCAGGTCTTAAAAACATGGCGTGGGGGGGCATAGAAAGATAGTAAGATCTTAGAACCTATGGAGCCCTCCCACCCGTTCTTCAGTTTCCCGCCCCTCACACCTCGGCCCCGCGCCCACCGCAGCGTCTTCTTTGCCCGCTTTATCAGCAAGGCACACCCGGACTCCCAAGTTCCTGCCAATCCCCATCTCCTGGGCACAGCCGCTCAGAACCCCTGGCCACACATCCCCTGGCCTCCTTTACCCCTAGTCTCCAAAGCTCAAAGCTCTCCAGGCCCAGGGATGCCATGCCGGCCGGCCCCCTACGGGTCCCTTCTGGTTGCCTGCATTACTTTCCTCCACTCCTAGAGCTGGTCTCTCTGCTCTTTCATTCTCCCGCTAGAACTAGTCAGAAATTGAGAGGACAAAGCTCTCAGAGGTGGGGGACCGCTGCAAAGCGCCCGAAGGCACTTCCTAGGGCACTTGCGTCCCGCGACCTGACCCCACAAAGGACCCGGAGTCCTCGGTTGCCTAGGAACAGCGCGAGCTTCCCCTCCTTAGTTCTCCGCCTCCTACTTCCCCTAGGCATTTCCGGTTCCGGCTGTGGGCCGGAGAAGACATGGCGGCGTCTGCGTCGGCAGCTGCCGGGGAAGAGGACTGGTAACTTTGGATCATGGGCTTTGGGCTGGCCGCCTGGGTCTGGTGGTTACAACTGATGGCAGGCGCAGACCGTCCCGAAGACGGGCACGTGGGGCGGAGCGAGGGATGAAGGGTGACAGACCCTGACACCGCTTCCTGGGCGAGCTTTTGGAACTGGCAGGAGGGTGGAGCAAAGCTGATCTCCTAGGACTGGGTCTGCGCTGGCTGGACAGTTGGGGCCACGTCTTTTTGTGGGTTCGATTCCCTCTCCCCGCTCTTCTCACTTATTCCTCTTGTGACTTTTCCCTGGGGCTTGAGGGATGCCTGCTCATCACTCCCTCCCCCCGCACCTCTCGCAACCATGTCCTCCAGCTATCGTCCCCCTTCCCTTGCCCCTTGGATCTGCCCATTTCTGCTTACACTTTCCTCAGTCCCCCTCTCCCCGATGGCACTGAGAACTACTGTCATAATATAGTCTATCGCCACAAAAAGCCCACCTAGACCTCTTAAGCTAACAACAAACTAACAAAGTACTAACAAAGTCCAGAGCCTTTAAGGACTTTGGGATTTGGGCATAGGATAAAAATGGGTTTACCCCATATTTTATTAGCTTGGTGATGCTAACCAGCTCACCTACTTTCTATGAATCAGTGTCTTCAGATGTTTTAAAAAATGTGGGTGTGGCATTACCTTTTAGGGGAAGAAGAAGTTGAAGGGATCACAATAGATTTATAACATACATAAGTATCCTTTTCAGAATCATTGAGGTATTGGCTCAAGCTCTTAGTACTCCACCACCCTCTCTCCTTTTTTTTGGGGGGGGGGTTTCAACATAAGGTCTCACTTTAGCTCTTCACTATGTAGTCTCAGGGTGGCCTGGAACTCACAGCCATCCTTCTACCTCTGCTTCCCCAGTGCTGGGATTAAAGGCATGTGCCACCATGCCCGGCGCCTCTCTCCTTTTTTGTCATCATCCTGACCTTCATATATCTAGGACTCAAGTCACAGCCAAGGTGGGCACAGAGGTAGGGTCTTACTCTATCCCTGGATGACCTGGAACTGGCTCTGTGGCCCCAGGCTGGCCCCAAACTCACAATGACCCTCATACCTCTGCCTGCTGAGTGCTGGGATTAAAGGTGTGAGCCACCACACTGAGCTATTGAAGGGCTTTTTGACTGAGGCTACACTTCAGTTGTTAAATTGTTTCAAGGAGCCCAACCAATGGTTGAATTTATAAACCCATCTAGACTGGTGGCTTTCAGTGAAAGAACAACAGTGACTGTCAACCAGAAACTTCTCCACTGTTATCTGTGAGGTATATAGCTTTATATTTTAACATCTCTGCCTAATGTTTTAGAGGAGGAGCAGCAGCAATAATAATCACTTTTAAAGATTTTAAAAAAATTTTATTTATTTTAGAGAGCGGGACAGATAGAGAATGGCACCCCAGGGCCTCCAGCCACTGTAAATGAACTCCAGACACATGTGCCACTTTGTGCATCTAGCTTACATGGATCCTGGGGAATTGAACCTGGATCCTTTGGTTTTACAGGCAAGTAAGTGCCTTAACCACTAACCCATCTCTCCAGCCCAAAACATTAAAAAAAAAAATTTTAGAAGCCAGGTGTTGTGGCACATGTGCCTTTAATCCCAGTACTCAGGAGGCAAAGGTAGGAGGCTCATCATGAGTTTGAGGCCACCCTGAGACTACATAGTGAATTCCAGGTCAGCCTGAACCAGAAAAAAACCAAAACAAAAAAATTTTTAGAGAGACCGAGAATTAGTGCACCAGGGCCTCAGCCATTGCAATCAAATTTCAGACACTTAGGCCACCTAGTGGGCATGTGCAATCTTGTAATCTTGTGCCTACTCACCTTTTTTTGTTGTTTTGTTTTTTTGAGATAGGGTCTCACTCTAGCCCTGGAATTCACTCTGTAGTCTCAGGGTGGCCTCAAACTCATGGTGATCCTCCCACCTCTGCCTCCCAAGTGCTGGGATTAAAGGGGTGCATCACCCCACCCAGCTGCCTCACCTTTTGTGCATCTGGCTTATGTGGGATCTGGAGAGTTGAACATGGGTCCTTAGGCTTCGCAGGCAAGTGCCTTAGCCACTAAGCCCTCTCTCCAGCCCCCAAAACACTTTTGATGGACACGGAATAATATATATGAAAGCAAAGGCTAACTCTTAAACATGATTCACCTGAGTAGAGCTTTGGGCTCTTATCATTCATCTTCAGTGTCATTAGAATTGCTTGCTTGTGTGTGCATGTGTTCTTCTTTCCCCCCCCCTTTCTTTCTGTAGGAGCTCACTCTAGCCCTGGCTGACCCGGAATGCACTCTGTATTCTCAGGGTGGCCTCCTCCTACCTTTGACTTCAAGTGCTGAAAATACAATTGCTACCTTTGCCTCTGATTCACATCAGGACCATGTGTCCTAGATCAACCAGACATCAGGTCATCTCCACTAATAGCCTTCTTTTCTTTTAAATGAGGTTGTGTACAAACAGGAAAAAAGACTTAGCTACTGTGGTTTAGACAGTTAAGTACCTTATACAAACAAATCACTTTAATCTTCACAGTAACTTTGGAGAGTAGGTTGTATTATCTATATGTGGTGAACTGTAATAGCTCAGGTTTGCCCAAATGACCACCTAGACCACATAGTTGGTAAGTAGTTTCTACCTATTAACTTCAAGGCTAATGCTCTATCACTGCAACATTGCTGTTATGCCACCTAGATCTGTTCTGTTCAGGCCAATAACTCCTTTTAGGAGGCTTAGAATGACTGGTGTTAGTTACCAATGCACAGGGATCCACACTGAACTGTAGCATAGAAGAAGGCAGGATTAATGAATGGGTGACATAAACATATGTAGGTCGGAGAGATAGTCACTGAGGGATAGCTGACTATAGAATGAAATATGAACAGTGAGGCAGACTGGCTCTGTTCCCACATCTGCCTGTGTTAAGCACTGGTTAGTCATTTCATCTCTGGAATCTGTTGCCTTAGATTGGCAGATGTGATCTCTAAAATTCTGATTTTCATGCCTTCTACCTGGTCCTTGACAACTTAAGAATATATTTCCCTTCGTCCCTTCCTTCCTTTTCTTAGAGAGTAACCATGTGCCAGAGCCTCCTGCTGCTGCAAATAAACTCTAGATGCATGCACCACTTTATGTGTCTGGCTTTACAATAGGTCCTCAGGAATCAAATCTGGGCCAACAGGCTTTGTAAGCAAGCACCTTTTTAACTGCTAAGCCATCTTCCCAGCGCATTTCCCTCATTTTAAAGAATAGTTCAGGGGCTGGAGAGGCACATGCCTGCAAAGTCCAAGGACCCTGTTTTGATTGTCCAGGTCCCACATAAGCCAGATGCACAAGGGGACACTTGCATCTGGAGTTCTTTTGCAGTAGCTAGAGGCCCTATTGTGCCCATTCTCACTCTCCCTTTCTATCTTTCCCTCTCTCTGTCTCTAATAAATAAATAAATATTTAAAATATAAAAAAAATTAAAGAATAGTTCAGGGCTAGAGGGATGGCTTAACAGTTAAGGCGCTTGCCTGCAAAGCCAAAGGAACCAGGTTCAATTCCCCTGGCACACCCCTTCTTTCTGCTTGAAATAAAAAAACAAAGAGCTCAGCAAGAGAATACACTTAGGCAGGTTGTCTTTTTTGTTTTTGTTTTTCAAGGTAGGGTCTCACTGTACCCTAGGCTGACCTGGAATTCACTATGTAGTCTCAGGGTGGCCTTGAACTCACGGCCAGGCATGGTGACACATGTCTTTAATCTCAGCACTCAGGAGGCAGAGGTAGGAGGATTGCTGTGAGTTCGAGGCCACCCTGAGACTACATAGTGAATTCCAGGTCAGCCTGAGCTAGAGTGAGACTACCTCGAAAAACAAAAACAAAACAAAACAAAAAAACAATTTTTTTTTTCAGGAATCAAACCTGGGCCACCAGGCTTTCCAAACAAATGCTTAAACCACTGAGCCATTTCTCCAGTCCCTGAACTATTCTTTTTTTTTTTTTTTAAGTTTATTCTTATTTTTATTTATTTATTTGAAAGAGAGACAGACAGAGAGAATATGAGAGTGCCAGGGCTTCTAGCCACTGCAAACAAACTCCAGACACATACACCACCATGTGCATCTGTCTTATGTGGATCCTTAGGCTTTGCAGGCAAGTACCTTAACCATTAAGCCATTCCTCCAGCCCTGAACTGTTCTTTAAAATGTTGCTGAGATGGCTCAGTAGTTAAAAAGCTGCTTGTTGGGCTTAGCGGTTAAGTACTTGCCTGTGAAGCCTAAGGACCCCCATTCAAAGCTCGATTCCCCAGGACCCACATAGGCCAGATGCACAAGGGTGTGCATGCATCTGGAGTTTGTTTGCAGTGGCTAGAGGCCCTGGCATGCCCATTCTCTCTTTCTACCTCTTTTTCTGTCTGTTGCTCTCAAATAAATAAAAATAAAAATAATTTAAGATGCCCTTCTTTAAAAAAAAAAAAAAAAAAAAAAAAAAAGCTGCTTGCTTACAAAACCTGCTGGCCCAGGTTTGATTCCTGAGTACCCATTGTAAAGCCAAACACACAAAGTAATACATGCATCTGGAATTCATTTGTAGTGGCAGGAGGCCCTAGCACACCCATTTTCTCTGTCTCTCTCTCTCTGCTTGAATTTTTTTTTTAAAGGCAACCTGCCTGAATGCATTCTCTTGTTGAACTGTTGTTTTTTATTTCCAAGTAGAGAGAGGGGGGCAGGGCCTTCTGCCACTGCAAATGAACCCCAGATGTATGCATCACTGTGCATCTGACTTCACATGGGTACTGGGGAATTGAACCTGGGTCCTTAGGCTTTGTAGGCAAGCGCCTTAACTGGTAAGCCATCTCTTCAGCCCCTTTGCCCTTTTTAAATCCAGCCTTCATAGGCCTTAGCAGGCTTCAGCAGGGAAAGCTAAGTGGTGACTCAGTCTCCCCTTGACTCTCTAGGGTCCTTCCCTCTGAAGTTGAAGTATTAGAATCTATCTACCTGGATGAACTACAGGTGATGAAAGGAAATGGCAGGTACGCATCCATCTAAGGGTGGGCAGACGTCCCCTTAGTCATGAGAGGATTCTATGCAGAATCTGATCTTAAGACACTATGAGCCTTGACTCAGATAATGTTAATCCACCCAAAATAAAGAATCCAATGTTCGTTCCTCTGCCTGCTTTACTCTCTCACCCCTCCTCCCTAGCTTTCAAGCCCCTGCCCAGTCACATCCTGGGTCTCCACTTCATCCACCTGCAGATCTTCACCATGGGAGATCTTCATCACTCTGCACCCAGCCACTGCAGATGACCAAGACTCACAATATGTCTGCTTCACTCTGGTGCTTCAGGTCCCAGTGCAGGTGAGGTTCAGTTGCACAGCAGTGAAGGGAGGGTCCCTGAGATGAATAACTTTAACAATGTGTTCTCCCCACTAGTATCCTTATGAGGTGCCACAGATCTCTATCCGTAACCCCCGAGGACTTTCAGATGAACAGATCCACAAGTAAGTTGGGCTGATCAGAGCAGAATTCCACTCTGCTTGGTGAGGGAAGGGGGAAGGCTTAATATTAGCCTCACTGTCTTCCAGGATCTCACAGGCGCTGGGCCATGTGGCCAAGGAGGGACTAGGCACAGCCATGCTCTATGAACTCATTGAGGTAAGATGTGTTGGCCTGGGAAAATGGTTTTCCTCTCAAGACAGAAGTTTTTTCTCAAGAGACTCTTAAAATATATCTGTAGTCATTTCATTTAGTAATTGTTTAGGTAAGGCCTCAATTAATTTAGATAGATAACTCTTTTTTTAAAAAAAACTTTTTGTATTTATTTGAGAGAGCAAGAATGGGCGTGCCAGGGCCTCCAGCCACTGCAAACTCCAAATGCATGTGCCACCATGTGCATCTGGCTTATGTGGGTACTGGGGAATTGAGCCTGGGTCCTTAGGCTTTGCAGGCAAGTGCCTTTTTTTTTTTTTTTTTTTTGGTTTTTCGAGGTAGGGTTTCACTCTGGTCCATGCTGACCTGGAATTAACTATGTAGTCTCAGGGTGGCCTCGAACTCTCAGCGATCCTCCTAGATCTGCCTCCCGAGTGCTGGGATTAAAGGCGTGCGCCACCACGCCCGGCTCTTTTTTTACTTTTTATTTATTATTTGATAGAAAGAGATAGAGAAAGAACATTCCAGGGCCTCTAGCTACTGCAGAAGAACTCCAGACACATGTACCACTTTGTACATCTGTTTTTTTTTTTTTTTTTTTTTTTTTTTTTTTGGTAACTCCCAGGCTGACCTGGACATGTCTCAGGGTGGCCAACTTTCCTCCTACCTCTGCCTCCCGACATTAAAGCTGTTTTTTTTTTACGTGGGTACTAGGGAATCAAACCTGGGACTTAGGCTTTGCAGGCAAGATCCTTAACTGCTGAGCCATCTCTCCAGCCCCCAAATGTATGTCTTTTTGTATGTTATTTTATTTATTTTTTATTTCCCAAGATAGGGTCTCTCTAGAGTTCAGGCTGACCTGGAATTCACTATTTAGTCTCAGGGTGGCCTCAAACTCATGGCAATCCTCCTACCTCTGCCTCCCAAATGCTGGGATTATGTATGTTATTTTAAAGGTAGGGTCTTGCTCCATCTCTCCAGACCCTGAATGAATGAATGTATGTATGTATGTACATATGTATGTATGTATTTTTTCAAGGTAAGAGTCTTGCTTTAGCCAAAAGCTGGCTTGAACTCAGTGATCTTTGTACCTCAGCCTCCTGATTAAAGGATTAAAGGAATATGCCACCATGCCTGGACCTTTGAAAAATTTTGAGAGTAGGTCTTACTAAGTTGACTGTGCAGGCCTTGACCTTGTGATCCTTCTGGCCTTAGCAGTAGTTGGTATTTCAGGCCTGTACCACCAGGTCTAGCTTCAGGAATTTCTTGTTCTCTTGGTATTGGCAACTGGAAGTAGAAAGTGACAGGGCACTTGGAGGTGAGTTTTTGCCACAGATAAATTTCTTTAAAAATATTTTTTATTTTATTTATTTATTTGAGTGAGAGAGAGAAAAATAGGCAAGGTGAGAGAGAATGGGTACACCAGGGCCTCCAGCCACTGCAGACAAACTCCGGATGTATGCATCCCTTTGTGCACCTGGCTTATGTGGGTTCTGGGGAATCAAACCTGGGTGCTTTGGCTTTGCAGGCCAGCGCCTTAACCACTAAGCCATCTCCAGCCCTGCCACATATAAATTTGAAGGCTAGCCTGTGACTGGGAGCTGACTAGAAAAAGAGGTGGGTTCCCTGTCTCAGAGTTTATACTGTAGGCCAGGCATGGTGGTACAAACTTGTAATCCTAACACCTGGGAGGTAGAGGCAAGAGGTTAAGAGTTCAGAACTATCTTCAGCTACATGACCCTATCTCCAAAATTAAAAAAAAAAAAAAATTAAAAACTTCATACAGTTGTTAAGGAAACTCACAGAAAGACAGGGAGCAGTGCATAGAGCAGTAAGTTAAAATACACATGACTCATTTGAGATTAAAAACACATGAGACCAGTTTTTTGTTTTGTTTTGTTTTTAGGTAGGCTCTCACTGACCTGGAATTCACTCTGTAGCCCCAGGCTGGCCTAGAACTCATGGTGATCCTCCTACCTTGGCATCTCAAATGCTTGAATTAGAGGCGTGTACCACCACACCCAGCCACAGATCAGTCTTGTTTTCTTGTTGTTTTCAAGGTAGTGAGGGGAGAAAAGGCAGTATTAGAGAGAGGCAGTTAGACAGGAAGGCCCATAAGAAATATTCTTGTCTTAACTGCCTGTCCTTAATGCTACCTGTCTCCCTCTCAGTAGGGTCTCACTCTAGCCCAGGTGGACCTGGAACTCTGTAATTCCAGGCTGGCCTCCAATTCTCAGCAATCCTCTGCCTCCCAAGTGCTAGGACTACAGGCATGTGACAGCACACACGCGTGGCTTGTTTTGTTGTTTTGGTTTTTTGAGGTTGGGTCTCACTCTGGCTCAGACTGACCTGAAAGTCATTATGTAGTCTCAGGGTGGTTTCAAACTCAAGGCGATCATCGTACCTCTGCCTCCTGAGTGCTAGGATTAAAGGTGTTTGCCACCGTGCCCGACTTGTTTTGTTTTTGAGGCAGGGTCTCACTCTAGCCCAGGCTGACATGGAACTCACTTGGTAGCCCACACTGCTCTCAAACTCATGGGGATCCCCCAACCTCAGCCTCCCAAGTGCTAGGATTATAGGTATGAGTGATTATGCTGGGCTCTACTTGGAATTATTTTAAGAAAATAAGATGGGTAGCCTAGGGTCAGGCATTTAGACCACTGTAGCACTTGTAGGTCAGGCCTCCTCAGAAACTCAAATTCAAATCACAATGCAAATGTATATTTCATAGACCAACTCAATACCTTTTGATTTCTTGGTACATTTGGATTGTTTTTGCTTTGTTTTTCTGGTTTGAAAGCTACCTTCAGAACCTACACCCTGACCCACTTAGGAGTTATACTTGAGGGATGTTAACAAAGGCCTCCTAGATCCTATGCAGTGGCATGTGCATTGGCCACCTAAGTGGTCAATCCTAACCACCTAGAAGGCCAATTCTAACCACCTAAGAGGCTGAAGCATGAAGCAAAAGGATCAGTTGAGCCCAGGAGCTCAGGGCTGGCAGTCTGGATAACAAAGGAAAACAAGACCTCTGATTGAAACAGAGACCTCCAGAAAATGTTTGTTTTGTTGTTTGGGACTTTTTTTTGTTGTTTTGTTTTTTTTTTTTGTTTTTCGAGGTAGGGTCTCACTCTAGCTCAGGCTGACCTGGAATTCACTCTGTATTCTCAGACTGGCCTCTGCCTCCCGAGTACTAGGGATTAAAGGTGTGTGCCACCACACCCAGCTTGTTTGGGACTTTTGAGGCAAGGTCTCACCCTGTAGCGCAGACTGGTCTTGATCTCTTAGTAGTTTTCCTACTTTACTTCCTGAGTGCTGGGATTGGAACCACCATGCCTGGTTGAATACATTTTTTTTTTCTCCCCAAGGTATATTGTTTTTATCTGTAGGATATATTAAAAGTGACTTAATGGAGCTGGAGAGATGGCTTAGTGGTTAGCACTTGCCCGTGAAGCCTAAGGACCCCAGTTCAAGGCTCAATTCCCAGTACCCACATAAGCCAGATGCACAAGGTGGTGCATGCATCTAGAATTTGTTTGCTGTCTGTTGCTAATAAATAAAAAAAAATTTTTTTTAAGTGACTTGATGAGCCCTTAGTTCCAGAACTCTGGAGGCTGAGGTAGGAGGATTGCTGTGAGTTCAAGGCCAGCTGGGGCTACAGAATGACTTCGAGGTCAGCCTGGGCTAGAGTGAGGCCCTACCTTGGGGAGGAGGAGAGAAAGTGACTCAATGAGAAGCAAAACACTTGACTTGCCAGGAAGACAAGTCTGGGAAGGAGTGGGGGACATGGAGAAGGATTGCTTGCAAGCCTATCATCATCAAGTTAGGAATGCAGAAACAGAAAGGTAACAAGCTGCCTTGCTGGGTGTTGCAGTCAGGTTCGCATTGCTGACAGAAATCACCCGACTAAGAGCAGCTTGTGGGAAAAAAGAGGTTTATTTTGGCTTACAGGCTCGAGGGGGAAGCTCCACGATGGCAGGAAAAACGATGACATGAGCAGAGGGTGGACATCACTCTCTCGTCAACATAAGGTGGACAACAGCAACAGGAGAGTGTGCCAAACACTGGCAAGGGGAAGCTGGCTATAATACCCATAAGCCCGCCCCCAACAATACTCTGCCTCCAGGAGGTGTTAATTCCCAAGTTGCCATCAGCTGGGAACCTAGCATTCAGAACACTTGAAGTTTATGGGGGACACCTGAATCAAACCACCATATTCCACCCCTGGCCCCCATAAACTGATAACCGTACATGATGTAAAATGTAGTGCATTCATGCAAATTTAAAAGTCCCCATAGTTTTTATCAATTCCAATGATGTTCATACGCTCCCATAATCCAAGGTCTTTTAGCTGAGCCATAATACCAAAAATATCCCCCCAAAAAACCCATAATGGCACAGAATAAACATTCACACTGCAAAAGATAGCACTGGGCAAAGCAAAGAAATATTCAACCAATACAAGATTTTAAACAACCAGGGCAAACGTCAAACTCTGTAATTCCAATCCAACAACTAGTCAGTGACAAATCTCCAAGTCCGATACTTCTGAGCAGCGTCTTTGGAGTTCCAATTCCACCCCTCCAGCTAGGCTACTCACAGTCCTGGAAAACTTCATCCAGGGCTGGCAGCTCTCCTTGGCAGCCATCTCATAGTCCCAGCATCTCCACTGGGTCTCCACTGGGTCTCCACTGCAACCCACGGTCCATCCTCATGGCCCCATGGGATCTCCATGCAAGCATCCAGCAAACCTGCTTCACACTGCCCATGGCCATTTCCAAAACACAAGACCGTGTTACAAACTCAATGACCCTCTCTTTCCTGCATTTGTTATACTCCATAATACCAGGTAGGGTGCCAATTTGTTAATCCAGGGGGGAATACATCAGACTTTGAAGAACAGGACACTCCTTCAGCATTCAGGCCCCTTCAAGAGTCTGCATTCTTCCTGTTGCCCCATTGTATGTAGGTCAGCTGGCCCAATCTCAAAGATTGTAATCTCTCAACTGCAGCTGAACGGGTAGAGTTCACCCAAAGATTTCATTTTTTCTGTGCCATATCTCTCTGCTCACACCAGTTCATTTCTACGCAAAGCAACCCTGCACAACTTCTCAGGACACGGGCATAACAGCAAACTTGTCACACAAACTGCTAGCCCAGTCCAAATAAAGCTCTTTCTCACCCTCATAAGCCAAACCTCAGTCCATAGTTCTTACTGCATTCAGGTCTTTCAGCTCTGACCAGAATAGTCCATTAAGCTGTACTTACAGCACTGCAAGGCATCTCTTAGGCCAAGATTTCAAATCCTTCCACATTCCTCTTGAAAATCAGCTCCAAAAGGCCAAAGCCACAGTCAGGTATCTAGCAGCAATCCCACTCCTCGGTACCACCTTATTGTTGCAGTCAGGTTCGCATTGCTGACAGAAATCACCCGACTAAGAGCAGCTTGATGGGAAAAAAGGTTTATTTTGGCTTACAGGCTCGAGGGGGAAGCTCCACGATGGCAGGAAAAACGATGGCATGAGCAGAGGGTGGACATCACTCTCTCGTCAACATAAGGTGGACAACAGCAACAGGAGAGTGTGCCAAACACTGGCAAGGGGAAGCTGGCTATAATACCCATAAGCCCGCCCCCAACAATACTCTGTCTCCAGGAGGTGTTAATTCCCAAGTTGCCATCAGCTGGGAACCTAGCATTCAGAACACTTGAAGTTTATGGGGGACACCTGAATCAAACCACCATACTGGGTGTCACACCCAGCCAGTCATTCCTGGCGTGGTAGGCAGGCTGTGCTCACAGCTCTGCTTCCAAGCTAGAACAGCATCTTCTCTCCTCTCAGAAAGGGAAGGAAATTCTCACAGACAACAACATCCCTCATGGCCAGTGTGTCATCTGCCTATATGGTTTTCAGGTAGGTTTCTGGGTTGGGACCTGGGATGTGCTTAGGACAGGCAGGAGAAGGCTAGTGAGTGGGCACTGATTCGGTGCTCTACATCTGTCCCACAGGAGAAGGAGGCCTTCACCAAAACGCCCTGTTACCACTATTTTCACTGCCACTGCCTTGCTCGGTACATCCAGCACATGGAGCAAGAGCTGAAGACACAAGGACAGGAACAGGAACAGCAGCATGTTGCCACCAAACAGGTAGACCACCAGCCCACACACCCTTAGACTTTCACAGCCATTTCCATTCTTTTACTGCAGTGGCTTTTCATCTTTTTAGTTATAGATAACTTTGAGATGAATTAAGTCTCCCTGTCCAGGAAGAAGCCGTGCCTATGTATACTGACATATTGCATGCAGCTTTATTCCGTCTGTAGATCTCTTGTTAGAGAGCCCCTCCTCTGTCCTACTTCATTGCTGAGCAGCTGTATCTGTGCCCTTCATTCCCAGCCTTACGAAAACTGGGCTGCCTGGCAGGGAGCAGGATGTGATTTCTCCTCTTGTTTTAGAAGGCAGTCGGTGTGCAGTGTCCCGTGTGCAGGGAGCCCCTCGTGTATGATCTTGCCTCGCTGAAAGCAGCCCCTGAGCCCCAACAACCCATGGTAAGGGATTCCATTCTGGTATGAGCCAGGAACAATGGCATTCTCTAAGAGGAGAGAGACATGGCATCTTGTCTTAACTGACTAGGATCCTTGGAAGTGGGTTTGACCAACTTAGGATGACTCTGCAACGCTACAGCCCAAGGGAGAAGACCAAGACCCATGTGCAGCCTTTCTGGGGCAATCCTTTAAGAGTAGGGGTTCTAGGCTGGGCGTGGTGGTGCACGCCTTTAATCCCAGCACTCGGGAGGCAGAGGTAGGAAGATTGCTGTGAGTTCGAAGCCACCCTGAGACTACATAGTGAATTCCAGGTCAGCCTGAGCTAGAGTAAAACCCTACCGCGGAAAACAAACAACAACAAAAAAAAGAGTAGGGGTTCTGTCTGCCACCTTTTCCTGGACCTTCTCTCCCTACCATTTTGCTCCCTTCCCTCCAAGGAGCTGTACCAACCAAGTGTAGAGAGCTTGCGCCAGCAGGAAGAGCTCAAGCGGCTCTACCAGAGGCAGCAGGAGCGGGGTGGCATCATTGATCTCGAGGCTGAGCGGAATCGGTACTTCATCAGCCTTCAGCAGGTAAGGAAAGGGTTCCCACTTGTCCCTCAATACCTCCAGCCTTCACAAATGCCACAGCCCCAGGGTGTACTTTTGTTCTGCCCAGGGAGGTTTCAGGTGATGGCTGGCTGATAGTGGAGAAGGATCTCCCTCAATGCACCTCCTCTCCTTTTCCCAGCCTCCTGCCCCTCTGGAGCCTGAGTCAGTAGTAGATGGTTCCCAAGGAACCCACCCACCTAATGCCCTTGCTGCGGAACAATCCACCTCACCAGCTGCCCAGTCCACTCTGCCAACTCCTCTACCTGTGGCCACCCAATATGTGTGTGAGAAGATTCTAAGGGCTGGGCCAAATCAGCAGAGGTTGGGTGAGACCCAGAAAGCCATGCTAGATCCCCCACGGCCTGGTCGAAGCTCCTGGCGACAGTCTGATCGGAAGCATCTGAAAGGAGGAGAGTACTGTGCCCCAAAAGGTCCCAGTGATGCCCAGGAACTGCCACCATCTGGCAGACCCCTCAAAGAGCCTGTGGACTTAAAGTCAGAATCCCACAACCAAGGGCTTGAAGGTCTTCCCAGGAAAAAGGGGCCTGGTGGCTGGCAGGGGCCTCCATCCCGCAGGACTCGGGACTGTGCTCGCTGGGAGCGCTCTAAAGGCCGGACACCGGGTACTTCCTATCCCCATGTACCTAGGGGCCAGGGAGCATACCGGCCTGGTACTCGGAGGGAGCCCCTGGGTTTAGAATCTGAGGAAGGTTCCTAGCAATACTGTGGGGGGACAGGGAACTGGGGATGGGAAGGGGGCAATAAAGAGATTTGGCCTTGTTAGGCTTTCTTTGCTCAGCAGTATCTAGCTTATGAGGTATGGCTCTAAATTCCTACAAGATTCCGGTATGGCAGAGGGCCCCAGCTTTGCTTCTAAGTCTGTTCTCTTGAGATCAGGATGGAAAGTATCTGAATTCCCTGCTAGTGTGGTCAGTTTCAGGCCATTACTAGGAAACTACTAGGACATTGACATTTGGGAAGTACCATTAACACATAAGCCATTCTATATATATAGTATATACCTATAATTACATAGGTTTTGTTTGGACTGATGAAGATTGAATGTAGGTCCTTGGGCATGCTAGGCAAGCACTCTACTGACTGACCTGTGTCATATGTGCAAGGCCCTTTATTTTGTTACTTGAAAAAAATTTTTTTGCTGGGCATGGTGGTGCACGCCTTTAATCCCAGCACTCAGGAGGCAGAGGTAGGAGGATCACCGAGAGTTCAAGGCCACCCTGAGACTACATAGTTAATTCCAGAGTGAGAACCTACTTTGCAAAACCAAAAAAAGAAAAAAAAAAATTTATTTATTTATTTGAGAGATACAGAAATAGGCAGGTAGAGAGAGAATGGGCACACCAGGGGCTCCAGCCACTGCAAATGAACTCCAGATGCATGCGCCCCTTTGTGCATCTGGCTTTCATGGGTTCTAGGGAGTCGAACTGGGATCCTTTGGCTTTACAGGCAAGCGCCTTAACTGCTAAGCCATCTCTCCTGCCCTTGTTACTGGTTTTTTGAGATAGGGTCTCATTCTAGTGCAGGCTAATGACCTGGTATTCACTCTGTAGTTCCAGTCCTCATACCTCTGCCTCCCAAGTGCTGAGAGTAAAGGCATGTGCCACCATACCCAGCCTTCATTGTTTTTTTGAGACAGGGTCTCACTATGTAGTCCAGGCTGGCTCTGAACTCATAGCAGTCTTCCTGCCTGAACCTCTCAAGCGCTGCAGTTACAAATGTGCACCAGCACACCCAGCTACACCTTTGTCTGAGTGCCCTGAGGTAAAGGTGTATATCTTGCCACTTACTCTAGTGTCCCTTCTGCTACCTTTGGCCAGGGTCCCGTCACCTGTCTCTGTCTATTTCATAGGCACTTATGATTGTAGCCCCTATTTTGTACTCAAGTACCAGCATAGAAGGGGAAGGAAGGAAGGTTCAAGGCCAGAGTAGTGTGGCAGGTATTTATGGATTTCCTTGAAGTGAGCAGAGTGTGGCCTGGTGTATCACCTTAGAGATTCAACATTGTGAATGGCCCCCACAGGATCGTTTTTATACAGCATAAAGTAGCCCTGTACCTGGGCAGGACTGATCTGACTTGTAGCTTGTAGGACATGTTCTGCAAAAGTCTCAGCCAAGGTAGGTGCTTGCCCTGGATAGAACCGCTGGAACATCTGGGTCAGCTGCCAGTGTGAGCAATAGCCCACATATTCCTTCAGATCTACTCGTCCAGGGCGTATCAGGGCAGGGTCCAGCCTAAGAGAAGCAAAGGCACAAGCAACGATCCTGCTGGTAGCCAAAAGACATGGTCCCTTCAAGCTCCTGATACTCCCGAGCATGGAAGGAATAGTGTTGTCTTGTTCCTTACCTGTCAATGTGGTTGGTGGTCATAAACACAATGCGTGCCTCAGTGGAAGCCACACCATCCAAGGCGTTGAGCAGTCCGCTGAAGGTAAGACGACCTAGACCTTGGTACTTTACGGGGTCTAGCAGAGGAAGACCAGAGCATAGGAGATCATGTCCTACTTAAAAGTTAGCATCTTGCTCCACCTCCCACCATGGCTCCCTACTCATGAGTGTTTCTTGTTGCTAACCCAGGTATGACTTTCATTAAGAATCATTCCCCCACCCAGTCCCCTCACTTACTCTCCACAGCCAAGTCTCTACTGAGAAAAGCAGCATCCACATCCTCCAGGAGCACCAGGCTCTGCTGTGGGGCTACACTTAGCAGGTGGTTGAGCCGGTCATCTGAGAGGCTGGAGTCTGTGAGGCTCAGTAGACAGATGCTGTGTTCCAGTTCCCCTGCAAGGGCTGTGCTGTGGATAATGGCATGGCAGGAGGCACCCTGAAAACTCTTCTTTTAGTTCAGCCCTGTTTAGTCCCAGTTCTGAGAGGTGTGTCTGAGGTTAAGTCCCCTTCCACCTGCCTTACATTCCACACATCTCATGCTTACCCTGGTTCCTGGTGTCCACATTCATTTCCCTTTTCCAACCCCATTACTCAGTTTTTCTGCAAAGGTTTGTTGTGCAGAATTAAGGGAATTTGGCTACTTACATAAAACTGCTCTTTCCACATCCAGGGGGCCCATAAAGGAGGTAGCCACGTCTGTAGGGAATGCCTAGAGATACAGCCAGGATAAATAAAGTGAATCATACTCTACCCCAGGTGTCCACATTTACTCTCAGCCCTGTTCTCGATCAGTCTGGTGGCCTTGGTAGCAGAAGAAATCACCTCTTAGACAACTTTCCTTTTCCTTTCACCTGGACTACAGCTTTTTATCACTCCATCTACCTAGAAACTACTGTAGTTCCACTTGGTTCTTACCTCTATCAATATACCACTTGGGGTTATCAATGAATTCCCGGACATCTCTGACAATTCGATCAGTCAGACCCTGTTGCAGAACTACAGAACTCAGTGGTCGCCGCCGACGTGGATAGCCAAAGGTACGCCATTCAGAGCCCACAGCTGTGTACATCACTGTCTTCCCTTCCTCCTGCTGTAGAGCTAGCTGTCGAGCTGAAACCAGGGAGATGAGAAAAGCCAGTTATCATTCTCTTGATCACAGATGATTCAATTGGGTAGGACTCTGGCTTCCTGGTGTGCTACTCCCAAGGGCTCAGCACCTCATCCCTCCTCTCCAAGCTGCATATCCTCTGATGCCCAATGTTCCCATCCCTGCAACCCCCCTATGAAGCCTGCCTGTACCATCCCACACCTTCCTCCAAGATGTTGAAGAAAACCTTGCGGTCGGTGCCCAGGGCTGTGAAGGTGACAGATTCCCAAGGAGTACCCGTCTGCAAGTCTACCATCTGCATATCTCGACTTCGTTCTACCCGGATCCATTTCCCCTGATACCTGAATAAAAATGGTCAAAATAATCCAGTTTTTTCCAAAAGCCTTTTGTATTCTCAGAGCCCTCCCTGACTCCTAATCTTACCAGATGAAGTGGTTTCCAGGGCTGGGGATAAATTCAAACTTGGTGGAGATGCGGCCACTCTCATGCTGAAGGTATGATGTCTCGACACTGAGGTGCTGAGTACGGGCACTATGGCGAGTGAGCCAACTAAGCAACCAGGCATAGCTTCTGTCTCTAGCAGGAACTTCCAGTGTGATCATGTAATGTCGCCGGAATGCCAATAGGCCCAGTTGGGCTCCCTTCCGGGCCAGAGCCAGAGCCGTGCCCACACCAACCAGCCCAAATCCAGCCCCAAAATAGGGATTGTCCTTAAGGGCCAGAACAAAGTCTGTAAGTGGCATCGTGAAAGAGAAGCTCAGATGCCTACAGGTACTGAGGCTCTATCAAAACCTAGGGGTGGGGGAGTAATGAAGATGGAACAAAGCACAAGAATAGTTTAGAAGCCAGATTCCACCATAGGTCCCAGCCCCACCCTTACCCTCTCTCAGAAGCAGGAGGGATAGGTCAGCAGTACTGGATGCTTCAGTATCTTTGTGGAGCAGGAATGCAAGGGCAAAGATCCCAGACCCTTCCTCCCATTTTACCCTTCATTAGCTGTTTTCTGCTGGAAGACCATTTCCTTAAGTTCAAGAGTAGTATGACTGGCTGGCTTCACATTGACAGAATTTTGTGGTCCCTGAGAACAGCTGAGATAGAAAGGGGCCCACTGCAATAGTTCTTCCATTGATCTGCCAGTCACTGTCTTAGCAAGAGAAATGTCCTTCAAGTAACCTCTCTTCCTTATTTATACCCAGTTCAAACTAATGTCCTGTTCAAACTTTTATGACCTCCCACCTGAACTGTTTAATTCAAATTAAATTTTAGTTCTTCAAATGGCATTTGAATGGGCCTTCAGCTCTTGCATCACTGAACAACTACACCCGAATCCAAAGCTTGTTTTTTTAGGATCAGCATGAACTCGATCACGCTTCCTACTCCAGCACCTTCAGGGATTTCCTCCCATTGGGTACAAACTCCTCAGCCTGATACTCAGGGAGCAAAACAATAGCGCACCCACCTTTCATGGCTGAGCTCCTAATATATACAAATCACCACCCACCTCGTTTGCTCTCGCAGTTCTCGATTCGGAATGTCCATTCTTTGCATTCTCCCCGATAGAAATCCTCCCATATTTCCCCCACGGCCTTATCACGAATTCCACTCAAGAGGATGTGACTACAACCTAACTGGACACTACGAACCGGAGGGAAAGGGGACAAATTGTTTCTAGTACACCTGTTCTGAGACACTCCACCCCCGCCACTTTGCCCTGCTACTGGAACTCTAGACGGGTGAACTGACATCAGTGACCTCGACTGAGTCTCAGAGCTGGGATCCAGAATTCCAAGACACCTTTGCAAGGAGAGCCACAGACGAATCTCTTCTGATCCCCGGTCCTGGCCAGACACGCAGAGGCTTCCTCCCAGACCCTTCACGGCACAGCACAGCACGGATCGCGCCCCAAGGAACGTGGTTTGGAGTACTCTGTCACTCCGCCCCCTTGCCGCCATGTCTCTCTAGCCTTTCCGACTCGATGGTTTCACTCGGCCGCGCTTTGGGGCAGCGCCTCGTGGTCCCGCCCCCTTCTTCATCTACTTCCTGCCACACCCACCAAGGCTAGGCCGCTCTGCCCGCAACTCTCGATGGTCCTCCTCAGGCTTCAGGGATGGGATTTGGAGGGAAAACCATAGAGTACCAGCTGCTAAGTGAGAGAGAGTGGCTGTGGATAGGACGGATTCCTAGAGGCGACTGGGTCGAGGGCGGTCCCACCTACAGGAGCCGTGGGAGGCCGAGCTAGTGGTGTTGGACCATAGAGATGCGGGTCCAGCCGGCTCTAGGTTGCAAGGTGAGAGAGCGGCTGTCGGCGGGAACTAGTGGAAGTGCGGGTGAAGAGAGCTGGAGGTAAAAGTTTCTCGGGCCGCAGGATGAGCGGACCTGGACGATGGGAACCCGTGGGAGGAGGTGCTGAATGGAGCACGCCGACGAGTGGGGCCCCGGCGCATCTCAGTGGCCACCCGGCGCTCCATCCGCGTCACCGCTCTGTGCCCCGCCCGGGTATCCGCTGCCTCTCCTCTGGACAACTATCGTGACGAAGCACCACCCCGAGCTTTGCAGGTTACTAAATGCCTGTCCCGTCCTCTGGCTTTGGGATCCAGCTCCTGCCACACACATTAGAAGCTTTCGCCACGTCCATTTACAGATAGGAAAGCGGAGGCCCTGAGAAGAAGCCAGGAGACTGCATTTGTTCAAGCCCCCACGGTGAGTCAGAGGAGGTGGGAACCAGTGTGCCGAGGCCTGGACGGCTTGTTTGCGGGGTCGGCTCCCTGCCTTCATTCGCCTGCCATCCTCTCTCTTACCTCATCCTGTCTTCCCACGGGTGAAGGGGTCTCACTCTGGTCCTCACCACATCTTCCCTGGCTGTCGCCTGAAGCCTTGCAGCACAGAGCTGGGAGAGGCCCCAGAGCAGCGGTAATTTGCAGTAAGTAGGGGCTGTGGTTTCCAGAGAACCTCTCTAACCACCGAAGTGCACTTCTCTGCTACCTTCTGAATTCCTGTATGTAGTCTTGGCTTTTGATTAGGGATTCTGCAGAGAAAGGAATACTCGTTTGTGATCTGGCCCTTATCCAACCTCTTTGATTCGGTTTCGTGAAGTGATAATTGTCATCCTTATTAAACTACAAAAATTACTCCACTTAAACCCATTTCAGCCATTTATAACGGGACACGCACTTAAATAGCTATTCATTTCTGCGTTCTAATTTGAGGCCTTAGGAAGTTAATGAGTTCGAAATTTCTCCAAACGTGTTACTTTATATGTGAGGAGCCATTTGTTTGATAGCTTGGTGCATGATATCTAGATTTACTGCGATGCATTTCTTCACTATAATTTGTCGGATTTGCATAAGCTTGTCAGTGGTTTGTGTTCATGAAAGTGACAATTTGAATAAATTTTCTAGAAAAGTTCCACATCTAGGTCTGGCAGAATGTTTACCTGGTCTGCAAGAAGCCCTGAGTTTGATCCCCTACACCATGTAAACTGACCATTGTGGAACAGGACTATAATCTGAGGAGGTAGGAGGATCAGAAATTCAAGGTCAACCATAGCTACACAGTGAATTGGAGACCAGCCTGGACTACATGAGACCCAGTCTCAAAAAATTCCATGGACTGGAGAGATGGTTTAGCAGTTGAGGTACTTGCCCACAAAGCCCAAGGACCCAGGTTCGATTCCCCAATACCTACATAAGCCAGATGCACAATGTGGTGCATGAATCTGGAGTTCATTTGCAGTGGGTGGAGGCCCTTGCATGCCCATTTTCTCTCTCTCTCTCCCCTCTTTCTTGCCTTCCCCCCAAATAAATAAATAAAAATATTTTTAAATTTTGTTTAAAGTTCCACATCTAAGAAGGGTAAGCAAGTGTAGGTAGTTAATTAGACAAGAGATTGAGAAGGGGAAAATACACATCAAGCCAAGAGTGAGGCAAAAAGGTAGAAGGATCTGCAAGCAAAAGAGAATGTCATGAGTCTAGAGAATATCAAATCATCTGGTTCAGAGATCTAGTGGAGCTCCTTGGCCCTACTCAATTTTGTTGCAGATAAGAAAACAGGCATTGCTTCATGGTGTGACCAAGGTCACTTAGCTAGCAAGAAATGTAATCTGCAATCTTTAATGTTAGCCAAAACTTCTGGGCACTTTCCTAATATAACCCCATTACCATTCTTTTTTTTTTTTTTTTTGGAGAGAGACACAGAGAGAGGGAGAGGAAGACAGAGAGAAGAGAGAATGGGTGCACCAGCAGCCTTTCAGCCGCTGTGAACGAAATCCAGATGCATGTGCCCCTTTGTGGGCAAGTGCAGCATTGCGCCCTTGCGTCACTTTGCATCTGGCTAAACGTGGGACCTGGAGATTGGAACCGGGTTCTTAGGCTTAGCAGGCAGGTGCCTTAACCCCTAAGCAATCTCTCCAGCCCCCCATTACCATTCTTAAGTGTTTTGCTCTAAGTATTGTTATGAAAGGAACCCATTTAGGATAATAAGGGCCAGCATGCTGCAGTGCAAGGAAATACTTAAATGGGTGGGCCAGCTGGGGAGAAAGTAAGAGTCTTGATTATATTTTGTTTTTCTTCTATCTTATCAGCATTTAAGAGGACACAGCACGCAAGCCAATGGTGATGACAGACCCTGTGTTGGAGTCTCAGTCAGCCAACACCACTGCAGAGATGGATGGACTGTGCCCTGAGCTATTGCTAATTCCCTCACCTCTCTCTAACCGTGGAATCCTGAGCCCCATCCAGACAGCCTGTGCTTCAGGGGACCCTGCACCTTTGCCTGCTGACCCAGGTTGCCTCCTGGTAGAGGCCACATCTACTGAAGCAGGCCCAGAGAACATGGAAATCATTGTGGAAACAGTAACTGGAACCCTGTCACCAGGAGCTTCTGGAGAGACCCCAGGTACAAACACAGTTTTGTCTGTGCTTTTAATTTATTTTAATTTATTTATTTGAGAGAGAGAATGAATGGGCATGCCAGGGCCTCTTGCTGCTGCAAATGAACTCCAGATGTATGTGCTACTTTGTGCATCTGGCTTTCCGTGAGAACTGGGGAATTGAACCTTGGCTGTTAGGCTTTGCAAGCAAGTGCCTTTAACTGCTCAGACATCTGCTGAGTCCTATCTGTGCTGTTTTTGATTCTTCTGTATAAATATGATGACAACACAATATAGCATACTATTTTTATCCCTTGAGATGTAATTTGGTATTTGGTGCATGTTGATGAAAGACTGGTAAGATAGAGCCTTTTACCAAGTTTTTGGCAAAGTCTACTCCATGAGACATTTGTATCTGCTATGCAGTAATCCAGAAGGAAAGCCCTTTCTGATGCCTGTGCCCAAACCTGGCTTGTCCTTTTGTTTTGTTTGAGCCATTTCTTCTTCTGTTTTTTTGTTTTTGTTTTTTTAATTTTGAGGAACTTTTAACTTTTTTTTTCAAGGTTTTATTTTATTTACTTATTAGAGACAGAGAAAGGGGGAGAGAAAGAGAATGGGTGCTCCAGGGCCTCTAGCCACTGCATATGAACTCCAGACACATGTGCCACCATATGTATCTGGCTTACGTGGAACCTGTAGAATTGAACTGGGGTCCTTAGTCTTCTCAGGCATACAGCTTAACCGCTAAGCCATTTCTCCAGCCCTCTTCTGTTTTTATGTTATTTGTTTATTTGCAAACAGAAAGAGAGTGAGTATATGGGCGTGCCAGGGCCTCCAGCCATGGTAAATGAACTCCAGATGCATATACCTGTTCTGTGCATCTGGCGTACATGGGTACTAGGGAATTGAACTCAGGTCATGAGGCTTAGCAGGCAAGCTACTTAACCAATGAACCATCTCTCCAGCCTTTTTTTATTTTTTTTATTTTTGGTTTTTTGAGATAGGGTCTCACTCTAGCCAAGGCTGACCTGGAATTCACTGTGTAGTCTCAGGGTGACCCCAAACTCACAGCGATCCTCCTACCTCTGCCTCCTGAGTGCTGGGATTAAAGGCATGTACCACAACGCCCGGCCTCAGCCCTTGTCTTTTGAGGTAGGGTCTCACTCTATCCCAGGCTGACCTGGAATTCACTCTGTAGTCCCAGACTGGTCTTGAACTCACAGCAATCCTCCTACCGAGTATGCCTATGCCCCAGCTCAGCTTGTCCTTTCTCATATAGTCACCAGGGATTTCTTCTCCCTTATTGACTCTACCACACAGCAATTAGGGATTAGGCATGAGGCCTAGCCTGTTCCATCACCTTTAGCTTGGCAGCACTTTCCAGAAGTAACTGTTTCCTTTATATAACGTACTCCACTTATCCAAGGTATGTTATTAAGAATGGGGTGGTGGCACATGCCTTTAATCCCAGCACTTGGGAGGCAGAAGTAGGAGGATTGCTATGAATTCGAGGCCAGCCTGAGACTACATAGTGAATTCTAGGACAGCCTGGGCTAGATTGAGATCCTACCTTGAAAAACTGAAAGAAAAAAAAAGTAGTTTATATTCTTCGTAGGTAGTAGCATAGTATGTAGTCTCTCCAACACTAGGAGTTTAAAAGAACTAAATTCATTAAATTTTATTTATTCATTTTTATTATTTATTTATTTATTCATTCATTCATTCGTTCCAGGTAGGGTTTCACTCTAGCCCAGGCTGGTCTGGAATTCATTCTGTAGTCTCAGGGTAGCCTCAAACTCACAGCAATTTTCCCATTTCTGCCTCCAGAGTGCTGGGATTAAAGGCGTGCACCATCATGTCTGGCTAAATTTTATTTACTTTTATTTGAGAGAGAGAGAGAGAGAGAGAGACAGAAAGAGGCAGTTAGAGAGAATGGGTATGCCAGGGCCTTCAGCCACTGCAAATGAACTCCACATGTGTTCACTACCTTGTGCGTCTGGCTTACGTGGGTCCTGGGGAATTGAACTAGGTCCTTTGGCTTTCCAGGCAAATACCTTAACTACTGAGCCATATCTCCAGCCCCAAAGAATTAATTTTTGAAAAAGTTGAAAAATAAAATAACACTCATAGTTACTGTTCAATGAAATTTGTACATGATTAAGCATAATTTTTTTTTTTTTTTTTGAGAGAGAGAGAGAGAGGGAGGAAGACAGAGTTGGGCGAGCCAGCAGTCTCTCAACTGCTGCAAACAAAATCCAGATGTATGCGCCCCCTTGTGGTCAAGTGCAGCATTGCACCCTTGTGTCACTTTGCATCTGGCTAAACATGGGACCTGAAGATTGGAACTGGCATTCTTAGGCTTAGGAGGCAGGCACCTTAACTGCTAAGCCATCTCTCCAGCCCTAAGCATTCTTCTATATGGTTGCTCATTTTATTTCTTCTTTAGTGAACTGCATTAGATTTTTTTGGTTTTTTGGTTTGAGATAGGGTAGACTATGTATACCATGATAGTCTTTAATTTTTTTTTTTTTGTCTTTAATTTGTAGCAATCCTCCTGCCTCTGCCTCCTGGACTGCTGGGATTACAGTATGTGTATGCCACCAAACTGGCTTTATTTTTCCTCCTCATTTTTTTTTTTTTTTTTTTTTGATTAGTTCTGGAAATTTCAAAGAATCTTAACTCTGCCTCCCGAGTGCTGGGATTAAAGGCGTGCGCCACCACGCCCGGCTTCCTCCTTCATTTTTTAAAGATTTTCTGTTTGTTTGTTTGTTTGTTTGTTTGTTTGTTTGTTTGTTTGTTTGTTTGTTTTGAGGTAGGGTCTCACTCTAGCTGGCCTGGAATTCACTATGTAATCTCAGTGGCCTCAAACTCACAGTGATCCTCCTACCTCTGCCTCCAAGTGCTGGGATTAAAGGTGTGCACTACCACACCCAGCTTTAACTCTTTCTTATATATTAAAGTGTTTTTCCTAGGCTCTTTTCTTTCACCAAAGAGAAGTTTCTAAATTCCACATTGTATTTATTTATTTATTTGAGAGAGAGAGAGAGAGGGAGAGAAAGAAAGAGAATGGATGCACTAGGGCTTCCACCCACTGCAAACAAACTCCAAACATATGTGCCACCTTGTGCATCTGTCTTATGTGGGTCGTGAGGAATCAAATCTAGGTCCTTTGGCTTTGCAAGCGTCTTAACTGCTAAGTCATCTCTCTAGCACAAAGAGAAGTTTCTAAATATTACATGGTCAAATTAGCTAATTTTTCCCAGTATCCTTTACTAATGTACTACAATACCAGGGGAAATAGTAACAGATGTAACTGGTAGTAGTTAAAAAACAGGGGCTGGGCATGGTGGTGCATACCTTTAATCCTAGCACTCAGGAGGTAGAGATAAGCCCTGAGACTACATAGTGAATTTCAGGTCAACCTGGGCTAGAGTGATAACCTTACCTCAAAAATCAAAACAAACAAAAAACATTTTAATGGGTCTGGAGAGATGGCTTAGCCATTAAGGTGCTTGCCTGGAAAGCCTGCCGACCCAGGTTCAGTTTTCTAGTACCCATGTAAAGCCAGATGCACAAAGTGATGCATGTATCAAGAGGTTGCTTGTAGTGGCTGGAGGCCCTGACATGCCCATTTTGTTTCTCTGTCTCTCTTCTCTCTATCACTGCTTACAAATAATTAATTAAAAAAATAAACATCTGGGCGAGCCATATCTCCAGCCCCAAAGAATTAATTTTTGAAAAAGTTGAAAAATAAAATAACACTCATAGTTACTGTTCAATGAAATTTGTACATGATTAAGCATAATTTTTTTTTTTTTTTTGAGAGAGAGAGAGAGAGAGGAAGACAGAGTTGGGCGAGCCAGCAGTCTCTCAACTGCTGCAAACAAAATCCAGATGTGGTCAAGTGCAGCATTGCACCCTTGTGCCCACTTTGTGGTCAAACATGTGCAGCATTGCACATTCTTAGGCTTGTGTCACTTCTCCAGCATCTGGCTAAACATGGAACTGCATTATTGGAACTGGCATTCTTGAGATAGGCTTAGGAGGCAGGCACCTTAACTTTAATTTTTTTTTTTTCTTTGTAAGCATTCAATCCTCCTATGGTTGCTCATTTTATTTCTTCTTTAGTGAACTGCATTAGATTTTTTTTTTTTGGTTTGAGGTATTTTTAGACTATGGTTATACCATGATAGTCTTTAATTTTTTTTTTTTTGTCCTTAAACTTGTAGCAATCCTCCTGCCTCTGCCTCCTGGACTGCTGGGATTACAGTATGTGTATGCCACCAAACTGGCTTTATTTTTCCTCCTCATTTTTTTAAAGATTAGTTCTGAAATTTAAAGATCTTAACTCTTTCTGTTTGTTTGTTTGTTTGTTTGTTTGTTTGTTTGTTTGTTTGTTTGTTTTGAGGTAGGGTCTCACTCTAGCTGGCCTGGAATTCACTATGTAATCTCAGTGGCCTCAAACTCACAGTGATCCTCCTACCTCTGCCTCCAAGTGCTGGGATTAAAGGTGTGCACTACCACACCCAGCTTTAACTCTTTCTTATATATTAAAGTGTTTTTCCTAGGCTCTTTTCTTTCACCAAAGAGAAGTTTCTAAATTCCACATTGTATTTATTTATTTATTTGAGAGAGAGAGAGAGGGGGGGGGAGAAAGAAAGAGAATGGATGCACTAGGGCTTCCACCCACTGCAAACAAACTCCAAACATATGTGCCACCTTGTGCATCTGTCTTATGTGGGTCGTGAGGAATCAAATCTAGGTCCTTTGGCTTTGCAAGCGTCTTAACTGCTAAGTCATCTCTCTAGCACAAAGAGAAGTTTCTAAATATTACATGGTCAAATTAGCTAATTTTTCCCAGTATCCTTTACTAATGCACTACAATACCAGGGAAATAGTAACAGATGTAACTGGTAGTAGTTAAAAACAGGGGCTGGGCATGGTGGTGCATACCTTTAATCCTAGCACTCAGGAGGTAGAGATAAGCCCTGAGACTACATAGTGAATTTCAGGTCAACCTGGGCTAGAGTGATAACCTTACCTCAAAAATCAAAACAAACAAAAAACATTTTAATGGGTCTGGAGAGATGGCTTAGCCATTAAGGTGCTTGCCTGGAAAGCCTGCTGACCCAGGTTCAGTTTTCTAGTACCCATGTAAAGCCAGATGCACAAAGTGATGCATGTATCAAGAGGTTGCTTGTAGTGGCTGGAGGCCCTGACATGCCCATTTTGTTTCTCTGTCTCTCTTCTCTCTATCACTGCTTACAAATAATTAATTTAAAAAAAATAAACATCTGGGCTGGAGAGATGGCTTAGTGGTTAAGGTCCTTGCCTGCAAAGACAAAGGACCCAGTTTTTTTGTTTTTTGTTTTTTGTTTTTTTGGTTTTTCGAGGTAGGGTTTCACTCTAGCCCAGGCTGACCTGGAATTCACTCTGTATTCTCAGGGTGGCCTCGAACTCATGGCAATCCTCCTACCTCTGCCTCCAGAGTACTGGGATTAAAGGCGTGCGCCACCACGCCCAGCAGGACCCAGTTTTAAAGCCAGATGCACAAGATGGCACATGCATCTGGAGTTTGTTTGCAGTGGCTAGAGGTCCTGGCATGCACATCCTCTTTCTTAAATAAATAAGTAAATAAATAATAAATAAATACGTAAAATATTTTTTAAGATCTTTAAAAAAAAACAACTCAGTGGTTCATCTAGGTAGCATTTGATTTTGATTTATCAATGCTCTGCAATACTAAGAACTGGACCAAAAAACATGAAGTAGACTTAAATGTACTTATAATAAACCAAATATATACTTAATAAATAGTATTTTGGTGCATGCCTATAATCCCAAAACTCCTGTACTTGGAAAGCTGAGACAGGAGAATCTATAGCTGGAGGTCAACTTAGGCTATATAGCAAGTTCAGCTAGTCTGGGCTGTATGTCAAGATCCTGTCTCAAAAAAAAAAAAGGTCCAGGCTGGAAACATGGCTTGGTGATTAAGGGGCTTGACTACAGCTCAGATTCAATTCCCCAGGACCCGTGTAAGCCAGATGCACAAAGTAGTGCAAGTGTCTGGAGTTCGTTTGCAGTGTCTGGAGGCCCTGGTACTTTCTCTCTCTCCCTCTCTCTCTCTGTCTCTTTCTCTCTTGCCCTCTCTCTCAAATAAATAAATAAAATAATTAAAAAAAAAAAAAAAAGGTCCAAAAGGGTACAGACCAGGGTCAAGGTAGTTACTCTTTGTATATTTCTGTATCATTTGAAACATACTGAACTTTAAAAATAATAATAGTAAAGTGAAAAAATATAAATAATAGTAAAGTGAAACAGAATAAAGGTAGGACAGGCCTAGTCTTAAATCATGGTTCCCCCACTAGTAAGCATGGCCTTGACCTTGGAAGACCAAAAGCATTATTGAGGTCAGCCCATTCCCCCAAAAGTGGTTATAGCCAGATATTGTGGCTCATTCCTATAATCCCAATACTCTGGAGGCTATAGAGAGCAAGTTCCAGGTTGGTCTGCGCTAGAGTGAAATCCTGCCTCAAAAAACAGAACAAACATGGCTGGAGTGGCTTAGCAGTTAATACTTTTGCCTGTGAGGCCTAAGGACCTAGGTTCAATTCCCCAGTAACTATGTAAGCCAGATGCACAAAGGGGCGCATGCATCTGTAGTTTGTTTACAGTGGCTGAAGGCCCTGGCAGCCCATTCTCTCTAATAAATAAATAAGTAAATAAATAAATAAAACATTAAAAAAACAGAACAAACAACAAAAAAGGTTGCACTCATAGAGGTGATTTGGCTCTTCTGAAAAAGAATATTCTGGTTTTTTTTTTTTTTTTTTTTTTTTTTTTTTTTTTTGAGGTAGGGTCTCACTCTAGCTCAGGCTGACCTGGAATTTACTATGTAGTCTCAGGGTGGCCTCAAACTCACAGCAATCCTCCTACCTCTGCCTCCTGAGTGCTGGGATTAAAGGCGTGCACCACCATGCCCAGCTGGAAGTTTCTAATTTTTATTTGGCCAAAATGAATCTTTTTTTTTTTCCTTTTTATTGACAGCTTCCATACTTATAGAAAACGAACCATGATAATTCCCTCCCCTCCCCCACTTTCCCCTTCACAGATTTACATTCCATAATATCCCCTCTCTCTCTCTCCATTAGTCTCTCATTTATTTTGATGTCATCATCTTTCCTCCTATTATGAGGGTCTTGTGAAGGTAGTGCTAGGCACTGCAAGGTCATAGATATCAAGGCCAATTTCTGTCTGGTCGATTGCATTATAAGCAGTCCTACCTACCCTTCCTTTGGCTCTTACATTCTTTTTGCCACCTCTTCCGCAATGGATCCTGAGCCTTAGAAGGTGTGATAGAGATGTTTTAGTGCTGAACACTCCTCTGTCACTTCTTCTCAGCACCATGGTACCTTCTGAGTCATCCCAATGTCCCCACCATCTGAAAAGAGAAGCTTCTCTAACCAAAAGTGAGAGTAGCATTAATATATGGGTATGACTATTAAGTGAAGTGCTTACAGGGCAGTTTGGTGAGCAAAATATAGTAATTTAGCCAGACAAGAGCAGTCATTACACTCCTAATACTTATGACCTCCCCCACCATAAGCTTTTGATTAGGTTTTCAGTACCAGACATGTATTCCCTCCCATAGAGCAGGTCTCCAGTCCAATTAGAGAACAATTGGTTTCCCCCATAACAGACATGCCACCATTGCACTCATTGGCTCATTTGGCCTGGCTGGCAAAACTTGAGGCTTGCAGTGTCCACTGGTTTTACCATTGATGGCTTCTGTCTCCCATAAGGCTGCATGCAGTGCAGCTTTTTCCAGCTTTCAGTCCACTAGTCTACTGGGAGGTTTTCAGCTCAGCCCCAGTTTGATTTCTCTGTGACCTTGAAGCCCAGGCATGTGGAGTCTTCAACAATAGGGTCTTATCATCTATTCCTGGTGGGAAACTAAGAGCCTTGACAATAGCCTATAATAATTGGGGGCTTCAAGAACCTCCCCGGCCAACTCACCCAGTTTCGAAGCCAGATACACAAGATGGCACATGCATCTGGAATTTGTTTGCAGTCAGTCGAGGCCCTGGAATGCCCATCCTCTTTCTCAAATTTCTCAGCATTTGAACTTCACTGGCACTGAAATTTTTCTAGGCTATAGCTTCTGGGTGTGCCATTATTCAAAAATGTAGGTTAAGCTGGGTGTGGTGGTGCACGCCTTTAATCCCAGCACTCCGGAGGCAGAGGTAGGAGGATCGCTGAGAGTTCGAAGCCACCCTGAAACTACATAGTTAATTCCAGGTCAGCCTGGACCAGAGTGAGACCCTCCCTTGCAAAACCAAAAAAAAAAAAAAGTAGGTTATCAGGTGGCTTATTCAAAATATCCTTGATTTTGATTACCCTTCCCCCCATATTCCTTTTACTTAATCTCTTCCCCTGACCTTGCTTAGGCTATTCCACCCACAGTAATCTGTCCATCTACTTACATGTATACATCCCTTTAAGTCCACTCCTCTCTTCCCTCCCTTAGAGCCCTTTTCTAGCTTACTGGCCACTGCTACTGATTTTTAGTCCAGCTCACACACAGGTCTGAACACTTGTAGCTAGGATCCACATATGAGAGAAAACATGTGACATTTGGCTTTCTGGCCCTGGGTTACCTCACTTAGTATAATCCTTTCCAGACCCATCCATTTCCCTACAAATTTCATAATTTCATTTTTCTTTAATGCTGAATAGAACTCCATTGTGTAAATGCATCACATCTCAAAATGAATCTTTATTAATGTTATTAAGTTTTTATTTCTGAGGGAGTTTGAGAGAATGGACATGCCAGGTCTTCTTGCCCCTGCAAACAAACTCCAAACACATGTGCTATTTTGTGCATCTGCTTTATATGGGTACCGGGGAAATGATCCAGAGTTGGCAGGCTTGACAAGCAAGCACCTTTAACCATTTAGCCATCTCCCAAGCCCAAAATAGATCTTTTCTTAATACTTTCTGGATTTGATTGCTGATTCTTTAACACATGCTAGGCACATAAGCTTTTGCCAAGTATTGTGCCATGCGCTAGAAATCTGAACACATGCCCGACAGGCCACCCCTGACCTGTGGGCTTACAGTCCAGTGCAGAGCCAGACTTGAAGCCCGTCTACACTGACTATGTGAAGATTCACCTACATTGCTACTAGTAACTAACTCCTGTCATCGTGTCCATCTGATTCTGTGCCTTTCTCTGTCGGTCCTCTGCCTGCAGGTGTCCTGGTAAAGGTGGTGGAGGTATACTTCTGTGAGCGCTGTGAACAGAGCTTTGCAGAGCCTACTCTGCTGTCGATGCACCAGTGCACTGAGACCCACATACAACCTATGCAGGACCTCTCTAGCCCCCTGTGCTCTGTAGAGTTGTCCCCCAGCAACTCCACCCTCCATGGCCCTCTACAGGAACCCAGCTTGCCAGATAGTCCCCTGCCATGTCCTGTGTGTAGACAAGAGTTTGTCCAACCCCAGGCCCTGAAGAGCCACTTCAAGATTCACCGGGCCATTCCCAATACCTTCTCCTGCCCAGAATCTGGCTGTGTGTTCTCTGCTGAAGATCGCAAGGGTCTGCAGCACCATCTGAGGCAGACCCACAAAGCAGTTCCTGTCCCCTGTTCATTCCGGGGCTGCTCCCTGCTTTTTGGGAGCCAGCAGGGAATGGAGCTGCACCGACAGGCCCATTACCCTTTCCACTGCAGCCACTGCAGCTTCATGGGCTCCAACGTCAAACTCTTCCGGCAGCATCAGCGGACCCATGGGGCAAGGACACAGGGAGAACTTTCTGCTGTTCAGGGCCTTCCATCCCAGGAGCTGCTGCCAGGTAGGGTGCTAGGGGCACAGCAGTCCCTGCCTATAATGTAGCCACAGTCAGTCTCTTAAAGGAAAGGAGAGACATTTGTTTCCATTATGAATGTATCTTGAGCATAAGGGGATATAGACTGTGGTTCATAAGGATGGAATTACTAGATGACATGGGAAAGCATTTAGAAAATTCAAACCATTCCGAATATATATGGGACAAAAGAGAGGCTTTCGTCTGTGACACCGAGTGACATTTGGTTTAGGTAACATGTGATCTGAAGTTACTTTTAGCAATATCCTCTACTGATCCATTGCAGACCATACTTTCTAAGGGCAAGGGTGAATGTGACTGTCAATGGCTATTGCCACTAATAGAATGCCTAAGAAATTCCCTTTATAACAAGTGAGGTTGGAGCTGGTTGTGGTGGTTTACTTGAGAGATGGAGTTAGGAGGATCAGTAATTGAAGGTCATCCTCAGTTACATAGTGAGTTTGAGGCCAGCCTGGGTTATAAGAGATTCTATCAAATAAATATATAAAATGAGTGAGGTTAGCCAAGAGTTTCAGAAGAAAAGAAACCAAGAAGAGCCAGGCATGGTGGCACACACCTTTAGTCCCAGCACTCAGGAGGCAGAGGTAGGAGGATCACTGTGTGTTCGAAGCCACCCTGAGACTACATAGTGAATTCCAGGTCAGCCTGGACTAGAGTGAAACCCTCCCTCAAAAACCCAATAAATAAATAAAAGATGGTGTTTTATCAATTCCTCCTCATTGTAGTCAAAAACAAAAATCAATATGAGGTGAAGAGAGCAGGTAAAATAGGCCAGGAAAAGATGGGATTGTGATATGAGAACTTGGCTTGCTAAGACCCCCTTTTAGCAGTATTGCTAAAGACTTCTGAGGAGCATGTATCCCTGAATCACCAAATTGAGCTTCTAAATAGAACAGTTGAAAAGTTAGTATGGGGCTAGAGTAGAGAGATGGCTTAGTGGTTAAGGCTCTTGCCTGTGAAGCCTGAGGACCCAGGTTCAATTCCCCAGCACGCACTTAAGCCAGATGCAGAAGGTAGTGCATGAGTCTGGAGCACCCCATTTTCTCTCTCTCTCTAAAAGGAAGGGAGGGAAAAATTAGTATGTTTACCAACCTTGAACCACCTCAACCATTAGCTCTGAGGACCTGGGCCAAGGAAGTATAGTCTGCTGTTCTCTATACCCAAGCCTCTGCCCTGTCCTGAGAGAATTGAAAGGGGTCTGGTATTATCTAAGATTTGATTTCTTTAGACTAGATTTTTATAAATAGCTTAACTCCTAGTCTTCCTACCCCTATCTTGAGTGGGGATACATGTATTTACCTAGGTAAATACTTAGTACCCAGGGTATTAAGTGAAAGCACTTTTTACTTTTTGCTCAAAGGAATGTAACTGATTCTGTTAGCTAGTCAGGGAGAAGTACAAGTATTCAGTTCTGTTATTGATCCCTTTGGAATACAAAGTTTTATGTGTCTGCACAGCTCCCAAAGTGCCTCCAGGAGATGAACCTTCCGAGAAAACAGGTACACCTTTGGCTCAGCAGGAGTCAGCTGAGGAGGAAGATGTAGAAGAAAAGGATAGTGGCAACCAGAAAGCTCCGGATAAAGGCCAACAGAATCAGCAGTTAGAAGGTAATATAATCACTAGGCTTGGAGCTTTTGGTGGTGGACAGGTATGGATAGTGGAAGGTTCAGATCCTTATGTTTATCTTCCACTTGGACTAAGTCAAGGTCTAGAACTAGTTCAGTGGTAGAGGACTTGTCTAGCACATGTAAGTGCTTGGGTTTAATCCCCAGTACTGAAAAAACAAAAACAACAACAACAAAAAAAAAAACAAAGTCAAGGTCTAGTGGCAGTGATAACCAGGACAGGTATAAATACAATTTAGTCTTATGTGCTGTATTTTCTCAGCCAGAGTGCTCTTATGGGGAAAGAGGATGTGTTCATACAGATGGCAGAGACTGTTGATGATCAGCCTGTTTTGCCTAGCTCCCTAAGACTTTACTGAAGCAAAGATTGCTTCCCAGTTTTCTAACTTAGGAGTGCATTTGAAACTCATTTCTCAAAGAGCATATTGACTGTTGGGTGAATAAGAAAGGTTTGGTTTTATTTGTTACCAGCTCACATGTATCTGGAGCTCAGTGAGCTAGTGCTTAGACATTAAGAGTGCATTACCTTCTTCCCTTCAGCTCACTCTTTTTGTATCTAGCTTGCTTGCTTTTTCTTTCTTTCTTTCTTTCTTTCTTTCTTTCTTTTTTTTTTCTTTCTTTCTTCTCTCTTTCTTTCTTTCCCTCCCCCCTCTCTCTTTCTTTCATTCTTTTTTGTGTATGGGGGAGGGTTGAGGTAGAATTTTGCTCTAACCCAGGCTGACCTGGAATTCACTGTGTAGTTTCAGAGTGGCCTTGAACTCATGGCAATCCTCCTACCTATGCCTCCCAAGTTCTGGAATTAAAGTCATGTGCCACCACACCTGGCTTCTTTTTCTTTCCTGATCAACCCTGCCAACCCTTTTGCCTGACTTGTAGAAGAAGGGCAGCAAGAACATGAAGGTTCTGAAGCGGATCACCATGAGTTCAAAGCCACTCTGAGACTACATAGTGAATTCCTCATCAGCCTGGGCTAGAACAAGACCCTACATTGGGGAAAAAAATAGGGCTGGAGAGAGGGTTTAACCATTAAGGCACTTGCCACAAAGCCTAAGGACCCATGTTCAACTCTCCAGATCTCACATAAGCCAGACATACAAGGTAACACAAGAACAAGGTCACATATGCACACAAGATGGCACACGTGAGCCGGGCGTGGTGGCGCACGCCTTTAATCCCAGCACTCGGGAGGCAGAGGTAGGAGGATCGCTGAGAGTTCGAGGCCACCCTGAGACTACATAGTTAATTCCAGGTCAGCCTGGACCAGAGTGAGACCCTACCTTGCAAAAAAAAAAAAAAAGGCACACGTGTCTGGGGTTCAAATGCAGTGGCTGGAGGCCCTGGTGTACCAATTATTTCTCTCTCATTCTCTCATAAAATAAATAAATAAAAGACTAATTGGAAAGGGGAGGGGATTCAATGGAGGGTGGATTTGAGAGGGGGAGAATGGGAGTAGAGGGAGGGACATATCATGGTTTATTGTCTATACTTATGGAAGCTGCCTGAGGTAAGAGAATCACTGAGTTCAAGGCCAGCCTGAGACTACATAGTGAATTCCAGGTCAGCCTGGGCTAGGGTGATACCCTATCTTTTTTGTTTGTTTGTTTTTGGTTTTTTGAGGTAGGGTCTCACTCTGGCTCAGGCTGACCTGGAACTCACTATGTAGTCTCAGGGTGGTCTCGAACTCTTGGCGATCCTCCTACCTCTGCCTCCCGAAGTGCTGGGATTAAAGGCGTGCACCACCATGCCCGGCTGAGACCCTATCTTGAAAACACACACACACACACACACACACACACTCGGGACTGGAGAGATGGCTCAGCAGGTAAGGCCTTTGCCCGCAAAGCTAAGGACCCAGGTTTTATTCCCCAGTACCCATGAAAGCCAAATGCACAAGGTGGCACATGCATCTGAAGCTTCTTTGCAGTGGCTAGAGGCCCTGGCACATTCATTCTCTTTTCAATCTTTTTGTTTGTTTGTTTGTTTGTTTGTTTGTTTGTTTTGTTTTTCGAGGTAGGGTCTCACTCTAGCGCAGGCTGACTTGGAATTCACTATGTAGTCTTAGGGTAGCCTTGAACTCACAGTGATCCTCCTACCTCTGCCTCCCAAGTGCGGGGATTAAAGGCATGTGCCACCATGCCACACCTGCTGTCTCTTCTTGATCTTATCTGCCTCTTTCTCTCTCTGTCTCTCAAATAAATAAAAGGAATACGAAAGTTCTGTCCAGATTGTTCTCCTGAGCAGGTCTAAACTTAAAAATAGCACTAAACATAAAAATAGCCATTGTAAGGACTGAAAATCCTTGTGGCTTGGGTTTTCTTTTCTTTCTTTCTTATTTTTTTTAACTATTCTTATTTTTGTTTTTGAGAGTGACAGAGAGAGAAAGAGGCAGAGAAAGAATGGGCTCACCAAGGCCTCCAGCCGCTGCAAACAAACTCCAGTGATTAAAAAAAATGAAAGAGCCGGGTGTGGTGGTGCACGCCTTTAATCCCAGCACTCGGGAGGCAGAGGTAGGAGGATTGTTGTGAGTTCAAGGCCACCCTGAGACTACATAGTGAATTCCAGGTCAGCCTGAGCTAGAGTGAGACCCTACCTCAAAAAAAAAAAAAAAAAAAAATGAAAGAAAGGGACCTGGAGAAAAAAGCCATAAGCCACACAGCTAGGTACACTTTGCATATCTTTATATTGAAATCCTAAATCCACCCCCACACCTTAAGATCCACCCAGTGACATTGCCTCCAGCCAAGTGGCTGCAGATGAAAACTACAAACTAATAAAACACTGAATATATTGGGGGCCATCTATTCAAACTACCACATTCCGCCCCTACCCCCCCCCAATAGATTTATAACCAACACACATTGTAAATTGTATTCAGTCCAGTTCAAAGGTCCCCACAGTGTTTACCAACTTAAGATAGTGAGTCCTATAAAATCAAACAAGTTAAATACTTTCAACATATAAAGGCACAGAGTAAACATTTTCAACTGGTATAAGGCATAGCAAGGAGAGACTAGAATAATGCAAACTCAGCCACCATCAGCAGTCATCAAACTTCTGCAGTTCAAGTTCAATATAACCAGAGACTGACAGTCTCCAGGTTTTCCAATTCCACCCCTCCACCTTGGCAGAGTAGCCAGGGAAAATTTCTATCCCAGGCCAACACTGCACTCCATGGTAGCCCTTGCACAGTCCTGGTGTATCCAAAATGTCTTCAGGTCTCCATGCAAACCATGGTTCATCTTCCAAAGACTTTTCCATCCTATCAGGGCATCACGTCCTGCCTCATGCCACATTTCAGCAGTGGCTCTCGGAACCATGTGCAATTCATGACCTCTCCACGCATTTTTCATGCTTCCAAAACTAATACCAGCCGTGCAGGACAGCCATATTCTTAATTCAGGGACTAAATAAATCATAACCTTGAAAAGCAGATTCCTTCTCCAGTCAACTCTTTCCAAAAGAATTTACATTTCTAACAGTTTTTTCTCAGGCATCCTTTCCATTGTTTTAATGTAAAGCAGTTGGGCCCTCTTCCTTAAGATTGCTAATGTGTTGATAATAGCAGCTTTAGTAACCAAAAACCAGTCTCAGTGCCTCTAATTTTAACTTGCTTGAGGTTTTCCAACTTCAAATCTTAAATCTTTCAGTCCAATATCTTTAGCCAAGCTCATCAGTCCATTACAGATTTACCCTTGATCAAACTCTCTGGGCCTGGGCAGCAGGATGCAGCCATCCCTTATGCCAGTAGCCCAGTTCCAACAAAGTCTTCTGCAGTTTTTCCTTCCCCTTAGAAAGCTCATAAGCCGAGCCTTGAAGTTCAATCCTGTCTGTACTTAGCATTCTCAAACTCTCATCAGAATAGTCCATAAAACTTGGCTTACCACTCCAGAAGGCATCTTCAGTTGCAAGCACCAAGTCCATGCCCATTCCTCCAAAATAAAGGTTCCAAAAGATCAAAATGCACATAGTCAGGTTCATCTTACCCCACATTCTGGTACCAACTTCTGTAGAAGCTTGGAGAAATGGCTTAGTGGTTAAGGCACTTGCCTCCAAAGCCAAAGGACCACAGGTTGATTGCCCAGGACCCAGAAACACAAGGTGGCACATGTATCTAGAGTTCATTTGCAGCAGCTGGAGGCCCTGACATGTCCCTCTCTTTCTCTCTCTCTCTCTCTCTCTCTCTCTCTCTCTCTCAAATAAATAAATAAATTTTACCACTATTTTTAAAAATAATATATTTTTATGTATTTATTTATAAGAGACAGAGAGAGGGAAAGAGAGTGAGAATGGGCATGCCAGGGCCTCTAGCCATTGCAAACGAACTCCAGATGTGTTCGCCCCTTGTGCATCTGGCTTATGTGGGACCTGGAGAATCGAACCAGTGTCCTTAGGCTTTGTAGTCATATGCCTTAACCGCTTAGCCATTTCCAGCCCACCCACTTTTTTTTTTTTTTTTTTGGTTTTTTTCATTTTTCTGTTTTTCAAGGTAGGGTCTCACTCTAGCCCAGGCTGACCTGGAATTAACTATGTAATCTCAGGGTGGCCTCGAACTCACAGTGATCCTCCTACCTTTGCCTCCCGAATGCTGGGATTAAAGCTGTGCTCCACCATGCCCAGCCCACCACTATTTTTTTTAACTTTTTTTAATTTGAGAGAGAATGGGCGTGCCAGCGGCCTCTCAGCTACTGTGAACGAACTTCAGATGCGCGTGCCCCCTTGTGGATAAGTGCAGCATTGCGCCCTTGCATCACTTTGCGTCTAGCTAAATGTGGGAACTGGAGGTGGGAGCTGGTGTTCTTAGGGTTGGCAGGTAGGCGCCTTAACCGCCAAGCCATCTCTCCAGCCCAGTAAATAAATAAATTTTTAAAAGGCTGTAGAGATGGCTTAGTGGTTAAGGTGTTTGCCTACAAAGCCAAAAGACCCCAGTTTGATTCTCCAGGACCCCATAAGCCAGATGCACAAAGGGGCACATGCATCTGGAGTTCGTTTGCAGTGGCTGGATGCCCTGGTATGCCTATTCTTTCTCTCAAGTAAATAAATAAATAAAATACATTTAAATATATATATATGTGTGTGTGTGTGTGTATATATGCATATATATTAATATATATATTTAAATATTTTAAAACTTATTTTGAAAGATAAAGAGGCAGAGAAATAGAGAATGGGCACACCAGGACCTTCAGCCACTACAAATAAAATACAGGCACATGTGTGACATTATACACTGGCATCACTGTGCATCTGGCTTACGTGGGACCCAAAGTCTAACATGAGTCCTTAGGTTGTGCAGGCAATCACCTTAACCACTAAGCCATCTCTCCAGCCCTTTTCTTTTCTTTTCTTTTCTTTTCTTTTCTTTTCTTTTTTTTCTTTTCTTTTTCTTTTTCTTTTCCTTTCCCTTCCCTTCCCTGCCCTTCCCCTTCCCTTCCCTTCCCTTCCCTCCTTCCTTCCTTCCTTCCTTCCTTCCTTCCTTCCTTCCTTCCTTTCTTTCTTTCTTTCTTTCTTTCTTTCTTTCTTTCTTTCTTTCTTTCTTTCTTTCTTTCATTTGAGAAGGGGGTTTTCGTAATACTTGAGTTTCTTACCCCTACTATAAGACAATATTTGTGTTTGGGCAAACTGTGACTCTCCTATTAACTGGCCAGCCACTGAGCTATTAGAAGTCTCTGAACCTTTTGCATTCCCTCCCACAGGGGATGTGACATCTAGCACTGAGTCCCTCTTCAAGACACACATGTGCCCAGAGTGTAAGCGCTGCTTTAAGAAGCGGACCCATCTAGTAGAGCACCTTCATCTCCACTTCCCAGACCCAAGCCTCCAGTGTCCCAACTGTCAGAAGTTCTTTACCAGCAAGAGCAAACTGAAGACCCATCTGCTGCGGGAGCTGGGTGAGAAGGCCCACCGCTGTCCACTGTGTCACTACAGTGCAGTGGAGAAGAATGCACTCAACCGCCACATGGCCAGTATGCATGAGGACATTTCCAACTTCTACTCAGACACATATGCCTGTCCTGTCTGCCGGGAGGAGTTCCGCCTCAGCCAGGCACTCAAGGAGCACCTCAAGAGCCACACAGCAGCAGCTGCAGCAGAGCCCTTACCCCTATACTGCTTTCAGGAGGGCTGCCCTTATGCAGCCCCTGACCGCAAGGCCTTTGTAAAGCACCTCAAGGAGACCCATGGGGTGCGGGCTGTGGAGTGCCGCCATCATTCATGCCCCATGCTCTTTGCCACAACTGAAGCCATGGAGGCCCATCACAAGAGCCACTATGCCTTCCACTGTCCCCACTGTGACTTTGCCTGCTCCAACAAACACTTGTTCCGCAAACATAAGAAGCAAGGGCACCCAGGCAGTGAGGAGCTGCGGTGCACCTTCTGCCCCTTTGCCACCTTCAACCCTGTAGCCTACCAAGACCATGTAGGCAAGATGCATGCGCATGAGAAGATCCACCAGTGCCCTGAGTGCAACTTTGCCACCGCCCACAAGAGGGTGCTTATCCGACACATGCTGTTGCATACTGGTGAGATGGCTTCCATCCTTATGATAATGTATTAATAATCATGGCGCTGGGTGTGGTGGCGCATGCCTTTAATCTCAGCTCTCAGGAGGCAGAGGTAAGAGGATCACCGTGAGTCAAGGCCACCCTGAGACTACATAGTGAATTCCAAGTCAGCCTGGGCCAGAGTGAGACCCCCTACTTTGTAGCAAAGAGAACACAAAAGGCTTTGCATACATCGTTTCATTTGACTTCAAATTTTCAAACATAGTTCTCCTGTCTCACTTTTACAACTGAGCCATAAGTTGACTGTCATTCAGCTAATAAGGTGGTCAAGCTAGGATCTAAATTGAAGCAGTCTGATTTCAGAAACGGTGCTCTAATTACTACACTATCATGTCTCATTCTTAGGCCTTTGTCCAGTTCTACACACCACTAGTCAAGTGCAGGGGTGAATACCCAGCTTTAGAGTAAAGAATTCCACACCAAGGCAGATAACTTCCATTGTAATTCAAGTTTTAGGAAAGTCTGTGAGAGCAAGAAGAGTGGATAGTCCCCCATACATGAATTATGGCCTGCCTTAGTTGGGCATCCATTTCACTGAGCATGATCACCTCTAGTGACCTGGAAATTAGACTTAGACTATTAATTAGTTGTCAGCATTCCTGCAGCTTTAGATGATAACTACAACAGCCTTCGTACTGTAGCATTATCTCCTTTGTGATCTATGTAAGCATTGTGTATTGACAGGGCATAAATGGTTAGCAGGACGTAAACAATTGTGAGCAAAGCCCTTGTTAATCCCATTGAACAGCTCGTTTCTGTATACATGGTAGTCACAGGATCTAGTTTTCAAGGCTTTTCCTAAAAACATGTCTTTGGAGTAATATAATTCATAGTTCTTTCATATGTATTCTCCCATTTTACTCTTACCAGTCTTTAAGCAAGGCAGAGATGAGAAGAGATAAACTCTATAAGAGTTAAATTAGGCCAGGTATGTGAGCACATACATACCTGGCAGCACATGAAGCTTTTGCTTCTGCCTAACATCATGGCAAGGTTGCTGGAGGAGATGGTCTGACCTTTCACTCAGTCTGTATCTGACTTGTGCCCTTTCTTCTGTCCCCAATATAAGGTGAGAAACCTCACAAGTGTGAGCTGTGTGACTTCACGTGTCGAGATGTGAGCTACCTATCCAAGCACATGCTGACCCACTCCAACACCAAGGATTATATGTGCACTGAATGTGGCTATGTTACCAAGTGGAAGCACTACCTGAGTGTGCACATGCGAAAACATGCAGGGGACCTCAGGTACAAGTACACACATACCTCTATCCCTGTCCCAAGAACCTTATGCCAAGATAACCATTTCTTGGATATAGCTTCTGGCCCCGTGGATATCTCTTGATTCTAGAGAGTCCATCTAACACTCTTTTCTGCTTCTCCCATTTCAGCTCCATTACCTACAGTTGGGCCCTGTGAATGTGTTCTAGTCTGTATAGTGAGAGCTTTCTGGGCCAGGAGAAAGGAACAAGACTACAGATTAAAGTGTCACTTGAGTTCTCAGATCCTGGTCTTGGGAAAGTGGATAGTATCTACACCTTGTCACTAAATGACCACTTGGAGACTTCGGGATAAGTTCTCTAATATGTGGGCAAAGCTTCCTAGGAGCTTTCTCTACATCTTATTTATTTATTTATTTATTTATTTATTTATTTATTTATTTATTTATTTATTTAACAGAGAGAGAAAATGGGTGTGCCAGGGCCTCCAGCCACTGCAAACGAACTCCAGACGCGTGTGCTCTCTTGTCAGTCCTGGGGAATCGAACCTGGGTCCTTTGGCTTTGCAGGCAAACACCTTAACCACTAAGCCATCCCTCCAGCCCTCTCTGCATCTTTTATGCCTCCCTTGGGGAATAGGATCAAGGTATAGAAGCCTGCCATGTGGGGCCACAGCCATGTTAGAAGTCAGGTGGATAGTGCTGACTTACATTTAGCTTTAGGAAATAGTATAGGGGCTGGAGATGCAGCTCAATGGTAGAACATTTGTTTAACATGCACAAGACCCTGGATTCAATCCCAAAACATCACAAGAAAGAAAAGGGAAGCCATGTAGAATAGGAGTTTAAATACCATCTCTGGAGCTGGGCGTGGTGACACATGCCTTTAATCCCAGCACTCAGGAGGCAGAGGTAGGAGGATCGCCATGAGTTCAAGGCCACCCTGATACCACATAGTGAATTCCAGGTCATCCTGAGCTAGAGTGAGACCCTCCCTTGAAAAACCAAAAATATATATATACTGTCTCTGCCTGTCACTTTAGAACCAACCTTCAGTGACTTGGTCTCCTTACCTATAACATGGGAATGCATGTTATAGGGGCTGGAGAGATGGCTTAGTCAGTAAAGCACTTGCTGGCAAGCATGAGGACCTGAGTTCAGATCCCTAGAACCCACATAAATACCAGTTACGATGGTATGCACTTGTAATCTATGTGCTTGGGAGGCAGAGACAGTAATTCCTCAAGGCAAGCTGGCTTGCTAGACAAGCTGAATCAGTGAGCCTTGGGTGCATTGAGAGTCCTTGTCTCAATAAATGAGATGGAGAGGGTTGGAGAGATGGTTCAGCAATTAAAAGTGCTTGCTTTATTGACAGCCTGGTTTCAATTATCCAGTACCCATGTAAAGCCATATGCCCAAAGTGGCATGCATCTGGAGTTTGTTTGCAGTGGCAAGAAGCCCTGGTGCTTCCATTCTATCTCAATCTCCCTCTCTCCCCCTTTCTACTTACAAATTAATATCTTTAAACAGGTGAGGGGTTGGAGAGATGGATCAGCAGTTTAAGGCACTTTCTTGCAAAGTCTGATAGCCTAATGGTCTGGAGTTCATTTTCACTGGCACACCCATTCTCGCTGTCTCCTAGTCTGCTTCTTTCTTTCTATCTCTCTTAAATTTAAAAAAAAAAAAAAAAAAAAAAAAAAAAACTTTTTTTTTTTTTTTAATTTTTTGAGACAGGGTCTCACTCTGGCCCAGGCTGACCTGGAATTCACTATGTAGTCTCAGGGTGGCCTTGAACTCATGGTGATCCTCCTACCTCTGCCTCCCGAGTGCTGGGATTAAAGGTGTGCACCACCACGCCTGGCTCTAAATAAAATATTTAGAGCAGACAGCAGGATTATTGAGTTACATAGTGAATCCCAGACCAGCCTGAGCTAGAGTGAGACCCTACCTCGGAAAACCAAAAAAAAAAAAAAAAAAGATGGAGGGACTGGAAAGATGGCTGAGCATTTAAGGCACTTGCCTGCAAAGTCAAAGGACCCAGGTTCAATTCCCTAGGACCCATGTAAACCAGATGCACAAGGGGCGCATGCATCTGGAGTTCGTTAGCAGTGGCTGGAGGCCCTGGCGTGCCCATTCTCTCTCTCTCTCTCAAATAAATTTTAAATTAAAAAAAGATGGAGAGCAGTAGAGAGAAACACTCACGTACATTTGCATGCATACACACTACAAACACAAAAGAAAGAAATACTTGTTACCTGTTTCATAGGGTAGTAAAGAGGAAAGTTAAAGTAAATGATACATGTACAGTACTGAGGGCAAAGTCTGGTCCATAGCATTTATTCAGTGGCTCTTAACCATTATGATTGATTATTGTGATTGCCTCTTCTTTCCTTTCCAGATACCAGTGTAACCAGTGCTCCTATCGCTGCCATCGGGCTGATCAGCTAAGCAGCCATAAGCTGCGACACCAGGGCAAGTCCCTGATGTGTGAGGTGTGTGCCTTTGCCTGCAAACGGAAGTATGAGCTGCAGAAACACATGGCTTCTCAGCACCACCCTGGCACACCTGTCCCACTCTACCCTTGCCGCTACTGCAGCTATCAGAGCCGCCACAAGCAGGCTTTACTGAGTCATGAGAACTGCAAGCACACCCATCTCCGTGAGTTCCACTGTGCCCTCTGTGACTACCGCACCTTTAGCAATACCACACTCTTCTTCCATAAACGAAAGGTCCATGGCTACATGCCTGGGGACCAGGTCTGGCAATTCCGTCGTGCTAGCCAAGAGCCAGAGGGGGTCAGGGAATGCTTGGTACCTCCACCAGACTCAGAGCCATCAGGCCAGCAGTCAACCCAGCTTGAGGGACCAGACCATGAACATGGGATTGTAGCAAATGCAAGCTTGGATCAGGCCCTGCCAGAGGCAAGTGACAAGGTTAGCACCAAAAGACAGGATGGAAGCAAGGCTCCCCATGGGGATGACTCAATTGGCAACCCTAGCCCAATGGAGGTGGAAGAGGGTGGCTGCACACTACACTTAGAGGCTCTGGGAGTAGAGCTAGAGCCTGTGGCTGAACCACCCCTTGAGGGGCTCACTGAAGCAGCACCTGTGGAGTTCAGGCCTCTAGATCCCTCAGGACCACTGGGACTGGAAGAGCCAGAATTGACCAGCTTTGAAGGTGTTGGGACTTCTGGCTTGGGTGCTGGAGAAGAGCCCATTCTGGAGAAGCCAGCTCCTGAGCCCCCCAGAAATCCTCCATCCTCAGAAGAGGCCCCTAACACCTTCAAGGCAACTCTGTCTGCTGAGACAGTCCCTTTGCCCCAGTTCCCTGAGACAGAGTCATTACTCAAAGCCCTGAGGAGGCAGGACAAAGAACAAGCAGAGGCTCTGGTGCTAGAGGGGCGAGTGCAAATGGTAGTGATCCAGGGAGAGGGGCGAGCCTTCCGTTGCCCACACTGTCCTTTTATCACTCGCCGGGAGAAAGCCCTGAATCTGCACTCTAAATCAGGGTGCCAGGTCCGCAGAGAACCCCTGCTATGCCCTGAGTGCGGAGCTAGCTTTAAACAACAACGTGGCCTCAGCACCCATCTGCTGAAGAAGTGCCCTGTTCTGTCCCAAAAGAACAAGGGCTTGCCCAGACCAGCTTCCCCCACCTCTCTGAGTCCTCACCTCCCAGCTAGTCAGGCCTCAGAGGATGCTCAGAGTGGGAAGCTTCCACCTGTATCACAAGTAGAGCAACTGTTTCCAAAACACAGGGATCCAGGAGAAATAGAGGAGCCTCTGGCCACACCCTCTGGTTCCCCAGCCCCTCCTACAGGAAGCTCATCACCCACAGAAACCCCTGAGAAGTTTTACTTTAAGCTGGGCAAGTTTCATTGCAATTCGTGCACATTCCTTTGTTCTCGGCTCTCCTCTATTACCTCTCATGTGGCTGAAGGCTGCCGAGGGAGTCGTGCCCGAGGAGGAAAGCGAGGGCCCTACCAGAACCAGCCTATTGTGTCTCCCCTAAACAAAGGGGACTCTGCTCCCTTCAGTAATGGGAGGACAGAGTCTAGCCCTGGTGATGGGGATACTCTGGCTCAGAAGCCGAAGGGAGCCCTCTTCTCCTGCCCCAGGTGTCCCTTTAGCTGTCAGCAGGAACGTGCCCTGAGGACTCACCAGACCCAGGGCTGCCCCCTCCAGAAGTCTGGAGAACTGCGCTGTGGTCTCTGCCCATTCACTGCTCCTGCTGCTGCCACTCTGAGGCTCCATCAGAAGCGGAGGCATCCCAGTGCAGCCCCCGGCCCCCGGCCCCCTCTGCAGTGTGGGGACTGTGGATTTACCTGCAAGCAAAGCCGGTGCCTACAGCAGCACCGGCGGCTCAAGCATGAGGGAGTGAAGCCACACCAGTGCCCTTTCTGTGACTTTTCTACCACTAGACGGTACCGATTAGAGGCTCACCAGTCCCGACACACAGGTGTTGGGCGCATCCCTTGCAGTTCCTGCTCCCAGACATTTGGTACCAACTCAAAACTGCGTTTGCACAGACTACGGGTACATGACAAAACACCCACCCATTTCTGTCCACTCTGTGACTATAGTGGCTATCTTCGCCATGACATCACTCGCCATGTCAACAGCTGCCACCAGGGCACTCCATCCTTTTCTTGCACTCAGTGTGAGGCCCAGTTCAGCTCAGAAACAGCACTTAAGCAACATGCTCTGCGCAGACACCCTGAGCCCACACATCCTACCTCTGGCTCTCCTACAGAGGCCACCAGCAGCCCCCTACACTGCTCCCAGTGTGGCCTACTGTGTCCCAGCCCTGCCAGCCTGCGAGGACACACCCGCAAACAGCACCCACGGCTGGAGTGTGGGGCCTGCCAGGAGGCATTCCCTAGCCGGCCAGCACTGGATGAACACCGGAGACAGCAGCATTTCAGCCACCGCTGCGAACTCTGTGACTTTGCTGCTCGGGAGCGGGTGGGCCTGGTGAAACACTACCTGGAACAGCACGAGGAGACTTCAGCAGCAGCCTCAGATGGGGATGGAGGGGCTGGAAAGCCCCTTCTGCACTGCCCTTTCTGTGACTTCACATGTCACCATCAGCTGGTGCTGGATCACCATGTGAAGGGACATGGGGGCACCCGACTCTACAAATGTACTGACTGTGCTTACAGCACCAAGAACCGGCAGAAGATTACGTGGCACAGCCGCATTCACACTGGGGAAAAACCTTACCACTGTCACCTCTGCTCCTATGCCTGTGCTGACCCTTCTCGCCTCAAGGTAAGGTTAAGAGCCATGTGGTAAAGAATGAAAAGAGTATAGGTTTTGGATTCTGTAATCTTTTGGTTTTTCAAGGTAGGGTCTCACTCTGGCTTAGGCTGACCTGGAATTCACTGTATAGTCTCAGGGTGATCTCAAACTCACGGTGATCCTCCTACCTCTATCTCCCAAGTGCTGGGATAAAAGGCATGCACCAACCACTATGCCCCGCTTGGATTCTGTAATCTTAACTCTTACACCTATTAGCTCTGTGCCTCAGAACAGGTTCCTTAGCTTCTCCCAGACTCAGATTCCTCATCTGTAAAAAGGGATACTACAACTTCGCAGGGCTTCTGTAAAGATCAATTTTTCATAATCCATACTTATCATATAATAAAATCTTATAATAGTGTGAAGGAGCTCTGGGTAATAATAGTTAACAGTTTATTTATTTGGATTTTTTGAGGTAGGGCCTCACTCTAGGCCAGGCTGACCTGGAACTTTGTAATCCCAGGCTGGCATTGAACTTACAGCAATCCTCCCACCTCTGCCTCCAGAGTGCTAGGTTTAGAACCATGAACCACTGTGCCCAGCTAAACAGTTAACATTTTATTGAGCAATTGTTATAATGTCCAGCATTAATTTTTTTGTTTGTCTGTTGTAGTTGTGTTGAGGTAGGTACTCTAGCCCAAGCTGACCTGGAATTCACTATGTAGTCTCAGGGTGGCCTTGAACTCGGAGATCCTCCTACCTCTGCCTCCCTAGTACTGGGATTAAAGGCGTGTACTGCCACTTCCAGCTTTCTAATTTTTTTAATTTTTAATTTTTATTCTTTTGGTTTTTCGAGGTAGGGTCTCACTGTAGCCCATGCTGACCTGGAAATCACTATGCAGTCTCAGGCTAGCCTTGAACTGACAGTGATCCTCCTACCTCTGCCTCCCTAGTGCTGGGATTAAAGGCATGTGACACCACACCCAGCTTTTTAAAAAATAGTATTTATTTATTTGTAAGCAGAGAGACATAGAAGAAGGACAGAGAAAATGATGCGCCAGGGTCTCTAGCAGCTGCAAATAAACTCCAGATACATGTGCCACTTGGTTCATCTGGCTTTACGTGGGTACTAGGAAATTAAACCTGGGTCATTAGGCTTTGCAGCAAATGCCTTAACTGCTGAGCCATCTCTCCAGCCCCAACCACTCTAACTTTAACCTTTTCAAAGTAAGGCTGAGAAAGCTGGGCGTGGTGGTGTACATCTTTAATTTCAGCACTTGGGAGGCAGAGGTAGGAGGATCGCTGTGAGTTTGAGGTCCCCCTAAGACTACATAGTGAATTCCAGGTCAGCCTGAGCTACAGTGAGACCCTACCTCGAGAAACCAAAAAAAAAGACTGAGTATGAAACTTCATGGTAGAGTGTTTGCCTAATGTGCACAAGGCCCTGGATTTAATTCCCCACACCAAGGGTGGGGAGAGCTATACTTTTACAATTCTCCATGTTACAAGTTAGGAAACTTAGAATTAGGGGCTGGGCTGGGCATGGTGGCACACGCCTTTAATCCCAGCACTCGGGAGGCAGAGGTAGGAGGATTGCCTTGAGTTCAAGGCCACCCTGAGACTACATAGTTAATTCCAGGTCAGCCTGGGCCAGAGTGAGACCCTACCTCGAAAAAAAAAAAAAAAAGAATTAATTAGGGGCTGGGTCGCCCAGAAACACAGCCAGTAAGAAGCAGAGCTGAGATAGAACAGAAGTAGGAAAGGCTAAATATTAGGTTAGGTTGGTATCTTTCTCAGGGATCTTGCTAGTAAGGGGATTATGGATAGGATGGGAACAAAAGTTTTCCTGCTTACATCCAGTACCAAGGGGTACACATGTTCTGCATTTTGCTCTTCCTCCTTCCAGTACCACATGCGGATCCACAAGGAGGAACGGAAATACCTGTGCCCTGAGTGTGGCTACAAGTGCAAATGGGTGAACCAACTCAAGTACCACATGACCAAGCACACAGGTGAGACCGTGTGATTTTGCTTAAATCAGGCTTGCTTAAACCTTTCTAAGATGGTGGGTGTCCTCACTCAGATTCAGGGCCTACATCAATTTTCACAGCTTGGGGAGGGGCTAGCTGAAGACTACATGTCAGACTGTATCCCCAGCATACTGAAGATGTGTTAGAAACAGACAAGGGGTCAACCTGAGAGCCTCGGCATGTATGCTTTGCAAAAGCTTCCCAAGAGATTTATATAAGCTGACACATGTACACACGCCCACTGGAAACCTCCAATTCTAATGTGAATAACTGAAGGTATATACTTGGTTTTCTGTATATACGTAATAGAATTATCATGAGTAAGAAGCAGAAAGTTGAAGTTTCCCCATTCTAATTTGTACTTTTCCTCTCCCATGCATGAAGCCTACAAACTATGGTTCTTCTGGGTTTTTTTTGTTGTTGTTGTTTTTTATTTGAGAGCGACAGACAGAGAGAGAGAGAATGAGTGCACCAGGGCCTCCAGCCACTGCAAATGAACTCCAGATGCACGTGCCACTTTGTGCATCTGGCTTACATGGGTACTGGGGAATCGATCCTCGAACTGGGGTCCTTAGGCTTCACAGGCAAGTGCTTAACCACTAAGCCATCTCTCCAGCTCTTGTTTTGTTTTTTCCAGATAGGAAAATTCTAGGCTGACCTAGAATTCACCGTGTAATTGCAGGGTGGTCTTGAACTTATAGCGATCCTCCTACCTCTGCCTCCCAAGTGCTAGGATTAAAGGCGTGTGCCACCATGCCTGGTGTCTATGGTTCTTCTGAAGAGGACGAATGATTATGTAGTACTTCACCCATATGTGGAGAAACTGGTCAAATGTATTTCAACCTGCTTCAATTAATACTTTTTTTTTTTTTTTTGGTTTTCAAAGTAGGGTCAAACTCTATCAGGAATTCACTCTGTAGTTTCAGGGTGGCCTCGAACTCATGGTGATCCTCCTATGTCTGCCTCCCCAGTGCTGGGAATAAAGGCATGTGCCACCACGCCCAGCTCTAATGTTACTTTATTTTTTATTTTTTGGTTTTTCAAAGTAGAGTCTCACTCTAGCCCAGGCTAACCTGGAATTCACTCTATTCTCAGGGTGGCCTCGAACTCATGGCGATTCTCCTACCTCCGCCTCCCGAGTGCTGGGATTAAAGGCATGCGCTATCACATGTAGCTTAATGCTACATTTTTTGAGTTCAATAAGTAATTGTGTTTAAATAGATTCTTGAGCTGGGAAGATGGTTCAGTGGTTAAATGCACTTGCTTGAAAAGCCTTTTGGCCAGGGTTCATTTCCCAAGCTGCTATAAGTCAAACACAAGAAGTGTTGCAAACATCTGGCAAAGTTGGGTTTTTTTGTTTGTTTGTTTGTTTGTTTGTTTGTTTGTTTGTTTTTCTTGGTTTTTCAAGGTAGTGTCTCTGGCCCAGGCTGACCTGGAATTAATTATGTAGTCTCAGGGTGGCCTTGAACTCATGGCAATCCTACCTTGCCTCCCCAGTGCTGGAATTAAAGGCATGCACCACCATGCCTGCATTTTTTTTTTTCTTATGAGAGAGAGCATGTGAATTGACATGCCAGGGCCTCCAGCCACTGCAATATCTCCAGCCCATGGCAAAGGTTTTTTTGTTTTTTTTTAAAGGGAGGGGGCTGGAGAGATGGCTTAGCCGTGCTTAACGCTCTTCATTCTCTGTGTGTTTTCTTTTCTTTTTTCTTTCTTTCTTTCTTTCTTTCTTTCTTTCTTTCTTTCTTTCTTTCTTTCTTTCTCTTTCTTTCTTTCTCTCCTTCCTTCCTTCCTTCCTTCTTTCTTTTCTTTCTCTCTCCCTCTTTCTCTTTCTTTCTTTCTTTCTTTCTCTCCTTCCTTCCTTCCTTCTTTCTTTTCTTTCTCTCTCCCTCTTTCTTTCTTTCTTTCTTTCTTTCTTTCTTTCTTTCTTTCTTTCTTTCTTTCTTTCTTTCTTTCTTTCTATCTTACTTTTCTTGGTTTTTCAAGATAGAGTCTCACTGTAGCTTAGGCTGACCAGGAGTTCACTGTGTAGTCTCAGGTGGCCTCAAACTCATGGTGACCCACCTACCTTTGCCTCACAAGTGCTGGGATTAAAGGCGTGCACCACCACACCCAGCTCCATCTTTCTTTCTCTCTGTTTCGCAAATGAGTAAATAAAATATTTTTAAAGGATTTTTAATTTATTTGAGTGGGAGAAATACGCAGATATAGAGTGAGAATAGGCACACCATTCTCTAGCCACTGCAAACAAACTCCAGACCATGCACCACCTTGTGCATCTGGCTTTATGTGAATACTGGGAAATTGAACTTGGGTCCTTAGGTTTTAGGTTTTGCAAGCAAGAACCTTAACTGCTGAGCCATCTCTCCTGTCCCACCCCATCCCCTTTGAGACAGGGTCTCGTGTAGCCCAGGCTAGCCTTGAACTCATCATGTAGGTGAGGATTACCTTGGACTTCTGATCCTCCTGCCTCTACTTCCTAAATGTTGGGATTATAGGCATAAAATGTTACACCCAGTCTGTCTAGTACTGGGGATTGAACCTAAAGCAAGTGGCCAGTTGGTTAGAAGTACAGTTATCCAGGCTGGAGAGATGGCTTAGCAGTTAAGGCACTTGCCTGCAGAGCCCTAGAACCCACGTAAGTCAGATACACAAGGGGGCACATGCATCTGGAGTTCGTTTATAGTGGCTGGAGGCCCTGGTGCGCCCATTCTGTCTCTACCTTCCTATTTCTGTATCTCTCTCTCTGAAATAAATAAATAAATAAATTTGTTTGGTTTTGCAAGGTAGGGTCTCACTCTGGTCCAGGCTGACCAGGAATTCACTCTGTAGTCTCAGGTTGGCATTGAACTCACAGTGATCCTCCTACCTCTGCCCCCCCCCCCAAGGGCTGGGATTAAAGGCGTGCGCCACCACCCCGGCATGGACTAATTTTTTAAAAATATTTTATTTTAAAAGCCGGGCGTGGTGGCGCACGCCTTTAATCCCAGCCCTTGGGGGGGGGGGGGCAGAGGTAGGAGGATCGCTGTGAGTTCAATGCCAACCTGAGACTACAGAGTGAATTCCTGGTCAGCCTGGACCAGAGTGAGACCCTACCTTGGGACAAAAAAATAAAGATAGGGTGATTAGCTTAATGCTTATGTTCTTTTTATTTATTTATGAGGAGAGATAGAAAGATGCAGATAGAAAGAGAATAGATGCACCAGGGTCTCTAACCATTGCAAATGAACTCCAGACGCTTTATATGGGTACTGGGGAATCAAACCCAAGTACTTAGGCTTTGCAGGCAAGCACCTTAACTGCTGAGCCATCTCTCCAGCCCCGTTGTTTGTGTTCTTTATACTCCAATGTAAAAGTGAGTTTGTAGCCAGGTGTGGTGGCACACGCCTTTAATCCCAGCACTGGGGAGGCAGAAGTAGGAGGGTTGCTATGAGTTTGAGGCCATCCTGAGAATACAGTGAATTCCAGGTCAGCCTGAGCTAGAATGAGACCCTGCCTCAAAAAAACAAAACAAAACAAAAAAGTGTAACTTATTTTTATTTTTATTGGGCTGGAGAGATGGCTTAACGGTTAAGGCACTTTCCTATGAAGTCAAAGAACCCAGGTTCAATTCCCCAGGACCCATGTAAGCCAGATGCACAACAGGGCGCATGCATGCATCTGGAGTTCATTTGCAATGTCTAGAGGCCCTGGTGCCCCCATTCTCTCTCTGTCTCCTCTCTCTCTCTCTCACTCTCCTTGCAAATAAATAAATAAAATAAAATTATTTTTTAAAAAATAGTGAGTTTATGGCCCACTAAACCTTGTTCTACCTCTTTTCCATGGTGATTTGTTCCTTGTCCTGTAGGACTGAAGCCATACCAGTGTCCTGAGTGTGAGTACTGCACCAACCGGGCTGATGCACTGCGTGTGCATCGCGAGACGCGGCACCGAGAGGCACGGGCTTTCATGTGTGAGCAGTGCGGCAAGGCCTTCAAGACACGCTTCCTGCTGCGCACACACCTGCGCAAGCACAGTGAGGCCAAACCCTACGTTTGCAATGTGTGCCACCGAGCTTTCCGCTGGGCTGCCGGCCTGCGTCATCATGCCCTCACTCACACTGACCGGCACCCATTCTTCTGCCGCCTCTGCAGCTACAAGGCCAAGCAGAAGTTTCAGGTGGTCAAGCACGTACGCAGACACCACCCTGACCAGACTGACCCCAACCAGGGTGTGGGCAAAGACCCCACCACACCCACAGTGCATCTGCATGATGTGAAGCTGGAAGATCCTAGCCCTCCTGCTCCTGCCATTCCCCCTACAGGACCTGAGGGCTGAGCTCCTACCCCACCTCTCAGACAGGAAGAACATTGTTCCAAGATGTGCCAATGGACTTAAGCTAGCCTTAAAGAAGGACTGGTTTTGTGGTGTCATAGTTCTTTGAAATTAACAGCTATATAAAAGACGTGAACCAAACATTGATTTCTTTTTCATGACCACTATGTTTTTTAATCTGTGAGTCAATTTCCAGTTTCCTTAACATTGTTGCACCAATCCCCAGCTATAAGATCTTGGCTTTATTCACTCTTCCTCTTCTTGCTGTATCAAGTTATACTTTCAACATCTTCAAAACAATTGTATCTAACTGCATGTGCTATTGTACCTAATTCTCTATAAAGCATGTTAAACAGAATGATTACCAGTGAACAGACGTGTTCAAATCCCTATCTTAACACTACCAAGCTGTTACCCTTTCTCCTCTTAGACCTCTGCTCTGCTCCTCCTTTGGCTTTTCCACCTTCACTCAGAGAGCTTCTGAAAACCAACCCAGGTCTAACTTCTCTCTGTCCTTGAGACTATCCTGGCTCTTGCCTTACTTTCTACATGCAAACTCCTTTGCCAGTAGAAGAGGATTGCCACCCATTCAGCTCCTCCTGGAAGCAGCTTTAATCATCATTCTTCAGACTGGCTCAGCAGCTACACTAAGGAGTATAAGCACTGGGGCAGGGTGGAAGGCAGGTAGATGACTGGGGAAGACAATCTCAATTCAGAATATTTCAGGCAAACTTAAGGGCTGAGACTACAAACCTCTCTCCTTTTGCCCCACCTCTTTGAAGTTTCTCATATGTGTCCTTCCAGTGCAGTGTATTCAGGGCCCCTTGGAAACCTTGTTTCTCTGCCTTTTTCCTGTCCCATCTGACTACCTAAATGTCCCCCAGCCCTCATACTCCCCTTCTTGCCCAACAGACCATACAGGAGCCAAATTGGAGAGAGAAACTCTATTTACACTAAGGAAGAGCAGTCCAGTAGGTACTAAGTGCTGTGCAGTGTTCTATGGAGAGTCATAATAGTCCTGGGATCAAGTATCCTTCCCCAACCTTTGCCTGAGGAGCCTTGAACCTTGATTTATTCTTCTCTTGGCTGTAGGTTTTTGAGGAAGTTAGGGGTGGAAGGGAATGCATCTGTAGGTTTCTTTGCTCCAAGCCCCTCTCTGGATGTCTAGTTGCAATCTGCCTTTGCCCCAGAGTTGATGGGAGAGATTTAGTAGTAGATCTGAGTATGAGGAGCCTATGCCAAGAGGAAGGAGAGAACACCAGCATACAGTACATAAAAGAAAGGGGCAGTAAAGGTGACAAAGGCTTATGAAAAGGGAAGGGAAAAGAAAGAAGGTGAAAAATCCCAGATTTTCTTGTGAGGAAGGGTAAGCTAATTTTGTGCCTAGGAATGCCAAATCCAAATCTTGGTTTTCACCACTTACGTTTGTTTCCCCTGGTATTGCTGACCATCTAAAGCCAGCATATCCATCCTTATTATGAAGCACCCACCTCAGGATTATTCATCCAGGGATTCCTGGATACAGAGATACACAAAGATGGAAGCTGGGTGGAGGCTGGTGCCATCCTTGGAGAGCAAGTGTACGTGGCGGTAACCTGGAAAGGGGCAGAAGGATTATATTCAGAAGACAGCCAGAGTTGAGGTATTGGCCAGGGATCCAGAGATTCTCTCACCTTGTTTGATGCAGGTCAAAGGCAGAGTGTACTGACCAATAAAGTCATTTCGGGATTTCCAGTCATAATCCTTTACCACGAAACGCAGCATAGCAAGTTCAGGTACCAGGATCCGGAAATACAGTGTCTTTCCCCAGTATGGATTAAAACCTGAAGGGAAGGTAGGAAAAAAGGAATAGACATTATTATCTTTAAACATGTACAGAGTTGCTTTCTTTGCATTCTTTTTTTTTTTTTTTTTTTTTGTTTTTTCTAGGTTGGGGTCTCACTCTAGCTCAGGCTGACCTGGAATTCACTCTGTATTAGGGTGGCCTCGAACTGACAGCGATCCTCCTACCTCTGCCTCTCAAGTGATGGGATTAAAGGCGTGTGTACCACACCCAGCTTTCTTTGCATTCTTTTTTTGTTTTTTCAAGGTAGGGTCTCACACTAGTCCAGGCTGACCTGGAATTCACTATGTAGTCTCAGGGTGGCCTCGAATTCATGGCAGTCCTACCTCTGCCTCCTGAGTGCTGGGATTAAAGGTGTGCACCACCACACCCGGTTTAAAACTACTTATTTGGAAGAAGACACAGAGAGAAAATGGGTGCACCAGAGCTGCTAGCCACTGCAAATGAACTCCAGATGCATGGGCCACTTTGTGCATCAAATCCAAGTCCTTAGGTGCTTTACCTGCTGAGCCATCTCTCCAGCCCCAAAATTATTATTTTTTTTTTTTGAGAGAGAGAGAATGGGCATGCCAGAGGCCTCTCAGCCACTGTGAATGAACTCCAGGTGCGTGTGCCCCTTTGTGGGCAAGTGTGGCATTGCACCCTTGTGTCACTTTGCGTCTGGCTAAACATGGGACCTGGAGAATTGAACAGAGTTCCTAGGCTTTGCAGGCAGGCGCCTTAACTGCTAAGCCATCTCTCCAGCCCCTAGATTTTTTTTTTAAGTTCTTTAAAGGGACTGGAGAGATGGCTTAGTGGTTAAAGGTGCTTGTTTGCAATGCTTTACAGCCTGGGTTCAATTCCCCAGTACCCATGTAGAGCGAGATGCACAGTAGTGTATGTGTCTGGAATTTGCAGTGACAGATGCACTGGCATGCCCATATTCACTCTCATAAATAAATAAATGCCCAAAAACCCATGTAAGAAAGATAAAAGTTCTTTGAAAGAGCTAGGTAGGTGTGGTGGCACATGCATTTAATCCTAGCACTCAGGAAGCAGAGAGTTCAAGGCCAGCCTGGGCTAGTGTGAGACCCTACCTTTAAAAAAATAATAAAAAAATAAAAGCCAAAACTCGTTTCATCTAAATGGCAATCAGCACTTTACAGGTGAGGAAATGGGTACAAAATGTGTAAGTAATTTTCCTCTTGCTGAAACCTGTAAGTGGGGGTCAGGAATATTTGTCCTGTTCAGTACTGCCTTCCTTAGGGGTAAACAATAATGTGGACGAATGGACAGGGATTTGCAGTCATGCTCCTGCACCTCTCTCCTCACTTCCCAGCCTCACCATTGTTCTCCACATAGTTGGTCGCTTGCCGAGCTGTATCTGCAGGAATACCGTAGATCTTTATTTTAACCAGTGGGTCCACAATGGACTTCTCTTTGGTGTCATCCACTTTGGGGAGTTGCTGACCACTGATCACCTGCAACCAGAGCCCTGGAACTTAATGAGTTCTTGCTCAGCCCAGCCCCAGCCCTCATACCCCAGACACAGGACTTTGCTCTATTATAGATTCTTATTTTGGGGCCAGGTGTGGTGGTGCATGCCTTTAATACTAGCACTTGGGAGGCAGAGGTAGGAGCATTACCATAAATTCAAGGCCACCCTGTGATTACATTGTGAATTCCAGGTCAGCCTAGGCTAGAGTGAAACCCTGCCTCAAAAAGACAAATAAATAAATAGATTCTTAATTTGCACTAATTCTCTATGAGTAATTTTTTTTTCTTCTAGTATTCTACCCACAAGTTTAAATGAATCAAAGTAGAAATGTAAAGTTTGAAAGTAGTTTGGATCCCCAGCACCCATGTAAAGCTGGGTGTAAAGTGGCACACGTGTCTGTAATCAATCCAACATGTCATGGGAGGCAGAGTCAGGAGAATCCTGAAGCTGGGAGGCCAGTAGTTTGGCCTTCCAAGCAGCACACAACAAGAGAAGAGACCCTGTCTCAAACAAAGTGGAAGAAAGCCACCAACACCCCAAGGTTGTCCTTGTACCTCCACATGCACACTATATCATGTGCATGCCCATACATACACGTAAATTTTAAAAAGGTAGGCGTGAGCTGGAGAGATGGCTTAGGGGTTAAGGCGCCTGCCTCCTAAGCCTAAGAACGCTGGTTCCAATCTCCAGTGGTTCCAATCTCCAGGTCCCACGTTTAGCCAGGTGCAAAGTGACACAAGGGCGCAATGCTGCACTTGACCACAAGGGGGCTCACACATCTGGATTTCATTCTGAGCAGCTGAGACACTGCTGGCACGCCCATCTCTGTCTTCCTCTCCCTCTCTCTCTCTCTGTCTCTCTCTGTGTCTCTCTCCAAAAAAAAATAAAAATAAAAAAAAATAAAAAGGTAGGCTTGCCAATGACAGCAGCCTCTTTTTTTTTTTTTTTTTTTTTTTTTTTTTGGTTTTGGGGTAGGGTCACTTTGGTCCAGGCTGACCTGGAATTAACTATGTAGTCTCAGGGTAGCCTCGAACTCTCGGCGATCCTCCTACCTCTGCCTCCCGAGTGCTGGGATTAAAGGCGTGCGCCACCACGCCCAGCTCAGCAGCCTCTTTTTTTAAAAAAATATTTTTATTTGTTTATTTTCAAGCAGGGAGAGAAGAGACAAACAGAGAGAATGGGCATGCCAGGGCCCCCAGCTGCTGCAAATGAACTCCCTTAACCACTGAGCCATCTCGCTAGCCCCCTCCCCCTTTTTTTTTTTTTTTTTTTTTTTTTTTTTTTTTTTTTGAGATAAGGTCTCACTCTAGCTCAGGCTGATCTGGAATTCACTATGTGGTCTCAGGGTGGCAGGGTGGCCTTAAACTCACAGTAATCTTCCTACCTCTGCCTCTCCAGTGCTGGGATTAAAGGCATGTACCACCACGCCCAGCCTCTGCTTTTTATATTATTACTTATTTATTTATTTTGGAGGTAGGATCTCACTCTAGCCCAGACTGACCTGGAATTCACAATGTAGTCTCAGGCTGCCCTGAAACTCAGTGATCCTCCTACCTCAGCCTCCCAAGTGCTGGAATTAAAGGGGTGCACCACCACGCCCAGCAACAGCAGCCTCCTTACTGTATATCAGGAGGTGTAAGCACTTGTTCTTAAGTGTGAGGTAGGTAGTAGTAGTACTCCCATTTTGCAAATGAGCACACTGAGGTCCAGAGGGTTTAAGGAACTTGTCCAAAAGTTACACACCTAGGACTGTCAGGCCAAACCAGCTTTTCCCTCACTTTCCTCTAGCTAGTCCAGGTTCTTCCCAACAGTTTCTATCATACCTGTACTAAGAGGATTTGAGCCTTGTGAGGATTGATGGGCTTCTCGGGGTGGAAGGAAGTAAGGATATCACGTAGGAATTCTGGCTTCAGCACGTAGCCACAACCTCCATTCTGGCGGAAGAGCCCATCATAGATGTCCATGGCAGGTCCTGCAGTCTGCGTGTTCATAGCCACTGAAGGTCCCCGGGAAAAAGAAGGAAAAGATTCACCTTGGGAGCTGGGTGGAGTGGTGCCTGCTTGTAATTGCATACAGAGGCAGAAGGACTGCTGCAATTTTGAGGCCATCTTGGTCTAAGTGAGTTCCAGGCTACATAGCAAGGCCTGTCTCAAAAGAGAGAGACAAGGGGAAGGGGTGAGGGAGGAAAGGAAGGAAGGGAAGAAGAAAAGAAAGCAGCCAGGCATGGTGGTACACACCTTTAATCTCCTACTAAGGTGGTAGGATCACCGTGAGCTCAAGGCTAGCCTGGGGCTACAGTGACTTCTAACTCAGCCTGGGCTAGAGTGAGAAACTACGGGGGGTTGGGAGGGGTAAAATAAATAAATAAATAAATAAATAAATAAATAAATAAATAAATAAATAAGATGATGCATGCCTTTAATCTCAGCACTTGGGAGACAGAAGTAGAAGTACTGTGAGTTTGAGGCCACCCTCAGACTACATAGCGAAGTCCAGGTCAGCCTGAGCTAGACTGAGACCCTACCTCGAAAAACGAAAAGCAAAAACAAAAAAAAGGGGGGCAGTGGGGAGAGTAGGAAGGAAGGGAAGAAGAAAAAAGTTTCTTCCTGGGGGCCTCTTTAAGGATTAAGAAAAAAGAGAGTGCCTGTTGGAAACATTTAGATGGCATCACTTCTCTCATCCTCAGGAACATTCCTTAAAGCATTCCCTGGCCCTACTTCTAGGGACTTAATGCCCATCAGCTGCTTGCTGCTCCACTGCCCCCTGCTGTCCTATTGCCTCCTCACCCATCTGGCAGCCAACATTCCAGAGTTCCTGAGGGTTGTAATTGGACGAGTCTGTCCTCAGACCACTGGGATATACACGGCTTAACTGCCAGGCATTGTGCTGCACAAACTCATTGCCTGTAAAGGAGGGAGACAGAAATCCTATCTGTTCAAGGTAAGTCCTCCCACTTTCCTGATCCCAAGAACCCATCCACTCACTTCACTCTACTGAAAACCTGAGACTGGCTCTAGAAGACTTCAATATGCTTCTACTAGATGCTATTCAAACCATCTCCTCCAGTTTTCTCCCTATAGCCTTATGCCAACTATTCCTGTTTTTTTCCCTTTGCCTCCTCTAAGGAGGTTTTTTTTTTTAGCTCCTTCATCTTTCTCTTGCTTTCTTGTTCTGAGACTTACCTGCTCATCAAGCCTGCGCCTACCCATCCATGTCCCTCCCTGTCCTCCCATCTTGGTCCTGACCCGCCTCCTTGATGAGGTTCTTGGCCTTGGTCTCAGAGAAGGATGACACCTCATAGAACTGGTAGTTATTCTTGGAATGAGTGAAGCTGTAGAAGGAGACAGACTTCAAGTACACAACCAGGGAAGACAGGGCTGGACACAAGATGACCTTGGATTTCTGGAGGAGAACGTGGAGAGGAAGATGGAATTGAATCCTAAATGGATTGAAGGGAAGAAACTAATGACCACCCAAACGAGGCCTCTGCCCACTGCCTCCCCCACTGCATTTTCCCTCCTGCCTCACCTGCTTGGGCAAGATAATGGGCTCAGGAATGGAACTAGGAACCTGCGCCTGACAACAGATAGGCAGAGAAAACAGCAGGCTCTTCACAACCTGGGGGTGGGGATGGGAGCAGTTTCAGCTCTGGGTGTGGGGGGGTCTGCACTGTGTTACATCTTGGGTACCAGGTCTTTACTACTTTTAAACAGAGAGGGCCAGGTGGTGGCACATGCCTTTAATCCCAGCACTCGGGAGGCAGAGGTAGGAGGATCACTGTGAGTTCAAGGCCACCCTGAGACTACATAGTGAATTCCAGGTCAGCCTGGACTAGAGTGAAACCCTACCACAAAAAACCAAAAAATAAAAATAAATAAATAAACAGAGAGGGACCATCCTCCCTATCCCTCTTGAAAGAAAAAGAAAGAAAGAAAGAAAGAAAGAAAGAAAGAAAGAAAGAAAGAAAGAAAGAAATGAAGAAAGGAGAGAGGGAGGGAGGGAGGGAGGAAGGAAGGAAGGGCTGGAGGGATGGCTTAGCAGTTAAGGCGTTTGCCTGCAAAACCAAAGAACCCAGGTTCAATTCCCCAGGACCCACATTAGCCATATGCACAAGGAGGCACACAGGTCTGGAGTTCGTTTGCAGTGGTTGGAGGCCCTGGTGCGCCCATTCTCTCTCTCTCTCTCTCTCTCTCCCTGTCAAATAATTAAATAAATAAAAATTAAAAATATTTTTTAAAAAGAGGCCAGTCTGAGACTACATAGTGAATTCCAGGGCTAGAGTGAAACCCTACCTTGAAAAACCAAAAAAAGTAAACAGCTGGGCTTGGTGGCACATGCCTTTAATCTGAGCACTCAGGAGGCAGAGGTAGGAGGATTGCTGTTTGAGGCCAGTTTGGAACTACAGAGTGAGTTCCAGGTCAGCCTGGACTAGAGTGAGACCCTGCCTTGAGAAAACAAAATAAATAAATAAATAAAGTGAACAGGCTAGGTATGGTGGCACACTCATTTAATCCCAGCACTTGGGAGGCAGAGGTAGGAGGATGGCTGTGAGTTCGAGGTCACCCTGAGACTACATAGTGAATTCCAGGTCAGCCTGGATTAGAATGAAACCCTACCTCAAAAAACAAAAAAACAAACAAAAAAAAAAAAAGTGAAGAGCAGTCATTAGCCAAAATGTACATGAGGACTGGAGAGATGGCTAAGCAGTTAAGGTGCTTGCCTGCAAAATCTGAGGACTAATGTTCAACTCTCCAGATCTCACATAAGCCAGATGCACAAGGTGACAAAAGTATGCAAGGTTGCACATGAGCACAAGATGGCATCTGGCATTCGATTGTAGTGTCTGGGGACTACCCCCCCAAGAAAAGAAAATGTATATGAATCTAGACAAATATATCAAGTTGTACAAATAGTCATGGAATTCACACTTGTAATGATCTGAGGGTCCCAGAGTAGTATCTTTGGATTTATCTCCTTAATTTCCATTTCTATCCCTAGAAAAGGCAGTAGGCTAAACACCACAACCTTAGAGAGAACAGGGTAAGCTAGGAGTCATCTAGGTGAGCCAAGCAAGTGCACAAGAGAGGGAAATGTAGAATTCAAAACCGAATATTGGAGTCTCACCAATGGTGCCTTCTCCCTTCTCCCGCCCCTTCTCCATAGGAGGACAGAGCACCTTGCTCACCTCATAGTTCTCTCCCTTTCCTTTGGATACTTCTTGTCCCTCCTTAAGCTTTACCTTTTCCAAGCTTTCTCTAACTAAATCCACTGTAGCAGAGATCACAGCAATCATTTTAGTAACCTCTAGTTAGCCAATAAAATACCCTCACACATACTGAGAAGAAAGATGTGTTGAATCATGTAGCTCCTTCCTCTCTCCCTAGCTCCCTTGCCGGATTTCTTGGGACTTACCTGACCACCCATCAAGCCTGGAACTTCCTATGCCATTTGTACCCAGGAGAGCCAAATGAGGACTTCAACTGGGATGATTCTGTATTTTTTTTTTTTTAAGGTAGAGTCTCACTCTAGTCCAGGCTGACCTGGAACTCACTCTGCAGTCCTAGGCTGGCCTTAAATTCACACCCAGCTTGCATTTACCTTTTTTGTTTGTTTGTTTGTTTTTTGTTTTTTGAGGTAGGGTCTTGCTCTAGCCCAGGCTGACCTGGAATTCACTATGTAGTCTCAGGATGGCCTTGAACTCACAGGGATCCTCTTACTTCTGCCTCCTGAGTACTAGGATTAAAGGTGTGTGCCACCATGCCTGGCTCATTTATCTATTTTGTATTTTTTTATTTATTTATTTATTTATTTATTTATTTATTTATTTATTTGAGAGAGAGAGAATTGGTGTGCTAGGACCTCCAGCCACTGCAAACAAACTCCAGATGCATGCGCCCTTTTGTGCATTGGGCTTACGTGGGTCCTGGAAAGTCCAACTGGGATCCTTTGGCTTTGCAGGCAAATGCCTTAACTGCTAAGCCATCTCTCCAGCTCCTCATTTACCTATTTTGAATACTAGCCTTTCATTTAAGATTTCACTTCAGCCAAATGTGGTGGCATACACCTTTAATTCTAGCATTCCAGAGGCAGAGGTAGGAGGATCCCCATGAGTGCAAGACCATCCTGAGACTACATCGTGAATTCCAGGTCAGTCTGGGCTAGAGCAAGACCCTATCTCAAAAAACAAAAACAAGAACAAACAAACAAACAAAAAAAAATAGGAAAGAAGCTGGGCGTGGTGGCGCATGCCTTTAATCCCAGCACTCGGGAGGCAGAGGTAAAAGAATCGCCATGAGTTCAAGGCCATCCTGAGACTACATAGTGAATTCCAGGTCAGCCTGAGCTAGAGTGAGACTCAACCTTGAAAAACAAAACAAAACAAAAAAAAAAGGAAAGAAAGAAAGAAAATATTCAGACTGGAGAGGGCTCAGGGGATAAAGTACTTGCATTTAAGCCTAAGTACCTGAATTTTATCCCCAAATCCCATGTTAAAAGCCAGAAGCTGTGGTGAGCTTCTGTATCCCAGTACACTGATGGCAAGATGGGAGGCAGAGATGAGAATTTCCCAGAAGTTCATGGAAAGAACAGCATAGAACAGCTAAGCGAGATCCAGAGAGAGAAATCTGCCTTGAAGTTGAAAGGCAAGGACTGACCCAAAAGTTGTCTCTGACTTCCACACTCCATTCCATGACTTGTGTGCACTGTGGCATGTGCCTGTACTCATACACACACCTTTGTTTTAAATTTTATTTCTTTATTTGCAAGCAGAGATAGAAGAGAGACAGACAGAGAGAAAATGGGCACACCAAGGCTTCTAGCCACTGCAAACGAACTCCAGATGCATGTACCCCTTGTGCATCTGGTTTAGGTGGCGAACCTGGATCCTTTGGCTTCGGAGGCAAATGCCTTAACCACTAAGCCATTTCTCCAGCCCTACACATAACTTTTAAAAAACTAAATTAGAGCCAGGTGTGGTGGCACACGTCTATAATCCCAGCATTTGGGAGGCAGTGGTAAAAGGATCCTTGTGAGTTTGAGGCCACCCTGAGGCTACATAGTGGATTCCAGGTCAGCCTGGGCTGGAGGGAAATACTACCTAGAAAAAAGAAAGAAAGAAAGAAAAAAGAGCTGGGCATGGTGGCCCATACCTTTAATCCCACCACTCAGGGGAGGCAGAGGTAGGAGGACTGTCATTAGTTCAAGGCCACCCTGAGACTACATAGTGAATTCTAGGTCAGTCTGGGCTACAGTAAGACCCTACCTTGAAAAAAACAAAAAGAAAAGAAGAAATAAAAGGTGTCATGGCCCAAAGAAGCTGGAAAGCCACTTCAAAAAAGGTATCTGTGGTACTATATCACACATAGAGAGGCCATATATACATTCTGATGTCTCTCTTACTGGAAAGAAGGGTCTTTTTTTTTTTTTTGAGAGAGAGACAGAGAGAGATAGACAGAGAGGAGAGGGAGACAGAGATGGGCGCGCCAGCAGTCTCTCAGCTGCTGTGAACGAAATCCAGATGTTTGCGCCCCCTTATGGTCAAGTGCGGCATTGCGCCCTTGCCTCACTTTGCATCTGGCTAAACATGGGACCTGGAGATTGGAACCGCTGGAGATTGGAACCAGTGTTCTTGGGCTTAGCAGGCAGGCGCCTTAGCCGCTAAGCCATCTCTCCGGCCCAAGAAGGGTCTTTTTAAACCATGGTTTTCCACCCTAGTTGGCTCTAGTTTCTTCAGAAAAGGGCCCTCAGCTTGAGATGCAGGCTGACCAAATGCCATGGCAGAAAGACAAGTACTAGAATACCTTCTCCTCTTTGTCACTGTTTCCAGAGCTCAGCTCTTGAGACTGGGTCTCAGAGTCGGATTCTAGCTTTATGTCTGACACTTCCTCTTTCGTCACCTCCAGGTCTGGGTCCTCTTCCTCTCCATCATCAGAATCCTCAACAAATGTTTTTAACTTCTTCCCCTTCACCAAGATCTTCCCTCGAAGTTGCTAGAGGACAAAAATGAAAGACCTGTCTACTTGTCTTCTCTGGCTCCCTCCTGCAAAAGAGCAGGGCCTATTGCTCTCAAAGGCAGAAGAAAGTGGTCAAAAATTCTCCCAGGACTGGGGAGATTGCTTAGTGGTTAAGGCGCTTGCCTGTGAAGCCTAAGGATTCATGTTTGACCCTCTAGATCCCAGTAAGCCAGATGCACAAAGGTGAGGCAAGTGCAAGGTCTTACATGCCACTAGGGGACTCAAGCGTCTGGAGTTCAATTTCAATGGCTGAGGCCCTGGCATGTCTTTTCTCTCTCTCTCTCTCTCTCTCTCTCTCTCTCTCAAAAAAAAAAAGTTCTCCCAGGGCTTGAGAGATGGCTTAGTGGTTAAGCACTTGCCTGCAAAGCCAAAGGACTCAGGTTTATTCCCCAGGACCCACATAAGCCAGATGCACAAGGTGGCACATGCATCTGGAGTTCATTTGCAGTGGCTAGATGCCCTGGCGTGCCCATTCTCTTTCTCTCTCTCTTTCTCTCCCTCTCAATCTCTGAAATAAAATATAAATATATATATATATATATATATATATATATATATATATATATATAAAATTTTTTTTAAAGTTCTCCCAGAAAGAGGTCGATTCCTTGACATATTTTTGTGGGAATTTAGTTCTTTTTTTAATATATATATTTTTAATTTTAGAGAAAGAGAGGTAGATAATTGGCATGCTAGGGCCCCAGTCACTGCATTCAATCTTAGATGCTTGTGCCACCTAGTGGGCATGTGTGACCTTGCCCTTGCCTCACCTTTGTATGTCTGGCTTACATGGGATCTGGAGAGTTGAACATGGGTCCTTAGGCTTTGCAAGCAAGTACCTTAACCACTAAGCAATCTTTCCAGTCCCAGTAATTTATTTATTTCTTTTTTGTTTTTTCGGGGTAGGGTCTCACTCTAGCTCAGGCTGACCGGGAATTCACTATGTAGTGCCACATAAACCAGATTCATATGGTGGCACATGTGTCTGGAGTTCATTTGCAGTGGCTAGAGGGTCTAGTGTGCCCATCTTCTCATTCTTTCTCTAATAAATAAGTCAGATATAAAGAATATGGAAGCTGGGTGTGGTGGCGTATGCCTTAAATCCCAGCACTTGGAAGGCAGAGGTAGGAGGATTGCTGTGAATTTGAGGCCACCCTGAAACTACATAGTGAATTCCAGGTCACCCTGAGCTAGAGTGAGACCCTACCTCAAAAAACCAAAAAAAAAAAAAAAACATAGAATGGGCTAAGGAGATGCTCAGTGAGTACAGTGAGTAAGTAAAGCGTTTGCCATGCAAGCATGAGGTTCTAAGTTTGGAACCCAGAACACACATAAAAAGCCAGGTGTGGTGGTATGTACCTGTAATCCCAGCACTAGGGAGGCAGAAACAGGTAATCCCCTGGGATCACTGGCTAGCTAGCACAGTCCATGTTAAGCAAGAGACCTTGTCTCTAAGAATAAGGTTTAGAGCAATTGAGGAAGATATCTGATCTCAACCTCTGGTCTCCACTTGCACCCACACATGTGTACAGGCAACCGTACACACACATGAACCCACACACATACAAACAGGAACACATACACAAATGCACATCAGACACACATACATATGCAAAATAAAAAGAACATGAAGCCAGGCATGGTGGCACACACCTTTGATCCCAGCACTTGGGAGGCAGAGGTAGGAGGATTGTGTGAGTACGAAGGCCACCCTGAGAATACACAGGGAATTCCAGGTCAGCCTGGGCTAGAGTGAGACCCTGCCTGAAAAAAACAAAACAAAACAAAAATAATAATAATAATACAAAAAACCCCTTAAGAGATAAGGCCGGGCATGATGGTGTACACCTTTAGTCCCAGCACTCCTACCTTGAAAAAGAAAAAAAACAACTCTCTCTCCCTCATTCTTTGTCAAATAAATAAATAAATAAAAATAAAATATTGAAAAAATATTTATAAAAGGGCTGAAGGGATGGCTTAGTGGTTAAGGTGTTTGCCTGCAAAGCCAAAGGACTCAGATTTGATTCCCCAGGACCCACGTTAGCCAGATGCACAAGGGGGCGCATGCGTCTGGAGTTGGTTTGCAGTGGCTGGAGGCCCTGGTGCACCCATTCTCTCTCTCCCTCTTTCTCTGTCAAATAAATAAATAAATAAATAAATAAATAAATAAATAAATAAATAAAATGTTTTTTAAAACCTTAGAGATATAAATAAATTCTGTGTTCAAGTGAATTTCAGGTATATTAATCAGCAATATGGACCATCTGAAGATAGAAAGAAGGGAACAAGAAGGTTATGGAAAAAGGAACCACAGGGAGAGGGTACCAAAGCAGACCCTTACTGGGGCCTTCCCTTACCTCTGGTGAAGGCAGCTGATTGGGCAGCAGCCCATCCAAGGTGGTGCTCAGCAGCTTCTCTCCCAAGATCTCAGTCAGGTGTTGTGCCATGGTGAGCTGCTGCTCCCAGCTGCAGTGGTTCTCCAAGGACAAGATGACTGGGTAGTTTGATGTCTGGTGGGGGGATGCTGCAGTTAGAATTCTAAAACTCCACACCCTTCTTCTCTAGATACCTGGTTCCCAGACCCCCTATTTATGAACCCAAATGAGTACACTTCTTGCTAAACTTCTCCAACTCCACTTCAGGGACCCATGAGAATTAGACGGGCCTGTGATCCATTCCTGGGAAAGTACCCACATCAAAAGGCCGTTTTTGTGATTCCAAATCTCATACCTACGCCAAGTCTCTCTGAGACCTTTGTTCAAATTCAGAATGGAGGTCATGCTATTCCCCAAGGTATGAGCTCACATTATACTCTCATGTTTTCTTTTTTTTTTAAAAAATATTTATTTATTTGTTTGTTTGTTTGTTTATTTATTCATTTATTTAATTATTTGAAAAGGAGAGAGATAGAAGGAGAGAGAGAGGGTGTGCCTGGGCCTTTAGTCACTGCAAACAGATGCATGCGCCACCTTGTGCATCTGGCTTTACGTGGGTCCTGGAGAATCAAACCTGGGTCCTTTGGCTTTGTTGGCAAGTGCCTTAATTGCTAAGCCATCTCTCCAGCCCAATATTCTCATGTTTTCATCTCCAGATTCCTATTGTCCCCCCAGCCCAACCATTGTTTCTGTTTCCCTATCCATTTCCTCCCAGATAGGTAATAGAAATTTTTACTACTAGTAGTTAACTAACAACTAGGGTCTGATATGTTAGAGTTAAAACCTCTTTTACACATATCATGCCACTTCAACAACCTTCCCTGCACTTCTCCACCCTCCCCAGGCAGTCAGTCACACTTCCCCAGACCATCTTGCCTTACTTATTGTTCTTTCCAACCTGGGACTACTACCTGGAAGGCATATTGTGCTATGATTTCCACGACATCTTTGAACAGGATACGGGAAGTCAGCGTGTGTCCATGGTAAATAATAGGTTCTCCATTAGGTCCATCCCATACATCCATCTCTACACAGCGGCATCCCCGCTTCAGAGCCCTGCAAGAACCCCAAACCCCAAAGGCAGAATTCACAGTCTGATCTTCCACCTAAGGACCTTCCCCATCACTCTGGAGAGAACAGTGTTCACTAGCACTTACCCATCAGACCCCTTCAAGCTACAGTTCCATAGAGGCTTCTTGGTCCCTTGGGACACAGCTGTAGCTCACATTGATCTCCACCCAACCCCACTTTCCTTCAACCAAATCCAGAATCCTCCTTAGCAATCCATTGTACATTGCCTCATAATACTTCTGACTTCTGTTTTGGATGTATATCCCTATATAACACTGTGTCATTCAAACCCTTAGTAAGTCAATGTCTCTCCTTTTCACTCTCTCTCTCTTTGTTTTTGTGGTGTTTAAAAAAATATTTTATTTATCTGCAAGCAGAGAGGGGGTAGAGAATGGGTGTGCCAGGGTCTCTAACCATTGTGGCGCAACACCTGACTGACACAAATTGCATCTGGCTTTATGTGGGCACTGGGGAATGGAACCTGGGGCATTAGGCATCACAGACAAGTGCCTTAACCATTGTGCAATTCTCCAACCCCTGTTTTTGTGGGGTTTTAAAAAAATATTTATTTATTTATTTATTTATTTATTTATTTGAGAGAGAGCAGATATCTATCTATCTATCTATATATATATATATATATATATATAGAGAGAGAGAGAGAGAGAGAGAGAGAGAGAGAAGAGAGAGCACCCCAGGGTGTCCAATCACTGCAAACAAACTCCAGACACATGTGCCACTGTGTGTATCTGGCTTATGTGGGTATCAAACCTGGGTCCTTAGTCTTCCCATGCAAGTGCCTTAACTGCTAAGCCATCACTTCAGCCCGTTTTTGTGTTTTGAGACAGCGTCTCAGCTCTGTAGCCCAGGCTAGCTTTAAATTTGCAATCCTCCTGCCTCAGCCTCTTGAGTGCTTACAGTATAGATATATGCCAACATGTCCAGCTTGCCCCACTCCCCACCACTTCCCCAACTGGGATTAAACCCAAGTACTTGCACATACTTTACCATTGAGCTATACTTCCAGGCCCTACTGTCACACTAGACTTTTGAAGGTGAAAACCTGGATATTTCACTTCCTTTTAAGTAAAAATTCTGCTCAGTTTTAAAATCAGGTTTGTTCAGTTACTAGCATTATATCAATATCTTGACTATTCAATCTAATTCATGTGTCACAATAAAAGAAGCTTCCACTTATTAGCTATTAAAACATGGATTACCTTTTTTTTGTTTTTTCAAGGCAAAGGTCTTGCCCTAGCCCAGGCTGACCTGGAATTCACTATGCAGTCTCAGGGTGGCCTCAAACTCACAGCAATCCTCCTACCTCTGCCTCCCGAGTGCTAGGATTAAAGGCGTTGCCACCACGCCCTATTTTGGATTACCTAATTTATCTTCACAACAAGCCTGAGAAAATAGGTATACTGTTACCATTTCTATTTCTTTTCTTTCTTTCTTTTTTTTTTTTTTTTTTTTTTTTTTTTTGGTTTTTCGAGGTAGGGTCTCACTCTAGCTCAGGTTGACCTGGAATTCACTATGTAGTCTCAGGGTGGTCTTGAACTCATGGCAATCCTCCTACCTCTACCTCCCAAATGCTGGGATTAAAGACGTGCGCCACCACGCCCGGCTTACTGTTACCATTTCTGTTTCACAGATAGGAAAACCACAGGAGAATCATTAGCCCCAGCATACTAAAGGAGGTAGGATTTGACCTCAAGTGGGCTGATTCCAGAATCCCTATTTTTAACCTCTATGCTCTATTTTCTTTCCTTGAAAACATTCCTCTCAGCTGGGTGTGGTGACCCATCCCTTTAATTCCAGCATTTAGGAAGCAGAGGTAAGGAGGATCACCAGCCTGGGACTACATAGTGAATTCCAGGTCAGCTTGGGCTACAGTGAGACCTTATTTCAAAAAAAGGGGGGGCATGGTGGTGCACATCTTTAATCCCAGCACTTGGAAGGCAGAGGTAGGAGGATCATCATGAGTTCAAGGCCACCCTGAGACTACCTAGTGAATTCCAGGTCAGCCTGAGCTAGACTGAGACCCTACCTTGAAAAAACAAAAAAATTAAAAACAAAAACAACAGCAAAAATATTCAGCCCAAACCAAATGTCAGAACCCCGGAGTTCAGAGCTTTCACAGTTTGTGAGAGAAGTTCCATTAATCCATAGGATTTCATACCAATCATCAATATGTTTTCCAAGTGCCTCCAGTATCTATGGATCCTCATCCTCTAACCTCCCTCTACACCTTCTCCAATCCCTATTTTCCACCCTAGTTTCCCATTTCGTGAGCAGGACCCCTTGTCTACCGGCACTGTACCGTATATATCCTTCAACACTGCTCTGGCCACAAATCTGGTCCCCCAATAGGTAGGTGTTGTGAGAGGAGTTAATGAAGTAGTGGTTCAGAGGCTGAGTCATATCCTGGTAGACAGGGAGGCAGTCTGGGTTGAAGATGTTTCCGTCCTTCGAGTAGAGGTACCTGAGGAAGCCATCCATGCTCAGCACATGTCGCAGTTTGCCTGGAGTGTGGAGTGGGAAATGCAAGAGTGAGATTCTCTGAGAAGATCTGTGTTTCTTTCATTGTGCTGTGTAGCTATGTGACCCGTGACCTGAGGATTTCTTCTTCCCATCAATGTTTCCATTGGAGTTTGAGGAAACATTTGTCAATATTTTCTTTGACTACACTCTTGTTGAGGAAAGGGCCCTTTTGATTCCTTCCATAGCCCTAACCCTTCTAAGCATGGGCTTCATATTATAATAACAACAATAACTAACAGTTATTAAGCACTTGTTCCATGCCAAGGACATTCTATGTAGCAGCTTACAAAACAGTGAGGTGGATATTACAGTACAATCTGCTAGGACAAGTTAGACAACTTGCCCCAGATCACACAGCTAGTAAGTGGAGAAGCTGAGATTTGAACCCAGGCAGTCAAGTATCAGAGCCATGCCCTGCACACCTGGGTTGTACAGTCTCACTGAGGGCAATGTTGCTACAGACAAATTTGGTGGAGAGTTAGGGAACCCTGACTCTCATACTCAGCACCCTTGCAAGTTTAACAAATCCTGGAGACAGTGGAGAACAGCAGGAATTTGCACAGGAAGTTTCACTTTAAGGTCCTACTTCTCAACACTATTGCACGGGAATTAAGTTCCCAGCACATGTACTCTGGGGGACACATTAAAATGATAACAAATGCTGGGCGTGGTGGCGCACGCCTTTAATCCCAGCACTTGGGAGGCAGAGGTAGGAGGATTGCTGTGAGTTCAAGGCCACCCTGAGACTACATAGTTAATTCCAGGTCAGCCTTGGGCCAGAGTGAGACCCTACCTCGAAAAACAAAAAAAAAAAAAAAAAAAAAGATAACAAATATAATTGATATATTCTGAAGCCAGAACAGAAGATCCTCCTTTTCACCTTCTGAAATTTTTCATAGATTTTATTTTCTGGCCAGGCATGGTGGTGCACACCTGTGATCCCAGCACTTGGAAGACTGAAGCAGGAGGACTGCTGCAAATTCAGGGCCAACCAGGGCTACATAACAAGATCCTGCACCCTCCAACCCCCAAAAAATCTAGCCAGGTATGGTGGCATATAACTGTAATCCCAACACTTGGGAGGCTTAACGAGGAAGATCAGTAGTTCAAGGCCAGCCTGGATTATATGGGATTTTATCTCAAAAACGAAGGAGAAACTGAGCATGCTGGTGTACACCTTTAATCCCAGCACTCAGGAGGCAGAGGTAGGAGGATCACCATGAGTTTGAGGCCACCCTGAGACTACATAGTAACTTCTAGTCCAGCCTGGGCTAGAGTGAAACCCTAACTTGGAAGACTTTTTTTTTTTTTAAAAAAAAAAAAAGGGGCTGTGGAGACGGCTTAGCAGTTAAGGCGTATGCCTGTAAAGCCCAAGGACCCCAGTTCAATTCTCCAGGTCCCACATAAGCCAGATGCACATGGTAGTGCATGCATCTGGAGTTCATCTGCAGTGGCTAGAGGTCATGGTGTGCCCATTCTCACACATTCTCTCTCTCCTTCTATCTCTAATAAATAAACAAATAAAAATAAACTCTTTAAAAAAAAAGAAAAACCAAAGAAAAAGAAAAAATATATTTTAAAAAAGGAAGAAGAGGGGCTGGCGAGATTGCTCAGAGATTAAAGGTGCTTGCTTGCAAAGCCTGACAGGTCTGTGTTTGATTCCCCAGTACCTATGCACAAAGTTGCATGTGGAGTTCATTTGCAATGTCAAGAAGCTCTGGTGCACCCATAATCTCTCTCTCTCTCTCTGATGCTCTCTCTCTCAAATAAATAAATAAAAGGTAGTAGAGAAGGAAAGAATGAAGAAAGGAAGGAAAGAAGGAGAGAGAGAGGAGGAGGGAAGAAAGAGAGGGATGGATAGAAGAAGGACAGGAGGGAGAAAGGAAGTGAAAAAAGCTTGCATCCTGGTGCACACCTTTAATCCCAGCACTAAGGAGGCAGAAGTAGGAGGATCACCGTGAGTTTGAAGCCAGCCTGTGACTACATAGTAAATTACAGTTCAGCCTGGGCTAGAGCAAGACCCTACCTCAAAAAACCAAAAATATTAGGGGCTGGAGAGATGGATTATCTGTTAAGGCACTTTCCTGTAAAGCCAAAGGGCCCAGGTTTGATTATGCAGGACCCACGAAAGCCAGGTGCACAAGGGGGTGCATGGGTCTGGAGTTCGTTTGCAGTGGTTGGAGGCCCTGGCATGTCCATTCTCTCTCTCTCTTCCTCTCTCTGCCTCTTTCTCAAATAAATAAAATAAAAATATTTAAAAAAACAAAAATTAATACATTTTGTTTTGTTTTTCGAAGATGACCTGGAATTCACTATGAAGTCTCAGAGTGGCCTCCAATTAACAGCTGGTGATCCTCCTACCAGTGCCTCCTGAGTACTGGATTACAGGCGTAAACTACCACATCCTGCTTAAAAATAAAATTTAAAGAATCTTTTAAAACCTTAATTTCCCATTTATTGAGACTGACTTAAGTCTTAAAATCCATTTAACAGGAAGACTTAGACAAGAAGGCTAGAGATGTGAGTACATTATGGAATACTTAGCAAAGGCCCAATAGATTATTGCTGTTGACTTACAAAATTATAGTAAAGACAAAACTAAGTGAAAAATGTGAAAGAGCCTTGTAAATAATTTACTATTAATGTAACTTTCTCACATGTTGAAGGGATGAAGGATGGAAATGAATCCACTAAAGGAGCAAAGCAGAGGAAAGTTTGACAATCAGAGGGCCTATTTTAGCGGCACTTTTATAAATAACCAAATAATTGTCCTCAGCATTTTCAAGAGGCTCAGACTGACTAGATTCCTGTTCAGGAGTTTACAAACTTAAAAACAACTCAGAGCTGGGCATGGTGGCACCCGCCTTTAACCCCAGCATCCGGGAAGCAGAGGTAGGAGGATCACAGTGAGTTTGAGGCCAGCCTGAGACTACATAGTAAATTCCAGGTCAGCCTGGACTAGAGTGAAACCCTACCAAAAAAATAAATAAAAAAAATAAAAACTCAGAAAACTTGGAGAAATCCCAGGAAGGACCAGAAAGCCAGCATTTAAAGGGACAACAAACAAGAAATATGGAGCCAAGATTCATTTGCATTAGGAAAATGGACAGAGGAAGAGGACCCAGGGCCCAGGGTCTTCTGTTTCCATTGAGGACACAGTTTACATCAGGAAAAGATTTGTGGTTAAAGAATATAAGGGCCAGGTTTGGTGGTACATGCCTTTAATCCTAGCTCTTGGGAGGCAGAGGTAGGAAGATCATCATGAGTTCAAGGCCACCCTGAGACTACATAGTGAATAATAAAAAAAAGCTCTCTCTCTCTGATCACTTGGGAACTTCCGGCTGTGGAAGAGTTTTTCTCTTGTCTGGGTCTGGGCTGGCCTAGCCCTTACTATCTACATGGTTCTTTATCCCCTTTAGCTTCCCACATGACAAGAGCTCCTTGAACTTTTTTTCTTTCCATGCTTTCTTCCCCAGGCCCTCCATGTGGGCTCTCTAACCACATGGGTACCTTTTCTTGGCTCTACTTCCTGAAATAAATATAATTTGTTACAAAAAAAAAAAAAAAAAGCTGGGCATGGTGGCACACGCCTTTAATCCCAGAACTCAGGAGGCAGAGGTAGGAGGATCACCATGAGTTCAAGGCCACCCTGAGACTACATAGTGAATTCCAGGTCAGCCTGGGCTAGAGCAAGACCTTACCTTGAAAAACCAAAAAAAAAAAAAAAAAAAAAAAGAGAGGTGGGGGGCAGAGAGATGACAGCAGTTAAGGCACTTGCCTGCGTAGCCTGAGGACCTGGTTTGATTCCCCAGTGCCCATGTAAGTCAGATGCACAAGGAGGTGCATGGGTCTGGAATTCATTTGCAAGTGGCTAGAGGCCCTGGTGTGCCCATTCTCTATCTCTCTCTCAAATAAATAAATAAATAATAAAAATTTTTTTAAAAAGAATATGAACCGGGCATGATGGTGCACACCTTTAATCCCAGCACTCAGGAGGCAGAGGCAGGAGGATCACAGTGAGTTCGAGGCCACCCTGAGAATACAGAGTGATTTCTAGGTCAGCCTGGGCTAGAGTGAAGCCCCACCTTGAAAAACTAAAGGGGGGGGAAGAATATGAAATGTGAGCACAATGAAGGAAAGGGGCTCTTCCTCCCAAGAGATGAGGAGATCTCCATATTGTCTGGGCAGGGAATGGTTGCCCTTTGAGAGAAAGGGTTAAATGAGATGTTTGGGAAGGAGGCCAGGGTAGGAGAAGACTGCTTGTCTCTGCATGCTTTCATGGCCCCCTGCCTGCACCCCACCCCACTGGTCTAGTGCCAGTCTACCCAGTTCCCCTTACCACTGTTTGAAGGTTCATAAAGGTCAATGAATTCCAGAGCAAGGTCAGAGGCACAGTCTTTTTCTTTCTGCTCTTCTTGAAGGAAATCCGCAAATTCCAGCAGGGTCAGCTTCTGCCCATCAGATGAAAATTTTTTAAACAGGTCCTCAACTTCAGGACGCTTTGTCAATGCTTTATAGAACTGCACAAATTCTTCTCCTTCCAGAGTCTCACTCTGAGACACATCTGCTGCCTACAAGAAAGGGTTTTGTGGAGGGGTAGATTTTATGATCTTCCTTTGTTTTTAATTTACTTAGAGAGAGGAGGAAACAGAAGGGAGAGAGTATGTTGGATACTTTGTGCATGAACACAGGCCAGCAGGCTTTGCAAAGCAAGCACCTTTAACTGCTGAGCCATGCCCCAGGACGTTTGATGGTCTCAAACTTACTCTATAGCTGAGGATATGCTCAAACTCCTCATTCTCTTGCCCTCTACCTCCTAAAAGGTGGAATTACAGGCATGCCCCATTCTCTCCTGATCATTATAGAGAACTTTGGGAGATTCAATTCTTTCTGGTTGAAAATATTCTCTAAGCTGGGCCTGGTGGTGCACGCCTTTAATCCCAGCACTCAGGAGGCAGAGGTAGGAGGATTGCTGTGAGTTTGAGGCCACCCTGAGACTACATAGTGAATTCCAGGTCAGCCTGAGCTAGAGTGAGACCCTACCTCAAAAAACCAATATATATATATTCTCTAGTAGCAAATGATATGGTTAAAATTTTGCCTTTCACTTACTGGAGAGGCTTTTATGAAAATGAAATGTCAGGAGTTCCATGGGAGTTTTATGGAAGATAGTAAGAGTTCCCTTTGCAGGGGTTAGGAAGACTGCTCAGTGGTTAAAGATTTTTGCTTTGCAAAGTCTGCTTTGGGTTCAATTCCCCAGTACCCACATAAAGCTAGATGCACAAAGTGGCACATGAGTCTGGAGTTTGTTGGCAGTGTTAAGAGGCTTTGTTGTTGCCAGGTGTGGTGGCACACGCCTTTAATCCCAGCACTCAGGAGGCAGAAGTAGGAGGATTGCTGTGAGTTTGAGGCCATCCTGAGACTACAGAGTGATTCCAGATCAGCCTGGGCTAAAGTGAGACCCCACCTCAAAAGAGAAAAAAAAAAGCCAGGCGTGGTGGAGCACACCTTTAATCCCAGGCAGAAGTAGGAGGATTGCCATGAGTTCGAGGCCACCCTGGGCTAGAGTGAAACCCTACCTCGAAAAAAAGAAAAGAAAAGAAAAGAAAAGAAAAGAAAAGAAAAGAAAAGAAAAGAAAAGAAAAGAAAAGAGGCCCTGGTACACACACACACACACACTGCCTGCCTCTCTCTCTCTCTCTCTCTTCTCTTTTTGGTTTTTCAAGATAGGGTCTCACTCTGGCCCAGGCTGACCTGGAATTAACTATGTAGTCTCAGGGTGGCCTCAAACTCACGGCAATCCTCATACCTCTGCCTCCCAAGTGTTGGGATTAAAGGCATGCACCACCAAGCCCGGATTTCTCTCTTTCTTTCTACAAAGAAAAATATACAAGAAAAAAGAAAACACTTCCTCTTAATTACTCACATTCCATTGAAGTTCTATACTAGGCACCTGTGAAATTCTGACCATGAACAGCGAGGTCCAACATAACATATCATTTCCCTTTCATAGGATTATGACTCATTTCCAACAAAACTGAACAGTAAGAATCATTCTGTACCCTCCCCACGGAGCTTCTTAAGGTGATGGAGTACACAGTGAGGATTCAACAAATGAATGTTGCTGTGTGGTGTCAGAGGCTGTTGCAGTCATCTTGTTGCTGGAACAAACATCTGACCAAGAGCAGCTTGTGGGAGAAAAGGGTTTATTTTGGCTCACAGACTCAAGGGGAAACTCCATGATGGCGGGGAAAAGGATGGCATGAGCAGAGGATGGACATCACTTCTGCCACAGAAGATGGACAACACCACAGCATGAGGGAGCCAAATACTGGCAAAGGGAAGCTGGCTGTGACACCCATAAGACCATGCTCCAAAACACACCTCCTTCAGCCAGACTCACGGTCCCAAACTGCCACCAGCTAGGGACCTAGCATTAAAAACACGTGAGTTGCCGGGTGTGGTGGCGCACGCCTTTAATCCCAGCACTCGGGAGGCAGAGGTAGGAGGATCACCGAGAGTTCGAGGCCACCCTGAGACTACATAGTTAATTCCAGGTCAGCCTGGACTAGAGTGAGACCCTACCTTGAAAAACCAAAAAAAAAAAAAAAAAAAAAAAAAAAAAAAAAACCACATGAGTTTATGGGGATACCTAATTCAAATTACCACAAAGGCCTTTTGGACAAATGAAAACAGTCTGTCTGGCTCCTGAAAATCCTTCCCCAGCCGACTCACCTGAAAAAGACTGAGGGCATATTCTTGTTCCATTTTCACATTCATCAGGTGTAGCAACCGCTGAACTTCTTGGAAAGTCATCCGACCATCCTGGTTTTTGTCTCCACGTTGGAACCAATCACTCAGCCATCCAGGTCTGAGTTAAGGCAAAAGCACTGTGTATTTGAGTGTTCATCCACTGACAGTTCTCCCTGTCTTTGCTACCAGTCTCACTCTCATGCCAATACATTTTCAACATAACTTCTAAAAGAATCTCTCTGAAGCACCATTTAGCTTGTCACTGCATAGTTCAAGTGCCTTCAGGGACCTGCCTGTTGCCCGCGGAAATAAACTCAAAATCCTTAACACAGAAGTTGATCTTTGACATTATGATCTGGGCCAGCCTAGCCTTCACCAAGTATCTCTGTCCTCATACTTTGGCCTACTCTGAGGTTCCCCTGACCCTACTCTTCAGTCTCCTTCCTCTCAACCTTTTTTCATGCTGTTTTCTCACTCAGGAGTGCTTTTTCCTTTTCCTCTCTTCACGTTCAAATTGTACTCATTTTTTTTGAGACTGTCTTGTGTATTCTAGGCTGGTTTCAAACTAGCTATGTAGTTGAGCATGGCCTTGAGCTTCTGCTCTTCCTCTCAAGTGCTAGGATAACAGAATGCATCACCACCCAGTTTATGTCATACTGGTGATCAAACCTCAGAGCTCTGTGTATGTTAAGGCAAGTACTTCTCAAATGAGCTACATTTCTAACCCAAATTGTACCCATTTTAAAGATCCAGCTCACATCCTATTTCTTCCCTGAAGCTTTCTCAGAACACTCTTAGGTAGAATTATCATACCTAATCCTTCTTTTGAACACATACAAATAATCTGCTTCTTTGGCACTTAGATTATTTATGTAACTTGCTCTTCTCCACTAATTAAAGCAATATATGTGTCTCATTAACTTTGGTGTCCCTAAAACTTGGCATAGTGGCTGACACATTATTCTTAACAAATGATGAAAGAATGCATCTACGCATGAAGTGATACACAGTCTGGGAATCTTGAAGTGAATATAAACCCTAAGTAGTTGCTTCTTGCTCCTATGGTAGCGAATGCCACTGGGATCTTCAGCTTTCAACAGCAACAACTTGTTTGTTCTCTACCCTGGAGGTCCTCCCTCTCATCTTGGAATTCTGACTCATGCTTAAACTCTTGCCTGGCTAACATCCATTTCCTTCAGAATCCTCAGCTCCACATCAGCCTCTGTCTCTGCCCCATACTATTTAAATCCCTTGGCCTCATTATCCCTGCGTGCCTTCCCACCTTCCCTGGTTCTGCAACATCTGATTCCTTCAATGACCCCACCCTGACTTCATCTGGTTGATACTGGTCCCGTTGCTCCTGTTGGTCCATCTTGATGACAAGGTCTACCAATAGCTGGAGTCCTCGAATCCAGTTCTGGGCCTCTTCAACAGTGTTGGCCACCAGGTCCAGATTGGGACGGCGGCCATGAAAGACAATGGTGAAGCCCTGATCCAGAGGGTATTCTGCCAAGCTGCGCAGTAACTCAGATTCATGGCCGTAACGTATAGTCTCCACATCAGAGATTGAGACTGCCAGAGAAGAAGGAGGTGGGAGCACTAAGGAAAGGAGTCTGACAAATTGCAGGAGCTAAGGGGCAGGACTAGAACCCCCTTCTCCATGAAGACATAGAGAGGAGGAACCTAAGCTTCCATAGACAGAATCCCAAAGATCATGAGTACAGGGAGATGCAGAGCCCAGGGATTCAGGAGTCCACATGAGTCGTTATTGTTTTCATAGACAGCCTAGCAAGGGGCTTATGCTAGAAGTGGCAAGTCTTGGCTTCTAGCCACCAGCTCACAGTGTGAAGCTAAAACTTAACCCCTCGATGTCCTTATCTTAAATAATGGATGGTTCCTGTGGTAGTCAGCTTCTTGTTGCTGGGACAAACATCTAACAAGACACAGCTTATGAGAGGAAAGGGTTTATTTCAGGCTTACATAGATCCAAGCAGGAGACACCAACAGCCAGCACCACAAAACCTCCAGAGCTCAAATTGCTCCTCATATACCTTAGGGCTAGAATTAAGATCCACCCCCAAACACACCTTAGTGCTGGACTTCAAGATCTGCCCCCAAGTAGGGATCTGCCTGCTGGGAACTAAAGTAAGAAGTTGAATTTTAGTAAAACACCTGAGTTTAGGGGGGCCACACATTCAAACTACCACAATCCCTTTCCATGGCCATTCACAATGATGAACACAGAACTAGTGGGGATGACAAATGAAAACAAATCTGAAGGGGAGAAATAGTTACACCAAAAAAAGTATACATCCATGCCTGGCATGGTGGCACACGCCTTTAATGCCAGTATTTGGGTGCAAACATAGGAGGATTGCCATGAGTTTGAGACCATCTTGAGACTACATAGTGAATTCCAGGTCAATCTGGACCAGAGTAAAACCCTACCTCAAAAAAAAAAAAAAAAAAAACTAAAAAAAAAGTACATGTCCATGTTATAGGTTTGAAGGTTTCCTTTCTCCAGGAATCTAGAAGGGAGCCAGAGAAATTCTACTCCCTTCCCTCTGCTGGGGGTGGTGTGGATCTTGAGCTTTGACTATGCCTTTAGAGTGGATATATCCTGTGCTCAAAATAAATAATATTTATAAGTATCATAAAAAGTCTGGCCAATAGGATGCACACTATTATCATGCTTTTTTTTGTTTGTTTTTGTTTTGTTTGTTTTCAATGTAGGATCTTGATCTAGCCCAGGCTGACCTGGAACTCACTAGTAGTCTCAGGGTGGCTTCAAACTCACAGTGATCCTCCTACCTGTCTCCAGAGTGCTGGGATTAAAGGTGCATGCCATCCACACCTGGCCCTGTTATGATGCATTTTATATTATAGTGATTAATATTTATGAAACACGTCTTGAGTTCTTATTCCATGCTAGAGAGTTATGCATTAAATTTCTGTAACCATGGGTAGGTACTATTTAATCCCCATTTTACAGATGAGGAAACTTAGTTCAGTGAAGTAAAAAACCACTGAGCTAGAAAGTAAAAAAGCCAAGGCTTTAATTCAGACAGGTTGATGTCTAAGATGATTACCACCACCATCATCATCATTGTTATCATCATCATCTATAACCTAAGATTTACTGAGCCTATCATATTCCAGGCCTCTTCTATGCCCCTTATACACAATGACTAATTTTTGTTTTCTTTTGTTTTTTTGAGGTAGGGTCTTATTCTAGCCCAGGCTGATTCACTGCATAGTCTCAGGGTGGCCTCAAACTCATAGCAACCCTCCTACCTCTGCCTCCCAAGTGCTGGAATTAAAGGCGTGAACCACCATGCCTGGCAACTAATTTAATCCTCGTTAAGTATTACACAAGCAAATATTAGCTGTGAACTCCTTGAAGAGACACAGAGAGAGCCACCAAAAGGACCCACTCTGGACTGGAGAGATGGTTTAGTGGCTAAGGTGCTTTCCTGCAAAGCCTAAGGACCTAGGTTTGATTCCCTAGTACCCATATAAGCCAGATGCACATGGTAGCACATGCATCTGGAGTTCCTTTGCAGTGGCATGAGGTTGGTTCTGGCATGCTCATTCTCTTTCTCTAATAAATAAATAAAAATAAAACATTTTTTCAAAAGGACCTGCTGGGCATGGTGATACATGCCTTTAATCCCAGCACTTGAGAAGCAGAGATAGGAGGATCACTGTGAGTTCAAGGCCACCCTGAGAGTACATAGTAAATTCCAGGTCAGCTTGGGCTAGAGTGAAACCCTATCTTGAAAAACCAAAAAAAAAAAAAAAAAAAAAAAAAAAAAAAAGGACCCACTCTCCTGGTCCTTCACATGTTTTCAAACTACTGGGTTCCTCAGAGACATGTCCACCCATGTACCCACTCACAGATACCCACTCACAGATATCCAGGTCACTCACAGGTGGGCTTGGCCTTGCCCTCAGCCTGACGTGCATGCCAAACTGTCATGCCATCATTCTGAAGTCGGAAGTATCTTAGCTTCTTCCAGTTCTTCGACCTCACTTTGCGCATCAACGTGCCTTCTTGCATCATAAGCAGGTCCTGATCAGTGTTCAGCCCTGAGCAAGGAAAATCAAGAACTAAGTAAACAGAGAGGAAGGTAGAAGGTTTAGGGGAGCTCTGGAGCCAGTGCCAACCTCATTCCCTTCCCTGGGATTTCACCCAAGTCCCCTGGCTCTGTGGGAGTACTCACGGTCTTGAATCTGGGATGCCATCACCCACTGCTCCACCAACTGATGCCAGAGTCACCTAAAGGAACAAAGGGAGGAAAGGACTTTAGGTGGTTCCTGGAGATCAAGGGAGCAAGAGCAAGAAACCTAGCATTTCTTAGTGCTCACTATTCATAGTCTACATAGTATATATAGTCTACAGCTATTTTACTTTCTAATTTGAGTTTGGTGACTGAGCCTTAACTGCTAAGCCACCTCTCCAGTTCAGTTCAAAAAATATTTTTATTGGGGCTGGACATGGTGGTGCACACCTCTAATCCCACTGTGAGTTTGAGGCCACCCTGAGACTACATAGTGAATTCTAGGTCAACCTGGACTAGAGGAAGACCCTGCCTCTAAAGGCCAATATATATATAGTTATTGGCAAGGAGACAGCAGGGAGGGAGAAAGAGTAGAGAGAGAAAGATTGGGCATGCCAGGGCATCTTGCCACTGCAAACATATTCCAGATACATGTGTCACTTTGTGCATCTGGCTTACATGGGTACTGGGGACTTTTTAGTTTTTCAAGGTAGGGTCTTATTCTAGCTCAGAGCTGACCTGAAATTCACTATGTAGTCTCAGGGTGGCCTCAAACTCATGGCAATCCTCCTAACCCTGCCTCCCGAGTGCTGGGATTAAAGGTGTGCGCCACCACACCTGGCTCCATATAACAGTTTTTGTGGTTTTAAAAAAATTATTTGTTTATTTATTTATTTATTTATGTATTATGGACAGAGAGAGGGAAGGAGAGAAAGGGAGAGTGAGAATGGGTGTGCCAGGGCCTCTAGCCAGTGCAAACGAACTTCAGACGTGTGTGCCCCCTTGTGCATCTGGCTTACGGGGGACCTGGAGAATCGAACCGGGATCCTTAGGCTTTGCAGGCAAATGCCTTAACTGCTGAGCCATCCCTCCAGCCCCATCTAACAGTTTTTAATAGACCAAATGAGTTACACAAGTTTCAAAATTGCATTGAAGCTGGCATGGTGACACATGCCTATAGTCTCAAGCACTTTTGAGGCTAACACAGGATCAGAAGTTCAAGGCCAACCTCAGCTAACACAGCAGAGTTCAAGGCCAATCTGGGCTATATGATACCCTGTCTCAAAAAACCAGCTCACTCCTCTCTCACCTCCCAGTTTGCCTTACATTTTCCTTACTCAGGTCAGGCTCTTTGTGCTCTTCTCATCCTCCTCATCCCTTTTCTCCATAACTTTTCTGCTGCTTCCCTCCTTTGTCTCTACTAATAGCCAATAGCTCTGATTCTCAACCCCATTAAGAATTTTGAAGCTATAGTCCAGGAGAGAGGACACTTGGCTTTGGACATTCAGCAACATGTTCCTCTTCTCAGCCTCACTTTTCCCGGTATCCTAGGAGACTGACTAAACAAAGTACCCAGAGAATGTATATTAGAACCCAAGTGTTCTAGGTCTTGGTGTTTCTTCTGGTGTCTGAAGGGAAGGAAGGTACAGAAGATGCAGGTACAGTGGGGAGGGAGGAACACAGGGTTTGGGACATGGATAATAGCAAGGACACAGAGGATGGAAGAGTAAGAGAGACTGGGTCAGCCAGGCACAATGGTACATGCTTGCAATTCCAACACTTGAGAGGTAAAGGCAGGATGACCAAGTTCAAGGCCATCCTTGGCTAAACAGCAATTTTGAGATCAGCCTAGGCTACATATGACTCTATCTCAACACACACAGGGGGGAGGGGAGAGAGATGGAGTCTTAAATGTTAACTCCCACATACATATGGAGATCTTCAAGGATACAGATATTACCTTTATAATATAGATAAGAGAAACAGACACATAAAGTAAGGCAGGATATGGCCCAGAACTACAGAGCAAGATTTGGTCCTCAACTTTCAAGTGGCTTTATTTATTTATTTATTTATTTATTTATTTATTTATTTTTTTTTTTGAGGTAGGATCTCACTGTAGCCCAGGTTCACCTGGAATTCACTATGTAGTCTCAGGGTGGCCTTGAACTCACAGGGATCCTCTACCTGTGCCTCCAGACTGCTGGGATTCAAGGTGTGTCCCAAGCTGGGTGTGGTTGTACACACCTTTACTCCCAGCACTTGAGAGGCAGAGGTAGTAGGATTGCCCTGAGTTCAAGGTCACCCTGAGACTACATAGTGAATTCCAGGTGAATCTGGGCCAGACTGAGACCCTACCTCGAAAACCCAAAATGAATAAATAAATAAATAAATAAATAAATAAATAAAATGAATAAAAGAGTGATTGACATAGGCAAAAGGAAAACTGTAAGAATTAAAAAAATAAAATAAAATAAGATAAACTGGAGAGGACCAGGAGGAGGGAGATCTGTGGGATCACCTGGGTAGGGAAAGCCTAGGGTCCAACCTAATCAGAGTAGGTGTGCATCTGGAGGGCAGAGCTAGGGATTCAGGCAGGACTTGGTCAGGGGCTGGCTGGAGACGCTAGGCTCTTACCGTGAGCAGAATAGCAGTGCTGGGTCTGTGAGCTATGTCTGTGGAGCTCTGTGATGCTTCCTTGCAGGATAAGGAAACACTCCGGCTCCTTTTCTCCTCTGCACTCACTTGCTTCCACTCTTCTACTGCGGTTGTCTGCTGCGACTGGCAGAGTTACAGCCAGAGGGAAGGTGGGAAGAGGTGTGAGTGCTTTCTTCAGTCCAGCCCATCCAACTCTTAAAGGCCCAGGGCATTGGTCAGTGTGAAGGAACAGTGGGGGTGGAGTGGCAGCATAGGATTAAGGGAGCCGATTGAGATTGACAGGCAACACATCTCTAGGGAGGGAGAAGCCTGATTGTGCTGCCTCCTCCCCTCCCCAGCACTGACCCCAATCCTGCAGTAGCTCTCAAGTGAAAGCCAAGGAGCATATGAATTGCAGTGCTTTGTGAATCACTGTTTTTCATTCTGGTAGGTCTCATGGCTGTCATTGCCCTCATTTCATCTGGCTGTTTTCCATAGTGTCTGTTTCCACCAGCTTGCTCCTGTGTTTGTGCATTCTGCCTTGCAGGGCATTCAACGTAGCTCTGTAGAAATAGGAATGTAAGAGAGAAGATGAGGAGAAAGGAAGGGGAGGAATGATCAGTTAGTATACATGCATATTTAAGGCTCTTGCTAAATATTGAAGAAATACCCACATGAATGTAAGAAACAATTCATTTAATACACGCCCCCCCGCACACTTTTTCCCGACAGTAACCCAGGTTGGTCTCCAACTCACTACGTAGCTGAGAATGACCTTGAACTTTTAAAAAATGTATTGGTTTTTTAAATTATTAATATTTTTATTGACACCTTCTATACTTACATACAAAAAATATGATAATTCCCTCCCCTCCCCTCCCCCATTCCACTTTAGAACACCCATCTCCATCATATCCCCTCCCTCTCTCCATTAGTCTTTCTTTTAATTTCATGTCATCATCTTTTCTTCTATTTTGTGACCTTGAACTTTTAAAAAATGTATTTTTTATTTTAAAAATATGCTTATTTATTTATTTGAGAAAGAGGCAAAGAGAGAGGTTTTTTTGTTTGTTTGTTTTGTTTTTGTTTTGTTTTTCGAGGTAGGGTCTCACTCTGGTCCAGGCTGACCTGAAATTAACTATATAGTCACAGAGTGGCCTTGAACTCATGGCAGTCCTCCTACCTCTGCCTCCCAAGTGCTGGGATTAAAGGCGTGCGCCACCACACCCAGCTCTGTTTTTTTGTTGTTGTTGTTTGTTTTTTTGTTTGTTTTTTTTTGAGGTAGGGTCTCACTCTAGCCCAGGCTGACCTGGAATTCACTATGTAGTCTTAGGGTGGACTCAAACTCACAGCAATCCTCCTACGTCAGCCTTCTGAGTAAAGGTGTGTGCCACCAAATCTGGCTAAGAGAGAATTCTTTTAAATTTTTAAAAATTTTTATTTAATTTATTTGAGAGGGAGAGGGAGAAAGAGGCAGAGAGAGAGAGAAAGAGAGAGAGAGAGAGAGAGAGAGAGAGAGAGAGAATGGGCATGCCAGGGCCTCCAACCACTGCAAAGGAATTCCAAACACATGTGCCACTTTGTGCATCTGGTTTATGTGGGTCCTGGGGGATTTGACCTGGGTCCTTTGGCTTTGCAGGCAAGCATCTTAACCACTAAGCCATTTCTCCAGCCCCCAAATACATTTTTAGCTGGGAGTGGTGTGCATGCCTTTGATTCCAGCACTCGGGAGGCAGAAGTAGGAGGATTGCTGTGAGTTTCAGGGCAGCCTGGGACTACAGAGTGACATAGAGAATTCTAGGTCAGCCTGGGCTTGAGGAAGACACTACCTTGAAAAACCAAAAAGAGAAAAAAACTATCTATCATCTATCTGTAAATTTATTTGCAAGGAGCCGGGAGTGGTGGCGCACATCATTAATCCCAGTGCTTGGGAGGCAGACGTAAGAGGATTGCTGTGAGTTCGAGGCTGCTCTGAGACTACATAGTGAATTCTAGATAGGCCTGAGCTAGAGTAAGACTCTACCTTGAAAAAGAAAAAAATAATTATTTGCAAGGAGAGAGAAAATGGGTGTGTCAGGCCTCTTGCTGCTATAAATAAGCTTCAGATGCATTTGCCACTTTGTACATTTGGTGTTCTCTCTCTCTCTCTCTCTCACTGGGGGATTGAATCTGGGCTAAGAGGTTTTGCAAGAAAGCATCTTAAAAAAAAAAAAAAAAAAAAGAAGGAAAAGAAAGCACCTTTAACCACTGAGCAATCTCCCCAGCCCAAATTTGAACTTCTTTTTAAATATTTTATTATTTATTTATTTGAAAGAGAGAGAATGGGGCATGCCAAGGCCTCCAGCCACTGCAAATGAACTCCAGATGCGTCCGGTCCCTTGTGCATCTGGCTTATGTGGGTCCTGGAGAATTGAGCCTCGAACCGGGGTCTTTAGGCTTCACAGGCAAGCGTTTAACCACCAAGCCATCTCTCCAGCACCCCCTTAAAATATTTTATTTTTTATTTATTTGAGAGAGGGAGAGATACAGAAATAGGCAGGTAGAGAGAGAATGAGCAAATGTGAACTTCTGATCCTCCTCCTTCTACCTCTTGAGTGATGTAATTCCATGACAGCACCACTATGCCCAGTTTCTGCAGTGCTGAGGATTGAACATGGTCTTCATGCACGCCAGACAAGAACTTTACCAAAAGAAATACATCTCCAGACTCTTTTTGTTTTTTTTTTTTTGTAGGTAGGGTCTTGCTCTAGCCCAGGCTGAGCTGGAATTCACTATGTAGTCTCAGGGTGGCCTCAAACTCATGGAGCTCCTCCTACCTCTGCCTCCCAACTGCTGGGATTAAAGGCATGCGCCACCACACCTAGCTTTGAAAATGGCCTTTTCTGAAGCAGTGGATGACATTAAGGGCATAGGACACATATATTAAACTTCTGTAAGACTGTTTGTCCAGCGAGGTATACTTTAGTCAAAGGCACACAGAGAGCTTTATAAAATGCTTTTTACTGTGCTGCGTTCTGGCTGCCTCTCATGTTTTCTTCAAACACTTAATAGTTTTCCTTCCATTGCTTAATGGTCTACCATTAGTGGTTATTTATAGCTAAACTTTTAGTCTCATTTAAATAAAACCCTCCTAAGTGATGATCATAGATGTCATAATAGTGATTTGTTCAGGAAGGAGTTGTGTTGGGCTAGGGCTCAGAGTCAGGCAATTTCTATTTCTAGTCCTGAGTGCTAATGAGGTGAGTTGATTATTATTAAGCCATGCATCTTATGTGGCTGTTTTCTATATTTTACAATAAAAGAGATTAAAACTTTTTCAATTTTTTTCTTGAGATAGGGGACCTCCTAATGTTGCCCAGAATGGTCTTAAAGTTGTGGGCACAAATGATCCTCCCATCTCAGCCTCCTGAGATGCTGGAACTATGGGCACCATACCTGCCTGCAGTTCTTGAAGCCTTTGTAGTTAGTTTTACATAATTTATACCAAGGGTGGGTTGACCATACCCTTTACTGAGAAAAGTGGTTTGGTTTTGCTTCACACAGGGTCCCCAGTAGCCCAAGTTGTTCTTGAATTCACTATGTAGGAGGATAACACTGAACTCCTGATCTGATGGGATTACAAGTGTGTACTACCACACCTGACTTGAGATGAGGTTTATTTATTTATTTTTTAATTTTTGTTTTATTATTTTATTTATTTTTGGAGAGAGACACAGAGAGAGACAGACAGAGAGGGAGAAGGAGACAGAGAATGGGCAGCCAGCAGTCTCTCAGCTGCTGTGAACGAAATCCAGATGCATGCGCCCCTTTTGGCCAAATGCGGCATTGCGCCCTTGCGTCACTTTGCATCTGGCTAAACGTGGGACCTGGAGATTGGAACCGGCGTTCTTAAGCTTAGGAGGCAGGCGCCTTAACTGCTAAGCCATCTCTCCAGCCCGAGATGAGGTTTTAAAAACTTTATTTATGTATTTTTTTATTTTTTGGTTTTTCGGGGTAGGGTTTCACTCTAGTCCAGGCTGACCTGGAACTCACTATGTAGTCTCAGGGTGGCCTCGAACTCACGGGGATCCTCCTATCTCTGCTGGGATTAAAGGTGTGCACCACCACGCCCGGCTTAACTTTTTATTTATTTGAGAAAGAGGGAGAGAAAAAGATAGAGAATGAGAGAATGGGTGCACCAGGGCCTCCAGCCATTGCAAACAAACTCCAGACTCCTGGGTCCTGGGGAATCAAACCTGGGTCCTTTGGCTTTGCAGGTAAGTGCCTTAACCGCTAAGCTATCTCTCAAGACCCAGATCAGGTTTGGATAGCAGAAGAGGGATATAAAGGGAACGTAGGCATTAAAAGTGAAGCCAGAGAGTCGGGCGTGGTGGCACACACCTTTAATCCCAACACTTGGGAGGCAGAGGTAGGAGGATTATTGTGAGTTCGAGGCCAGCCTGAGACTACATAGTGAACTCCAGGTCAGCCTGGGCTAGAGTGAAACCCCACCTTGAAAAACAAAACAAAAAAGGGTGGGGGAGCCATTCATGGGGAACATAAAGAATAGGGGAAATCAGAATAAAAACTACCAATTTCAGATTTGACTTGCTCTTCCATTTCTACTTGCCTGACATCATTGTTTTTTTTACTAAAGCTTCTACCTCTCATTCCTTCTCTTCTATGTCAGTCCTCGTTTTACCCCTTTGCCTGTTTCTGACTCAACATTACCTAACCGTATTTCTTTCTTTCTGGGAGAGCACAGACCTCAGATGTTCTGTTCAAGTATTCTCATTAGCACACCAGCACTTCTCAGTCCATATGTATCTGATTTAGGGGGAAAAGACTCGGAGGTTTTGAAAATGTCAGTATGACTGCCAAGAATGCTGAGAAGACACGCTCTTAGAACATAGGACTGACTAGATCCACAGAGCAGCACACAGCCTTGGGCACAAGAACTGTCCATCTGCTTTGGTAATTCCTATTTCTACACACATCCTGGCCCTTCCTCCACCCGTCTATTATTAATAGACACAGAAACCTGATCAGGGCAGCAGTGGCAGGGATTTTCTGGGAACCATGCCCAAGAAAGGCCTAGAAGCCTTAAGTTGAAACACAGTAGCAGCTGGCAGAGGGAAACCCAAACATGGTACTCTCGCTTTGCCACTGAATGCCACCCAGACTCTCCTCCTCACATCCAGGACCAAGGCCACCACACCTAAACATCTCTGCTTCTTAGAACATTCAGCCATACCCATCCAAGCTACTCAGACTTCTAAAATAAAACATCTTCTTGGTGCCAGAAAAGCCAACTCAAAATTTTAGATTGCATTTTTTTAAACAAATATTTGCAAGGAGAGGGAGGAGAGAATGGGTGTGCCAGAGCTTCCAGCTGCTGCAAGACTCCAGATGCATGTATCACTTTGTGCATCTGGCTTTACTTAGGGACTGGGCAATCAAACTTGGGTTGCTAGGTTTTGAGGGCAATTGCAATTGCTGAGCCATCTTTCCAGGGCTCACATTTTATTATTTTTAATTTATTTGTGTGTGTGTATGTGTGTCTTGCTCCTGCAAGCAAATGCTTTTCCAGCTTTACATGGAATTGGAGAATTGAACCCAGGCTGCCAAGGTTTTGCAAAGCAAGTGCTTTTAACTGTTGAGCCATTCCCTAGCCCCTAGATTGCATTTCACCCCCTCCCCCGTAAGTTCTTACTCCAACCAAACCCAGGCTGACCTTGAACTTACAGTGATCTTCCTACCTCTGCAGTCTCAGGGAGGCCTTGAACTCACAGTGATCCTCCTACCTCTGCCTCCCAAGTGCTGGAATTACAGGCGTGGACACTGGTGAATCAAACCTGGACCATCAGTCTTTGCAAGCAAGTGCTTTGAACTGCTGAGCCATCTCCCCAGCCCCTTTTTTCAATTACCACACTGGCTAGGAAATAATCAATGGAGGCCCAAAGTGGACATTTAATTTAATTTAATTTGGGAGAGAAAGAGGCAGAGAGAGGGAGAGGAAGAGAATGGGTGCGCCAGGACCTTCAGCCAGTGTAAACAAACTCCAGACACATGTATCACCTTGTACATCTGGCTTACATGGGTCCTGGAGAATCAAACCTGGGTCCTTTGGCTTTGCAGGCAAACACCTTAACAGTTAAGCTCTTTCTCCATCCCAAAAGTGGACATCTTGTTTCCTTCCTCATCACATGGAGGGTGACTTTTTCACAGAAGAGGGTTCTGAACTCCTGATCTTCCTACCATTACCTCCCAAGTGCTAGGATTACAGGCCCATGTTGTCACCTGGTTTATGGAGAATAATTTCAGTATTTTATTGAGATGTTGACTGTAAGATTTTTGTTGATATTTCCTATTAAGGACTTATCTTTCTATTCCATTTTCAAAATTGCTTCTTCTGCTTCTTCCTTTTGCAGCACTGAGGGTAGAACCCAAGGCTAATCACATGCTCTATATTCCCATCACATATATATATATATATGTTTTTTTTTTTGGACAGGGTTTCATTGTAGCCAAGCCTGATCTCAAGCTCCTGGTCCTCCCTGCTTTCCACCTCCTCAGTGCTGAATTACAGGTAGGCCACTGAGGTCTTCCTCTTCATCTAGATGACTGCTTGTCTCTTTGTTGTCAACCATATTGATTGGCTTCCCGGTACTGAACTAACCTTGAGCTATTCTCAAAATTTTTATTTACTTTGAGAGAGGCAGAGATAGAGAAAAATGAAGGAATGGATATGGGTGTGCCAGGGCCTCCAGCAAATGCAAACGAACTCCAGATGCATGTGCCACTTTGTGCATCTGGCTTATGTGGGACCTGGAGAATCGAATCTGGATCATTAGGCTTCACAAGCAAGCGCCTTACTGCTACGCCGTCTCTCCAGGCCCCTTAAGTTTTCTTGATGGTGCAGCTGTGACCAATTCTGATATGTGGTGCAGATGTAGGGACTGGGGAGATGGCTCAGCAGCATGAGGAGTGGAGTTTGATCTCCAGCACCCATGTAAAATGCCAACCATGGCCACACATGTCTGTAATCCCAGCACTGAGGGGACAGAGCTGGCAGATTACTGCAGCTCCCTGTTCAGCCAGTCTAGCTAAAAAAAAAAAAAAAAAAAAAAAAAGTAGTTACAGGTTCAGTGAGGGAGAGAGTGACAGAAGACATTCAGTCTTTCTCTGACCCACACACAGCACAAAAATCTATGCACACATACTACACACACCAAATGTGTGTGTGGGGGGAAGTATGTATACTGTTGCTTTATGCTGTTGAGCTACTCCTCCAGACTGCATTCTCTTTTTTTGGTTTTTTGAGGTAGGATCTCACTCTAGCCCAGACTGAACTGGAATTCACTCTGTACTCTTAGGGTAGCCTTGAACTCAAGGCAGTCCTCCTACCTCTGCCTCCCAAGTGCTGGATTAAAGGTGTGAGCTACCACACCTGGCTCATTGTTTTTTTGAGCTGGGGTCTCTAGCTATGACAGAACTGGAAGCTACTAAGTAGACCAGGCTTAGTCTAGGACTAGCAGTGATCCTCCTATCTCCAGACTGCTGAGATTACAGATATATACCACCATGCTTGGCTCCACTTTTTTTTTTTGTTGTATTTTTATTTTTAATTATTTTATTTATTTTTGGAAAGACAGAGAGAGAGAGACAGACAGAGAGATGGGTACGCCAGCAGTCTCTCAGCTGCTGTGAATGAAATCCAGATGTGTGCACCCCCTTGTGGGCAAGTGCACCATTGCGCCCTTGCGTCACTTTTGCATCTGGCTAAACGTGGGACCTAGAGATTGGAACCAGCGTTCTTAGGCTTAGCAGGCAGGCGCCTTAACCACTAAGCCATCTCTCCAGCCCTTGTTTTGTTTTTTTGAGGCAGGGTCTCTGTACTCCAGGCTGAGCTGTCCTGGAACTCACAGCGACCCTCTTACCTCAGCCTCCCAAGTGCCGGGATTAAAGGCATGCAGCACCACACTGAGCTGCACTTTGGGTTTTTGGTAACAACTTTGTTCTCCTTTTCCTAGCCATTGAGTAACAGGAATGCTGAGCAGGGAAATCCAAGTAGACAGGTGTAAAAGGAACCCTCTGTCAGAGATGGATGCCTTTCCTTGTCTTGTCCCACCACTAGGACAGTCACAGGTCCTCTAAAGCTCTTGAAAAAAGATGCTGAAAATGGGTTAGCTATGTCCTACTGAGAACCAGGCATGGAACAATTCTAAAGATGTGCTCCAAGCCCTGAATCTCAGAGATAAAATTTAAAGTTCAGAATAATTTTCTTTTTTTGAGGTAGGGTCTCACTCTAGCTCAGGCTGACCTGCAATAATTTACTATGTAGTCTCAGGGCGGCCTCGAACTCTCCGCGATTCTCCTACCTCTGCCTCCCAAATGCTGGGATTAAAGGCATGTGCCACCACACCCAGCCCCAGAATAAAATTTTTATGTGTGACTTCTTCACTTAGAGAAATCTCTCCCAGTCACTAGCATGAAAACTGGGAGTGAGGCTCTGTCTCTGCAAGATTAGCAGGCTAAAGATCACCTCCCAAACAGCTTTCATATATCAGTTGCAGCTTTCTAGACTCCTAAAGAGCTTGTCCACAGAACCATCACTGCCTTCCCAGTAGGGCGGTCATGTGCATTCGAGGATAGAGGCAGGTGTAACAAGGACCACCTGACCAAACTGCCTAAATATCTCTGCTAACAACATAACATCTCCAATTGAAAGGAAAAATTATTTTTACAAAACCAGAAGCATGTTTTATTTCAATCCTGTTGAGGGAGTGGGATGGAAAACACAAAATATGGGGAGGGGTCTTTCATATAATACACACATCAGGATCAACCACAAGGAATAAGACCCATCCCACCCCTCCCCCACCAACTCTATGCGGGTTCCAAGGCGAGCTGAGAATAGATGGGACAAGAATTAAGACACTATTGGCACAGTAACATGGCCAATGCACCAAAAGATGGAGAGAAAAATTCCCAGGGAGCAAGGCCCTGGGCCTCAGCTGCTTCCCCAGTTGAGAGAGAATGAGAAACTTTGGCTCAGCAGGAAGGCGGTTATCAAAAATCAGGGTTACCTTAGTTGGACTTTCCAGATCACAGGCTGTGGATGGAAAGGAGTCAAGACATCTATGGATTCAGGTGATGCTGTTCTGCTTTCTCCACAACGATCTCTCCTCAGCTTGAGATCTGCTCCCCCTTTTTACAAGGCAGGGAAGTAAGTGCTTACTTTACACTTCCTACACCTAGGCTACTTAATTACTACTTTCTTGGCTCTAGAGACAGAAGCCAACTAACAAGGCCGGCTCTCTTTGTGAAAGTCGGCATAAAAGAGCCCTTGGGTTGGCAAAACTGCCTCTGCAAAAGTTTCAATGACCTTGCCCCTAATGTAATCTCATCAAACTTGTTAGAGACAGCTTTAACTGTGTGAAATGTGGACCAAAGTCTTGGTCTCTTACTCTAGGGTTGGATCACTAATCTCATCTTTGGAGGTGGGAATGAGAGAAAAAGCAGGTGCTAACATGGAAGGACTGAGGAAAGCAAGGCAGTTTGTATTAGGCTACAGATTCAAGAGACAGAACAAGAATTTTAACAAAATATGAACAAGTGGCAACCCTGTAATTTCCATAGACCAAAGAAAATGTGTCAAAAGGGGGGGGGGAGACTGAGTCTAGCCCTCCATTTTAAATCTGAACTAATTCAACTAATATTGTTTCAAGTATAATCATGATGAGAAATGGTACTGCCTATCACCTTAATCCCACATGCCTCCCTTTCAAAAGTCCTCTCAGAAATTATCTTTGAAGACTTGGATCTGGAGACTTGTCACCCCTTCTGCTCCAATTCAATATCCTTTCAGGATAGCTGGATGAATTAAGACATCTGCTCTGAGTTTAATAGGTGGGAAATGAAAAAAAGGGAAAATACCGAGATGTAGGAAAGCTAGCAGCTAAAGCCAGAAATAAGGTCCTTATGGAGCCAGAACTGGGAGTGAAGAGTGGAAGGACGGAAACAGGTGGTGAGTTCCTGCTGTCCTTTGGCTTTACATCTTTCCCCTGCCCCCCATTCTGCCCAACAGCCGGATGCAGCTATTGGCCTGCCAGAGGGGATGTAATGCCCAAACCAACGTTTTATTGAGCTTATGCAGCTAACAGACTTGTAAACAATGCCAATTGACAAAGTTTTGCTGAAAACTACAGCTTGTGTCCATTAAACACACCTCTCTCTGAGATTAAAACCGAAAAACCAAAGTAAACAAATACTGAGAGAGAGAATTAAGAGACACATCTTGAGTCTTCCAGGAAGGCAAAGTAAAAAAAAAAAAAAATGCCACATGGCTTGGTCCCGGGCGTTCATCATCTGGCCTAGAGTTTTGCTATCACCACCATCTCCCCTCTCTGCCAGTGGCTAGTAGAGGTAGGGGAGTAGGGTCATCTTGGACATGCTGCAAATACAGCATTTGCTGGTGTTGACACCCTCCTGGGGCTGTGGTGGAAGATTGCTGTGTCAGGAGCCCATTTCCTGGGAGCAGCAGAGGGAGCCCAGGTCCACAGGGTAGCCTGATGGCAGCCCACACATCTCAGCAGAGGTACTTTGCCCCTTTCTCCAGTGCGGTTCAACATTGAGGTTGTCTATTCCCGGTCGGCAATAAAACCTGAGCTGTTTTCCTTGTAGGTGCCACCTCCCTTCCCCAATTTGGGGGAGAAGTAGGAGGAGACAAGGGAAGATCACTGAGGGGGCAGAGGGATACCCCGGGGATCGGTGACCTGGCCCTCTTGCAGGTTCTTCACCAGTTGTGCAAGCCAGCGTTTCGTGGTGGTGTCATCTTTTAGCACCTGGGCAAAGGTTGTATCCTTCAGCTGGTCAGGGAGGCACTGCCTGAGTGCTTCACGCGCCCTACATCAGAAACAAACAAACCAACCAGGGAGACAACAAATAAACCCACATTTTGGGGCTAGGGAAGAGCCCCTGCCTTAGGCTTAAATATACCGTATCCTGGCAATCTATGGCTCTGTCAGCTTACATTAAGAAGTCATTAAAATTCTTAAAGTTTATATTAGGTACAGATTCAGAGATTCCCTAGGATGTATAGTTCACATTTTCAGAATCATGTCCCAATGTAGAATTTCATGCAAAAGCAAAATGGAATAAAATGGTTCAATAGTTTACTTCACGTCAAACTTCTTCCTATTTATTACAGTAAATATCATCAAACTATTCATGTTAGACAAAATTAAAAAAAATATATCAGCAAACAGCAGATATGACCTCATCTGTATATGAAAATCAGTGGATTTTAATTCTATAACTTTCTAATTTATATCTTTATAGAAATTACTTCAACCTTGTAAATAAGTGGTTCAACTTTTATTTAAAAACCTTCATAGGACATGAATGGTAAAAAATAAAAATTATGGTAGCAGCATTATCAGATAGACTTTTTTTTCTTCTTCGAGGTAGGGTCTCACTCTAGCCCAGGCTGACCTAGAATTCACTATGTAGTCTCAGGCTGGCCTCAAACTCACCGTGATCCTTCTACCTCTGCCTCCCAAAAGCTGGGATTAAAGGCGTGTGCTACTACGCCTGGTTTAGATGGACATTTAAAAAATTATTTTTTATTAGTTATGTACATAAAAATATGGAATGCTTTACGAATTTGCATGTCATCTTTGCACAGGGGCCATGCTAATCTTCTCTGTATCATTCCAATTTTAGTGTAAGTGCTGCAGATGTGTGCACTCAGATGGACTTTTAAAGGTTTAATTTTCTTTGAAATGAACAGCAGAAAATCAAGTCTGAAACTATAAAAAGGTGAATGTTAACTATGTAGAGGGCTTTCTAAACAGTTATGGCTTCTCAGACAGGTAGGATTTAAAAAAAACACATTTCAAACTTTGGTGAAAGCAAAAACCACTGGAAAATGGGACAAAATGATCAAAGAAATCGATAGGGCTTGAATAACCCCACTGGCAAGAGATAAACCAAGTAACCCCCATTTCTAGGAGAACAGAAATTCTTCCATTATGTGGCTTGGCAGAATCTGGGCAAGTGGCTTTCAGCATAAATTATGGATTTAAAAAGCAAAAGGTCAAACATTTCTAAAATGCATTATACCTACAATGTATGATTTCTGGCAGAAAGATTATGAACATAAGGAGATAAAGTAATTAGCTCAAGGACCTTACAGGAATCAGAACTGAAAGCATAATTTGAAAAGCCCTCTGGGTTATGAAACTTTCTAAGAGAGCATTGAGAGTGGACTTGTCTTTCTGGTCACTTGGATTAGCAACAGAAAGCTCAAACCACAGGAGTGATGCACTTTAAGTCTTCCCCTAGAACTGTCTGGACCTTCAAACGAGGACAGAGAGTTACAGTGGGAAGATACAACTCTCATGAAATTTTTTCTTTCCCTCCTAAGGTAAGGTCTCACTTTAGCCAAGGCTGACCTCAAACTCACAGTGATCCTACCTGGGCTGAGTGCCGAGATTAAAGACATGCACCACCACACTTGGCTTCTCACGGACTTTTAAGTCCTGAGCTTTAGATTTTAATAGGAATTTAAGACTTGTCCTATATAAAAGTAAATACAGTTATATCTCTTCTTCAGTCTCAAGATATAGATAAGACCTATGTTGTGAGATGGGAAATCCATTTAGGAGAGTATTTCCTTAAACACCTATAAATTTTTTGTAAATGTTTACCTGGGATTATCTGAGAGTCGAAGATAACATCTTACTACATGCTTCAGCAGACGAGCTGAGGGTTCTTTGGATAGCTGCAGGACCATTTTACCCTGTTTTACCCCCAAGTAAGAGGAGGGGTAGAAAAAAACACAAAAATCACAAAAAATTTAATTGCCATCAGAGATCAGATCATCCAAGTAAGAATCATTAATAGAAGGTTTCAGAATTACTTTGTCAGAACTATTATTTCTAGTTGGAAGACTAGATACTCAGGGACAGTTGCAAAGG